>OZ025292.1:104412165-106812165 GCA_964019185.1 Maratus speculifer | reverse complement strand
TATTACATTTCGGGGGCTGAAGAGAGCAGACGCGAACGAAATAGAACAAGGTGGTTTGTTTGAAACTTTAAGATAGTTTATAAGACGTAATACAAATTTTAAAAATGAGGCCTTGTCAAAAATTGGTGAGAGATTAGGAGCGCGTTTTTACTGAGTGGGATCTAAAAGTTGAAAGTATAGAAATTAAGGTATCGATAAAAAGATCAAGAATGGAAACATAAAACAATTATGTCTGAGGTTGGCTAGAAAATTCGGATTACTTCATGTTATCAATTGGTATCGAGAAACGATTACGCTGGGAATTGATGAGAGTAGCCAGCAGGGACCGAGCCCCCTCTAATCTACTAAAAAATAGTTAAATACAGTACGTCAGTGATTTTATATCTAATATACCGTCAACATCTACTTTGAACTGCATAATGTAAAGTTATGCAAACTTGACAACAACTGTGGATATTTAAAAAAAAATGTTTTTTTTTTTCTTAATTTGATTTTTGTTAGCTATATATTTCGCTTCATTCAAGATTCTTTTAGAGAAACCAACCAGAAAAGAGGGCGAATGCTGCTAGTTGCATCATAAATCTTCTGTAATAAATATATTTTATTTTAATGGAAATGAAATTTTCACTGCTAAGATATTTCCATCCAATGTTTCTACTTTTTAAACCCTTGTATATTCCTGGAAAAGTCTTGTGATCTTCAAAATCGATTCAGTGAATCCATTAAATGCTGCCATATTTATTACGAATAATTATCGGATTCAAAAATACGCGAATTTATTTATTTTTTATTTTACAAGCTTTAATGCTTGCATAATATATATATATATATATATATATATATATATATATATATATATATTGAGTTAAAATTTTGAATTTTTCTGTGACGGTTAACCATATTATTTGTAAACAAAATCACATGATAAAACTTCTCATAATTTTTTTAAAAGAATTTTTTTAATTTAAAATTGATTAAAAAAGTGGGGTAGTTTAAAATCGTTATAACTCAAAATAGAATTTCAATTTTTTTTACATTTAAACAAATAGAAATAGCTAAACTATTATTCTGATTCAGCATATTTTCAATCATATTTTCAAAATTAAATTTTTTTTTTCAATTTTGGTAAATTACAATAAAATTAAAACAATAAAAAAAGACATGCTAAAAGTTTAAAGCAGTTATCTTTAACGGTTATTGATTTTTGACAATTTAAATATACGAAATCGTGAAAAAAAAATTATATTGAAAAAAAATACATTTTCACAACAAACCGTCATGATTAAAAGTCACGATTAAAAGTTGACAATCATTGCTTAAAAGCTTAATTTTGAAAATAAACAAAAACGAAAAAATTGACATTTCCTTTTCTAATTAAGATAGAAAAATAGTTTAAATTTTATTTTAAGCATGAAAAAAAGATAGTTTTTTAATACAATAAAATTTCCTTAGAAAATTTGAAGATTTTTGTCCTTATGGTTTTTGTTTCCCGGACTCTCTTAAAGACACAAAAGCTGGATACAATTTGAACTATAACTCTATACAATCACATCCTAAGGCTGTTGAAATAAAAATACTTATATTGTTTTAATGAGAATGAAATTTTGTTTGCAGATTTATGACCATTGGGGAAAATCATTTGCAGTTACTCACTCTTTATTTATGCTTTCGAAAAAAAAATCTTGTGTTTCTTTTTTTAACCAGTTCAATGTATTCGTTAATACTGCAATAATCTGTCACTAATAATACACAATGAGCTTGAATTCAAAAGCACGTGAATTTATTTAATTTATTTTTATTTCTTTTACTGTCACAAATGTTTAGGCTACAGTTCAACATCCTTAAAAAACTCAAAAGCCCTATACAATTACAACTGTCTGCAGAAACTGTTAACAAAGTCTTTATTAAATCTGAATTTTCCAAGCGTAAAAAAGAATCTTCAGCTGAACCTACGCGCATACTGTCTTTATTCATAATCCTCCACGTAAATAAAACTGAAAAATAATAATGAATAAAAAATATATATAAATCCAAGTCCAGGAATTGTTTCTCCGAGTCGAGGGCGTTTCGACGCCTTCTGTCTGGGGGGGGGGCATTATCCCCCCCTCCTGTCACCAGGCGAACTGTCACAGGGGCTGGTGTCGTGAAAACTGGCCTGAATGCCAGAGAACAGGTGGCCCGTGGAAAAAGCGAAGGGTCTGTTATAGAGTTTGCCATGCACAAGCCTTGCTTTTATACTCATGACTTTTAATGACCTCAGGCTACTTTTTTCTTTTCGTTTTTAATCTATAAGTTGTTGTCGTTGTAGATTCTTTGCATGGTTATGAGGTCATAAAGGCTTTGCCATTAAATGTTTTTTCGAAGGCCTTAATTGGTGTACGTATGTTCAAATCTTATAACTTAGAGAAAAAAAAAAATCGTGAAAGAGACAAGATACTATTTATTTATTTATCTATTCTATAAAACTCAGTAAATCTTTCCAAGTATTATGAATCATTGTTGAGTTATTGTTTGGAACAGTTGAATAAGGGAGAAAAAAAACAGTCAAGACTCCAAGAAGTGGAAAAGGTAGAAAGTTGCGAGGGAAGTCCATGCAAAATTTTAAAAAAAAGAAAAAACGCTGATAAAAAAAAAAGTTTTTAAACGTAAGAATACAAAAGATTTGAAGAAGTAAAGAAAAAGCAGACCATCTTATTAGCGTTTAACTAAGGGTCAGAGTGATTAATATATATATATATATACTTATCTTCCTTTTTTAAAATTTTTTCAAAACAATGATTTTAAAACCACTGTTTGAAGATACAAGTTAAAATTTCTGTCAGTTACATATTTTTCATTTTTTCTAAGGAAAATTTTATACTCAGAGAACCTATTATATATAGATTCACTGAGAATGTCTGACTAAAAGGAAAAAAAAAAAAAAAGATTTTTGCTTTTATTAATAGCACTTAATTTCTAACAAAAAAGTACCAAAACCATAATAGTACAAAGAAGTATATCCCTCTGTTCACTCCACTATCAAACTTGTACTTCATATAGTATTTTCAAAATTTAAAGCAATTTATTCTTTAGCAAAGTAAAATTTAAAAATACTTCAAATATCGTATTATTTATAACATAAATATGGGTGTTCCAGGATTATTGGGGCAAACTATAAAGGTGGGTAAGGGACATCACAAGGATTCAAATTAACTTAGCAACCCATGGTCGGAAACGTTTTCCTGGCGCGGTAGGACGACACAAAATACAAGAGGAGACAGGACATTTATAGGAGGAGAAAACATTTTATCATGTTATGTTACGTTATATTGTTATGGTTAACAAAAATTTAAGAAAAAAGAACATTAAAGAAACAAGGATCGTCATCGAAGTAGGTGTTCGAAATTATGACTCCGGGCAATAATGCATTTCTGGCACATGAAAGATCTAATGTTCTTGAAAATACTAGAAATAACCCGGACTTCCCCAGCATCTGCCACGATGCGTGCAAAAAATCCCCCAGAACTTTCCAGCATATCCCTGGCATTTTTTCAGCACTGAGAATAAGAAATATGTATATCAACCTTGTAACATCAATCTGAATTTTTATGGATTTTTTTTAAATTCAGTTTTTTATTTTCTAAGTTTATTCTATTTCCGATTTATATGTTTTGTTATCTTAATCTTCTGTTTGTTATCTTAATCTTTTTTTTTTTTTTTTTTTTTTTTTTTTGAGCTATTAAAATACAGCATATAGTGCTGTTATGTGCACTTCTGTACGCAGTATTTATGAGCCCCAGTAGACTCCGCAATTTCGGTGCTGTTTATAATATTAATGGGCTATTTCAGTCAAGCGAAAAGACACATTCACTAACGCTAATTCTATGAAACAAATTTATAAAGATATCTTGGTTGCATTTCAATATTTCAAATGATTTTTTATTATTATCATTTTTCATTGGATAGCAAAGACATTTAACATTTTCAATTTCAATTGCAAATATTTTTTTTTCCTTTTGAGGATGCTTTTACTTTTGAAATCAGTTCCGAAAATGAAAATGTCATCATTGATTAAATTGCCCATCTGTGAAGATAATGGAAAAAATAAAAACGGCTTTGTACATGTCGATCTCAGCTATCCAATAATAATAATAATAATAATTGAAGTTTAACCGAGATATCTTTATAAATTTCTTCCATAGGATTAGCATTAGCGAAAAGCTCTTCTCGTCTGACTGAAATAGCCTCATGCTATTGTAGTGTAGCTTTTGTAATGTAAAGAGAAAAATAGTGCATAAAGATATCTTGTTATATTTCTTATCCTTTATTAAGACTGTTATCAAATCAAAAGGTCAATTTTATCACATAATTTTTAATTTATTTTTGTACGAAAATGCATGAAACTAGAGGTGTTGTTTTCAGAAATAGTCTAATCGAGCAGTTTTTCCGTTACTTTATTTATTTATTATTTTTATTGTTTCGTTTTCCTTTTTTTCTTTTCAAATGCACTAAATTTTTCGGAAAACAGTGTAAAATTGGGCGTTTTGAAACGAATTTTCGTGCGAAAGAAGAATAACCACTCAGTCAGGGGTGAAAAACGTATTTGTCACGTGATCAAAATCAATATAATTCAATAGGTAATTTTTTTTTATCAAAAAATCTAAAATACATTTCGATTCCAAATTGCTTCCATAGTCAACCCTTCCACTTTTACATATTTCCGCTAAAAAAAAATGAATTTGTAAATATGTAAAAACCTTTTGCACTTGTTGAGCAGAGTAATTGAGAACAGCTTTAAATCTAATTGAATTATACTGTGTTGAAATCAGGCCCTGACTATTGTACAGGCACCCGAGGCCTGTGCCCTGGACATAAAATTTCTGAGGGGCACACAAATTTTTAAAATTTTATCTACATATATATTTTAAAAATAGCCATAATTGTGAAAAAATGTGATATTTAGATTACTAATACCATGAAATGACAAAAATATATCTTAATGTATGTTAAAAGTACATTTCAATAAATAACAGAAAAAAATATTTTTTTAATATCCCTAGGACCTTTTTTGTATTTTCCAAAGCACTTAATATTTTTAGTTGATATTTGTGAAGTATTTAATATGTAAAAAGAAAACTAGTATTAGTAAATAAACCAATCTAAGGGGGCATGAAAATGTTTAAGTGTCCTGGGTACAAAAACTTGAAAGACAGACCCTGGTTGAAATTAACTTTTCTCTATAAAAAGCTGACAATCGTTGCTTGCGAAAAAGATATAATCTACTACCAGACAATCCGTTCTTTTTCATCATCGACGCATCCTTAGTAGTTCGTTCTTATACTTTTACTTACTTCAGAGATTCACAAATGCTTTACCTGAATTCTGAGGGAGTTAAGAAAAGAAGATTACTCAACTTTTTCTGGGATTTTTTTTGTCCTCTAAGACGGGATTTTGTTGGGATTACGAATTCTTGATGTCTTGATTGAAACCTTACAAAAGGTTTAAACAAATCCGTGTCGTGCCAACAACCTCCGAGCCCTTAATTACCGCAGATGTCAGTACATTAACGCTTTTTAGAGATCCCTGTCTGTTTAGTGAATTCCAAATGGGCTTGGAGCTTTCTGGTAAATAAACAACAAATTAGCGCATTCTTAAGAGTTGTACTTAAAAAAAAAAAAAAATAAAGGTAGAAATTCAATGGTATTTAAAGTTTAAAAGTTAAATGCAGAAATTTTTTAACTGTTCATTAGGTACAACTTTTTAGCTCATAGGATCAAAATCTGAGAGCTAATGTGTCCGCAGACTCTGCATATTATGTACGCGATAATTCTTGGTTTAAATATCCGATTTGCTTCAAGTTTGACATATAGATTCAATTTGATATGGCGCTTGTCTCATTACTTTTGGGGAATCATTGATTAAGTATAAAGATGGAAACGGGGACCACCATGTACCCTCAGGGGTACGCGTATTCCAGGCTGGGAATCGCTGTTTTAGCATATCATTAAATTAATGAAAATTCTTTTTCAAATATCCATCTTTATATCGAAAAAACAAGGTTGGTTAAATAAAAGAAAGTAATAAAGTAAAGCGTATATAAAAAAAATACGACAGTTTACGATTACTTCATACCGGGAAAGAAATTGACATAGATAGAAAATGCATTAAAATTTGCGACAGAAATCAATGCTTCATTTTTAAATTTTTAAAGCAATATGCAATCCGACAGCAATAAATATCCATTTCAAGTTATATTAAAACAATCAAATCATTTTTTTTTTAATTAAGTTTTTATAAGATTTCTAATAAATATGGGCTACAATTCACAATACAATTTACTTTTTTTCTCGAAAATTAATAAAAAAATATACTTTATATAAATTAATTAAAAAAAAGGACACATTGTAATTTACGAATTTTTTTAAACGGAAATCAATTTCTAATAGTTTCATATATGCAAATCCAATCTTACAGCTTGATCTATGTCAAATAGATTTTTAATTATGCTTAAAAAACTACCAGCCATCGGCCATTGCAATTTATTTTGAAAAGCTTAAAAATAATTTTAACTTGGGAGCCAAACTTTATAGAATTATAAGTATTATTATTATTATTATTATTATTATTATTTTAAATATCTGCCTGTTTGGTATTTGAAGGTAAAATTTATCGAAAAATAAAAATAAATAAATAATATAAAATAAAATAAATAATAATAATAAAATTAAAAAGATGCATATAAATGGCTCTTTAAGCAAAATTTTAATTTAATTAACAATAATTAGTGGACGTTATTAGTGATTGATTCTAAAAATTTTTATAGTGCCAATCATATTTTTGCAAGATACTCTCTCTCCTCTCTCTCTGTTACTATCTTTTTTGTTCCTTTTCAACTATAATAAGGAGAGAAATAATAATAATAAAGTAATAATCATTAGAAATAAAATTTTTAAATTCTTATACTATATAACTCATAGTTTATATGAAAAAAAAAATGAATAAATAAAAAATAAAAGATAAAAAAATGGATTTTTTTTGGGGGGGGTGGGGGGAGGGGGAGGTGCAATAGTAAGTAGAATTATCTTCAATTTTATGTACAACTAATTTAATTAAAACACCCGAAAATATTCATAGATATTTACATATGCTAATCCAAAATATCAGCTCGTTTCGCGAAGCAGTCTTTTAATTATGCTTAAAAAACTACTCTTTTTGCAATACATTTTGTAACGATTAAAAATGAATTTAACATTAGGAATGTCAAACTTTAAAACTTCATAATTACAAAAAAATTTAACTGAATGGCTTCCCGTTCGGTAATTGAAAGTAAAAATTTATAATCCAAGATTAAAAAAAAGGAGGAGGTCGTAATATTCTAAATTGTATTGTTTCATATGTTCCTATTAATAGATAGTTTTATGATTATTTAAGTAAAACTGAATTAGCATTAATTAGGGTTCGTTATTACTTATCGGTTATAAAAATTTTATAGTACCAGTCATATTTTTACAAGCTGATTTGCTGCTTAGTGTTTTCTCTCTCGCCCTCTTTGTCGCTATCTTTATTTTATTTATTAATTTATTTTATTTATTTATTTGTTTATTTATTTATTTATTTTATTTATTTATTGATTTATTTATTGAACGACTGTATAAATGAAAAAAATAAAAACGAATCACTATTAGAAATAAAATTTCTAAACTGTCTTATTGATTTACTCATAATTTATTAAATGTTTACTTAAAAAAAAATGAGGTGGGGAAATGAAAATGTTTTTTGCAATAATAAGTAAAATTATCTCTAACTTTAACTACAAGTGATTTAATTAAATACCAGAAAAAAAATCACTGTTAATTCAAATATGGAATCCAAATATGTAAGTATAACTTAACACTTGCTAACATAAACTTACACAAAAAAAGGAAAAAATAAAAGAAAAAAGAAGGAAAGAAAAAAAAAAAGAAAAAAAAAAGGAATTATTATTAGAAATAAAATTGAAAATTGTCGTGCTAATTTATTCGTAGTTTGTTATTATTTTTAATTAAAAAAGAAGTTAAAGGAATTTAAAATGGTTTTACATAGTAAATAGAATCTACAATTGATTTAATTAAAATTCTAGATGAAATTCATAGATAAATCAAATATGTATATACGACTGTACAAAATAAAGAATCATTTTTAGAAATAAAACTTTTAAATTGTCATTCTAATTTATTTATAATTTATTATTATTTTTTTTAAATAGGGGAGGGAAATGGCAAATATCTTTAGCAATAGTAAATAGAATCATTTCTAATTTTATCTACAGCTGATTTAATCAAAATACTCCTGAAAAAATCATAGATTATTCATATATACTGAATCAAAATTACAGCCCTTTTCGTTAAGCAGTTTTCAGTTGTGATGCTTAAAAAACCACCCGCTTTACAATAATTTTTACAGTGGTTAAAATCGAATTTAACATTCGGAATGTCAAACTTTAAAACTTCATAATTACTAAACTTTTCGACTGAATGACATCCCATTCGGAATCTGGGGATAAAATTTATTGAAAAATCCAAATATGATGAAAAATAACACAGGTGTTAGTATTGAAAATTATATAGTTTCATATAATTCCTTTATATAAATGACTTTTTAAGTGAAGCTTAATTAACATTAATTAATGGACATTAATATTCATCGGTTATAAAAATTTTATAATACCAGTCATATTTTTACAAATTGATTTGCGGCAGAGTATTTTAGTTCTTTCCCACTCTGCTGCTGTCTTTTATTTATTTATTTATTTTGAACGACACTACAAATGAAAGAAATAAAAAACAAATCATTATTTAAAAAAAAAATTCTAAATTGTCATAATAATTTATCTATAGTTTATCAAAATTTTAATTAAAAAATGGGGTGGGGAAATAGAAAATGTTTTTTGCAGTAGTAAGTAGACTAATCCCTAATTTTATCTGTAACTAATTTAATTTAAATACCAAAGAAAAATTTACAGATAATTCAAATTTGCAATTGAAATATGTAAATACAACTGTACGAATCATTATTAAAAATAAAATTGTAAATTGTCGTACTAATTTATTCTTATAACTTATTATTATTAGTAGTAGTAGTAAAATAAGTAATATGGAAATGGAATTTGCAGTAGTAAGCAAAAATCATCTTTAAGTTTATCTACAACTGATTTAATTAAAATATCAGAAGAAATTCATTTAGATAAAATTCTATTATTCAAAATGATTTTAACTATTAGAATGTTAGTTTAAATTTTTAACATCTGTTACCGCCATGCATATTTTTAATAGATTAATTTATGCATTAATATTAAAAATAATTATAAACTATTGAGTGCATATTCATCATGTATAAATACTATCTATATTTTTTATAAAAAATAAATCCCTCGTAGTATTTATTGTTATATTAATCTTATCAGATTTCATATTCCCCTTAAAAGCTTTGTTAATCTGTGGTATTTGTCATACTGTAAAAAAGTTATATACGCTTCCTTTTTGTTAAAGTTACAATCTGGTATACGTGATTTACTAATTACAGGAGGAAAAATGTAAAATGCAACATCATTTGACACCACCAGAGCTGGTGGAAAAATTTTCTCCCACTCAATTTTAATTCTCATATGTCACACCGAAATCGAAATTTACGATAAAAATTAAGGAATCTTAAGGAGGGAGGGGGGGGGGGGGGGGGAGTTGATCAACGCTTATTCCAAAGACGTAATCTATATTTTAGAAATTTCGGAGAAATTTGTAATTGAGTGCAATAAAACCATTCACCAAAATTTAAGCAAAAATTAATTATTTAATTTATTAATAACAGATTTTTTTGTTAGTTACATAATATTTAGTATACAAAGTCTTATGCGATACCAACCATTTGGTAATACATATTTAAGGGGGAAATTTAGTATTTAAGAAGTATTTACTAATTCATTATCCAAATAACTCCGATAAATTCCTCACATAATATTAAAATTTCATAATTTTTCCAAATCAGTCTGAGGAAAAAATGTTCTATTTTAACTTTTTACAATAAATGTTATTCGATTCTATCTATTCCAATACATGGATTAGTTCAGTAAATTTATTTATTAGGAAATTTATAAATAGTACAATTGTCAGAAAAAGAAAATATTATGACAGATGTAAAAGACAGTATAATAACCATTCTTTAAAAATACTTAATATTATATACTAATGCACTTACATTCTTGTTAATCTAACAATTAATAATTATTTTAGAGTTGTTTCTTGCATTCATTCATGTCCTACATTATCAATAAGTGTATTAGATATTTTAATATTATTTTTATGATTATCAGCTACTTCCGTTTTATAATTTAAAAAAAAGAGATAAATTAGAAAATTTATTTACTGATTGATTTATTTTAAATTTATCAATTGGAAAAGTGGTAGAATCATCCTGTAACACGTCTTTTTTTCACATTATGTACAGTTTTTCTAATATTCAAATAGTAGAAAAATCAATACATCTTAGTGTCATAATCTTACATGTTCATATAAAAATATCTATCCAACTTTCAAATTTAAAGATAAAGCTAACAAAGGATTAATTTTTTTAAAATCTAAAATCAACTTACTAATTAAGATCGTTTTATTCACTGATAATGCACTTCGAAGTTTTAATATATATCTGTTAAATTGTTAAATACAAGATTAAAAATATTTTAAAGAAAAAATTATATTAGTTGCCGTTTGTTAACATTATTGTTAAGAAAGGTATTTATTGAATGCAGCGTATTCCAGTGCTTGAAAACTTATTTAAACTTTTTTTAAATGTCTTGCTAATTTTTGGACAAATAATGTTAAAACTATTAATTAAATATAAATTCTGCAGATTACTTAACGAATGTTCGATAAGATTTCGTTATTTCTTTTTTAATTACTAATAAGTATTAATGTTTCAGTGTTTTCCTAAATTATTGATTAGAAAAACACAACATGATTACTTTAAAAATTGATCTTTTGTACAAGTTTTATGTACTTCTTCCCTTGTTATTCACTAAAAAAAAAAAAAACACGGACGATTTTACGGAAATTTTTGCGTATTTTCCTGGAATTTACGGGATTTTTTCCGTTAAAACACAGTAAATTGTACTGGCGTCCAGATTAACAGTAGTATTTCCGTAAAATCGTCCGTTTTATTTATTTATTCATTTATTTTGTAAAAAATTATGTTAAGGGAGCTAGTCACTCAGCTTTGGAATTCTTAATATGTTAAGTCTATGGACGTCTGATGTATTCGTATATTTAAAATATCTTTTGAAGAAATTAATATTTTAAACTTCTTTTTAGGGTTTAGTTCATCCGACAAAACCCTATTCGTTTCTGTGATTCTGTATGTGCATTCACTAATTTTTAAAATAAAATAAAACTGAAAATTATAACAGTTCGAAATTAGAAAAAATAAATCCGAGGTTTTATTTACCAAACGTCTCATTCTAGCTCATTTAAAGTTTCATTTTTTTCATCTAACGATAATTATTGCTGCTGTAATACCTACTTTTAACACTGTTTAACATTTTTTTAAAACTATGCCTTCACTAATTTTCAAAATAAAATAAAACTGAAAATTATAACAGTTTGAAATTAGGAGAAATAAATCTGAGGCCTGCCTTACCAAACGTGTAACCTAGTTATTTTAAAATTTCATTTTTTTTTTCATCTAACGATAATTATTTTTGTTCTAATACACTGTATTTCGAAGAAATTTTTTTTTTTTCAAATCTTTTCTCATATTATCATACTATGTGCATATCTATTTTTTTTTCTCCTGTTCGTTCGTTTATTATTGCTCTCATTTCTGCAGTTTCATTTAGATAATTTAACAAGAACTAATTAACTCATTTCCCGTTTTATTTATTCATTTAATTTTTCCATTGGTCTCTCTGCAGTCAATACACATATATATCGTAATTTTGCCACTCAAAAATATTACGATATCTAATATACATTAATTTTAGTGAATGTTTTTGTCAGCTGCTATTAATGAAAAAAGTATTGCACCAAAACCTTCTCTATACGTATATCCCAAAATTGAGATAAACTTATCGAAGGTAACCAACTTTTATCATCACTTATTTAATAAAAATGAAATTGGAAACGCTGATTAAAAACTAAAAATCTGAAATTTATACTTACCACCTGTCTGAGTTTATTTCTTTGATTATTATCTTTTTCTAATTAATAATAGATATCACAATTTTAATGCCTTTCATAGATTATTGAATAAAAAATTTGAGGGGACACAGTACCTTTGAAAGTATTTCTTCAATTTCGAGCAATACTGTAATATATGCGATGGCACAATACTTAATAAAAAAATTAAATTAAATTAAAAAAATCTTGTAAAACAGTTTATTTTACCGAAATATAAAATTTAAAGAAAAAATTGATTTTTCAAAAAATTTTTACTATTTTTTTAAATATGAATATTTTTACTTATATTTTTTCCCACACTCATTGGAATATACTACATAAAACTGTGCATGGATTTTTAGATGTATGTGATTTTACATTTAATATGTTTTTTTTTCTCTCTAGTGTACATTAAAAAAATGAAAAAAAAATGAAAAACTCTCAATTAATTTAATTTTTTTTAATTACTTTATATTTGAATATTAAATCCATGCACAAAAGTATTAAATGCACCATGGACAACAATAAAAAAAAATCGAACTTCCATCTAAATTAGCAAAAAAGCCTTAGTATTTTTCAAATAAGTAAGTTAGTTATAAAAACATGAACAGGAAGAAAAATCAGTTCAGTTTTCATTTGTTTGGAAAATTGAGCTGGATCTATTGACAGAATTTACAATATCTCGCGGTACAATTGTCGCATAAGTTAAAATGAAGTTTTACAATATTCACAATTAAAGAAGCATTCAGTTAATATTTAAAAAAAAATCAATATATTGAACAATTTTGTATTGTGTCCCCTTAATGTACTTAGTGAATCTTACTTGCTGTCATCATTGCTTTGTATATGAACGCTTCTTAGACACGTTTTATATCTGTTTTTCATTCTTCCTTCATTAATATTAGTTAAGTGATTACAATTAATACATTTACCGTTTTTGCAAATCTATCTTTCATCTGACAGACAACATACCTTTATAAATATTTTTTGACAAATAATATACATTACACCTCATTACACCACACATTATTTTTTCGAGAATAATTGTATTAATAGCTATTAATGGTAAAAAAAATATATATATATATATATATATATATATATATATATATATATATATATATATATATATATAAAATAATAAAAAAATCTAAAATTTGCACGTAATTTAGCAGCAAGAAAAAATCATCTAAAGTGCCGAAATTTCTATTTTCACTAGTTTTCAAAATAAAGTATAAATGGAAATTATTTCCGAGTTAATAAAAAATTTTGAGTCTTAATTACCAAACATCTAAGTCCACTCTTATTTCTTTTTTTTTCAATTAAAGCTATTTTAGCAATCATAAATTATTGAACGAGAATTTTAAAAACCTTGAATAACTTTCCTTCACATCAACATAATCCTCTGTATACATGTTTTCTCTCTCCTTTATGTTTACTTTTCCTCCCTGTGGTTCATTTAAATATCCTAATTGATATGAATCAATTCGTGAGCTGATTTTTAATTTCTTCATTGATCTTCCGTCGATCAATTTACCGGTATAACATGATTTTGCCACTTTATATAGATTATTTAACACACGATTTTTTTTTTCTTTTTAAGTATATCTATGAATGGATGATGTAATTAGAAAAAGGCATTAAATTTTCTCTGTGTATCCCGCAATGCTAAGCGAAACTGATATAAGTAAAAAAATATTTTATTCGCAACAATTTTCAAGTAAAATTAATGATATTAAAACAATGATAACAGAAAAAAACTACAACTTACTTACCAAATATTTGAGCCTATTTCCCTCATTTTAATTTCTAACTAATAAGAAAAATCTTGTAAAATCTTCCTTGACGCATAACTTTGTGCAAGAATTTGCCTGTGCATGTTATATATGCTTACTTTCTTCGTCCTTCACTTATAAAATTTAACATAAATTAATCAATCGATTTGTTTCCTATATCTGGTCATGTTTTATTGAATTTTCCATCAATCTACCTGCAGTTAGTGTATGATTCTAACATACAGAAACATGATTAAAAGGAAATATCACACATTATTTTTTAGGGAATAACTATGTTAGCTGCTATTCACGTAAAAAAGGTATTACATCAAAACTTTTTCTGTGTATCCCAGTGCTGAGAGAAACTCATCTAAAGTGCCAAAATTTCTGTCTTCACTACTACTCAGAATAAAATAAAACTGAAGCTTTCAAGCTTTATCATCCTAAGAGCCAAAATACTCCACTTGGTGGTGATACCTATTAAAAGACTAAGCAGCGACGTGCGCAAAGTATATCTCCCTCCTCTTTACCAAAGAGCTGCCAAACCAAACACCGTTAGCTACCGCTCACTTGCAACAATGGAAAAGACACCTTTTTAATGGTTGGTTTAGATATATTTATGACTGACAAGATAGGAGATTAGAAGGGATTTCAGTGCGATTATGTCACATATGTTTCCCCCGAAGAAGTTAATAGTGACATCAGATATGCCGTCTAATTCTTCGTTCGTACTTGGCAGGTAACGGTGAGAAAAGTTTTAATTCATTCATTTCTTCATACTTTCGTCTTTTTTTTTTAATATCTTAAATCGTTGTTTCAATTTCTTCTTATATGGCTTCGTCGAGCATAAATCGGTAAAGAAATTTTCGCATATTACATCTTCTTTTCTTTACGACATTGTATCTCATGACGCTGCCTGTTATAGATATAGCGTGGAAAATTAAAATTCCTTTTATTTATTTACTTCTAATAAGTTGTGCTTATTAATTTTGAAATTTAATTTAAGTTTTGCATTTTATTGGTTTAACTGCATAAATTGGCACACGATTAAGCTTCTTTTAATACTCGCGCTGATGCGGATCTCGATCTCACATGATACTCCAAAAAACTAAACTTATTGAAAGTAAGTAAGTATTTTGAAATTTATCATTAGCTAAATTTCATTTTAACTAACAGCTAATAAACACCAAGGCTTTATAAATTATTTTTTCAATAAATTGCTATTCATACATAAACTAGAAAAACATTTAAATAATATGGATTTAAAAAATGATCTTTGAATAAGAGTTTGCATTCAAAAGAAGTAGGGGAAAAGGAAAAAGGGCCTTGCCAGGAATCAAACGTGAAAGAACGATATGAATAGGATCTTCGTTGTATGAAATTTGTTGGATGAAAAGAAGAAAAAAATCTGAGAACCATACACAGTTGTCAGATTATGTATTGAATCTATTAGGGGTGCCCAGAAAGGGTTTGGCAACGCAAAATGCGTCATACAATTTAGTTTTTTTTGGGGGGGGGGGGATTTTTAACTTCTTAATATTTCCTTTTTTTACTGTTAAAAATATCTTGATTTTTTTAATATCATTTTTAAATTTTTAAAATTTTTAATTTTCAGAATTTTTTTTTTTTCCTTTAAATTCTAGATAAGAGCAATAAGAACTCATTCTGCTTTACTCAACTCGCTATCTTTTGTAAATCTTGATTCTTTTAATATCAATTTTAATTTTTTTCAACATTGAATTTTCAGAAATGATTCTGTGTTTTCTTACTTTAAATTCTAGATAAGGGCAATAAGAACTCATTCCGCCATGCTCAACTCGCTATCTTTTGAATGTGCAGTAGATTATAAGCAGAATATATTTTAAAATTGATATTCTGTTTAGGAGAGGAGTGGGGAGTCAATATTAAAGAATGAAGGGGTTTTTTTTTGGGGGGGGGGGGGGTTGCGTCATTGGGTTTGGGGGCATGGTCACCACTGGGATCTATTATTCAATGAATATGAATATGCAAAATTGAATATGACTCGATAAAAAAATAAATCTGCCAATTTGTTGGTGTAATCAATATAGATCAAATAATTAAAACAAATCTAAATGCGAAAATTGTATGTGCTATTCAAAAAAGTTCAATAAAACACATAGGTTTCACATCAGATCAGTGAAATCTACATCAATACATATAATAAATATTCTGAAAACATTACCAGAGATTGTCCTGGTTCTTAAAGTTAACCAATATTTGTGCATATTAATTTTCGCCTTGTTTAATCGTAGAATTATCTGATAAAATAAAGCAAAAATTACTAATAAGGAATAATACTCTATTTCAAAAACTTTGTATGGCTCAAGACATTTTTTCCCACGGTAGCCTCCAGAACGTTTTAGAGAAACGCCCCACTTATTTTAAATTCTACTCAGAGAACAGTGGAAGATTTTTATCATAACTTTGCGATTTTATTCCCAGAAGCCAATTAAAAAATACTGGAAACTTTGTCTAAACGGCTATTACGTCTTGTAGCAAATACACTTTGACCCAAATTAGACATGCTGTAACACCATTGACATAAATCACGCCATTAAACATTGTGTCCTTCCTCTCACAAACTCATAAAGTACAGTTTGAAAATACCAAAACTTTTTTTGTTATTTTGTCTTTCCTTGCTCCTCCCCATTTAGCAGGGAAAAGAAACAGTGGAATTACGATTCTTAACTATTTGTCCCCCCCTTCCCTTCCATCCGGCTTTCTGCAGCTAAAGGAGGGAATCGCCTAGGAAACGAAAAAAGGATAAGGAGGAGAAGGAGGAGGAGAGGCAAAAAAAAGATAAATCCCAGATGACTTTTCGACTGTGACAGATGTCGTCGCGAAGCCCAGTGTATGCAGATGAGTTGATGAGCTGTTCCCACGGAGTGATTGTGGTGGGGGAGTATGAGAGGGGTCAGTGCAACAATCAACAAAAAAAAACTGGAACGTTGTGGCCCCTATAAAGTGACCACTATGTGCCATTAACAAGACAAATTATTTAGGAGAATTTTGAGGAATGGGGAAAGATAAAGACAGGGCCCGATTAACCTCTGAAAATAGAGGAAGTACAGTATCATTTTGGGGCCCCCTTTCCTAAGTGGCTTGGACCTTGGTCTCCTTAACCTTTTCTTAAAAGTTTTCTATAAATCTGGGAAACATAAATATTTTTATGTATTTCTTTCAATTTTGACGATAGTTATAGTTTTTATTATTAATGTTTTATGTTGTGTATACAAGTCATAAAATGAATTTTCATGAAACAGTTTTAAATATATTTTTTATAAATGTTTAATAATTAGGAGAGATATTAGATGGAATTTTGGAAGGATTTTTTTCAGTATAAAGTTTGGAAGGCCATATTTTCCCAATTTTGGGCCCTTCTAAGGAAAGCACGTGCTTCTCGTGCCTATTTGGTACACAGGGCCTGGCTAAAAATGAGTTATAAGAGTAACTTTAGGAAAACACACATGGTAACTTTTTTCAATTTTAGTCCAGAGAAAAGTCGTAGTACAAGCAATAATAACCTTTATAGTACAAATAATAGTACAATCAATACATGCAACGGTAGTATAAACAATAATCCTCTGACCAAGATATGACAAAATTGCAAATGCAGATTGACAAAAACAATATCGATCAAGAAAACTAGATAGATATTAAAACTAAAATGCAAATTTACCTATTAATTCACTATTTATTTTCTATATCTCTGTTTATAACACAAGGTCGTTAACAGTGATTTTTGTTTGCGCAGCATTCATCGTATAAAATACCTTTACAATAAAGTTTTAAACTTAAAAACATTGAGCAATCAGATTCATTTGAAAATCAATTTAACATGCTTGATCAGTGTATAAAAATTTGACCTCTTTTTACTCGAGTGAGGAGCAGTTATAAAAAATATCTTCTTATCAATTTTTAGGTAATAAAAAAAGCTTGTTTTGTTCTTTAAAAATTGTCACGATTAGAAAAAGGAAATGGGTCCCATATATATTGTTTAAACAGATTTTATCGACTGCAAAGTAATGATTGTGTGAAAATCAATATAACAACTGAGCGCAAAAGTTAAAAAAAAGAAAACAAGAAAAAAAAAACTTCTATTTGACAAACTCGCGAAATAGAACAAAACAAAAACTTTGGGGAAATGTTTTGAATTAAGAGAGTTAAACTTGAAGAATTAAATATAAGAATTCAACTCAAAAGAGTGAATTAAATAAAAGAAGTTAAAAAATTCTAGAAAGATTAGTTGAAAAATCTATTTATTAAATAATTAAGGTGCTTAATGAGTAAAAATAAAATACAATAAAATATGCTTAAGGGTGTATTCGAAAAAACGCTTTTCCACCTTCAACAGCTCGAAATTTTCTGATACAATTTCAGACACATTTTTAAAAGTAGAAACATGAAATTTGCTGAGAGTATTTTTGAACGGATGTATAAGATGGCATGTGATGTCATTTTACGCTCAATTCATTAGAATTTGATTTATAAACAATTATCTTCTCACTATGACCCTTTTTTTCGTTCCCAGATCTCCCGCTTCGGAAAAATCGGTTCAAAATGCCGTTTTTGATTGCCTTTTTTTTTTTTTTTTTTTTTTTTTTTTTTTTTTTTTTTTTCAGTATTTTCTGAATTTATCAAAGAATTGACAGTTATGGCACTTTGTGTACTTTCTAAATAAGACAATTTGCCAGTTTGATGTATATGAGAGCAAAAATGTATTTGAAAATAAATCAGAAAATAAGCAGTTCGAATCGAAATACACCCTTAAGGTGCATTTTACTCGCAGATAAAAAATAAAATGAAAAGAAATTAGAGTCTATCACAAACATTGATAAGAGAAAATATTGTTTTTATTTCTTTAAGTATCACGATTTATCTTTAAAAAAAATATCTCGTTATATGCTTTGTGTTATTTAAACAGGTTTTATCGATTAAGAATCAAGCAGTTTGTAAAAAGGCAGATATAAAGTGATAAAAAAAATTATAAGTATTATTTGAGTGATTAATTCTCAATATTAATTAATATTAATTCTGAATTGAATGACACCATGAGACTATTCGTTACAAAATTATACGGCAGGTTTTATTACTGAAATTTGAAATATATACTAGTTCTTTTGCACGTAAAATAAGCTTTTACAGCAACAACTGATGTCCATTCATGACGATTTGGGAAGAACTTTGTTTAGGTGCAATATATAAAGATACAATGAATACATAAAAGTTAAATTTGTTACCCCCCCCCCTTCTTTGGAGGGGGTTGGTAAAAGAAGGCGCTCAGGGGGAGAATTCAACTTTTTAAATAAATAGAGCTGGATAACGTTTACTATGCATTTTTTAATTCTGAATCAATTGACATTATTCGCAAGTCGATACGACCATTTGTTACAAAGTTAAGCCAAGTAAGTCTTAAGCTTGCTTTAAGATTAAATCCAAAATTTTAGATGCCACGCTTCGAAATAAAATATGCCTGTTGAAAATAAGACTTTTTTTTCGCTTATTTAAGGAACATTTTAATCATAATGAAATAGAAAGTATTATTTTTCAAATAAATAAATAAATAAATATAAAAAATAACGATTTTTTTGTTGTTGTCGTTGTTTATGTTTTTTAAGAATAAATGTTATGAGTTTCATAAACGCCACCATTTTTTAATCGATATCATTTTAAATTGACCCGATTAAGTGAAAAATCCTTAAACTATTTTTTAAGCGTAAATAGAACCAACATAAGCTATAAAAACAGCCTTAAATGAACATTTCCTTAATCCGGACAGAATAATATAACACAACTATATCAATTAAGACGGAAGTTTTTTCGATTCCCGATGTTTTTCACAGATTCTACTTCCTCAAAATAAATAAATAAATAAATAAAAAATAAGATGCTTGGTGCGTAAAACTAAATTATCTCCGGGAATTTTTTTTTTTTTTTTTTTATCAAACAAATAGATAATAATAAAGCTTATGTTATTCTTGAAAAGGAAAAATGTTACAGAAAAAAATAACATATAAAAATAATAAAGGGAATGGCATATATGCTTTGTTTTATCTAAACAGGTTATATAAACTTCAAAACTAAAAAGTTTGTGAAAATAAATACAAAAAAAAAAAAAAAACAACAACAATATTATTTAACAAGATCGATGAGTAAATCTAAACAGAAACCAAAACTTTCGAAGAAAAATTGCAGCAGCTTTTTGCACGCACGATCTCGTCTCTTCGAAAAGCAGAATTGGAAGATGACAGTTCTTGAAAACTGAGATTACCATTCTACATTCTGCCACCCCCTTCCCATTCTTCGGCTCTTTATTCTAAGATGGGGCGATTGCCAAAAAAAGATTATCTTCTAAGCCAGTCGGCCGCGCTACAACTCAAAGTCGATGACTTTTTGGTTTTTGCGAGTCTGGAAATGAGGAACATTTCTTGTAATGCTTCAGAAAATATGTCAAGAAAATAAAGGTTACTTATTCGTCAATTGTTCAGATTTACATCCAGTTTGGAAAATAAACAAATAAATATATATATATATTATTTCTTAAAAAAAATTTGTATTTTGTACATTATGGTAAATGTTTGGGAAATTTCATGTTTTTTATGTATGCTTCGAGTTGAAAAATATGGAAACATTTCATTTATCTTCAAAGCTATTCAGCCAGGTGGCAACTAAAATTTGATGACTTTAATCCCTGTGAGCGCAATATGAAATCCAGGGTAAGGGATGGAGGGGGTGTATTTGCACTTTTATATGATTTATAAACACGAAATTCCTGAATTTAGGACTTTTTAAGGCTGTAAATGGGAATCCCATGGGAATGATTACTCCTTTGCTACCTGAAGTCACAACTGATTATATAGTGACCTTGTAAATATTTACTTTTCACATTGATACATACATGCGTTTTGGCGGTTGATGTCCCTATTTGTATTGCACAACTAGACAAAAGAAAAATCCTTTGATTAGAAGCAAGATTTCAAAACTTTTGATTTCGAACTGATTGAACTGAAATTGATTTAAACTCAAAACTCTTTTTTCAAAACTGGGGAAACGCCAACTGCAGAAAATTAACTTCCCAAAAAACAAAGAGTCTTAAGAATTATCCCTGTTAATATTCTCAATTATTCACACACACTTTCTTCTTTATCTTTATCTTTTTTTTTTTTTTTTTTTTTTTTTTCGTTTGGTAATATATATTAATAATTATAGAAATATATTTGGTCATTCTAAATAATTTAAATTAAAAATTTTGTGTGATTTAATGACATAGTTAAATTTTGAGCTTAGCGTAATACAGTAAGATGTGAATGATCTCAAAACCGTTTGTGTGACAACACTTTATTTTATTTATTTATAGTAATATATATTAATAATTATACAGATATGTTTGGTCATTCTAAATAATTTACATAAAAAATTTTGTGTGTTTAAATGGCATAATTAAATATTGAGCTTAATGCAATACAGGAAGTTGTGAATCTCTTCACAACTGTTTTTGTAACAACGCTTTCTTCTCTCTCTCTCTCTGAATGAGCTTTCTTGCGCATGGGTGACAAATCACTCAACTGTCTTGTACTCAGAATCTAGAGCTGATAAGGTATCAAAATCTAGATAAACAGAAAGTCGTATAGTGTTCCATGTAGACATGTATACCTATGTCTGAGCAGCAATTAAACATACCAAGTGGACAAAAAATACGTAAAAACTTTAAAAATTCATAAGAGTCGGAAAAAATAACCGAAATAAAAAACGGTTTGCGGGGTTTGCATCAATAGGTCACGAGATTTTTTTTAAAAGCAGTAAGAAAAAATAAGTAAAAAACATCCGTCAGATGTCGCTGGAAACGTTTGACTTCGGTGGAAATATGCAAATAAGATGGCTATAAGAGCTTTCACTGCTAATCCACAATAATTTCGCGATTAAGAACCGTGTACTTGATCAAGGAACGGTCACCGATTCTTGGTTCACGTAAAATAACTTCCCCAACAAAGCTTTATGCTTCATACTCAGTAGCAAGTACACGGCTCTCAACTGTGAAGTAATTGTGGATAAGAAGCGTAAGTCAGACGTACTTATAATCGTATCATTTGCATATTTGCATTTTTTTTTATTTATTTATTGCTGTTTTTTAAAAAAAATCCAGCGACCTATGCATACCGTTTTTTTTTATTTCGGTTATTTTCCCCGCTTTTAGGAATTTTTAAAAATTCCATTTGCTTTTAAATCAAATATTATCAAAATGCACGAATAACGATATTTTTTTACATGTAAAAAGTGTTTTCAAATGCTCAAAATTCGGACGATGTCATTTGAATCAAATTAAATAATTATTGCTAATTGTGTTTTCATAAAAAGATTGATGTTTTTGAGTCCAATATAATATTAAAACGGCAATTCCATTGTCATGTTATTAAAAACAACAACTATAAAATAATTCCAAAATCGGAGTTGAAGGAAAATCAAGCAATCAATCCATTTAGCGCTTAGCAAATGAGAACTGTGATAGACATATAATGATTTTCTGAAACTATAAATATTATTTCATTTAATCAAGATACTTTCACTTTCAATATGTAATCGCGTTTATTTCTAAATAATAATGACCGTTTTTCCCCCAATAATTATGTATTTCAACTTAATGATGCAATCGATGTAACATCAAAATGAAAGTACATTTCTTTGTCAGTCTTCTATTTTTCTCTGTAAGTTTAAAAGCAAAAAATAATGTTTCTGCAATTTGAAATATAACTTTTTACTAATCTATTTGTTTAAATTTTATTAAATTTAGTTATCCAAGAATATAGATTTTTCATCAGACTTTTTTCCCGTGCTATTGGATTATTATGTGTGTGTTGTGATTTTATCAAATAGGATAACTCCGTTCGGATACCTTATGAATCAACCAAGGTAGACCAGACTACTTTATTGTTATTTTGATTGTTGATAAATGAGAAGCAAAAGTTCTAAAGTTCAAGTTAAATATTTAATAAACTGATCACGCGCGTTCCCTGTTGAAGAATCTGGAATAGTTAAACAATATGAAGTAAATTTCTGTTTATATATTTGCAAAGTTAACGATTTAATATTCTGATATTTTAACAATTGGATCCGAAAATAATATTTGAAATAACAGCTATTTATTTATTTATTTATTTATGATATTATTTTATTTTTTTAGATATTCTCCGAGAGAGAAAAAAGGGGGGGAGAGAAAAAAAGGCATTAAAAAAGGAAAGAAATAAAAATAATATCTAAAAGAATTTTTTTTAAGTATTAATTTTTTTACAGGCAGAAAATGAATTTTTCCTGTATAGAAAAAAACATAAAAAAAATAAACTGATCAAAGAACAAAGTAATTCGCAGCAAGCAAAAGAAAATCGAATTGGAAAACAACAAATTTTTGTGATACTGCCTTTAACTACTGTCAGCAATTTCTCTTACAGTGGAGAAAACTGCAAATGAATTTTTCTTTGTCAGCGCTTAGGCGGAGTTATTGGTTTAGAACCCCTTTTATCAACTTTTCCTTACGACGGCGCTCCCGAGAGTTTTGATCTTCATCTTCGGTACTGAAGCGTGGAAAGAGAGGAACGCCCATAACCTTATTTGAAAAGTAGGCGGAGTTATTTTAAGACCTCCTCCAGCTGTAGATGCGGAACATGTTCGCCATTCACGGACAAGGTTCGTTCTCTTTAGCTCCTATATATGTTATAAGAATTATACCTTGTGCTGCCATCTCTTAGTGAATGGCCAACTTAATATGGATAGTTTTCTAAGTTGTTCAGAAAGACAAGTGGCTGTTTTTTTCTCATAACGTTAGAAAATCTTCACGTTTTTCATCTAATTTTTAAGTCTAGCAGGAAAATCGCACATCAGAATTAATATTTAGTGACATTATTTATTTATTATAGTTAAGAGAGAATTTATCTTCTTAGTTTCATATTTATTTTCTGAAGTGGATTTATCAGTTAAAATTATCAATTTTGAAATCTCTCACAAAAATATTTGGATAGTTGGATTAATTAACTCTGTACTGCACGATTAATTCCCCCTCCCCCCCCCCCCCAAAAAAAAAAAAAAAAAAAAATAAGGTTTTTAAATGCTCGCATTCGGGGTTTCATATCGCAAAATATAAATAAGTAGTTTTTGTCGTATTTAAGCAGGTTTCTGTGATTAGAAAATTCGAATATTTGTCTTTAAAGTGCGTCGTTATAGTGCGGATGCTTGAAACTGAATTTATTTATTAAAGATTACATTTTTATTTGATTTATATATACATATTGTGCAGTATAGTATTATGCATAGGACAATTTTGGCTGTATTGCTATTGGTGGATATTGTAGATTTGGGCGGATATTAAGTTGAAAAAATAGTAAAAATGGTGGATTTTTACCCAGCGGAGAAATTTTTTAAACATGAAGGTGTAGAATGATAATTTATTTCTCCCTAATCCATAAAGCATGAGAAAAGCGAGAGAAAACCTTTCTTGACGACAATACCAGCAATTAAAGAACATTTAAACTCATGACCAAAGTACCCATTTTTCACCAGAATCGAAAATTTTGGGGCTTGCTTTCAACGAGAACTTTTCAAGAGAAAGTGATCCGAATTTCCGTTCAAGTGAAACAAAAACCCGGAAAGCTTAATAAGTCAGCTTACTCAGACCGCGAAGCTCAGAATACAATAAGGTGTCGACAATCTTCTCCTTGAAGGGGTTAAGAAAACTTAGGCAGGAGGGGGGGTTATAATATTTTGGTGCTGCTAATATACACTCCATCATCATTTTTTCTGCGCATTAAGGGAGGGATAATTACAGACCGAAATCAAGAACAAATCTCCTTGTCATAAAACTTTTGATCGGAAAATTTTAAATGTAATATAGATGCTATTTATTAAATTATTGAACTATTATTAAACTTTAAAATGTACTATTTTATTTTCCCGAAATAAATAAATAAATTATTTTAAAAAAGAGTAACTTTTTACAAGTTAATGCAAAATATTTCTGAAAATTTTTACTGGATATATACAGGGACGAGGCCCTTTTCTAAAAATATTTTAGCATACAAGCGTTTCAAGACTTCATAGTAAAAGGAGATTGGATAAAAGGGTGGATGAAAAAGGGTCTACTTTTATGAAGCCTTGGAACAACTGAATGATAGACTTAATTGCTTTTCTTTTTCTTTTCGCCGATTTCCTTACATCGCGTATTTAGTAAAATCTATTTTATAAACAAGTTAAACAACGACATCGTTCATTTTGTAAGCAATGAAGATTCAAAAACCATCCCAATTGAAGATCTTGTCTGCATAACTATTTAGTGAAAAATTTAATAAATATTTTTATTCCTAATAACATAACATATGATCATATAAATTATTTAAAGATAAAAAACCAACGATTATAAATGCACAAATAAAGTAAGAAAAGATAGCAAACAGCCGTTTCGAATCTACTATGGAGATTCTTAACCAGATGATTAAGATGACTAAGAATCTCCATAGTAGATTCGAAAAGGCTGTTTGCTATCTTTTCTTACTTTATTTGTGCATTTATAATCGTTGGTTTTTTATCTTTAAACATTTTTGCACAAAGGCTTTATTTCCTATTTTAATCATATAAATTACTCATTTAAATAATTATATAATTTACTGAAAAGTACAAAATATTGCACAAAGTCAGAACAAGGTCAAAATCTGTAAATTTTCTAACACAAAATAAAGAAAAATATTATTTCATAGCATAAATATGCACATCGCGCGCGTAAATAATATAACTGAGGATGGAGTATAGTGAGGGTGGTGGAATAAAATGGAAAATATTTCCATCATCTACAGATACTTACAAAGATATTATTATGCTTTAAAATTTTTCAGCTAATGAATTTAACAAATTTGGAAAAACTATAAAATTACCAAACTTGAGGTCCGTAAAATCAAGGGCCCAAAACCATGTCCCCATACTTTCAGCTTTAATAAAACCTTGTTATCACTTTGGATGTAAATGAATAAAATAATGACAAAATATAAGCACCTGAAAACTATCTACTGAGAGAAATTCTTTATCCAGTTTGTTCTCAGAAAGCCTTTAGATCTTTGTCCTTTTGCGAACTTTAATTATTTTTCAATTTACTAGTCTCAAAAGCTGTTTTTCAAATTAGTCATTTATCACCAACAAGTGAAATAAAATTGAAAAACTACAGAAAAAAAAACAAGAAGCCTGATTTAAAGAAAACAAACAACAATTAACATAAAGCAGTTATTTTTTTTTAATTTCTGATAATTTAGATTGGATGTAAATAAAGGAATTGAAATTTGCCAATTATTCAATATAGATGGAACAAAATTACAAAATAAAATGATGTATTAAAAAAAAAAAAAAAAAAAAAAAAAAAAAAAAAAAAAACCTCATTGGAATAACAAGGGAAAAATCTTTATTCGATTCGCTTTCTATAATCACGAACTTCCGAATTGAAGTTATAAAAAAAAATAAGAAAAAAATAAGTAATAAGAACTTGAAAAACATTTAACATTTTAAAAATACTTTATTTTTAACATATAGTACGATGTTCCCGAAAAAAAAAAAAAAAAAAAATACCCATTGGAATACGCCGGTAGAAATTCTTTATTCAAATCCCTCTCACCAATCTGTACGCTTTCTCTCTTCACCAACTTCAACTAATTTCCCATTTACTAATCTCAAGAGCTACTTTTGAGGCTAGACACTCCCCACCAACAAATAAAATAAAATTGAAAAAAAAAAAACACTACATCTAAAAATCAGGAAGCCGAACTCAATAAATCGACGCAATCTTTTCTGGATTAACCCCCTGGATGCCCTTGGTAAGTCCCTAAATCCCTACATGAGGTCAAAAGGAGCGCTGCTGGGGATTTAGAATACCCATCGCTGAGTCGATAATCCTATTCAAATCGAGAAAAATGAAGCATTATTGTATGTATGGAGAGTGTTTGCCTAGATTACAGGGTGCGACGCAGTCTACTGGCTGCTCATTCGCTGTCGAAACAGCTTTTTATTTTTAAACTACTTCGGTTTTTAAAATTCCCCTTTGGGGAGGAATTATAGAAGCCGTGAATTTGTCGGCTGGAACTTCGTTTAAAAAAGAACCGGTGCAAAACACTTGCTGTAGTATTTAATCGGTTTCACCTTTGAATAATAATAAAAAACACATAGAGCATTGTGCTTGCACAATATTTATTTATTATTAATATTATTATTCCGATAAAAATTAACATACACACATATACATATACATATTTATTCTTTTATTGATATTTTACAATTAATGGTTTTATATATATATGTGTGTGTTCGTGTGCAATTTTTCAGTGGTATTATTTACAGAAAGTTTATAAATATAATTACGGTCTAATTTGTGTTGGGAACTCCGAATTCGTATTATTTTGCATTTCATGGCTGATATGAAGATGAAAACCACACACTTTATTTGTAGTTCCATAGTAATTTAGGGTTTGAAAAATCTACTGCGGTTCTTCAAATTTCGATTATATTCCTTTTATTTATTTATTTATTTATTTACTTATTATGTTACTGACTGCTCATTCGGTGTTAAAACTACTTTTTATTCCTTAAATATTTTTGTTTTTAAAATTATGCTTTTTAACAGGGATCTTTAGACATTCAACCTTATAGGGAAAATTTATGTTTGTCGAATATTTGTTTAAAAAACAAAAACTCTGCAAAACTGTTGCAGGAGCACCTAAAAAAAAAAATTAAATTAAAACAAATAAATAAAAATTAAATTAAATTAAAAAAATATATTCACATCTTGTAATTCTATCTCTTTTTCTAATTTCTATAAGAATTTGAATTAATATACATACATACACACACACACACACACACACACATATATATATATATATATTACAAATTTTAAATTTTTTTCGCCAAAACTAACCTTTATACTATCTTAATTTTCTTATAATAATATTCCGTACTTACTTCAGATTATTAAATTAAAATCTTGTTTCTAGATCTAATCTGTTAATCTTTATGCAGACGATATAAATTCTTAATTTGCCTTAAAAAACATTATTCCAGTATGCGTAAATTTAAAAAGATGGCTCTAAATTAAAAATATTCTTAATTAAACTTTATTTCTTAATATTCCAAATAAAACTCATTTCTTCTATGTTTTTATTAACCCTTTTTAAAAAAGTCTTATTAAATTTATTCCAAAACCATACCTTTCAAAAAATATCATTATTTTATTTTATCAATTTATTTATTTTCCCTCCGTCAACCTTTGATAGTGTGCATATCAATAAATTCATTTCTTTTCTTTTTCTCTTAAAATTAATCATCTATAAAAATCGTCTGCCTAAGAAATTCTGAGTCCATTATAAATTGGTTAAATAATATTTTTTTTAAATAAAATTATCGTCTGTGGAAAATAGTCTCGTAGCTGGACATGAATTCTGTTTACATAAAAGAATGATGGTTTGAGGTTAGAGAAGTTCTAGAATTTTCTTTTTATATTTAAAAGAGGAAGTTCGAGAGGTGGTAAGGGAGATGAGAAGAAAGATTCTTGGGTGCGCTCTTGCATGAGTACGACCTGATGTAGTAAAGCATGGAATATTTTTTGGAACTTCGGTAAAATATCGTCTGCAACAGGAGCTTTTCCCTCTATTATAGCTACAGTTTAATAAAATGAGCTTGCAGCAGCCAAGGAGTGATTATTTTGACCTTCTACATTTATTTATTTTGTTTTTTTCTCGCTGGCCATGACTTCTGTGCGGATTAAGGGAAACCTGGCGATGATGTTTCTGCCCCCCTAACTTCAAAATGTCACAATATACTCAAAAGTCGACAGGATAGCTTATGCCTGTGCTGCCTTTTTCGGATTTTAAAGAAATTTGCTATGGAACGAAGAAGAACATGCTATCGCCGAAGTTCGATTGAATTCTATGTTCTGAAGGGCATTTAGAAGTCTGCAGGGGCCCGGGCTTGGCCCGTGGCCCGTACCCGGCCCGCGGGCCGGGCGTGGCCGGCAGTTTTAGAATAGTTTTTTCAACGGGCCGGGCCGATAAAAAAATTTTCTACAAATAAAGCTATTTTCAACAAAAATGGTTTTAACGAGAATAAGTATAAATGTGGCCATACTAGTTTGACAGCATCAATATAAAAATGCACAGTGTATCGGCATCGGAGAATTACATTATGTGTAACCCGTTTTAATATTTTTTTAGCTGACTCATGCCGGTCCGAGATCACGCTTGCATTATTTTTCTACATATAGACTGGCCGGACCGGTACTAGACTTAATTATTGGCAGAAAACATAATTTGTAAAATTATTAACAGCGATAAAGAACTTATGTTAGCTTAGTCTTTGGATATATACTTCTTGATGATTTTTAAATTAATTTCTCAATAATGCGAAAGTTTGGCACATTTTCTGATTAATTTCAAATTGTAAAAGTATAAAAGTTATAAGCCTAACTATTGAAGGGATTTGGAATCGAATAGCGTTTTTCATTTTTGGTAAATAAAATACTTGTATAACCTTGTTCAGATATAATAGTTTCTCAAATGATTGCAGGTTTTTCTCCCTTCCATTGCTATTGCTTCCGGAAATTCCATTCAAAACGCTAATTATGACAGTATTTTATTTGTTTGCAGTATTCTTAAGTTGCTTGTATCAAAAAATGGATAACGCCATTCGATTATATAGTTTCTGAATAAAGATATCTGCTAATCTTATGCGTTTCTGAGAATTAAAAAAAAAAAAAAATGATTTTAGAAATGTATCAGAAAGGAGCTTCTTCGAATTTAAGAATGAATTTGGATTTGAAATCTTTAATAAAATGATATAGAAATATATTTATAAATCTTCTTTTATTAAACAGCTTCAAAATTAACGATGTTTCTAGCTTTCTTTCTTTTTTCTTTTATTCTAAGCCATATTAATTTTTTAATGAATCTTTATTCGAATGTTGAAAGCCTAAGAATCTAAGTAATCATTAATGTTGTTAATGTGTATTTGCTGTAAAATACACTGTAAAATTATTGCATAGATATGTATGCAGTATTCTTTAGAGGAATCTTAGTTATATGATAAAAATCTGAATTTTTTAGAAATCGTAGAAATTGTAACGGGCCAAAACGGGCCGGGCCCAGGCCGAAATTTTGAGTTTTACAACGGGCCGGGCCGGGCCCGGGCCTGGAAATTCCGGCCCGTGCAGACCTCTATTCTATATGGCAGTTTCGGCTTGCTAATGGAGTCTGCTGTGGAACGAAATGATGACAGGTTTGCGAATCGCCGATAATCGACTTCTCGTGAATGTTCTTGTACCAAAATTGAGAAAAATGATGCATTTTTGTATGTAGTATTCAGATAGTTGCTCCAGATTACAGGGTTCGATATAGTTCACGGGCTGCCCTTTTTTAACAGTTTTTTGTTGTTTAAGAGGCTATTACACATTTTACGCACATAAATTTCATCCTGCATAAATATATTGAATAATTAATTATTTTTCTCTTTGTGTGTATACATACATATACATATATATATATATATATATATATATATATTATTATTATTATTATTATTATTACATGAATACATAAAGCTACATTATGCATATTACAGAGCAACGCAATTTACTGGCTGCGTATTTGTTGTTGAAACTCCTGTTATTTTTAAAGGCTCCTTTTTAGAAGGAGTCTTTGAAACATTTTCTATTTGCCAGCAAGATCTTCGTTTAAAAAGAACCGATGCAAAGTACTTTCTAAAACACCTATTCCATTTCACCTTTGAATTTACAAAAATAAATAAATAATTGACAATGAAGTGTTTATATTTACAATATTTTATGGAGAATTAATGTTTATTTTTATGGGATTTTATTCATGACAGTAAATTTATAGATAATAAAATTGAAATCACAAATATAAACATAAATAAATGAGGACAATAATAAATGGATGAATAGAAAAACAGGATGAAATATATTTAATGTTATTTATTATATTACTATAAATGTCATTAATACGCTAATACATATGAGACATTGAGAACCAGTATGATTCAACCTTGTCATTGTTTGAATTTCGAAAAACAAAATGCTTCCGGAAATTTGAAATAAATTTCTGCCAAACCCTTTTAAGCCAATTTTTAAGTGGCCAGAGAAAAAAAAGCTTCCTCAGGAAGCATATGATTAAGTTGACAGTGCGTTAGTGAGCAAGCCATTTGATCAAACTGGCAGATTGATATGCAAGATATATGTTGACCAGCTATTAAACTATGGCTATATCACTTGAATAGTTTAACAAATATAAAAACTTATTTGTGCAGTGAATAGATGACATTTAATTCTTTTACATCAAAATGAAAAAGAAAATTAAATAATCACTTCATGGATATTTATTTAAAAAAAAAAATCAATGTAATTTAATTGAGCAATTAAAGTTTATTTTATTTATTTATTTATTATTTATTTATGATTATTATAACCGACGCAGATAATAAATCGCCAAATATTGTGCCCGTGGCATTTTTTCGTATTTCATTATTTATTATTTAAAACTTAATGATTATAATCCTTTCACGCATTCTATTTATAATACATAACTTTAATTTGAAACTGAAAAGTTTACAATTCATGACTTTTATTTTTTTAAGTAAAATAATAATAATAATAATAATAATAATAATATTTTGAAGCTCTATAATTGCAGCAAAAGAACAAAACTTAAATAAATCCAATTTACCACAGCATAAATCTTTTCAAAGGTCTTTTGCATAGTAGTCCATAAGATGTGTTTCATTTTGATGCCGCCATTAAACAATTAACAAATATTCGTGATTTTTGTGCCACATACGTTAGCGTAATATATATAGATTCTTTTATTCAAAAATTCTGAATTCTTACAAGATATTTTGAGGATTTGTTTTTTGTTTATACAATGGAAGTTGTTCCAGAAATAAAATAAAGTAATACTATTAAAATTTGATCGTATGAATTCGGAATTTCTGAATATAAAATCCGCCAGGTTTGTCTACATTAATATCATATGAGAATAACCGATTGTGGCTCAAAGTGTATTATATCGACAAAATGAAAAAAGCAGTGTTTTTTTCTTTAATATTTAGATAGTAAAATATTAAATAAGTAGTAAAAATAATCGTTGTGGGCACCGTAATACTTACTCATCATCGCTATATGCATAGCATAAAGTATGAAAATAAAACATGTGTAAACTATTTATAACTTGTATTGCAATTCCAAAATGAAATTTAAACGTATATTTAAATATTTCTAATACTTAGTAATGCTCTATTACGAAATTGCGAGTAGTTCTTGATTAACCCATCGACTAATTTCGACAAACGGTATAAATCATCAAACGACTTTTAAATTATACAAATTGGCATAAATTTTATTTTAAGTAACGAAAGGAAAAAAAAAATAGCAAAAGATAATAAAATACAAGTAAAACGTCAAATTCAATATTGATGACGTAACTAACACGTGTAATATATTTAATGTCAAGTGAATGTGACATTTACGATAAGCCATTAGTGGCATTTAATCTTATGGTTTAAAAATAGTTTTTGGTCGGCGGGGTAATCACTTCCAAATTGTGTAAAAGAAAGATCCTTATAACTTTAAAACGATAATCCAATTCACTAACAGTTTACTGCGTCGGATTAAGCGTCTTATTTCAAATTAAAATATATCCTTGAATTCAATTTGAATGAAATTTGTTGCGTGAAAAAAAAAAAAAAAAAAAAAAAAAAAAAAATACAAAAATACAAAAATACAAAAATTTAAAAAAAATGAGGCCAGTCTTAAATGATATTTAAAATGCAAATATTTTTTCCTCAGTGTTTTTAAAAATTAGTGCATCTTTTTTAATTTTATTCAAAATAATTCTATCAGAAAAAAAAATAATATCTCTCACATTTTATTGTATTTATCTTGATAAAATTTTCAAAAGACCAGCGCAGCCACGAAAACGGGAGTCAACAAAACTGGCCCGTGTAGATAGAGGAAGGAAACCATAAGTTTACTTTAGCATACCGGAAAACCGTGCTGATAGAAGGGGTTGAAAGGGCTAAATAGCCGCCCTTCGGGAGGTTCTGTTATTGAAAGGGTTCTGGACAATGTAGTGGACACAAGCGGGCTTCACAAAGGACTACAAGCGAGTCCACTTGTCCGGTAGCCCTGCTGCGATAGCTGATGATGATGTGATAGCTAATACCGATGTAAACAAGGTGCAAAAGTAGGGCCGCTGTACATTTGTGGTGAAAGAAAAATAAAAGCTGACATTGGCCTTTAACAAAAGAAAACATTAGTAGTTGGTCGGCTGAACATAAAAGGCGGCTGTGGAGTAGTAGGGAGGAAAAAGAGAAATGAACTCCTACGCATAAGAGTTCATTTCGTTATGGTCGTTTTTCTATTATTTTAGACCTTAGTGGACGGAATAAGTAAGAAAGTAGGATGCTGATTAATTTAAGAGTTTTTTTTTTTCAAGTTGTTCATATTACTTACCTATAAAATATACTTCAAATAAAGCAATATCGTCAACCGGGGAGACTTTGGGCCATTTTGACATTGTTTCACTAACATTTCTATTATTAAAAAATATTATACATGATTTTTCAACGTCTAAATTGAGTTTTAAACAATTAACGTGAAACAATGAAGCAATCTGTATGGTTTTAAAATGGCAATTATTTATTTATTTATTGTAATCATCTCTAGAGTTTTGGAACAAAGTAGCCCCTGATGAGGGCTTCTTTAGTCCATTCACTAACTTTGATATAAATTGAATGAGTTTCATATGTTCGGTTATTGAAACCTGTTGCAATAGAATCAGCTAATGAATTGCAGACTCAATAAAAAATAATTTTTTAATGGCATTTTTAACCCTTTATCTACCGAAGGTACTTATAAGTATCACTAAAATTACTTATTATAAAATTCTTTTAATACGTCAATTAATTGTAATACTGTTTAGAATGTGTTACAGATACATTACTTTATTTTGTTCCAAAAGCATATATTGGTTACACAAGACAAAAAAATATTTTTTTAATGATTTATTTTGCCTTTGTATCTTTTCAGTTTTCTTAGCGATGAGGATTTTTCAATTCGGAAATATTTCTGTATTTATATTGTAAGAACATCATATTTGTACATTTTATAATTCTACAAAATACTAAGAAAACAATTTAAAATAAAAGATTTGAGTGGGGTTATTAATATTGCACAGAATCCCTGTAAATTCTCTGGCTAGTTACGACTCTGTTGAACACAGCAGAAAAAATGTAAGTCAGGACCTAGTCCGGGATGTTCTGTCAAATCAAATAAAAGAAAGACAGATCTTGGCAGCCAGTCCGGCCAGATTTGGGTGCATATAGCCTTTTTAAAAATATTCTAGCCCGATCCAAAGTATAATTCTGGATGCGCCACTGAAAATGTGTAATACAAGCTGACCTTAACGATAAAAACGATAACGAAATAGACGATTTTCTGATCCATAAGCAGTAATAAATCTTCATTCAAATAATATAATCAAGAAAATTATCCATCAACATGTAACACGTTTTTCCGATGAAAAAAACTTTTTCTCCCTACTTATGTAATACAAGTTGCATCTTCTTGTGTAATGCTAATAAAATTTCCTGAACTAAATAAACTATTTTAATCAGTCTCTATGTAAGCTCTAAATCATAAACATGGCAGAATGTTTACTGCTTTTAATATATTAATTATTTTGTTTAATAATTTGAATACGTAAATCTAATGTTAACGACATTTTCCTTTTTTTCATCAAATAATAGTTCAGTTAAAATTAGTGATATTTTCTTCATAAAAATGGATACACAAATTTTTCCTGTAAGGATGTACCCGTAGAGGATACAATTTAAAATGGATCAATCAAGGTAAAAGAATTTACCTTGCCTAATTTTTTAAAGTACTTTTTATTATATATTAAAGAAACGAAGATTTATATCTCGAGTTCAAGTCTGTGAAGTTTTCATGACCATAGTATTAACTGTTTGTTGGGAATTTTACATTAACAACTGAAGTTTACACGGGCATTTGAATCGGTGAGACAATTAACATTGTTAAAATGTTAAGCTTTTCACAAGGAAATAAATGTATAAAAGTCCTTCCGGCAATGCCGGGAGGAAGAGGTAGCTTTCATATTTTCTTCAATAAGTATCTTTCTACTAATTCGTCATGTGAATAGCTTCCAGCCAGTCGGGTGTATTGTGAGTCGAATTCTTAGCTTTCAGCACGACTCATAACAGAAATTGGTTGGATGTTTTTGCTTTTTTGTTACACTATACATCCCTGAAGAAGTAGTTTAATAGAAAAGCCTTCTACTGTCTTTTTATCCATTTACCTTTCATTATTTTGGTAATCTGCCTTCTATTTCACTTCAAACTTCAACTGATTTCAATAAGATGATTGTAAAAATACTGGTTTCATTGGTTTATTGTATAGTAATATATGAATTACTCTGGTTATATAATGTCCATTTATCCATATATTTCTTAGTAATTTGGTAATCTGCCTTCTATTTCTCTTCAAACTTCAACTGTTTTTAATAATATAATTGTAAAAGTACTGGTTTCATTGGTTTATTTAATGGTATTGTCTGAATAACTTTGGATGTATTTATAAAAGTATTTATATATATATATATTTATTTATTTTAAATTAAGTTACATTATTCAAACATACGAAGATCAAATTAGTGGAACCCGATTTTATAAGATTGAATACTAGTTTTTGTCAATACTGAGTATTAATAGGAATTTTTAGAAATTAGTCATCTTTTATTCCACCTGGTTTTATTTTAAGCGATTTAGAGGGTCGCCAAATTCCACGATACCATGAAGTGTATGCTATTTTAAAGCAACATGATGGATAAAACAAACCAATAAGCTTGGTCGAAATCTTAATTCATGTGCACATGGACACTCATGTTGGAATCGATTAATATATAGGAGGGCTGTCGCGGGCAAATTGATTTTTTAAAAAATGTCACCCACATTAGAAATTCAAACTGCTATATATCTCAAGAGTTTTTTAAGGTAAATCCAAAGTAAAATATACTCCGGAATTTATTATTAAGATAAATACTTTAGAAACAACCTTTTTTCAATTTCTAATTTTTTGTATGTACATCATTATACATGTAAAACATTTTAACAAACTTAAATGGTCGCCATTTTGAAACAAAAGGGCAGATGAACTCGGTCAAAACATTGTTATGTATTATGTACATACGGAGTTATATCCAAATCGGTTTATAAATATGCGTATTATCGCGTGACAAATTTCAGACCGTTTCAAAATGTCAACCACACTGGAAATTGAACGTGCTATAACTCACCCATTTTTCAATATATAGATGAAACAAAAAATGCTCTGAAATCTTTGTATCAAGGTCAAACACATAAAAGAAGAATATTTTTTTATTTCTTACTTTTTTACACCTAATTTTAAAATTTAATTTTTTTTAATTTAATATTCTGCCATTTTGAAACAAGATGGCGGAGGAACTGGCCAACGAACTCGGTCCAGACATCGGTATGTACTATGTACTCACCAAGTTTAATCTAAATCGGCCTATAAATACGCGTGTTATCACGTGACGAAAATCAGGTCATTTCAAAATGTGAGCAACAATAGAAATTAAAAGTACAATAACTCAGCCATTTTTTAAGATATAGACAAACATAAAAATGCTCTGGAATCTTTGTATCAAGGTCAAATGCATAAAAGAAAAATCTTTTTCAAGTTCTCACTTTCTTGTGCCTAATTTTAAATTTTAAATTAAAAAAAAAAATTTTATGGCCGCCATTTTGAAACAAGAGAGCGGATGGAAATAGATAACGAACTCGGTCTAGGCTTTATTATGTACTATGTACACATCAAGTTACATCCAAATCGATTCATAAATACGCGTGTTATCACGTGACAAAAATCATATCGTTTTAAATGTCAGCCAAAAGAAAAATTCAAAATGCTATAACTCGATCATTTTTTAAGATATAGGCAAAATAAAAAGAGTTCTGGAATCGTTGTTTTAAGTTCTAACACATAAAAGAAAAATATTTTTCAACTTGCAATTTTTTCGCATTTATTTTTAAATTAAAATTTTTTTTAAATTTTTAAATGGCCACCATTTTGAAAAAAAGATGGCGTATGATGCTGGCCAACGAACTCGGTCGAGACATTTGTATGTACTATGTAAATACCAAGTTTCATTCAAATCGGTTCATAAATACGATCGTTATCGCATGACAAAATTCAGATTGTTTCAAAATGTCAGCCATACTAGAAATTCAAAGTGCTATAACTTAGTCGTTTTTTAAGATATATACAAAACAAAAAAGTGTTCTGGAATCGTTGTTTGACGTTCTAACACATAAAAGAAAAATATTTTTTGACTTGTAATTTTTTTCGCATTTAATCTTAAATTTTAAATTAAAAAAAAATTTAAATGGGTGCCATTTAGAAACAAGATGGCGTTTGATGCTGGCCAGCGAACTCTGTCAAGACATTTGTATGTACCATGTATATACCAAGTTTCATTCAAATCGATTCATAAATACGATAACAAAAATCAGATATGTATACACACACACACACACATATATATATATATATATATAGAACCATTAGATAATACTACAAATCAACATCAATTTCTGGAAAAACCTGTTAATGCCAAATTATATCAAACAGGAGTTGTCAAAATTTGGAATAAAATTGGAAATAAGGTATTTAGCTCGTTATCAAGGGCAATGCTGAATGGCCGCATTAATTGCGATTAATTTCTGAATAGAAATCAGGATAGATCTAAAAATATTTTCCAATATATATATGTCAACATTTGAACAGAGGGTGGTTTTGGGGTCTGGGAGTCATGATCGATGAAAATATACCAAAATTTTCCAGAAGTGCTTTCCTCCGGACGGCTGCAATAGGTAGCTTTTTACTTTTTGTAATGAAAGCTACCTAAAATAGTACTGAATTGGTACGATAATTGTAGCATAAGTCTGACAAAGTAACAAAAATTGAAGTCGTAAAGATTTTACAATTTCCATAATCTACTCTAAAAAAATAGGGAGAAACTTAATTTAAAGGAGAAGAATTTTAGGAAAAAAAAAAACTAATTAAAATATGGTTTAAATGAAATTTAATCATGGTAGACAAAGAATAACTATAATCTATTAGGATAATTTTAAAATTATAAACCCAGCAATTTTTTAGATTTTCACTTGATGTGGATGACTTAAAAATATGAGAAAATTAAAGTCGTAACTCTAGCCTCGATCAAATGCACATTTAAAAATAAGGAGAAATTAAATAAAGAAAAGAAAAGAAAAGAAAAAGAAAAGAACTTAGAAACTCAAATCATAAATACGAATTTTAAGACATTTCATTATGATGTGGCTGAAACAAAATTCGATAATGGTCAACAGAAAATTACAATTTTATGTTAGATAATTTTATAACTATCTAACAGGAAAATTATTTAAAAATAATTATCTATCAGTAATTTTTTATATTTTCATTAAATGCGAATTACCAAAAATGTACGAAAATAAAATCAAAACTCAACCTTTGATGAAATCTGCTTTTAAAAATATGGAGAAACTTAATTTCGAAAAGAAAATAACTTAGAAACTGCAATCATAAATACCAATTTTAAGAAATTTCATAATATTGTGGCCGAAATAAAACTGGATAGTGGTTATCAAAAAATTAAGATTTTCTGTAAGACAATTTTATAATTATCTAATAGAAAATTAATTAAAAATAATTATCTGTCAGTCATTTTTTAGATTTTCATTGAATGTGAATGAACAATAAATGTAAGAAAATACTGTCAAAACTCCACCTTCGATGAAATCAACTTAATTTTAAAAAGAAAATGACTTAGAAACTCAAATTATAAATACAAAACTTAAGAAATTTCATTATATTAAAGCTGGAAAAAAAGGATAATGGTTAACAAAAAATTACGATTTCCTATACAATAATTTGAAAATTAAAAAGTCAACTACTTCAATTTTATTTTTATTTATTTCTTTCAATAGATGTTGATAGAGCCAGAAAGGTAAGCAAGTTAAAGTCAAAAGACTACCTTCGATGACATCTATCACAACTATGCGAAAATAAAATTCATTGGTATAACAAAATTAAGAAATAAGTTTTCAGAATTTCAAAGAGACTACAACTAGTATGCGACAACCTTTTGAGTTCATCCTTTGAATTTTTCTCATCTTTTGGAGATAACTCCATCCCCGACTATACTTGTTCTCCCACACAATGCACGGAGCTATTCACAAACGAAAACCTCCGAGCTTAAATCATAGATAGCAATCAGTATGGAAACAGATGACAAAGTAAAGGGGTTTCGTTTGTCAATGTGTCCCCTCCATCCTCAGACATTTCAAGTGGCACTCTTGTTGCAGCTATGTGGCTTGATATGGCTGAATAGAGAAGATATTTATGATATTGTTATGGACGAGGAGGATCGGCAAGCAGAACCAACCAGTGTGTAAAAAATAAATAAAAACTGCAATTAATAAAAATGATTTTAGAAGGTTTTGGGATTATTTACCTGTTTTAACATGTGGTATCATTGCAGGCAAATGTCGTGCTAATTACATGGATAATAATAATAATATTGAGGATAATGATAATGATAATTAGGGAATAATAACAGAGTTGATGATAATAATAATAATTTACCACTGATCAATACGTGACTTGTTAACCGACGAGTGATATACGAGGGGGTGCTGAAAAATTGCTGGCTTTGACTAGAAAGAAAATAGCTAGAGTTAAGAAATTAAATTATTTTTTCAGCATAATATCCCATGCGACTGATTCTCTTGTTACATCGTTGTTGCTGCTTTTCTAGACTTGTTGAATGGATGTTCTTTGCTTGGTTTCGAAATCAACTCTCAGAAGCCTTTTTGACGTATTCAGTGTCCTCAAAATGATTCACTTTAAGATGTTTTTTCTAATTTAGAGACAGAAAATAGTCTGAGAGAGCTTTATCTAGTGAGTGAGAGGGTTAATTGAACAAATGCAAGCCCATGGTCACCAATTTGGCAGCTTCAAGATTGGACGAGTGTGGAGATGCTTTGTCATGCAACAGAAATATACCTTTGGTCAACCACAGTCGGCGTTTATCCTTGATGAATTCCTTCAAATGGACAGTGGATTAGTATAATGTTGCAGTGACGTGGCCAAGGGGGAGTTTTTGGGGTTAAAAACCCCACCCTGAGCAAAGAAATATTGCTATAATTGCCGCTGATATGAATCTAACCCAGATTTAATATCTAAACTTTTTGCGTATTTCTGAATCTGCCGCTTTGTTGAATCAGATTCCTTTTAACAAAGTGATTCAATTAAATGGCAAAAATAAAACTTAAAACTGTGAAAGTGCTTATTACATGCATTAGTTAAGCGTAAATTTTTAGAGAACTTTAACAATAACAACGATATTTTAACAAAAATTTCAACAAGTTTATATTAAAAAATGCTAAATTCTATGTCATGTAATGTCATATGGTGGAAAACACCTGAAATACCGATTTGAGTGGTTGACACGTAGGTTCATTATTATCTTTTCCTGGCTTTTATGTTGCCTAACTCTAACATTATAAATGCTGTTTAAATGAACTATGACCAATGTAACTGCGGAAAAGATGCATTATGATTTGGTACAGTAAATCTACTGATTCTATAAACCAGTGATTCAAATAACTGGCAAACACTTTTATCAGAAACTCAACCTCCCCCCCCCCCCCCCCAGAACCGAATTCTGGCTTCGCCACTAAATGTTGCCTAGTTATACTACATCCCTGAGTAGGTAGACCCCTATAGAATGTCGTCTTTGTCCCAGAAAACTATCACCATGACCATTTTGGCCGATTTCTTTGGCAAAATTTCTTCTGCCGCTGACACCGACTTTGATGCCATTCTTTTAACTGTTCCTTGTTTTCCAGATCCAGTTTCTTACTCACAAGGAAGGTCTCCATACTGGGCATACTCAGAATTTTTTGAAAAAAATTCTAATTAAACTACTCTTGTATGTAATGAAGGATCAGCCAAAATTAGCGGCGGAATTACATTAGAAAACTTGTAAAAAAATTAAATATTTTCGAATATTTGGCGTGAAAAGACAAAAGTGTCACGCGATTTGGCGACCAGCACTTTTCCTCACCAAAAGCAAACGATTTTAATGCAAATGAAAACTTTTGGATTTTTAGTATGCGTGTAAATGGTATTTAATAAATTTAAACATAAACAATAAGAGAGTTTAATATATTATATACATATATGTATATTGTATTGCATGTATATATTATTTGTTGCTGTAGTTATTTAATTTACCTCTGGAAAAAATATTTTCATACATAAAAAATTATTATTCAGAAGAATTATTTTCATACATTTAAACGTAATCAAAAATAAAAGACAGATGTTTCCATACCAACGAAATCGAATTGACGATGCTCAACTGGACTTTGAACATGAAACAATTTTAATTAATTTAAATTTGAATTTCATTTTAAATCTCAAAATTTGATTATTAAATTTGATTATAAATACATATAAATATCGATATAACGAAATTATACTTAAAACAAACTAGAACTGACAAAACCAAAGATATTTAATTTTTCTAAAGAAGTTGAACATAAAACTTTTTTCCTTTAAAATGTATTTGATATAAAAAAGTATATTTTTTAAATTGCTTTTCATCGCCAACCGATGATAAATCGCCAAATAACGAAATTTTCATTATTTTTTTACGGACAGGGTACGGAGATTCCGCCGAAAATTTTTTAATAAACGTATATATCCTCATGAGAAGAACATTTAGTAATTTTTTCAGATTTTTCGGAGTATGCCCGTATGGAGACCTTCCTTGTCAGTCACTAACTTAGCCAAAAAAGTCCTGCTTTACTGACTTTTCTTGAAGAAACGAATCCTTCATGATAACTTGCTCATAATTCCAGAGATATGAAATTTTCTTGTACCTCTGCCATCGAACCTTTATCCACACCGAAAAAAATATTCTAATATTCAAAAACACCTGATAATATTAGAGATAATAAGATTTTAAATTTTCAAATTTGTTCAATTTTGTTTTTCTATTTTTGCTATAAGTAATCAAAGCCTATAAGTAGTTTAAATGAACTAAAACCAATTTTGCTATAAGTAATAAAAGCCAACATCTTGGAACCCCTTCGTAATGTATACAAGGTGGCCATAATGAAACTGACATTATTCGAAGAGTTTGGTAGCGCAATTTAACTGAGAGACTGACGCCAAATTTTGTAAGAAGATTGAATAAGACGGGGGACGAAGGATTTCGCAATAAACAAATAAATACTCCCAAAAATATCTCTAGGGGAATATGTGGCGCTGTGTAACAAAAAATAGAGTTTAAAAGAAGTTTTAGAAGAGAGTTTAAAAGAAGAAGAGTTTAAAATATATAAAAAAAAAAATTAAAAAAAAAAAAAAAATTAAAAAAAAATAGAAGTTTTCCCGTCCGCCTTCCGATAAAGGGAATACTTTTTGAATCATGGTTACCTGATGGTCACTTTTCGTGATTATCTAATCGGCAAATCAGCAAATTTTTCAAAGGGATGATTTATTTTTATAAAAAAATGAAATTATTCTCGAATAAATATAAAATATTCATATTTTACATCTAACATCCTACTTAATTATCTATAAATCATATTTTAATCCTACAGTTGCGATACTAAACTTTTAAAATACCAGTCACAATTAAAAATTAATCAAGCATTATCCATCTGATGGAAGCATCATATATGTACTTCAAACTCTCCAATTTCCGTACAACTGTTGTCTAACGGTTAAGATACTCGGTTCATAATTGTAAAATGCTTGGTTCGACTACAAGATCAGCCACTTTTATGTTATCTCTTTTTTCTTCAATTAACTTATGTTTTATTGCTTCTTGTAACGGAGAAAAAAAATAGAGGAGAATCTTCAAATAAAGGAAATATTCCGGTTGCGCTGCTGCCAGTAAAATTTCCAAAAATTGAGGAAAGTATTTATGAGTGTGTACTTACTACTAGCATTTAATACTAGCATTTGAATTTTTTTATAATTTTAGAAGAAAAGGATTTCGGATTTTGAATTTTCGTACCAGAAAGTTGAGGAATTTAATACATTATACAACTATTTTCAACGATAATTATTTCTCCATTATTATTAACTGTTTTGATGACTTTCGACAAAATAACAAAAGTATCTTTTTTATTTTCTTGGAATTTTATCTTCTATATACACAAGATGATATATAATATACCAGAGCGGACAGTAGTGTGCACTAAATTGTCTCTTTTTTTAATGAATACTTTTTTTGCAGCGAGGATAAATTGGTATCATTATAACTTCCTTAAACTGAAAAACAGGAGAGCTGAGCTCTCTATCAATAGCTTCTTTAATTTTAATCCGATTCTTTTTTCTTTGAAAACTTGGTTATTTAATCTTTTGTTATTTAAGGGTTAAGTTAAAAAGTGCAACTTTATGACATAAGTTAAAATTTATTTTTGTTCGGAAATGACTGAAACTAGAAGATGTTGCTATTCAGAAACTATGTAATTGCACTCATTTTCCTATTTTACTTGAAACACCAGTCAAGGAGACAGAAAACCGCCTTCTCACGTGATCAAAAACGCTTATAACTCGATAGGTAATTTTTGATCAAAAATCGAAAACACAATTCGATTCCAAATCGCTTCCATAGTCATGTCTTCCAATTTTATATCTTTCCGTTAAAAAATAAATTTGTAAATGTGCGCTATTTGAGCTGAGCAGTTGAGAATAGCCTTCAGTGCATCTTTAAAAAGAATCCAAGAATATCTTTTTAATATTCCAAAATGTATAAGTCTGGCTCATTTACTAAAGGAAAAAAAAATCCATATTTACAATATTATGTCACCGAGCTTAGTTCGCAATTGTCACTTCACTGATCGATCATATCTCCAACACGAACTATCAGTCATTTATTCATACGTAATTTGTTTTGTCATCGTGGGTGTCCCTCTTTAAAACGTATTTCCCACTATCAGCGAATAAATGAAGTATTCCTTGATAAGATGCGACTACGACCAAGTTCAGGGCAGGCACTGGAGGGCCCACTTTAGCCCTAGGGGACTTTATGAATTTCTTTTTCCCCACAGCATCCACCGTATGCTATATAGCCCGCCACCGCAGGGCATCAGAAGCAATAGACCGGTGATGATGGCGCAGATAAGGATTTAAGCTGTGTCAGAGGTTGGCACAGCTGCTCCCGAGCCACAATGGGAAAAACTGCAGACTCCTGCAAAATCGGCCTTTCAAATCCATGATTGATTTGCTTGCTTATGATTATGATGTAGTCAGTTCCGTAGACAGTGAGATATCGGCAAGGTTTCAAATGATCACAAAAATTCACTATAAAAACTTCCTTTTTTTCTGGTGCATTGGGAGCAATGGAGTCGGTAAAAACCCTTTAAAGACTTCTCAATCAGTTCAATGAATGCGTAAAAATAACTCATTTTTAAAAATAATAACAATGAAGCTTTTTTAATCGATTAATTTACGGTTTCAGATCACAGTGTAAAAACTGCAGACTCCTGCAAAATCGGCCTGTCAAATCAATGATTGATTTGCTTGCTTATGATTATGATGTAGTCCGTTTCGTTTGACAGTGAGATATCGGCAAGTTTTCAAATGATCACAAAAATTCACTAGAAAAACTTCCTTTTTTCTGGTGCAGTGGGAGCAATGTAATCGGCAAAAATCCTTTAAAGACTTTTCAATCAGTTCGATGAATGTATAATAACATCTCACTCTAATAATAATAATAATAATAAAGACCTTTTTATCTGATTAATTTACTGGTTTCCGATAACAATGGGAAAAGCTGCATTCTCCTACAAAACTGGCCTTTTAAATCAATGATTGAAAAATAAATCACCATTGACAGATAAAAAAATTAGAATTTTTGCTTGACCAGTTTGCCGCTTTTTGGTCAAAATGTAACAAACTTGTAACTTTTGCTAAATTTCCTTTTAAATCCTTGATTGATTTAGTTGCTTAGATTTATGATGTAAGTTAGTTTCATACGCAACAAAATAATGCCAAAATTCCAAATGATTAGAAAATTATTCTGTAGGTTTCTTCTTTTTCTTTTAAGCTATCGAACATGGTAAAAATTCTTTTAAAAATTCCACTCTTAGTCGTCAGCAAAATCTGACTTTCAAACTCATGATTGGTTTGCTTGAGTATGACTATGACGCTAGTTATATCGGTAGACAGTGAAATATTGAGATTTTTTATTTGCTATATATACAGGTTGCGTCAGAAGTTCGAGCACAGATTAAAAAAAAATCACAATGAAAAAGCAATGTTCCGGAAAAAATTTGGTTTGCGCGAAGATGATCAAAGAAACATTGATTTTTTTAATCCATGATTTAAATAAATATTCTAAAATCATCCGAAAGTGGAGGCTCACACGCCGTACTGAGACGTTTTATGCAAATCAGGCAAACACAAACAGAGAATGAAACAAATATCAATAACATGACACTGTACACTTATTTTAAAGTAAAAGATGTTCAACATGAATATCAACATCAAGTATTAGGCAAGTAATCGCGTCAATACGTCTATTACAATTGAATGTAACATGTCGGTATCGCTGCCACCAATGGTACATCGAAAGACATCTTTCAATTCCACCAGATTGAACGGGAAGCCTTGGTACACAAAAGACGAATCTAGGAAAAAAAGTGACCGGAAAAAAAGTGACATAAACTACAAAAGCGGGAAAAAAGTGACGCGGAAAAAAAGTGACGCGGAAAAAAAGTGACAAGGAAAAAAGTTACCGGAAAAAAAGTGACAAAGAATTGATTTTGGGGATTCATTGCTTAAGTATGAAAGGGAGATCGAGGAGGGGGGCTCATAGTTTAGGTAAATGGGTTTTTCATGTTGAATTAACTGTTTTGGTTCAATTTTTGGATATACGTTCATCCTGAAAAGTTGCCTGGTTTAGTTTTGGGAAGGTACGATTACTCCCCCCCCCCCCCTCCGTCCTCAATTAGATGAATGGGTTTTTATGCAGAATTGTCCAACGTGTGTCAAATTTGCATATAGGTTGTTTTCGATAAGGCTTATATATAGTATATAATGCCTGAAGAGATTTAGGAGTTCTAATGGTTAAGTATAGAGAGGGAACGGAGGATAACCTTTCTAAAATTAAATTAACAACTTTTTACGCATAATTATCCGATTTGCTTAGAATTTTGGACATAGGTTCATTATGATAAGACGTATCTCTGATTAGTTATGGGGTTCTTCTGCTTATTATAAAGGGGGGCAAGCAATTATATCCCCCTTAAACTAGAAAAATAGGTTTTTATGCAGAATTATCCCATGTATTTCAAATTTTAAATATAGGTTCTTTCTGATAAGGTGGATCTCTGAATAGTTTTAAGGATTTAATATCTAAGTATAGAAGGGAAATAGAATATAACCCACCTTAAATTAAGTTACTTTTTACGCAGAATTATCAGATTTGCTTCAAATTTTGGATTATAGAACCATTATGATAAGGCGTATCCCTGATTACATATGGGGTTATTTTGCCAATTAAAAATTGGGACGGGTGATTATTCCCCCCCCCCCTCCCTAAATTAGATAAATTGTTTTTTATGCTCACTTATCCGATATATTTCATATTTTGATACATGTTTTTTCTCATAAAGTGAATCCCGGAATAATTTTAAAGGTTTAATGGCTAAGTAAACACTGGGGGAACGGATGATATCCCCCCCCCTTAAATTAATAATTGGCTTTTTACGCAGAATTATCTGATTTGATTCAAATTTTGATTGGGCGTTCATTATGATAAGGCGAAGTCCTGATTAATTGTGGGTTATCCCCCGTTCATCGCTCTATACTTAGCCATTAAGGGTGTATTCGAAAAAACGCTTTTCCACCTTCAGCAGCTCGAAATTTTCCGATACAATTTCAGACATATTTTTAAAAGTAGAATCATGAAACTTGCTGAGGGGATTCTTGAAGGGACGTATGAGGTGCCGAGTAAAGTCTTTTTACGCTCAATTCATTAGAATTTGATTTATAAGCAATTAACTTGTCTGGAAGACCCTTTTTTTTCGTTCCCTTATCTCCCATTTCGGAAAAATCGGTTCAAATTGCCGTTTTTGATTGCTTTTTTTGCAATATTTTGTACACTTATCAAAGAATTGACCTTTACAGCACCTTGTGCACTTTCTAAATAAGAGAATCTGCGAGTTTCATGCGTTTGAGAGCAACAGTTAATTCAAAAATAAATCGGAAAACAAGCAGTTTGAATCGAAATACACCCTTAAACCCTTAAAACTATTCAGGGATTCACTTTATCAGGAAGAACCTATATCCAAAATTTGAAATACGTTGAATAGTTGTGAAAGAAAAAAACAATTTATTTTATTTAAAGAGTGGAAGATTAATCGCCCGCTTCCCCTATTTAATTATCAAAAGAACCCCATAATTAATCAGAGATTCGCCTTCTTATAATGAATATACATCCAAAATTTGAAGCAAATCGTATGATTCTGCGTAAAAGCCATTTATTTAATTTAAGGGGGTTTATCCCCCGTTCCCCCTCTATACATAGCCATTAAACCCATAAAACTATTCAGGAATTCACTTTATGAGAAAGATCCTATATCCAAAATTTGAAATACATCGGATAAGTGTGCATAATTTTTTAAAATCTAATTTAAGGTGGGTATAGTAATTACCCGCCCTCCTTTTTAATTACCAATAGAACCCCATAACTAATCAGAAATACGTCTTATCATAATGAACCCATGTCCAAAATTCTTTTAATTTAAGAGGGGTTTCCTCCATCTCCCCTTTACACTTAGCCATTAAATCCTTAAAACTATTCCGGAATTCACCTTACCAGAAATAACCTATATTTAAAATTGAAATACATGGGATAATTCTGCATAAAAACATATTTATCTAGTTTGAGGGGGAGAATTGCTCGTTCCCCCCTCTTTATAATAAGCAGAAGAACCCATAACTAATCTAAGATACGTCTTATCATAATGAACTTATGTCCAAAATTTTAAGCAAATCAGGTAATTATGCTTAAAAAGACATTAATTTAATTTAAGAAAGGTTATCCCCCGTTCCCCCTCTATACTTAACCCTTAAACTCCTAGAATCTCTTCAGGCATTTTATACTATACATAAGCCTTATCGAAAAGATCCTATATGCAAATTTGACACACGTTGGATAATTCTGCGTAAAAACCCATTCATCTAATTGAGGACGGATTGGGGGGGGGGGGGATCGTCCCTTCCCAAAACTAATCAGTCAAGCGTCTTATCAGGATGAACGTATATCCAAAAATTGAACCAAAACAGTTAATTCAGCATGAAAAACTCATTTACCTAAACTATGAGCCCCCCCCCCCCGATCCCCCTTTCATACTTAAACAATGAATCCCCAAAATCAATAATAAATCCCGAAAATCAACTCCTTGTTACTTTTTTTCCGGTTACTTTTTTTCCTTGTCACTTTTTTTCCTTGTCACTTTTTTTCCGCGTCACTTTTTTCCGTGTCACTTTTTTCCGTTTTTGTAGTTTATGTCACTTTTTTCCGATAACTTTTTTTCCGGTCACTTTTTTCCGTTTACCACAAAAGACTATGTATTTCTACAATCAAAAATCTGCCATAGTAAAGTCTGGAAAATTCTGTCGGCTACTAAAACTTATAGTGTCGACTTATCACTCGGTCTTCAAAAAATTGTCCGACAGGAACATGGAAGATCCTCACTTGGAACTCACCATTTCTTCAAAGCGTCGTACTGAATTCAGTAATACCATTCAATGAAATAGGGCTTTTTTGCACCTTCATTCCTTTCTGATTACGAAACTTTCTCTATGCAATAATTCTAGATTCACCATTCTTGTAGAAAAGTTTAACAACCAATGATCGGCTTGGTAAGGATAGCATGCTGCCGAGATCAAATGACGAATCTATTTCCAGCCAGATGTTCTACTGCTAGCCTGATTTGCATAAAACATCTGAATATGACGTGTGAAACGCCTAATCCAAATGTCCCTAAGGAAAAAAAAATAATAATTAAAGCGATTTATACATACCTGGTGCACAAATTCGTGCAAACTTAAGAAAAAAGAAAAAAAAATCCCAATTAAAAAGTTATGTTCGAAAAAAATTTCGGTTTACGCAGATATGATCAGAGGGATATTGAATTTCCCCCTCCATGTATATAATAATTAAAAAAAAAAAAAAAAAAAAAAAAAAAAAAAAACAAGAGAGCGCTTACATTTTGCAAATCGATTTTTTCCTCAAGTATTACTTATTTTATTTTATTATTTATTTATTTATTTTATTTGTTTTCAGTTTGCACGAATTTATGACACATTCTATATATATATAAGCCACTTTAGTTTTTTTTTCTCGAGGGCATGGGATTAGGCGTTAAAATATTTTAATTGCTGCCTTATTAGTTTACTGAGTACACGATATTCCTTCAAATTCAATAAATAAATGAATATAATATAACTTTGCGCTACATCTGCCAGATCTATCCCTACAAAATTGCCATTTTACATGTACTATTGATTTGTTTGCTGTTTGATTTGTTTGTTGTATTGATTATGGTGTTGTGAGTTTCGTATAGACAAGGAGATATCAGCAAGGTTTTGATAATCAGAGAAAATAACTAAAAAAGTTTTTTTTCTTTTTTCGAGACATCGGACTCACTTAGGTGGTAAAAACGATTTAAAGATTCGTTCAATTAATATATAATTTTTTTAATAATAATAATAAGTAGTTTTATGCATTTATTTATTTGCGCCTGATCTCATTGAGAGAAACGACAATTTCCTATAAAATCGGCCTTTTAAATCTACCATTAGTTTGCTAACTTATGATTAATATGTAATCATTGTAGACAATGAGACATCGCAAGATTTTAAATTATCAGAAGTTAATGCAATATTTATTTATTTTACTTTAAGCTATTACTATTTTCTTCTTTTTTTTAAGAAACATTAAACTCTATAAGCGCTAAAATTCCTTAAAAAAATTCTGATAATTCAAAATATATGTAAAACTTTTATTTTATTACTTTTTAGTTTTGTGATGTAGGGTCTGAATGAGTGAGGCGTTAAATCCTACAAAATATTCTATTTAAATCCCTGACTGATTTGTTTGCTTATAATTAGGATCTACAGCATAATCTTGATTATTTAAGAAAATTGGGACCGCTAGTACCTCGGATATCGGAATTCTCAGTTAATTGAAATTGTGCATAAAAACTTGTCATGTTCGCAAATTTAACATATCTTAGAATAATTAACAATGGAATGTTTTTCAAATAATAAAAGTAAACATACATGCAGTTATATTTAATACCTTAGCAAATTAAAAATTAAAATTAACTATTAGTAGTAAATTAAATTTTTTTAACAAGTTTGAAATTTTTTAACTATACTAAGTTCAATATTGAAAGATGCATTTTCAAAAATAAAACACATGTCAAGAAAATATTTATTTTTTAATTTAAATGCATTGATTTATTAAATTTACATTATTTCTTAAAAAACGTCTGTAACCTTTTTTTAAAAAAGCCAAGATTTTCTGTGGTTGAATGTTCACGCCAATTTTTGAGCAACAGAAGATTTATCATCACTTCTTTTCTCTATTTATCATTAAAATACCCAATTTATCTAAATTATAAATATAAAAAAAATTGGTCTTAAATCAAGAACGTTCTCTTCAGAACATAAAATAAACCACAGTTTTGACAATATCCGCAAACAGGTAAGTGCATTACTAACATTTGAAGCCTTTTAACTGCTCCCCGCATAACGTGCTTTGCTATGCCCACTTGTTTCGCTAAGCTACAAGTTTTACAGACAGCGGAAGGAAGTGAGTTTTTGTCGAAAACTAGAGGTGCTTCATGTCCAACAAACCATGAACGTGAGTTACTTTTGTGTTGATGGAATTCTGATAAAGTACATTCAAATTTAACATTAAAAAGGGATATAAAATTCTGAAATTTTGACAGAACTTTAAGAAACTAAAATAATAATTATGACAATAATAACTTCGAAAATTTCTTAATTTAATTATATTTTTTAAACGTTCAGTATTTTCCTATTGCAGAAATGTTTTTATGCAAACTTTTAAAGATATTACTTAAGGTATAAAATAATTAATAATAATAATAATAATAATAATAATAATAATAAAATAACATATGATAATGTCTCTTCTAAACATTGTCAAACTCCTTCATTATTTCTCTCTAAAGGCTTTTCTCCAATCCAAAAGGGAAACTTTACGACCTAAGTTTTAATTTATTATTGTTCGAATATGCATGAAACTAACAGATGTTGTTGTTCAGAAACTATTTAACCGAATTGTTTTTTCTGTGTTTTCTCAAACTCAATAGATCTTTCAGAAAATATTGTCAAAATGTGCGTTTTAATCTGAATTTCCTCGCGGAAGAAGAAAAACCACTCAAGAAAGGGTGAAAAACATGTTTGTCACGTGATAAAAAAATTGTTCAGTTCGATTTCAAATCGCTTCCACAACCAGACCTTCCAATTTTATATCTTTTTATTAAAAAATAAATTTATAAATGCCAAAACGTTTCGCGCTTGTTTAGCAGAGCAATTGAGAACAGCATCAATAATTTTTTCTAGTAAACTTTTAAGGGTAAAATTAAAAGTAAAAACTATCTAAAAATTAACTTACAATATAATATATATTAAATATTTAACATCATGCTGTTTTTAATTCATTCAATATTTAAAATTTAATGAAATATTTTTAAGTAACTTTTCAAGACTTTAAAAAATATATAGAAACTAAATAAAAAAAATATATTATAAGAATCCCCTCCCCCTTTTTTTAAACATAGGATTGTTTTTCATTTTTTTTTTTTTCAATTTTTTTTTTTTTTTTTTTTTTTTAAATCTTATATTAAAATGTTTTTGGGTAAATTTTTAAAGGTAAAACAAATGGCAGATCCGAAATAAAAAAGATAACTCACAAAATTTTCTTTAACTAAAAGTGTTTTAAAATCATTCAATTTTTATCGCTTAACACTTGTTTTTAGCATATTTTGTTTTACAACAAAGAAAAAAATTGTTTCGTATACATAAAATTATTAAGAAACTGTGTTTAAAACTTTAAAAACATACCTAAAAAAATTAAAAAAATACATTTTAATATTTATTTTTCTATGTACTATTTCAGCAGAAAATTATGAATATAGAATATAGCTGTGCATTTTATTTTTCAAATCTGATTTATAAGCGAGTAAACCTTTTGTAAAACTGAAAAATGCTTTAAAGAACAAATTGAAGCTTTATTTAATAAATTATTCTACTTCTAGTTTGATAATCGACATGTAATTTACATAGTCCTTATTTCAGTTTTTTAAATTAATTATTATAATTGATAATTTGTTAAACTGAATAATTTATTATAATTTAATAATATTTAGTTAAATAAATGAAATCTGAAGCACATGCTAAAGCCTTTTATTTATTTATTTTTGTAACACAATTTTGAAATGGTTATATTTGTGGTCCAATCGTAAATATATTAGAATTGTTTACCATTTCTATATGAAACAATTTATATTTACCAGGCTTAGAGATTTCTTTAAAATGCATTAAAAATTGTCACAATATGTTTAGAATTCCAGCTGCATATTGCAAATGTAAATATAAAATAGTATGTTTTCTATTTTTGTAGAGATGATTTATGAAAAATATATTTTTTTGCATATTTAAGCTTAATTCAATCAACTGTTCCGAAAAGTTCTATGATTAATTAAAAAAGACAAAATAGAAATTCAGTAAATTTCTTCATAAACAAAATAAATGCAAATTTAAAGTTGTAGTAATCAAAATATGTAGAAATATTAAAATTATGATTTCACAAATACCGATGCTTCATAATGAGAAAAATAAAGTGGTTTTGCTGCAGAAATTATCGTAATTAAACAACATTATAAATTTTTAGGAGCAATTAATTATATATGTAAACCATAAACTGTTACCATGAATATTGATAATTTCATTATTTTATAAATATTCTGATACCAGTTTTGCACAATTTGTGGAAAAAAGTATGATAGAGCCATGTTATAGATAGATAATAAACATTTTTAAAATGTGATCGAAGGTATTACATAAAAGTAATAATTCTTTTAATAGATGTATCGACCAAATTAGTAATACAATATTTGAATATCATTTTTTCCCGCGTGGTTATAATGCATACACAGTGATAAAATTTTGTTGACACTTAAAACGGGACTTACGAAAAACGAAATTTCATCAAGACGATCTGCATCTTGATTTAACTCTTTATTGCACCAAATGACATATCTAGTACATACCTAAAAGCTTATAATTTTCGTTATGTGCCAAGAATTTGAATAATATGATCGCTGTAAATAATCAAAAACAATCTAAAGAATGGATTAACACTTATTTTGCCCATGTCAGATGGCAAGATTAGACAAAAAGTTTGAATTTGTTCTTCGAAAAAAAAAAAAAAAAAAACTATTAAGGCAAGATTTATTTTCATTAATTTTAAAGAATACGTAAAAATATTAATATAAAAAAGTTGCAGGGTGTTATGCAAATTAAATTAATTTATTTAAGCCCATTTAATCGCAAAATATAATAGTACAACATTTTAAAAGCCTAAATGTGCACATTTAGCACATAGCACAATATATAAAATTTTAGCTGAAAATTTTAAATTATTGTTATATTATTATTTTTTAAACTTTTTTTCCTACTATTAGATTGATATATAGGTCTAAAAAAATCGTACAGTAAAAAATTAACACATTTTCAAATCATTTTTAGTCTCCCAATGTCAATGACCGCTGGATGCACTAAATCTGGAATTTTAACACTCATGAAATAAATTTTTAAGTCTGAAATTTAGACATCAGTCGCGACATGTGACCGAAAATACGTGATAAGATCTCACGCCCCTATAAAAATCTATTTTTGTGATATCACGACCCCTTTTATGGCAGAGGGAAGTACCACCGTAGGTGGCAAAGTTGTAAAATGCACACAAATACACACACCTCGATTATTTACCTGGCGACTTCCATGTCTGCGTCTGGCCAAGAATAAAAGACATTTTTAGCATCGACAATGAAAGTTGGTTTTTCCAACAAGGCGAGACTGACCGCAGCAACAAGACGACCAAAGTATCACTTTTTCATGCACTGCATCCGTGCAAAGAATTACAATAATGTTCGACTCTTTCAGTGAATGCTGAATTCTACAATGCCCAATTTGCTGGCTGGTTTCTAGTACTTCCCAAAATGAAGTGATCAGTTTTGCTCTGGAGGAGACATGCATTGAAATTCACTGGTCCGAGAGCCATATTTCATATTACTAGACAACCAGAGCATTGCAAGGAGGTAGATTCATAGACTCGCTACACCTCATCAATGGATATACAAGACGCCAAGGGGCGTAGTGGGTCCTACCCCAGGGACTTTTTTTTATCTATTCTTCTCGCTACACAGAGGGTATAATAGTGGTGTAACCCTCACGCCCAGATATTTCACTCTTCACTGTTCCCTTTTTATGTACTATTTGATTCTTTTTTAGCTCCTGGTTTTCTACCTACTGCGTATCATAATACCTCTACATCGTCTCGTATAAGCAGACAGCAATATTGAAAATGTGGAAGTTAGTCTCAATTGCTTTTAAAACGACAAACACCAGTGATGAAGACAAATATATGTGAATGTTACGGTGACGTTACGGTGCAATGAGATTATCTGGAAGACAGCCATAAAAAGATTGTAAATCTTGGCATTTGCAGTTATGATTGTGCATCTATTTAAGATCACTTACTTCAGCTAAAGAGAATAGAAACCTTATATTTTGACAGGTGAAGAAACTCGGTGTGTCGGCAGTGTGTCTCTCAGTAAAATTAAGATTGCTTACTTCTAAGTTGTCAAAAGAATTATGTGTTTTCTCACAGTTCGTTGTGAAATCTTTTCTACAATCTTTCACATGATACGTTTTTTAAGGAAAATGCTTAAGTAAGAGCCCGACATGTCATCGTAACTATTAAAATTAATTAAAAAATAGATAAGAGATAAGACATGGCATTGACAAAATTCTCTTTTCGAGGCGATACCAGAATGTTTCATTCGAATAGAAATAATTAAATTTCATTTTAAAAAAAGATTATTATTTTTTTTTTTTTTTTTTTTTTTTGAGCAAATAAGCAAAAATAAATAAATAGATAAATTATTTAAAAAAAATCCCTGTCGGCTGGGCCTATAGGCGTAGGTAGATTTCGAAGAGTGCTCATTTCAACAAATATATATATATATATATATATATATGATTAGAGATAAACCCAGTTTAATAACTTCATTTGGCCGTTTATGAAAAATTTTTTTATTTTATTTTTCTTCAAAAACTGGTTTTATCAGAATCATCTTAAGAAAAATTCAGCTCAAATGCCCATTTTGTCAACATACTTTGAAACAGATTCTGAATTTATTACAAAATCGACCAAAACAGTACATTATACAGTTCCTAAATAACAAACAACTGCCAGTTGAATGCATTTCAGAAAAAAATTTAATTTAAAAATGAGTCATAAAATAACCGATTTGTTGTTTGAATACATCCTTAATTCTTTAATCATGATTGCTTCGGAAAATTTTGTGCGAAATACTCACTTTGACAGCATTTTTAAAAATATATTCTATCTTTATCAAAAAACTGGCCAATGCGTCACAGTATATAGTTCCTAAATAAGAGGATCTGTAAATTGGATGCGTTTGAGAGCGAAAATGAATTTTAAAACGAGTCATAAAAAACGCAATTTGCTATGTGAAAACTTCCTTAAATTTTCAAATGACGAAGACTTCGGGAAATTCTGTTCAAAATACCCATTTTGGTAGCCTTTTTCAAAATATATTCTGTCTTTATCAAAAAACCGATCAATGAAACACATTATATAGTTCCTAAATAAGAGGATCTGTAAATTGGATGCGTTTGAGAACAAAAATGGATTTAAAAACGAGTCAGAAAAAAACGCAATTTCTTATTTGAATACTTCCTTCAATTTTCAGTCCCGATGACTTTCGGAAATTCTATTCAAAATACCCTTTTTGGTAGCCTTTTTTGAAATATATTCTGCTTTATCAGAAAATTGATCAATGCGTCACTTTACACAGTTTCTAAATAAGAGGATCTACCATTTGGATGCGTTTAAAATCAAAAATGAATTTAAAAATGAGTTAGAATATAAGAAGTTTGGATTTGAGGTTTTTTCTCCAACTCCTATTTTTGTTTAGTTTCTTTTTGCTATACGAGTTGGTCCTATGAAAAACTTGTCAATATAAAAGTTGTAGATATTTTTGAGAAGATGTAAAATAAATTTAATCAGATTTGATATCTTAAAAATGACGGAGTTATGGATTTTTCTCTTTTTTCAGCGCCCTTTTTCTTTTCGTTTATAATTTTTTTCATCGGTAAAAGTTGATCCTATCAAAAACTTGTAAATACAAAAGTTTTAGATAGTTTTAAGAACATTTATAAAAAATTTAGTTGGACTTGATATCTTGAAAATTGACGAAGTTATGAATTTTTTTCTCTCAAAATCCCTGTTTTTTTCGCCCCTTGAGCCCACTTCTAAATTTATCAAAAATCTGTCATGCATATACTTTTGGCCCATTTTTAAGAAGTAATATAAACTTTAAACCGATTCTATATCTACTTTAATTAAGAAGTTATGGCGTTTTTTCGGTTTTCACAAAAAGGCCTGTATTCCGACCTCCTTGCCCATTAACGAACTTAGCCAAGATTTTATCCCCTTTGATTTTATGTACCAGTTTGGTGGAATTTAATGAACAATTATAGAAGTTATCGTGTCCATAAAAAAGTGAGATATATATATATAGATAGATAGATAGATAGATAGATAAACTGGTGCGATTGCAATAGGTAGTATTTCTTACGAAATCTACCTAAAAAAACTCTTTTAATTGATTTTAATATTCATTTGTCGCACCACAGTAAGTATTCTCCTAATTCAAGATAGGAAAAATTCAAAACATCCATAATTTTCCGCGTTTCTTAGATCTTGAATGTTTATTATTATTATTATTATTATTGTTATTATTTTAATAAACGAAAGAAATCATGAAGAGGAAGGGATAATATTATTGATTTTTATATCATTATGACTACTATGTTCTTTTCCTAAGCTTCCTTTCTGGTTAAAGGTCTGCATGAACCAAAATTTCCTATCCCGGGACCGGCCCGACCTATAAAAAAAATCCCCCCGCCCCACTATAAAAATTAAAATTTGAGACCAGCAAGATATAATTATTAAAAGTTCAGCCCGTGCCTGGTCCGGCCAAAGTGAGTTTCTATAAAACATCGATTTTTACTCGTAAGGAGGAGTTCTCACCAAAAAAAACTTAAGTTAATTTTTTTTTCTTCCATGCTTATAATTTTCAATTGTGTAGACGTACCTAAGCTGCGATATTCATGTTTTTAATAAACCTCTGCTTATTGTATCTTGTTATCATTAATATTAGTAGTCCATATTCCGAGTAATGGAAACATAAAAATCTAAAAAAAAAATAGTATACAGTAAAATTTACTGAGACGGAATCCCACAGGTAAGTTCAGATAAGTTCTCTTTTTAGTAGGTGTGAATATAATATTTTTTTTTTCTCATGACAATTGTGTTCATTTTGTATTGGTGAACACATTTTTTAATTTAAAACAAGATTCCGTCATAGACAGGTTCATTTTCATACTTTTAATTACATTTCAATTTAGCTATATTTTAAAAATCCTAGAAATCTACGATTCTTTAAAAATAAAAAAGTAGTAATGTTTAATTGTAGAATAATGTGGATTTAAAAATGGTACGCATTTTTATATATATATATATGTGAGCCAGACCAAATTTTATAGATCGTAAGACTTGACCACGCCGAAAAAATGATTTTCATGCGAGACTGCTCAAAACCGGGAATGAATATTTCAGTCCGTGAAGACTAGGAAGAATGACATCAGCCCCGGATTGGTGTGGAAAAAGTAAATTAGGCCCATCCTGTAAAAATTAGTGACTAAGCCCGGCCCGAGTGTCATGAACGAAAGTTGTCCCGAACCTGCCCCGTGCAGTATAAGAATTCTAGATTATATAGAGAGGATTTCCTTGAGAATTTCATATGAATATCACTTATTCCATTTGAGTTGCAAATTACAAGCTATCGAAAATGTTCTCTTATTATTATTATTATTCAAAATTTAATTTCTCATAATTCAGGAAAGTAGAGAAACATCGTGCTGATTTTGTTTTCAGGACATGTTTAGAAGTTATGCGTTTAAAATATCTATTATGTTATCCTTTTCACTGGTGTTTGGACTATTATTGCAATACTTTTTAAAATGTTCAAATTTCCAAAAAGAGTCTATCTATATTTTTTAAAAATGTACTCAAATTATATTATTTAATAAAAAATATTATGTATATTTCGGACCTTTTTAAATTTTTTGTTTTTATTTTTATTAGTTCAAAAATTATGATTTTATAAACCTTTTAATTTTGAGAAAACATGCAAAACTATAGTTTTCAACCGCTTTTAATAACTTAACTGATTAATATTTCCGAGAGAAAAAAACTTTCAAATAATGCTTTTTTTTTCATGTCTTTTACATATTTTTTCAACTTTTTAGTACCAGTTCTCCCCGGGCTCTCCCATTCTACCGGTTTCATTTCAGAAATTTTTGTCTAATATAATCAGAAAAGTGCTCGGATTAAATAACGCAGAATTTACAATAAAAATTTACTGGTGAGAATAATAAATCATGATTAGAATATGGATGCCCGTACGTGGTACGGGCAAATCACAATTGGCAAAAACACATTGTCCGTAGGACGTACGGACAAATCAGAAAAATGGTTAAGCATAAAGATTTTTAAGCATTTTTTAAAATGGATTTGTTTTTTATACGTTTTCAAATACGGAAAAAATTAAAAATAATCCGACAACTCATGTTTGTCAAAATCTCGTGGAATGACTCTTTGTAATAATTTATTTTTACTCTTTAGACTATTTTAACCTATAAAGCACAGAGAAAAGTACTTTTTAATCAACCATCAAAGCGATACGACTCGAATGAGTTAATGAATGAAATTATTAGTAAAATGTTCTTTTTCGGTAATAATTGCTAGAAAATGTTTTAACAAAAATGCCAAGAGAGAAAACAAAATTTTATTGAAAAAAATTTGAAACCAGAAATATTTCAATGAAAAATACAACTGAAATGTAACACTAACATTAAAAACAATAAAACTGAGATAAAAATCCTCCACAAATTAAAAATTTCGAAATTAAGTAACTTTTTTAAAATGATATTTCAAGATAGTAACGACTTATATGTGCCTCTTGATTGTAATGATGATCATTCCGTGAACAATATGGAAAATGCATTTGAAAGATAATAATATTCAGAAAAGATAAAAATTATTCACAAATTTAAATTTTCGAAACGAAGTAACTTTCTTATGAGATTTCGATATAGTAACAACTTATATGCGTCTCACGATTGTAATAATCATTCCAAGAACAGCTTTTAGGCCATTAAAAAAAGACCTTCAATTCCGATTGAACATTTCCCAATCAAAATACTGCAGTTGTAAATATTATTAAAATATTCTTCAATGACCCATTTCTCAAAAATTATCACAAAATCTATCCGGAAGTTTTGCTCATAAATTTCTATGCCTTTCATTTTGTCGATCTATTAATATGCAAACGTATCGAAGGAAAATCTATATGTCAACGAAGTTAGCTAACACAGCGTCATAAAATGCTAATATTTTTATATTTAAAATATTTATATTTCAATGTCGCCTATTCATTTATTAATATGAATAAACATCATGTCCCGGAAAATATTTGTTTTATTTTGCAAGTTTGACATTGCATTTGATTTAAGAGATATGTAATAAAAATTGAGCAAAACAAAATTCTATAGAACATGCTTTTTACATTTTTATTCGTTAAGTTCAGTATATTCAGTTTCATAAAGTCAAAAATGTGAAAGTTAAAATTTTCTGAAAATTTAAAGACAAATATTGTCCTTATTGAATCAATATATTATCATGGATTAGTTTTCTAAACTTGAAATTATACATTGTACTACAAGGCTAAAAAACTTTTTTCGGAATTAATGTACTACAATTTATCAAGAAAAAAAAAAAAAAAAAACTTTTAAATTTGAATATTATAGAAAATTTTTATTTTGACGACGCTAAAGATTTTTTTTTTACACATGTAGACTGACAATAACTTCTTAAAATTAAATTTTTTTAAAAATAAATAAAAAGTCCACATCTTGTGATTACATTATGCATAGTTAACTAACTGCTATTACGATATTTGACAATCAGTAACTTCGAACGGTAAACTTTATTTTACTTAATTGCACATTCTCAGATGAAGTAAGGCGAAATTATTTAATTGAAATTAGTGGCAGCAAATAAGTCGTCAGCAGTTGGCAGCGATACGGCATGAAAGTATCTTCCAAAGAACGTATCGCATATTTCATCGATTCAAAATATTCTGTAACGCATGTTTTTTTTTTTTTTTTTTTTTTTTCTTCTAAACTGTAAATCACATTTTGCACTATCACATTGTAGGTTAAAAATGGGCCATCCCAGTAAGTTTTTATTTTGATGACGTTAACATTTGTTGTCAATACTTGTAGATTGGCAGCCTCTCCTTTTAATTAAAAAGAAAATCCCCATCTTGTGGTTGAATATGGCATGAAAGAACATTCGAAAAATCGTATTGTGCACCTTCAAGGAGCCTCCCTTGTTCACCTAAAATGTGACAACCTGTCTTATTCTTGAAAAACCTAGCTCCATGGCAAATCTGTCAATCAAAAATTTTAAAAACACCTTAACAACTTTCGGGATATATTGGAAGCAGCTGATCTACGTCATTATTGTGATGACGTCATGCCTATTGTTCAAGTTCGGGGGAGGTTCGTCGATGTCTGTCCGGATAATGTTACCTATGCGTGCGATTGTGCTCCTCCGTGGTCTTTTTTCTCAGCGTTCAGAATGAACATCGTCGAAGCGCTGTTCACTTTCTCCTTGGGTGCACTTTACCAGGCCGCCTTTTTTTTCTTTCTTTCTTCATTTTTATTTTTTCTTATTCTGTTTTTCCTTACCGCACTTTCTTGTTCACAGACTTCCGTTCCAGTGCATGGACAATAGAATTAAGTTCCGACTGAGATGGAAAGTTTTGAGGGATGCAAGAATCGGAGGATGTGAATGCAAATTGCATTATGTAATTCAGGACGAATTTCAATAAAGAAAATAAAAAGGTCTGGAAATGTTCGGAAAAATACAATAAATGTCGGATGAAAACAAGCGTGGGAGGATTCATAATAATGTTCGGCAAACTGGTTATACCATTTTCGGTCAACTATCTCTCATAACTGACCCAATTTTTTTTGGTCAATGGAAAAATAGTATTTTGCCCCATAATAGTGATAGTATTCTGACAGGCATATGTTTTGTGTTTCCTTTTACTTCTTAACGTAATGTATACCTATTGCTTCATATTATATAGTCGGTTCTATGTCCGAAACTTCTGTTAAAATTAACTAATTTTGTCAAAAGAATATGACAGTTCGATTTACATTAGTTTATTTAAAATCAAAACAATTTTCAAACTTTTTTCTCCCGTGCTGTTCTTCTCCACCTTAACAACTGCAACACTTTCTGTTAAAGCTGTTTTGAATTGATCTTCTGACAAATGTTCATTGGCGTAAAACGTTTTGACACATTTACAAATTCATTTTGGAGAGACATAAAATTGCAAAGCCTGATCATGGAAGCGATTTGAAACTTAATTGAGTTTTCCATTTTTTGATCAATAAATTAATTACCTGTTGAGTTATACGCGATTTTAATTACGTGAAAAAGACGTTTTTCTCTCTTCGTTGGCTGTTTTTTTCTGCTTTCGCGCGGAAAATCGATTCAAAACGCCTACTTTGACACTATTTCTTAAAAAATCTATTGCGTTTAAAAAAAAAAAAAAAAAAACGAGAAAATGAATTTGATTCGATAGTTTCTGAATAGCACAAACCGCTAATTTAATGCATTCTTGAACAAAACTAAATTAAAACTTATGTCATAAAGTTGCCCTTTTTGACTTGAGAACAATCTTAAAGCATTTATGTAACGAACGGTTAACAAATTAAAGAAATAAAATTGAAGTAGTTATTCCCCAAAAATTAATATATAGAGAGTGTCCCCGAATTCATGGCAAAACTGTTAGGGAGGTAATGTGGACATAAAGAAGCAATTTTGGCGAAGCAATGTGGGGTTGGAAATGAAAAAATTTGACAGAAAATATTGGATCATCGGGAAAGTTCTGCAGTTTTTCAAAGTAAAGTACGGTTTCTTTGGTTTATTTAATGGTATTGTCTGAATAACTTTGGATGTATTTATAAAAGTATATATATGTATATATATATACAGGGTGTCCCTAAACAAATGGTATATACGCTAGGGGGTGATAGAACACATCAAGACGAGTAATCGTAAATAGGAAACCAAGGATCCCAAACGTTTTCCAAAGGAGATAGCCGCCATTAAAGTTTAGGGTCCAAAATTTCAAATATACATAAAAAACGGAAAAATTAGTCGATTGATTTGCGGTTTTGACTAAAATTATTCTTTATGTTGGTATTTTCTTGAAAATAAATTATAAAGATAAATTTCGAAAAATGCCGATAGAGGGCGCTTTAGACTTTGAAGTAATGAAAAACTATTTTTTGCTGTGATTTTTTGCATCTCATTAAATGGTTTCGTAAGCTTAGACTTAAACTTAAATTTTGAGCTCAAAATCTGAATAGTTGGGAGTGGTTAAATTGCACAAACTGAACTGTGTTCAGAGGGTTTAAATTTCAAACGAAACTGAAAACTATAAAAATAAAAACGGAAAAATTAGCCGATTTGTTTGCGGTTTTTGCTAAAACTACTCTTTAAATCAGTGTTTTCTTAAAAATAAATTTTAAAGATAAATTTCACAAAATGCCGATAGAGGACGCCTTAGACATTGGAGTAGCGTACAACTATTTTTAACAGTTATTTTTTTAAATCTCATTAAATGCTTTAAAATGCTTAGATTTAAATTTTGAGATCAAATTCTGAGTCGTTGCGAGTGTTTAAGTAGCGCAAAGGTGAACTGTGTTCGAAGGGGGGGGGGGGGTAAATTTCAACTCCTGAACACATTTCAGTTTGCGCTTCTTAACCCCTCCAAACGATTTAGAATTTGAGTTCAAAATTTAAGTTTAAATCTAAGATTTCGAAAACATTTAACAAGTTTTGGAAAGCATTTAATTAGATACAAAAAATAACGTTTAAAATTTGTTGTTGGTTACTCTGAAGTTTCAGGTGCTCTCTAACAGAATTTTTTGAAATTGATCTTTAAAGTTCATTTTCAAGAAGATACTGACTTAAAGAATAGTTTTATTTTCAACCGCAAACGAATCGACCAATTTTTCCATTTTTTATTATCATTTGAAATTTGAACCCTCTGAACAGAGTTACAGTTTGTGCTACTTAACCACTCCCAACTATTCAGATTTTGAGCTCAAAATTTAAGTTTAAGTCTAAGTTTACGAAAACATTTAATCAGATGCAAAAAACAACGTAAAAAATAGTTGTTCGTTACTCCAAAGTCTAAAGCGCCCTCTATCTGCATTTTTTGAAATTTATCTTTATAATTCATTTTCAGTAAAATACCGACATAAAGAATAGTTTTAGTCAAAACCGCAAATCAATCCAAGTTTTCCGTTTTTTATAATCATTTGAAATTTAAACCCTCTGAACACAGTTAAGTTTGTGCTACTTAACCGCTTCCAACTATTCAGATTTTGAGCTCAAAATTTAAGTTTAAGTCTAAGCTTACGAAACGATTTAATGAGATGCAAAAAACCACGGCAAAAAATAGTTTTTCACTACTTCAAAGTCTAAAGCGCCCTCTATCGGCATTTTTCGAAATTTATTTTTATAATTTATTTTTAAGAAAATACCAACATAAAGAATAAATTTAGTGGAAACCGCAAATCAATCGACCTATTTTTCCGTTTTTTATGTGTATTTGAAATTTTGGACCCCAAACTTTAATGGCGGCTATCTCCTCTGGAAAACGTTTGGGACCCTTGGTTTCATATTTACTATTACTCGTCTTGATGTGTTCTATCACCTTCTAGCGTATATACCATTTGTTTAGGGACACCCTGTATATATATATATATATATATATATATATCTGCCTACATAAATACTTGAAAACAAAAATATATTTGAATTTATCGCTAAATTCATTGTAAATCTCGAAATGTCAATGTATTCTAATTCTTTAGTGCACATCTGTTTTTAAGTATATGTCACTTTCACAGTGAAAATATTGGAATGCGTTTTTGTTTGTTTGAAACATTTAAAAAAAAATTATTATTAGCTAAATAATTGCATTAAAATTAAATCATTTTACAAATATATATATATATATATATATATATATATAAATTATTTTAGAAAATAACACATCAATTACATATTTTAATGAATTTCATTATTTTTCCAAAATCAGTGCAAATTTTAATTAAAAAATAAGTAATAAACTAAGAGGATCATCCCAATTTCCTATAAATTATTGTCAAAGTCAAACACGAGTTTGTTCACATTATTTCTTTGTAAATCTCTTTTTACAAGGAAAATGCAATTTTTACAAGGAAAATATCATAATATGTACATTTCTATTTGTTTATCTTCGAATAATATATTTTTATTAACTAAATACACTAAAAGTAAATTAATTTAATAGATAATGTTTCAGCTATCCATTTTAGCACATTTCAATATTTTCCGTAAATAATTTATTTATTTCCGTACCCTTTTTTCTTCGTTAATATCCCCCCCCCCCCTATGGAGAGTGAGGGTATTTTGAAAATGTTGGAACTTATCGCTAAATTTATTGCAAATCTTTTCGAAGTGTCAAAACCCTATAATTCTTTGCCTAAATCAGTTTTTCAAAAATTTTGTTTTCACAGGGAAAATATTGGAATGGAATTTTTTATTTTTATATGTTCGTATAAAAATACATTTATAGGCTTAATTATAACCTTAAAATTAAATTATAATTTGCAATAACACATCAATTATGAATTTAGGAACGTTTAATTCTTTTTCCAAAAATAGTCTTATTTTTTATTTTAATTTATTTCTGAAGGAGGAAGGCCAGATATCGTAAATTTGTCAGAATTTATAGCCAGATGTTTGAAAACTCAAAGTGCTATCCAATTCTTTCCTGAAAATCCGTTTTTCAACAAATATCTCCATCACGAGAAAAATATATCATTATATAATTTTTTGCTTGTTTATATTCGAATAAACATATTTTTATTAGCTAAACATATTAAAACTCAATTATTTTAGAAACTAATGTATACATTTTAAATTTTAATACATTTCTTTATTTTTCCGCAAAGGGATTTTTCTTATTTTATCATAATCAATTTTATTTCAGGAATCATTTCAACCATTTCTTTCCTTTTACGTAAACATTTTTTCCACAATTCTAAGGTGGCGGAGCTATCAAGTTTATCAGGATTTATCACGAAATTTTTTGTAAACCAGATGTCTTCCAATTCTTTGCCTATAAATCCGTTTTTCAGCAAGAATCCCTTTCACAGGAAAAGTATTGCGATACGTTATTTGTTGCTGATTTATATTCGAATAAAAATACTTGTATTTTTTAAATACATTAAAAGTAAATTATTTTAGAAAATATTACATCAATTATAAATGTAATACATTTTGTTATTTTTTCGTAAAAAGAATTTCTTATTTATCATATTCAATTTCATTTCAGCAATGCAGTGTCTTCCAATTCTTTGCATGTAAATCTGTTTTTCAGCAAGTATCCTTTTCAAAATAAAAGTATATCAATAAGTTGTTCTTTGTTGCTTTATATTCGAATAAAAATACTTATATTATTTAAATACATGAAAAGTAAATTATTTTAGAAACTAATATATCAATTATAAATTTTAATACATTTCGTTATTTTTTCCGTAAAGAGATTGTCTTATTTATCAGATTCAATTTTATTTCAGCAATGCATTTCAAACCATTTTCGTAATTTTTTTTCCATTATTCTAAGGGGCCGAATTTGTCAGTTAATCAGGATTTATCACGAAATTCTTTGTAAACCAGATGTATGTTTCTTCCTCTTCTTTGCCTGTAAATCCATTTTTCATCAAGTATCCCTTTTACAAGAAAAAAATGGCAATACGCTGATTTTTGTTGGTTTATATTCGAATAAAAATACTTGTATTAGCTAAATGCATTAAAAGTGAATTATTTTAGAATAAAATATATCAATTATAAATTTTAATATACGTTTCATTATTTTTTCGTAAAGAGATTTTCTTATTTAATCATAGTCAGTTTTATTTCAGCAATGCATTTCAAACTATTCCGTTAATTCTGCGTATTTTTTTCTTTTTCATTATCCTAAAATAGCGGAGTCGTCAATTAATCAGGATGTATCACGAAAATTCTTTGTAAATTAGATGCAAGTGTCTTCCAATTCTTTGCCTGTAAATCCTTTATTTCAGCAAGTATCCCTTTCTCAATAAATATATGGCATACGTTATTTTTTGATAGTTTTCGAATAAAAATTCTTGTATTATTTAAATAAATGACAAGTAAATTATTTTAGAAACTAATATGTCAATTATAGATTTTAATGTATTTCGTTATTTTTCCGTAAACAGATTTTCTTATTTAATGATATTCAATTTTATTTCCACAATGCATTTCAAATCATTTCGTTAATTTTACGTATTTTTTCCATTATTCTAAGGGGGCGGAGTTGTAAGTTAGTCCAAATTTATTACGAAATTCTTTGTAAACAAGTGTATCTTCCAATTCTTAGACTGTAAATTCAATTTTCAGCAAGCATCCCTTTCAGAAGAAAGTTATTTCTATACGGTATTGCTTGTTTTCTTTTATACCAGAAAATAATACTTTTATGATCTAAATGCATTCAAAGTAAATTATTTTAGAAAACAACATATCAATTATAAATTTTAATATATTTCGTTATTTTTCCGTAAAAAGATTTTCTTATTTATCACATTCAATTTTATTTACTCAATGCATTTCAAATCATTTCCTTAATTTTAAATACAAAAAAATTCCATTATTCTAAGGGGCGGAGTTGTTAGTTAATCAGGATTTATCACGAAATTCTTTGTAAACCAGATGTAAGTGTCTTCCAATTCTTTTCCTGAAAATTCGTTTTTCAACAAGTATCCTTTTCACAAGAACAGTATGGTAGTACATTGTATTTTGTTGTTTTATATTCGAAAAAATGTAATTGTATTAGCTAAATGCATTAAAAGTAATTTTTTTAAGAAAATAATACACTGCTCAAAACAATTAAAGGATATTGCAGTTTTAGGTGGATTTTGTATCTGGGAAACTTTTTAGCTGATTGATACATGGTCGACAGACATAGTAGGTTATATGAGAATAAATTACACATGTTTGGCAGAAAAAAAATGCATTTTATTGCGCATTTGTGTAAAAAAGGAAAAAAATACAATTTGTGCATATGAGAAAAAAGAATAAGAAAAGGTGTTTTCTTCAAAAAAAATCATTTTCAGTAGGGGGTATGGTTTCCAGGGGCGGCCAGCAACGTTGAACACCTTTGAGGCATGGACTCAATGAGGCTATTAATGACAAGTTGGGGTATTCTGCCCCACTCTTCCAGAAGAGCTCTTTCCAGTTCTTGGAGAGTTTGTGGGGGTTGTTGGCGGCCAGAAACTCGTCTTCCTAGAGCGTCCCAAACGTGCTCGATTGGATTCATGTCTGGAGAACACGCTGGCCATTCCATTCGAACGATTCCTTCCTCGAAAAGGAAATCCTCCACCAGGTTTGCACGATGTGGCCTGCAGTTATCGTCCATTAAAATGAAGTTATCTCCGATTGCTGCAGCGTAAGGGACTATAATAGGTCTGAGGATCTCATCCCTATACCGGCGACCAGTCAGAGCTCCATCTCGAATGATGTACAGGTCAGTGCGCCCGTCAATGGAGATGCCACCATACACCAACACTCCTCCACCGCCAAATCTGACACTTTCGTGCACGAACGCAGGATTATTCCTACTGCCACGGTCCCTCCAGATGAAAATACGCCTATTATCCGGATGCACAGAAAAACGGGACTCGTCAGAAAACAGAATATTGCTCCATTCATTTCTCCTCCAGTTGACATGCTCGGTTGCCCACTCCCTGCGGTCGCGACGATGCCTTGATGTTAATCTAACACATACCATCGCTCGGCGAGCACACAGACCTACAGCATGGAGCCGGTTTCGGACAGTTTGAGTTGAAATCTTTCAATTTTTGGTGCCTGTAGCCGAGCGAAAGTGTTGTTGGAGAAGAGTAGCGTTCATGTTTCGGTGTCTCCGAGCTGTTAACGCTAAATACCGATCTTCATTGGGCATTGTTGCCCGTCTACGACCTTGCCCTGGTCTTTGGCCTGCACATCCACTCTCCAAAAAACGGTTCCAGATCCTGGAAATGACACTTTGTGACACTCCAATGGCTTGCGCTACTTCGGCTTGGGTTTGGCCTCCTTCTAACCTACCAACAATTCTCCAGGCTTCTGAATCTGTCAAATGACTTCGCTGAGACATCGTACTCATCGAAACAAAGCAATCACTGAATGCCGATCATCCTTGTCTTCATTCTCTTTTATCCAGTTGAAAGTCAAATTTCATTCGCTGCCGCTGAAGCGACGTTTTTGACGTCGAACTCAAAATTTGCATACTCCACAGTTTGAAAACCAGAAAATTTTGCATTTGTGATTCTCTTCTTCTATTTTCGGCAAAAAATATTTCGTTTATATCTTTATTTTATATAAAATTTCAAGTATCCTTTAATTGTTTTGAGCAGTGTATATCAATTATAAATTTTTTATACATTTCGTTATTTTTCCGTAAAGAGATTTTCTTATTTAATCATAGTCAATTTTATTGCATTTCAAACCATTTCGTTAATTTTATGTAATTTTTTTTACATTATTCTAAGAAGGCGGAGTTGTAAATTAGTCAGAATTTATAACGAAATTCTTTGTAAACCAAGTGCATCTTCCAATTCTTTACCGCCCCACCAGTGGCCGAGAGGTTCGGACCTCTCAACTAGTAGACGGCAGGTGCTGGGTTCGAACCCAATTGCGGCTGTCGGCCTAACCATTCGGAGTTTTCGTGGTTTTCTTCGAATCATGCGTAAATACGGGTTAGGCTCCTTTAGAAAGACCCCCACGAAGGGCACGCCTCCCCTTGGTCCTATATCCCTAGTGTAGATAATCGGACGACAAAAATCAACCAACCAACCAACCAACCAACCAATTCTTTACCTGTAAATCTGTTTTTCAGCAAGTATCTCTCTCACAAGAAAAATATTCCAATAAGGCGCTGTTTGTTTGTTTTATACCAGATAATTACAATTTTATGAGCTAACTACGTACGAAGTAAATTAAGAAAACTTTGAAACAAATATATCAATTATAATTTTTAATACATTTCTACATTTTTCCGTAAAGAGATTTTGATATTTAATCACATTCAATTTTATTTCAGCAATGTATTTTAAAACTGTTAATTTTAAATATAAAAAATTTCCATTAATCTACGGGAGCGGGTTTGTCAGTTAATCAGGATTTATCACGAAATTCTTTGTAAACCAGATGTATGTTTCTTCTTATTCTTTGCCTGTAAATCCATTTTGCATCAAGTATCCCTTTTACAAGAAAAGTGAGCCAATAAGTTGTTTTTTGTTGGTTTATATTCGAATAAAAATACTTGCATTATCTAAATACATTAAAATTAAATTATTTTAGAAACTAATATAACAATTATAAATTTTAATACATTTCGTTATTTTTACGTAAAGAGATTTTCTTATTTAATCAGATTCAATTTTATTTCAGCAATGCTTTTCAAACTATTTCGTTAATTCTACGTATTTTTTATTATTATTTTTTTTTTCATTATTCTAAGGGGGCGGAGTTGTAAGTTAGTTGGAATTTATCACGAAATTCTTTGTAAACCAAGTGTATCTTCCAGTTCTTTACCTGTAAATCCGTTTTTCAGCAAGTATCTCTTTCACAAGAAAACTATTGCAATACGGTGTTGCTTGTTTGTTTTAAACCAGTTAATAACTCTTTTATAAGCTAAGTACGCTTAAAGTAAATTGTTTTAGAAAATAATATATCAATTATAAATTTTAATACATTTCTTTATTTTTCCGTAAAGAGATTTTCTTATTTAATCATATTTAATTTTCTTTACGCAATGCATTTCAAACCATTTTTTTAATTTTAAATTAAAAAAAATTCCATTATTCTAAGGGGGCGGAGTTGTCAATTAATCTCGGGTTTATCACGAAATTCTTTTAAAACCAGATGTTAGTGTCGTCCAATTCTTTGCCTGTAAATCCGTTTTTCAGCAAGAAGCCTTTTCACAAGAAAAATATGACAATACGTTGTTTTTTGTTGGTCTTCGAATAAAAATACTTGTATTATTTAAATACATTAAAAGTACATTATTTTAGAAAATAATATATCAATTATAAATTTTAATACATTTCGTTATTTTTCCTTAAAGATATTTTCCTATTTATCATATTCAATTTTACTTCAGCAATGCATTTCAAACCATTTTGTTAATTCTTTGCAGTTTTTTTTTTTTTTTTTTTTTTTTTTTCATTTTTCAAAGGGGCGTAGTTGTAAGTTAGTCGGAATTTATCACGAAGTTCTTTGTAAACCAAGTGCATCTTCCAATTCTTTGCCTGTAAATCCGTTTTTCAACAAGCATCGCTTTCACAAGAAAAGTGCTACAATATGGTGTTGCTTGTTAGTTTTATACCAAATAATAATACTTTCATGATCTAAATATGTTCAAAGCAAATTATTTTAGAAAACAACATAACTGTTATGCATTTTGCTATTTTTCGTTAATTTTTCCAAAGAATTTCATTTATTATTATTACTTTTTTTTTTTTTTTTTTTTTTTTTTTTTTTTTTTTTTTTTAATGAGGGAAGGACGGATAAATATGTTCGTTAGAATTTATAACCAAACTCATTGCTAAGCTTAAAATGTTGTGGCCTTATAATTCATTTTGTGGCAGTTCTTTTTTTTCTTAGCAAATTCTCCTTCAGGAGAGAACTGTTTCACTATGTTATTGTTTATTTGTTTATCTCTGCATAAAAACATTTTTAATAGCTAAGTACATCAAAAGTAAATTATTTTAGAAAAATAAATAATCCAGCATATATTTTAGTATATATCGTTATTTTTCCATAGACAAAATTTATTTTTTTTTCTCTCTTATATTATTTTTATTGATTAATTAATTTATTTTTTGTTTATTTTTTAAGGGAGGAAGAGAAAGATGTATTGTAAATTTGTTGTAACTTATCGCCAAATTTGTTGCAAATCACAAAATGTCAATATTGTTGCAGAATTCTTTGCTTCTAAATCTGTTTTTCAACACATATTTCTTTCAAAAGGAACATATCGCAATGTTTTTGTTTGTTTGTCTTTATATAAAAGGATATGTATTAGCTGAATACATTAAATTTAAAAATTATATTAGAAAACACATCAATTATGCATTTTTAGTGCATTTCGTTATTTTTCCATAAATCTTTATAATATACTTTTTTTTTCTTTCTTTCTTTTTTCTAAGGGGATGGGGATATTGTAAGTTTTTTGAAATTCATAGTCAAATTCGTTGCAAGGCTCAAATGTCAATCTCTTTCAATTATTTGCTTTCAGATTCATTTTTCCCTTCTTGAAAAATACATTGCAATTATTTATTTTAGAATAAAAGCACTTTTATTAAGAAAAATACATTAAAATTAAATTATTTTAGAAAATAACATATCAATTAATCATTGAAGTATATTTCGTTTTCCCCCGTAAATTGTTACATTATCTTTTTAAAAGGCCAGGTGGATATTGTAAATTTGCAGAATAAATAGTCAAATTCATTGCAAATTTCAAAATTGCATTCTCTTCGATTCTTTACTTTCAAATTTATTTTTCAAGAAATGTCTTCTTCATGAGAAATAAGTCACAATACGTTGTTGTTTATTTATCTTCGGATTTATCACAAAATCTACTGCAAAGCTTAAAATACCAATCTCTTCCAATTCTGCGCCTAGAAATCTGTTTTTCGGCAAATGTTCACTTTACAAGGAAAATATCTTGAAACTTTTTTGTCTAACTCGAAACTTTTTTTTAAAAATAAAAATCTCTAAATTAATTAATCATAAAATGGGTTTCATTGCGCAAACGAGAATTTTTACAACATTCAAATTTGATTTATTTCATAGTATAAGTTATTTCCTTATATATATATGTATATATATATATATATATCGAAAAATACATCGTAATATACAATTTTACTGAACTGATAAAAATATAAAATATTAAACTAAACAAGAAAAATTTAACAGACCTCGTGATATATATATATGTGTGTGTGTGTAACCATTAGATAATACTACAAATCAACATCAATATGTGGAATAACTCGTTAATGACAAATATCAAACAGAGGAGTTGTCAAAAATTGGAATAATATTGGAAATGTAGTATTTAGCTCGTTATCAAGGGCAATGCTAAATAGACACATTAATTGCGATTAATTTCTGAATAGAAATCAGGATAAACCTAAAAATGATTTCTATATTGCCCGATCAATCGCAATAGAGAACACAATTCAAAGAAAAATATTAGAAAAATAATAAGACAATAATTGAATTATCAATATATTAATTGCATTGGAAAAATTATTTCAAAGAAATATATTAGAAAAATAATTAGACTATAATTGAATTATCAAAAAGATAAACTTACAAATATCAATCACTACCAGATTAATCACCAATAAGAACACGTTTCAAAGAAAAATATCAGAAAAATAGATTATTTTCATTGGAAAAACTATTTCAAAGAAAATAATTAGACTATAATTGAATTATCAAAAAGATAAACTTACAAAAATCAATTGCTACCATGTGATAGCAATCACACTTTGCATTCAGTCAAAGTAGACAGCTAACAAAGAAGTTATATCAGAAACTAAATAGATATAATTTATAATATATAAATGAATTAACTATTATTAAAAATAATTAGTTACAAAACATAAGTAGACAAAAATTTTATGAACTTAATAAAAATAGTTAAAATATTTTATACTAATAACAAGTTTTAATTCATAACTATAGAATTACTTTAAATCGATTAAATATCGATGAATATTTACTTCATGTAAAATAAATATGAAATTACTACACAAAGCGCCAGTGACGCCATCTTTAGTCTCTAAACACAATAAATTAACGCAAAAAATTGATTAACTCTGTAAAAACAAAATTTTACGAATTACAATACTTATTGGTTTAATGCAGGGTTGGGAAAAAACAGGTCTTTTTTAAAAAACATAAAACGGTTTTTTATTTTTTGTTTAAACTAGGTTTTTGGTTTAAACCGGATATTTTCAAAACAACCTACATACAGTGGATTATGTAGATATTTGAAAAAAAAAAATAATATTTCGATTTAAACAGTTATTCCGATACATTAAAAAAAAGACCAAGGCCCGCTGTATGAAATACGTATTGCTGAAAAAGTGTTAAAGTAGAAAAATTATATTCAATAAATTATAAGTCTTAAATTAAAAAGAAAAATAACAAAATATCTTTAGACTATTTCGAAAAAAGGGGGAAAAAAGGTTCCATAGGAAAAAAAAACATTTGGTTTAAACCATGGTAAAAACCAACCGGCTTAAACCATGCCAGCCCTTCTTTAAAGCAAAAATTGGGAAATTAATAATTTATTATATCATTCAAAAAATACCAGCAAAGGATAGCTTATTTTGATAACTAACATATGAATTTAAAATATTGTAAAAGTAATAAAATATTAAATTATCAATCATTGATCAGCCTCAAACTACATTACATATTAGAACCAGAAGAATAAACAAGGAATGCTATAACAATACATTACCATAAATAATAAATTAACACTATATTATTGCTACACTGTACCTTTTCCTACCACCAACACCCCCTCCTTTTTTTAAATAAATTAACATATGCGCATATATTTTCCAGCAGCACCTCCCTACCACCTTAATCTAACATCTACCCACCCAACCGACCCATTGATTAATTTTCTAAAAACACTTTATAGTTTTTTATTTTTTGTGTAATTTTTATTTTTTATATTTTTTATTGAAATTTTTGTGTGTGTGTGTGTGTATGTGTGTGTGCAAAATGTTAAAATTAACTGACAATAAACATCCTACTTCAAATTATAAGTAATAAAAGAATTAATTGTATAATAAAGAGTAAATGAATTTCTTAGGAAAACTGTGATTTATCGCATCATAGATTAATTGTTTAATGTTTTTGTTAATAAGATGAAGGGAACATAAACCTTTGATTCTGAACAAGTGATTGAGAAGTATATTTCGATAAACAGAAATATGAAGGCAAGATTTAAAATGAGTAAAGGTATTAATTTTAAATTTAAATTCTTTACGTTTATCATATAGATCATTTATTATTTTGTTATCCACTAATGTAATTTTTAAATCCAAAAAGTTAATACTATTGTTTGATCAAAGGTTTTCCATAAGTTTCAGATTAGTGGGATAAATTATAGGAAAGGAAGTACTAACACAATTAGTGGTGTCAATTAAAATGATGTCATCAATGTATCGAAACATTAAAAGATGGTCATTACGATAACTGCATTCATAGTGATATAAAAATAAACAGGACAATATACTTGATGTAGAGCCCCCTTAAGGAATTCCGACTTTTTGTATATATAGAGTATTTTCTTGTAAAATAAAGTTATTGTGTATTATGAAATTAGTTAATGTGCGAAAATAAGCCTCATCCATATAATTAGGAAGAGTTAATTGATTTTTAAATTGTAATGAATAGTTGATTGATGATTTTATGAAGGGCTAAGAGATTGATATAATTGAATAGATCTTTAAAGTCATAAGTTCTTATGTCTTTAACACATTTAAGTTCTTTAATTATACTAACCAGCTGATAACTGTTTTTGATACAATGTGTTTTATCTTTCGCTATAGTAAGTTTATATATCTGATTTAAAATATCTAATAAAATATTGTTGGCATAGTTGTTATAAGTATTACAACTTATTGTAACAGTTCTAAATTTAATGGGATTCTTATGAAACTGAGGAATTAGCACTAAATAAGGATAATTAAAGTTTGTAGGAGTAAAATTTAGTAGTTTATAAAAACTATTAATTCTAAGATTGTTAACAATTGTATCATCATTAGTTTTATAGAAAGTATTATTAGATGAAATAGATAATGGTAAATGATTGTGATAATAAGATTTACAAATAATAGCATAGTTATTTGGGGATTTATCTATATAAGTAATTACAAAGTTCTGTTGTAATTTATTAATTTGTTGGAAAAAATGACGAGTATTCACTTCAATTAGCTCTGATACATTTTTGTTAAGTGTTAACTTATCTATAACCAATAATTTCCACTGGTTAAAATAAGCGATAGGTTTATTGAAAGAAATAGAAATTATATATATATATATATATATATAATATATATATATATATATATATAAACACATCAAAATAGAAAATAATAACTATAATAATAATAGAATAGTTAATAAGAAATAACTATAACCACGAAATTTATGCAGTAAAATCTCTCTCTCTTTTCATTGAGGAAGGGAGGAATGGCGGCAGCCAAAGAAAAAATGTATTAAAAAATTTTCAATGTAAAAATTTTAAATTTTTTCTACCTGTCTTTTTTATTAAAAATGAAAAATTTCAAATAATTTTTTAATTACATACTGCTTCTGTAGACAGATTAATAGAATTAAAATTTGTTTTATAACTGATAGTGTTTCCTTTTCAACAAATTAACATGAAAATTTATTTGTAGCAAATAATTTAAAATGTTGGTGTTTTAACTTTCAGAGACAAAAGTAAATATAAGTAAAAAAGAAAAGAAAACCAATGTCTTAAAATGATTGTTTAGTTAAAAAAGTAAAAATGTATAAGTATTCTTGTAAAAATACTTTTATAAGCTAAATTATTGCATTAAAATTAAATTATATTACAAAATGACACATTTGTTTTGCTTTGTCTTTGAATCATTATGAAAAATAATCAAAATTTTAAGAAAATCTTATGGACTTCTGGTCCTTAAAATATCCTTAAAATAAAAAAATAGAAAATCCAACGAGTTTCCTGTTTTCATTAAAATATTTTTAATATATGTTTCAAATCTTTTATGTGTATAAATAAAAAATATATACATAACTCGCAAGAAAATAATGCTTAGTAAAATAAAGTAAAATAAAATAAAAAATCTGCAGTTGTTTTAAGTTTTTAAATCAATGTAAAACCCCATTTAAAATAGAATATTTTTTTACATAAGCTTTTGATGATTCCATTATAAAAGCTAATAATTTTAATATTTAATATATATGATTTTAATATTTTATTTTATTAAAAGAAATATCTAACAGATGAACTTTTAAAATTAAGTATGTAAATGGGAAAAAAAAGCACTAATCAGTCAATAAATGAGAATAACCAATGCAGTTAAAGCTAAAAAATAACGTGCACCTGTTTTTAAACTTCAAACTCTATATGTTAAATAAATGACATCTTTCCCCATTATTAATTTCTTCACTTTTGTACCATCTATGTCTAACACATTTAAATTATTTATAATATTAAAATGATCTTAAAATAAACAAAAGCTATTGAGAAACTTTTTTTAAAAATATATTTGAAATTTTAAAAATGCATAAAAATTTATAACTTTTATGTGGGCTTCCGATAGTTCATCCCGAAAAATATTTTTTATAAATTAGTCAATACTCCATTTTATTAAAAATTAACTGCTAACAATTGTTTAATTTTTCTAATCTAGGCCATAAAATATTCGAAATATAAGTGATTTGTTAAAATAAGTAAATAAATAAAAATGTTACATAAATCTAATAATATTTGTCATCTTTAAAATTTTAAAAGCGATAGTAACAAAGTAAAATGAAAAAGAAAAAACTTTTATAAAAAGTAATAAATTTCCTATAAGCTTTTGATAACTCTATTTTTTAAGTCATTTAAATATCCAATTAATTTTTTATTTTAATCAAGATAAATTTCTACAGATGTTTAACTTTCTTAATTGAGTGTATAATTAAAGTTAATATATATAATTTAAATTCATATATAAATAAAATGAAATCACATGTGTGATACTCAATAAATAATGTCTATCTATCTATATCTCTCACTATATAGTTACATAAGATAGATATAAAATATTATTTACTATACAAATAAATATAACTGAATAATTCTTAAAATAAAAATAAAAAGAAAAAGAAATAGAATGAAATATCTGTAAATTCTTTTTAATTTCAGAATCAATATGAAAAACTCGATACATCATGATTTTTCTAGAATTAAATGAAATCTAACCAATTCAATAAAAAAAAAAAATAATACTCCTAATTAATCTATCTTGTATAAATAAAAAAAAAGTTATAAATCATTAAATAAGAATGCCCAATATATAAAATACAAGATAAAAATAACTGAACAACTACTTTTTAAATATTTGGATCAATATGATAAAATAATAAAATAATAAAATTGCGATTTACAAATCTTATAACAAATAAAAGATTTTGTTTAATATGTGTTTAAAACTACATTTTGTTGTAACCCATAAGCAGGCAAAAATTCAAAATATGATAAACAATAAATTATATATGAGATTCTGATACTTGCATCTTAAAGGAATTTTTATTAACTCAGTCAACTTTTTATTTTAGTCAAAATAAATTTCAGACAGATATTAAAGTTTCCCAATTAAGCTACAATATAAAAAACGTAAGAAATAAATAATTTTAAAAAGAAATGTTTATGAAAATAATAATGTGCAGCTGCTTTAAATTTTGCAGTCAATATAGGTTAGAGGAAAGACAGTTATCCACGTTATTAATTTCTTTATTGTTCCATTCGCACAATCTCTCTTATCAATCTTAAAACAAATAAAAAGCTTTTATGAGGCTGAACTTTATTTTTCCATACTGATATAGTCTAAGTTTCAAAATATATTAAATGATAATTTTCTCTGGCCTTTTGATACCCCCACTCTAAAGCACTCTTTAAAATTCAATAAACTTTTTATTTTAATAAAAACAAATTGCTAAGATATTTTTAAAGTTTTTACCTAAGCTTTTAAAATAATTTTCAAAAGAGTAACTTTAAAAAAATGTTAAAATAAAACTAATGTGCTGGTGCTTTAAACTTTAATGACGGAAAAAAGGAAAGCTTATCCCTTTGTTATTATTTTTATTTTTTATTTTGGTTATTGTTCTACACTCATATTCTTTCTTATAAAAAATAAGCTCAAAATAGATTTTTAAAAATATGAGGCTAAATTTTCTTGTAACACATAAAATATCGAAACTTTAAAGTAGCACAAATGATAAATTTTCTATGGATTTCTAATACTCCCATCCAAAAACATTCTTTAAAAATCAGCTAATGTTTTATTTTAATGAAAATAAATTTCTAACATGTGCTTAAGTGTCTTAATTAAGGCCATAAAATTATTTAAAAATAGAAAACTTAACCGTTTCGGGTCAGTTTTTTTTTTTTTTTTTTTTTTAATAACGCTAATCGTAGCTATCCAAATGGATTTACTGATGTTTAAAAATTATTGCATTGTCCGAAATCTAACGAATGTACATATTTTGTGTACCATTGAATTCATATTTATTTTGATAATAGGCTAATGAAGAGCTTTTGGAGACGTTTGGAAAATGAAGTGGAGTTTCGAGAAGATTTGAGAGGACATTACAACTTTATATTTTTTGGGTTTTATTACACGTGATTGGTTCAGATAAGTAACTTATATGCATAAAATAAAGGAATCACCAATGTCTCAAAAAGAATTACGTAAACTATTATTATTATTATTATTATTATTATTATTATTATTATTATTACGAAATCTCAAAAATAAATGAAGTCATAATAAGGAAGGAATAGCCATATACCATCATTTTTATGTGTCGAAATTAACTATGTAATTGTTACAACAAAATAATACTCAATGATAAGACGTGTACTATTAATAGTACCACAGACCTGAAAGGGTTAAAAAAATAATGTCAAAAGAATTACAGAAATGAATGACTTTCTTGTATTACATAGAAGGTATAACTGTTAAAATATCATAAATAATGATTTTAATATGAGCTTCTGATACTTTTATCTTCAAACATTCTATAAAATTTAGCCAACTTTTTATTATAATTTAATAAATTTCTAAGAGATGTTTAACTTTCTGAATTGGGTCTATAAAATAATAAAAAAAATAATAAATAACTTAAAAGAATAATGATTAATAAAAAATAATAATACAGGGCAGCTGCTTTAAATTTTAGAATCAACACCGAAAAAGAAGAAAAAAAAGTAAAAAGGACAGCTTACCCCATTGTTAATTTCTTTATTGTTCCACACACACATTCTTTCTATAATAAACTCCAGTGAATTAAAAAAAAATAAAACGCATTATTCACAAAACGTATTTCCCAAACTCATATCTTCTACTTACATTCTTAATAAGGTTTGCGGAAGACCATTACAGAAGTATAAAAATTTACATAGCGGGTGGGGAAAACGTGATTTGGAACTTCGTTATTTAAAACCCGATATTCCAGAAAGTACACAATTCTCCAGCTGTCTAGGAAAACCGATACAACTATGTCGCCATATTTTCCTTCATTTATATTCATAATGCACATCCATGAAGGCGGGAGAAAAATTTTAAATCGGGACGTTTTTACTGTTTTTGCCAAACATTGTTTTTTTTTTTTCTTTTTTCTTTTTTTTTTTTAAGGGAAGGGGGTACTATTAATAACTTTGGACTTAGAAAGGAATGAAAAATCGCACTCCCTGTTATTACTTATTTGAGAAAACTTTCAATTTACAAGGATAATGATCCCTCAAGGGGTTTTACCCCAGGTTTATTAGTATGCTTGGGGAAATGCCCTGAAGGGGACGTAACCACTTTCGTCTCTTTAGAGCTGTGGAGATTGAGGGAAGAGAGAGATAGAGATGATGAGATGAGATTCAGAGCGATTCCTGCTTTAAAAGCTAAGTTGGTCATCATTATTAAGTATCAAATGCGATCAAGCAATTGCTCACTTTACCCACGCGTTAGTGATGTCCTATGGGGGTTTAGTCCTTTGAGAGAGATTTTCGACCACACTTGCCTAAAAACCGTCATAGTTTCTCACAGATTAAACAAATAAAATAAATTTTCTTGTAGAGAATTAATATTTAATCTTTTAAAAATGTGCTCTTGTTGCTTTTATTGTTGTTTTCTATTTTTTCTTTGGTTTAAACATATTTTAATCTTAATAATGACCATTTGCATATACATTGCAATTACAATAAAATGATAAGTAACGCACAACAGCCCGACAAACTTTTTAAAGTAGTCTGGTTTCAACCCCTTGGAGCAACCGGTATACGGACCGCAAGAAATGTTCAGAATTCTTATTTATTCATGCCAGAAAATTTTACTGTAAATTTTGCCTTATTTAACCAGAGCATTTTCTCGATTCAATAAGCTACAAATTTCTGTTTTTAAAAATTGGTGACAAAAGATCAAAAATTTCGTAAAAGGCTGCTGTCGCGAAGCGGTTAAAAAACTGCCAAAGTTTCTATTATAGGAGCCGATGATATCGGAGGACTCTTTGAATTTTATGTTGAAATTGAATGTATGAATGTTATGTCAAAATTAAAAGAATTTTATGTAAATCGACAAAAGGTCATACAAGCAAAATGAGCTAGGTATGAATAGGTTTGACATGCCGAAAATATGTTTAATTAAATTAATTATTCTTAAAAAATTGTAATGAATTAGAACTTTAGCTGAAAGTCGACAATTGGTCAGTGTCTAGGAGCGAAATAAAATAGCCACCGGTTCAAAGCAAAGTAAATCTGTAATTTTATTACCATTCACCCTCTTAAAACATATAACAGTCGTCTTTTTCTGCATAATAAAATTTGTCATACATTTTTATTCTGGACTAACGCTCGTATTCATCAACTACTTAGATCCTGAGTTACACAGAAAACATGGATCGAACACTCAAACGATATTCGCCTTTAATCGTGATTGGATGTCTCCTTTTATAATGTCCAATCAAATTATATTGTGTAAGTGATCGAACGAGTGACATATGTAAGTGATTGAACGAGATTTTCTAGGTTTAATAGATGATGAATACGAATATAATTTACTATAAATGTTCTAAAAGTTGTTAAGATCCGTACTGACCGAAAACACCACAGCTTTTTTAATAACAATTAATGTAAACAAATAAATTTTTAGGAAAACAAAGCTAGTCATCCATAGCTAATTTTATTCGCGTGACTTTTTACTATCAATTTACATTTAAAAAAATTTCAATTCCGTGATGATGAAGCTTTTGATCCCAAAGGCTCATACAGACATATAGACATAATTGAGAAAAACTGAAACTAAAAAATATTAAACAAATTTATTAATTGCATTTTGTTGTTATTATATCATGTCTCATCGTGTGAACTGTCGATTTTTAGAAGCGACTTTAATAGATTGAAATGTGAAATTCTGCATAATCCACAATATAAATTCGCTTAAATTGTGCTAAAATACACAAGACTTTATAGCTAATACCGCAAAAAGTTGTATGCCTTGAACAGAATGTCTCACTTTCGTCGCGTGCGTATCTCTAAGCTGTGCATTGAGGTAAAAGATAGAGATGATATTCAAGTGATATTCACTACATTGATATTCACTACATGATATGTTGATGATATTCACTACAGGGTGGTTATAAAAAAACTTTGCCGATATATGGAGCTCTAGCGGACAGTCAGTTCAACCGATCGAGGTGAAATTTCAGATATAGCTATTCAGAGATATGAGCTCGAGATTCTCTGAACGGCAACAAAATGGCGCTCACGGTTACAGTTATAGCTACAGAAACTCGAAATTTTCCTATGGCAACACCCATTTTTTTATCGCAAAATGCTCAGCGCATGCGGAAATCCTAAAGAGCGTTGGGACCGTACGTGTATAGCAAGAAATGGACACGTTATGCAAGCACAAAAAACTGTTCTGCGAATCCCCCTCCATAAAAAAAAAACAAAAAAAAAAAAACACGATTGGGGCGCAAGGAGTAAATTTGCATATGACACAGAGTCAGTACACCAATCACTGATTACAACACAGATCGGAGAAAACTTTTATTTTGATTACACATTTTCCACATGGGTGCCACCACAGGCAATTACACATTGCATGGTGGTGACTGTGGACAATAGAGCCGAACGTTACATCGCATGAGGGATGTTTGCAATCTCACGTTTGATAGAATCTTTCAAATCCGGCAAAGTTTGCGGATTGCACATGTACACTCTAGATTTTGGATATCCCCACAACCTGAAATCCACAGGAATGAGGTCGGGGGATCGCGGAGGCCATCGACGTTACCAGTTAAGGTGAAATGTGCCTCGTCCGTTCATAATATGCGAAGAGGTCGATCGTTATCTCCATCATGTCGGATAAGAAATTCATTAACAAAGTCTATATGTTGTTGATGATCTCTCCACTTCCAACATCTGGGCCGTACCGGTTAAGAAACATACGGATTACAGAGCGCAGTAGCTTTAAGACCATTGATTTTGGTATATCAAACACACGAAATGCACCTTTTGTAGTTTGCATGTGTCCTCTGGTCACTATGTGATGCACTTCCATAACAGTACCCTCAGGAACAGTTGGTCGTCCGGATCGCAGACTATCACAGGTGCAGCCAATTTCTTCGAATTTCATTACTAAATCACGAAGAGCTTGTGAAATGCATAGGCCACATATCTGGCGATGGTTTCGACGGTAAATGCGCCAGGTTTTCGTAGCATTCATCTCGTAGCATTCATCTACCAACTCACCACGAACGAAATCATTTTGTTGGCATCTGCGAGCTCCAACTGAAGAACTAACATTTCCACCCTACATTTTATCCATTTTCTACGCTAACTATCAGTCAGACAACGTTCCGCGATTGGTATTTTATCTCTGTCATATTCAAATTTTCTTCGTGCGCCTTAGTCTTTTTTTTTGGGCCGTTCGTAGAGCTGATTTTGTGCGAGCATAACGCGTCCGTTTATTGCAATAACCGTACCGTTCCGACGTTCTTTGGGGTTTTCGCATGCGCTGAACATTTTGCGATGAAAAAAAATGGGTATTGCCATTGGTAAATTTCGAGTTTCTGTAACTATAACCGTAACTGTGAGCGCCATTTTGTTGCCGTTCACAGAATCTCGAGCTCATACCTCTGAATAGCTATATTTGAAATTTCACCTCGATCGGTTGAACGGACTGGCCGCTAGAGCTCCATATATCGGCAAAGTTTTTTTTATGACCATCCTGTACTTAAAAGCTAAGCTAAGCTATTATTATTAAGGATAAAATGTAATCAAGCAATTGCACACTTTACCTTCCGTTAGTAAGTCATGTGGGACCTTGCCAAAGTATGCAACTGAGAGAAATTTTCGATCATACTAACCTAAAAACTGTTTCTCGCAGATCGACGAAATAACGTATATTTTCTAAATGAAGCATGAATATTTTATCTTTCAAAGATTTATTTTGTTTCTGTCACTTTCTTTTCTTTTCATATATTTTCAATCGTAATAATAATAAACTGCACATAAATTGCGATAACAATGAAATCTTAAGTAACGCATAAGTGACCAACCGATACTTTAAAATGAAGTGGTTTTCCAAAACTGGCAACATTTGTGCAAATATAATTAAAAAAAAAAAAAAAAAAAAAACTAAAACAAAAAAAAAGCGTTAAAATAATAAAAAAAGAAAAATTACACAGAGTAACTTTGATATTGCCATTCATGATTCGACTTTTATATGAAGCGAAGCAATTTAATTTATTTAAAAGTGGCATTTTGCATAATCCATAGTAGAAATTTCCGGTCAAAATTGTGTTAAAATAAAGAAATGACGTTTTATTGCTTATATTGTAAAAAGTTAGATGCATTGAATGGAATGTGTTACTTTTGTTGCGTCACGTCACTCTGAGCCATGCATTGAGGAAAACGATAAAAATAATGCGATGATATCCAAGCGATTTTTTCTTTAGGGGACTTGGTATCCTTAGAAGATTTTTTTTTAATTTAAGCATTTTTAGGCACATTTTTGGCATAATCATAAAGGACTCAACGGAGAAAAATTATTCTATCAAAAAATTGTTTGATTCTTCTGTCAAAAATAGAAAAATTTAAATTTTTCTTTTTAAAAAATTAAATAAATTTTAAAATTATTTATAAGTATCTTTTAAAAATACTCATTGAAGTATGCTGTATAACTTTAAGTATTGAATTCATCATAAGTTAATTAGTTTGGCAAAGAAAATTAAAAGTGTTCAAATACATGTAAGGTTATAGGTAAAGCTAAATTTATTTTACATTTTTATGCATTAAAAAAAAAAAAAAAAAAAAAAAAAAAACAGAAGATAGCAAAAAAAAACCTTTCTACTTTATTTTAAATTCAATACTTAGTTTTATCAAACATTCCATAAGAAACGACCAAAAAAAAAATCGAGTTATTTGAAAAATATACATAAAAATGTTATCACTTTGAACTGCCTCTTTGACGAAAAAACACAAATTGAGAAAAATCGCTTTTAAGTAAAATGTGTTGTAGAGTGGATTAAAAAGGACAATGACGTAATGATATAGCTTTAAACTGTATCTTTAATACTCGTATCTTTACGGAACTTCATCAAAATGTACTAGGCATAATAAAGTATAATTTAAACAAAAATTAGAAAATCAACATTCCACTAAATGAAGAGTCGACTTAAAAAGTTATGTTAGTTACTATTAATAAAAATCAAATACGATTCATTGAAGCAATTGCTCACTTTACTCATGTTTTTGCGATATTTTTTGGGAAATTGCTTTAGTATTTTGTTGAAAGAGATTTTCGACAATAATATACTATGTCTAAAAATTTGCATAAGCTCCAACAGTTCGACGTAGATAATTTTCCTTTTTTAATAAGGCATGGATATTTTATCTCTTAAAGATAATGGAAAGAAAAAGTCTAGTTTTAAAGAGTTGTAATTCAAATGAAGCAACCAATAAACCACCACAAATCTGTACTTTAAAGCAAAACGATTTTTTCTTGTTGGAAAAGTTTCTGTTGTTATAGAAATATTATGAAGTATAGTTATAAAGTTATATTAAAACGTTTATGTAGTTATAAGTTATAAAGGAACAATTTAAACTGATTAAATTATTAAAGTAACTGTAACGTATTTTTAAGCATTCTTATTACCTCATTAACATGACTCATGATGTGGAACATCGGAATTTGGGCACAGTTTTAACTTATTTATAAGTTATATATATGAACATTTCAACTATCCATGATAGGAATTACCTTGCCTGTATTATGTAAATAAAACAAATAATGTTTCCGGATTTAAACTGGAAATAAATTAGATAAAAGGAATATATTACTTAAGTAGTTTTGAAGAGAAAATAAACAAAGAAACACCATTTCGTCCAAGCTTTTTACTGTTGTTTTAGAACATATTTTCAAAAAGTTGAATTTAGAAAACAAAGAAATTAGAATATATGGAAAATTTTTAAGTCAGGACTGATCAACGCCGTATCCGCAGATGCCATGGCGCCCTTTGAAGCTGTTACTGGCGCCCTTTCGAAGTTTTCCTGTCACTAGCATTTTTACTTTCTTGTATTTTTACAAAAAAAAAAAAATAAATAAATAAATAAATAAATAAATAAATAACTTCTGTTTTTTTAATTACATGGAGCTTCAGGTTCATAGGATCTTTACATCTACTGCGAAATGCATTTGCATGCGTGTACCATTTTATATTGGCGCCTATAACATTGTTGATCAAGAGTCCTTAGGGAAAGTTTGCACATACCTGATCTAATTTATCTGCGGTTTTCTGATGACATCAAATCGAATTAAAATCATGTTTTTCTCTAACAACCTAAACAAATTGGAAAATATATTAAACGATTTGTCACAATCTAACATTAAAGTAAGATTAAAAATAGATTTGCAAAGGATTAAGGTGATGTTCAATTCATTTGCACCAAAACAAATCAGAAAGTGCAGAATTGTGTGTTCCTTGGACAAGAAATAACACTGTCCAACAATATCATCAATGAAATCAGTAAAAGAATAAGAAATACATACATTTTGGGAAGAACATAGTATTATTTTGAAGTGGGCCATACTTCTTTGCGCGTAAAGAAACGTGCTTAACCATTGTGTTTTATTTGCATGAACTTATAGAGCGGAAACATGGTAAACACGGATGGTAAAAAATTACGAACAATACTGCGTAGTATAGAAAAGATGTATGCTCAACAAAGCAAAAAGGGACCCAAAAAAAAAAAAAAAAAAAAAAAAAAAAAAGTAGTGAGAGATCAACTTATGTAGGAAGAAATCTCGGAAGAAATATTTTGAATAGCATAAAATTATAAACGGTTAAAATGAAAACAGAATGGTTCATATAGCAAGATTTATAAACAGTGCATAAACATCCTACAATAGTATCCCAGAGATGTAAAAAGACTGAGAAGACGACCTCAAGAAAGACAAAGTGAATATTCGGAACATTGGTTGTAGTAAATTGGATGACCAAAGCACTTGGCAGGAAACGTTGTAAAATATAGGCTAGACATAAAGTCAGCAAGTGAACTGTCAATTGAAAAAAAAAAAAAAAAATTAACAAGTTATCTTAAGAATATATCTATATATGTATACATATATATATATATATCTTTATTAAATTATCTGCTTTTGAAAGGAACAATGTAAAAGAATATATAAGGCAATACATTTATCTAAATACTCTTTAAAATATTGCAAAATGTTAGTCTAAAATTAAATAAATATAAAATAAACTAAACAGTTTCATTCAATTTATGTAATTATGTACGGAAAAATAAAATAATATATTTTCTGCACACATTCTTTTTGTAGAATCATAATATTTTAAAATTCATGAATAGAATTAAGAATTACATGAGCAATACGATAGCGAATTATTTCAAGAAAATTATGCAATAACTGAAAACAAGAGAATAAAGACTATGTTTTTCTTTAAAATATCCTATTAAAAACCATCTGGGAGAAGAAATGATTTCTAATTTTTTCTTTATAGAGCAGCGATATGCAACAGCGATTGAAAAGTTTTATTTCTATGGTTAAATTTTTTGATCGTTTATCTACAGATAAAACACTAGAATTTTAGGTGAAATTTCATCTGGTAATATAAGTAAGAAAAAACTGCAAAATTCAATGTTTGCTATTTTTAGAACTATATGAATGTTAGAAGCTGTAAATGTATTAGTAAAAAAGTAAGAATCATATTGGATAGTGATACTTGAAATTGTATTCCAGAGTTTTTAGCTTTGTATCTCCTTTTAAATAAGTACATTTAAACATCTTTGCATGTTTATTGTTATCTTCTTCTATCTGTCTAGATACACTATATGTGTATCTAGATACGATTAAATTTCGTTTCTTTTTACTTCTTACATAATAATTGTTCTTAAGAGAGTCCGGGGCACATTTTAAAATAGTTTTTATTTATTAAATTAAAATTTTGAAATTTTTTGTAATGGTTAAGCATATAATTTGTAAACAAAACCCCATGATAAAACATCCCATAATTTTTCGGAGAAAAAAAATTAAATTTAAAATTTATTTTAAAATTATCTTTAATTTAAAACCGTTATAACTAGAAATATTGTTTGTAATTTTTCTTTTTTCATTTAAATAAACAAAAATATAAATTATATTTAAATTAACAGCTTTAATTTTGATTCAAAATATTTAAAATATTAATTTAAATAAAAGTTAAAAATATTTAAAGTAAAACTTTGAAAAAAAAATATGTTACTTAAAAAGAAAAAAAATCATATTTTTAAAAGCAAATATGTATAATTTTTAATTTGCTGAATCCAAATTAAAATAAAGCAATTGAAAACACATGTTCCATGCTTGAAAAATTTATCTTTAACGAGTGTCAACTTACAACAACTTAAAATAAATAGTTAAAAAAAAATACAAAATGTCTCTATAACAACCATTACATGAAAGCTATATTTGAAAACAAACAAAAACATAAAAATTAATATTTTTCATTTCAATTAAGATAGAAACATGGTTTAAAAGTCATTTTAAGCAGAAAGAAAGATAATTTTTTTAATGCAGTAAAATATTTTTTGAAAATTTTAAGATTTTTGTGTACCGAATCCCCCTTAAGTATTTGTTTATATTATTACTTGAAATCTGACTACCTTTTAAAAATATAGTTTAATATTTGCTCAACACATGCCATTATAATCAAAATTAAAATTTAATAAGAAGATTCTTTGCATATAAATCTAATAAAATAAAATCTATTGGGCTGAAATCTGTCATGCAAGTTAACTGAAAATCCAGCTTGGACAAATCATCTACTTTAGAAAAAATATTCAAAATAGTTTTTTTTTCAGCTTTTTTTTTAAACTTGTAGTTTTTTTTTTTTTTTTTTTTTTTTTTTTTTTTACCTTATTTTACACCGAAATCATTAAAAATGTAATGTCTTTTTATCGTCCATAAATTCTAAAAATTGGTTTAATAAACCGATGTATTATTGCTCATGGACTTCTACATTTACCGTGAGATTTTTGTTAACGTCGTATCCCCTTGTTTGCAGCCCATTTACCCCTCTATAGTACTTCCATTCACCAAATACGCTTTTCTTTACGCCAGACACCATTTTCGGCGTTCCACTCTCTGCAAACAGATTTTTTTTTTTTCCTTCTCTCGTTTTGTTATATTTGTTCATGCTCTTAGCTCCCAATCTTCTTTTGAATTGCTGCGCTCTTTGACTCATATTCGGCGTAGGTTGATAGCATCGATGGTTGAAGGCTTTATGATTTAATTTCAGTTTTTATTGATAATATCACATGATATAAATACAAATATTTAGTATTTTAAAAAAAAAAGAGGAAAAAAATTCATTTTTAATACAACAAGTAAGAATTAGCACTTCAAGCGCAGCAAATGAGGTGCGTTTGTACTGTAAGGAAGTTTTTTAAATATTCAGATCTTGGTGTAATGGTATACAGTGCTTCGGATAGAGTAGAGTATCTGAAATCTTTCGTATAGCCATGTAAATACTATCTGCTTTTAATTACACAGGAAGTAACTTGTAGTAAAACTCAATAATTTATATCAATTTCACAAAATGTGAAATAATTTAATACTATTAACGTGCCCCAAAGCTAGTTTTTGCTCTGTTACATGCGGTCAGTCGGACAGAACGACGACTATAGGTGCTACGATTTACATATAATTACAAACGCACCTAGAAAGCAAGAAGGAAAAAAGTTATCTAACTAAAAATGTAAGCAATAAATGTTTTCTTAAATATGATATAAAATCTGAGTGTCCTTTATTCACAATCATAAACTAAATGATTCTACGCACATAGGCTATTTTCATCATAATGAGGGAAAAAAGATAAGTAATGTCAAAAGTTTCTTTTTTTTTTTTTTTTTTCTTTTTTTTTTTTTTTTTTTTACAAATGTTGCTCTATACATTTAGCTAACATAATATGCAAATGAAATTTTTATATTGTTGACGCATGCGCAATGAAATATTGTTTAGTAAATCTACCCATTTTTCATACAATTTTTATTATTTTTTAATTTTGATTTCAGGGTATTATGTGCAATGTTGTTTGTCGTATTTTCAAAAAATAACATCATATTATAATAAGAACTCTGCAAATTATAAACAAAAAACTTGGAAAAAAATTGGACCTTTTTTTTATAAAAAGCTTAATTTCTCTACGGGTATACATGCTATCCACACAAAAATGAACACAGTTTATAAAAATAAGCTACTTAATCATAATCTACAGTTTGAGGGCTTTTGCTACATTAGTTTTGACAGGGTTCGGTTATCCAAAAGATGTTCATTCTTTTTTAATTTGTTGACGGTGACTTATGGAGTTTCGGGGGAAAAAACTTCACGGAAATGTATAACTTATACTATCATATTTACACACTTAGAGTTTCAGAATTTCCTCATTCATTTTTCTAGATATTTAACAAAATGTCTAAAATCGCAAGTGGACGGTCATCTTTGGCCATATAATTTGGAAGAGATACTTATTGTCAAAAAGATAGCTGTCCGGTTTAATGCTAAGATATTCTATAATTGTTAGATTTTCAACACTAGAAGCACCGGAAAAGTTTTGCATGTATGTAAAAAAATGTAGAACATAATTCTTTTTAAATTTTAAACTTATTTATTCCCTTACTTTTTTGTGCGATATACGCATTTAACTCTTAAAAAAATAAATAAACAAATAAATAAATAAATAAATAAATAAATAAAAATAAAAATTGGTTTACGTCGAATTATACATATTTGAAATCCTTGGTTTTCTTTCTGACCTTTCTTTACTTTTTATATAATAAATAAAATTTTATATACTGGTTTGATTAAAAATACGCTTTTATTATCATCAACAACATTAAGTTTTCAACAAAAACATCTTTTCTACAAGTTTAAAAAAATAATAGAACAATTCTCTCACATAAGAATCCTTCCCTCACTTGAGACAATGACCTATGAGGAAAAGATGAAATGTAGGGGAAGGTGGTGGTACCTTGGAGGTATGTGTATATAGGAAGCACATAGATCGAGCAGCCATTTTGAGTTAGAAATTTAAATTAAAATATTAGTTGCATGTATGTGTTACTTAAGGTCCTAAGCCTCACATACATGTAACTAATGTTTTAGTTTAAATTTATCACTCAAAATGGCACAATCAATGAGCCTCCAATATACACATACCTCCAACGTGCACCACCTTTCTCTACATTATTAACTTTTAAAATTTGTACACATAATGTAAATAATAATATAGAAAAAATACATGTTCTCAAACTATCCCTTCAATGAAAACTAAACCACCCATTAATGCATTTTTAAATTAAATAAATATATATGTATATTTAAATGAGGGAATGATAACATCACCTTAACGTTTGCCCAATCTTTCTGTTATTAAATCATTCCCTACACACTGAAGCTCTAGGATGACTAAAAAAAAAATTATAGACAATAAAGGTCCATGTAGTCAGCACACATGTAATATTTAAGTCTACAATTGTACCATTTATCTCAAATATCCAGAATTATTAATGACTAAGGAATGATGAGAAATATAAGTTGCACAGTTCTCGGCCAAATATTAAAGTTGCATGTGCAGATCAAAATAATAATAATAATAATAATAATAATAATAATAATAATAATAATAATAATAATAATAATAATAATAATAATGTAATACTTAGAAATATTTCTTTATTTGTTGTTTAAAATAAAAGGCAGAAATCAGACAAAATAAATACAAATATTTCAGTAAAAATGATAGTTTTTTTTATTTTTTTATTTTTTTGCAGTATTTGCATGTGAGGGAATGATATTTTATAGGTTCAACAAATTATTTTAAATATATATTTTAATTAATGCTACATTTTATGAGCTAATATAACAAAACTATCTTTAAACCGCATGTTTTAAAAAATGCATCAGCCTTTTCTATTATAAAATTTAAATATCACCCATTTTCACCATTATGTTTTATTTGCGTAGAATTATCCAAATTATTTTCACCAAATACTCTCTATATATAAAACGCTAACATATGTGGCAGAAAAATCAGGATTTTTTGTTAATTGTTTAATGGGTAACATATAAAATTCCTTTGGCAAGATTCAGGCTGTGGTAAATTGGATTTATTTATGTTTTGTTCCTTTGCTGCAATTATTGAACTGTAAAATATTATTTTTTTTTCTATTCTTTTTACTTAAAAAATAAATAAAAATCATGAAATTTAAACTTTTCAGCTTCAAATTAAAGTTATGTTTTATAAATGAAATGAATGAAAGGATTATATTATATTTTAAATGAAATTAATGAAATACGAAAAAATGCCACGGGTGCAAAATCTGGCGATTTATTATCAGCGCCAGGCTAGCATAAAAATACTGAGTTCTGGATTTATCAGCACAGATGTCATATATGCACCACATTGGCACGCTATTTTTTGACGTCAATTTGGCAAAAATTTCACTTTCAAATATGTTACCAATTACATACATATTTTTAAACTAATTTCTATTATTTTAAAAAGAAAATAATAATAAATAAAAAAAGTTTAGTTAATAATTATATAGAGTAAAACAATTTATATCATTTAATAAAAGCAAACAAACAGTTTATTAATAAATGAATAACAATAGCCGGGTTACCATGTGAGGCACATGTAATTGTCATTTTGCTGTAATCACGCCAATGTGGTGCATATATGACACCTGTGTCTATTTCTCAAGCAGAATCTTCTAATTTGGTCAAAAAATGAGTAATTGAAATAAATTATGAATAAAAACAATATGATTTAATGCTTAGTATACATCCAAGGGAAACCAAACTGGTCGCCAAGGGCGACTTTTACACAAGAATTTCATTTATTCAGACTTTTAAAAAGTGCATGCATTGATATCTCATAATTTTAGGTTAAACAAATATTAACAGAAAACTGGAATAATCTAATTCAATCAAGAAGAAACTCATTACCCGCATAGTTTTTAAAAAACTACAGGTTTTAATGAAACATTTCCCTCCACTTCTTTTTAACCCGAATCTTTCTGATACATTCCTACAGTCATTTTTATCCACAAATACATGAGATTTGTATCGGGGCTGTCGCGAAAAAAACTTTCTTCTCTCGCAAAAGAGGAAAGTTTTTTAGCAACGGCCCTGTCAGTATATGCGGCAATTTAAATGCACAGAATGGCGAGTAGTCGGGGGAAAATACAGTAAAAAAAGAAGGAACTTCCAGTATTTTGTTAAAGGAGAAATTTGCATAGGAGAAATTTAAAAGTAAATACATACACACACAAAATAATAATAAAAATTAGTAAAAAAAAGGAGAAAAAAACTAAAAATTGTATTTCCCTGACTGTTCGCCATCATGATGCTGAAAATTTAACAACATTTGTCTTACATTTGTTATTTTTCTTAATTTTTGTAAAGTTATTAGAATTAATTTACATTCGGGAAAAATGTAGATAGTTTTTGTAAAATTGAAATTACCTTTTTATTCTAATTTTTTTTTTAACAAAGTCCTTCACAATAAAACCTTCTTAAAGGAGACCCCCTTAAAAGGAACAAGTCTATTTAAAAAGAAATTTATGCTTTGTCAACACTTCCTCTAAGCCGATTTCAAGAAATAATAAAATTATGTAACTCGAAGATATATATATATATGTATTTACTAATCATATCAGGTATTATAATAGTTTTAAAAATGAGGTTGTTTCGACATGCTTAAAAAAAAAAAAACTTTATTTATTTATTTATTTATTTATTTTTTTAAATATAGTCTATAAACATACAGTATAACTCTGGATGCTTTAATAAATTTAGTTATACTCTTCAATCATAAAAATAGCATTCCGTATAATTTTTATTAAAAACAATAATCTTATTTACTATTTTGTTAAAACTCATACATCGTATGGAATATTTAAAAGTTTAAAAATGATGACGATTCTTCCAATAGTTCAAAATAAAAATACATTAATTTGTCCATAAAGATTCATCTTTCAAGTTGAAGACACATTTAACTTTCTAATCCAAAGTTCAGAACTTGACTATACTTTATATAAGTGCAATTTCCCAAACACTATATGTAACACTGTATGTTTATAGACAATATTAAAAATTTTGTTTAAAGGTTTTTCTTTTAAAAAAAAAGCACGTAGAAACAACCCCATTTTTGAAACTATTATAATACCCGGTACTGTATGTTTATAGACTATGTAAAATATATATATATATATATATATATATATATATATATATAAATAAATAAAAAATAAATAAAATAAAATAAAATAATATATATATATATATATATATATATATATATATGTTTCTTTTTTATTTTAAGCATGTGGGAACAACCCCATTTTTAAAACTATTACAATACCTGGTACTGTATGTTTATAGACTATGTTAATTTTTTTTTTTTTTTTTTTTTTTTTTTTTTTTTTTTTTCAAAGCATGTAGAAACAACCCTATTTTTAAAACTATTATAATACCTGGTATGATTAGTAGATATATAAATATATAGTTATAATTACAGGTATTAACAAAATTAAAGATAAAACTTTGTTTTTTGTTATCTATTTTGATATATATATATATATGTATATTAAAAACAATGTGCTATTTTGTAAGGCATACAACGTAATATACTCAATTAATTGCAAAATCTGTAAGTTAGAATATATAGGTCAAACATGTAATCCTTTGCATAGAAGAATCAACCAACATAGACAGGATATTTTAAAAAACAACTCTATTAATGTTGAACATATACATTTCAGGCACCATGACTTTCAAAATATAACCATTAAAATCTTAAGTATGCATAAAAATCTAAATGATAGATTACTTTATGAATCAATTTATATTAAATCTCGTAATTCTTTGTACCCATATGGTCTAAGTTCTAAATTATTCAATCGTACTAACATTGTCTTTACTAATACTAATAATTATGAACATTATAGTAGTACGTATGCAAAATTAAATCATTCTGCTATTAAAAAAACTACACGTACAACAAGAGGTAAAAATAAGGCTAATAATCTATATATTTCTAGAAATGAGATCAAACAACAAATAATTAAGTTGGAATCTGAATATAATAACTCGTATTAATGGATGGATATTAGGAAACACATTTTTTCAATAAAAAAGAAACATCTAAATTTATATTATAAAGTATTTCTATCTATTGATTTAACTTCACATTTTAGTGATATTTACTTTGATTTGTTGTACTATAGAATTAATCTTCTTAATGTTAAAATTTCTAAAAATACATATAAAAAAACTAATAATACTCAACTCATAATTACTTTTACCAATAATGTACTTAATAAAATTAATTTACATAACATTATTGATGATAAAAATAATAATTTCCCTATAAATAATTTTTCTATACATAAATCCTTCAAATATAATGTTACACTTGGACGTAAGATATTTAACTACAATAAATTTTCTAAATTTTTAACCAATAATACTAATTATCCAAGCTATTGTAATGATTCCTGTTATATTAACTTCGTAAATAAAGATCATGGTCACATTATTACTGGGGATATTAATATCGTTGAAAATGATTCTTTACGCAATTTAATGGCTAATGGTACTAAATATCGTGTTCCTTCATGTCCTAATATCAAATCAATCATAAAGCAGTTAAATTTAGATTTATATCTTTTTATTTATAAAATTTCGATAGACTACAATAGGCCTCTGGTATACTTCACTGAATGGAAACTTAATGTTTTAGATAAATTAAATATTGAACTTTATAGGAATATCGATATCTTTAATTTAAATTTTAAACAATTAAATGATGAAATAAAAAATTTACAAAATAAATTTATTATAACATAAATAAGTCGATAAATCTCCTAATAACTATGTTTTCATTTGTAAACATTATTACTCTACATTATTAAATCAAGCAATAAATTCTAGTTCAAATTTCATTAAAACAGATATTGATACTATTATTAAAAATAGACATATAACTCAATATTATAAATTACTAAAATTAAAAAATCATAATTATAACTATCCTTATATTGTGGTTATTCCAAAATTCCATAAAATTCCTATAAAGTTTTGTACTATAACTATTGGGTGTAATACTTATAACAATAATGCAGGTAAAGAATTATTAACAATACTTACAAAAATGCTAGATATTGCAAAAACTAATAATAAATTCCATAGTATAAAAAATAGTTTACATCTTGAAAATAATATCAAAAATTTACAAAACATTAAGTACATCAAAACATATGACTTTAATGATTTATTTAATACAATTGATATTGCAGATATGTTCAGGATCATAAATTTATTATTCAAGGAATATAGGAATTCTCTTAACATACATGTATCTTTATCTTACTTCAAATCTTTAACCAAATTTATTCTTTATCATAATTATATATTATTTAATAATACAATATTTAAAAAAATAGTCGGCCTTCCACAAAGTGGGATTGTATCATCCATCTGTGCTGATCTCTACTTACATTATTATGAACGTAATACTTCTATTGTTAATTGTTTTCTATACAGGTATCTTGATGTTATAATAATTTTATATTCTAAAAAGTCATCTAACTATTCGCTACCAATCAAATGCCACAAAAATTTAAAATACAGTTATAATGATATGCATAATAATACAATTAACTTTCTTGATCTTAATATTACGCTTTCTGATAATAAAATTCTATTTGATATTTATGACAAACGTAATGACTTTCCTTTTAAAGTAAACCTCTTTACTCATTATAATTCTTGCCTACATAAATCTGTCTATGTCAATATATTACTTAATTTTGCCCATAGAATTAAAAATATTTGTTCACATAATTTTTAAATGCATAATTTAAAAACTGTACAAGAAACTGCTATAAGATATGGTTATCCTTTACATTTGGTTAAAAAAATATTATCTGTATAAACATTTGTTTAGTATTAACTGTCTATTTTCTCTTCAACCAATATTGCAAAAATTAACAAGCTAATTTATGCAGCACCATATGATGTTATTGATAAGAACTCCTACAGTCTTTAATATATAATAAGTTATTACATGATCTTAAAAATAATTAACACATTGCGTAAAAAAATGTTTAAAAAAAATTATAAAAAATAAAAATAATACAAAAAAATAAAAAATACAAAAAAAACAAAAAATAAAAAATAAAAAATATGAATAATAGGATGGTTGGGTGGGTTAGATGTTAGATTACGGAGGAGGGCGGTGTTGTCTGGATAATACGCAATGGTTAGTTATTATATATTTAATAATTAAAAAAAAATAACTTTACACATAGTATTAAAGTTTATGTTTACCTAAAAACTAATATGCATAACTTAAAAATGATCAAGTTATTGAGATAAGATATGGTTGTCTATTGTATTTGTCTTAAAGAAATTATTTGTAAAATATTAGAATAGAAATTATTCTTGGAAATTCTTAGCTAATAAATAATTTATTTTTTCCTATAATAGAGGGCAGCACCATAAGCATATAATTTAATTAATATATTAATCCTTTAGATGGCAGCACTAAAATAATTTTCTGATTGCACTACAAATCTTGCTAGGATATGGGTAATGGTAAATATTTTAGTATATATATCCTCTTTTTTTTAATAGAATATTGCATTATTGTTATTTTGTCATATTGATTTTATTTTCTTCTATGTGTATCTTTCTACTAATTTGTCATCTGAATAGCTTCCAGCCAGTCGGGTGTATTGTGAGTCGAATTCTTAGCTTTCAGCACGACTCATAACAGAAACTGGTCGGATGTTTTTGCTTTTTTGTTAAACTATACACCCCTGAAGAAGTAGTTTAATAGAAAAGCCTTCTACTGCCTTTTTATCCATTTATCTTTCATTATTTTGGTAATCTGCCTTCTATTTCACTTCAAACTTCAACTGTTTTCAATAAGATGATTGTAAAAATACTGGTTTCATTGGTTTATTGTATGGTAATATATGAATTACTCTGGTTATATAATGTCCATTTATCCATATATTTCTTAGTAATTTGGTAATCTGCCTTCTATTTCTCTTCAAACATCAACTGTTTTTAATACTATGATTGTAAAAATACTGGTTTCATTGGTTCTTTTATTGGTATTGTCTGAATAACTTTGGATGTATTTATAAAAGTATATATATATATATATATATATATATATATATATATATATATATATATATATATATATATATATATATATATATATTATTGTATGGTAATATATGAATTACTCTGGTTATATAATGTCCATTTATCCATATATTTCTTAGTAATTTGGTAATCTGCCTTCTATTTCTCTTCAAACATCAACTGTTTTTAATACTATGATTGTAAAAATACTGGTTTCATTGGTTCTTTTATTGGTATTGTCTGAATAACTTTGGATGTATTTATAAAAGTATTTATATATATATATATATATATATATATTAAAAAAGAAAAGTAAAACAGATGATGCAACACTGAAAACAGTATTGATAACTGCTAAATATTTCAAACTTTCATATAAAAATCACGTTTTGTTACCAGCTTTTACACTTCTCCCATTTTTTCAAAACGAAAAAAAAAAAAAAATCTACATTAGTACCACTCTGTCAGTTTGATACCAGTTAGAAGGGAGTTGTTCATCGGGGCATTTTTAATCCCTTATCGAATAAAGATTAGGGTAAAAAGTGGTTAGGCGTAAAAAAACATATACACTTTCCTCCCCGCACTAAGCATTTGAACTTCTTAGGGCAAGCACAACAAAGAGTGGATCAAGTTAGAATCGGTGTACTTGATATCCGGGTATTTTCAATGAAACCGTATCATAACAATATATTCACAGAAAATATTCATGGAAGTAGATTCCAACGCGATTAAGATACTATCAAACTAGAATTTGATTATCCGCATAGTAAAAAAGTTTCTGAGTAAAAAATATAGGATAGAGAAAGTACTGACTGTTTAAATTAATTTTGAAAAGTATTTCTCAAAACATTAGAGGGAGATATAGTTTTTAAGGGTGTATTCGAAAAAATGCTTTTCTACCTTCAACAGCTCGAAATTTTCCGATTTAATTTCAGACACATTTTTAAAAGTAGAAACATGAAACTTGCTGAGGGGAATTTTTAAGAGATGTACAAGGTGCCGTGTGATGTCATTTTACGCTCCATTCATTCGAATTTGATTTATGAACAATTATCTACTCAGCATGACACTTTTTTTTGTCCCCAAATCTCCCGCTTCAGAAAAATCTGTTCAAAATGCCGTTTTTGATTGCTTTTTTTGCAATGTTTTCTGCATTTATCAAAGAATTGACAGTCACGGCGCTTTGTGTAGTTTCTAAATAAGAGAATCTGCGAGTTTGATGAGTTTGAGAGCAAAAGTGGATTCAAAAATAAATCGGAAAATAAGCAGTTTGAATCGAAATACACCCTTAAAGATAACCTTTATAATTGTTATGATTAAGCCATTGAAAATTACTGTTACAAGTGGTTAGGCATAAAATAATAATAATAATAAACGTATACACTTTTTTTTTTTTTTTCAGCAGCATTTGAACTGAGAGTATCAGCACAACGGCGAATGGTTCAAGTTAGAATCGGTGTACTTAATATCGGGGTACTAGAATATCCTCTGTGAAAGTATTCATGGATGTGGATTCCAGAGTGATTAAGATACTATCAAACTAGAATTTTATTATCCACACAGCAAAGAAGTTCCTGAGGTATGAAGTATAGCATAGGGGAAATACTGACTGTTTAAATTACTTTTGAATAGTATTTATCAAAACGTTAGAGGGAGATATTGTTGTTAAGGATATCCTCAAAATTGTTATGATTAGAGTAATGAAAATTACTGTTACAAGTGGTTAGGCAATAAATAATAATAATAAACGGATACACTTTTTTACAAGCATTTGAAATTAGAGTATCAGCACAACAAAGAATGGTTCAAGTTGAATCGGTGTACTTGATATCCGGATACTTTCAGTTAAACCGTATCATAACAATATTCTCAGTGAAAGTATTCATGGAAGTGGATTCCAAAGCGATTCAGATACTATCAAACTAGAATTTGATTATCCACACAGCAAAGAAGTTCCCGAGATATAAAATATAGCATAAGGAAAGTAATGACTGTTTAAACTACACCTGAATAAGTATTTATCAGAACATTAGTGAAAGATATAGTTTTAAAGGAATCCTCAAAACTATTATGATTAGGATAATGAAAATAGCTGTTAAAAGTGGTTAGGCATAAAATAACAAAAATAATAGTAATAGTAAACATATAAGCTTTTTCCCTAGTACATTGAAACTCGTTAACATGAATCTTAAGAAGGATCAAAATTTTGTTCATGTTAATAGTAATTCATTTTATCAGTATCAAATCTTTGTATTCAATTTTATAGATAATTGCGAAAACAATTTATGGTGAAAGTAATCCACATTAAGTGTGTTCATGTCAACGAGGTTTGACTGTATTTGAACTTGGAGTACCAGCTCAGCAGAGAATGGATCAAGTTAGAATCGATGTACTTGACATCCGGATACTTTCAGTGAAACCGTATCATAAAGGTTCAAGCTAAAACAAATTTTTTAACAGTGTACTTGATATTAGGCTACTTTCATGAAACCATACCGTAACAATATGTTCAAAGAAAATATTCATAGAAGTGGATTCTAGCGCGATTAAGATACTATCAAACTAGAATTTGATTATCCACTCAGCAAAGAAGTTCCGGAGTAATAAAGATAGCATAGGGAAAGTACTGACTGTTTAAATTACTTCTGAATAATATTTACCAAAATATTTGCGGGAGATATAGTTTTTAAGGATATCCTCAAAATTGTTATGATTAGGGTAATGAAAATTACTGTTAAAAGTGGCTGTGTAAAATAATAATAACAATTATAGAAACGTATGCACTTTTCCCCTAACTTTTGAACTTAGAGTACCGTAGTTCAACAGAGAATGGATCAGTTAGAATCGGTGTATAGTTGATATCCAGGAACTTTGAATGAAACCGTAATGTAACAATTTGCTGATAAAATATTCATGAAAGTGGATTCCAACGCGATTAAAATACTATCAAACTAAACTTTCATTATCCACACAGCAAAGAAGTTTTTGAGTAAAAAATATAGCATAAGGAAAGTACTGACAGTTTAAATTACTTTTGAGTAGTAGTTATCAAAACATCAGTGGGAGATATAGTTTTTAAAGGTAACATCAAAATTTTTACTATTAGGGTAATGAAAATTACTGTTGAAAGTGGTTAGGCATAAAATAATAATAATATTTGAGCGTATATGTTTTGTTTCTAGCATTTGCACTTACAAGGAAGGTCTATACTGGGCATATTCAGAATTTTATGAAAAAAAAAAATACCAATTAAAGTACTTATGTATGTAATAAAGGCTCAGTCAAAATTAGCGGCGGAATCACAGTAGAAAGTATATAAAAAATAAAATATTTTCGAATATTTGGCGTGAAAAGACGAAAGAGTCACGCGATTTGGCGAGCAGCCCTTTTCCTCGCCAAACGCAAACGTTTATAATGCAACTCAAAACTGTTGGATATTTAGAATGCGTGTAAATTGTATTTAATGGATTTAAACATAAACAATGAGAGACTTTAATATATTATATACATATATATATATATATATATATATATATATATATATATATATATATATATATATATATGTATATATATACATATTATATTACATATATATTGTGGGACGAATTTCTTAGCTTATAGCACGTCCCTTAACAGAAACTGGTTGGATGCTTTTGCTTTTTTCATTAAATTATGCACCCCTGATGAGTAGTTTAATGAAAAATCTTTCTACTGTCCATTTATCCATTTAACTTTCATTATTTTGGTAATCTGCCTTCTATTTCACTTCAAACTTCAACTGTTTTCAATAAGATGATTGTAAAAATACTGGCTTCATTGGTGTATTGATTGGTAATATCTGAATTACTTTGGTTATATTTATAAAAGTATTTATATATATTAGTTGTAATATATATATACATTATATATACCGGGTGTCCAGTAAATGACTAACCCATTTTGAATGTAAATAACAAAAAACTGTTTGAGATAAAAATGCGCGGCTTGCTGTATTGTTATTAGAATATAAATAAATTTTAAAATATGCACTTTGTTAATGTAATATAATAATATTTAAAATAATATCTCAATCGCAAGACCGAGGAGGGGAAAGATAATACAGATGGTTCAATTACAAATATTATTTTATATCACTTTCCAACCAACGTACCCTATTTCTGAAGCTGATTCGAGAGTCGATTCAACATATAGATTCAGATTCGACAACATATAGATTCAGATTCAGCCGAAAATCTCATATTTATGAAAATTAGAGTCATGTCTGTATTCAAACAGCCTGTTACCGCCAGCGCGATATTTTTTTGCGAAATTTGAACTATATTAACAAATTACTTGTTTAAAAATTTATTGATTTTCTAATAAGAATACCGCAAACCGCGCATTATTTTCTCAAACCGTTTACTTGTTATTTAAGTTCAAAATGGGTCAGTTATTTACTGGACACCCGGTATATTACTTGTAATATATATATACATTATATATATATTACTTGTTGAATTAGTTATTTAATTAATCTCTTGAAAAAATGTTTTCATAGATTAAAAAAATCATATTGAAAAAAAAAATAGCTTCACACATTTAAGCGTATTCAAAAATAAAAGCCAGATGTTTCCATAGTAACAAAATATAATCGACAATTCTCAATTGGACTTGAGCTTGAAACAAATTTAATTAATTTAAATTGAATTTCGTTTTAAATCTCAAATCTTGATGGTTAAATTTGAATATAAATACATATAAATATTGATGTAATAAAATTATACTTAAAACAAACTAAAACTTATAAAAATAAAGTTAGTTAAATTAAATTTATCAAAACAAGTCAACATGAAACTTTTTTTTCCTTGAAGTGTATTTGACATAATCTATTTTTGAAATTACATTCCATCGCCAGCCGGCTTTAAATCGCCAATTTTCATTATTTTTTTACGGATACTAAATGGAGGTTCCGCCGAAATTTTTTTATAAACGTATATATCCACACGAGAAGAACATTCTGTAATTTTTTCAGATTTTTTTGGGTATGCCCGTATGGAGACCTTTCTTGTTAGTGTACCAGTGTAACAGAGAATGGACCAAGACAAAATTGGTACACACTGTTAAAAAATTTTCCGACTTTGAACTAAATTTTCGTGCTCAATAGATGCCACTATAAAACGGCGAAATCTTGAAACCAACAGTTTGGAGCACTTATTGAAGCATAGTTCCAGTAGTTGGAAAGAGATTGAAATAGGAAGCTTCAAATGTTGGTACGAGATTTCACTATCTTATGGTGGCAGCTATACTGAAGCCAAAATTTGGTTCAAGCTAAACAAATTTTTTAACAGTGTACTTGATATTCGTATACTTTCATGAAACCATACCATAACAATATGTTCAAAGAAAATATTTATAGAAGTGGATTCTAGCGCGATTAAGAAGATACTATCAAACTAGAATTTGATTATCCACTCAGCAAAGAAATTCCTGAGATATAAAATATAGCATAGGAAAAGTAGAATAATAATTTGTAAATATTATGTAAATAATAAATGTTAAATATTTTTCTCTAATTTGAACCAAATTTTGGTGCTTATTAGTTGTTACCATAGGATGGTGAAATCTCGTACCAGCATTTGGAGTTTCCTAATTCAACGTCGCTCCATCTATTGGAATTATGCTTCAACAGGAGCTCCAAATATTGGTTCAAGATTCCACCATCTTGAAATGTTGATGACCAAAAGAATACAGCAATTGAGCACCAAAATTTGGTTCAAACTAGGACAAGATTTTCAACAGTGTACTGATTATTTAAATTATTTTTGAACAGAATTAATCGAAACATTAGAGGGAGATATAGTTTTTAAGGATATCCTCAAAATTGTTATGATTAAGGTAATTAAAATTACTGTTAAAAGTGGTTAGGCATAAAATAATAATATTTAAATGTATACTCTTTTCCCCTGGCATTTGAACTTAGAGTACCGACGTAACAGAGAATGGATCAAGTTAGAATTATAGTATACTTGATATCCGTATCTTTCAAGAAACCGTACCATATCAATATGTTAAAAAATATATTAATGAAAGTAAATTCCAACGCGATAAATATACTATCAAAACTAAAATTTATCATGCACACAGCAAAGAAGTTCCCTAGAAAATATACAGCATAGGGAAAGCACTGGCAGTTTAAACTTATTTTGAGTAGTATTTATGAAAACGATAGAGGGGGGATTTAGTCTGCTTTTAACCCATTAGTGCCTAATCTTCCTTTTTTGGGACGATTTTTAAAAAAAGGCAATAAAGCACGTTTCACACCAGTAAATAAAAGGATAAATAAGCACAATTTTTCATGAGACAAATTCCTTAATAAATTAAGATAAAATTTATTCGTATTTTAAAAGTGGTGGGAAATCCAAAATTGCATTTTTAATGAAGAAAATAATTTGGGCATTAATGGGTTAAGGATATTCTCAAAATTTTTATCGTTTGAGTCATGAAAACTACAGTTAAAAGTAAAGTAAGCGGAAATAATAACAATAATAATAATAATAATAATAAACGTATACACTTTTTTCCTAGCATTTGAACTTAGAGTATGAGCACAACAGAAAATGGCTCAAGTTAGACTCGGTATACTTTACTCAGAGTACATTGAATGAAGCCTTATCATAAAAATGTGTTTAGAGAAAATATTTATGGAAGTGGATTTTAACGCGATTCATCTAATTAAAATTTGATTATTTACACAGAAAAAAAGTTCCCGAGTTAAAAATATAACACAGGAAAAGTACTGAATGTTTAAACTACTTTTGAATGGCATTTATCAAATTTTAGTACGAGATTTAGTCTTTTTTTACATTCTTTTATTTATCCCATTTTCGCTTTTCTATCTAAAGATAAAATTTTGTAATCAATTTTTATCGTATTTTCTGATAGACTAAATTTGTAAAAGTCATCAGCAATTTTTTTTCTGGTGACAATGCAACATTTTAATATTTTTTAGATCCTAGTTTATAAACTAATATAAACTAATAACTTAATTTTGCAATATTTTCTGTTAACCCGCCACAAGTGATGAAGCATCTTATATTTTAGGGTTGTCACATCGTACGAGTTACAATAGCAATAGATTTAACAATGCACCGAAATAGATTAAATATAAACCAAATCAAATTTGATTCAACCAAATTTACCCAAAGATTTTGCTTAATTTTTTTAAAAGAAAAATGATTCTGCATATAACCACTATTTGTAAATAACATTTAATGCATTTAATTAGTATACTTTTTTTATTTCAGGAAAAAGTATTAAATGAAATTTTTTTTTAATCTTTTAATAAATTTAGTGTAACCAAATATATCTACAAGTTTTCTGTTTGAAATACTGAGAAAAATGAATACATGAGAAATTCAGGGAAGAAAATATAAGCTTTTCTGTTTTAAACACTGAGAAAAATGAATGCATCATAAATTTAGGCAAGAAAGGCTGAAGCTTTTCTATTTAAAATGCGTAGTAAGAAAAATATGCATGAGAAATTCATATGAGAATGAAAGTTTTTCTATTCCGTTTGTTCTGAAATATTTTTAATCTAGTTACATTTGATACATATAATGATTTTCTGAAACTATAATAAATCTTATTTTATTTAATCAAGAGATTTTCATTTTCAATATGTAATCGGGTTTTTCTTCCCATAATAATAACTGTTTTACCCCGCTAAGTATGTATTTTATCTCAATGATGCAATCGATGTAATGTCAATGTGAAAGTACATTTTTCTCTTAGTCTTCTAATTTTATCTGTAAGCTAAAAGGCACAATATTTTACTGCAAAATTTAAATGTAAAATTTTATTAATATTTATTTAATTTTAATTAAAATTAGTAATCAAGATTATGCAGTTGTTTCGTCTGTCTTTGTGCAAGATGACAAGTGAATTTGTGGTGCCAAATTTATATAATGGATACACAAAAATGTATGAAAAGTATGGACTTCTATAGTGTATCTTAAGAATCAACCAAAGTAGGAAAGATTAATTATTCTTATTATTGTATCTTTTAAGAAGAGAACTTAACTGTATTTAGTTCAAGTTATATAATAACATTTACCAATCCCCATATCTGCAAAACCATATTACAGTAAGTATCTCGACTCCGCATGAAACCGCCATCCTATGTCTGTACGATGTCATCAAATACAAAGATCTTTCTAGCATTTCGGAAACCCTCAATATAATTTTTTTTTTTTTTTTTTTTTTTTTTTTTCAATTTTGATTTTTTTTTCTTCTTTCTACAACTTATCCCAGGAGGTTGTTGAGGGCCCATTTGTGGAGAAACATGGGTGCCCACAAAAAAGGAAAAACTGGGGTGAAAATCTTTGACACCCCCCCCCCCCCCCCCCTCTGTCAGTCAGAGCAAACCGTAGTTTTCAATGGCAGTTGCGACTGATCTGCGTTTGCAGAAGGAACGTACAACTCCTGCATTTTCCTTTGAAGATGGTACCAGAGGAAAAGGTAAAAAAAGTACAACAATGCCGCCTGAAACTGCCAAGTGTCAGTCAAGTGGTGTTTGAATTGACTATTACAAGGTACTAGAAATGTGGCGGTCTTCTTTCTTTGGCGATCTGGAACATTTTTTTTTCTTCCTTTTTAGTTTAATGGTCAGAAAAGGTTTTTTTTTTTTTTTTTTTTTTTTTTTTTAAGGCTATTTCCAAATCTAAATTTGTTGCTTTCTGATACACTTTTTGGATGATTTTGGTTACTTTTACGAAACGAAAAAGTACAATATAAATGAATGTAAAACAGTTTATAACAAGGCAATAAAATAAATAGATTTGCTTCAGGATATTAAAATTTATTAAAAATGTAAAATATTTTTTTAAGTACTTTTTATAAACATTCGATGTTTATCTTAAAAATTATGCCTAATTTCATGAGTGTAATTTATGCTTTTTTTTTTTTTTTTTTTTTTTAATAATTTCATTACATTGCATAATCTTTGACATGGATCCCTATTTTGGAAAATTCACTGCTTTGATTAATGCTTGTTAGAAATTGTGAAAAAGAAAAATAATTTCTTTTTAATTATAATTTTGGTTCATATAACACAAAAGAAAAAAAAAGAAATGTTTATTATTACAATGCAATTTCTCCACTAATTAAAACAGGATTTGGCAATGTAATTTTCTTCCATTACAAAGTCGCATATTGAAAAAGAAAAAGAAAAAAAAATACTGATATCAGCTGTAGCTCCGTGTTGATAAAAACAAAAATTTTGACAAATATAAAATAAAAAATTTATTATTATGCAGCAAATTCCTAGAAGTTAACATTAGAATTTGATGATTTTTGATTACAAAAAACCGTCTACCATTAGATAATCTTATTTAAAAAATAAAAAACTGATGTCAAACCCGTACTCTTTGAAAGTAAAAACCAAATTTTGAAAAATGTACAGGGAAATATTTATATTAAAATACAATTTTTTCTCAAATTAACATGAGATTTGACGATGTTTGAGTTGAGTATAAATCTTCTTCTACCCAGAGGGTTATATTAAAACTGATTAATAAATTGATTAATTATTAACTGATTAACTGATATATAATTTAGAAATATATGAGTAATATGTATCAGGCATTACTAGGATGACATTATTTTTTAATACCCATTGCAACAGATTTCATATAAGATTACATTAAAAAAGTAGAATTAAATTAAAATAATACTTAATAGATTCATCCTCTTTTCACATATGTCTATCTACTTCGCCAGAGGTTTGCCGTGCTGAGAATATCTGATGATGTATAGTTATCAGCTAACCCATGCATGTAGGATATAATTATCAGTAACAACATTACATAGCAATCACTTTCACCAGAATTAGATCGTTAATGTGTTCAATCTTCCTCATCACGTATAAATTTGAGAACCTGCAATGATGACAACTTTGTATAAAAACTTTATCGAAAGATATTTATATCACCGAGATTTATCCTTTACTATGACTCCAGAGTATTTAATTCTAATTAATATCGTGTTTAGAATTGGTTTTATTTTAAATAAAATCGGGATTAATGAATAACTCAAAACACACACACAAAAAAAAAAAAAAAAAAAAAAAAAAAAAAAAAAAAAATCTGTACCATACTTTAATTGAACTCCAGTTTTACAACTCTTTTCAGAACAGAATAAAGATGCAAACAAAGGCAGAACGTCGCCATTTTCAGAAAAATAAACTTGCTCAGAAAATTGTTGCACTCAGCTTTTGCAGACGATTAAATTATTTTCTGACAGAAGTAATACAAATAACGCTTTCTGATGACGGGCAAATAATAATAAAAATAAATACTATCTGCTTGTCAAACTAGTTGTATATATTTATTGTTATGAAATCATTAAAAATTATAGCATTACCAAACTCAGATATGAGTGCTTTTATGCGTCTTTAAAATTTTTCAATATCTAATTCAGTTTATTTGGTTGCACTTTATGAAAAAACTGTGTTACGCTTTTAATTATTGCTTAAAATTTTTCAAAAGCAGCAGCCACAAAGTATAATTTTCCATTAACTCATTAATAAAAAAAAAGAAAAAAATCTTAATTTTGTTAAATAAGAAAATAATGCATTTGACTTTCTTCATAATTATTTTATCATTACGTTTATTTAATTTTATTATATATATATATATATATATATATACCGGGTGTCCCAAAAATGACTGATGGATTTTAAAATTCAATAACTCGCAAACGGTGAGAGCTATTTAAAAAAAATTTTCCAGGAGGGTTATCTATAATGTCAGGAGTTTTTTTACCGTAATTTTTTATTTTAGTTTGAATTTCAAATAATAGATGGCGCTGACGGCGATTGAAAGCCAGGTGATCAGTGCTGAGTGAGGTCAGCTTCGGCGTCAACCTGGGCTTCAATTGCCGTCAGCGCCATCTATTGTTTGAAATTCGAACTAATATCAAAAATCACGGTAAAAAATCTCCTGACATTATACATAACCCTCCTACAATTTTTTTTTTTAAATAGCTGTCACCGTTTGCAAGTTATTGAATTTTAAAATCCATCAGTCATTTTTGGGACACCCGGTATATTGCTTGATAACTTGATAACATCTACCTGATAACAGAGGCCTATCTCTACATAGCACTTTTTTATTTTTTCGATTTAGGCTGTAGATATGTTTTAGAGTGTCAATTTCATTTTCAGGATCAGATTCGAAAGTAAAAGTAACTTTATAAAAAATATCTGCAACCACAAAATCTGCAATTGAAAAAGGAGCGATGTGGAGTGGGACCTCAATATGTGCAGCTTTATTTTCTAATGATTCAAGTAAAACAATTTAAGATTACCGCTTTTTTCTTGTGCATAGTCAAAAAAAAAAAAAATTACAGAATTTTTGTACACTTTTGAAATTTTGCAGCATCCTGTACGTCAAATGACCGTTTTTTTAGAAAACTGCTACATAGTGGTAATTTTATTCTGTTTTCTACCATATTATTTAAATTACACAGTTATGTATAACAGTTTTCTTAATAAAAAAAAAAAAAAAAAAAAAAAAAAAAAAAAAAAAAAAAAAAAAAACGAGTTTTTGAGGAATAATTTGCTGCAAAATTTTAACAGTGTAGATACTTACAGAAAAAAAAAACACAGAATATTTCTCCAATAAAAAATAAAATATATTTATCATTATTATCATCATTTCCTACATATAATCTCCTCAGTCCTGAGACAAATATTACGAGCCACCACAAAAAGTCTACTTGAAATTACAATCGTCCCCGCATAAACGAATATTGACGGTTCCAGAAAAAATATTCGATTAAACGGGGTATTTGATTAAACGGGGAGGCATATAAATATAATAATTAAGGTGCAATAAAATGACAAAATTATTAAAAACAGTATATTTAATTACCAGAGTAAGAAAATCGTTAAAAACTTTAATAGAACAATGCAAACTGAATTAAAAATAAAATAATTCAAATAAATACGCATTAGTTCAATGTCAGTAAGTACATGCATTTGGTTTACATTACATTTAATGCAGATTGTGTGAATTGGGTCCAAATTTTGTTATTAGAATTTAATTTACGTAATTTATACAGGTTTAAAAAAATAGATGAAAGTGGTTTATGTAAAATTTTAGAGTAAAAAATGGGCGAGTTATTTCTCGAATGGTATCATAATTACCATCTTGAGCTCCTAACTGACAACATATTATTATTAAGGGCTACTTCAGTCACGTGAAAGGATTTGCTCGCAAATGCTAATCCTATAGGACAAATTTATAAGCATACCGCTCTACCGCATTTCAAAATTTTTAAATGAATTTTTTTTTTTTTTTTTTTTTTTTTTTTTGCAATGTATAGCTGAGATCGATCTGTTTAAAGGACGTCGTCGTTTTTAACTTTTTCGATTTTTATTGTTGATTTTTTTTTTTTTTTTTTTTTTTTTTTTTTTTTTTTTTAATGAGGATGATTTCAGTTATGGAACTGGTTTAAAAAATGAAAGTGTCTCCATTGAAAATTCCTGTAAAAAATGAAAAAAGTGAAATAAAAAGTCCTGTAACAAACTAAAGTAAACAAATTTCTGTCCAATTACTGTCCAATTTATTTCATCATTTTTAAAATTTATTCGAAAAAAAAAAAAAAAAAAAAAAAAAAAAAAAAAAAAAAAAAAGAGAAGAAGAAGAAGAAGAAGAACACGAAAAGGAGCTCACTTGACCAATCATCTGTATTCTTGCCAGGCGAAATCCACGCTGGAAGTTCTGGAAATTTTTTTTGTGTAAGAATCGATAATGACAAAAAGTGTGGAGGAAATTCCAATGGAAACGTGTTTTTCACACCCAGTTTTACAATTGTCTCACTCAGTTGTTATTCGATTAAACGAGGACATTTAGTGTAAAGTATTCGGTAAAGCGGGGGAAAATAACATTAAGCCAATGGGATGAAATTCGGTTCCGGAGGATTTTATTCGAATAAGCGGGGTATTCGATTATCCGTTACCCGATTAAGTGGGGGGGATTGTACTATAAAAAATCTCCAAAGATATATCGGCCTATATACAAATGCTAATGATAAGCATACATTTATTAGAAAATGTCTAGAAGTAGTACAAAATACCGTCGGCTCTCGTTAATTCGAAATCGAATTTTGGCTTAATTCGAAATAAACTTGAAGTCCCGAAATTTTCAATAACAAAATGATGCTAAAAATTTTCATTTATTCGAACACATTTTCTCTTGACTTCGCTTAATTTGAATTAACGCGATTCCGATTTTTCATTTTTCCTTACTTTCTCCTGGACTTCAGATTCTTGAAATAACTTTTTTCTTTCATTTTTGTCAGAATTGTTCTGAACAAGTATACATGTAGTTCCATACATTTAATATCCGCTTTTTTAGTACCCCGTCTGTCTATCAAGGCGCCTCTACCCCAACTTCGTTTGTGTTTGTTTCTAATCATTTAATTAGTTTCTGTATTTATATCTTTAATATTCAGTCACATTCTAATGATAACAGCTGAAATATATTTAAAAATACTATAACATTAATTTCTTTCTAATTGCACCCTTTAAAACATTTTTCCTCTCATACTTTCCGTAATTCGAACTCTGGATAAATCGAACATTTCTTGTGGTCCCGACGAGTTCGAATTAATGAGAGCCGACTGTACCTTTAAAGGTAACGAAAATTATCGAAAGTAACGAAATATCTTTAAAGGTATTTCGTTAGTATCTTCCACAGGCGACATCAGGGTTGAGGAGAATACATGAGTTACATCTTCACGTGAAAAGAAATTACGTAAAATTACCATTCCCTGAAACAATAACAGATCTAAAAAAATAAAGAAATAATAATCATATTTTATCAAAAATGATAATTGGATTAAAAAATTCTAATTCTGTTAAATTTTGTTTTTCGTAAAAATTTGAATAGCAGTTCTTTAAAAGCTGTTACATGTGATTATAATAAATCTCAAATTGAAAGATACACAAAAATACGAACGAAGTGCATCTATGTGTTTTATGAGGACGATAGATATTGACAAAATTTGATATTCATGTAAAATTTCTACATTTCTTTTTTTTTTATGTTTAGAAATACATAGCTTCGAATCACATTATTAAAAAAAAATTGAAAGTGATAATTTTTATGTATTTTATTTTTTTTTTTATTTCTGTAGTCATGTATTCAATATTTAATTATTATTATAATTATAGTATAATTTAATACCGCGTTCATGATAATAATGATCATTAATGATGACTATTTTTATTTAATGATCATAAAAATGTTTAGTTCTCTACTTTTTATTTGATATAATAATTTCTAATTCCATTTCTACCTTTTAATCATGCAATACGATTTCATTTATTGTTATCAGCATTGTTATAACTAATCGAAGATGTTTTTGTTAACTACAACTTGATCTCTCTTTTCTTCTGATAAAATATCAAAAGAAAAAAAATATATATTCAGAATATCAATGTCAACAAGTACCTTGCAGAAATTTGACATTTAATATCAAGTTAAAACATTTTGTAGTATGGTGTTTGTAGCATGGAGTGTTTTAATTGAATTTTCAATTCCATGAAATATTTCACAAAATAAAAATAACTAAATATCAAGTACTTAAAAAAAAAAATTATCCTCAAAAAAGAAATATACTGTGTAGCAACATCCACCAAAGCAAACGAAGTCACCCAAAACCTCAGTATTAATTAATATTTAACAGTCCTTCAAAATTTAATACTGAATAGATGATTGCAGGTTTGTTTTGTAAAACATTTGTGGCCTAACTCAAATCAATGATTTCTTTGCAAATTTCTTTGTGAAAACAGACCTCTCTTACAATTGTCCATTAGAAACAGACATACAGTTGTTAGACATAAGAATTGAACTGACAATTGAACAGACTCACAATTGTCTGTCAAAATTTACTATCGAATCGGGAATAATTTTTTATAGGATACCCTGCCCTGTTAAAAAATTTGCTCTATTTGAACCAAATTTTGTTCTTAATAGCTGCCACCATAAGATGGTGAAATCTCGTACCAAAATTTGGAACTTCCTATTTTAACTTCGTTCAGTGGGGCTACTGAACACCAAAATTTAGTTCTAACTGGCACAAGATTTTTAACACTGTGTTATGAGACCTACAAAACTCAAAATACCATAAAATATTTCATAATATAAAGATAAATAAATATCAAGTACTCTTAAAAATTTATCTTCAAAATAGAATAGATTCTGTAACAGCATGCAAATAAAGCAAACAAAGCAATCCAAAACTGCAGTATCAGTTAATATTTAACAGTCCTTCGAAACTTAAAATTGAATAGGTGATTACAGATCGATTTTGTAAAACGTTTGTGCCCTAAGTGAAATCAATGATTTCTTTGCACATTTCGTTACAAATTTATCAACAGACTTACAAATATCTATCAAAGTTTAATATCGAATATGGAATAATTTTTTATAGGATACCTATTAGGTATACAAATCGAAGCCACAAGAATTATTCAGAAACATTATTCAAGACTTTTTATACTTTATTTTATGTGTAGCCAAGCCTTAATTTTTCCACTTTGCGGTTTTCAATTGTTCTTCCTTTCGGACTCTGAAATGACTGTAGATGTACTGAACTTCGCAATCTTTTGACTGTTGACTTTTCTATTTTATTACGTAGTTTAGATGTGAAATGTAGACGGAGAGATGAGTGTTTTCTCTCTCCTTTTAATTATATTTAATCGAGATTTTACAATATGTTTTTTTCTTATTAAAACTATTAAGCCAAATAATACATTCACCTTCCTTTTGTTATGTGTGCTAAAATACTATAATACATGAGTTAATAGCATATTTTAGTGTTTTTATAGAAGCTCTTCAACTATGCGTTTTGAAAAAAGATTTATGATGCCAACCCGTGCCTAGAGGGATCTGAGGGGACTATAAATGAGGTAGGAGAATTTTTCTTATCTCTTTATTTATGTTCATGCTGTTTTAAACAAAATTAACTAGTCAGAGGATCCTCCACTTTAGTATTCCAAATTATTATATAATATATATATTCACTATAATACCCTGTCATAAGACCTACAAATTTCAAAATAGCATTAAATATTTCATAAAATAAACATAAATAAATATCCAAATCTTTTAAAAAGTTTTCTTCAAAATAGAAAGATTCTGTAACAGCATGCACCAAAGCAAACAAAGCAACCCAAAACCCTACTATCAAAGAATATTTAACAATCCTTCGAAATTTAATGCTTAATAGGTGATTAAAGAACGGTTTTGTATAAAACATTTGTGCCCTAACTGAAATCGAGGATTTTTTTGCAGATTTCTTTTTGAATTTATCAGCAGACTTACAGTTAATTGTCCATCAAAATTTAATATTGAATCTGGAATAATTTTTTATAGGATGCTCTGTCATAATACTTACAAAACTCAAAATATCATAAAATATTTCATAAAATAAATATCAGGCACTTTTAAAAAGTTATCTTTAAAATAGAAAAATCCTGTATAATAAGTAATTACTAAAACAATCAAAGCAACCTAAAACCTCAAAATCAAAGAATATTTAACAATCTTTTCGAAACTTAATGCTGTAAAGGTGATTACAGATTGGTTTTGTAAAATATTTGCACCCTAAGTGAAATCAATGATTTCTTTGCAAATTTCTTTGCGAATTTATCAACGCAGATTTACAATCGTCTATCAAAATTTAATATCGAATCTGGAATCATTTTTTATACACTGAAAAAAACAAAATCTGCAAAGATACTAAATTTTTTTTAGGAAACGGGGATTCCTAAAACTTTAATGTTACGGCAACAACAAAAATTCGCGTATCAAATACACATTTGCAATATAAATAAAAAAAAATCTATAACGTTACTAACATTTTTTTAAGACACTGGAATGCCCAGAAATTTTTATATAAGTGCAATCCGTCTTACAGATAAATTTTTTGTATGCTTATTATAATTTTAGTAGAATTTTAGAAGCTAAAGATTTCTGCTGCTTTTCAAAAAATAATTTGTTAGATTTACATTTTATTTTGTGCAGTGGACATGTAACACAGTAAGCATGAAGAATTCCTTAAGTTTACATCTCTAGAATTACATTTTTTTTTTTTTAAACAATAAAAGACCCACAAAACTCAAAAAATTTTTCAAAAATCCACATCAACGGGTACCCTAATATGTTACCTCCGGGAGCTCAAGTAGACTAACCGGCATGCACTATGGCTTAAGAACAGCCGGAAAATACATCTAACACAAGCGGCAATATCGCCCTCCTTCACGGCAATGCACCCCGTGACATCTTCCGTACCTAACGCCGACCGTACCTACGTGCTGAGCGTTGATCTCTGGCGGTGGCATAGAGAGGAATAAAAGCTCAGAAAAAAATACATGCGTGCTAATTAGAAACACGATCTATCTGGCGCGTCTATCAAATTATTAGACAGGATCTAGGAATGTTAAATATCTGGGCGCGTATTCAGCGATGTCTGGAAGAATATAAACACCTGAAACTAGTTGTATGAGAAAATAATGCATATATTGGTTAGATAGGGTTTATCTTTTTTGATCAATGTTTCTTTGACTGGTATGCCCTCCCACGTTGTATATTTGAGTATATAAAAAAGGGTTAGCAGATATCTAATCAGATAAAATTCCGTTTATAGAAAATGATAAATAGTTTGTAAAATGCTTTGGGATTATGTGTTATTCAAAAAAGTAATTGAAAAAAAAAATATTCTATTTGTTACTTTTTGCACCAAAGTTTAAAAATTAACATGAAACTTTAAAATAGCCTCAAACAGTAAAAAAGTGTTTTTTTCCCAACAACACTACGTTGAATCAGTGTAAAAAAGAAAAAAAAAGTTTTTTTGAGTGAAAGAAATTAAGGTATAATTAATAAAATCACTACTCATCAAATTATTAAACAGGATGTATAAATTTTATATACATGGCAATTTTTTGACGATGACTGGTAGAATAAAAACACATGAAACTGGTTGTATAGGAAAATAATACATACTGCTTAGATAGGGTTTATCTTTTTTTGATCAGTATTTCTTTGACTGGTATGCGTTGTACATTCGAGTATATAAAAAAAGGTTAGCAGATATCTAAGCAGATAAAATTCCGTTTATAGAAAATGATAAAATGTTTGAAATTTTTTCAGTGAAACAAATTAAGGTTGATTCAATAAAATCACTAGTCATCAAATTATTAGACAGGATGTATAAATTTTATTATACATGACAATTTTTTCGACGATGTCTGGTAGAATAAAAACACCTGAAAATGGTTGTATGAAAAATAACGCTTATTGGTTAGATAGGGTTTATCTTTTTTGATCAATTTTCTTTAACTGGTATGCCGTCCCACTTTGTACATTTGAGTATATAAAAAATGCATCAGCAGATTTATAAGCAGATAAAATTCCCAGAGAACATGATAAATAGTTTGTAAAATGCTTTCCGATTATGTGTTATTCAAATAAGAAAATTTAAAAACAAATGTACTGTAGTGTGCAGATATGGTACTTATTGTACCAGGGTTTAAAAAATGAACATAAAACGTTAAAAAAGCCTAAAAAAATTGTTGGTTTAATATGAAAAAACTTTTTTTTAGCCAAGTCAAACAAATTATTGTTGACTTAATAAAATCATTAGAGATCAAATTATTAGACAAGATATATAAATTTTAAATACATTGGCATTTTATCAACAATTTCGGAAAGAAGAAAAGCATTTGAAATCAGTTGAACAAAAAAATAGTTGCATATTGGTCCTCAAACACACCGTTCCATCAAGAAAATTACGTGAGAGAGATGAGTTGATGAATAAAACCATCTATTAAATATGTATAATTTTTTTAAAGTTACATCATTTTTTTTTTCAAATTTTTACGTTAAATATTTAAAATATTTATTTCAATAAATATTCTTTAAAATTTTTGAATCAAAATTAAAACTTATGTGCTTTTGTTTAATTAAAAGGGGGGGGGGATTGAAATTCTACATATAATATTTTGAGTTATAACGATTTTTAATTACACCACTTTTTTGATAATTTTTAACTTAAAAAAGAAAAAAAAAAGAAAAATTTTATTACAGATTTTGTCACAAATAATATGAAAAATGATTAGAAAAAAATTTCAAAATTTTAAATCAATAAATAAAAATTATTTTGAAATGTGTCCCTGATTCACTTAAATATTTCGCTAAAAGTGCTTCATTTTACTTGTCGAGTGTTCATGTGCCCTTAAGCTCTTTGCAAAGATCCAGATTTTCAATAATCTTACGACTTTATATAAAAACATTACGAAGACCACAATAAAATCATAAAACACAAATAAAGAAAAAAAAGCCGTGAAACTATTACGTATATTGCTACTTTCGCAGTAAAATATCAAAACTTATTAATTTGTAAATTATATGTCTCTTTATAAGGAATTGAAATCACCTTTCTTTTAAACATTTAATAATTGCTCAGTAAGACTTTTTTTTCCTCATTTCAGAAACATTTTTATAATGATAAAGAAAATTCATAATAAATTTTATCTGTTTGTTTATTCATTGAAACCGAAAAATTATTAAATATAAATTTAAATGTGAGATTTACATGCGTACATCATCAAAAATTATTAAAATACTTTATCTTTAGAATAAAATAAAAAAATAAAAAATTCTTCAAAATTTTTTAGCATATTGCGTTATTTATTTATTTATTTATTTATTTGTTTGTTTGTTTGTTTGTTTTAATTTTTAGCATATTTTGTCATTATTAATTGTTTATATGTGTATTTTATCTTTTCTCTTTATTTTCTTTCGTTCTTTCTTTCTTGTCTTTTCTTCTTTCTCTTTCATTCTTCTTTTCTTTTTCCCCCTTTTTTTATATACATTAAAATATACATTTTATATAAATGAGGAAATTTGTAAAAATTTCTATAAAATATAAAATTTATGAAAAATAACGTTAAATTTATGATTTATTAAAAGCTTTTGATATTCGATAAAAAAAGCATAATAAAAATTAAGTTCTTCATCTTTTATTTAAATTAAGAAAGATATTAAGTATTTATCATTTAATGTAAAAATAAACTTTTAAAATTCTTTCAATATTTTATCTTCATAATTAAAATAAATACTTTCTATCGTACTAATATATTACATGGATTATTATTATCATTATTATTATTTTGTACACATATCAAAATATATATTTTAAATAAATGAAAAAAATTACTACTTTTATTTTTTATAAACTATTAAATTCATCAAAAATAATATCAACTTTATAATTTATTGAAAACTTTATTATTAAATAAGAAAAACTCATGACAAATTAGTGTTTTTATAACATTATTAGAATAAGAAAAACTAGTAAGTATAAATTTAATTGTAACAATTTAATTATTAAAAATTATTTCAATATTTTATCTTCGTAAAATAAAATATCAAAAATTTCATCGCAAAGAATTAATCTTGTTTATTCGAAAATCAATTTAAATTCTTTTGCGGCGTCCCAATTCTGCACATTATGATTACTCAAAGAGAAACGCAAATCATAAAGAAGAGGAAAATCTTCGTGTCTTCAAATTGCACTCACTAAATTTAGAAACATTTAACAATGATTAATTTATGCTCTGATTTACTTTTAAAGTTCTTGCAGAATTCAATATCGAAAATTGATTAGAAGCTCAAAAATTATTTAATTTTCCCCGCAAAAATTCCTTTTAATTTCTCATTTCGATCGTAATTTTCTCGACTTTAAATATTTTAATCAGCCACTTTTGAATATTTTGAAGCCAAAAATTAATTTTCGTCTTTTTATCAGATTTCCTTTTTGATGGATTCTAGTCCTTGATATTTTAGACTTAATAATGAATTTTAATGGCTTTATCTTAGCTTTGTTATTTTCGAACTCAGTTTTAAACTCATTTTAGGTGATAATGAAGTAAAACTCTAAAATTTAAGTTGGTTGTTAATTAATGCACAAAGAAGTTGGAATTGTACTAGACATTTTTTCTCCTTAATTTTCAGTGGAAATGCAATAAATTGCATAGCAGTAAAGACGTTCTGTTTTAATAAGGTATTGACAGTCTATGGGTACTTCAGTAATTTGAATAATTAGATGAGAAAATGTTAAAAATTATAATAGGATTTTAAATGACAAAGGAGTCTATGTTTCTAAAATTCCCAGAAATGATGATTTTCTTGCGGAATTAGCACATTTTACCTTTTTATTTGATATATTAAATTAAAATAAAATAGGAATTGACGTAGTTACATTTTGTTATTTAATCTTTCTGTGATTTTACATACATTACTGTAAAGGTTTTCAATAATTTGGATAATTAAATAAAAAAAATTAAAAAAACAATAAGATTTGAAACATCAAAGAAGTCTATAATATAAAATGTCTTCGAAATGGTAAAAAAGATTTTTCTTTTTAAATCAAAACTCTTTTTTTAAATTAGCAGATATTGCATTTTTACTTGATTTTTTCATGGAAAGTTTAATTTGTTGAAAAAATCTACCTGCATCATATTAATAAATCATTATAATTACGTGATATTTTTTAATGATTTTATATTATTATTTTCAGAAGTTATGTTTTAACGGAGATTATTATGGAATGATCATGAACGTATGAAAGAAAGAAAAACTAAACTAGGCGAATTGAAAATAGAATAATTTCTTATTTAAATTTTTACTAAATTAATAAATATAAAATTTTGATTATGTTAAAATTTATTCAATAAATTGTGTGTGTGTGAGTGAAGTTGTAAAGATATCATTTATAAAAAAGAAAAAAATATGGATGTTATCATTTAAGAATAGGTATAACACGACTTATATGAAATTTAAACAACATAAAAAATATTATTCTTAATTATTTTTAAGCAGTTAAATGGGAATTACAAAGTATAATTTTAATTACTACTTCAAAACACGTTTTTTATGGGTACTACAAAGTACAGTTTTAATGAGTTTTACAAAGTACATTTATAGTGAGTGATACAAAGTATATTTTTAATGAATATTACAGCTGTCTCGTCTCAAATTGATTCTCTAAAAATGTTAAGAAGAAGATAACAAAATTACCATCATATATTGAATATTATGCATGTTTAAAGTTTAATACATTCTCCATAGTTTGGTTTAATTCTTATATAGAAAATTTTTAAATGCTGAAATTTCTGCTACTATTCCCTTGGCTTAAAATCTTACATAAATAATCCATTCTTTATAACTTATTTTATGTTTTATCAGTATTATTACAAATTTTTAAATAATTTTTTTCTTTGTTATTTATTCTAACATTATTAAGCATATAGTACATACTCCACCACATTATTTGTAACAAATTATTATATAAACATTTTCTTGCATTGTTTATTCTGTTTCTGAGACCATATAAAAGTTTAAATATCTTATTTATTTTTTATTTTTCAGAATTAATTAGAAAAAAAGCTCTGGTCAGTATGCAATTTTTATGTTTTGTCAACGACTTCATTAAATTTAATTAAATCTTTCAGCAATTTTTTAAACAACTTTAAAAATAACTATATCATTTTCTTTTTCATGGCTTGACTCTGAAATGGAATATAGGCTTATATTTTTTTCATTAAAATGGATTGAATGATTCAAAATTATTGTGAAATACCATTAGACCGACTGGTTAAATAAATAAAGATATATTAAAACTAACTACGAATTAAAATGATACAACATTCATATTATAATTTTGTTAAATTCTTTATGCATTTGTTTATAAATAAAAAAACAGAAAAACCTTTCTAAAATTAAATAGATTTTAATAATAATAAAAATAATACCAGTTAAAGTGTACACAAAGTCATGCTCTCTATAACATATGCATTTACACCCATTCATATTCTTTAATCCTCATAAGCTATATCTTAAATAAATATTATCATCTAAAATTCACGAATTAAAATGATGCAACGTTACATTCATTTAATAATTTTGTTAAATTCCTTATGTATTTGTTTATAACTAAAAAACACAGAATAACTTTCACAAATAAATTATTTTTTTAATAATAATAAAAGTAATACCAGTTAAAATGTATACAAAGTTATGCTCTGTATAACATATTCATTTACTTCCACTCTCCCCTATATACATACTCTAAGGCTCATAGACTATATCTTAAGTATTATCATCTAAAATACATTTTTCGCTATTTTATTCAGCAACTGAAGGGAAAAAGGGAATTCAGTTTTACACACTCTTGTTTTGTGATCCAGATAATTTCGATTAGCTTTTAATATTTTTACAAGCAGTCAACTGATAAAATCAATAGAGTAAAAAAGTATGAGATTAAGAACTTTGAAAATATAAGTAAAATAAATTTCCCTGGCTCAAAATAGTCATTGAAGCCTTCATGCTCACATTTTTGATTTTTCAAGCACTGCTTTTATCACCCAACATTAGCATACAAATAAAGCCTATTTGATTGCAATATCGTATTGCTTTGTTAGATAACATAAGTTTTTATGAAATCTAAATAACGAATAAGTTTTTGTTTTGCTTTGTTTTATTTGTTAAAATGCGACAAAAATCTTACTAATTTTTTTTTTTTATTATGTGTCATAATCAATTACGCAGACAACTTTAATGTACTAAGTTTTTGTCAACCAAAGTTCGACCCCCCCCCCCCCCAAAAAAAAAAAAAAAAAAAAAAAAAAAACGAAGTTTTAAACTATTTGTTTATAAATATGAAATACACATTTTTATAAAAAAGAATGAGATTAAGAACTTTGAAAATAAAAGTAAAAAATATTTCCTTTTTCATTTTAAATGATCCTTGAACACTTTATGCCCACATTTTTCAAGAACTACTTTTATCACCCAGCGTTTTACAGCCTATTTAGTTGCTATATCTTATTATTCTGTTAGTGCATGTTTTTATGACATGTAAATAAAAAAGTTTTTTTTTTTTTTTTTTTTTTTTGGGGGGGGGGGGGGTTACAACAAAAATCTTTTTCTTATATGTGTGGTGATCAATTAGGCACACAACTTTAATGTACTGGTTTTTGTCAACCCAGAAAATCAAAGTTACAAATTATTTGTTTATAAATATCTTATTGCTCTGTTAGATATGTATTTTTATAAAAAAGAATGAGATTAAGAGCTTTGAAAATAAAAAAAGTAAAATAGATTTCTCTGACTCAAAATGATCCTTGAAGACTTCATGCTCACATTTTTCAAGCATTGCTTTTATCACCCAACATTAGCAGAAAAATAAACTTACAGCCTATTTAGTTGCGATATCTTATTGTTCTGTTAGATGTATGTGGAAGATACACGTATATTTTTTATAAAATCTAAATAAAAAATCATTTTTTTAAGGGGAGGAGGTTACAACAAAAATCTTAGTAACATTTTCTTATATGTGTGACGATCAATTAGACACACAAGTTTAATGTACTGGTTTTTGTCAACCCAGAAAATCAAAGTTACAAATTATTTGTTTATAAATATTTTATTGCTTTGTTAGATACACATTTTTATACAAAAGAGTGAGATTAAGAGCTTTGAAAACAGAAGTAAAATAGATTTCCCTGGCTCAAAATGGTCCTTTAAGACTTCATGCTCACATTTCTCAAGTACTGCTTTTATCACCTAACATTTGTAGAAAAATAAATTTACAGCCTGTTTGGTTGAGATATCTTATTGTTTGTTATATATATATATGTGTTAGATACACGTATGTTTTTATAAAACCTATATAAAAAAACTAGTTTTTTTTTTCGTTTTCGGTTAAAATACGATAAAAATCTTAGTAAAATTTTATTTAATGTATTATGATCAATTAGGCACACGACTGTAATGTACTAGGTTTTGTCAATCAAAGCAGAGAAATAAACTTACATCCTATTTGATTGCAATATCTTACTGTTTTGTCAGATATATGTGTTAGATACACCTAATGTTTTTATGAAATCTAAATATAAAAAAAAAAACAGTTTTTTTGTTATGTTTTGTTAAAATGCGACAAAAATCTTAGTAAATTTTTTTTATGTGTGTCATGATAAATTATGCTGACAACTTAATATACTAGTTTTTGTCAACCGAAGTTCAGCAGACAAACAAAGTTACAAATTATTTGTTTAAAAATACCTTATTACTTTGATAGATACATAATTTTATAAAAAAAAGGAATGAAATTAAGAGCTTTATGTGTTAGATACATGTATGTTTTTATAAAATCCAAATAAAAAATCAGTTTTTTTTTTGTGTATGTGTGTGTTTTGTTTTGTTTTGTTAAAATGTGAAAAAAATCTTCGAGAAATATTCTTATATGTGATCAATTAGGAACATAACTTAAATGTACTAGTTTTTGCCAACCGAAGTTCAGCAGAAAAACAAAGTTACAAATTATTTGTTTAAAAATATCTTATTGCTTTGGTAGATATATATATTTATTTAAAAATTGAGATTAAGAACTTTGAAAATAAAAGTAAAATAGATTTTCCTGGCTTAAAATATTCCCTGAAGACTTTATGCACATATTTTTCAAGCACTACTTTTATCACTCAACGTTTGCAGAAAAATAAACTTTCAGCCTATTTGATTGCAATATCTTATTCCTTTGTTAGATATATGTGTTAAGTGCACGTATGTTTTTTTATGAAATCTAAATAAGAAATGAGGACCTCAGCAGCCAAGGGGGTAGTGCGAAAAATTCGATTTGGAGTAAATTGATTTTAAAGATAATTGATGTTAAATTTGAACATCAATAATAATTGACTGAAATAAGAAAATGCCACTTATTTCATTGTGACTTTGAGCTGTTATATCATTAAATGTAAAAAAAGTAGAGTACAATTTTCTTTAAATTTATTATTAATCAAATCTGATTATTATTCCTCAAAAGTGGCTGGTCTCCAGAAAGCAGCACGTTATTAGAAAATCACTTATATTTGTTTACCTAAAACAAAAAAGCATATTTCCAAGTCGTCTGTGCACTTAGTTCAATTTTTTAAGTTTTGCCACTTATGACTTTGACCTCTGAGAAGTCACAAATCAATATATTTTCCACAAGTACGACAAAAATCTTGATAATACTTTCTTTAAAATAGTTTGGCTAATTAGGCATGCAATTTCTTTGTACTGCTTCTGTAAGTCAAATTTCAGCAGAAAAATAAATTTATAACGATTAGTTAACAATATCCCACTGCATTGTTGAGTAGATGTCTTTAAGAAATCTACATGAAACACCAAGAAAATAAATGTCACAAATCAATATATTAATCTATACTGTTAGGGGAAAAAAATAAATAAATAAACATTGAATGGTTCTGCTGTTAGTTTAAACGACAACATTTTAAAATTTCAAAATGTAACTTAATTTTTTTTTCATCACATATTTATAGAAAAAATGACAGCACATTTTTATAGCAAAAATATTATCATCCAAAATGCTACAAATTTTTACTGTGTTTTTCTCTCTTACAGTACACATCTATATGCTAAATTATTGAAAAGTCTGTTTGCTTAGCTGTATCAAACGATAAAAAACATGTTAATAATTATTTATATATTCAAAAAATAAAATTGTATACATAAGGCAAATTCTATTTTACATTAGTATTTGAATAAGGAAGCAACAGGCCTCCTATATATTCTAATGACGACCATTTTTGTGTGTCGAAATCTTCACAGCCATTTCGTAGTATATTTAGTTTATCTTTAACTGTGCGCTACAGCAGATACAACCCTTTCACAAGACCTTTTTTTCTACAAAAAATCGCACATAAAATGTGTTCCCAGCACTTTTTGACCTTTCCAAAGGCCTTTCAAAGTCGGGAGGAGAAGGTAGGGGATACATGCTTACTGTGATTCTGAAGTGGTCGTTTTGGAGACCTAACAACTACCTAGCCACTTTTAAAGCTATTATTATTCCGGCCTTTTAGCCAGGTAAACTCAAATTTACTTGACTAGGAAGTTTCTCTTGTTTGAGTTCAGGAAATGAACTTGTGTAAACCAAGTACTCTGACACAGGGTTTTATAATGCGGCGCCCGCGAGCCCCATGATGCCCTTTTGAATTATTCCTGTTACTAAAAGTTATTCAAATCAAAATCCATTTTAAAAATGTTTCTTTAAAAATCATTAATGTTCTAAGTGATATTTCATTATAGGCGACGTTAAAATTTCGGCTTTTTTCTCTACAAAATATTTTGATACACATTTTCTCTATATAAAATGTAATTCTAAATTTACTAAAATTTATCCTTTTTTCTGATATCTTCTTTCACACAGATTCGCACATTCGCTCAGATTAGTAGAGATAAAAGTTCTATTATGGCAGAATAAGCAGGCAGATAGCATCGAACTGTTATAGAGAAATCGTACAGCCATTTGTTATAAATGGCTGTCACATAATGCAACAATATAGCGAAAAGTTTAGTAATTCTACTTTCTGTTTTGTTTTTTCCTGTTTTTTAATACTTTCAAAGGATTTAATACAAAACAGATTTTTTTTAAGTGTTTAATTAATCGAGACAAAAGAAAAAAATAATATAATTAAAAAAACAATCTTTAACATATACCTCAAGAAGATTATATCTGCAGCAAGCTTTCATAGGAAAAAACCCTCTAAAAACTTTTATTTAACTTTTACACATTAAAAACAAAAATAAATAAATAAATCAGTTATTTCTTTGGGTGGTTGGAGGTATATTTTAAAACATCTGTTAAATCACATTTATTATTTATTACACAATAAATGCTATTAAAACCAACTATTGATTAATTCAGTCTTCTAAAAAATTAAAACATGATTAAATGGAAAGGAAAATCTTATTTTCTACCTCTGTTTTGTTTATCCACATTATTGAATCAAATTCTTACATATGGATATGATTCATTCTTTAATCAAAGAGAGAGAAACAGCAATTTGTCGTCTACACACTTTTTCAAAATCACTGGCATGTCAAATGAAACTATTTTAACTCAAATTATTATTATTACCACATGTCCTAATTCACTATATATGACACATTGCGGAATTTTGCACATTTTAATATTTAATTCTAAATATAAATTTTTTTTTCTTTATATATAAATGCTTTTGTTCTAATAAGGAAAAAAAACATATTTTCACATTGATGATAGCTATTATTTGTTAAATTTATGAAAAATAGGCAAGTTAATTCTCCCTTCAAAACAGAATAACTTAAATATATATATATATATGTATATATATAGTATGATCAATATGTGCTAACGATTAATGTAAATTATCAAATAATATTTATTCCAAATGTATCATTTATTTTATTTGTACGTTTATTAATTTTGAATTTTTAAGATTTGTTATAGTAGATATTTTAAAATATTGAATGAATTTCGAAAATTAAAAGTTCATTTGAGTACACACCTTTTTTTTTCTAAAATACCTAAAACCTTTTTTTTTTTTTTTTTTTTTTTTTCAAAATTTCATAACGACATTTTTATGAGAAAATTATTTTTTTCCCACCGAAACTACATCAATTACTACTCCTATATAGACCCGTTTAAAAGATTATGATGAAAAATAATAACTGTTTTAAAGATTAAAAAAATTATTAATTAAGCATATTATGATTCTTTAAAAAGCTGTATTTTGTCAAATTACGAAATAAACTTTATTATTAACATTTTTTTAAACATTCTATTTAATGATAATCCATTTTGGATCTTTATAATTTTTTTCACCATGAAATTATGCAGCTGTTATATAACTTTGTTTGTATAAAAAATAAATACAGTGTGTTTAAAACGTTCTTTCTGAAAATAAATAAAACTACGCTAAATTATTATTACTAAAGGACTTCTTATACTATTTTATAATTAAAAAAAATTAATTCGACTCATCTGTATATATAATAGATATTAAAAGCTTTAATTAAAATTAAGTACAATACAAAGTAGAATAATTTTCCAACAGTTTCAGACAATAATACTTGTCCATCATCAGGAAAAACATTAAGAAAAAATCAACGCACCACAATTTTTACATTATACAATATTAAAAGCAAGTCCCGCCTTCTCTAATTCTAATTATCTAATTTATACTTCTGCTTTTAATATTATACAATGTAAATATTGTGGTGTGTAGGTTTTTTCTTAGCGTTTTCCTTGTTGATGGACAAGTATTATTGTCCGAAACTGTTGGAAAATTATACTATGTATTATAAGTGATATGTAATTTTAATTAAAGCTTTTAATATGTATTATACACACTGATGAATCAAATTTATTGTTCATTTATCTAAACTAAATTAAATTTGATTTAAATATGCAGCGATTAACGAATATTACTTTAATACAACAAGATATAGCATACTTAAAGCGTTACTCTACGAAAATATATAATTTTCAAATTAATCTAGATCTGTTCAACCCCCCCCCCCTCTCATATACACACACATCACCTCCCGGAATTGTGCAGCTGTTATAATAATTTTGTTTGTATAAATAATAACTACAATATGTTTAAAACATATTTTCTGAAAATAAGCAGCTGTTGAATTAATTTTGCTCATAAATATGTAGCGGAAAAATAATTTTGTTTAAATACAAAAAAGAATGTAGAATATTTATGATTACACTACTTGAAAATATTACGCATTTTAGATAAATTTGAAACGTTTAAACCATTTTTATCCCGAAATCATGCAGATAACAAATAACTTTTAAAACAACAGGGTGTAAAATGTTCAAAACCTACTTCTAAACAAAATAAAACTGTTAAAAGTGTTTTTTTTTAAATAAATTTACTATATTATTTATTTAATTGCATATTTTTCTTTCTTTCTTTCTTTCTTTTTTTTTTTTTTTTTTTTTTTTTTACAAAGTTTAAATTCATATTACCTAACTGAAAAATTAAAAGCGCATTAATTTGATTAGTTAGTCATTATTCTAATTTTCTTTACATAAAAAAATATATACTTGTTACAGTTTTTAAAAATTCATTGAGTTATTTAATTTTTTAGCGAATGTAATAATACAATTAAATATTATAATTATAATTATAATTATAATTATTATTATTATTATTATTATTATTATTATTATTATTATTATTATTATTATTATTATTATTATTATTATTTTAAATTTCATAATGGCTCATGAAAACACAAGGATTGTCAAATAACTGGACAGAAAAATGAACAATATTCAGCTAATTTGCTCATTTATCAACAAATACTGGGGAAAAAATCTTCAAAATCAGCATGTAAAAAATAAATAAATAATCAGACGCAAAAAATAAATACATAAATAAATAAATAACGTAAAATATTTTTTTCTTCTGAAATATAAAATGAAACTGTCTGAGAATTTTCACGATAATATTTGCTCACTTGTGCTCATGTTCATTAATATATTTAAATACTTGTAGTAAGCGACACATTTTTAAAAATAATTTTATTTCATCTCCAGCCAAACTATTCTCTTACACTATTTTTCATTTATGTTATTGAAACCGACAGCTTAAAATGTTACTGAAAATATTTTTTAAATGAATAAATAAATAAAAATTTAAATTAACGGAAAAAAGGACATAGCTTATATATTTATACAAAATAAAACTTATATTAATAGACAATACACAGACATAATATTGTTGATTCAATAAAATTACGATTGAAAAAATTGTTGATTTTAAAAACGAAACATTCTTTAGCACCGAACAAATACTCGTTGGACCAGAAATGAATGAATAAAAATATTGTTGAACGAATAAAAATATTTTGACTGGAAAAAATATCTTGTTTTATAAAATACAATATAAATTTATATGAATTATAACTTTTCTCATTTTCCGATGAATTATCTGTTATTAATAAAATGTTATTCTAATTCATGTTGAAAACAGATGCAGTATTTTAAGACTAAATTAAAAAATAAGAATTCGCTGAAAAAAAAAAATGGTTTCTCAAAACTGAGTAAAAAGTCTCAATTTTAAATACTTCACATTCTCAAAATAGCTCCGATCCAAATGTATTCAAAACTAAGAAACACATATACTCATTTTTGATTCCATGGATGTGTCTAAATGTAAATCACTATGAACTGTCCCCTTAACTTATAAATTAAAATAAAAATATACTAGCATTTATTTCTTGCTCAAAATTATTAACAATAAAAGTTTAATTGATTGTTTATAAAAAAAAAAAAAATAATAATAATAGCAAAAATTATTAGCAAAATACCCGAATCGAATATTTCTATGACAAGAGCACTATTTGCAAACACTTTTAAATTATTTCAAAATAGTATGCATAATTTATTGTATACGACGATAATGAGCATCTTTTATGCCACAATGAATGAAATAAATCATTAAAGAGTACAAAATTATCTTTACTTTGAATTTGATAACATGTGATGTTTCAAAATTGAGAAAGCAAAGTGATAATTTTTTATCCAAACATACTCAATTCAGGATGAGTACATCGATGTACTCAATTTTGAGTATTTCATTTTTTTCTGTGATAACAATAAAATGAACATCAAAGTGGTGTTACAACATATGGCGAGTTAATGTTTATAATGAGACAATAAATTAGGTCATGAACCTTTTGTATGTCAATTTGCATACGCACTGTGAAAGTTGTTATTTTTAAAAAGAACTTAGCGTATTTTTCACCATTTAAAAGTAGTCTTATTTTGAATTTTTTTAACAGTTAAAAAGGTGTTTTCTAAAATTTAATGAATATTAAAATTAGTAATAATAATATTAATTGTTAAAAAGTCGATTTATGTTCCCATGTAAGAAAACTACAAGACTATTCAAGAAAGAACAATACTTATCGCTTTTAAAATTTGTTAATTTTAAATATTTAATTTTAATGATGACTTATTGTATGATTTAAGCATAATAGATTACAAAAACAGCTAAAAAAAAGGACCAAAATAAATGTGTCCAGCATTTAAAATGTCTCACGACCACATAGATGCTATGTATATAAGATGTTTTTGATAACGTCATTCATCTAATTTCATTTTAAGCACTTAAAAAATGCCATTTCATTTCCGTTAGTGTTTAAAAAATATTTAAAATCTTAAACAAAAATATTTTTAAAAAGCATTTAAAAATGAATGAGCAATAAAGTTTAATATATGAAAATCTTTGTTTACTATTAATAATTTATTCAAAATTTTCATTCTTGCATTTATTTGAAATAATAATTAATAAATAGATACATATTGTTAACGTATCCAATTTTTTATTTGCCCGTAATTTAACAAATGCTAAAAGTAAATGTGAAAATGCAACAAACGCTACAGTTTACTTCTGATTAAATGTAATTTAAAATCTGCAATAAAATCTATTTTTAAAACAAACAAACAAAAATTAAGTAAATAAATAAACTTACCTGTAAATACGGCGGTAAAGGTGAACAGTTATAATACGGCACATTATACAACATGGCGTTCAATTTTTAATATTTTTTGCAAACAAGCTTTCCTTTTCCCACCTCATGAAAACATGCTACAAACATATTACAAAATCAGATGATCCTTAAAACATCCCTTAAAATCGCCAAACGGCAATTTTTCTCGCAGTTTCCTAATCAGACCCGATGTTCAGCAATTTCAAAAGCAATTTCTCTCGGACTGTGTGTGGGGAACTGCCGACAGAGGGCGCCGCTAGATCCAGTTGCCGCCTTTGGGGAGTGGTGATTGGATAGGGGAAGATACAGGTAGCTATGGTTACGCATCTCCTTGTTGGATGTTGGAGAAAGATTTTGAAGCGGAGAGCAAAGAGAGAAGAACGTGTTGAAAGTTTTAAAAGTATAAAGGCGAACATCACGCTTTTAAAAAGTCTAATTGGAAAATTCAAAAAGAAACATTATTTTGATTACTAAATTAATTTAACGGAATATGAGCTCCGAAAACAAGTGATAAAAATTTGAATGTAAAAAAAAAAAAAAAAAAAAAAAAATGTTTATGAATTTAGATAATTTTGTGAATATCGTAGCATTTAAGTTATTTAGAGGAAAATAATGAGAAAATGCTGTCTGCAATTAATTTTTATTACCAAATCAGTTTTGAAATTTAATATTAACATCGTTAATATCTTAATGCATTATATTTATACAAAATAAAGTTCTGGGAAAGGATGCTAATATAAAAGTAGATAAAATAAAATAAATAATTTAAAAAAAAAAACCTTATTTTGTTCACTAGATAAGTTTAACGGAGCATGATCTTCTTAAACAAGTGAAGGAAATTTCGATGTGAAAATTGTAAAAATACATAATTCCACAAACATCACCACATTTCATTTAGCATAAAATAATTAATATTTGAATGAAATCAAGAGAAATATTATTTGGAATCTGTTTTTAAGTTAAAATTGTATGAAATTTAATATTAAAATGATTAATATTTTAGTTGAAGAAAACTGTATCCATTAATGAATAATTAATAGAGTTTTAAAAATATAAATCGAAAATCATTGTTTTAAAATGTGTTTAGTTATTTGAAATAAACTATTTGACTACTATATTAATTTAAATGAATGATTAGACTAAGGTGATAAAAACTGCGCTGAGGAAATCTGTAGTAAATTTAAATTACTTCGTGAATAACGAGGATATTAAATTATTTAAATTAATTAATATTTGAATTAAAATAATGGGGAGATGACATTTAAATTATTTTTAACTGCAAAGCATCCTGTAATTTGTTACTTGTGTGGGTGCGTAGGGTGCATCGGCTAATCTTTCCGGGTGTCCCAAAAATGACTGATAGATTTTAAAATTCAATAACTTGCAAACGGTGACAGCTATTTAAAAAATTTTTGCAGGAGGGTTAAGTATAATGTCAAGAGTTTTTTTAATCGTAATTTTTTATTTTAGTTCGCATCTCAAACAATAGCTGGCGCTGACGGCGATTGAAGGTCAGGTGATCAGTGCTGAGTGAAGTGTCGACCTGGCCTTCAATTGCGATCAGCGCCACCTATTGTTTGAGATGCGAACTAAAATAAAAAATTACGATAAAAAAACTCCTGACATTATACATAACCCTCCTGAATTTTTTTTTTAAATAGCTGTCACCGTTTGCAAGTTATTGAATTTTAAAATCCATCAGTCATTTTTGGGACACCCGGTAGTATCGCAAAACATTACAAGCTTTGTTGGCTTGTAATGATCTCGTCTACTAGCACGTAGTAGACGAGATCATAGAGATCTCAATGAAAAAAATTAACATCCAAAATTTACTATTACGTGTGTATTTGAATAAAATGATTTTTCATCCTCAACAGCTCGAAAATTTCCGATTCATTTACAGACTCATTTTTACAAGTAGAAACATGAAATTTGGTGAGATGATTTTTGAAGTGACATATAAGATGCTGTGTAATGTCATTTGTCGCGCCATTCATTAGAATTTGATTTATAAATAACTATTTTCTCAGTATGACCCTTTTTTCATTCGCAGATCTCCCGCTTCGGAAAATTCGGTCTTAAACGCCGTTTTGCAGCCTTTTTTGCAACATTTTCTATATTTATAAAAAAATCGACAATTACGGCACCTTGTCTAGTTTCTAAATAAGATAATTTGAAAGTTTAGTGCATTTGATAGCAAAACTGAATTTTAAAATAAATCTGAAAATAAGCAATTTGGATCGGAATACACTCTTAACATTAATAAAATTTTAATCAAATAAATTATATAAGTACCGGATAATAGACAGCAACTGAATATTGTTAATAGGAAAAAAAATCTGTAAAGCTACAAAACTTTTTCTAGGAAATTGGGATTCCTAGAACTTTTCATGTAACGGTAACAGCAAAAATTCATGCAAATGATTCTGTTACAAGAATGTAAAATATCTGTAACTCACTTTTGTTGAAATAAACTAATCACTATTTTAGCTGAAAAGAATAATCTACTTTAAATTGAGTTAGATTTATTTACAATATAAACATTTCATTTTTGCATATCATAAAAAGGAAAGTAATTATTTTCTCCCTATTTCGCAATATTCTGAACAGCGAAATAAAGTGATTCTTTCAAGGAAGATTTTTTCGAATAACTTTTTCTACTGCAGTAAAGTCACGTGACGAAAAAACAAAATAAATGAAAAACAAAGCAAAGAACATGTTAAAAGAACTTTTTTCTGACTGTTTAATTTCAGTTTGTTATGTGTTCTCTGAGTGGATATAGTCATGTAATACGTTTATTCTTCGCTGCTAAAAGCAGCTGTGTAATCTGTGTGTAATACAACATTATTATTCATTTAAAACGAGTGGAGCCGATTATTTCATTAAGAACAATGACTAATAAACCATTTACAATTTCAGATAAATTTAATTAATAAATAATAAAAGGCTGAATAAAGTTCAATCGAAGATTCCAGAAAATGGTGTTATGACAGACGGAACGTTTGAAGAACAAGAAGCATAAAAGATAAGATCATCTTGCATTATTATTATTGATTGCTCTATTTTATGATGAACTAAATATTTAAGAACAATATTAAATAAAAATCATACTAATTCTTGTGTGTGCCGAAAGCGCTATAAAGGCATACTTTTTAATATATTTTCATCAACTTTAAACTGTATCACCACTAATCAAAATATTAAATGAATTTTTTTTAACAAGTTATTTTAATGGTTCTTCAAAGCAACCGTTGGAGTATAAAAGAATAAGAAGATAGAATGCTATAAATAAAAAACTAAGATAGCATACAATTTAATGGTAAAATAATTATTTTAAATATTAATTATAATTGATATTACAATGCAATAAAATTATAGAATACTAAGCAAAGTGAAACTAAATAATGGTGATTAGAAAAATGATTAAAAAATCCATGTCTTATAGAAATGATTAGAAAATGATAAGAAATGATTCTATAATAACATTAACCCTTTGCACTCGAGAGATGAATACAAATGGGTGATACATCAGTTTTAAAAGCGTGAAACAACAATTATCCTTTAAAAAGTGTAATTAGAAATTCGAAATACAAGTATTTTCATGAGTAAATTAATTTAATGGAATATGAGCTTCTAAAGCAAATGACAGAAATTTTGACGTGAAGAATTATAAATTTAGTTTATTAAGACATTGAAACCTTTTAAAATTATTATTTTTTTAAACAAGCACAAAGGGAAAATATCTTTTGAAATGTAATAAAATTATGCAAGTAAATAACCAGCCAAGTGCTAATATTTACGAGTGCCCAGAGAGTTTCCAACAATAAACAAATGATTAAGTGGGATCGCAGATCACATAGAGGATTTCGTTTAATATTTCTTTCAATACAATTTATTTTTTAATTAATAAATCCAAATTGCTAACTTATAATTATTGAATTTTTATATAGGTGTTAGCACCAATAGAATTATTTTTAAAATAATTATAAAAGGAAGTTACTTATTTTAATGAAACAAAAAATGTTCGAATCGAATTATTTAAATAAAATTCCAAATTCCAAATTTTTTGAAAATCTGAAAAAAAAAATAGCGGAGATATAAATACAATTTTAAATCTCTAAAAACGAAAAAATTGTTTAAACGGGTCTTAAAATGCTGAATCATTAATACATTGCAACACTTTTTAAAACAGAAATAAAATTGAATTCCGAAAAACATTATGAATGTCAGCAATTATTTATCACAGCATAATAAACCCATAAATTGGCAAATAATATGAAATTTCTTTTAATGAAATCCATCGTAATATGAAAATTCTGATTTCCAGAACCGTGGTTCGAACTAAGATCTTTCTGATTACTAGCGAGATGCTTTACCTTCAAGCATGATGTCTACACTAAAAAACGTTGAAAAGTTGTCCTCTAAAATTCAAACCGTAAAATGAGTGGATGACATTGAAACAAATAACTTAACTAAAATAATAGACCATTTCAAAATTTTATAATATGTTGTGTGGCACGAGATATTCAGCTGAATTTGAACACAAAATTTGAAGTCACTGACTTATACAGTTTTTGTGTACGGACTCTGTAACGTACAGACATACAAAAGCGTACATACAAACAATTCTCCAACATTCCTAATTCATTTTCGGGGGACGAAGGTGCAGGTAATATTTCAACTTATTCACTTCAAATCTTCTGGAATTTATAGTTTTATAAAACTTATCTAGATTCAGAAGTTTTCCCTTGGTTGAGATATTAAAATATGAACTCCTGCAGGGTTTAAATATTTAGATGTTACAAGATGGGTGAAGGAACATTATGATGCTAGGCAGCACTGCTGGACGTTTGAAGCTATCAGTATCATCGTGTTGTAATAGACGTGTTGCCACCAGATTTAAATCTTCATCAAATTGAGAATAAAATGTTTTAAAGACTTTTTTGTATACTTTAAACTAGCATCAATTTCTCTCTTTTAATTTCTTCATCCGCCACCTTAGACACATTGTGTTCTATTTTAGACTTCTTAGCGTTTGTTGTGAGATGTGTCATCTGAGAAATAGTTCTAAATTTCAAATAAAATAAAAATCTTTTACGCTATCATAATGTTTCTTTTTCCGTATCGAGCATTACTGTTTTTCTCCTTTCTTAATTTAAAATTATATCAGCTGTAAACTTGGAGTTTGACCATTTTGTCATAGACAATATCAGCTATTCAGGATCTTGCAATTATTTTATTTCAAATAGATGTCGAACTTGCTCTATTGGGAGAGTCGGCTGGATTCAGGTTTTCTAGAATATGGTGTCAAAAATCAGGAATAAGTTAGCAATCAAATTTCTTATTTTAGCAGTTAATCAAGCAGTAATCAAACATTTTTAGGAATACCACCAGAATCATGATTATCTACAATGGAGTTATTCTGTATATTAGTTCTGACAAATATGCAAGACATAGATTCATTAATGTCAACTCTGGTAAAACTGCGAACAGCTTATGCGTAATTACTGGCATCAGAAAATGCAAGTAAACTGTAGTGTTCTGAGGGAGAAGTGCTCGCTGTCATATCCAAATATCTTTCAAAAGTTTTATTTGATTTTTGAAATTCAGAAATATTTTCGTTGTATCTTTAGATAATTTTTTATCACATGTTATTTCTTGTTTCCAGTATTCCTGAAGCAATGGAAACAAAGTAAATGCACAAGTAATTCTCAATGAATCATAAATTTGTTGTAGCTCATAGTTTTATTTTTTGTAATCTGAAAAAATCTGCTGATTCAAGATAGGTTTAATTACCGAACAATGTGTCTCTTTGTAATTTCCACATCAGTCCTAAAACCGATATCATTTCATCTCGTTTCTCTTATACTGTTATATTTGATTTTTGAGATGTTTATAAACGTGAATAATTGCTTTACCAGACTCTTAAGTCAAATTTTCCTCGAAGTAATAATTTTGCTAGCTATCCAATAATTTTTTGCACACTTAAGTATTGTCAAAAATAGCAAGACAGTTTTTGACGCAAAAGTAATATTGGAGTACTGCTGCAGTATTTCAAAAGGAAAGAGGGACGTTACTTAAATGTTTTTAGGGGCTGTTGAAATATTACATAAACATGTTTTTGGCAATTCTTGACTCCCCTCCCCCCTTGTCAGCAAAAATAAGCAAATCTCAACTTCCCCTGAATAATTACGTAAGCAAATTGCTACACTACACTTTTTTTAAACAGTAATAATTTCATAAAAAAAATTAAACTTAATTCAAATAAAAAAAGGAACTCTACTCGACATAATAATAATAATAATAATACTTGTTTTATTTCCTTACAATTCTATTTAAGAAAATTTTTTAGATATCAATTTGAGAAGAACTTGGCCATTTGTAAAATTTAAATTTGAACATGCCGTATGTGTTCCGATGTTTACCACGGCAGATCAAGCTATTTTTCCATATTTGTTATGATATTGGTTTCCAGTTTTACTTGATTATCTCCATTGCTTTCTTTCCGGGTGCAATCTTGATAAATTTCATCTTCATTGATCCGCTCAATATCTTCCATATCTTACACGAATCTTACGATGTACAAAAGTTCATTTGCTCGGCGAGCAGCAATTCTCAATGGTCGTATAAGGCAGGCCTTCTCGCTTTTTCCACTGTGTTATTTTTTTTTTTTTTTTTTTTTTTTTTTTTTTTTTGTGTGTGTGTGTGTGTGTGTGTGTCTGTTTGCTGACTTCTGAGATACATGATATAGTCTTCCACAAGTTCTTGTGAATAATTGCGACTTTATGGAAGGTCAAAAATATTCATCGGCATCTTTAAAAATTTCTTTTCTGTAGTTATTTGATTTAAGGCCTTGCGGAGACTTAAATATATAAATTCCTCTTAATCACTTTGAATGATGTCATTTGAAGATTGTATCATTTTAATTGGAGGAGGAATTAATCATCTTTTTAACAAACGAGATAATCTACTACGTGCAAGAGAGCAACAATACTTTTCTTCGCATTTTACAATTTGTAGCAAGTATTGACTTTCTTTTACATGCTTCGAATACCAATCCAAGTCATAAACAAGAGAGTCTGGTTCTCCTGAATCAGCATATGTAGCAGTAACAGGATAACCGTCAATGTTTAATGAGTTCCAGATTTCTATGAGAGTTTTACCAGCATATGCAAAGTTATTTTGTTCCATTTCTGCATCAATAATGCAATCGTTCTCATCAAGAAAAGAACCATATTAGTCATGAGGGAGTATAAGATCAGATAGTTTTCGACTGAGTAATGCTAATCGTCTTTCTATTCGATTACGTACACTTCTTCTAGGAGCATTGCATGATATGAAAATTCCCTCTAAATCATGTTTGGAATGGTTAATCGTAAACGATATAACTTTCTGGTAGCGGGATTTTTCGTCTGGACCTTTATCAACCGTAACTATGATTACGAATTTGATGAAACCCTCTTCTGTTTATTTTTTTTTTTTCTAATTTTTCAAAGTCTTTGAGTATTAATAGAATTTCAAAATCCTGAGCTGCGGAAGAACTGTATTTACTACTTCTTATAGTTATAAAAGTTTGACTAGAACAGCGGTGCACAAACTTTGGCCCGCTGGCCACAAAGATACCACTATTTTTATGCAGAATATTTTTCTTTACAGTTATGACGAAATCTTTACTATTAAATAAAACAAAAGACTCTTTTCAAATATTCTGGTGGGAAACAATTTTCTGGCAAAAAGGTTGTGCATCACTGGACTAGAATATCTTATGGCTTTACTTTGACCTGCCATTTTGAGAGCAACCACAATATCAGCATAAACAGATGAGATAAATTTGTAGTGTTCAGCGATGACCCAGTAGTGGTTGGATAAGGATACATGATACTCCATAAGCATCAGTATTGGAGCCTGTTAATTAGATGCTGTAATAAAAAAAAAAAAAAAAAAAAAAAAAAAAAAAAAAAAAAAAAAAAAAAAAACACGTGCTTTGTCATCTTGTGAAAGAAAAAACACTTGCATGGTCCAAGAATTGAAACTAAAGTTTCTAAATAGCGGATGGATGTTACTTTAAATTGGGTATCAATGTGAGATTAGTGATAGTGAGCCTGAGACCGAGAAAGTTTTTTTTCCGGCATGTGGTGACATGTCTTCGAACCTCAATGGTTGAGAAATTTTTTGGAAGCAAACGAAGATATGTTCAACTCCTTCTTATTGCAAAACCAATCTTTTTCAGTTCTGCAGTCAAGTCATCGAGAGTTTTGACGCTTCGTATTGACTCGCTACTTCTTTTTGCATCTGCAGCGCTTCCAATGTCTGCTATTTCCCTAAGCAATAATGGTCGATCTACATTTAAACTTGGTCTTCTATTGATTTCCCCATAAGGAATTTTTTTAGTGTCTGGATTACCATCGCAGATTTCTTCAAGCTTTGCTCGTTTGGTAGTTCGATGTTTTCTTTAATATTCAGCAATTTTTTTTTCTTCCAAGTTAAGAGATTTTGAAAATGTCTTACGTAAGCATCACTAGAACTCCCCCCCCCTCCACCTTGTCAGCAAAAATAAATAAATCACTAACTCCTTACTTTAGGCGCTTATGTAATGTTTGAACGGCCCCTTAAGAGTAGTACTCAGTAAAAATGGACTAAACACAAGTCCAAAGATAACTCGAGAATGTGGAAAAACATTTAATTTATAGTGATCAGGATCACTATCTTTCATCTAAAGAAATCTGAGATAGTTGCTATCACGTTTACAGATAAAAATTTGTAATAATGCTAATTTGCATCAAACTTGCTCTGAATTGTGTAATGACCGAATTCTCTTTTTACTACTGCTCTACATTGTTAAAATACTGCAGAAAACAGTCCAGTAATTCAACTGTTTTCGTAGAAAATGATTACTTAATCGTATTGTGACTCCATTCTGATCAAAAATGGGTCAGAATGGAATATGGTCAAAATAAGATTTAAATTACGGTTATGGAACCGTTTTCAACAAAAACGGTCGAATGACTGGGCAGTTTGTTGTAACTTTTTAATAGGGTATTCAGCAAATAGTGTCCAGGTTTTGCAAAGTTATGCATTGTAACTTTTTCAATTATTCCTTCCTTCAACTAATATCATATGGCATTTTAATAAGCTTCGAAAATATCAGCTGCTTTCAATTTCTTAAAGGTACTTCGTAATCTTCTTACAGTTAAGTCTCTTCATTCAGCGAATACAGAATGCTAATTGAATCAAGATAATGCTATTTCATAGCTTCCTTTATTGTTAGTTTTCAGGTTGCGTTGAAATTGATCATATGCGACTTTCTACAGCTCCGTCATATTTTGGTTTTGAGCTGGATGTAGAACTCTTCTACGTTCTAAACTCCATTTATTGGGGAAATTAATGTCACTATTGAGTAAAGATATGATTGAGAGAAAAGATTTAGCTACTCGTGGAACTTGGGAGAATTTCATCCATTAAAACACATCTTCAATGTATACAGAGTGTTTCTAAACTCATGGTACAAACTTTAAGGGGTGATAGTACACATCAAGAGAAACAATATTAAACAGGAAACCAAGGGTCCCAAACATCTTCCGAAGGAGATAGGTACCATTAAAGTTTAGGGTCCGAAAATTCAAATAATTATAAAAAACAGGAAAATTGGTCGACTCGTTTACGGCTTTCACTAAAACTATTCTTTATGTCAGTATTGTCTTAAAAATAAATTGTAAAGATAAATTTCAAAAAATGCCGATAGAGGGCGCTTTAGACTGTGGAACAATGAACAACTTTTTCACCGTTATTTTTTGCATCTCATTAAATTTTTTTAGAAGCTTAGACATAAACTTAAATTTTGAGCTCAAGATCTAAATCATTGGGAGTGGTTAAGTAGCGCAAACTGAACTGTGGGGGGAGGTTCAAATTTCAAATGATTATAAAAAATGGAAAATTTGGTCGATTGATTTGCGATTTTCACTAAAATTATTCTTTATGTCAGTATTATCTTGAAAATAAATTATAAAGATAAAATTCAAAAAATGCTGATAGAGGGCACTTTAGACTTTGGAGTAACGTACAACTATTTTTTACCGTTATTTTGTACATCTCATAAAATTTTTTTAGAAGCTTAGACATAAACTTAAATTTTGAGATGAAAATCTGAATCGTGTGAAGTGGCTAAGAAGCGCAAACTGAAATGTGTTCAATGGGGGTGGGGAGGTTCAAATTTCAAATGATTATAAAAAACGGAAAAATTGGTCGGTTTTCGCTAAAACTATTCTTTATGTCAATATTTCCTTAAAAATAAATTTTAAAGATATCTTTCAAAAAATTCCGTCAGAGGGCGTCTTAAACTTTAGAGTAACCAACAACTATTTTTAACCGCTATTTTTTGTATCTAATTAAATACTTTTAAAAATTCAAACTTAAATACTGAGATCAAAATCTGCATCGTTGTGAGTGATTAAGTAGCGGAAAATTGAACTGTGTTTGAGGGGTGGGGAGGGTAACATTTCAACTCCTGAACACAGTTCAGTTTGCGCTTCTTAACCCCTCCCATCGATTTAGAATTTGAGCTCAAAATTTAAGTCTAAGATTTTTGCAAGCATTTAATTAGATGCAAAAAATAACGGTTAAAAATAGTTGTTGGTTAAACTAAAGTTTAAGGCGCCCTTTAACGGAATTTTTTGAGATTTATCTTTAAAATTTATTTGCAAGAAAATGTTGACATAAAGAACAGTTTTAGCGAAAACCGACCAATTTTTCCGTTTTTATAATTATTTGAATTTGAACCTCCCCACCCCCATTGAACACAGTTCAATTTGCGCTACTTAACCACTCCCAACGATTCAGATTTTCACTCCCAAAATTTAAATTTATCTCTAAGTTCCATAAAGAATTTATGAGATGCAAAAAATAACGTTAAAAAATAGTTGTACGTTACTCCAAAGTCTAAAACGCCCTCTATCTTCATTTTTTGGATTTTATCTTTATAATTTATTTTCAAGATAATACTGACATAAAGACTAATTTTAGTGAAAATCGCAAATCAAATGACCAATTTTTCCGCTTTTTATAATCATTTGAAATTTGAACCTCTCCCTATAGTTCAGTTTGCGCTACTTAACCACTCCCAACGATTTAGATTTTGGGCTCAAAGTTTAAATTTATGTCTAAGCTTCTAAAAAAATTTAATGTGATGCAAAAAATAACGGTAAAAAAGGTTGTTCGTTACTCCAAAGTTTAAAGCGCCCTCTATCGACATTTTTTAAAATTTATCTTTATAATTTATTTTCAAGACAATACTGACATACAGAATAGTTTTAGTGAAAACTGCAAACGAATCGACCAATTTTTCTGTTTTTTATAATCATTTGAATTTTTGGACCCTAAACTTTAATGGCGCCTATCTCCTAAGGAAGACGTTTGGGACCCTTAGTTTCCTATTTAATATTATTTGTCTTGATGTGTACTCACCCCTTAAAGTTTGTACCATGAGTTTAGAAACATCCTGCATAACTGCCTCAGGTATTCCAGGTAAATAATGAGTTATCCCGTTAAGACTTTTCCTGGTATGTTTTTTCCTAATAACAGATGAATTTTTGATTAGACTATTTCATACGATTTTTACAATCAATAAGTTGTATACAATTTTTACAGAGATCTTTCATCCACGATTCTTGAGAGTCTTAGATACTTCAACGCATATTTTTTCCTGTTCTATAACTTTGAAATTACAACTATGTTTTCCATTTAAAGTTGTGAGGGAGTGACCTTTGTGATAAAGGCACTCTAGCATTTTTGTGAGATCGTGACGTCAATGATTTAACATGTGTAGCGTGGAAGCTACATCTATTCTCTCTTTTACTTTAACTTTCTAGAGCGTGTGTGTCTTCCTCGGTTCTACAAGTTATGTCGCGGTTAGAAGCAATATGCAAATTTATATATCTCAGTTTGCAGCATATAGAAGCTTGGAGTTTGAGTGTGTGTAGTGGGTAGCGGCGCAAGCCAGCTAGTGGAATTTTGCAGTGAGCCGCCAGCAGCGTTTGCCGACTTAGTTCATTCAGAGCGGAGTCGTCGAGTGGAGTCTACAAAAGTGTCCCACGGCATCCATTCAGGACTAGGCTGCAGGCACGACAGTCGACTGTTGCATCACCGTATAGTTCTGATGACGAAAGATCGTTCGTGCAAGGTTTCTGGGACAAGAGGAGAAAGCCATTCTGTAGTATGAAGCCGGCTAGCAGCGAATCTTCTCTCTAAATGGGTGATGATGTTCTTTATTAAATTTTTATTAGAGTGCATTTATGTGGTAGCAATGTGAAGGAATGGAAAGCAGATAGACTGTTTTAAAGTTTATTTTTGACGGACTCACGAATGGTGCTTAATTATGTTCAAAATTTGTTTGCAAAATTTTTACTTTTATATATTAGTCCAGGAGCCGACCGTCGATTTTCCTATGTATTGAGTACAAGGTCCGGACATACATCAAAATGTAGGTTTCAATGTGCACATTAAGAATATCACTGGCTGCTAGGTCCTATCCTGCCGGAACCCAAGGCAGCCGCACTTTTATGACGTCAATTTTGAATGTTTACCTATGTATCGAGTACAAGGACCAGACATACATCAAAATGTAGGTCTCAGTGTGCACATTAATAATATAACTGGCTGCCACATACATCAAAATGTAGATTTCAATGTGCACATTAAGAATATCACTGGCTGCCAGGTCCTATCCTGCCGGAACCCGGTGGCAGCCGCACTTTTATGACGTCAATTTTGAGTGTTTGCCTATGTATCGAGTACAAGGACCGGACATACATCAAAATGTAGGTTTCAATGTGCACATTAAGAATATCACTGGCTGCCAGGTCCTATTCTGCCGGAAACTGGTGGCAGCCGCACTTTTATGCTTTGGGTTATTTCGACCACGAGTTAGGCGTGCACTTGTTTTTCGGTTAAGAAGTCCTTGACACGCGTTTCTGTGTCTTATACTAACATTTAATGAATTAACTTTCTTCTTATCGTTTGTGGTTTATGCGTTGTGTTTGTACTTTAGTTGGGAATAGTTTCCGCAGGTTGCGAATTTTTATGTTACACTTGTATTGTATTAAAATTGAATGTTAATGAAATTTTCTTGCAGGGAAGTATACCTGTGTTATGTTTTGATACTGTTATTTCTTTTTTAGTTCATGCAGATGAAGATGTATATGTGATGACGTCACTTTATGTTGTAAATTTTTATTTGATAAATTATTGCATAAGCACAGCAATGTGAAGCTGTACGTATGTTACCCAAAGTATTGTTCAAGTGGAGCTGGTTCTATGGAAATTTTGGGAGTTAGTTCATTGGCTTATGGATATTTAGGCATTACGTAGTAGCACAAAGTTATTTTAGCACGGAGTTATTGTAAATTTAATTTTAGATGAGTTCTGAATTTTGCTGAGGAAAATTTTTGCGCATTGAGTTTTTTGCACTTGGTGCAAATTCTAGTGTTAGGAAAGTTTTGTGGAGAAATTTTTGATAGGATTGCAGTTGTATTTACGTATTGAGGAAAATTTTGCAAGTTTAGTGTTTTGATGAATTTTAGCACTCCCAGTGGAGTGGGTTGTGCTTAAAAAGAAAATAGTTAGTTTTGGAAGTTTTTAGGAGATTTAGTTTTATGGAGGCTATTTTTAAGATAGGAGGATGATTGTGATTGAATATGTGAATTTTGATGCAAACTGATGATTTTGTAGTGGTCGGTTAAAGTGTAATATTTTGAAAGTTATGTTTCGGTAACAAATTTCACCCATCTCTTTGTTTTTTGCACGGTTCGAAATTTATAACAAGAAAAAGTCCAGGGCATGCATTTTGCCCAGTCCTTTTTCTCTGTAGATGACGAGGGGGGGGGGTTGTGAGGGAGTGACCTTTGTGATAAAGGCATTCTAGCATTTTTGTGAGATCGTGACGTCAATGATTTAACATGTGTTGCGTGGAAGCGACATCTATCCTCTCTTTTACTTTAACTTTCTAGAGCGTGTGTGTCTTCCTCGGTTCTACAAGTTATGTCGCGGTTAGAAGCAATATGCAAATTTATAGTATCTCAGTTTGCAGCACATAAAAGCTTGGAGTTTGAGTGTGTGTAGTGTGTAGCGGCGCAAGCCAGCTAGTGGAGTTTTGCAGTGAGCCGCCAGCAGCGTTTGCCGACTTAGTTTATTCAGAGCAGAGCTATTCAAGGAGATTGCCGTTGGTAAGATAATTTAGTTACATTGAGTATTTTAGACAATAAAGAATGTGTTACAGCCATGGGCAGTCTAATAAAGCTTTTATCTAGTAGTTTAGCTGAAGTCTAAGTGAGGAGTTGGTTGGCAGTGCCCCGACTGAGTCTAGTGCCGGAGCTGTGGGTATATTTATGGGGTTAATCTTTTAGTATTGTGTCTAGTTATCGAAATTAACGAACTGAAAGCTCCACTTCCCCCTGAGCTCTAACAGTTTAAATAAACTGTGGTTTTATCTTATATCTCGAGTTATGTATTCATTCACCACCAGACCCCTCATTCCGTTACAAAGTAATTAAATGTATCTTAAAATGACGATGTTTCTGTTGTAGCAGATAATTTAAGACTACCAAATAAACTATGAACTACCGGAACTTCTAATAAACTTTCATATTTTACAATTTAATAATTTTGGAAATTATATACTATCAAAGACTACTCGTTTCAATCAAAGCTCACATGATATCAATCACCCACAAGAAAAATGACACACCTAGACAAAAATAAATTTTACAGGAGAGGCAAAAGAAAATTTGCATGATTTTACTGTAATATCAAATTCTAGCACTTAGTTCTGTATGCGAGAATGAAAACGAGCATAAAAGCATAAAGCCTTTAAAAATGAAGACGTTGGATGAAATTTACATGGTTAGGTAATTTTACTTCTCCACACAATCTACCCCTTTTCTGTGATCATATGTATCACAATCATGTATCACAAATGGACAGATAGCGTAATAAAGTGATTTTCCGCATAGCTGCACTTATTAATCTCTTTGTGTAGTAAGACGAACGTATGACAGAGCTATTAGTGGAATAAAATGCAAAAGAATTTTTACGAGATGCGTCACTTTTCACGCGGGTGACCGATATGTCTTTCATTATGGCTCATATGACAGACTTGAAGTATCGCAACTGTATCTCATAGGTGATTTAAACTTACTAATAAGTGTTATACCTTTTGTATGGGCACAATTAAAATTTTATACAGGTTTAGGAATTCCTATTTCAGATTCAAGTGAAGAGCTCGGAACATGATTGTACATTAAAACTTATCACGCATGAATCATTTTATTTTACAGCGGCACAATTTGGAGAGGTGGCCTTTATTAGGACATAAAAAAAAAAAAAAACAATTTCCCACATTCACGTTTGTCATCTATATTCATTTTCTTTTCCTTATTAAAACCATAAAAATTATTTTTTTTCTCAAAAAATACATTTCCTTTCTTTTAAAAGCGTGTATAAAAGTCCTGCATAGTCTACAATTTGCTTTTATTTTCAGTAAAGTATTATCTTTCAATTTCTTATACGATTTTCTCCCACCATCAAAAGTATTTCTAGAGATCACCAATCTGTGTTTCTTTTTCAAGCTCTGACTTATAGAATTTAAAGAAATTAATCTATTAGTTTTTAGATTTTTTTAAAACCTTTACCAGAAGAGATCCAATATGTCATTCTTATATTTTCAAAATATCATCTGAGACACATTTCATAACAAGAGGATATAACACTGCAGCATACTTTTTATATGATATCCAATGTATCCAAAGCCTTCAAATAAGCTTCAATTATATCTTATAATTTCACTATGTTGATCGTATTATGATTTGATATCAAATCTTAAAGCTCTTATGCATATAATTCAATCAAAAATCTTTACCGAAACCAGATTTAAGATACTCATTGACTATAACGAGTAATTTGCTCTTATTGGTGGAAAACTCTCTAAATCGCAGGTTCTAAATACTTCTGAAGTATTTTGAATAAGATTGCAAGAGATAAATGCTTTCATGAACTATAAAAACTCACAGATAATAATTTAAGTTGTATAATCAAGAATATTGCCAAAAGAACTTTTTTCCCACTGATGTCATGAGTACTTCAATATGTGATGCAATATCCGAAAGGAAACACTTTTCTTAAGTTACTTTCTGAATAAACTCTTAAAGCATAGGGATGACAGAATATTTTTTTTCCATTAAATATGTCAATAATTACGTTATCTTTAATATAAAAATTCTGTATTTAAGTTTAATTTTAACATTTTTTCCTTTTATTAAAAAATATTGTATTTTTTTAATGAGATGATTATATCGTCTGATAATTTATCTTATACTAATAAAATCCGTGCGCCTCTGTGTGTCTGTCTGTCTACTTGAAACTGATTACAGTTCGCAACGTGGGCGAGTTGGAAGTCGCGAGAGGTGTCTTTCGATTTGAAAAATTCCGGGAAAGTCATTTCGAGAATTTTCGAGACCGTGGGACCAAAATTAAAAAAGTTATGAATTAAAAACCCCTCGGGAAACGAAACGCAAAACGCCTCATTTCCCAAAAAGAGCTCCCAAGCAGAAAGAAGGCAGTTCCGGAAGGCCGCCGCAGAGAAAATATACCAAAGCTTTCTTTTTGCGCGTTTTTTCTTAAACCATCATGCAGACAGTTTTTAAAGTAGAAAAAAACTGATTACTTATTCAGAATCTGCGTAAAAGTCTGCTTCTGATGAACCAAAAAATACGAAAAAATACGCCTTTAACCCTTAAAAAAAGTGTTTAAAAGGGGTCGATTTAATGAATTTCTTAAAAACGGCCACACTTTGGAGGGGAAAATAATGGTCAGATTTTGGAATTAATCGAAAATTCAAAAAATCTTCTTAAAGCCGGTACTTTTTCCTACAAGCCAGTGCAATTAGTTTTCAAAAATTTCAATATTAACCCTTTGAAAAAAATTCTTTTCTAAACGATGTTTTTTGTGTTTTTGTCAATGTTACTTCTGTGGAGATGTTTTTTCTTAAACAATCCCGAAATATAGTGTATATATTTCTATTCTATGTATATATTTTTTATAAATATTTATTTTTTTTTCTATACATTTCCAAGACTTGCTCATTAAATGAATTTTTTTGCTTATTATATACTGCTTAATATCGAGGTTCGTTTGGAAAAAGTGGCCCAGCTAGTGGGCGTAGCTCGCTAGTTTTTACATAAAATGTGAATTCATAATGTGTCTACGCACTAACATTGGATATAACAGCAAGTCAGATGCCATCTTCGCACGGGACACCTATACCATCAAGCGATGAACCAATCAAGGTAATTTACTTTACCCATATTTATAAAAGTATTTATGTTATTTAAAGAGAGAAGCTGGAAAGGCTGAAACTCATAAATTCCAATTAAGATAAACAATTTATCTTCAACAGATAATTCTGGACCTTCATGCATCTTGAAGAAAATAAAGTAAGAAGTAGACCAGAATTTCAGTCAATTTCATCCAATTTTAACTTTATAACGTTACGATTTTCTATTTATGATTTCAATATTCGTACAGTCTCTAATTTTAAAGTAATGAACTTACCGGTATATGAAGTTATATTTTCATATTATTTCTCATAAACGCTATATCTATGCTCTGTTCCAAAAAAATATATGCACTCAGAAAGAACTGAGCCAATATTACAAAACTTGAGTATATGATTGATGAGTTATGTAAATGATTAATATTTCAGCACCACGGACCAATGGGGAGTTATGCAATGAGAATTTAAATTACGCAGCAAAAAGCATTTAAAAGAACAGGTACTCCTATTCACGTATAATGAGATCTGAACTACCATTGTTTATACATGGGATATGGAAGAATGACATCTTTAAGATGTACTCGATGACACTGTGAACAGTGATTCAATTTCAAAAGAGGTCAAACCACAGACCTCAGAAAACTGGGTTGATCCAACAGATGTATCACCGAGCATTTTGATCGAAGAAATATTTTAGTTTTAAGATGTTGGCAGTAGAGGATCAGAGAAGACATGACCAGCTACTGCATTGGCTCATGACGCCCTGCGTCGCAAATGATTGAGAAAATCGAGGAATCAGGAGGGCAGCCACATCTACACCAACAGTGTCACTACCATGTGTCCGATGCCATTTGCCAGCTAATACAGATGCAATGATATCAAGGCATAAAATCCTTAGATGATAGGCCGACTCTGGACTCAGTTCTTGATTCCACTTAGATAGTTGCTTTTAACCTTTTATTATAGGCGTTGTTCTTTGGATTGGTGACGAGAGAAGCTGGGCAGTATCTGGTTAGAAAAATGTGACATTTAGCGATGAATGAGAACTAGCAACGAATGAAACTTTTCTCTCAGTGCTGGTTACTATCGCATGTGTGTGTAGACAGGCAGGTCATCGGTCTAATTCTGCATTTATTATTGAGTGGCATACTGCCATTTTACCTGATTTGACCCCTGGGTAGAAATCTGCGGAGACAGCTGATCATTTTACTCATTCTGTAAGGTACGCTAATGGTTTACAGGTAATATAAGCAAAGATACATAGATTTGCAACTAGTGTTACAGCCTATCAAGTCGGTTAGGTGTCATTTATCAGCAAGATAATGCTCGCCCATGTACTGCAAGACTCTTAGAATACAGCCATCTTGGAATACGACCGAACTAGTTTATCAGTTGTTACATGTATGACAGAATATACCACAGAGGGACATAGGTAAAATAATAGGAAATATCTCACTTCATATCTCACTGCTTTTATAGCTGCCAAATGTGATTTTACAACCTACGGAAATTGACATTCTTTTTGCTACAACTTTTTTTTTTTTTTTTTGCATACTTTATATTTATTTGTTCATCGAAGCAAACACTATTTACATCACATTAACAACAAGTTTTATGGTAGAAACTCAGTTTTTTCTGGGTGCATATATTTTCTTACAATAGAGAGTATTTTATCGTCTTTAGAAAATAAATCATTATCTGCTGCTTTCATATTCTTGTAGTTATCGCTCTGAAGCATAAAAGAAATTTCCATTTCTTCAAAATCAACCAGATTAAAGAAAAAACTTTCGAAAGATTATTAGTAACTTGCATATTAATGATCTAACTCCATCAAATTTTCCATAGAAATGGAATTCGATATCCCAAAGGAAAAAAAAATATATAATAATCATTTTTTTTCTAAACCGACGTTTTTATTAGGGCGACATAGTTTCATAATCCGAAATTTATAAAAGTTATATTTTACTTAAAAAGAATAAGAATAATCGCCTACCCTTTATGTTGTGTTGAACTAAATTTGTTACGCCGGAATAACCGAGTCTATGTTTTACACGAATATTAAGCTGTAATTATATTATGCATTTAAAAAACACTTTATTCTACATGATATACAAACAATGAACACAGCACATAAGAAAATACACAATGTTACTCCGTACGACATGTAAATATGATCAGTTTTTCTGACACACGCTTTCTATTTCATTTTAGTTCATTGGAAATGCAATAACGGATAAGAGTTGTCAAAATGAAATGCTTATAGAAAAAAAAAAAGTTAATAAAAACCCATTTACCATCTTGACTTCAAAACAACGTGATTAAACGTGATTTAAAAATAATTACACATGTGAAGCGTGATAATTTTACCATTTATATTTTTCTTTTTCTCACTAAAAGCTTTGGATAAATAATCGAATAATACATTCAACATGCTTCTTTAAATGCTAAAACGGGAAACATCTTTTGTTTCACACGTGATTCAAAATCTGCAGATACATTCAGCTAACATTGTCACAAGTCGATGTTTTTCACTTTATGCATTTCTAATACGTATTAACAAAAATAGGTAGGGGAGAGGGGGGCACCTTTGAACACTCTAAATATTTTCCTTCTAATAAATTATTTTAAAAAGATATACATGGTAATTCATTACTGCTGCTTCAAGGAAATAATTATACAAAGCTGTACCACTTTGTATGAACAGTACTGTCTAAATAAGATATGTATTTTTCTCCCTCTTGAATCTAAACTTAAGAAAATAAAGTTGTAAGATTTTTGTTTACAAAATTCTATCCCTAAAATTTTAATTTATTGTTCAATGCTTAAACAAAGATGTTAGCTTTAGTTTATAAGCTTTGTTTTATTCAAATGCTTCCGCCGAATTGAGTAAACCGTTGTAATGTTGAACTCCATGTGATGGGGCACCATTGAACAGCGTAGAAACACCGAATAAACTGGTGATAAATAATAATTGAAATAATTTAAAAAGAACACTTAAAACTATGAAGTAAAGCGTTGTTAATGTATCTAAATATTATTATTTCTGATTTTTTTTTAAATGTGAAAAGAGGTTAATTAAGAATGTCAAAGAACATGGACTTATACTGCTAACAATTCTCCTCACTGCACACATACAGTGTCTCACAAAAGTGATGGGACACTTGTGCTTTATAAAAAGAAACTGCAATAAAATAAATAAACAAACATGTGCAAAAATTTTTTGGGTGTGTTTCATATTTAAAGTTAGTAACAATTATTACATAACATACATTTTGTCAAAATATTAAAATATTAATTTAGTAAAAATACAATTGTTCAGAACGGAGCAAAAAATGGCTCACATAAGTGATGGGACACTTACTTTTCCATCAAATATTTATCCAAAAATTTTACTTTTTAAAAGGTTTTAATATTTTGTAGGATTTCCTTTTACTTTTAAAACATGATTTAATCTCTTTGGGATGGATTCGACTAATTTTTTTGTGATTTCTGAAGTGATTTTACCCCATTCTTCTTGAAGCACCGATTTTAGTTGTTGTTTTGAAGAAATGGTGTGTTTGCGAATTCTTGATTCCAATTCTTGCCAAATATTCTCTATGGGATTTAAGTCTGGATATTGTGGTGGTGTTTTTTATTATTTCAGGACAGTTATATAGCAGCCAAAGTCTAACATTCAGAGCAGTGTGCTTGGGGTCATTGTCCTGGTAGAATTTAAAATCGTTATGAAGGCTCAATTTTCGTGCTGAAGATTTCAAATTTTGCTTTAAAATATCAATATACTTGTACTGATCCATTATACTGTCAATAAAAACAAGATTACAAACTCTAGCGGACGACATACACCCCCATACCATAACTCCGCCACCACCATGTTTTACTGTTGGTACCAAGTTCTGTTTGCGAAATTCTTCCCTGGGTTTTCTCCACACCAAGATTCTACCGTCAGAACCAAATATATTAAATTTACTCTCATCAGCAAATATAACTTTATTCCAGTAATCAGAATTTTTATTTATGTTGGATTTTGCGAAAGCTAGTCTGAGTTTTCTATTCTTTTCACTTACGAAGAATTTTTTCCTGCCTACTCTACCGTGATATCCAGCAGATCGAATCACCCTTCTAATAGTCTCAGGATTAACAATTATTCCATATAATGCTTGTAAATCAGCAGCAACTTTTGAAGCACTATTTCTTGGATTTTTTTTAATATTTCGAATGATAATTCGCTTTATTCCATTGGATAGCTTTGATGGTCGGCCAGGTCTTCTTTTATCCTGAATCATATGATTCTTTTTATATCGTTTAATGATATTGGAAACTGTTGAACGACTCAAGTTAACTGTTTCAGCAGTTTTTCTAATAGATTTTCCACTTTCAATATGCAAATTAATAGCTAATTTTCGAATTTCAGGCGAAGTTTCTTTTCGTTTAGCATTCATGGCTACACAGAGCTAAAAAACACAAAAATTCCAAAACAAACTGGAGAGAAATACTGCAGACGATTTTACAAATTATTGCCAATTGCTTTTAAGTAAAAATAAAACCCCAAAAAATATTTTTCTTGCTTATTTCAGACGATTTTTGTTGCATATATAATGGTGTCCCATCTTGTATTTTTATTAAATTAATATTTTAATATTTTGACAAAATGTATGTTATGTAATAATCTTTACTAAATTTAAGTATGAAACACACCCACAAAAAATGTGTACATGTTTTTTTTTAATTTATTTGATTACTTTCCTTTTGTAAAGCACAAGTGTCCCATCACTTATGTGAGACACTGTAGGTTCCAACCTCTGTATGTATCAGTGATGGGAAGTATCAAATCTAAATTCATTTATTGGATAATTGCAAATCCTGGATACAAAATAATGATTCATGATTTAACAGGTTTCCAAACATTATGTCTGGTTTCCGTAACGGATAAAACGGAATTTTATATCAGGCCCCTTAAAAAAATAGCGAATGAAAAATTTTAATTTTCCAGAAGCATCAGATACCACATTGGTGCATTTCAAGGACATAGTAAAAAAGTTTTTACAACCAAACACAACTGGAGGAACACTTTGTGTTTTATCAACAATGAGTTTTGACATCAACTTTGATGGATTTAAGTTTGGTTAAATAACAAAAAAAAAAAAAAAAAAAAAAAAAAAAAAAAAAAAAAGTAATTTCAACAAAATTTAGTTATTTAACTTTATTCATATTACTTTGTATTTCTGTAACATATGCAATATTTTATAAAAACTCTCATTATTTTCATATTTTATTCATTTGTTCAAAGGTGCCCCTTGCTTGTTCAAAGGTACCTCTTGCTTGTTCAAAGGTACCCCTTGCTTGTTCAAAGGTACCCCTAGATGGGGCATATTTGAACAGAAATCATTCAACTTTTAAAATCCTCACAATTTATTTAATTTCTTTGGAAAATGTTTAGTTTATGGTTCATATGAGGAAGAAATGTGTTGTTTTTATTATGAAATATTTTAAACTCAATAAATATAATTCAAGCAAGAAATATATTGATTTTCTGAAAAAATGTTCAAAGGTGCCCCTCTCTCCCCTATATATTATAAATAAATTCTGAAAAATCGATACGAATAGCAACTAATCATTAACCAACTTCAGCGCCAATATTCAGTACATCTATAACAGTCGAGACACCACAGATCAAATACTAAATAGACAAACAATTCTTCCAACAATACTCTTTAAATGCTAAAAGTAGAAACATCTTTTCTTTCACACGTGATTCAAAAGCAGCAGATGCATACAAATAACATTGTCATAAGTCGATGTTTTCCACTTTCTACATTTCTATTATTAACAAAAATAGTCATATCGTAAGTAAGTTCTGAAAAATTCGTTCGAATATGAAGCGACTAATCATTAACTAGCTTCTCTAAGCAAATATACCTGTAGCCAACAAGTTCAATATACCTGTAACGTTCGCATCAACACAGATCAAATACTAAATAATCAAACAATTCTTTGAACAAGTTTATTTAAATGCTAAAATTAGAAACATCTTTTCTTTTGCACTTGATTCAAAAGTATCAGATATACAGTTAACATTGTCACAAGACGGTGTTTTTCATCTTCTGTATTTTTCATATTAACAAAAATAGACGTATTATAAATAAGTTCTGAAACAACAGTATGAACATGAAGCGACTAATAATTAACCAGCCTCTGCAAACCAATATTCAGTACACCTATAACATTCGAACCATCACAGATCAAATACTTGCTCATACATTTCTCTTTAATAATGTTTGCGGAACGCGGTACAACATACGCGGGTAACGTACTTATGGCCCACAATTAAAATGATTCAACTGATCTCAAACGCTATTTTAATCTAGGAACATTTTTTGATATTATTAAATAAAATATGGTCTCCAAGAAAGGATCTGTTATCTTCTGTAACAGACTAGCTAAATTGTCTCCTGTTATGTCTAACCTCTTTATGTCACAGCAGTTATAGTTAAAAATGCCGCGAAGAAATTGGCTTTGTTTATAAGCGAATACGTCATTCGTTCGTCACAATTTCTTTGCGTCACACATGATGTATTCTTACAATCATTATCCCCTTTACTGCAATAAAGATTTTAAATAAATGACCGGTAGCGTTTTTGATAAGCACATGGAGTTGTCTCTTTTACACGTGATTCTATAGCAGTGAATGCATATATTTAATTTTATCGAAGGTCAATGTTTTTAAACACTTGATTTTTATTATTAGTAAAAATAAGATTTTTTAAAATAAATCTGAAGCAGTGCTATCTCGTGTCCTATTTTGAAGGTGATCAGTGTGACATTTATATGATGAGTGTTCCACTGTAATAGAAGTCATAGTCAAAGAGCCGATAGCTCAAAATTCTAAGATATCGCACACAAGGAAAAAAAAAAACCTTTATTTAATGGAAGAGTAGTAATAGGGGAATCTAATGATCCCTGTCTGCCGGAAATAAAGTGGTGCATAAGCAAAAAATAGATAGACCTACGAGTAAACAACCGGTGGTATTAATTTTTTGCTTATACACCACTTCATTTCCGGCAGACAGGGATCATTAGATTCCCCTATTACTACTCTTCCATAAAATAAAGGTTTATTTCTTGTGCTCAATACATTAGGTTTTTGTGTTCTCGGATCATGGACTAGCAGTAAATTAAGAGTTATTTACAATATTTTCGACGCGCTAGTATTCCTAACACGATCAGTACTATATATACAGAAGATAAGACTTGGTCATAAACAAAATAACAAAACTTAAAAAAAAAATACGTTTTACATTTTATCAAAATTATCAATAGTATTTATTTTACGTATTACGTTATTTAAACCCTCTAGATATCAACATATCTCACACTATCCAAATTTATAACGTTTTTGACGATCTTGATAATAAAGAATGATAAGTAAGAGACTTTTTTCCCATTGAGTTCATGCAGTATCATTGTCACAGCCACGTTTATTCAAACAAATTTTTCTAATTGTAAAATAATACCAAAATATCACATACTAGCAGCCTTCGCCCGCTACACTGGTCAGTTTTTTTTAAAGAAACTTTAAATCAAACGAAATTTTTATATCATAGTAATTTTTAGTTTTATATTGTATTTTATTCTGTATGTCATCGGAGAAAAGGCAGTCATCTAAACAGAAAGTTCAAAGTTAGTCACCAACGAATGACGTAGCGCTCAACATGTTAACAGTTTTAATCACATAAAAATTCATTCAGTGGAACCTTTAAAATAAAGCCAACCTTTTGTAATTGGGTTCATCTGATTTAAAATATCTCCATAAGTATTCACCTAAAGATGAATGCTATATTACAATTGTTACAAAATTTCTGAAAAATTATCCAGCTAACAATGTAAGTTCTATTAAAATCTATCTAGTAGAACTTAATTTATAAAAGGCCGGAATGAAATTTTACTTTGTGTTTTATATATATTGAGACAATTAAATATAGCTTACATAATCATGTTAACCTGATTATAGAACTCACTTCCAAAGTGTAGGTTCAATAGATTTTTTTGTACGATTATTAATAAAAAAAACCCAGACTTTCTTTTATATATAAAGATTGAAAATTTCAGCTTTTTGCGCAGAAGATATCGCCAAATTAGAAAAATGTGAAGTATCTCACAAACAACTGGATTTAAAAGAATTTGCTTGGTACCATTCGATTCAGCATGGCAAAATACGCTAAAATATGGTACCAATTGAATCGTCTACAAAATGGTATCAATTGAATTGACTACAAAATCTGATCTATATAGAAGGATTGAAAATTTCAGGTTTTTGCACGGAAGACATCGCCAAATTAGGAAAATGTGAAGTATCTCACGAAATAATGGATTTAAAAGAATTTGCTTGGTACCATTCGATTCAGCATCGAAAAATACATTAAAACATGTTATCATTTGAAAAATAACTACATAAGCCGATTTTTAAGGAATTTTTTTAAAGTTCGTTCTTTTTTTTACCCCCCCCCCCCCCCTTAGGGATGGAATTTTCGAAAATCCCTTCTTAGCGGTGCTCGGTGCAATAAGAAGTATTTTTTCCCCAATTTTCAAGATTATGGGTCCAGTAGATTTTTCTGTGCTGTGATTAATATGAAATCCAGACTTTCTTTTATATATATAGATAAGGATTGAAAATTTCAGGTTTTTGCGCCGAAGACATCGCCAAATTAGGAAAATGGGAAGTATCTCACGAACTACTGGATTTAAAAGAATTTGCTTGGTACCATTCGATTCAGCATGGAAAAATACATTAAAATATGTTATCAGTTGATAAATAATTACATAAGTCGATTTTTAAGGAATTTTTTAAAAGTTCATTCTTTTTTTTACCCCCCCTTAGGGGTGGAATTTTCGAAAATCCCTTCTTAGCGGCACTCGGTGCTATAAGTATTTTTTCCCCAATTTTCAAGATTATGGGTCCGGTAGATTTTTTTGTGCTGTGATTAATACGAAATCCAGACTTTCTTTTATATATATAGATTGAATGCATGCATTTATATTATTTAATCAGCCCATTTCACTGAAATTTTTTAACTTTTTTCATTTTATTCCCCTAACAACTGTTATAAACTTATTAAACGGATCTTTCTCCTTGGCACACATGTGCAATGCCAAATTGGCGGGGGGGAAAAAGCATATGCCCAATGTGGCGCGTATATGACATCTGTGCCAAAAACACTTATTGTGACTTTAGACATAACAGTTAGACATATGCTGTCGCGCCATTTTTTTTAGATAATTATACGTTCTACAAAGTCGTAGTACATTATTTTGTTTTATAATCAATAGTATTCGCAGCCCACGCAATGTAAGGATTTTTGGTACTTCTAGGTTATCCCATCGACCAAAAAATTATCGCCAAACTATAAGATTAAATGCCAATTATGGATAATCGTGAATGTCACATTCAATGACATTAAATAAGATTCACGTGTTTAAAATGTCATTAAGTGATATTAATTTCGTTTTTTTATCTGAATTTTTATTAATATTCCACTAATTATTTGTTTTTTCGTTATTTAAAATAAAAATTATGTCAATATGTAAAATTTGGCTATTAGTTTGGCGATTTGTATAATTTGGCAAAATTGGTCGGCGGGATAATAGAGAAGTACCGGATTTTTTACGGTCATTTTTCTACACCTTGGGTTACATTATTGGCATTTTAGTAAGGATCCCCCCCTTTTTTTAAATGTAATATAGCCTATGTTTACCGGAAATAGTGTAGCTTTCCAACGGTGAAAGAATTTTTCAAATCCGTCAGGTAGTTTCGGAGCCCATTCAAGTCAAACAAACAAACAATCAAATCTTTCCTCTTTATAATATTGGGTATAGATGTGACATCATTATTTACTGATTTTTATTAGTTACATATATCCATGCCTCTTGTTCTTTTAACAAATATTTGAAAATTCCTATGTTATTTAAATTATGACATCATATTTTTCCAAATCAAATATTTTAATAATAATTTAATTCTTTCTCGTTCACTTTACTTCTAATTATGTCGCCATTTTTCGCAGAGAACCTCTTATTAACGTAACCGATATTTGTGCGTCTTATATATTATTTTTATTTTAATTTTTCACGTGGATACTGTTCAATTGAAAATCAATTGCCGAGGAGATATTATTATCCCAGATTTTGATTTTATTGGCAACGTGAAAGAAAAATGGTTATTTTTTATCGGAAAAATTTTAATTGATTCTGTATGAAAAATAATAAAATTTTGAACTATTAAGGAAAATATTTGAATAAATCAATTAAAAATTAGCCTATGTTCACCGGAAATTGTGTAGCTTTCCAACGGTGAAAGAATTTTTCAAATCCGTCAAGTAGTTTCGGAGCCTATTCAATTCAAACAAACAAACAATCAAATCTTTCCTCTTTATAATATTAGTATAGATATACTGTAATAATGTGAAATGAGGATTTTATATAAAAAAAAGCACATTATATCGCTTATAAAAATAAAGTACATTATACTTATGTTATAAACTATCATTCCAAAAATACTTCTCTTCATAAAATATGTTTTATTAAAAATATTATTTTTTTTAAATATTTAAAATTCAAATCAACATTACTGTATTTTTCGTGTATGCAGCGCTCCCTAAATTCAAATCCCTCTAAAACAAAGACCCCCCCCCCCCCCCCCCCAAAAAAAAAAAAAAAAAAAAAAAAAAAAAAAAATCAAACATATTTTAGTCTATTAAAATGTAACAAATATTTTTAAATTTACACAATAGTCACTAGCATGGTTTCATGATTGATTAAATTTAAGTAGAACATTGCTGCTTAATGATTTCATAAAATGGTGAAATAATACAGGGACCAGCAAGGAAGTCAAAATCGATGTTTTTCAACTTTAGCATTTCTCTTATTAACAAAAATAGCCATACTATAAATAAGTTCTGAAAAATTCATATGAATATAAAGCGATTAATTATCAACCAGCCTCTGTGCACTCAGAAGACAGTCGAATGTTCAGTATAACAGTCAAGACAATATATACAGGGTGTCCCAGAAGTAACTTAAAGGGACAAACTTAAAGGGGAGGTAGAGGAGATCACAAGGATTCAGATTTGCATAGCAACCCATGATCGGAAACGTTTTCCTGTCACGGTAGTGATGACACAAAATACGAGAAATGAGGAGACGAACAGGGACAGAATACATGTTTATTATTCTTAGTACTCCAAAAATGACCGGGTAATGCTGCAAGGTGCTGAAGACCCTTGCGTAATCTCGAACATCTACTTTGATAACGGTCATTTTTTTTTTTAATTATTAGTTTTTTGCTGTACTAAAGTTAATAAAGATAATTTTTCCTCTTACTCTAGTCTTATCTTTCTTGTGTTTTGTTTCGTCACTATTGGACCAGGAAAACGTTTCCGATCATGGGTTGCTATGCTGCTATTCTGAATCCTTGTGATGTCCCCTACCTCCCCTTAAAATTTGTTCCATTACTTCTGGGACACCCTGTATAATGTCACATAGTATAACAGTCGAGACATCACAGATCAAATACTAAATAGTCAAACAATTCTTCCGACAAGCTTCATTAAATGCTAAAAGTAGAAACATCTTTTCTTTCACACGTGATTCAAAATTAGTAGATAGATACAATTAACATTGTCATAAGTCAATGTTTTTCACTTTTTGAATTTCTATTATTGACAAAAATAGTCTTATCGTAAATAAGTTCATACGAATATCATATTAAAATCATATGAAAATCGTATGAATCATATGAATATGAGGCGACTATTCATTAACCAGCTACTCTAAGCCAATACTAAGTATACGTATAACATTCAAGACTTAACTAACATCGAATTACTTGCTCATACTTTTCTCTTTAATGATGTTTGTGAAACACGCTAAAACATACACGCGTAAAGTATTTATGGCATACAATTAAAAGGATTCAATTGATCTCAAATTCTATTGCTCTAGAAATACTTTTTGATATTATCAAATGAAATATGTTCTCCAAGAAAGGATCTGTTACCTGTTGCGCCACTGCTATTACTATACTAACTATATTTGTTCTTTTACGTCCAATCTCTTTATGAAACAGCAGTTATTGTTTAAAATAGCGTCAAGAAATTAGCTTCGTTTATAAGCAAATGCGTCATTCGTTCGTCGCTATTTCTTTACGTCACAGTTGATGTATTTTTGCAAACATTTGCTTCTTTTCTTATAATCTATATCTATCTTCTATAATAATAAAGAGAGAAGGATGTTTGTCTGTCAGCGCTGTTCTGAAGAGACCGCTGCATGTAGAGTTACAAAATTTGGAGGGAAGGTACTTTTTTACATGTAGTTTTGCACCTCGAAGCCCGATTTTCGATTTTTTGTTTAGATTTTTTTTTAATAATTTTTTAGGCGATTTTTAGCGTCATTTTTGCGGTTTTATCCCATTAGTGAAAGGGATACGGTTTCATTCTTTTAACCCAAAATAGCAATTTTTTTCTCTTTTCAACAAAGTTTATTCGGAATTTGTACAGCGATTTTTGAATTTTTAACGAATTTTTAATGCGATTTTTAGTGTTTTTTCTCATTTTGCGGCTATTTTTCGAGATTGATAAAAAGAAAATCGTTTCAAACTTTTAGCCTAATGCACTAAATTTTGTGTTTGTTAAGATTTTTAGATTTTAACGATTTTTAATGCGATTTTCAATGCGATTTGTAACGCTTTTTCAAGATTTTTTGCATTTAGCATCTATTTTTTTCATAGTTGTTCTATCAAAAACTTGAGCTGTTGAGAATGCAATAAGTAGTATTTTTTTTCGAAATCCAGCTAAAATGTTAAAAATTTAGGTACCACTATTTTCGAATAGCAATTTCATCAAATATCTTAAATTCTTGCTTAAGACCGCTACCCCCTCGAGTAATGTATCACCTGATAGGTTGTTTAACAGAGTATCGTTTTGATAAAGTTTTTGAAGAATAGAGTGCGCTACCTGGTGGTGGAAAATGGAACTAACAGAACGCGATTTTGTTAAAATTTGGAAATACAACAATGTGCTTTGTTTTAAAATTTAAAATGGTTTGTAATACATGATAAAAAAATTTAAAAAAAGAATGGTGTGACACATTTCAGGGTGCGTGAGAGGAAGGGCGCGAACAAAATTAGGAAATGTAACATGGAGTTCTGTTTTACACTTTAAGGTAGTTTATAACGCATGTTAAAATTTTTAAAGTACTGGCGATGCTCTGGAGAGACCGCTGCACGAAGTTATGTATGAAGTTTTACACCTTGAAGGCCGATTTTTAAGTTTTTTTAAATTTAATTCATATGCGATTTTTAGTGGGTTTCGAGGCGATTTTTCCACATAAAAAGAAAGCGTTTTCATTCTTTCGACCTAATTTAGTGAATTTTGTTCTTTTTTCAGTATAATTTATTTGGATTTCGCGCAACGATGTTTGGATTTTTAGTGAATTATTTAATGTTATTTTTAATGTTTTTTCGAATTTTACCGCTATTATTCGACATTAGTAAAAGGAATTTTGCTTACAACTTTCAGGCTAATGTATTAAATTTTAGCTGCTGAGATTTATGAATTTCAGCGATTTTTAATGCGAATTTTCGAGATTTTTTGCGTTTGATGTCGAATTTTTGTCATTCATGAGATATTTCCAACTACAACGTTTTACCCTATTAGAGTAAATTTTGACCCCTGTGATTTTTTAATATTAGTGATTTTTAATGCACTTTTCAATGCAATTTTTAGATTTTTCGAGTTTTATGGTGATTTTTTGATATTGGGAAGTAAAAATTGATTTCAAACTTTTAATGTAATATAATTTTAGAGATTTTTAACGCGGTTTTTCAAGATTTTTTGGGTTCCGTGTCGATTTTTTATTATCTATAAAGGATTTCCATTTACTACTTGATTATCCTGTCGACCAATTTCGCCAAATTACATCAGTCGTAAAACAAGCCAAATTATGCAAATTGATGTAATTTTTAATTACAATTTGTAATTTGTTTGTTAAATAATGAAAGGAGAGATAATTTAAAAAAACATTAATAAAAATACATATAAAAATACGAAGTAAAAACCACTTGATGACGTAACAAATATATGTAACATGTTTAATGTCAAGTGAATATGGAATTTACGATCCGCCATTATTGTCATTTAATCTTATGGTTTGACCTAGATCTAGATAGTTTCTTGGTCAACCGGATAATCAAATAGTACAGATTTCCGATTAGAATGTTTTATTCGTTTGATGAAATTCTGATTACTGCGATTTTTAAAATAACTAGCGATATTTAGTGCATTTTTCAATGCGTTTTTCAATGAACTTTTTAATGCGATTTAGTACCATTTTTTTTTTCGACCCCCACCACAGCGGTGTTTTAACAATTAAAAAAATTATTTTGGTTTCAAACTTTTAGCCTAATATAGTAAATTTCACCATTTACCTTTTTTGAATTTTGTCGATTTTCAATGTGATTTTTGATATATTTTGTGTTCTGCGTCGATTTTTTTGTAATTCATGTAAAAAGGAATGATTGCTATGTTTTACACGACTAGAATAACTTTTTATTCACGGGATGTATTTACATTTAGCGATTTTTAATGAATTTTTCAATGGTTTTGTATTGATTTTTTGAATCTCACGGCAATTTTTTGAAATTTGGAAAAGGAAATTAATTTTAAACATTTACCCTTCATTTACGAATTTTGAAATTTAGTGATTTTTCAATGTAATTTTCAATGCAATTTTTAGCAATCTTTTCATTATTTCTCACGCTTTGCGCCAATTTTTTTCATTCGTATTTAAGAAAGAATTCAGATTACACTACTTTACTCTATTAATGTAAACTAGAAGACAGCCCGTCAAAATGACGTGTTTGCATTTTTAAAAGGATGATAAAAAAAATTACAACTGTGGTCAATCAGCCACTGTAGGCTTAAACAATTTTTAAAAAATACAGCGATTAAACACGCAGAAAAAAATCTTTATAAAAAAAGGAAATTTTAACAGAAATTTGCATTTAAAACTATAACAAAACTGTCTGGTGGAGGGGGGGGGGGGGTTGTAATGAACAAATCGTAAATACATAAATTTTAAAAGAATAAAGTAACGCAAAAAATCAATTATAAAAGATTATATTGTGAAACTACAGCCAAAAAATATATAAAAATACTGAGAGAAAATAATAAAAATAGCTAAAATGTATAAAAAAATTTCCTATTTTGGACTACTTTTTAGCTAATACTTAACAAAAACACTCTATAAGATCGGAAACAAATGAAAACAACAAAGAGTAAACAGCGCGTGTTCGTGAGACACACGTGCTGCGCGCGCGAGCTCAGGGATTTTTGCTTCCGAGTACTAAATCCGCTGTAATATTCACTCCATGTAACTGTCTCCTGAACACGCGCGCTCAGCGCGCATAGCTCCCGAACGCACCCAATCATTCCTGAGTCGTGATGTTACAATGGAGTCATTCTAAAGATTCATTCACGGAATTTGTCATTCTTAAATGGCAACAGTATTAACTTGTTTACATTGTTTGTTCTTTCTCGTAATTGCTGGTTGTTTTATTTAGAACTTAAACATTATAATTAAATAGTTTTTGTAGGTTTTAAAGAAAATGCGTAATGAATAAATCTTTTGCATGTATATTTTCATAGGTTGAACAATTAGAATATTTGTGAACGGCTCGGAATAGTTAAGCCTAACGTGGACGCAGTTGCAATAAGTTTCTTTTTCTCGTGGATGGGTTGACCCCGGAATCGTCGTACACGGAGGAGTTTTATATATATAATGTTGTCCCCTGCTATTTTAAAATTTGAAACGATTTGTAATGCATTTTTGAATACAATTTTTAGATGTTTTCGAGTCTACGGCGATTTTTTCACAATTGGAAAAGAAAATTTCTGAATAATTTGTAGCTTAATGTAGTAAATTTTGACATCAATGATTCAGATTTTTAGCATATTTTCATAAAACCTTTAGCGATTTTTTTAAAGTTTTGTGTCGATATTTTTTAACTAATGAAAGAGTTCAGATTTCAATGCTTTGTCAAATTATGGTAAATTTTGTCCGCAGGAATTTAATATAAATATTTATCTTACTATGGTAAATTTTGTCCGGATTTTTGAATTTTACTGATTTTTAATCTGTTTTACAGTGATTTTTCAGGTTCTGCGACAGTTGTTGACATCGGTAAAAGAATTTCGGTTTCCAATTTTTAGCATAAATAGTACAATTTGTTTTCCACGCTTTTTGAATTTTTCCAATTTTCTAATGCGATATTCAATGTAATTTTTAGTTAGTTTTGGGGATTTTAGGTGTTCCGTGTTGACTTTTCCTTATTCATGAACGATTTCCGATTACAATATTTTCGACTGAATATTAAATTTTTACAGCCATGACTTTTAAATATTCAGCGATTTTTAATATAGTTTTCAATACGATTTTTATCCATTTTTTAAGTTCTTTGCCGAATTTTCTGCCATTCAGAAACCAATTTTGATTTCAAACATTTTGTTTAATGTAGTTATGTTTCGAATGCAATGTTTTATCTCTTAATATGATTTTCGCGTTCCATGTCTACGTTTTGTTATTTATAAATGATTTCCGATCATACCCCCCCCCCCCCCGGCCCTGCCTTAATATTAATTTTTTAAGCATTGACTTCCAAATATTTAGCTATTTTTTAATGCAATTTTCTATGTGATTTTTAGTTATTCTTTAAGTTCCATGGCTATTTTTTTCATCCGGAAATCGATTTCGATTTCAAACTTTTTGTTTAATATGGTTAATTTCTTGATTACAATATTTTATATTATAACAGTGAATTTTTACCCTAGGGATTTTTTAATGTTTTACGACTTTTATTACAATTTTCGATGCAATTTTTGGGCTTTCTCAGTCATTTTTTATTTTTATTTTATTTTTTTACATTTTTCAAAGGAATTTGATTTTAAACTTCTAGACTAATAAGATTCTGGTTTCAAACTTTTCTCCTTTATGGTAACTAGTACACCGAACCCGGTGTTCCCGGGTCACAGAGTAAAGACGAAAAACTTTTTTTAATTTAAAATTGAAAAGTCTAATAATTTTTTCCTACGTAATATGCTTTTTAAACTGCCAACTAATCCCAAATCAGTGGCGTAGCTAAGGGGGGGCAAGGGGGGGCGTCCGCCCCGGGCGCCGAGACCTACGGGCGCCAAATTCAGAGAAATTGTTATATATCTATATTGGGGTGGGGGCGCAAAATTTCTTGCTGGCCCCGGGCGCCAAAAAATATAGCTACGCTACTGTCCCAAATAGCAATTTTATATGAAACATATTAATTATGTAATCATATAAAGCTTTGAAAATTATCGGTACTTCTGTATTAGACGAAGATAAAAGCTATTAGCCAAAGATTTTGCCAAAGAATAAAATTGCATTCGTTCAGTTTTTAAAATCAACTAAGAAAATGTGAACACAAATATTCTTTAAAATAAATTTTTGTAAAGGTTAATTGATGTATCTTTTGTAAAGTAAGTTTGCAGCGAACTAAAAGTCATTATTAAATTGATGGATAAACACAAAATAAAACCAACAACATTCACCGTGTTTTATAGCCGACGATATTTTAACATAACAGGTTTTTAATTACTATTTTTTTTTCAGTTGCTATGAAAAAATGTCAACTAAAATATACAGTGATCAGTTATTTTCCATGGGGAAAAGAGATAGATGGAGGTGCAGTATGCGATTAAAACGGTTTGAAATGGGCCTTATTCTTTCAATTTAAATCTCGTATTCGACCCAAACGAAGCAATCACATAGAACAGAGCTGCAACAGAATTCTTTAGCATCATTTTCTCTCTAAATGAAACAGATTTGATTATATTTTAGCATTCTATTTCATTGTATTATGAATTAAAACAGTATCGCTAAAAGTTTTCCTTTTATGCGAAAGTACGCGGTTATGTTTGATGCATTGCAGCGAATTTTAGGGTTACATTTTTGGCGTCACCTCCAGGTACCAAGCTACATCTCTATTATCTCTCTCTCTCTCTCTCTCTCTTTTTTTTAACCATTTGAAAAATGGTTGTTGTTTTCGGGAGAATGGACCCGATGATGTTACCACTTTTGAATGATGTTACCACTTTTGAATGATGTGGTCACTTTTGAATTTAAATTAATTTCTTTACTTTTAGAAGAGTTTTTATTTGAATTTAAATTAAATTCTTTACTTTTAGAAGAATTTTTATTTGAATAGTAAATTAAAATGGTTAAAATCATTGTAATAAAGGAGAAAACTAACAAATTTAAAAATGGGTAGACGGAAATTAACAGATACGGAAAAAGCCGAAGCCAAAGAAATGAATGAACGTGAATATCGCATTCAATGATATTAAACACAATACGCGTACTTAAACAATCATAAAGTGATTTTTATTTATTTCTTCTTTTGCTATTTAAAATAAAAATTTAGTCAACATGTATAAGTTGCTTATTAGTTTGGCGATTCGTATCATTTGGCGAAATTGGTCGACGGGATAACTGAGTAATACTGTATTTGGTTTGGCGCAAAAACGTCTTTCAATGCAGAAAATGATAAAATCAAAAGATTATTGAGCCGCTGAAAACCAATTACGTGTTGAAAGGCGATCACGAAAAAGGAAGCAATTTAATGCCGAACCGATTAATTGTAAAACATCATGTCGCCAGGGCGACCAATCCACTAGCCATGGCGTTTTACTATCGGTCGGTTCTAACCAGGAAAATTTGAGTGCCAATAGTGATTCTAACAAGCCGGAAAATGTTATAGCTATTACTCTTGATTTTCCACCACCTAAAAAGAAAACTAAAAAGCAATCGGCTTGGGAAAAACTGGGAAAAAACTTTTTTGATTCGATGTCTGATGGACCCATTCACAGATGCATGTGCTGCGATCGATTTTGGTTTAAAACCTCCATCACCAAAATTCTGCTCTGTAAAATCAAACAATATATGCCAAAGTCTTACAAGTATAACAGTATATGCCAAAGCTGTATTTTAATAATGATTACTTTTGCACCAACAATGTTAAATAGTTTGAAATGTTTCTTTCGTCGCCAACTTTTATGCTTGGCGACAATAGAGTGATATAACTTAAACGAACCGTACCTTCAAATTGCAGCATGTATAAAGTCATTTATAGCAGTGGCACGGATAATACACAATAAAACAACTGGTATTTAGCTTAAAATGATAGATGAATGTATCGAGTGAAACATTTTTCAAATGGTTGGGGTAATTTCTTAAATTACAATTTTTTTTTTTGTTTTTTTTGTTTTTTTTGTTTTTGTTTTTTTTTTTTTACTTTATGACTATTTTTTTTCCCACATAAATGCGATATTCAAGTTGCCACCATTAGAGAAATTGAACTAAAAACTACAAAAAAATTAATATTTCAAAAACAAATTGAGATAAAATTTTCTTACAAACTGCATTTAAAAGTGCATTTTTTTCTCTATACGATGGTATAAAGTTTGAAAACGTACTATGTCTAGAAGTTTAAATATTTACAATAGTGAAAATTGCAAAATCGAAGTTTCACCGGAAAGTGTTGCCATTCAAAACATGACGTATGCGTTACGCACAGATACGTTTGGCCTTTATTATATAGATTGTTTTGCTCTCCTATTTTGATCTACAGCAATTTTTAATGCAGTATGCTTTTTTTGTTTGTTTGAGTTCACGGCGATTTTTTCCGATACGGAAAAGGAATTCGGTTTTAAATTTCTTTGCTAATATGATAAATTTTCTCCTGTGCGATTAAAGGTTTTTATTGCGATTTTTAGCGGTTTTTTTTTCGCATTTCAATGCTTTTTATATTATCAAATTAATTAGATTCAAAACATTTATCCAAGTAGAGTAAATTTTGAGTTCCATGATTTTTGAAAATTTTGCCATTTTTAAAGCGATGTTTACGTTTCTTCGCGACCCGCTTCGATTTTCTAGACGTTCAATTTTTGGCCGAATGTAGTAAATTCTGATCTCTTTTCTTCAAAGTTTATTCGAATTTTGAAACACAATTTATGAATTTTGTTTTATATTTTTATGTGATTTTTAATGTTTTTTTGCGATTTTGTAAGATTTTTCCGCGTTAGTAAAAGTAATCCAGTTTCAATTTTCTAGCCCATCTCTTTTCAACGAAGTTTTGACGAAATTCGTGCAGCATTTTTTCAATCTTTCAAGTTTTTTATTATGATTTTTAAAGTTTTTTCGCAATTCTTGCTGTTTTTTGACGAACCCGGGCAACGCCGGGCAGGACAGCTAGTCTATAATATAAAAGCCAAACATATCTGTGCGTAACGCATACTCATTTTGCGAATGGCAACACTTTAAAATTTGAAATGAAATTTAAGTTTTGCATTTTTTTCTTTTGCAAATATTTTAACTTATAAATACCACACATTTTCTTTTAAATTTTTATACTATCGTATATGAAAAAAAAATTTACTTTTTAATGCAATTTGTTTGAAAGCTGTACCTTTATTTGTTTTTGAGTTATTAATTTTTTCGTAGTTTTTTATACCGTTTTTGAATTGTGGCAACAAACATACTCCATTTTTAACACTTTCCAAAAAGTTGAAAAGTGTTTATGCATTCGGTTTGTTTGTCCGTCTGGCCGTATGGCCGGATGGCCGTCTGTCCGCGCTCTAACTCCCGTAAATATACTCGGATTGCTCTGAAATTTTTATATGTTATTGATATTTACCCTAGTACGAACCTTATTGAAAATAAAGTTTCTACTATGATTAGTGTATTTACAGGGATAGTCAAAAGTTTTCCTATACATTACGGCCAATGGGAAAAAATCGTTTCAAATGAATTTTAAAGGTGTTACACCCTGTTAAACTTATTCAAATTTACATGGATTCGCAAAGTGCACTAAAATACGCATTCTGTAAAATATGCTGCCAAAATAATAATTATTATTCATTTACAGGGCCACTCAAGAGAATTCCATTACACAATAATAAAGGAGGGAATAGTTTGCGACATATTTGAATAATGGTAAACGGTTTCAAGTATCATAAAATTGATATACGCCGTTGAGACTTAATATTTAACGCGTAATATGAAGTGCATAGCTTTTATAGGCACACACAAAATATTTCAAACCTTATATTTTTATCTGAAATATTGTGTATTATGATGATAGCTGATGAATGGTTGAAATGCTTTTTCAATTATGATATGAGCTTTTAAGTTTTACAAAATGTCTGCAAATTATATGGTGTATATAAATGTTATAGTTGATATACAGGGTTACACAAAAGAGCTCATTTAGTTTACTGAATATGACAGTAATTAACTTAAAGGTAGTAGTTATGCATTTTTACGTTGAACTGCTTTCAGTTTACTAAGATATGTTTGTAGAATATAGATAAAATGATATACAGGGTCACGCAAAGAATTAGCAACATGATCATCCATATGTGATAATTTCTGGAAATGTGATTTAAGTAGCTTTAAGAATGTGTTTGTTTGAAATAAATTTTAACTAAATACTGGCGTGTAGTAAAGATACTGGATAAATTAGCGGGCTGAACAAAAGTAATGAAGTATTTTCCATCTATTAGAATAAAGTGCTGCAAGAGAAATTTCAGCCAGTTAGGCATTTTCTTGCTAAACTAAAATTCCCCATTATATTGTACATATATATCAACCGACGGATCAAATACAGGGCTGTTCAAAAGTATTTCAATACATATTTGGCTATGGACAGTAGCATCTTATTTCCCTAAATAACAAAATATTGTTAAAGATTTCAGGAAGCATTGGAAAGTGTTTCATAATATATGCTTAACGCATGATTTTTCTTACTTTTTATTTAAATGAAAATGAAACAAGTTGGAAATTGCACGTGAAGCGTAGCAAATGAGGTGCGTTCGTACGATAACGAAGTTTAAAAAATATTCAGATCTTGCTGTTATAGTAGATAGTACTTCGGATGCAGTATAGTGGTCGAAATCTTCTTTGTGTTCCTATAAATATACAGGAAGAAACCCCCATTAAACCTCAATAAGGTATATCATATTCATAAAATGTGAAATAGTTTAATATAATTAAAACACGCCACAATCAATTTTCCCCGCACAGCGTTATGTAGTAGAATACTTTTGCGTGGCCCTGTAATTTAATAATAAATATTCTTTGCATCACAGATTGTACGGAATGTATATTTTAGTTATATACAATACTTCATAGGTTCACGTCAATTCTAATATGTTCGAAAGAGTTTGACACCATTAAAATTCATTTGAAACTGTTTTACCCATTAGCCGTAATGTAACGGAATACTTTTGATTGTCCCTGCTATATAATTGTAATTGATCTATGCATCTGATTTTCATAAAATTTGAAATGACACGACAAAATTAAGTAATAATTATATATTTTAAATTTCAAGCGATTAAAATGCATTTGAAACTTTTTTCCCCATTGACCGTAATGTAACGGAATACTTTTGATTCTGCCTGTAACTGATCTATGTATCCGATTTTCATGAAATTTGAAATGACTCGACAAAAATATATATATATAAATATATATTTAAAATTTCAAACGATTCGGTTGGGTAGTTTTTGCGTTGTTATATGCGGACGGACAGACAGACGGACAGACTGAACGACAACTATAGGTGCCACGTATTTACATAATTACGAACGAACCTAAAAAGCCATAAAAAGCAAATTAATGTAACTTTTTGTTGCCATTTTTTTTAAAAAGTGAAAAAAAATTCGTTTTAGTTCGTTTTTATTTATTATTTAAAGTATTTTTAGTTTATTAAAAATTTTCTTTGAACTAGATGCAACACTTTCTTTTTACACTCTGACGTCACAGGAATATTGTATATCGTATTTATTGCATGCAGGTTATTTCAGAAATTTTCATTTACACTTAAAAGAATATAAATAAATTAGTATCCATTTATATCTAAAAGCAATCGAGATTTCAAGCTTTGAATTAAAATGATTTTAAAATGATCAAATTAAAATACCATTTTTTTAAACGTGAACATGGATAAGAGAGGTGCATATGTAAATTTTGAAATGGTAAAAATAATGTCGGATTTAGATTTCATGGGGCAAAAATTGTAGTATACTTTGCTATTTTACATTTTGGAATACCGTGCATAAGAGCCGTAATTGATAACTTAATAATAATACTTTTAATAACAGATCTTTATTATATTTTATTGTTTACATATCGATAAAATTTAATTTTAATAATTTCTACAACTGAGTTTTATAGAAATAGTATTTTGTTAACTTTAGGTTAAATATCATTTGCTTAAGAGTTAGACGTACGAACATAAGGTGTATTTTTTATTGTCACTAATTATGTAGATTTATTATAAATCAATGAAACAGTTCCTTCTTAAACATTTTCTTTCGTCGAAATTCGACGGATTCTACTTGTAGTATTTAAAAGACCAGGCAGTTTTTTTATTCATCAGCCTTAAGCTTTCTACACGACAGATTTTGATAATTATTGTTTTAATGAAAGCTGTTTATATGTAGCTCATTATGTAGCATATATATGCTACATATAAACATATATGTAGCATATATATATGTTTATATGTTGCCCATTCTAGCTATTTTTTAATTTATTTCCATTTTTATATTTATTTTTAACTTTAAAAGATTTTCTTATGAAATTTCTTTAAAACAGCGGTAACCGGATTATTTCCATGGCTGCAGAAAAAGAAGAAAGAAAAATAATGAAAAATATTCAGACACGTGACTTTTTGAAAGTATTTTTTAATTAGCGAGTTAAATTTCGGTGAAAAAAAATTATACACGTGGTATTTTATTTTGATAAGTTAATAAAAATTTATATTTACTGTGACGTCACGAGAATAATGTTTATTGGGTTTACCTTATCTTTGGGTATTTTAATTTTATTGATACCATTTTTCTTTCATTACAATGAAATAGAAAATATGTTTTTATTTTAATACAGTGAAACCTCCGAATAAGGGACACCCTTGGGGCCGGAATTTTTGTCCCTTAAGTAGAGATGTCCCTTATTTGAAGATTTTACTTTTTTAAATTTAATCGTTTAGAAAAGATGTAAAAGATAACCGAACATTAAACAAGAAGTTTAAATGTATCCAAAGGCTATTAATTACAATAATCAGGCACAAAAGAAAAAGGGAATTAATTAATTAAAAATTTCAGTCAATTACTGCATTAAATGATTTGTAGAGTTATTGATTTATATTTTTTTACATAAATATTTGTGTACGTGCAAATATTACAATAACATTTAAAAGAATCTTATTTGAAGTACTAATCGATCAAAAGTGATTGCTTTTCAGATTTCAATTTTTCACTATAAACCTGTCGAGTGTTCATTTACCATACTTATAAATTTTAGTCTTTCATTATGAGCAGTATTTACGTAAAAGTTTTTAACAGTTTTTTGTATTTTAAAGCATATGTTAAGTTCTTTATCTCGCAAATTTTATTTCTTCTTCTCTTTTAGAGCCATCTTCACAATTTTTAGCTATAGGGATATACTGATATCGTTATTTGAATTATGGGTCAATAAAAACACCTCAATTGTGTTCTATGCCTATGTATCAAAATGACTGTCTGTCTTAATGATAATTTCACAAAAATCTGTATTTTAATTTTTACCATAGACTACTTTATTAGCTGGAATGCAAAAACCTGGTTCTTTAATTTCATTTTCAGATGTCCCTTAAATCGAGTGTCCCTTATTCAGAGGTAAATACATTACAGGTCCTATACTAAGGGACTGGGACCAGAACTTTTGTCTTTTAAATAAAGGTATCCATTATTCGGAGTGCCCCTTATTTGGAGGTTGCACTGTACATGCTGGTTAAGCATAAAAATATGTATACAAAATATGTGTAAAAAGTTTGTTTAGGTGTAAATGGCTACATGCTTAGTTTAAAATGTATTTTTACCTTGATACATATAAATTAAAAAAATTAATCTGAGGGTGTCAAAATGACGTAATTTTTACTGATTTTTCATTTCTTGATTGGAAAAATTATAATTGGAGACTTTATTGATTATTTCAACTTGATGACATGTTCTCTCTCGTTTTAAAAATAATAATAATTTTAGTAAGATGTATTAATTTTTTAAATAAAAAATTCAGAAAACTAAAGAAGTTTAAGAAAATTAAGATTAATAAAGAATGGTTTTATAGTTAAAAAAAAAGACTTTAGGTACATTATGCACATTATGCACATTATTATGCGTATATTCTACAGGATTAATTTTTGTAGGTTTATAATCAATTCATTTAACAGTTCTTTATTATCGACAAAGTCCCAATTCTTTCATTGTGTAAACAATGGAACCCTCTGTTTGCGTCAAAAATAGTGGTCTACTTTTTAATGGTAGTCAAAGCTCATTTACAATTTTTAGAAATAAAAAAACAATAGTAACAACGGACATTACTAACGCTTTCACTTTTATCGTATTTACATTACTTCTAAATTTTCAAAACTGTACACATTTCAATTATCATATGATAAAACAGGAATAAAATGAACCTTAGGAAGAAATTTATTTGAAAACTGACTCTCAATTTAGAGACATTTTAAATTATTTTCTAACCGGAAATATTTTGAAAATCTCTTTCAACCAACTTAAAAAATTGAGGCAAAAATAAATAAATATATAAATAAGAAAAAAATGAAAGAAAAACGAAAAATCATCAGATTAGATTATCCATAGAATGCAGCATTTTAACACTAAACTAAAATCTGCAAACCAAAAATACAGACATTCAGTTTATGTAGAACATAAAATTAATATCATTTCAAGCTGCTTGATCTATCTTTTGAATCAGATTATGATAAGAATTATATTTCATTAATTTTTTTAATTCCATTTAGTTTGTTACTTTACAAGAAGGAAAGTATTCCGTTTGTGGAAATGGCTATGCCATCACGATATGCAAAGGGAGCAAAGAAACCATTAAAAGAAACCACCAGTCGAAAGCATTAAAATTCTGTTTCATCTGCTAGCTGTACAAATGCTATTGAAAAAACATTTCCTTCATTTTTGCATAAAAATTAATCAGCTTAAAAATTCAATGCGTTTCAGATGAAATGAAATTCCAAGAATTAATGAAATGATGAGGTCATTTTAAAACTTATTTTTAACTTCAAATTTCGACGGGTTTTATCTCGTAAATATTTTAAATAAATAAACGATTATGTTTTTGATAAGCACATAAAGACGTCTCTTTTACACGTGATTCTATAGCTGAAAATAGACAATTAATTAATAAATAAATAGAAAATATTTAACTTTATCAAACACATAAAGTTAAATTATTTTCAGAAAATATTTAACTTTCTAGAAGGTAAAAGTTTTTGAACACTTGATTTTTCTTATTAGTAAAAATAGGAATATTATAAATAAAACTGAAGCAGTAATGATGGGCGATTCTGGAAAATTTGTTAATCGATTAAAATCGACATCGAAAAAAACAGCATTGATCATAAAAAGAATCGATTTCTAAGTTCTAGAATCGATATTTCGATATTCACACAGATAAGCTCAAAATTAGTAATTCCAAAACTTAGTCAATCAGCCGGACCGTAATTACCGCCTTCCAAACCCGGGGTGACGGTAGGGGGGATTAGGACGGATGGACATGGGAAAAAAATTAATAGTGGCACTCCGGGAGTGTTGACAGAAGTGAAAACTTGAACAATTACGTGTGCATTTTTTTAATCGTTATGTCATATTTTTTCAATCATCGGGAAATATTTTATTGTGCAGGAAATACTTTTTAATGAACAAAAAAAAGTTCAACAATATTAAAGAACATATCTATTAAAAAAACTGCGATACCATATGTTCAGCTATTGTTGTTACTTCACTATAATTACTTTCTTACATTTTAAAACGCGATAAATACGCCGACAAAAATTAGATCGTGCTATCGATAACTATGTATGAATCCTTTTCCAAGTAAATCATTTTGTATTTATGACTGTTTCAATACCTGTAGATTACTTTTTGAACTATTCAAATCGGACATACGATTCAAAAGATCGAATTTAAAAATGATACGAATTTAAAAATGACAATGTAAAAAAAATGATAGCGCTGCTGAGCGCTCGGTGTCCAATAAGCTTGGGGATTGCTTCCGCAATTAGACGGTTGCGAGTTCGAACCCCAATTTCGCTGACATGTACCAATTTTTTTTTCTCTAAGAAGTTTGAGAAATTTAAATTTTAACGCATTATTGGTCCGTAACGTGACCCAGAATGATGGGAGAAAATTTTTAATGTTAGATTTGTAATGTATGAAGCATAAGCTTTCAATAGACATATTGGATGATTTATTACATATGATTTATTACATCAAAAAATGAGAAACGCTCCCCCCTGCCCCCCCCCCCCAAAACGGTCCTATGGGAAAAACCAAAAAACTGGAATAGCAAAAAGAACGGCGATAAAACGTTAGTTACACTAGAATTTTTCTCCCCACTGTAGCTCCCATAGAAGCAAAGTTATAACCTTTTAAAGATTGAAATGAAGTGAATAAATGAGCAAAATTAGATGAATAACGGATAAGAGGAGGGAGGTCCACAGCCCCGGGGGTGCCATGTAGCTTAAACTTTTAAGTTAAAAATGGTAGAAAATTACATGAGCGAAATTTTAAGGTGTATGTTGAAAAAATTTTGGGGGTGCAAGCCCCTCCCCCCACATTTTTTTTGTTTCTTTTGAAGAAACAAAAAAATATGCCCCCCGGTGGGGCGCAGATAAACCCCAAACAGGCGGAAGGGCGATCCCTTATTTATCTTTTGTCAAGGATGCAAAATGTGGATCTAAAATAAAATAGAACGAGAGTTGAAATTTTTAAACCTGTATGCATATTTCGAACGGCCCTGTAAGTTAAAACTGACGCGGAAAGGGGGGGGGAGGAATTAGAAGAGACAAGCGTGAAAAATAAAACATAATGAACTAATAATTCAAATAATTGGAATTCTAAACAAAAATATAGCGATTTATCCAAGTGTCGAATTGATGGGGTGGCCCGTAGGAGATACCCCCCCCCTCCCAGAAGTTTCGAGATTTTATGCTTTTTAATGCACAAATTGAGATTCCCCCTCGATAGCCCTCAAAGTGAAAAATATCTGCTTTCAACACTAATTTAGCCAAAAAAAAAAAAAAAAAATCCATTTTTATACGTAATTTTACATCAATACTACCATTAAAACAATAAAATTGGAAAAATTGATTCGATCCGAAACGTGGAACAATTTAAAGTAAATCAAAAAATTACAATTCTATTGGTATCTAAGAATCTTCCAAAATGCAATTTCAATTTTAGTAAATCAAAATGAAATCGAATCTAAAGATCGAAATCGAATCTTAAAATCGAAATCGAATCTAAAGATCAAAATCGAATCTAAAAATCGAAATCGAATCTTAAGATCGAAATCGAATCTTAAGATCGAAATCGAATCTACAGTGAATTGATTCGCCATTTCTGTGCTATGCCGATCTTATGGGTAGAATCGATTTTACGTTTTTTCTTTCTTTTGTAACTTTACAAGAAGAGAGTATTAGATTCGTGAAAAATTTCGACTTCCGGTTCTCGATAGATTTATATATTTTAGAAGGTCTTTAACACGATTTCATGGTTTTCAGGAAATATCTGTCTGTGAGTCTATCACTCTGTGAGTCTGTATATGACAAATAATTTTGACCGCTCTATCTCAAGAACAAATGTTCGGAATTCCACAAAACTTTAGATTTAGTTTGAACTTGATATAAACTGAATCTAATAAATTTTGGTGCATATAGCCTGACAGGTGGTGCTATTATGGTGCATTTTTTACGATTTACGCAATAGCTATATTTGAATAACGAATGCACGGATTTTCATCAAATTTCAGGTTCAGTTAGTTCTTGACATGAATTGATGTTTTTTACATTTTGATGTATATCGCTTCTCAGATGGCGCTGCAATGCTGCATTTATCACAATTTCCACTCTGCGCCATGTGAAAGGGGGGGGGGATCGAAGGGGGCGGTCGTCCTAAGCGCGGAAATTTAGGGGATGCCAAATTTTACTACTAACGTCACTTCTGGCCTATCACAAGAAAAAGTTAATGGGGGGGGGGGGGGGCTAAATTGGAACTTTGAACCGGGCGCAGTTCTCTTTTCGCACGCCCCTCTTTCCATTTTCTATCTCAAAAAATAACGCACGGACTTTCATAATAATTTAGATTCAATTAGGCCTTGATATGATTTAATGCTAATTACCTTTTGTTGGAAATCGCTCAAGAGGTGGCGCTGCTATATTGCGTTATTTATGATTAACGCAATAGCGGTATTTTAAGAACGAATTTTCATCAAAATTCAGATTCTGCAAATCCCTGACATAGATTAGTGTTGTTTAGTTTTGGTGTAAATTATCCTACAGGTGGCGATGATATGCTGCATTTTTCATGATTTCGCAACAGCTGTATCTCGCGCTTTCACTCATTTTCATCAAAATTCAGATTCAGCTGGTACCTGATAAAAATCGATCCTGATCAATTTTTCGTGTGCATCACTCAACAAAAAACGATATTTTGCAGGGTTTTTGTTTCTTTAATTGTTCTATTTAGTTAGTTTAGTACTAATTGTTCTAATTAGAAACTAATGCACTGATTTTCATGAAACCGGTTAGATTGAGTTAGAAGTTGGCATAAGTTGTTGCTGACTAGATTTGGGTGTAAATCATCTAACCGGTGGCGTTACTATGGTGCATTTTTCATGAAGTATTAACATATATGAGATAGAAGAAAGTTTTGGGATTACCACATTTAACTAGTTTGTTACATTTTATTTTCTTTACTAAAAGAAAGAACTACATCCGAAAGAAAGTATTAGATTCATTAAAAATTTTCACTTCCGGTTTTAGAAGGATTTATCGTTTTCGATTCGTTCTCGAATACGATTTGACTTTTTTTTATATAAATTGTCTGTTATTTTCTGATCAGTCTCTATCTGTTTTTGTCTCTGACAAAATTTTTATGGGCGCTATATTTCGTTAACTAATGCTGGAAATCTGTTGAAACTTTAGATCTAGTTAGACTTTCGTATAAATTGGTGCTGAAATATTTTGATGAAAATCGTTCAACAGGTGGTGCTGCTATCTTTCTTGATTACTGCAACACGCTATCTCAAGAACTAATGCAGGAATTTTCTTCAAACTTCATATTCAGTTAAATGTTGACATAAATTGTTGCTTATCAGGTTTAAGTGTAAACTCACCCAAAAGAGGGCGTTGGTATGCTGCTTTTATCAGCATTGTTAAACCCAGACATTTTTCTCCGGGAGGAATTTCTGCGGCTCCGTAGAGAGACATTCTAGACTTCAGAGAAGGTGGCTAGAATTTTTCATATATTAGCATAAAATCTCAAATCTTTTGGAAGAATATTTCAATGTTCAACGGATGGAGATGTCCCTCTTCGGGATACCCCTGAAATAAACTGTTTTTCAGGATACATGTGATTTTAGGGATCATATCTCAAGAACCAATGAACCGAATTTCATCAAATTTAATTCTCTGTCTGATATTGCCATAAGTTGTTCCTGATTAGGCTTTGGTGTAAATCATGACAGGTTACGCTGTTATGTTGCTTTTTTAAGGGGTGTTGAATTCAGCCATTTTTCTTCGGGAGAGATTTTTGCGGTCTGGAGAGAGACATTCTAGATTTCTGTATAGAGGGATATATATTATATATCCCTCTATACAGAAATATAGAGGGAAATACCTATATTATATAGAGGGATATATATATTCTGTGAGAGGGGCGGTGGTTGGACTTTTCTCCATGAAGCACCTAAAAATATGAAATCTTCCTGGTGTACCATTCAGTGCTCCGGGGAAGGAATGTCCTTCGGTACCACTTCCTGAATTCAATAATTTTTTTCACGATGATAGCGAGAATATTTCAAGAATTAATGAGCATAATTTCATCAAACTTAATATTCTGTTAGACATTGACTTAAGTTTTTCCTGATTAGGTTTTCGTGTAAATTATGTAATAGACTGCGCTGCATTTTAAAGATATTTGTGATAGCTATATCCCAAAACATACGCATGAAATTTAATCAAACTTCATATTCTGTTCACTATTGCATATAGATCCTTATTAGGCTTGAGTGTATACTGCCAAATTTTATGCTCTTTGAATTTCAAATTTTGATTGCAGACATCTAATAGGGTGTGAACCAAAATTCAACAATTTATATTGAGAATGAAGTGGTTAATTTTTTATTTTAAATGTACATACATCAAATGAGCTTATGCTTTTTGAATCCTCATGATGGGCATAATTTATCATTTAATTTTGACACTGTGATAGTGAATTTGGAAGATTTAACATATATGAAATAGAAGAAATTTTGGAATTAGCACATCCGACTACTTTATCTTCGACTTTTGAAGGAAAATGAAAATTATATTACCTTCAGAGAAATCGATTAAAAATTTTAAAGTATCGATTAAATCGAGTTGGCCGTAGTATCGATTAAATCGATTTAAAAAATCGAAATCGCCCATCACTAAGAAGCACTGTCTCGTACCCTATTTTGAAGAAAATGAGTATAACGTCCAGGGCCTGACTTGCAAATTTTTGTGCCCAAAGCACTTTAAAATTTTCGTGCCCCCTTTGATTGGTTCATTTACTGATTGTAGTAAAAAAATTAAGTTTTCCAAAAATGAAAAAAAATTTTCAGGAATATATAAAAAAATAAATCTTATTATTTCTTGAAGTGTGTTTTTAACCATATATTGAGACATATTTTTGTCATTTCTTTGCATTAGTATCTCAAATATTACATTTTTTATTAAACAATTATGATTATTTAATGGAAATTAAGATGAAATTTTTTGCCCTTTAAAAACTTCGGCTTCGGGTGCCCGTGCGATAGTCAGTCCCTAATGACATCTATATGATGTGTGTGCCATTGTAGTAGAAGTCAATAAAAAGAGTTATTAGTAAGAGTTTGATTCTAACACGAATATATACAGAAAACAAGATTTGCGCAGAAACGAAATAAATAAACTTAAAAAAAAAAGAAAAACTAGTCAGAAGTGGTAATCAAAAAAACTTTTTTCTATCTTATGCATGTTAATACCTCCTGAAAATGTAGTATAGCAGCGTCACCGGTTAGGTGATTTAAAACAAAATCGAACATCAACTTATGTTACTTATAACTGAATATGAAGTTTGATAAAAATCCGTACGTTAGTTTTTGAGGAAAAAATTGCATAAAAGCCCCACATGTTAGGTGATATACACCAAAATTTAATCAGGATCAATTTTTTAAGTTTGATGAAAGTCCATGCATTGGTTCTTGAGATACATTTATTGCGAAATCGTAAAAAATGTAGCATACATCACTATCTGTAGGGCGACTTACACTAAAAACTAAATAACACTAATCTATATCAGATACTAATTGAATCCGAAAATTTTAAAATTTCGTGCATTAGTTTTTGAGATAAAGCTACTGCGATATTCACGAATAATGCATCATAGCCGCGCCACCTGTTGAACGATTTGCACAAAATTTAATCAACACCTTACTATATCAAGTACTAACTAAATATAATTTTTTATGAAAATCCGTGCAATAGTTCATGAGATATGGATACTGTGAGAATTCTAAATAATGCAGCATAGCAGTGCCACCTGTTGAGAGATATATACCAAAAACTAATCAGATCTAGTTCATATCATGGTCTCACAGGAACTAAAGTTTTGTAAAATTCCATTTTATAGTCGTCGAGATAGAGCTATTGCGATAATCACGAATAATGCATCATGGAAGCGCCACCTATACAGCGATTTCCACCAAAATATAATCAACACCATGTTATATCAAGTACTAACAAAATATAAATTTTTATGAAAATCCATGTACTAATTTTTGAGATATGGCTGTTGTGGAAATTGCGAATAATGCAGCATAGCAGCGTCACCTGTTCAGCGATATATACCAGAAACTAATCAGATTTAATTTATATAAGGATATGAAAGAATTAAAAGTTTTGTGGAATTCCGTGCATTATTTCTTGAGACAGAGCGCAAACTAAATTTTTGTCACATACAGACAGACAAGCAGACAGACACACTGACATTTTGTAAAAAAACATTTTTTTTTTTTGGGGGGGGGGGGTTCTCTGTTCCTTAAAACATGTAAATATGTCCAAAACCATATTTCGAAAATTTTCATGAATGTAACACTTTCTTCTTAAAAATACATATCACATTTTACCAAAATCATCGGATATAGTATTTATCTCTTTCAAAGTAGATGTTACTTACCTTCTTTTATTTATCCTATGTTGAAAAGACCAAAATGAAACTAAAGTTTTCTTGTCAATTAAGGTTTTTTTTTTTTTCAATGATTCTAACGGTATTCAAATCAGGTGTCTCGTTTCACATATGGTCGTCTGAAAATAGGGCTTAATTTTTACGAAATTCTTTTTAAATGAATTTAAATCTTTCAAAAAAATTAACGAATATTTAAGCAAGAAAGAAACAACTTCAGCAACACTGTGACATCACCACACTGTAAAAACAAATTACCCAAATTGGGTTGAAAGATTTTTGGGTACAACATTGTTCCAATTTGGAAAGTTCAGTTTGTAGCACAAAATCGTTTTAAATAAGTCTGATTTTTAATGACATTAAAACAATTAAAATATCTTAGATAGTATATACATTATACCTCAGAAATTTTGATTAATTTAATGTTAATAAAGATCTGCTCTGTTTTGAACCATTTTGGGTTATCTATTTTGGGAACAATACCATTTTGGAATCCTTACTGTACCATTTCAGGAAAATTACTATACCCAGAAATCTTTCAACCCAATTTGGGTGTTCAATTTTTACTGTGCACTGGAAATTAATAGGGAAAGTGAAAAACGTTTAATTTCTTTTTTTCAATAATTACAATTTGTTAAAAGAATGGTTCATCGCGACATGCCGTATAACCTACTTTGAGATTCAGTAATAATAAAAGACAAGATTTAGACAGGGAGGCGGCAGTACAGACAATCACCTCATCGAGTTCACAGCTGAACATCTAGAATTAGTTAAATCTCGATTTTCATTTTAAAACGCAATCGGTCTGCCAAATTATATCTTGGTGGAAAGCACCCAAAAACCCGATTTTCGCGATATTATTATTAGTATGCGATACTCTTATTTTTACCATTATGTTTTCCTGCTGCTAATCGTCCATATTTTCATACTTTTGTGTTCAGGAAAACACAACGCTAAACTTACGTATCAATCGTTAAAATCTCGTTTTAAGGTGTCTTCTATCAAGATATGTCTTGGCAGACTGATTGCGTTTTAATATGCGAATCGAGATTTAACTAATCCTAGATTTTCATCCGTGAACTCGATGATTCGATTGTCTGTGCTGCCGCCTCCCAGTCTTATTTGTGTCCTTTAATAGTGCAATTATGTTTTTTTAACGCAAATACTGTATCTTGGTCATCCATTTTCAACACTTACTCTTTCTTGTATCATGAGCAATTAGATGACCAACTTGATGATTTGATCGCTTTGTAAAACTGTGTAACAGTGAACTTCACTGGACTACCAACAGAATATTCCTTCTAACAGTTTGCAGATTTTCATCGTAGATATATATATATAATACCATTAAAAGTAGACTAGATTCACCAATGGATTTTATCAATAAAACAATAAACCAAAACGAAGAATTTGAATTGAATTAAATTATTTAAAAAAAAAGTGAAACAAGTATATCTGAATAAATAAATAAATTAAATTAAATTAAAAGGAATGCAAATGTAATTTGTAGTCCACAGAGCAGAATCATCAGGCCCCAAATGCTCTGGAACTACAAATGAAGTGTGCGGTTTCATCCACGCATTAGCCATGAAATAGCAAAATAATACGTATTTGGGGCTACCAGCACACAATAACCAAATTATTAAACAAGGAACAGAGAAATAAATAGTTGAAAATATGAATATATATATATATATATTAAAACAATAGCGTGCAGCAAATAGTGTCAGTAACATGAGCACAAACTAACCCTATTTTTGCACGTGGAAATGATAAACATTACATTCATATATAATTTGGATAAAAAGTAAGAAAACAAAATATTGAAGGAAAAAAAAACTTATCTGGTTATCACCATTAATGCAGAGGACTGCACAATAAAATAATTAATAAATTATAAATGCAGGAAGCAATAGTTTATTATATAAGCTGAAATAGTAACACTGTAGAAAAACCAGTTCGTTAGTAATGCAAGCAACGGATCTTCGCAAGATCAGCAGGGTTGCTCTTTTTAAATTAAGAATGCCATGCGCGCCAAATGGCGAGATAAATGATTTTAAAAAAAAAAACTTGCTATGATTTAAAGTGATACAATATGTTGAAAAAAATAAAGAAACTTAATAATAGTAGCAGTATATATATTGTTATTTTACAAAAAGGAGTTGAAAGTAAGTAAAAATAATAGTTAAATCCACATGTAGATTAAGTAGTATCCATAACAAACAAAAAAAAGATAAAGCTGAATGGAAATATAACTGAACCGGAGAAAATAATTAATGATCGATATTTACATAAAATTAAATTAATAAAATAATTAGAATTAAGTGATAACATTCAGATTAACTTATAACTTAAAATACCATTTTGTTATTTTAATCAGTAACATTTATTGTGACTTTACATGGTAAAAACTCATTATCTTAATATAGGATAATAAAAATTAAAAATTAAAAAAGTAAAAATAAAAATAAAAAATAATTAATTAATAAATTAATAAAAATTAAAAAATATATAAAATAAAATAAAATAAAATAAAAATAAATAAATATTTAAAAAAAATTAAATAAATAATAATAATAATAATAATAATAATAATAATACCAAAAATTATATCAATAACATTAAAATTAATTTGATAATTAAAATATAGCTATTTAACTATAGATATAAATAGACAAATATCCATATATTGGTGTCAATTAAACTGTTTAAAAATATGTTAAAATAATGTAAAAATAACCCACTCTCTCTTTTTTTTTTAAATAATTAACCTTTGCGTTTTTATCCAGACAACACCACCCTCCGCCGCACTCTAACATCTACCCTCCCAACCAACCTATATATATATATATTTTTATTACTTTTATAACATTTTTAGTTTTTTATTATTATTTTTATGTTTTATAATTTTTTATACATTTTTTACGCAAAGAATTAATTATAAGATCATGTAATAGCTAATTATAAGATCATGTAATCTCTAATTATAAATTAAAGAATATATGAATTTTTTAGGATAACCATTATTTATAGCATCATATACAAGCTTTTTAATATTAGCATTAATTAAATGGGAAGAACATAGACATTTTATTCTATATAAATGGTTAAGTATTATATTACGATATACAGAATTATGAAGACATGATTTAAAATTAGTAAAGTTATTAACTTTAAAATTAAATTCTTTCCTTTTGTCATAAGTATCAGTTATAAATTTGTTCTCTTTTAATATAATTTTAATATCTAAGAAATTGATTGTATTATTAAAAAGTAGGTTTTTTGAAAGTTCTAGATTAGAAGGATAATCAACAGGGAATTGAGATATACAGGTGTTATCAGTATCAATTAATATTACATCATCAATATTATATATAAATGTATTTTATATATAAATATAAATTTATTTTTATATATGTATATTATATATTATTAAATATAAATGTATTTTATTATTTAAATAATAACGTTCATAGTAATATAAGTCAGATAATACACTAGATGTACTACCACCTTGTGGTATACAACCATATTGAATATATATATTGTTATCATGCATGATAAAATTATTATAGATAATGAAATTGGTTAAGGTATGAAAATAATCAGAATCGATGTTATGTGATATATCCAACTCGTGTTGATATTTTTTAAAAAGCTCATTAATGATAGTATGTAAATCCGATAAATCGATATTATTAAATAAATCTTTAAAATCATAAGTAGTGATATTTTTTATACATTTAAGATTTTTCATAATATGGACCAGTTCATAACTATTTTTTATGCAATGTGTATTATCACTTTCTTTTGTAATTTTATACATTTGATTAAGAATTACTAATAGAAGATTGTTAGCAGCATTATTATAAGTATTGCAACCAATTGTAACCGTTCTGAATTTAACAGGATGCTTATGAAATTTGGGTATAAGGACTAGATAAGGATATTTAAAGTTAGTAGGGTTAATGTCTAATAATTTATAAAATCCTTTAATTTTACGATTATTGGCAAGTAAGTTATCATTAAATTTTTGGAATGTGTCATTATTAGATATACTAGATTTAAGCAGTTGATGATAATAAGATTTACAAATAATTGCATAATTATGTGGAGATTTATCAACATAAGTTATTACAAAGTTTTGTTGTAATTTATTGATTTGCTTAAACAGATGCTGTGTATTTACATATTCTAGGTGTGAAATATTATATTTTAAGGACCAGGTTAATTTATCGATAACTAATATTTTCCATTGATTGAAATATTCAATGGGTTTATTATAATAAATTGCAATTTTATAAATAAATATATCTATATCATAGGTAAATTGTTTTATGATAGATTTAATGTTTAATTTGGATGGAATTCTGTACTTGGTCCCATAACCCATAATTCTTCTAAGTTGTAAATCATCTACTAGATTAAGATTACCATTAATAATATGTCCATGATCCTTATTTATATATTTTTGTAGAGAGGGGTCATTGCATTTACAGGGTAATGTACTAGCATCAAAAGAAGATTTAGAGAAAGAATTATAGTTAAAAATCTTTCGACCGATAGATATGGGATACTTAAAGGTTTTAGATATATGAATATTATTAATAGGAAATTGACCGTTTTTTATCATTTAATATGGAATTAATATTGATTTTATTAAATATTGGATTAGAAAAAGTAATAACCATTTGAGTATTAGTTTGTAGATTTTTAGGTTTTTTTAGTAAATTTATATTGTAAAGGTTGACACGAGTCATAATGAGATCATAAAAAACATCTGAAAAATGTTTAGAGTAAGTTTTACTGAGAAAAATATTTAAATATTGTACTATATGTTTCTTTTTTATTCCAAAAATATATTTGCGTATTAGAAACCAATTGTAATTTTTTAAATAATTACGATGCAGATAACTAATTTGTTGAATTACAATGTTTTTAGGAGTAATACTAGAAGATGAACCTTTTCCTCTTTTGTTACGTGTAGTTTTAGGACTTATAAGATGATTTAAACTATGATAAATGGGAGAATAATCTGTAGTATCATTTATAGATGAAAAAACTTTAACAGATCTTTTGAAAACCTCACTATTAAGACCATAAGGATAAATTGTATTATAATATTTCATATATGAAGACTCTAAATAGAGACGCTCAGATTTATTTTTCTGAATTTGTATTATTTCAATAGTAGTATTTTTAAAGTTATGTTTATGAAAATGCTGTATTTCAGCGGTAGACTGTATATTTTTTGCTAAATTTTTATCAGAATCAGACCGATGTTGATTCATGCGTATATGAAGAGGACCAGACGTTTCACCAATATATTTCAAATTGCAAATGTTACACTTTATACTATAAATTACATTAAAAGCCTTACAAAAAATAGAAATATGAGGATCTGATACGATTTGTGACTGAGAAGCAGATGGACAAATTTTACATCGGATATCAGAACATTTCTGAAAATATAATTGAGGAGGAGGAGCATGTATATGGAAACTGGATGACGATCCAGGAGCAACCCTATTATTGCTCCTGTACCGGGCACTACACTGCAAAGAAGAATTGTGTATCTTGCCAGGATCGAGATTTTTACTAAGTACTGCCATAATATAAGAGATATTAGAGATATAATAAAAAGATAAAAATAGAAAAATTACAACTAAATAATCTAGTATCTTGACTAATATAATTTACTAAAGAAAAGGATCTAGAATAATACAACTATAAAATGAAAATAGATGCAATATGTACAAAGCGTTAAAGCAGTACTCAAACCTCCAAAAATAAACAATACACGACCATAATAATACCATAATAATAGCATCCCACACCACATATAATAAGAATCATAGTACTCACAGTACAATAAATGCAATATCACAAAATCGACTCATTCAAAAGTGAAATAATCACCGTACATCATAAACCACAAACTTATCCAATTAACATCTCAGCACAATCCTCACATTGTTACTACATTTCACATAGGCTTAAATAATCATGATTTCAATGTATTTATTAAATATTAAAAAATAATAAATAATGATAATTTCAAAGTATTACTTTAACATTAAAAAATAATAAATAATGAATATTGATTTTGACATTTAATATACCATATATCAAGACAATGAATTAAACATAATAGCAAAATTTACAGTTAAAATATTATAAATATAACATATATAATATTCAGGATGAAACGATTTGCAACTCTTAATGGAAATCCTATAAAGTGGTAACTGAAAACTACATTTATTTTGCAAATAAAAAAGGTCTCAACGGATTTTGGGAAATGTAATTAAATTTAAAATGTTCAAGTTTCTATTGGTAAATCAAATTACAGTAGTATCTGTTTAACATCAAGTTAACGATTAAATGCAACAGATTTTCTGCCTGAAATTTTTCATATCGAAAAAAAATTAAAAAAGGAAAACAATCACTGTTCAAGAAAATGTACCTACTATATTAAATTCCCACAAATAAATACAAAATGTTTATGGATATTGGTAAATAATAAGATTAGGTTTATTTAAAAATAAATAAATAAATAAATCTGATTCTTATTAGGAAAATTCGTCAACCAAGTCAATGATTTTTAAAGGAGAAAATTTTTCGAAAGACTTTCGAAAACAAATCAGTCTTTTCCTGTATGAGGAGAAGATTTTGCCACAAATAGTGTTTAATTAAAGTTCTTACCGTAAAATGGGGTGAATCGGAACACTTTTCAACTTCCATGTAAAAAAAAAAGCAACAACTGATTTTTTTTATTTTTTTATTTTTCTACTAGAAACTTCGGTCTTGTTTTGTTCTTTACATTTTAAGCAAAAACGAAACATTTTTACTGTTTCTATATGTACTATTTACTTTTTTAATGGTGTTCCGATTCACCCCGCAGATAGGGGTGAATCGGAACAAATGTTATAATCTTTATTTTTTCCAATTCAAACTTTAATGGGGTTAATAAAAACAGGTAGTAGTGATAAGTGAGGAATAGGAACACGTAGTTACTGTGAAACCAAACCTTTATTTTATAAACAAGTAAAGATATGCCTTTTTAAAAATTAGAAAACAACTTTGAAATCAAGAAAAATTAAAATTTATTTTAAGAAATTATATTCAAATTGCAGAAGTAAGATTTAATACAAATTCAGTCCTGTTCTGTGTTATCCTTTACAGTCATTGGTTAGTCATTGGGTAAGTGAATCTATAGAGTAGCCCCAATTGCTGCATGTATTAATACGATGTACTAATACACCCTTATCCCCAGCCCTTAGTACTGCTTGCATCCCTCTCTTTTTTAATTGGTTTTTCATTTTGAGATGTTTGCGTAATGTTGTGGATGTCAGAGAATAATTCTGTGCAGTTTTTCAAACTAATTTGCTATTTTTAAATTATTTTATTGTGTGTTCCATGTCTGTTGGATTAGGCGTTGACTTTTTTGTTTAACCCAGTATTTTCTTGGCACCTTTAAGCTCTTCAAGCAATTAGAACAAACAAAATATTGTTACAATACATATTCATACATATGTTTTCATATATTACATGAAACTATTGCTGCATAGAAAAATAAACTATGAGAGAAAACGCGTTCCGATTCACCCCGTAAATCTTAAACCTCTGATGTTACAAACCATTTTTTATTTTTTCATTGTGTAGTTTAGAAATGAGTAGAATTTAATACAGCATATCGTTTACAGGTCTATCATTAATTAAAAATCCCCTCTATTAGGTTTAGAATAAGAAAAATATTGTAGTTACATACAAAGTTTTAAAGGCATTGAAAAAATGAGATTTTTGAGGATCCTCTTGAAGTTTTTTTATATACCCCGGTAGTGGTGCAACATGTCAAAACTGAATTTTCCAACTCTTAATGTTATTATCTTCTTATAAAAAAATTGCCAACTAAAAATATCATCGCGTATATTTATAATGAACTTATATATATGACAGGGAAGTTTCGTTCCTATTCACCCCGCTGTTCCTATTCACCCCATTTTACGGTACTAACATTGGCTGGATATAAATATCAGAAAGACGCAAAGATTTGCGATTGTGAAAAATACCGTGTAGGTGCAAGTGTGAGATATAGGAGCAGTTTCTAGAGTTCTGATTACCAGGAAAGGAATGACTCTGAACTCTGAACATAACCTTTTGAAAGGAGAATGGATCTTGGAAGATAAAAGAATGAGAGATTAATATTACCTAAATAAAGTTCCGAAGCTCTCTAGGCTAGAATCTAAACTACTTTCAAAACCGATATTTTAATTAAAATGTATGTTTAATTATAGCAAATTGAACCCGGAAGTATAAATGGGTCCGTGACGAATGTACCATACACAAAAAATCACCTTTGGAACATGTATATATATGAGAATTCTTTTTATGTTTTTACAAACGATCAGGGGCGCAGCTTGAAATTTTTATTGGGGGGGGGGAAGGACCAAAATTTGGCGCCTTTTAATGTTTTGCCGCCCTTGAATTATTTGCCCTTTTTTTATGAGAGGGGGGGGGGTTGTTATGCTACTTTTTATCTTTAGTTATTTATTCATGGAAATCGCATATATTTAGGTGAAAAAAAGGTGATGCAGTCATGGTTAAATTTCCATTTTAAGCGTGCATGCACATGTGCTAATAAAATATCTCTCCCAGCTTTTGTTTTTTCAAGGTCTAAAAAGGCAATGTAGAATATTTGAAGAGAATCCGAATCCTGGATCCTTAAATTCATTTTTCTGACATGATAAGAACAATTATATTTGGAAGAAAAATAAAAATACAGAACGCAAAGTTAATTACATTGGAGTTATAGTGCCTAATAGTCAGTACAATAAAGTTATAGTGCTGCTATAGAGCTGCGGCTTTGCCGCAGCTCCCGCCCGAAACTTGCTGGTCAATATAATTGAATTTAGCCTTCTTTTTTTTTTTCTGGTGAGATTCTTCGAGATCGGGCCCACTGCTATCACTCCCACCAATGTATAAAAGGAATGTTAAAGCTCTCGATGAACATTCGAAACCTTTTCAAGGAAGTAACGGTGGTCTATATACCAAATATACTGAATATTCCAGTTTCTGTAAAATGGAATAACATTATTTCCCTTTTTATTATCTTAGTTCCTAGTAAATACATATAAGTAAAAAATAATCTGTATCGTACTGCAATTATAACACAAACGTTAAAGTAGTTATTTTTTTTTCTAATGTGCATTCTTTAAATCGGTCGCACGATTGTTCTATTAATTATACAGTACATTAACGAATACTTTATTTTCCTGTCACTTTTTAGCATTAAAAGACAGTCGTTCAATGTAAATTTAATTTTCTGTTTTGACAATGGCTACTTTATAAGTAAAAATCAATTATTTCCAAATCCCTTTATCCAGTTACTAGAATAAAAACGTATTTAACCCTTTAACCTCTTCAGACCCAAGGTGCACATTTATGTACCTCTGATTTCAACTGCGTATCTCACTTAATATTTGAAATTTTTTTTATTGAGACGAGTGGATGTTATTTGTGTACGTTAGCTTTTTCTAGTTTCAGCAAGAAATGGCGCTAGCAGTCTTAATTCACATGATTTTGGAGGAAAAAAACGAGCAATGGCGAAAAATATAAAATGTCGAAAAAATAAGTACATTTTTATAATTAGAAAATTAATATTTATTCATAATAATCTTTAAGAATGCTTATAAACTCTTCAGTATTGCAAAAATCATTTAATTTTTTTAGCTAGATCATAATATCTGTTTAAATTAGTTGTAATTTGTAAGGTACACATATGTGCACCTCCGGTTTCAATTCTGTGTTTTCGGAAAGAAGTCATCTCACACAAAAAAAATTGTATTGAATGATATCTAATTGGCGCAGTGCTAAAGTTGTGGAATTATTAAAAAATTATACTTAATTATAAATAACAATTCATTTTGTTGATGTTTTAAATTAAACATTAATTTTTAAAAATCATAATTTTTATATCTTTATAAGAGTAAATAAACTGATGAGGCCAATGGTGATGGTGAGTCTTCTGGCAATAAAAATTAGATGATACAGATATAACTATTGAAGATATTGCTCCAGTATCTATTCCGAATCATGCAACAATAAAGTTTAACTTAAAAAGCCTTTGTTATGGAAAGCTGAAAATAAGTAAATTTTTAAAATTGTGTTACAGCACAGTAGAATAATAATGCTGAGAATAAAACTTTATCTTTTCGCAAACATTTATTTAATCTTTTTTTCTTCTAATAGTATTTCGAGGATCATTGATTGATGAGGATTATCTAAAAGCAGATTTTCCAGCATCGTAAATCCTTTTGAATCATTTCTAGATTACTTAAATGAAGATTTTTGGGAAAAAGTTTCATATGAAACCAAATCCGTTCACACAATTCCAATTCCGTTATATTCTGTTCAAACACGAAACCGTCGCTCAATAAATACATCTAAATATGAAATTATAAAAGTTGCAGGCGCACACATGCATATGGGAACTTTAATATATCTCCAAGCAAGCTTCTATTGGCAAGACTTGTCAGTACTTAGAATTGCAGCTACTATGTCACGTGTTCGATTTTTTAAAATTAGAAAATTTCTTCATTTTCCAGATAAATCAAATGATCTTTAAGCAGATGACAAATTATGGAAAATAAATCTAATCTTGAATGCAGTAAGAATTAAATGTTTGTCCTTGCCCAAGCCAAAACCTTTATCACTAGATGAACAGAGATCACTATATCCCATTTGCTGGACGTTGTGGAACTAGACATTATGTGCCGTTAAAATTTAATCCGTTGAGATTAAAAAACTTTATTTTATCCGCCAGGGATGTCATGCCTTTGACTGCCAAATATATCATGGAAAAGGAATTGTACCAGCTGATGATTCAAAATAATTATGATTAGGTATAGGTGAAGGCTTCGTCAAATTGTTTTTTAAATTTATACCAAAAGACAACAAACGGGTGATTTACTAGGACAGTTTTTTTTCTTGTGTAAAATGTGTCGACTTTTTATTGAGAAACAATATCTACGAAACTGGATTGATTATGAACAAAAGATTTGGAGGAACAGATAAAAAAATCAATGATTGAGATTTGTAACGCAGAGACTCAGATGAGAGACTAAGGGAAGGGAAGGATATGTGTATACTAAACTGGAAAGATAGCAAATATGTAACTTTGCTTTCGACTTGCATCGATAGTAATCCCGAGAGGAGTTGTGTTAGATGGTCTAAAGATCAAAAATGTAAAATTAATGTAACAGAACCTGCAATTGTGAATACAAAACGTGTATGGGTGGTGCAGATTTAAAGGATAAGTGTTTAGCTTACTACCGTTGTTCTATTCACACAAAAAAGTAGTCAACAAGAGTTTTTATACATTTTATAGATTTGGTTATTTCCATTTGTTGGATAATGTATATCAGAAATTTCAAAACAGGTGAAGTTCCTCGAAAAGACAGATTGTCTCTCCTGCGGTATTTTTAGAGATTGCATAAGTATTGGTGAAATATAAGAGCAAAGTAAGTGAAGAACGACGACCATGGAGACCACGCAAAATTTATTCATCTGAAAACGATTTTGAAGACAATTCCGCGAATAAACCACAGTGAAAACAACGTAAGGGTATTTAAAAGCCAATTTACTACATTAGATATGACAAAATTAAACAGTTTCCTCGTTCAAAAATGATAACTTTGCTTCAAAACGTAAGTATGAAGGCTGCAAATCAAGAACAAGGGTTATTTCTACAAAATGCAATATATCTCTCTCTATATATAAAAAAAAAAAAAATCGAAAATAGCGCTTAAAATAAGCTTATATGTATCAATTGTCCACCAAATTTCTCGTTTAAATAAATTTTTGAAAAATGAAGTTTTTTTTTGCAGTATGAACCCGAGGTGCACATGTGTGTGCCTGCTAGTAAATATAAACTAATAATAATTATTTTACTTTTTATTACAAAATTATATTTCTATACGTATAAATAGATGGAACAAAGTGTTAAATAATTTTTACGATGGCTTAAAATGTATCAGGTCTGAAGAGGTTAAGGGAGACCCGTAAGAAAAAACCCAAAATTTTTATTATTGATTTTAAAGTAATGAATTTTGCTGTACTATTTAAGAATCTTTTTGTAAAGAATAATTAGCAAAAAAAAAAATTCACTTTTTATCAAGAAGTATATTTTTTATGTCGATTTTTATGATTTTTTTTTTTTTTTTTTTTTTTTTTTTTTTTTTTTTTTTTTTTTTGAAAAATACACTTTTTAAAATTACTACTCCTCATCCAATTTTCAATATTTTGGTATTACTAAAATTTATTAAATAATATTATAGTATATGGAAACGACCTAGGGAGAGATATTTTTAATTTTCTATTTTAATCATCAAAAAAAAAAAAAAAAAAAAAAAAGAATTACGCATGGTAAATTTCCTTAAATTCGTTATAATTTTAATGTGTACCAATATATGTAAAATTTTCAGAAATAGTTAAAAAATATATCTCTCCTTACTTTTGTTGCAATTTTTTTTAAGATTCTAAAAACATAAACACTTTGTTTCTAAACCATTTTACCACTAAGCCTTAGTACTTTGAACTTAGGCAAAATATGGAAAAGTCATTTTCAGGAAAATGCATTTTAAATGGCCGCCAGTCCTTTAAACTCTAGTGACTACAATTAAAAAAAGCTAATTTGCTACCTGTTCCAAGTGTCCCCGAGTTCTGAAATTTTGCATGGATATTCGCAAATATGTATTTTATCGTTTTCTGAGAATTTTTTTTTTTAAACTTTTGATGATTTTTGGCCTAAAATGGGGTACGGGTCTCCCTTAAGCAGCATGTTCAATTTAGCAATAGTATGCTGAATACCGGATATCATTAAATTTCGTCAAAAGTAATTTATCACAGTAGCAATTAGCAACGCAAAAAACTCAGATGCATAGAACATTTCAATCTCGATTTAAAATAAAGACATACACATATATTTTGGAATTTCAGATAGAAGAGTTCACTTTGTACGTCGGTACATCGTGATGTTTATAGAGTTAATTGAGAACTGTTATTTTTCAGATAAATCAAATTTAAGCTCTAATGTCCACCGCAAGACAGAAAAAAGACCCATCAGAAGAGTGACAATAACTTGAAATGTATATGTACAATTGATAAAATATAACAAAATTATATTTAGGAATTATATTATAAAACAAAAATAGAGCCAAAAAAACCTATTGCTCAATTGAAAACATTTTTAAAAAACATTTTTTTTTTTACCACTTGATCATGAATCCTTGCAAGAATGGAATCAGTGCCACTTGATCAGTAACAATGCATTTTTAATTATAATGTTAAAATTTTAAATGCAGTGTTTTATACAATAAAATCAGTGAAAATGCATTATGTGAATACCAAAAACATAGATAAAAAAAATAAACATGAAAAACTGATTATTTTTTTGGTTTCATTCGACTAAATCTTACTATGTTTGATTGCTTTTTCGAAAAACATTTGTAAGAAAGGGCATATTCCGATCCAAACTGCTTATTTTTGCATTTAATTTTGAATTCATTTTTGCTCTCAAATGCATCAGACTGACAGATTCTCTTATTCAGAAACTATACAAGGTGCCGTAAAGCTCTGTATTTTGATAAAGGCAGAAAATTTGTGAAAAATACTGTCAAAGTAGGCGCTGTGAACCGAATTTTCCGAAGCGGAAGAGGCCCTACCAGTGGCCGAGAGGTTGGGACCTCTCAACTGGTAGACGGCAGGTGCTGGGTTCGAACCCAATCGCGGCTGTCGGCCTAACCGTTCGGAGTTTTCCGTGGTTTTCTTCGAACCTTGCGTAAATACGGGTTAGGTTCCCTTAGAAAGACCCCCACGGAGGGCACTACCCCTGGTCCTATATCCCTAGCGAAGATAATCGGACGACAAAAATCAACCAACCAACCAACCGAAGCGGAAGAGCTGGAGACGAAAAAAAGGACCATGCTGAAGCAATGATTATTTATCAATCAAATTCTAATAAATGGAGCGAAAAATAAGATCATACGGCAGCTTTTACATCTCTTCGAAAATCACTCCAGCAAGTTTCATGTTTCTATTCTTAAAAATAAGTCTGAAATTCTATCAGAAAATTTCAAGGTTTTGAAGGTGGAAAAGCATGTTTTCGAGTACACCCTTAAACATATACATTTTTTTTTATTTTGGGGAAAGCTTCATTCCTGCCCAATCTTGGGTTAAAACTAGATCAATTATTAATAATGTAAAAGTTTCAGAAGTCACCATTAATCAAAAAATAGCTACTTGTTTAGGAAATAAATAATAAAAATCATTAAAACTTAAATTTATTGGAAAACTGAGAATGCTATTCGATTTTTTTTCCACTAATAATAAAAATGATAATAAATGAACTCGCAATTGCGTGAGAAATATAAACATTGTACTTTAAGAATATACTTCACTAAAAGAAAATATGTAAATTTTTTTTAACCTTCGACTGCATCATCGTTTTTCAACCACTTTTTCATAAATTTGCATCATTTTCTGCTTCATAAGTTCTTTTTCTGTCTTGTTCTCCGTAGTAAGATCCTGATTTTTTGTTTTCATGTTTTATTTCAGTCATCACTCATGACTGAATTTCTTCTCTCTGGACGACTACGAAAGACAGCTTTTAATTTTTATTTTAAAAATTGAATGAAAAAAATCTCTAGTTTTGAAAAGTCGAGTTATTAGCTTCAGTACAATCTGACAACACTAGATACTGGACAACCAAATGTATGTAGGTGACGCCCGGAAGTTATCTAACCTAACACAAGGAAGGTCATAAGAGGACAGTGTCGGACGTTCCTCTCAGTCCACACAACTTTGAAGAATGTCCGTGGTAGATATAGCTGCCACCACCGATATTACTAGGTGATATCGGTCACCCACTGTGAGGTTTGTGTAAATGAAGACTTACGCCGTCAGGTAACTGAATTATCAGTTTATTAAGAATATATGTACACACTAAATACGCTATTTACAAATATATACAATTACAACTCGGATATAGGTGATCCGGTTCAACATTAAATTAGATACAGTAAAGATTGGCTGTGTACTATTCCAATTACACTTTCCACCTCACACTCAATACACGTTAAATTCACTTTATCGGAGCTCAACCTTGAGTCTCCCAACGCAAATATACTAGGCCTGCACTTCTTAGCCCAGAGCACTAAACACCAGGACGTCTGTGTCCTTTGCTCACCAGAAAACGCACTGCTTACGCTCTACAACACAGAGCACACTTTAGAAGGACCTCGGTCCTACACACACCTTCTCGATACGAAACCAAGGAACGGACTCACTTCTCTGAGCCAAACTTGCCCTTCTCAACTCACGGGGTCACACGAATGTCAACCCCCTCTGGAGCTTCCTCATTGGGCACAATCCCCCACCCTTTCTTGCCTAATGACATGTTGCTAATCTGCTCATCATCCGCATACTTCACTGACAGATGGACATGCCTGTGAGCAATCTTCTCTTTCTCTTGTTCACTACCTGCAAAGGATTAGCTGGCAATTCCCCTTTCCACGAAGAAGGAATGTCACCTTGGAAATTCTGTACACAACCATACAATACGAAATATTGAAATAGAGACATAGTAGAAATTCCATTCTTTAGCCGAGGTGGCATCAGAACCTGACACCCCCCCCCACCTTAGCGGAAAATATGCCTTTTAGGGGCTAATTTTCCCCAAACATATAGTAATATCGCAGAAGATTTCAATAGTCTCTTTACAGATTTCTTCATTATGCTTATTACATAGGTATTTCCAGGTGTCTGAACACTATCTACTGAAATCTCTACTGAACCTTGTACCAATATTAATATTACAAAAACAATACACGTACTAATACACTATTATAAACACAAAAATTCAAAAATATTTACACATACACAAAAAAAATTAAATGTGTGACGACATCCCTTTAAGGTTGTCCACTATTGGGTCGTTGATGCTGATGGGCTAACAACTGGTTGTTCTTCCCAGCTCTTTCTATGTAGCCTAGAAATTGCGTCAGCATTTAAATGTTGAGCTCCTGGACGATGAGAAATACTCAGGTTCCAGCAACTCAGGTTTGCAAGGCAAGAGCCCATCTAGTGAGTTTGGGTGATCTTGGGGTTGTTTCGGTGAGAAATTTTAATGGATTATGATCCGTAATGATCTCAATTTGAGATCCATAGGTCCATTTTTCAAACTTTCGCAACCCAAAGAGAACACTCCAAGCCTCTTTCTCTATACTCGGCCAAGCACGCTGAGCCCCTGACAATTTCTGATTGGCAAAAGCTATCGGTTTATACGGACCCTTTTCATCTTTTTGAGTAAGGCAACATCCTACTGCCAGGTCGGAAGCATTTGCGTGGAGCTGATATTCCCGGCCTACGATAGGTGTAGCCAAACTCGTCACTTTACATAACTCATCTTTAAGAGTATTAAATGCTTTTTCTGCCCTTTCATCCCATGGTACAGTATTTTTAACCTTCCCTTTGGTTAATTCGGTTAATGGTATAGCAATTTCGGCATAATTTGGAATATAAGATCGGTAAAATCCCATTAATCCCAAAACAGATCTAACTTCCTTTTTAGTTTTTGGTCGCGTTAGATCCCTTATGGCTCCTATTTTTTCCTCATCAGGTGCATGCGTTCCACCCCCAATTACATGACCTAAAAACTTAGTTAATTTCTCTCCAAATTTACATTTGTCTAGCCTAATCGTAAAATTTCTCTTTTTCAACTCTTCAATGACAGCCCTAACATGTTCACAATGCTCTTCCCAGGTGTCGGAGAAAATGATGACATCATCAATATATGCTTCCGCATACCTCCGATGACCTTGAAGAACCTCATTCATATCTTTCTGAAACGTGGCAGCCGCCCCTGATAATCCAAAAGGCATTGTACGCCACTGGTAAGTTCCATTATGCGTTGTAAAAGCTGTCAAATGTTTACACTCCTCTGCCATTTTAATCTGCCAATAACCCCTCAATAAATCAATTGATGATAAATACTTAGCCGCCCCTGCGGTATACATGATTTCTTGAGAATCTTTCATCGGAAAAGTTGGAACCTGAGTTACCGAATTTAAGGCTCTATAGTCTATGCAAAGTCTAACAGTTGCGTCTTTTTTCGCCACACAAACAATTGAATGACTAATTTCAGCGTTTGACACTTCGATTAGATTTAATTCTAATAACTCCTGAATCTGTCTATCTACTTCCTCTTTGTAAGCTACCGGTACATTATATATCTTTGGCTTTTTCCTTTCCACCCCCGGTTTAAGATCAATACGATGCTCCCCTACATCAGTTGGTCGTACAGGACCCATAAATACCTCTTTATTCTCCCTCAAAATAGACTTTATATCTTTAACTTGATTGTTAGATAACCCTTTTATTTCGAATCTCTCTATATCTCGTTCTACTTCCTGATCCCAGTTCAAAATAGGAATTTCCCCAACTTCTCCAAATTCCTCATCACCCTCAAAAACAATATTAACTATATTACATTTAGCAATAAATTCTCTTATTTTATTTTGGTGCACATGCTTCCTACTCCCGTCGGCTAACTCAACTATAAACGAATGCTGATTTCGTTTTTCGACTATGGTTGCTGGCCCTTGCCACCTAGAATATAACTTATTAGTTGAATCGGGGATTAACAATATTACTTTATCGCCTACTTCAAACGTTTTTTCTTTTGACCTTAAATTATAATGATACGCCATTCTATTTTGTTGCACCTCAGACGATAATTTTGCCTCATTTGCGGCTCTTTCTAAACGTCCCCTAAGTTTATTCAGATATTCATGAATCGGCGTAGTATCTAACTGCGCCCCCTTATTTTCTCCTGCCCAGGATGACTTGAGAATCGATAAAGGACCCTCCGGCGCTCTACCATATAATAACTGGAAAGGTGCGATTCCCGTCGTAGAATTTGGGACTTCCCTATACGCCCATAATACAAATGGTATTTGTTCATGAGACTTTTTTCCTTCTTTTCTAATAGTATGATGTAACATACGTTTAAGAGTCTGATTAAATTGTTCCACAAGCCCGTTAGACTGTGGATACTGTGGGGTCGAAAATCTTGGACTAGCACCTAACCTTTTCTCAAATTCTTTCGTTAAGTCAGCAGTGAAATTGGTTCCATTATCGCAGGCGATTATCATTGGAATTCCTGTTCTCATAAATATTTGAAGTAACGCATCACACGCGGTTTTAGCACTTAAACTTTTTAGAGGGATCGCATCCGCCCACCTGGTATGCTGATCAATTAAGGTTAGTATATATTGATGCCCTTGAGAACTTTTAGGATCAATAGGCCCAATTAAATCAACATTAACTACCTGAAATGAGAGTTCCGGCCGCGACACCGGGGAAATAGGAGCTTTATCATTTACTTTAACCCCTCTAGTCAATTGGCACTCTAAACATGACTCACAAAATTGCTTAGTTTCTTTCGCCATCCCCTCCCAATAAAATGAATACCTGATTCTCTGTAAAGTTTTCTTAGCTGCATGATGCCCTCCAAATACCGAACTATGCGCTAATTTTAGGATTTCTTCTCGCCTTATTTTGGGTACTACTAATTGCGCTATAGTTTCGCCTAACAATTTCTCTTTATGATATAATAAGCCATTTACAATATAATAATCCCCCTTATCCATTTTAGCTAATTCCCAAGCTTTCTCCAATTCTTTACATTCTAATTGGGATTCCTTAAACATATCTGAATTGCTAACAATAGCTTTATTACCTTTTTCCACTTCCGTTTTTTCCGTATTCTGAGTTTGTACATTTTCCGACCGCGCTTCTATTGCGTAAACATTACAATTATCGTTACCCATACCTTCCCTTTCACTCAAGTTATCAATAATAAATTCCGAATTTTCTAATTCTTGGGACTCTAGCAATGGTTCCTCGCGGTTGACACCTGACAACTCATTAATCACTTCGGGATGTAAAATTACTTGCTCATTAATATTATCAGTCACTGCGCAAAGTACTTCCTGATGAATTTTATTCGTTTGTCCGAATTGCGGAATAGCTAACGGTAGTTTAACCAACGGTGCTTTAACTGCTTCACCGAACAACCCTTGTAAATAAATACTACCCGCTCCTTTTAATTTCTCTTCCGGTACCAAATCTTTATGAACAACACTAATTTCACAACCAGAATCAACCAATCCCTTTGCTTTTTGCCCATTTACACTAACTTCAATTTTCTCAAGTTTATTTAATTTCTCACCAATAACGTTAGTTCTCTGTTCGGCCTTTGCCGATATTCTCGCCACAATAGCTCCATTAGGTAACTCTTTGTTTTCTTTTACCACAATCTTATGCACACCCGCTTTCGGATCTCGCCCTTTATTACCATTATTTCCCTCATTACCCACTTTATTACAAAAACGTTGGTAATGACCCCTCAAACCACATTTAAAGCATTTAGGCGCTGAAGCATCACTAGGTTTCTTAAAATGTATTTTCCTATCCGAAAAAGAACTAGTCTCATTACTCCCGTTTTGCCTCCAATTACCACTAACTTTACTATCCTCCCTTGGTCTCATTTTTTCATTGTTTACATACCTATCTTTACCTTTAAAACTTTTAAACGTGACTGCATAAGACTTATTTTTATGGTCAAAATAATGGTCACATTCTCTAGCAATTTTAGAAGCTTCTAACCATTTACCTTGGTGAGTTAACCCAATATATGACGCAGTATCCTCATCTAACGTGCTTACTAATTTATCAGTAACTATTAACTGGTTGACCTTTTCATAAGAGTCAGCACCTCTAATCTTACAATAATTTTCCCATGTCGCTATTAAACGCGATACAAATAATACATGAATTTCATTCTGGTTTCTCTTAGCCTTCTTAAAATTTTCCAAACACGCCTTCGGTGTCGGCTCATGTTCCCTTAGAACTAACTCCTTTAACTCCTCATAATTCTCCATTTGTTCCGTAGTGGTATAAATTAACAAATTATCTGCCTTATCTCCTAACATATTTAGTAGAATTTCGGCCTGCTGGTTTTCCGGTACATTTTTAGTTTTGAATGCCCTTTCTAAACTGTTGAAAAATAAATTCCACCCCTCAGTCCCTTCCGGTACTTTGATAGATAGAGTTTCAACACTTTTGATCAATTTTTCAATGTTACTTTCATTACTAGATTCCCTAGACCCATTGAAATTATTTGCCGATCCTTGAACTCTTAGCCTTTCCATTTCTAATTCATGTTCCATTCTTTCGCGCTCTAATTTTTCCTGTTTTTCTTCACGCTCTAACCTTTCCTGTTTTTCTTCGCGCTCTAATCGTTCTGCAACAATAGCATCAGATAATTCCTTAATAGCCCCCTCGTCATACTCATCACTGTCCATTGTCTTTTTCTTAAGCTGAATTCTGGTATCATCTTCCACGAATTCAACACCCAATTCCTCGGCTACCCCTTGAAGATCCACCTTTTTTAGTTTCAATCAGAAAGCCATACCTTCAATAAATATAAAAACTTTGTTAAATCACCATAAAAGAAAAATTATACAGGACGCGTTTCGAGCTGCAAAATTACCGCTCGTCTTCAGCTGGTCCAAACACGTGTCACAACGGACACTCTGTCCGTTGTTATACTAAATAATACCCTTCAGATAATCAATACATTTCATTTCTAACCTACTGAATACTCTAATTTTCCTCAACCATTGATATCACACAATATACTTCCAATAAAACAAAAGGTAAAACAGTAATTCAATTTGACTACTATGCAATATAGATTCCAATATATACACTTAGATAATAACATACCATTTACATAAAAAATACTGATACGTTGAAATTGAATAGAAGTACTGATGTCAATCAAAAATCCACATAAAGAAAAATTGTAAAACATGTATATATAAATTTCTACAATTATCCTCTTTTGAGCCTTTTTTTTTCTATGGCTCTCTTTTGGGCCCTTTTTTTTTCACTATGGCTCTCTTTTGAGCCTTTTTTTTTCTCACTATGGCTCTCTTTTGAGCCTTTTTTTTTTTCACTACTACTGGCCAATTAAAATTCTAAGCAAATGTTATTATACACTCTTCAAACTTAAAAAATGTTGCTTCATTTAAATATTACTTTAACAATAATTTAAATTTAAATAAAATTAATTATTCCTTCCAACTATATTAACACAATTAGTAAAGAAAATATCTAGAGAAAGCCAATACTAGCTCAAGTTATTATGACCTTTCCTTAAAACAATAGCCAATATGGTTATTAATACTTTATAGATAGGAAGTATCGATAAAACACATAAATAATATAGACAATTTACTTAAATTACTATTAATTATACAACAACAAATTTTGGTTCGAGATGTCAGTAGAAGGATATGATCAAAACACCTTACCTTATACTTTATTTGCTGGGGTACTTTTCTAATCGCAGGTAGTTCCACGATGTAGCGGTGGTAATATGGTAATATGGTGTAGGTCTATGGTAATATGGTGTAATATGGCACAACAGTTTAGTTCTTTCTAATACTGATAAGGCACAGGCACAACACTTTAGCACATACTCGACGATACGGCACGACACTTTAGCACACATTCGACGATACGGCACGACACCTTAGCACACCATCGACGATCCGGCACGATACTTTAGCACACACTCGACGATATGGCACGACACTTTAGCACACATTCGACGATCCTGCATTACCACGCAAGAATTCCACTGGATACTCGGGCATTAACAGACTGCAACACGGCTCGCTGGTCACTGGTTTCAGGCGATTCTATCCCACCGCTGCCACCAATCTGTCGGACGTTCCTCTCAGTCCACACAACTTTGAAGAATGTCCGTGGTAGATATAGCTGCCACCACTGATATTACTAGGTGATATCGGTCGCCCACTGTGAGGTTTGTGTAAATGAAGACTTACGCCGTCAGGTAACTGAATTATCAGTTTATTAAGATGTACCCACTAAATACGCTATTTACAAATATACACAATTACAACTCGGATATAGGTGATCCGGTTCAACATTAAATTAGATACAGTAAAGATTGGCTGTGTACTATTCCAATTACACTTTCCACCTCACACTCAATACACGTTAAATTCACTTTATCGGGGCTCAACCTTGAGTCTCCCAACACAAATATACTAGGCCTGCACTTCTTAGCTCAGAGCACTAAACACCAGGACGTCTGTGTCATTTGCTCACCAGAAAACGCACTGCTTACGCTCTACAACACAGAGCACACTTTAGAAGGACCTCGGTCCTACACACACCTTCTCGGTACGAAACCAAGGAACGGACTCACTTCTCTGAGCCAAACTTGCCTTTCTCAACTCACGGGGTCACACGAATGTCAACCCCCTCTGGAGCTTCCTCATTGGGCACATTCCCCCACCCTTTCTTGCCTAGTGACATGTTGCTAATCTGCTCATCATCCGCATACTTCACTGACAGATGGACATGCCTGTGAGCAATCTTCTCTTTCTCTTGTTCACCACCTGCAAAGGATTAGCTGGCAATTCCCCTTTCCACGAAGAAGGAATGTCACCTTGGAAATTCTGTACACAACCATACAATACGAAATATTGAAATAGAGACATAGTAGAAATTCCATTCTTTAGCCGAGGTGGCATCTGCCCGTTTCCGGAATGTGTTCTTGTTTTCACACTGGGGATATCGCCTGGTAGTAATTTTAAAATGTCTCAAATGTAATGGATCTCCTATATTTTTTTTGAAACCATAATTTATTTTCTTATAAATTTACAATAATATTAATTCCAAATCACGTTACTGTTATTTAATTATTTTTTCTTTTTGTGTGTGTGTGTAAAAAATAATCTAGGAATGCCACATTAATAATAAAGATTTTAGGTGCCTAACGGCGCTTTTAAACCTTCCAAGGCACCCGTTTTGAAACCCTGTATTTTAAGTGCCTGACTGCGCCTCCAAACCTTCTGTGGCTCCCTACTATTAAAACATATTATAGAACCATTCAAACGCACTACAGTCATTTCCACACTTTTTTTTACCTTTCTATCTATTTCTAAGGGTTACCGACAACTACTATAAGAAGGAAATAATTGTACATCTATCCTGGAATTCATTACAAGTATGTTTTTGAAATTTTTTATTTCGGATGCGTAAATTTTCTTCGGGATAGGAGTGGGGAAATAGAGGTAGTAACAAGTCTAAAATTAAGTGCCTTTTACATGTTTTGTAAGTGAATAATATTTTACTTTGTAATTTTACATTTAAAATTAAGTTATTTTATAATTACTTGTTATTACTAACAAAGCCTTTTTTCAGGGCGCCTAACGGCGCCCTTAAACCTTCTTTGGCGCTCTACTACATGAATGTATTGGGAGGGGAGGCTCCCCTCCTCCCCCCCCCCCCCTAGAGCTACGTCCCTGCAAACGATTAATAGAAGCGCTACTGAAATTCGTCTTCAGGATATTCGTAAAATTCACACTTTTTAATCTTGAAATCTGTAGCATCTTAAAAATCATTTGCGTATTTGTGTACAGTCAGTGTTCTGAAGAAACAAGTGAAAAAAACATGGAAATAACTTATTATCATTATGGTTTCCGTTGGATGATTTTTTATGATTTTAAGAAAGGCCTTACTCGACAAGAATACTTAATATCGCTTCGTGAAACTTTTGGTAATGAAGAACCATCAGAAACGATTGATTACAACAGGTTTGCAGAATTTCGTTGTGGTTGTGCTTCCGACAATGATGAATCTTGTGGACGACCACGGTAGTGATTCCAAACAAACCTATGCTGTGCACAAGATGATTGAAGAAGTTAGGTATGTCACGTATCGTGAGATGAAGAATCCCTTGTCATGTCAATGCAAGACGAGTGCAATACATTCGATTTTGCACGGAGCTATTAAAATATTTATTCCAGATGGATTCCGCAGAATTTGACAGAAGCTCAAACCGAAACTTGAGCAAATTAGTGTAAGGAAATGCTGAAAAAAATTCAAATTTTTAACTGCAAATTCCGTATACAACATCGTTAGCGGTAGCGAAACATTTATACTTTTATAAGCTAGAAACTAAACAACTATCCACTGTTTTGGTGTTTCCAGATGAAACCGAATCCTACGAAACTTATTCGTTCATGAAACACTTCCAAGAAAATGATTGCTTGTTCCTTCGGACCTTATAGGACATATCGCAATCATTTCTTTAGAGGATCGAAAATTCGCTAATGTTAAATGGCATACAGAAATTTGTTTGCCAAAAGTCATCTACGAAATCAGGAAAAACAACAAAAAACGCCGCATGATTCTTCATCACGACAATGCCAGCTCACAGACAGCACGTGAAAAAGTTGATTATTTGAAGGATAAAATATGTAATTAATGTCCCATTGCCCATGTTCTCCTGATTTGTCTTCTAACGACTTTTTCTTGTTCCCTTAAGTCAAACAAAAAATGCGTGGGCAGCGATTTTCATTACCTCAAGAAGCTGTTGATGCCTTCCAAAACTACATTTTTGAGGTATCAATTTCAAAGTGGAAAAATTGTTTCAAAAATTGGTTTGAACGGATGGAATAATATATAAATCTTGAAAGCAAATATTTTGAAAAGTAACAAAATAGTTTGTTTACTCAAAAATTATTTTTCTTCCTACTTTTTATAAAAACATAAAACGAAGCCTTGTGGATAAAAAACAGTCTAAATAAAATCACATTTTCTTATCATGACTTTAAAACAACAGTGATATAATAGATGAGGAGAGTGATAAATTTAGGACCAGAACATCATCTCTTTCACATGTGACTCCAAAGCACACGAATATTATAGAGTAATAATTCTTTTAAAAAACAGAGGCAACTGACCTTGACAAAGTGAGACTGTTTTCACGAAACGCGTGATAGAGCTACATGTGATTTTCTCCTCAATTGCAGAAGGTGATGGGTAAACTTGTTAAAGTCAGTCGCCTGTATTGTTTAAAAGGAATATAATACTGGCCAATAACTATGTTTTTCAATTCCTGCATTCACCTTATTACCAAATTACGTATATTTTCAATGAATTTGAAACGTACCTATGAATCTGATATAGTAAGATTTTTTATCACCCATAAGCCAGTATTCAGTACACTTTTTGACGTTCCAGCAAGTGCCTAGCAAATATTTCTCTCCTTTCTTTTTTAATAATAGATTCAGAACGTGATGAAATATACACGTGCAGTTATTTATGGTATTCAACTAAAAGGAATCAATTGATCTGTGTAATCTCAAATGCTTTTTTTAGTCACCGGTTTAAATATCTACTTATACCATTATTGTATAAAATATGTATTTAAAAAAATTTTACCTTTTACGCATCTGCTATTACAATAGCTACATTTTTTTCTTTTATTTCTATCTTATGTACGTCACAGCAGCTATATATAAAAATCAAGACATCAGATTCGTTTGTAAGTGCAACGTATCGTGTGATGTGGTTTAGCGAAACAATGGCCAAATATTTCTCTCTTTTAGGAATTTGTTGATATGTGGAGGAAAAAAGGGAAAAGATAATTTTTGCAATACTCATTTATTAAGAAAAAACACGTGATTTAGAAAAGACAGCCATACACAGATTCTATTTCAAAGATCGCTATTTATATTTCATGGAATTTTTTTTCTTTTGAAAGAAAAACTGTGCGTTTAAAAATGTAGTTAATAAATGATGAGAAAACATTTAAGATATTGTTTGTCAAAAGTGTTTTTATGCTTTATGAAATGTGACCACATTTCTGCTTAAGCTTTAAATAATAGTTACAATATAGGATATGTAAAGTGAATAAAATATATAAAATTGTAAAAATCAATTTTTTTTCTTTATAAAGGAAAAATTTATTTAACATTGATTTTAAACTTCAATAAGTAAAAAATACAGTATAAATCAAGTAATTGGGGATAAAAACAAACTAAATAAAACCACATTTTCTTAGCGGGACTTCAAAACAACCGTGATACTAAAAGATGCGGAGTGTCATAAATTTAGGATCAAAACATCTTTTCTTTCACATGTGACTCCAAAACACACGAATATTATAGAGTTACTAGTATATAACCCCCGCCAAAAATGACGGAATTTCGACCTGCATTTTATTTTCGTAAGACTTCGCACAAACAAACAGAATGAAGATTTTATTATTAAAGAGTTTGTATTGTAGAAAAGCATATTTTAAAAATAGCAATACAAATGATTTTTTTTTTTTACTTAATATTAAATTTCTGAAATAGTTCAACAATTGGGCAAAACGTACAGCAGTATTTATCACCACAATGAAAATAATTAGCAAAATAAAACACATTTTCTGAAATTTTCACTAAACATTAAAATTAAATATTGATTTTTTTTAAATTTTAAAATGCATTATTTTACAAAAAGCAATGATTCCGCAGCAATTTTAGCCATATATATAGGAAGGATATGAAATAGATTCCTAGATAATCGATTAATAAAGCTTTATACTTTATTTTTAAATATGGGTTTGGCGCCATCTAGTAGCACTTAATATAAACAAACAACAACATAAAAAACGTTTTGAAAACAACATAAAAAAAAAAAACTTTTTGGAAAATTTGTAGTTATTTATAGAAAATATCGAACCAAGATGCATTGATTTAGATAAAAATCAATTTTTAAAAACTCTATCTATGTGACTTTAAAAATTCAATTCTTATTAATGAAAACCAAAATCGTTATTATTATTTCCTTCGTAAAATTTTAATTTTATTACGCCAATTTTTAAAAGCTTAGCTTATAATCACTTGAAATGTGCTTACATTGTAAACGAAATTTACATTTCTTATGAAATGTAATTAAAATGTAAGTAATATACAGTCATGTATAACTTATACTAATTACAACAAAGCAGGTATTTTTTTATTTTTAGCATAGTAATTTTTGAATATAATAACTTTGAAAAGTAACAAAAATTATACTTTAATAATAGAATGTGGAAAAATAATTTTCAATCTCATTAATGCAGTTATGATAATATCTCATATATCCATTACCCCTTGAGGAAAAAAAAGTATTTTCTTTATAATAGAAAACAAAATTTGAAAAATTAAGTTGATAAATGTTGACATCTTAAAAAAATAATAATAATAAAACGAAATTTAAATTATATCTAAGAAATCATACGAAATTTATTTATAGCTTGGTATTTTAAAATTATATAGCGGAAACCTTCAAGAGAAATCTCTTACACATTATTACATCTTGCAATTTTTATTTATTACTATTAGTATTACTATTTTACTATAAATCCAATGGAAAAAAGTTATTCATTTGCATTGATGCTGATAGATGGCAGCACAATAACAGCTAAAGTCCGTCCGCAGTCATAAATCCATGAAAAAACCACTGACTTGAAAAACCATTGAGTTTTTTTAAATGTTGTAAATTTACTGCCTATAATAAATGTAGACGAAAGTGAAAAATATAATTTAAAATGTATTTAAATGTTTTAATATGATTTTACAAATACTTTAAAATCATAATTAGATATTTTTATTGTTATTATTATTTTAATGAATCACTAAGAGTCATTCATTTATTTTTTCTGAAACCGTCGATTGTTTATTTTGTTTATAATAGTGTACGTTTAAATTGGAACTTAATGTATTGTAATTGGATATGATATACATGTTTTATAGGGAAATTTGTTCAACAAACATTATTTCAAGCAGAAGAAATTATCATTTAGCTGTCATATGTTAACATATGTTTTCGATTAGGCCTAACATGGCGTTTAGCAACTGTGGATTCGTACAGCAGAATGGTACGCACTGGAAGCGTTCTACACACTTCTCTCCAGACGCATTTTATTATAAGTAGATAGTTCTTTTAAAAAAATAGAGAAGACTGAACTTGACAAGGTGAGATTGTGTTTTTACGAAACGCGTGATAGAACTACATGTGATTTTCTCCTCAATTGGCGAAGATGAGGGGTAAGCTTGTCAAAGTCAATCGCCTCTATTCTTTAAAAGGAATACAATATTGGCCAAGAATGATGTTTTTCAATTTCTGCATTCACCTTATTACTAAATTAGATATACTTTCACTTAATCTGAAACGTGCATATGAATCTGATACTGCAAGTTTTTAATCAGTTCCCGTAAGCCAGTATTCAGTACGCCTTTTGGCGTTCCAGCAATGTTATCAAAAAGTCGATATCATATATTTGTCTCCTTTCTTTTTTTAATAATGGTTTTGAAGCATGTTAAAACGTATGCACGTGCAGCTATTTATGGTACATAACTAAAATCATTCAATCAATCTGGGTAACCTCAAATGCTTTTTTGTTCATCGAATGAGATATCTACTTATAACATTTTTGAAAAACTATCTTTTACGCATCTGCTATTACAATAGTTACATTTTCTTCTTTTATTTCTATGTTATTTACGTCACAGCAGTTATATATAAAAATATCGGCAAGATATTAGATTCGTTTGTATGTGTAACGTATCATCTGATGTGGTTTAGTGAAACAATGACGAAAGGTTTCTCTCTTTTAGGAATTTTTTGATATTTATAGGAGAAAAGGGAAAAGACAATTTTTACAATATTCATTTATTAGAAAAAAACGTGATTTATAGAAAAAACAGCCATTTTCAGATTCAATTTCAAAGACCGCTATTTATATTTCATGGAAGATCTTTCCTTTTAAAAGAACGACGGTGCGTTTAAAAATGCAGTTAATACATCATTATAAAATATTTAAGATATTGTTTGTTAACAGTGTTTTTTTGCTTTATGCTCACCATTTAATTAAAATGTCTCCCCCATTTCTGCTTCAGCTTTAAAAAAAAAATTACAATATAAAATATGAAAGATGAATAAAATATATGAAATTGTGACAGTTTAAAGAATTGGCTTATATATTCCGAGACACAAGGAATAATTAAAAAATAAATAATAATACACTTTGAATAGCTTTTCCTGAATCACGCTCTATACCAATTCAAATGAGAAATCTGTCCACTCTTTCACTATGATATGTAAGAATCAATGTGTTCCATGTTATCTTATGAGAAAAATACGTTTCCTTGTTGTTCATTAAAATTTGAAAATTTCAACAATATGTTTTTCCACACATAGATAGGAAAGTTCTTTTTCTTTTTTATAAATTTAAAATATTTTAAAAGTCATTATGATCATTTTAAAATTTGTGTTAAAATTTCTAAAAATTCCAAAAAGTATAAAAGTATTCTTTACTCGTTTGTAATTTTGGACTGGAAAAAATATATAAAAATTTGAAGCTTACATCATAATAACGAACCTTCCTATAGATAAGCTTAAAGAAAAGTTCATATAGAGATAAGACTTACATAATATAACTAATACATTATTTAAATTCTATAAAAATCAATTAATTCTTATAAATATGGAAACAGAATATTTTCGCACTTTAAGTAATTTTATTATATATAATAACTATATTTTGCAAGATAATAAAATTTATATACAGAAGGACGGAATACTACAAGAAAGATGTACGTCCATTCTATTGTCAGATTTATATTTATATCAGTATGATGAACGTACTTATTATAATAATAGTATTCTTTTGTATCAATACATTGATGACATCATTTTAATTGATGTTGACCGATTTAATATTGTGTAATTTATTTTTTGTGATTATCCTACTAATTTAGAATTAACGGAAAACATTGTTACAAACAATATTATTAACATTTTAGATCAAAAAATTAAATTCAGAGAAAACAAATTGGTCTTTATTACAAACATAAAGATTTTCAATCCAAAGTTAATACTTTTGCCCATTTTTAATCAAGTCTTCATATCTCAGTTAACAGTATCATATAGTAAAAAGATGGTTCAAGTTTGAATATGGCCCACCTGGGGACATCTCAACTTTCAGACTTTATTTTGCAGTTAAAAATTAGCGTACATAAGTGCCAATATATGATACTACTGTCTACTCTCTCAGGTGTTTTGGAATGACTGGCGTTTGCTGGCAACAAATAATACCATTACTTTTGTTTTGAATGAAATTAAATAACTTTAATGAGTGTTTTGAAGAATAAATTTTTCATTAACATATTCACTGCCGCTCACGCGAAAGCGCGTGATATGGCGCCTACGTTAGGGGCCACTCACACGCCAGCGCGTGATGTGGGGTGATGTTCAATAGCCAGTCACGCGCTGGCGAGGGAACATCTTTTACTGATTCTTTGTTATAAAAAGTAAATCGGCTTCTCGGAAAAAACCACTTCTACAATGCGGCATTAACTATCATCACATCTTCACGTAAGCGGCCGTGAATGTGTTAAAGACATGAAATAATACAAATGGGAGCATGTTGTGACGAAAAAACGCGGATTTATTGTTATTCTTATGGTAAAAAATAGACTGTAATGCTACGCTTAACAGTGTAAATGTTTTTATTACTTAATGTGCGAGATGGGACAGGTTGGGACACTTAGTTATGGGGCACTTTGGAATATTGAAAAAAAGGTTGAAAAGACCAAATGCAGCTTACAGAAGGAAAAAAACAGTACACAACAAGCTAGGATTTCATCAAGCAGTGAGGATGAGACAGTTGCACTGGCAAAATTGGTGAAAATTACCCTTGGAAGAAAAAACAATATATAAATGGTAGTAGAGTGATGAATTTAACTGTTTATCTGATGTTGATATTCGTACAGATTGCAAACTTGCTCAAGATAGTCCAGAAACTTACAGGCAAACCCACTGTGGGATAGTGTGCATTGGTAAAATTTGCAGGAAAACAAAGAATTGTTGCATTTGTAGAGCATGTTCAAAATGTTGAGGACAGCAGCAAGTATAAGATATTCATTTTGCGAGAGCAAGAAGGCGAGATCAAGAGTTGTCATTCCTTTTTATCCTAAAAACATGATAGTTCATTTGTATATTAAACAGATATTCTTTTAAAACTTGGCACTCATAAAGACAAAATAGATCAAATGTGTGTTTTATAAGAATTTGAAAAACATAATTTTTTTCTAATAAGAATATATTTATTAAAATGCAACACATTGCTCAGTGGTGCACAAAACAACCACTGATTATTAATTATTTGTGTACCATTGAGCAGTGTGTTATATTTTAATAAATACATTCTTATTAGTTAAAGTTTATGGTGCAATTGTCCTATATATGTTTACAATTTTTTTCGTATCAAATACAAGATCTGTTAATGAAAACATGAACATGTGTTAAAATTCAAGTTATTAAGGTGTTTTAATGCTTAAATTATATCAGATTCAACTAAATCTTTATAAATAAAGCTTTATTCATTAATTAAATATAAAACGTGTGTTTTATTAGAATTTGAAAAACATATTTTTTTTTTTTTTTTTTTTTTTTTTTTTGTATCAAATACAAGATCTGTTAATGAAAACATGAACATGTATGTGTTACAATTCAAGTTATTAAAGTGCGTTTTAATGCTTAAATTATGTCAGGTTAAACTAAAGCTTTATAAATAAAGCTTTATCATTAATTAAATATGAAACATGTGTGTTTGATTAAAACTAGTGTCCCAACCTGTTCCACCACGTGAAACAGGTTGGGACATTTTAAAGTTTTTGTTTTTTCACTTTTTTCCTGTGTGAGATATTAGATTATTATGAGGTTAATTTGATGCAAAAATGTTTGTATTTCATACCTATTTTTTCTAAAATAAAAATAAATGTTAATAAAATTTAGAAAAATTATTTACTGAAAAATGTTTTAAGGTGCTACATTTTTCCCTACTCCTTAATCAGTGTAGAATTAAAAGTATATGCTCTTCTCATCTTATTATTATACATATAACTATTATACATATAACATTTACTATTATTCATTTAGAAAAAGATAGACAGGGGGGGATTTATTGTAGAAATTTTTTCTATACTTCATAAATAATTTGTATTATGTTTGATGATACAGCACTCTTTAATAGCTTGAAATAGATTTAATTTATATCAGTATTTATTTCTATATTTATTTTATTTTTATAAGTAATGGACTCTATTACAGTTATGTAATAAACACACATACGCATATAAATTTACAAGAGAAGTTTTCTGTTGTTTTTCATCCAATCGCTTTTCAGATGTCTGTCATAGAGCTTCATAATTCTAATGGTGATCTGTATTGTTTATTCTAAATAGGTCTTTAATGTTTTTTTTTTTTTTTTTTTTTTTTTTTTTTTTTTTTTTTGTCATTATACATGTTTAAATACAATTTATCACTTGGTCTCACTGAATTTTAAATTTAGGTAAATATCTATGTTACATTCGATTTATTTATAAAAAGTATTTATGCATTTTCATCTATCTATCTCTATATACAATCATGCAGAGATGTAATGTCTAATTCTATTTCCCCCCCCCCCTTCCCTCTGCAAATTATATTTCATTATTTTTTTTAATTAAAATTTAATGCACGTATGAGTACCTTTTAGATGTTGATTATTATAGTCAATATTCTAATTAGTTGTTTTAGATTTTAACACTATATATACACACATATGCATATATCTGAACTGCGTCATTTGAAAAATATATAAAGTAAATTTTGTATAGTTTTTTTTAACGTAACTGAATAAAAATCCGGTAACTAAATATTATTTGATTGTTTTAAGTAACGAAGATATCTTATATTACCCTATATTGTCATTAGATGTAATTAAATCGCATACCTACCAAAAGTGTTTTACTTACATAGATAATATAAAATCACATTTTTTTTTTTTTTTTTTTTTTTTTTTCGCATAATGAACGCATTCCGGGCTATTGTGCGATGCGACACGTAATTCAAACCAGGCAGTTTAACACTTTTGAATTTTTTTCTCCTTTGAGAGTATTTTAATTGCCACACAACGTGCTAATAATTAAAAAATTAAAAATATTTAAAAAAATTAAATAGATTTTAGTTTATTCGCATATAACATTACAGCGTTGTTTTAAGGATACCACAATCTTAGCATTGTAATGAAGATATGAAAGAATATAAAAATTTATTTTAAATCAAAATTTTAAAAAAAGAAAAAGAAAAAAATCACACTGTATGATATATAATCCTTTATATTTTACACCTCCGTTAAATAGATATTATGATATACAATATATATATTTTTTAAGGATGCGTCCTTTTATAAGAAAATATGTTATGTAATATTTAAAGAAATTTAGTTTGAAAAAAAAATACTAGCTTAAACCCGCCCTTTCTCGCCGAAATTTTTCTAAACGTACAATGAAAAATAAAATTTTACGACATTCTTTATGAGAAAAACGCAGCTTTATAAAGGTGCCGCAAACAGATTGAATTTCAAAGATCGATATTTTTTTCTTGGCAGGAAAATTCCTTTTAAAACAAAAGATTGCGTTTTAAACCACCTTGAATAAAACGAGAATAAACTATACAAGATTATTAAATGTGAAATGATTATTAAATTTTACTATATATTTTGTCGAAAGGAACAAAAAAATATTGTTACACTATTGTTTTGAAACAACAAAAACATAATTTAATTTCAGTTCTTCACGATGTGCATCAATAATTATCGATGTAAACTATACCAAACTTAAATTAAATTTCAAATATTTTTCTTTCCTTAATTTAATTATGCAAAATAATAATAATAATAATAATAATAATAATAATAATAATAATAATAATAATAATAATAATAATAATAATAATAATAATAATAATAATTGTAAGGGAAAAAAAACTTGACTTGAAAGTAATTATTTTTAAATAACTTGAATAAAATTAGAATAAGCTTTACTAGATCACGTCATTTTATATAATTGTTAATTTTTCTAAATATATATATATATAGGGGAAACTTGGGCACATTGATACTTGGGGCACATTGATACACCCCTTATACAGCACACAGGGTCATTACAGGAAGTTTCACAACAGCTCCAAAAGGTGATATTAGTGAAATTAACTACATACAGAAAGTTTTGGAATGATTCAATAGTTTGATGAAATGGGATGGGTGATTAATTGTTTTTGTAAATCAAAAGTAAATTGGAGTTGTACAGTTGAAATGGTATTATACAACTGTTCCAGTATTTTCAACCAAAAAGAATACCCTCCCTGACAAGTAAAGCTACTCTTTATCAGTTTCTCATTCTTTATTGTTAGATAAATTATGAAGTGTTGGATTTGCGGCTCATTTTATTCAAAATGGCTGTATGGGGCACATTGATACAGTCTTTGTCGGGGCACATTGATACAGTCTTTGTCGGGGCACATTGATGCAACCTAAATTCTTTTCTAGTTCATTTTTTCATTACCTTTCATTTTTTTTTTTTCCATACACTCCATAATTCAAGCATTTTTCGTCAAAAATTTCTACTATTAGTTTTTATTGAAGTGAATTAGCTCTAATTTATTTATATTAGAACATTTTATAGAATTTTTGCAAACAGAAGACTACAAACTTACACAATATCTAGTGCTAGTAGAATTAACAAAAGAAATGGATGGCAGCCTGGCAAATCTCAAATTTATATCGATTATCCAGAGAAAAATGTATTATCGACATGAGAAATGTTAAGTAAGAAAAACAAGCTGCAGAACAGTACAGGATAATTATATTATAAACATAATTTTTAATATAATTATCCTTATTTTCTGTTTGTAAACCAATTCATAAACAGAAAACCTGGTAATTGTTTCATCTTTTAAGAAAGAAGATAATTCTGGGGTTAAAGTGCCAGATATGACAAAGTTACCATAGCCAACAAACAGACAAGTAACAGTCAGAACATCAGGTCATTATACATTTCATTTTGATTACTTTAATATCGCTTACAAATAAATTGTGTGTTATTTTAATGTCTATAAATATATGTAAAACAGTTTGCAAACTTTTTTTCTATGAAAAATATGCATTAGTGTTATTTTGTTACCATTTTTCCCAGGCGTGTCAAAGTGTATCAATCTGCCCCGGGAATGGGGCACATTGATACAAATTACTTTTTTTGATTTTTTTTTTTTAATTACATGCAAAAATAATATATATAACAACGATTGTACATTTTTATAACACACTACACAGGTTTTGCTGACATCACCTAGAAAAATAACTTGAAATTTTTGCTTTCTTGACACCAAAAAAATTCTTTGAAAAAAGCCGTATCAATGTCCCTCAGTTCCCCCTATATACAAATTTATATAGTTTACAAACAGCGAAAAGATATTTTTATTTCATTTTTCACAATCCGGATAAAAATATCAAAATGTGTCATATGAAGACTAAATTCAATTTTTTTTTCTTTTTCATACACTTGAAAAATATTACCTCTGTATTAAAAAAAAAAGCGAAAGTGGCTATTTTAAAATCTTGAAACTTTGAATGGCCTTTAACATCACATATAAAATTATGCATAGTTTTTATAACTATTTTAAAAAGAAAAAAAGAGGCATCCTTTAAGAAGAAACCATTGAAAAAAAGAACGTAAAAATATTAATTCTTTAAGGAGATATTTTGAATAAAAGAATGCATCAAACGCCCATAGAAGGAGGGGAATTAGGCCTCTAAGTGACTAGCACCCTTACATAATGCATCATACGTGACAGTAATCAATGAATTAAAATTCTGTGAATAAAAATAGAAAAACTCTGTTATATTTCTAATTATTAACTAAAATTTTGTTTCATATCAACCTCCCCCTGTGTAATAGGATCATGCAGAGAAATTATTGTGCTCTGCAGGAGAATATAACTTGTTCATTTCGGCATGATATTCATCTGAAAAACTGTTAAAGGCTACGAATTTTTGCTTCAACAAAATAAATTTATTAACTTCTAATTAAATTGTGAATATGTAAAATTCCTTATTAATCAAACTTTCTTTTATTTATTGAAATATTTTTATATCTATCGTATGTAGGTATTTAAAATTGATACACTTAATATATGTATGTTTAAGCATATCTAGATATGTAAGATTGATGGAAGTAAAACTTATAACAATAAAAAAAAAATGAAGATAATATATGACGTATGGAATGTTTAATACACATCCAATTAAAAAAATTTAAGTATTTAAAAATCAGAAATAAAAAATAATATATGTATGTTTAAGCATATCTAGATATGTAAGATTGATGGAAGTAAAACTTATAACAATAAAAAAATGAAGATAATATGTGACGTATGGAATGTTTAACACACATCCAATTAAAAAAAATTTAAGTATTTAAAAATAAAAAAATAAAAAAATTGTCAAGTGTTTGCAATATTTTTAACGAATTTTTAGGTAATTTTTTCTGATAAATTTGGAAACAACTTTTTTTTTACTCTAGTCATGTCCATCTGGTTCCATTACATTATAAACACATATTTCCTCGCATTGTACATGAGAGTAAATATTGCAAAATGTCGGATTTTGATTATCTGAGAAATTGGAAAAATTCATTGAAGAAAATTCAAAATTTCAAGAGGTAAATTTATTTTCTATTACAGATTAAAGGGTTTTCAATGTAAAATTGCTAAATTTTGAACTTAAAAGAATTTAAATAATAAATTGATTTTTATTGCTAGTATATGTCATTTCTACAGGGTGAGTCATAAATATCAAAACAATAGGCTAGCTCCTTAAATATTGCCCTTAGACCCATACTTCCAACTGCAAAAATTCATTATAAAAGGTAAACTTTTTGATAAGATAAGTTGTAACTCCGTAGGGGGTCTATTTGAAAACGTACGAAAATTAACTTTTTATACGGCCCCCGTTGGACAAAAATTCCAATTAGGAAAACTTTCCTTATCCATTCCTGAATAATACACAAAAAGTTGAATCTTCATATCTTCAAAACTCAAAGAGTTATAGCCGTTTTAATAATTCATCAAGTTTTAAGGGATTAGACACAAATTGAAATGTGCGCAATTCAAAAGACAATGTTACTTTAACAGTTCTGGGAAACGTGTAAAAAATCTATCTTTTGAGTTGAATTTTGATGTTTTTTTTTCTTTATTTTGTGATGGTTAGCCATACAATTTGCTAAGGAAATCACATCTTAAAATTTATCATAAAATTTCTAAAAATTTCATATGATTAGAACTGGTTTAAATGGGATAGTTAAAAATCGTTTTAACTCAAAACATTATTTATCAGATTTCTATTTCTTTACATTTAATTAAAGATGAAAATCTGATTTTAGATTTTTCGGGGGTTTTGTTTTTCAATATTAATTTTAGAACTATTAAAAATATTTATCGAAAAAATTATATCACTTTTAAAAAAATTCTTATTTTCAAAACTAAATAATTTTTCAATTTTTCCCGAAACAAAACTAATGTAAAATAATTAAAAATGACATGTTTCAAGTTTGTACTTTTTTTTCTTTAACAATTCTTAACTTTAATTAAGGTCTGCACTGGACGAAATTTTCAATCCCTATCTCGAACAATCCGTATTAAAACCACTGTCTCTGACTGACCTAATGCGTGAACGAAATAAGTAAAATTTGGTTCTATCAAAATTTTTACGAAAACCACATAGATTTTAAAATCACTTTTATTTTACAAAAATAAAATAAAATAAAATAAAATAAAATAAAATAAAATAAATAAATTAAAAAAATAAAAACTTTAAAATTTATATATTTTTTAAGAATAGTATATTTAAATGCTAAAAAATTAAACACAAGAAAACAAGAAAAAAAATCTGCCTATGACGGAATTCTGTCTTAAACAGAAAATGTGTTGATCCGTGCAAAATGAAAACAATAATACCTGCGAAAAAATAAACTCCATTTAACCCTCCTAGGAAGGGCATTTGTCTATTACGTATTTTTTTCTTTCGTATGTGATTCCGTCTTAAACGGTTTTATTGTATAACATTTTTCAAAGTCTCCAATGCACGGGATACGGATTAGCAATTTAAAATATATGTGAATCATTTAGATATAAACAGAGATTCACTGATAAAATAAATATATCACAGCCTTTTGCGCACCTTTAATAATAAAAAGTATAAATTTAAAAAACGAAAAGCTATACTAAGTATTTTTGGTCAGAACTCTTCCCCGCGAAACAATTTTTAACTACACTAAAGTAAAAAACTGTGTAGAAATTCAAGGCTGAGCCAAGCTATGATTTAAACTTTTTTCCAGGCTGGTCCGGATTATGATTTTAACATTTTTTCCATGCCGGGCAGCGATCCATGCAGATTTCCAGAGCTAACGATCGACATATTTTGAAAACAAATTTTGATTTAAATCAATACGCTGCTTTATTATGTCCAAATAAGAGGCACGGTCATGAATCGACATTTAATAAAGACAATTTGTGGACGATCCCCCATTTCCTTTGAAAATCAGTCAACAATTCATCGTTTACAGGCATGGTAAAGTGATGTAAGTCACGAATTTCGGAGAATTTTGGATTTTAATATCTCTGTCAGATTTTCAGATACGGAGATGAAATTTTTTTGTTCAATTTAGAAATGGATAAGGAATAATTTTCTAATTGGTAATTTTGCTCTACGGGGGTCGTATAAAAATTTAATTTTCGTATTTTTTTCAAATAGACCCTCCATGGAATTGCAACTTATCTTATCAGAAATTTCACCTTTTTATATGAATTTTTGAAATTGGAAGTATGGCTCTAGAGGCAATATTTAAGGAGATAGCCTATTGTTTCGATATTTATGACTCACCCTGTATACCAAGATAATGACAATTTCATTCTAAAACATTTTTTTACTTTTTTTTTAACATTTTAATTTTGTTTAAAAGAACATGTTTTCAACATAGTAGTCCAAATTTCATGTAATGTTCGGTTTTATTTATTAATTTCTGGAAACCAGGAAAATGGCATAATAAAAGTTTACTCAATTTTTAGAAAGACTTGTTAAATCACATCAATCACATTATTTTCAAAGAAATATCTAAAAGATGTTACTGGTAGCTATAAGTTTACTACTTCTGATTTGGACTATGTTAAAAATAAGAAGAGTTACTCTGCAGTGCCATATTTATACATTATAAAGCACTAAAATGCAGGCCAGGAAAATGACATTCATTTTCAATGACAACCATATTTTAATTATGAAAAATCATTTATAAAATACAGAATTTATTACCTCTCTCATGTACAGGGTGTCCAATAAATGACTGGCCCATTTTGAATGTAAATAACATAAAAACGGTTTGAGATAAAAATGCGCGGTCCGCTGCATTGTTATTAGAAAATCAATAAATTTTTAAGCATGTGCTTTCTTAGTATAGTTCGAATTTCGGCCAAAATATGGGGCTGACGGCAACAGGCTGTTTGAATCCAGACACGACTCTAGTTTTCATATGTATGCGCTTTTCTGCTGAATCTGAATCTATATGTTGTCGAATCTGAATCTGTATGTTGAATCGACTCTCGACTCAGCTTTCAGAAATAGGGTTTGTTGGTTGGAAAGAGATTTAAAATAATATTTGTGATTGAACAATCTATATTATTATTAAGCTCCTCAATCCTGAGACTGAGATGTTTTTTTAAATATTATTATATATTATTTAGAAAGTGCATGTTTTAAAATTTATTGATATTCTAATAATTATACAGCAAGCCGCGCATGTTTATCTCAAACCGTGTTTTTGTTATTTACATTCAAAATGGGTCAGTCATTTACTGGACACCCTGTATTTAGTTTATAAAATATAAATATTAATAAGAAATAAAAAAAAGGTATTTATACGGTGCAGCAGAAAGCCTTTTACTTTGCACACATCACAGTGTGAAATACCGGGAAAAATGACAATCTGAAAATCTATGTCTTTTAGTTGATTTATTTATATTATTAGAAATGTATTGTCTTTTAAAAATATTTCTAAAGATATTTTTCATTGGAATGCATCAAAAGAAATAGCATTATATAACATTTAATAGGAATTTTATTGTACAATTTCCGTATTTTTTTATATTCATCCATGAGCTGATGTCAGTACATTTTAGAAAAAATAAACAAGGCTGTTTCTGTACAAAATGTTGACAAAATGTTACTAACAAGGTCTTTAAAGTTTTTACTTTTATGTTTTTGAAAGGAATTTAGCAATAGTTCTAAAATGACTTGCCATGCTAAAACTTCATTCTCATGCATCGTTTTCACAAAATTTGTGTCCCTTATGAGTTTACAAATAGATCATTGATCCATCAAAAGACGCTGCTTTAAGTTTTTCCGCATATGCTTATGAACATAATTTACTTTGACTAACACCTAATCTACTACAGACACATGTTACATATCTTAAAATCTACATCTGGTATGCTAAATGCAAGATCATCTTTAGATTTAGGGGACTAAAATATCCAAATGAATGAAATTTAGAAATATTTCCTAAACACCAAACTCATAGTTCCCCAGTGAATCTTAACTAAATATGCAAAAGAAATATTTTGAAAATAAAGACAGTGTATTATTATTATTGTTTCCCTGATCGTCATGATAATAACATTTTTACAAAACTGCATTAAAAATGAATTAGTGACACAAAAATTTTGGCTTAAAACTATCCCTTTAGGTTATGCAAGAGATATTTTCAAAATTCATAAATATTATTATCATTTTGTTAACAAATATTTTAAAAAATAAAATGTATTATAATTTGTGTAATTATTTACTTAAATTATCTTGCCAAAAAAAAAAAAAAAAAAAAAAAAAAAAGTTTGTTGTTGAATTTATCTTTTTACACAACAATTTTGAAGTCTATTTTATAGTGAAACTTAGCATAGGAAAAAGTAAATCCATTTTGCGTATTTAAAGCAGCCGGAAACATAACGTTGTCCTGAATTCTCTCTTGAGAAAAACGTGGCCTAATTGCATGTCGCTGCAGATCATATTACGAAGATCATAATTAAATTAAATAAAAAAGAAAAGAAAATTCACAGTTTTCAGAACAATCGGTTCAAAATGAAGAACGATAAGTAATGAATAAAATATTTAACAGAATTTTCATTATGTAATCAATCTTTTTAACAAATCATAAGTAAATAAATAATATTGAGAAAATGACAAAAAATAGTTTAAAAGATGGAATAAAACAAAAAAAAGGAAGTATAATTCACAAATGATAAAATAAAACTTTTTGATTAAAAAAATATTTATTTATTTTATTTTATTACGGAAGAAATATCTATTTTACAAAGAATAATATTTATAAATGAATTAGCTTTTAGAATGTGAAGATAAACCATTTGTTTTTATTGCATGATTTATTTTTCTATAATAAAACGTCTTCTTTCGTATTAGAATTAATATATATACAGTGGCAGTCAAAAGTTTCCTGTCAGAAATTTTTTTTTAGTTAATTTGTTAGTACACCCATATGAAAAGGAATATCAAAGTGATACTTATACATTTTATTGCCATAATAATTAGGAACTTATTTATGGATTAACAAACAAATATCAATAAATTTAATTGACAAAATTAAGTGCAAGGGAAAACGCATGAACTCAAAAGTTCCTGGCTACCTTCGTAAGTTTTAAAAGAACGGTATTGTAATAGAAAATATGAGTGATCAACAACAGTTACAATTAGCATTTTATCGACATGCCTTTAATAATAAGTTCTGTGGTGCAGCAATGTGAGGTTGCTACAATTAACGATTAAAAATCGTCTATGGTGGAGAGGGGGCTTAGTGTGGACAAAGGGTTAGTGTAGACATTCAAAATAACAACTTAAATAATGTAGAAAAAATTGCTAAAAAATTTACACAAACTGACAACAATGTACTCCATACTAAGCAAAAATTTAGTTGCAAAGAGTTAAAAAGTTTTTGAATAGTTGCAAGAAGTTTAATTTCATGCATGAAAAGTAAAAATAAGATTTCTTTTTCATTTTTGCAGCACAAAGAATTTAAATTTAGAATCCAATAAACAAGTTACTAAAAGACAAGTCTGACTTGTCTTCTTTATTTCTATAACCTTCATTAAGATATAATTGGTTAAATGAGTATAACTGAAGAATAACTTCACAATGTTAGCATGGGAATAGTGTCGACACACTACTAGGGGTTAATGTAGACGGCTTATTGTACTGCATAATTTGTATTTTAAGTACTAAATTTATTATAATGTAAAGATTTACAGAAAGTATGTGTAACTTACAAATGTAATTGCTACATTAAACATCAAATAAGACTATTTTCCATATAAATAAGGATATGTATTGAAATTTTCATCAAATCATTTCAAGCAGAAATTTAAAATTTTTTCTTTTCCTTTTTTTTGTTTAAATTCACCAATTTTGCATTTTTGGAGGATTAATATAGCCTTAATTTTAAATTAATTCAATAAAATAGAATATACATTTTTTTCTATGTTGGTTAGAAGCATGAGAAATATCAATTCTAATATCTGTTACATTATTATAAACGAATCCCATCGTCACCAACTCTTAGATATTGCAATATTGTATATTTTGTAAGCAGAGTGGAAAGTGTAAACGGTTTTAGTGCCTATGATGTTGTATTTCTGCAGAAAAAAGACCCAGCACATCATTTTGCTTTTCTTGATATGAAAAATAATTCCCTAATTAAAAATGTGGAATAATAGAAAAAAAATCACACAACTTGTGATTGTTGGTGTTGCTTCTTTCTCCATAAACCCTTTAGACTGTAATTTAAACTTAGAAGTTTAGATTTTTAGGAATATTTGTGAAAAAATTACCTGTCCACACTAGCCCCCAACATATTTTGGTTTGGTCCACACTAACCCCTACAAGGGGTTAGTGTGGACACATGGATCAATGTTAAAAACTGCCAATTTTTTTATTGTTTAACTGTATTTATCATCGTCTTTCCTGTATATTAATAAACAGAAAATATCATTCTTCAATTTGAAAGGGTTGCGAAATTTTAAAAATGTCCATAGAATTTTATAAAATTAAATTGAATTTTTCTGTCCACATTGACCCCCCTCTCCCCTACGTTTTTTCCACACTTCTTGCAATTTTTTGGAAATATCGGCTGAGTTGAATATTTATAGTTCACACACGTGTTCCAACTTATCTCCATATAATTTCTATTGAATTAATCTCGGTTGGCCAGTTTTGATTGGCCATTTTAAAAAGCGGATTTTTTTTTTTTTTTTTTTTTTTTTTTTTTTGCAAAAGCTATTGCTTGTCGAGCTTGCGGACATTGATTAAGTCGTTATCATGTTAAAATAAATAGTTGCGACAGCAATTTATCCTCTAATAAGGCAGTAAATAGTATTGCAAGATATCCTTATACATTACATCATTCATCTTGCCGCGGGTTTCAAATAACGGACCAACAATTTTTGAAGAAAATACTCCCCACGTTACAACGTGTCCTCAGCCATGCTTCATTGTAGGAAAACATACGTCGAATCATATCTTTGATTCTTAGGTCATCAGACGTATTGTCTGCCATCATTCCCAAAAAAGTTCGAAATAGGATTGATGGAAAAATAGAAGTTTTGTCCAGTTTTCACTTGACCAGACTTTGTGTTCCTTGGAAAACGCCAGTCGGTACGTTGCTATTTTTTTACCCCTGAAAATTTTTTTAACACTGACTCTTCCATAAAGTTCTGCATCACATCAGCACCTTTATACAGTAGACTGACTTATTTCAGCAATATTTTCATTCCGTAAATCGCGAGATATTGCAACAGCATTTTTATGCGGAGCATCATCTGTTTTTACCCTGATAATTTCCTCCATCAAAATAGTCATTTTCTGGGGTCTCCAGTACGTCTAAAAAGCCTGAAGTCCATGGCCATCGTTTAATTTTTAAATATCGTTTAAAGGATAAACTTTGCCGCAATATTTCGAGAAGATTGACCCTTTAGTGACAAACTAATCACCCATTTACGAACAGTAATTGTTGAACTTTTCATTTTTGTATTTAAAATATGCTATTCACATCGATTCATTCACAAACACGAAAAAATGATACTTTACAGATAGAAAAAAACAAAGGAATGATAAGTGGCAGGAAACTTTTGACCACACGAATTTCGAATTTTGTGCTTTTCCATGAAGTATCTTCAGTATCCAATTAAAATGATCACGTGCTCAGACTACCTTCACATATCTAAGTTTGTTTGTTTGTATGAATGTCGGCCAATTATCTACGCTGTAGGATATAGGCCCTAAGGAGTGGGGTGCCCTCCGTGAGGGTCTTTCTAAGGGAACCTAACCCGTATTTACGCGAGGTTCGAAGAAAACCACGGAAAACTCCGAACGGTTAGGCCGACGGTCGCGATTGGGTTCGAACCCAGCACATACCGTCTACCAATTTGAGGTCAGAACCTCTCGGCCACTGGTGGGGCTCATATTCCTAAGTTGTGAGGCAATTGTGCTTCTTCTTAGTCAAAATCTTCTGGTAAATAAATCAAAGAAACTAACTGGTCGGAAACTTTTGACCGCCACTGTATATATAATTATCAATTGAAAAACAATATATAAAACATTGATCATCTACAAATAAACTGCTTTAATTAAATAACAAATAAATAAATAAATAAAAGAATTATCAAAATCGGTTTGGGAGAAAGCTAAGGCCACCTGACTAAAAAAAAAGTTGTCTTTTAAATATATATGATCTATTTTTTATGTCTGCAGTTCTACTTTTTTATGAATTTGTTCCGTTCCCATTTTATCACAAGCATTTATAATGATAGAACTCCCATATAAATCTATTCCGGTAACAAATTAACTTCGTTTACAGAATCTTTCGTTAACTACTTAAAAAATAAAGAGATGGGAATAGAGATTCTTTTTCCCAGAGCTCTAATTTTTCCGAATCGTGGCTATAATTGAATTTTGTGACGCTATTTCTCAAAAAACGTGACTTACTGTCACGAGATTTCAGAGACAGTTCTGATTTCAACTCACGTTGTTTCTTGTCTGGAAAGAATTTTGCACAATGTGAAAATAAAATCCAGATGTGTTTTTATTTTTATTTTAAATAAAGAGATTATGATATACATATAAAATACTCTTTGATAAATATTTTTTAATCGAAAAATTGTTTTTTACTATACATGAAGACTTTAAATAACCGCCATAAATGAGTCAGCTAATCAACACTGAAAAAAAATTAAGTTTTCGAAAATGAGTAAATCGATGTACTCATATTGAATTGAGTATGTTTGGATAAAAAATGAACACATTGCTTTCTGAATTTTTAACCATTATATGTTATTAAATCCAAACAAACGATAATTTTGTACCCTGTATTATTTTACTTCATTCAGAGTGACATAAAAGATGCTTATTAATGTAAATATTAAATCATATACAGTTTTTTTAAAATAACTTAAAAGTGTTTGCAAATAATACTCTTGTCATAAAAGTATTCGATTTGAGTATCTTGCTAATCATTTTGCTATTTTTCTTAATAAAAAATCAATTAAACGTTTATTGTTAATAATTTTAAGCAAGAAATAAATGCCAGCATATTTTTACTTTAATTTGTGAATTTAGGAGACAGTATATAGAGATTCATATTTGAACACAACCACGAAATCAAAAATGAGTAAACAAAAACGGTTTGGTAGAAAGCTCAGACCACATGACTAAAAAAACCGTTGTCTTTTAAATATATATGATCTATTTTTCATGTCTGCAGCTGTACTTTTTATGAATTTGTTCAGTTTCCATTTTATCACAAGCATTTATAATAATAGAACTCACATATAAATCTATTCCCGTAACAAATTAACTTCGTTTACAGAATCTTTCGTTAACAACTTAAATAAATAAAGAAATGGTAATACAGATTCTCTTTTCCCAGAGTTCTAATTTTTCCGAATCGTGGCTATAATTGAATTTTGTGACGCTATTTCTCAAAAAACGTGACTTACCGTCGCGAGATTTCAGAGACAGTTCCGATTTCCACTCACGTTGTTTCTTGTTTGAAAAGAATTTCGCACAAAATCCCGCTGAATTTTTACTTTTATTTTAAATAAAGAGATAATGATAAACATATGAAATGTATTTTGGAAGGATTTTTTTAAGTCTAAAAACTATTTTTTATTATACATGGCGATTAAAAAATAATCGACATAAGTGAGCCAATCATACACTTGGAAAGAATATCACAATTCAATACTATTTAGTCAAAATATCAGGTTCATCACAAAACGCTGAGCCAAGATTTTAGATCTGAACTTTAAAAATAATAAAAACATTGCGCCAATATTTCCAGCAAATATTTTGTTAGAAAAGTGAAGACACTATATAAAATGCTAGAAGTATATAATACTTTAATCTGCGATACAGTATCTCCTCTCAATTGCATTTCAAAAACGGAGCAAATGGTTCAACTTTGCTTGAATACACTTCAAAAAATAATTGTTGATTTTACAATATAATAGTGGCAGGGGGCGCAAGTTTATTACTGTAAAATAAGCAGTAATATATCATTGTAGAAATAAAATCAACAATATATTACTGTTTAATGGTATATTACTTGCTATTTTTACTGCTTATTACCGTAAATTTTACAGTTATAAATTGGCGTCCCTTCTGCCAATATTACACTGTAAAATCAACAATTATATTTTTGCAGTGTACGGATGTGGTATCTTCCAAATCTTATATTATCCTTGTAAAAGTTTCTTGAAAATCTTGGTGAAATTTCTTCTTTAAGGTTTAATTTTTGAAAGAATAATCAAGTTCGTTTTGTCGCCGGAACTATAGCTGTAGACCTGACCACGGAAGATCCCACCGGAAAAATTAAAAAGATAAATTCAATAAGTTTAAAGCTCCGATCAACAGATTAGAGTGAAATAGGTCATTTAATATATCAGACGACCGCGGCGGATTCGAGATCATTGGGCATATTAGAAAATTGAAATTTTTTTGGGCGAGAGGACATTTCGCAGCATTAAAGTTGGAATTTTTTTTTTTAGGTAGCTTTCATTACAAAAAGTAAAAAGCTACCTATTGCAGCCGTCCGGAGGAAAGCACTTCCGGAAAATTTTGGTATATTTTCACCGATCATGACCCCCAGACCCCAAAACCACCCTCCGTTCAAATGTTGACATATATATATATATATATAACCATATATATATATATATATATATATATATCTGATTTTTGTCATGCGATAACTAACGTATTTATGAACCGATTTGAATGAAACTTGGTATGTACATAGTACATACAAATGTCTCGACTGAGTTCGTTGGTCAGCATCATCCGCCATTTTGTTTCAAAATGGCGGCCATTTTAAATTTTTTAAAAAATTTAAAGTTTAAAATTTAATGCGAAAAAATTAAAAGTTGAAAAATATTTTTCTTTTACGTGTTAGAACTTAAAACAAAGATTCCAGAATAGTTTTTATTTTGTCTATATCTTAAAAAATGATTGAGTTATAGCACTTTGAATTTTTCTTATGGCTGACATTTTGAAACGATCTGATTTTTGTTACGTGATAACACGCGTATTTATGAACCGATTTCACTGAAACTTGGTATGTACATAGTACATACAAATGTCTCGACCGAGTTCGTTGGTCAGCATAATCCGCCATTTTGTTTCAAAATGGCGGCCATTTTAAATTTTTTAAAAAATTTAAAATTAAAAATTAAATGCGAAAAAGTTAAAAGTTGAAAAATATTTTTCTTTTACGTGTTAGAACTTAAAACAAAGATTATAGAACACTTTTTATTTTGTCTATATCTTAAAAAATGATTGAGTTATAGCACTTTGAATTTTTCTTATGGCTGACATTTTGAAACGATCTGATTTTTGTCACGTGATAACACGCGTATTTATGAACCGATTTCAATGAAACTTGGTATGTACATAGTACATACAAATGTCTCGACCGAGTTCGTTGGTCAGCATCATCCGCCATTTTGTTTCAAAATGGCGGCCATTTTAAATTTTTTAAAAAAATTTAAAATTTTAAATTAAATGCGAAAAAATTAAAAGTTGAAAAATATTTTTCTTTTACGTGTTAGAACTTAAAACAAAGCTTCCAGAACACTTTTTATTTTGTCTATATCTTAAAAAATGATTGAGTTATAGCACTTTGAATTTTTCTTATGGCTGACATTTTGAAACGATATGATTTGTCACGTGATAACACGCGTATTTACGAACCGATTTCAATTAAACTTGGTATGTACATAGTACATACAAATGTCTCGACCGAGTTCGTTGGCCAGCATCATCCGCCATTTTGTTTCAAAATGGTGGCCATTTTAAATTTTTTAAAAAATTTTAAATTTTAAATTAAATTTGAAAAAATCAAAATTTGAAAAATATTTTTCTTTTACGTGTTAGAACTTAAAACAACGATTCCAGAACACTTTTTATTTTGTCTATATCTTACAAAATGATTGAGTTATAGCACTTTGAATTTTCCTTATGGCTGACATTTTGAAACGGTCTGATCTGAACGATCCACAATGTTGCTTTAAAATGGCATACACTTTATGATATCGTGGAATTTAGTGACTCTCCAAATCGATTAAAATAAAACCAGATTGAATAAAAGATGACTAATTTCTAAAAATTCCTATTAATATTCAGTCTTGACAAAAACTAGTATTCAATCTTATAAAATCACTAATTTTATAAGATTATTTCCACTAATTTGAGATTAGTATTTTTGAACAATGTAACTTACTTTAAAATAAATAAATAAATATATAAGTATATGAAAGCTACCTCTTCCTCCCGGCATTGCCGGAAGGACTTTTTTTATTTCTCGTGAGAGTTTGGCATTATCGATGTTCAGCTGAAATTTTGTGTTAATGCGACTAATATCTTTAGCGTTGTCATGTAAACGAAAATGTAATTTTAACGGGATTCCGGATCTGACAATTAAAAGATTTTAGTAAATTAAGTCACGTTCTAAATAAAATTTTATTGTACTTTGACAGAAGATGAAAGCGAACAATAGAAATAATATAATTAAAATGTAGTAAATTAAGTCACGTTCTAAGTAAAATTTTATTGTACTTTGACAGAAGATGAAAGCGAACAATAGAAATAATATAATTAAAATGTTAAAAATTTATTTTTACTAAGTATCATCAAAGAGGGGTTGAAAAGGATTTAGATAATAAATCCGGTAGTCGATTTATTCGTAAATTAATACAACTGTTGCTACAGTGATTTGTAGCATATTCAGCAAGTAGGATCACACAAGCGAATTAATCTATTACGAACTTTATATTACGAACATTATAATTAAATGAGTGAATGGAATGGGAACTAAATTAATGAATTACAACCCTACGTTCCAAAGGACTTTTGGGTATTTCTATACTTAAGTTCATCATAAACAAATTAGGATAAGATTTTTAAAAATATATATAGTTATGCAGAATAGCAATATTGATATTATTTAAACTTCATATATGTTTGATCTTTTGTGATATACCCATCCATAATTTTTCTAGTACATACAGTTTGTACTGAACCCTACTATGTATATATATATTTTTTTTCAAAATATTATTCTTTTGAATAATGTTCTTTTGACCTTTTTTTAAATAATACAGTTGATAATCCACATATTATTGTATAAAACCCTCTGAGTGAGATTAATATTCTTACTTGGCCGTTTATTTATTTGTTTTTTAAATTCTAAATCTCTTAATTTCATTTAAAATGTGTATTGGAATTAATGAATTTTGCAATACAAAACAATGAAGATTGATTAAGTAGGAATAAGGTGGTAAAGAAAAAGGGAAAAAAAGGACCATACATAATTTTCAAATTTAGTACTATAAAACAAAGAAATATGCAATTAACTATTTTAAATAACATCTCAAATTCTAAAAGAATTGTTAATATAAATAATGCGAACATCTGAATATCTTGCTCTATACTATGGCTTGTAAAACTAATATACATGCATGGTAATTGAGTGACAATTTTAATAAAATATAGTTAAAGAAGTTTTACTTTTTAAAAATAAAAATAATAATAAAAAAGAAAGAAACATTCATAGCTTCTTAAAATTCTTACTTAATAACGTAAACAAATATGCTACATTTAATTATTTTTTAAAATGTTAAAATTTTTTTTTTAATTTTAAATCAAAAAAGAAAAGCAAATAACATTGAAATTGAACAGATGCCCTTAATATTTCTTTTAACCATTACTTATTTAAATTTATCGGTAAACAAATAGCAACAACAATAAAATGTATTATATCTTAAAATTTTACTTAAATTTGAAATCATTAGCATAATTTGCTTTGAACGTTAAGAAACGCCCAATAAAACTCCATTATTATGATTATTTTTTTAAACTGCGACCATCTAGTATAGCAATTACGAAGAAATCCGGCATAAATTAGCTTCGTTTATAACCGAACTTTTTCTATTGTTTATTATCTATGAAAATAAAACTGTAGCGAAAACGTAAACAGTTCTTTCTAAAAATTAATTTCTAGTATATATACATGGGAGAAGTGAAATTTTATGATGCTATTTATCATTATTTATCTTAAAAAATAATTTTAATAATGTAAAATTTCAAAAGATTAGCTATCGAATGACGTTATTTATTTGTTTTTGCAAAGCATGTTTAACCCAAATATTTGAGGTTGCTCTTGGATTTCTGATCATTAAAAATTTATTTCAATATGTAATCAAAATTATTTTTATATTCCGTCTCTTAATTTATTTTGAATATCAGAAAGTCTGACTTTTTATTATTATTATTATTATTTTGCAAAATTCTTGAGAAAAATGTTTAAGTTTTTCACTCCTTCGCAGAAATGTCTTGCGTTTTAAGAAAACGATTGGCTTCATTAAAAATAAGACGTTTTCTAAACATTTCCTATTTTTGTGTTCTTTAGCTTTAATTAATGAAGGGAGATAACAAGGGACTTTTTTTTACCGAAAAATATTAATTTCGTATAGGCACATTAAAATAATATTTCGTATTTAAAGTTTTTTATCTCTTAATTTTACTTATTTTTAAGTCACGTTAAACATTTGATTATTAATAATTAGTGCTAAATATAGAAATAGCAAATAACGAATGAATAAAGATAGATTTTTTTCATCTTTTTACAACGAATTGCTTGCATTCAATATTTTGAAAATAAAACAAATTAAATTGGATTTATTTGGCACGAATTGTTTTTATCATATTTATATTTATTACGAATTACAATTATTGTTTTATTTATTACGAATTTAGAAAGATATCAAGGCTATTTAAATATGCCATTTGTATTCTTTCTAAATTCGTTATCATCAGCTTTAATTAATGAAGGGAGGTAACAATTGTACTTTTTCCCCCAAAAAAGATTAATTTCGCATAGTACATTAAAATAATATTTCGTATTTAAAGTTTTTTTTTTTATCGCTTAATTTTTTTTATTTTTGCGTTCCATTAAACATCTGATTATTAATAATTAGTACTAAGTAGAAAAATCGCAAATAATGAATGCATAAAAGTAAATTAAAAAAAAATCATCTTTTTACAACGAATTGCGGATATTCAATATTTTGAAAATAAAGCAAATTAAATTATATTTACTATACTTGTATTTATTGTGAATTACAATTATTATTTTATTTATTACGAATTTAGAAAGATATCAAGGATATTTAAATATGCTAATTGAATTCTTTCTAAATTCGTTATCATCAAGTGTTTTGAATTAATTGTCAATTTTACGGTTTGTTGTTTCGTATTTACAGATTTTTTTATCTCTTAATTTTTCTTATTTTTGTGTCTTGTTAAACATATGATTATTAATAATTAGTGCTAAATAAAAAAACAGCAAATAGCAAATGCATAAAAATCAATTTAAAAATATCGACTTTTTACAAAGAATTGGGTGTATTCAAAATTTTTTGAATAAATCAAATTAAGTTGTATTTATTTGGTACGAATTTTATTTGTTATATTTACATTTATTAAGAATTACAATTATTATTTTATTTATTACGAATTTAGAAAAATATGAAGGCTATTTCAATACGCCATTTGTATTCTTTCTAAATTCGTTATCATCAGCTTTAATTAATGAAGAAAAGTAAGAAAGGACCTTCCCCCCGCCCCCCGAAAAAGATTTATGTTGTATAGGCGCATTAAAGTAATATTTTGTATTTAAAGTTTTCTTTATCTTTTAATTTTTCTTATTTTTTGCCCATTAAGCATTTGATTATTAATAATTAGTGCTCGACAGAGAAATAACAAATAACGAATGCATAAAAATAAATTAAAAATAAATTTTTTCCCTCTTTTTACAACGAATTGGGTGCATTCAATGTTTTGAAAACAAAGCAAATTAAATTGCATTTATTTGGTAAGAATTCTATTTATTATATTTACATTTATTGAGAATTATAATTATTATTTTATTTATTACGAATTTAGAAAAATATGAAGGCTATTTAATACGCCATTTGTATTCTTTCTAAATTCGATATCATCAGGTTTAATTAATAAAGGGATAAATTATTGAAGTTCGTCATCATCAGCTTTAACTAATGAAGGACGGTAACGAAGAGCTTTTTTTTTTTTTTTTTTTTTTTCCGAAAAAGATTTATTTCCTATAGCCGCATTAAAATAATATTTCCTATTTAAACTTTTCTTTATCTCTTAATTTTTCTTATTTTTTACCCTGTTAAACATTTGATTGTTAATAATTAGAGCTAAAGAGAGAAATAACAAATAACGAAAGCATAAAAATAAATTTTAAAAATTATTATTTTTTTCATCTTTTTACAACGAATTGGGTGTATTGAATGTTTTGAAAACAAAGCAAATTAAATTGTACTTATTTGGTAAGAATTGTATTTATTATATTTACATTTATTAAGAATTACAATTATTATTTTATTTATAACGAATTTAGAAAAATATGAATATTATTTCAATACGCCATTTGTATTTGAAATTCGTCATCATCAGCTTTAACTAATGAAGGGCGGTAACGAAGAGCTTTTTTTTCCCCCGAAAAAGATTTATTTCGTGTAAACGCATTAAAATAATATTTCTAGGAAATATGATTATTTTTTTCTGTTCTGCTGCCCATTATTTCTAGGGAAATAATGGGCAGCTGGACTTTCCGTTATTTATACGAAACGTTTCTGGAAAACAGCAGAAAACGTATATTGAAAAGTTCTAAAACGTTGCATAAAAAATATGTAAATTTCCTGTGAAATATTAGTAACGTTTCTATTCTCATATGAAACTTTTCTTATATTTCACAGAAAAGGTGCTGCAATTTTAGAGGAATGTTTTTGTTGTCGACAGAAACATTTCTGATATTCCCGAGAAAACTTACTGATATTAAAATGGTACGTTTTAAAACTATACATCTTAAAGAAATGTTTCTTGAAATAAGTGTTTCTTGATACCCAGCTGCCCATGCCCATCTTTATTCTTAGAAACGTTACATTTTTTTTTTTCCATTACTAAGGAAATGTAACAACATTAAGAGGGCTCAGAGATTGAAAACTTTAAAAAAAAAAAAATCAATTTTTTATGATCTATTTTGATTATTAAATTAATTCTAAACTCACTGCAAAAAACCGCATAAAAATATTTGCATTTTTAACGGAGCTATAAGTATTTATGTATTAACATTTTCAATGCCGCACTCATATAATTTCAATTTTAAGTCGCGTTTTCTCAAAACTTGATTTTTGACGACTATCCGTAAGATAAAAAAGAAATTATTTGATGGAATAGCTTAATATATTTTTTTTACATATAACATCATTATCTATAGAATGAATTAACATATTTTAGATAGTTTAATATTTTGAGTATTTTCAATGAAAAAAATTGTATTTTTTAGAAGGGTTTTAAAATTTTAAATTTGAGAGTTTTTTAATAATTTTTTTTTTTTTTGAGCGCTAGTTATATCCTTAATTTATTCTATAGGGTAAAGTTTCCTGATCATTTTGAAGCAAAAATTAGGTTCTTATGTCAATTCAACGTTAAGGTATCTTGCGGATGGTGATATAACACATATTTTTTTTTTTTTTCGAAAGTTGTGTTATATAAACTTTGCTATATTTTTTATTATATTAAATTGAAGTACTTCATTTTATAATTTTATAAGACTACAAACATACCTTTAAAATATCAGAAAGTTTAAAATAATTACATTGAATGCTTCTGCTTTTATATGGACTCGAAGCGAAAGCTCTGTTTACATGTTTTTCTGTATCGATCAAGCCCTGAGCCCCCTTAAGATGGATCCAAGAATTTGTATAGTAATCAACTAGATTTGCGAGCAAACACACAACTAGCAACTGTGAGTGAGTAGTGCAAAGATCACTTTTCAGAAATAGTGGTATCCTAAACGCTTACCACTGCTGTTGCTACGCCACTACAGATCTTTATTATTCTTTTCTATGAATTATTGATGATCAAACATGAAACAAAACACCGTAATTAGACCAGAACTATCTTAATTGTTCCAGTGGTCGGCTTAATTTAGAATTCCGCGACGCGCCCACAAAATTGTTTACGGATCGCTGCATATATGCTAATATTATGATCAAAGCTTGTAAACTCACAGATTCAAATTTGTTTCTTATTAATACACGAAGAAAAATATTGGCTTTGCTGTGATACATCCAACATTTGATTAAAGCATGGATAGACTGAGTCGGGATTTACTGCTCATGATTTTGGGTCCTAAATTTGGCATGTAATTTTTGCAAAGCTGCAACTTAAAATTCCTTTTTGTAATAAATATTTTGTATTTTTAAAGTAAGAATAAGAATTAAATATATATATATATAAGTATTTACCAAAAAATATATTTGCATGTTCATGTATTTGCATATTACAGTATCTTTAGGCATACAATAGGTTTGATTTTTGTGGCCGTATGCAATTTCAGGATTCGAAAATAACTATGGATATGTTTCACACTGAAATTTCATTACTATTCTAATTGGTCCTGTGACTTATTTTATTCTGAATTCTGATTCACGCCCACAATATCGTTTAAGTATTGCTGAATACTTATTAAAATTCTAATCAAGGTTTATACTCACATGAATTCAATTTTATTTCTTTTATTACCGTACCTAAAGAGCTGCATTGGATGTATTGTGACATTTATTGTTTATTATTTAGTTTGCTTAATAAACTTTCCAGCTTTAGCTGTAAAGCAATGGGATATACTTTTTGTTAACATACATAATAATACACAAATGATAATGGTACATAAATTATATTACTCTAATCAGGATTTGTGTGCTCATGTATTAAATTTTATTTCTAATATTACAATACATAATCAACTATATCATCTATGTTTTGACAGGTCTCTTTAACATTTATACATTATTTATTTTGTTAAACCAACTGCTTTGCTTGAACTGCAAAGCAATATGATCCAGTTTTTGCCAGTATAAAACACCATTCAACAATACTAGCTGAAAATATTATGAAAATTTTATCCTAATTAAAGGACACACAATTTTTTGTGATAATTCAAAATGAAAACAGTATTCGGTTCTACATAACTCCAAGGCATTGTTTCATGTAAATAATAATAATAAAAAAAAGCATTCCAAATACATCAGCCATTAGGAATTCACCGGAATAGTAATTTCTCGAAACATCCTGTAGATGGAATTTAGAATTAAACTATCTGTTAATGGGAACATCGTTACATCTCCAGTTTCCTATTGTTATGTCCCCCTCCTACCTGTACCGCCGTGGCTCAGGCCTGTGGCCATTAAGGGGTTGCAGAATAATAGGTTGCCGCATTAAGCATACTTGAATTGGCGAAGCCAAATGAAGCCCTCCAAACGGCAGAAGTGGTGCATTGTTATTAATACAAATGCATATCATAATAGATGACAAAGTCATTAGACTGAAATATGAAATATCGATTCGCAAAAGGTTGATACGAATTTATCTATCCAGTATTGGAAAATTGAAGAATATATTATGAAAATAAAAATACTTTAAATTATCGGTTAGATAATTGAGGTTAAATATATAAAAATGTATCTTATTTATATCTTATTTTTGCATGTAATTGAGTATCTGATTTTGATCATCAAAAATAGTTAGTTTTCAATATAAAACTTGTCATTTCATTTTATTATTGAAACTAATGAATTTCGTAGAAACTTGTGAACTTGTGTGAGACTGAAAGTATTTATGAATTCGATTTGGTTAGTCATCTGTCTATCTGTTCGAACTCTAATTTGCATTAATATAGTTGAATTACTCTGCAATTGCTGTATGTTATTGAGATTTATTATGCCGTGTTCGGTACTGAAAATAGAATATGTAATGTTTGTAGTTCATTTACAGAGACATTGAAAAGTATTCCATTACATCATGGTCTATGAGGAAATTACATAATTATATAAATATTTAGCACCTATTGTTCTCATCTGTTCCACTGGTTTGTTTATCTCTTCGCCTGTCTGTCCGCATATAACAACGCAAAAAATACTCAACCGAATGGTTTAAATTTAATATGTATAACCGTTATTGAGTTTTGTGCAGTCATTTCAAATTCTATGAAACCGAATCAAAAATATTGATAAAAATATTCTTCTTTCTATTAAATCCTGTCATAGGAAATTAATTTAATGATATCCCATGATAGGTAACAATTTTAGGCAATTATGTCCTATTTTACATGGAATAATATTATTTTCGCGTTAGTGAATATACATGATCGTAATAAAATTTGCGCTCATATATTTTTTGCATAAGAGTACCGCAATTATTGCTCAAGTTCTGAATTTGTAAAACTAATAATAGAGCAAATGTACCTCATTTGTTACGTTTGACGTAAAATTTTCGACTTATTTCTGTTTAAACATGTTTTACAGCCAGAATCATTTAACAATAATATTTGCAAGTATTTTTACGGTTTACATATTAAGAATTCCCCAGTTTATTATTATTTTTTATTAGCTTACAGTCTGTCATAGCCTGAGAGCTTACGTGCCCGTCCGTTCTGTATGTACGTTCGTACGTGCGTTCGTGCGTAACACGATAACTCATGATAAAAATATCGGATCCACTTGAAATTTTGTATATAGGTATATCCTGATAAGGCGCTTCCCTGATTAGTTTTTGGAGTTCATTCGATATGTATAAGAGGGGGAACGGGGGGCTCATGCCCCTCCCCTTAATTTATATAAACGAGATTTTCATGCAGAATTGGCAGTTTTCGTTCAAAATTTAGATATAGGATTATTCTGATGAGGCGATTCCGTGACTGTTATTAGGTTTTCATTGAATAAGTATAAACAGGGGGAACGGGGGGCTCATGCCCCTCCCCTTAATTGATATAAACGGGATTTTCATGCAAAATTAACAGATTTCGTTCAAAATTTAGATATAGGATCATTTTTATGAGGCGATACCGTGTCTGTTATTAGGTGTTCATTGAATAAGTATAAACAGGGGGAACGGGGGGCTCATGCCCCTCCCCTTAATTGATATAAAAGGGATTTTCATGCAAAATTAACGGTTTTCGTTCAAAATTTAGATATAGGATCATTCTGATGAGGCGATACCGTGTCTGTTATTAGGTGTTCATTGAATAAGTATAAACAGGGGGAACGGGGGGCTCATACCCCTCCCCTTAATTGATATAAACGGGATTTTCATGCAGAATTAACAGTTTTCGTTCAAAATTTAGATATATGATCATTCTGATGAGGCGAGTCCGTGGCTGTTATTAGGTGTCCATTGAATAAGTATAAACAGGGGGAACGGGGGCTCTAATGCCCCCCCCCCCTTAACTTGTATCAGATTTTTCAATCAGAATTGTCAGATTTCGTTCAAATCTCTGAATAGTTTTGGAAGTTTAATGGTTAAGCATAAAAGAGGGGAATAACTCCTCTTAAATTATATAAATGCTAAATGGGTTTTTATTAAGAATTATCCGATTTGCTCTGAATTTTGGATATAGATTTTTTAATATGATAAAGCATGTACTTGATAGTTTAGGAGGTGTAATGATTAAGTATAAAGAAGGAGGAAGGGGAGAGTTGTTTCCCTTTCTTAATTTTTTTTCGAACGGAATTAACGAAAATACAAGGCTATAATGTACAATTAGTATGCGTAGCCTGTGAGCTCAATGCCCTCAGTTTAACTGGGCAATATTCTTTTTATTTATTTAAATTCTATTTCTAGCTTAGAATATATTTTTCCGACACTCTGTTAAGAAATTTTTTTTTTTCATACAGCAAAATGAGATATTTAGTTTTAAAAATACCTAATGTAGTAAAAATTCATTTTCCGAATATTTATAGTCTATATCAAAAACTTTATGCGAGTTTATTTCGGACAGCTTATGACCTATAAAATTTATATAGTCAAGTTGGAACCCGTCGAATTTCGACGAAAGAAAATGTGTAAAAAGGAAATGCTTTATTGATTTATAATAAACCTACAAAATTAATTACAGTAAAAAATGCATCTTACAATAATCAGTTTAACTCTCAAATAAATATTATTTAAAGCTAAAATTAAGAAAAAAATACTATTTCTATAAAACTCAATTGTCCAAATTATTAACATTAAACTTTAATCGCATATATAATCAGCAAAATATAATAAAGATCAGTAATTATGATGAAGTTATCAATTGAGGTTCTTATGTTTGGTATAAATCATGTGAAAAAAAAATTCATTTTGACACGATTTTAGAATTTCACGTGAAATCTAAAACCGTCATAATTTTCTTGTCAAAATTTACATGAGCACATTTCAATTTTTATCAATTTTAAGAGAAAATGGCGTATTTCTTTTGCCACAATTACAAAATTCGTACTAAAAACTTTAAAAAAATTAATGTGTCAAGAATAGATTAAGGTTCAGTTTTCCAAAAAATTGAATTTAAAAGTAATTTTTTTATAAATACGATGGTGTAAAAATTTAAAATGTGCGATGTTTAGAAATATAAAATTTGCAGTACCGAAAATTGTAAAACCGAATTGCATATGAAAGTGTTGCCATTCGCAAAATGGCGTATGCGTTACGCACAGATACGTTGGGCCTTTATAATATAGATATATGCTACGGTTAATTTGATAAATTTAGTAATTATTTGCGATTTATAAAGAAGTAGCTATGAAAAGTACAGACTTGAGAGTTTTTATTTGGTAACATATTTATTGATCTCTTTCACTTAAAAAAATCAGCCTTAACATCGCTTTTGTGTTAAATCAGCCTTTGATTCCAAAAATTATGTGACGGGAAAATCCACTTAGGACGTTTAAAGGGATATATTTTACAAAAATGTGTACTATCATAACTGTTTGAATCTAATAACAAAAATAATTGTTAAGAGACAATAATACTCGATGAAGAAGTGTTCTTTTAATAGGATGCAAAACACTAAACAGTTTAAAATAATTATTTATATAATTATTAAATGAACTAGATAAAAATTTTAAACACAGAAACATTCAAAGAATAAGTCATACAGCATTGAAATGCATATTTTTAGCAATGAATATTTTGAAAAAACGTAAAGAATAAAATAAAATAAAATAAAATAAAATAAAAATCTCAAGCTAAACGAGTTGAAATTTGTTTTATTTACCAATCAAGATTTGTAATTGTTAATAATAACCGGTTAGTTTTATAAATTCTCATCAATTTATTATATTAACTGATTTATCTGGATATACGGTTACTATAAATGATAACCGATTAATCAAATTGACCGGTAAAATATATACCACGTAATAATCTAAAAATTAATTAAGTTTAAACATGCATTCCACAGCTGAAAATGGTCTTCTAACAGTTTTCGACCATATTCAATACTGTAACCAGATTTTTTAAATTTCTCTATAAATGAATAATAAATCCTATGATTTTTATAAATTATTGATAATATATTATAGTACATTTCATGGATACATATCAATTGCATTATGAATGAATCGTAACATCATTAAAAGCACACCTAATCTTCTTTTCCCTAAGGCCATACTGTAAAGTAATTCTATTGTAAATTCCTGTAAACGAACTATATGTGGTATACACTTTATCTTAAATGGCAACATTTTTTAATAATCCTCAATAACATACACAAATTACATTTTAATTACAATATATTTACCAGAGTTTAAGTATTAAAGACTGCAGGTAAATCGATGCTTCTATACATCTTTCTACAAAATTGGAAAATGGCAGATACAAGGAAATGGAAAAAATAATAAATGTTCAACAATAGCATACATATGTTACTTATGAATTATAGTGTATATTTACGAGAGTTTAAGTATTGAAAGACAGGAGAAAAATCGAAGTATATAAACATTTTTCGACAACGTTGGAAAATGACAGAAACAAGAAAATGAAAAACAAAAATGAAATAAATGTTCAACTATAGCATACATAAGTTATTTATGATTATAGTGTATTTACGGGAGTTTAAGCGATGAATGACAGCATTCAAGCCGATGTTTTTAAACATTTTTCAACAATGTTTGAAAATGATATAAACTGTAACGAAATGTAAAACAACTATAAATGCTCAACAATAACATACATAAATTACTTATGAATTAAGTACAATTACCAGAGTTTAAGCGCTGCATGACAGCAGACAAACCAACGTTAATAAACATTTTTCTATAATGTTGGAAAATGATAAAAAAGAGGAAATTCAAAACAATAATAAATGTTCAGCAATAGCATATATAAGTTACTTATGATTTATATTGTATTTATGAGATTTTAATCATTGAAAGAAGCAAACAAATTGACGTTTATAGACATTTTTCAACAATGTAGGGAAATTATAAAAACAAGGAAATGTAAAACAACAATAAATGTTCAACAATAACATACATAAGTTACTTATGAATTAAAGTGTATTTACTAAAGTTTGAGCGCTGAATAACAGCAGACAGACCGACGTTTATAAACATTTTTCAACACTGTTGGAAAATAATAAAAACAAGGAAATGAAAAACAATAATAAATGTTCAACAATAACATACATAAGTTACTTATGAATTACAGTGTATTTACGAGAGTTTAAGCATGGAAAGAGAGCAGACAAATTGTCATTTATAAACATTTTTCAACAATGTAGAAGAATGACAAAAACAAAAAAATTTAAAACAACAATAAATGTTACAATAACATACATAAGTTACTTATGAATTACAGTGTATTTACTAAAGTTTGAGCGCTGAATAACAGCAGGCAGACCGACGTTTATAAACATTTTTCAACATTGTTGGAAAATAATAAAAACAAGGAAATGAAGAACAATAATAAATGTTCAACAATAACATACATAAGTTACTTATGAATTACAGTGTATTTACGAGAGTTTAAGCATGAAAAGAGAGCAGACAAATTGCCATTTATAAATATTTTTCCACAATGTAGGGGAATGACAAAAACAAGGAAATGTAAAACAACAATAAATGTTCAACAATAACATACATACGTTACTTATGAATTACAGTGTATTTACGAGAGTTTCAGCACTGAAAGACAGCAGACAAACCGAAGTTTATAAAGATTTTTTAATAATGTTGGAAAATGATAAAAACAAGGAAATGTTAAACAATAATAAATGCCCAACAATAGCATACATAAGTTACTTATGAATTACAGTGTATTTACTAGTGTTTAAGAGCTGAATGACAGTAGACAAATTGAAGTTTTTAAACGTTTTTCAAAAATGTTGAAAAATGATAAAAACAAATGAAAAACTATAATTAATGTTCAATAATAGCATACATACGTTACTTATGAATAACAATGCATTTACAAGAGTTTAAGCATTGGAAGAAGCAGACAAATCGACGTTCATAAACATTATTCAATAATGTTGGAAAATGATAAAAACAAGGAAATGTAAAACAAAAATAAATGCTCAACAATAGCAAACATAACAGTCTAAGAGCCCGTGACTGTCAGACCTTCGTTATTTTATAAAACCTGAAACTTTCTCAGCGCAGTCTTCCAACAAAGATAGGAACGATGGTTATGGTTAATTATGAAAATTGGATCATGGTGTCTTTGGCAGTGACCAGGGAGCAAAAGTGTAAAAAATACCAACTTACTTTCGTCATTTTATAAAGCGTAATTTTTTTATATTTCCTTTGGAATGATGTTAGAAATCACGTCCTCCATTGGCAGACACTTCCTGTGGTTCCAACCCCCGGCCGACAACCACTAAACTTCAATAATAGGAAATTCTACTTTCGTCATTTTATAAAAGCTGAATTTTATATATGTTACTTGGGTAACTACCAGAAGATATTTCCTCAGTTGGCAGACAGATTTGGTGGTTCCAACCCCCGGCCGACAGACATATACGGCGGCTTCTCATTACACTAGAGTCTCTGTATAACCCGTCCCGAAACATACATTTTCCCCCTTTCCCCTTGGCTCTGAAATTGGCGACAGTTATTTAAGGTTGCTGCATTGAAGAGAAAGCGAAGAAGGAAAATCCCATACATTTTACTATTTTAAAAAATATACCTGCAGATATTTTTAGTTAAAACTATGTACATCTGCATTTTGCTTTTTATAGTATTTCCCATGTTAATTTTGGCACTGTAAAACATGATTTGCATCCTAGTCTGAATAAAAACTGACTTCTAAAATTCTCAAAAAAAAAAAAAAAAAAAAAAAAAAAAATGAAAATGAAAATTGTTTACACGCAAACGGATATTTTCTCACAGTACTTATTTTTTCATTTGATAAATAGTATATAAAGGGGGAAGAAGTAGCTTTCGTATTCGTTGTTTTTGTTAAATATAGCTTCTTTTACGACTCAATTAGATAAGTTCATAAAAATTCTTTAATGCTTGATTTTTATCTTATTAATATTTTACTGAAATTTTAAGATAAAAAGCTACGAACCCTATAAAAGGAAATTTTGCAAATGCTGAATTTGAATGAGAATTGAGCTAAATTAGTAAACTATAGCCAAATCGGCAATATTTATGATTTCTTAATTTTTGTCGTCAAATTTGGCGATATTTTCCATATTTTAGCGATAAGGGTTTCCAAGCTTGGAGAGAATTCGAAGCTAACGTTCATTAACACTCGTAAATAAATAACTGATTTTTAGTTACTTGGAAAATAGTTGTTATCCTCGGTAGAGAATTGGGAAATCCGAAGTATATCTGAATGTTTTTATTGGTTGAATTCCGCATTTTATTCGTTTTTTGGTTGGTCCATGTTTAATGTCCAAAAATAGAATACAGTAGAACCCCACTAATTCGGACCCCGATAATCCGGATCTCCAGATAATTCGGATCGGTTTGGTCATTTTTTTTTTCAAGTTTGAGAAGCGATTGGCTAATTTCCATAACATTAACTTGTTTCATCGTCGTATTCTAAATAGGAAAAACTTCTTCTGACATGTTTTCGGAATAATTAAGCAAATTAATCATTATTACTGTCTGAAAATATTCAATAAGTTTAACATAAAGGCGATTTTCTGTTAGTATGTTATATTTTATTTCATTTTTTTCTAATTCTTCGGATAATCCGGATTGGGTCCGGTCCCAATTAATCCGAATTATCGGGGTTTTACTGTACTTCTGTTGCTACAATGACAAAAAAGTAATAAAAACTCTAAATTATAATAATAATTTGAAAACAAGTTATCATAAAAATTTCAAACGAATTTCATTTAAAAGTGCATTTTTTTCTCTATGCAGCGGTGTAAAAATTTTAAATGTGTAATGTTTAAAAGTTTAAAAATTTGCAGTTCAAAAAATTGTAAAACTGAAATTTCATTTAAAATTTTTATATGATGGGTCCAGGAATATTAATGTTTAATCCATATCATATGTAATAGGAGGCAGTCAGCCTGATTAATTCCATAAACTACTGTCTTTTTTTTTTTTTTTTTTTTAATCTATGGTCTAGGAATATTAATGTTTAATGCATGGCGTACGTAATATATATGACTCGTTATGATCATCCTAAAAATGATGCTTATTATTATTATTAGTTTATATATAGAATTTCTTTTTAAGTCTTTCAAATTTTAGTCTTTGAAAATATCATTTTCCAAATAGTCGTTCTACTTTGTTAAATTGCATTTTTTTTCTTTCATTGTGGTCTTTTTTCAAAATTTCAACAACCGTAGAATTACATGCAACAACCTCAAATAACTGTCGCCAATTTCCGACCCAAGGGAAAAGGGGGAAAATGTATGTTTCGGGACGGGCTATACAGAGACTCTAGTGTATTGAGAAGTCGCCGTATATGTCTGTCGGCCAGGGGTTGGAACCACCAAAACCGTCTGCCAACTGAGGAAATATCTTCTGGTAGTTACCCAAGTAACATATATAAAATTCAGTTTTTATAAATGACGAAAGTAGAATTTCCTATTATTGAAGTTTAGTGGTTGTCGGCAGGGGGTTGGAACCACAGGAAGTGTCTGCCAATGGAGGACGTGATTTCTAACATCATTCCAAAGGAAATATAAAAAAATTACGCTTTATAAAATGACGAAAGTAAGTTGGTATTTTTTACACTTTTGCTCCCTGGTCACTGCCAAAGACACCATGATCCAATTTTCATAATTAACCATAACCATCGTTCCTATCTTTGTTGGAAGACTGCGCTGAGAAAGTTTCAGCTTTTATAAAATAACGAAGGTGCCAGTCACGAGCTCTTGCTCTATAAGTTACTTATGAATTAAATATATTTACCAGAGCTTAAGGCCTTTTTTCCGATCCCACCGAAGCTAGCATAGGGGAGGAAATACGGGCTTTTGATTGGCTGAATAATTTAAAGAGCATTTTGCTTTGGTTCATTTCTGAGTTTACGTTTATTGAATCATCAATTTCTGTTTGAAAACCTTTCGAAAGATATATTTTCCTTCTGATTTTACATATTTATTAATAGATAACGAAATAGATAATTTGAAATTTATAATTAAAGAAGTTATTCACGATGTTTCTCAATTGTTCTTTATTTCTTTTAGAAAATAATAAAAATAAAATTGCAATTTCTTCTTAGTATTATTTTAACATGATATGCCCACATGTGCGCAATTAGAATAATTTATTCACAATCAATAGTCATATTTCATATTTACGGAATCAATTACGTGATATTTACAAACTCAGTTGTTCTACATTAATTAAAAAAAAAAAACTGTCGTTTTTTCTTATTACTATTTTTTAAGATGATATACCGATGTACACTCCTAATGCGTACATTCGTATTCAGAATGATTTATTTACAAACAACAATTGCTCTTTAAATTATTCAACCAATCCGATACCAGTATTTTCTTTGCTATGCCAGCTTTGGTGGGATCGGCGAAAAGGCGAGCTTAAGCGCTGAATGGCAGCAGACAAATCGAAGTTAATAAACATTTTTCAAGAATGTTGGAAATGATAAGAACAAAGAAATGAAAAACATTAATAAATGGTCAACAATAGCATACATGAGTTACTTAAGAATAACAGTGTATTTACATGTGTTTAAGCACTCAAAGAAAGCAGACAAATGTCACGTTTATAATACTTTTTCAACAATGTTAGAAAATGATAAAAACAAAGAAAAGAAAAAGAGTAACAAATGTTCAACAACAACAGCAAAAATAATTCAATATATAATTTATGGAACAAGTTTAAATTGTATTTCGATATCAGGTGATTAGAAATTATTAACCACAGCAAATAAGATTAAGATAATAATATCTTATGCAGTTCGAAAAAACTAAAAATACATCAAATCAATTTTATTTTACCAACGAACCCGACAAGGGCTTCCCCAGTTACCAAACATGTTGGTCGATGTTAAGAACTCATTTCTAATTAAAAACTTTAATAGTTTTCTCATATAAATTGTTTCATCATTCACCAACAATACTAAAAGCATTTTTATATGAAAAATATCAATTATCTACGAAATTTTTTAAAATGGTACTTTGTATTAACAGTATTTCAATGGTTAATAAACATAGAAAACGCAAACGTTTTCGCCATTTGTAGCAACTTTTTAATTCTCATTAGTTCAACATTCAGGCGCGCATTTTCGTACATATAAGTTAAAAGAATTGGAGCGATAGTTTCTCATTTAAATATGTAAACGTACCCCTTTATAAAATTAATGGCAAATGTACACTTGATTGGTTATAATTTAGGATTTCATTGTTTTTTTACACTATGAGATTTTTAAGATATAATCACCAATCGATCTATTTATTTTGAATCATCCGTTAAGTTACGCACATTAGAGATGAATGACTACAAAAGAAGTTTCTCGGCAACAAATGTAATACAAACAACAAATTTTTCTTGTATTAAAATATCTTTTTCCATTACATCTTTTTGAAATAACCATGTATATTATTAGCATTAGATATAAATGCGTGTAAAAGTTGTTCTTCGCAACAAACGTAGTAAAAAACAGAAACAATGTATCTCGTTTAATCATAGATTTTTTTTTCATTACATCTATTTGGAATCATCCGGTATGTTTTAGTACATAATTGATATGTATGTTGGCATAGTGTGTTAAGGTTGTTCTCAACTGCTCCGCTCAATAAGCGCAAAACGTTTTGACACATTTACAAATTCATTTTTTAACAGAAACATATAAAATTGGAAGCCCTGACTATGAAAGCGATTTCGAGTTGAACTAGGTTTCAATTTTATAATAATTAAGTTATCTATCCAGTTCAAAGCTATTTCGATCACGTGATGAGCCGTTTTCCTCCTGCTTTTCTGCTTTTGTCGAGAAATGTGTTCAAAAACTTCATTGTGAAGACTTGTTATGAAAGATCTATTGTGTTTGTAAAAAAATAGAAAACTGAGTGCAGTTAGACAGTTTCTGAATAACAGCACCTGCTAGTTTCATGCTTTTCCGAACAAAATAAATTAAAACTGTCACAAAGTTGCTCTTTTTGCTTTAAGAACACCCTTAAAGTAGACATGAATACGTGTAAAAGAGATTTCTTCGCAATATATGAGGCATAAATGAGAAGCGAACTATCCTGCTTAAGTGTAATTTTTTTACATATATTTTGTATCACTCGATACATTATTAGGCATGGAGTTAAATAGTAAAAGAGATTTTTCTGAAACATTTTATCTTGTTTAATCTTTTTATTATTATTATTATTAGTAGTAGTAGTAGTAGTAGTATTTGTCTGTAATATCTATTTAAAATTTAAAGAAAAAAAATGTTTTAAAAGAAAAAAATTTGAAGATTTTTTTAAAGAAAATTTCTTTAAAATTTTTTAAAGAAAAAAAATTTACAATTTATTACTCTTGATCTTAAGATAGATTATAAACTGATTAAATGGTTAATTACTGTTGGTTATAAACTGATACCATAGCTCCCACTGTAAAATATATTGTAAAATTAACAAGTTATTTATTTACTTCAGTGCATATATGCTGCAAAAATAATTTTTTTCGTAGCAAACGTTGTATAAATAAACAAAAAGGAGATTTACAACGTTTAAGTTATTTTTTCTATTACAGTACTGGCCACAATAATAGGAATTTTTGTGACATTTTTTATTATGTACATACGCCTATTTTTCTTCATTTTAAGATAGTTTTAGTAATTGTATGGCACTTTTTCCCTTTATATATTGAACGTTGATGGTTTACTTGAATATCAATGCAAAAGTGACAAACAATTACTAAAACTATCTTAAAATGAACAAAGGAGGCTAATGTACATATTCAAAAACGTCACAAAAATTCCTATTTTTTTGCCGGTACTGTACATTTATTTTGAATCATCTGGTACAGTTTCAGGCATTAGTGCCTGTACAAAATATTTCTCTGCAACAAATATAGTAACTCGAGAAGGAATTTATCCTGTTTAAGCGTATTTTGCATTACACTTTATATTATACCTGTAACATGATTTTCTGTAAGAAAAATTTCTCTGTAGCTAATATGATTTAAACAAGAGTAAATTTATCTGATTATTAAGCATATTTTTTCTCATCTATTTTCAACTACCCAGTATATTAATCCATCAACGCCCAAACTGCCTTAAAGCTTTATTTAACCGACATTGTTTTTAGAATATCTTTTTAACACCAAAAAAGATACATATGGATGCAAAAGATATTTCTCTGCAACAAATGTTGTACAAATGAGAAGTGATAAGGTGGTCTGGGGTAATAACGCCAGGCGGGGTAATAACGCCAAGTGTTAATATTATGCATAATTATGAAATAATCTGGTAAATGACACCCATGTATTCTGCGCAGAAGAGTTTTGAGTCATATAAATCGCAAAAAACAGCTTCAAGTTAATTTGTTTCATTTTTAGGTCTTATTGTTTTTACAAACAACTAAAATTAACGCTTGATCTAAAATGTGAGAGATACGTTTTGTGATGTGAAGACTATTTTTTTTATCCGGAAATACTTTGTTAATTACATAAATTTGTAGTACATTTCATGGACTTTCAAAGTGTTGTTGAAGATTTTGGATGTCTTCTCGAGATAATTTGTAATTTAAAATGTACAGCGCAATAACTATAACGGGGTAATAACGGCAATCCTTGGCATTAATACCCCGGTTGATTCCCTACAGTGGCCGAGCTACATCCTAAATACTGATTCAAATAAACACAGTTAAAACTGTGCAATGTTTCTAATAATTATATTTAGGCGGTCCCTTTTAAGCAAAAAGAAGCTCACGGTCTGCTATTCTTTTGCCTCATTCTCTCCCCCCCCCACACACACACACCACACCTTTATTTTTCTTACACTTTCACAAAAAATTGAACATTTTCAATAGCTTAGAACGCAATTTGTCAATTTCAAAGTTTGTAGAGTTTGTATTTTTAGAATTGGGCAATGCTACATGCAATTATTCCATCTTATTTCATTGTTTTGTTTGCATGGCGTTATTATCCATATAGGTGGGAAATAACGCCAAATAGCATTGGTCAAGAAATCGCGCCATTACATTTTATGAATACATATCTGTTAAATTATTTTTTTATATAGATAGTTAATGAGTTGCTGTATCAAATCATATATTTGTTTGAAAAATACAATCTAAAACTGAGCCGTGAAAATTGGCAGAACCTTAACGTGGCGTTATTACCCCAGGGTACCTTATATTCTGTTTCAACAGTGATGAGGAAATAAAGCATTGTCATTGCCAGTGGCGAGTGAATTTTCTGAAAGGGCGAATGAATTTTTTATTGTCTGTCAAAAATTGCAAGCTATAACGATATGACATTTTTTTTTTTTTTTTTTTTTTTTTTTTTTTTTTTTTAAATTAGCTATATTTTGAAACATCACAATTTACGCGATGTAAACACAATCATATGTTTTATCCTATACCAGACTTTACTTTGTCAAAAAATATTTTTAATTTTATAGAGAAAGTTACGAAAATTCTGACTTATACTAATATAAATCAAATATTTTCGCAGTCGCGTGCATTTCGTCTTAACAATTTTTAACTGTATAATGTATCTTGTTGGCTAGTAAAATAAAATCATGGCCGGTAGGATTTTCTGAAAAATTTTCGCCCCTACGTTTGAACGTATTTTTTTCCATTTTGAATAACCCAGTAGATTTATTCACAATAGACATATTATATGACTGTAAAAGAACTTTCTCCGCAGTAAATGAATAATGAACGAGAAGCAATTTATCTTGCTTTAAAGCAATTTTTCCCCATTACATCTGTTTTCAATTTCTCGTCATATTATATACATCAGACATGGATACCTATAAAAGTTTTTTTTCAAATACTTTTAGAAACTATTTGTCAAACACTTTAGAAGATTTTACTGTAGGATTTTAATTTTCAAATTGAAAAAAGTTTATTGTTTATCTTTATAAATGAATTATTATTATTTAATTATTGCATTTCAAACTCTCTAAGGGATTTTCAGATCTGTTTGCGATTTCTTCCACAATTTTCATCTTACCGATAATAGAAGATTGAAGATATGCAAAGTACAACTTATTTTTGTCCCATCTAATGATTAACCAACACAACTATAGTTTCAAGAGCAATTAATTATCAATTATCATTATGAGATCGAATTATAGTAGAACAACTATGTCTGTCTATATAAAAAAAAGAAAAACATATTTTTGGAATTATGTTAATGTTTTTGAATCATTATATGTGGCAAAAATAAAAATGGATTTACTTTTATAAAAACATTTTACATTGATTAGCAATGATGAAAAATCGGTTTTCTGCCGTTCGGCATATTTTGTCTTCATAATTTCTGACAAAACGAAAACAAAACTTAAGTGCGCAGTTCTATTTCAGAACACTGGCCAAACAAGTTTCAAGATAAACACATGATTTTATCAGTAATTATGATCGAATAAAGTCGATGTGTTCACATTTCGATTTGATGTCCTTTTCAATCGATCATCTTTAATTTCTAAACTTTTGTTATTTAACTTTATAAGCTGTTTTCTATTTTGAAATACTAACACACTATTTCATTCTCACAATTAAACAATTTTTAACTGTTAGTTATCACTGAATATCTAGCAAATGTTTTACATCCGTATGAAAGCATTTTTGATTGGTTATTTGTTTATTTGAGTTGTCGTTTGAAGGTTTTATAAATGTTAAACTGTTCAGAAAATGTCAATTCTTAGTCCTTATGATTCACTCGATATAATTTCGTTTTATACTAATCATAAATTTTATCAGATAAAATTGAAGGAATTTATAAATAATAACTATTGGTCCGAATTTATTTGGTAAATTCAAAAACAATCTTACAATTGAAATAGTCTCGGTGAAAACAGCACTTGATTAAAATTCAAAGTTTCCACAAAGGAAGTAAAATCTCTGTACAAGCTAAAACTGCCTCACATGAAGACAAGGATATGAAAACTTCAGCTATTTAATGCGAAAAATGTTACTTTAAAGTGTCGAAATGCAAACGGGATATTAGCAAATAATCTCTCCATAGATTTAGCATTATCTGCGAGTGTCTTAGCCTGACGGAGACAGAGCTTTAAGTTCAGCAAGGTTTGTTTTCTTTCTTCTTTTTATTTTTTTCCGCTTTTATAAGAACATATTTTTTTCTTAAGGTTATTATCAACTGCTTCGCTCAAAAAGTGCAAAACGTTTTGACATATTTACAAATTCATTTTTTAACGGAAAGATATAAAACTAGAAGGCCTGACTTTGGAAGCGATTTCAAACCGAACTCAGTTTTCCATTTTACGATAATTCAATTATATATCGAGTTATGAGTTATTTTGATCACGTGATCATGCGATTTTCTACCTTTTGCTGACTGGTTTTTCTGCTTTCGTCCAAAAATGCGTTCAAAACGTCATTTTTGGCGGCTTGTTCTTAAACATCTATTAATTTTGCAAAAAAAAAAAAAAAAAAAAATGAGTGAGGTTTGAAAGTTTCTGAACAACAACACCTGCTAGTTTCAAGCATTTCCAAGCAAAAATAAACAAAACCTTGTGTCACAAAGATGGCCTTTTTGATTTAAGAATACCTTTAAAAGACGAAAGAAAAAACAGAGAAGTAAAAATATGGGACAGCATCTTCATGCCCTAAAAACAATGAAAATCATCACGTCAACTACATTTTTTCCAAAATACTTGGAAATAGTGATAATGAAAGATTACAATATCAAACTATAATTTTTTAAAATAAAAAATTGATTTTGTATCATCTGTTCACAATAACATCAGTAGATTACATACATATCATGCTATACTAACTTTTTTAAAGTTGTGAACATTGATAAGAATATCCAAATTAGCAAAATAAATGAAAGATAATACTGATCATAAAAATAGCAGAACTACCTCCATGTATAGCAAAATATGTTTAACTGAAATCAGTCAAATATTGCATTAAGTTTCATAAAAAAGTTTCTTTAAACTAAATACTATGCCTAAATGTGCTGAAGAATGCTGTGCAAAATGCACTTAATAATAATTAATTTTTTTTTCTTTTTTGAGAACACATCTGTCTTTGAAAAAGAAAGAAAAATCATCGGATGTCCTCATCTTTTCGTAAAAACAACCAGGATCATCACGTCGAGTAAATCTTCCCTAAAATTCATGAAAATATTCAATAAAAGATTACAATACCAAACTAAGAATATCCTTATTTAAAATATTAGGTCATCTTGAAAATTATGCGTCATTTTGATGAATTTAGAGACTACAAATACCAATTTTCACCGGATTTTCAATACAAAAATTTGTTTTTATAATGCATGTATAGAATACTTTTTAACTCACTTTGTAATAAATTTATTATAATTTCCGACGTAATACATTTATTTTAACATTATCTCAACAGATGAATGCCGCAGAATTTTCCGGATGATCCTACACAAAATTCATTTTGAAACACTTGTTCACATAACATCAGTGGATTAAATAAATCATGCTATGCATACTTTTTTAGAATTATGAACAGGAATAAGAAAGTAATGATGTTTATGAAACAGCAGAAATGCCTCAACGTATCACTAACTTGTTACAATTGAAATACGTCAAAGGTTTTGTTAAGTTTCGCAAAATAACGCTTTTTTAAAACCGAACTAATCTAAATAAATATGTGCTGAAGAATTGTGTATAAAATGTATTTAATTTAAACAATGTTCGTTCTTTTTTTATGAACATACATGTCTTTGAAAAAAAAAAAATAAATAAAGATCACAAAAATAAAATCACCAGACAATATCTTCTTTCCGTAAAAACAACCCGAATCATCAAGTCAGCTAAATCTTAATCCGTAATATCCACGAAAATAGTCAATATAAGATTCCGATACCTAAGAACTTTTTTAAATATACAATCGATTTATTATCCACTGTTCACATAACGTTAATAGATTAAACTTATCACGATATATGCATACTTTTTTAGAATGATGAACATTGATAAGAATACAAAAATGTGCAAAGTATATAAAAGATAAAGCAATTCGCAAAAATGGCAAAAATACCTCAACGTATCACCAAACATGTTACAATTGAAATTATTCAAAGACTTCATTAAGCTTCGCAAAAAAAGTTTCTTTAGAAGAAATCTACATAAATATGTGCTGGGGAATTGTGTGTAAAATGCACTTAACTTAAACAAGGTTCATTGTTTCTTCTTCTTTTTTCTTTTTTTTTTTTTTCCTTTTTTTTTGTGAGCATACTTGTCCTTAAAAGAAGAAAGAAAAATAGAAAAAGTAAAAACACTAGAAAGCATCTTCTTTCCATAAAAACAATCAGAATCCACACATCCACTAAACCTTCCCTAAGATCTTCGAAGTAAATGAGTCAATGAGAGATTACAAAACCAAACTAAGAACTTCCTTTTTTTTCTACCTGCTTGATGACAGGCGCTATGGACTAATCGCCTTTTTGATCCAAGACCTCCTGCTGCGTCTTTATCTCTATCTGATGAAGCGAAAATGATCAGTGCATTCCAGACACCTGTCACTTGTTTCTTACCCCATCCTCATCTTCTCTCGGAGATATCGTCTGTTCCTTCCCCTCTGCCTCCCTGAAAAATCCCTTCATGCATGACCATCGAGTGAGAAGATCAGCACAAGAACTGAAACTTTCTCGTACATAATAAAAGCTCTTAAAATGACGTGACCATAAATCTTTTGCATGTCTGCTATGCGTATCGTATGAGAATTTTAGTTTCCTACACAATTCAATATGATTGGTAGTATTGGTAAAAAAAAGAACAATGGATAAAGTAACAAATATCTCAAATATGTCACATTTACTCTGTTTCAGATTCAGATGCGATTAATCAAAACTTGCCATAACTTACCTCACAGAAAAATCTGAAAATGTGGGATAATAAATAACTAAATAAATAAATGCATGTATAAATTTGTGAACAAAAAATGAGCTTAATGTTAATTTTAAAACCACAAAAAGAAAAAAAGGAGAAGATTAAAGTCGAAGATCAGCATAAGAACTGACACTTTTTCGTACATAAAAGCTTTTAAAATGACATGACAATAAATCTTTTGCATGTTTGCTACTTGTTTCGTATGAGAATTTTAGCTTCTTACACAATTCAGTGGATTGGTAGTATTGGTAAAAAAAGGAATATTGGATAAAATAGTAAATATCTCAAATATGTCACATTTATTCTGGTTTAGACTCGGATGCAATTAATCAAAACTTGCCTCGACTTACCTTAGAAGAAAATCTAAAAAATTCAGGATAAAAAAAAAATATGTATAAAGTAAAAAGGGAAGATGCCAGAAAATAGGATGTTTTGCTTAGTAGAGCCAAAGTTGAAATGATGAGATAAAGAAAAATATACCAGCATACTCTTTAGCATTTAAGTGGTTGTGTGCATTCATTAATTCCTTTCTTAGTGTTAAAATGGTTGACTAATTTAATGTTAAATAAATTCATGTTTTTGTAGCATTTTCCCCCGCATGTTGGGGAAGATGTTACCAGTTATGGAAGAAGATGCAATACCACTGTAAATAAGAAAAATAAGGCAAACATTGGAACATTACCCGTGAATTGACAACATTTATGATCAAACAAATAAATCTGTAAACTGAAATCCTTTCTTTTCCAGTTTACTTTCCTAAAACTAATAGTTGGTAGAAATCTACACAATAGTGTAAATGATCTCATTTGAACACCATTTATAATCTTCTTGCAATTATTTCTTGCATCTGATACACTACATCCAGCACTCTTGAGACATTATTTTAAAGTTAAGTATACTTTACATACAGCACGAAAATCATCATAATTTTCCTCATCAAAATTATCGCCAGTGGTGTCCAGAGATATTTCTTCACTTGAAGAAGACATGTTTCTTTTACTTCTGTTTTTTTTTTTTTTTTTTTTTTTTTTCGAGGATTTATTTATATTTATTTTATTTTTTCTGATTTTTTTCTCTATCCTTTTTTTGCGCATTTTTTTTCTTCTCTCTGATGAAGTTAATACCTCTGCTGTTTGTTTCTTATGCCCAGATGGCTAAGGTTTTCTGACCTGAGGAATAGAACAGGACAAATAGCTTTTAGACAGGAAATCTCTTTTGTGTTGCGGTGGAAACAATTACTAGTGATACTGCCACTAGATAGGCTATTGGAAGCAACTGTTGGTGTAAGCCCACATGACCTGTTTGTGGAAGCAACTGCTGGTATAGGCTTATTGTCACATACTCAGCTTGAGGAAACAACAGCCCTATAGTTAAGTGAAGCATCAGAGATAGCAAATACACTGCTCAAAACAATTAAAGGATATTGCAGTTTTAGATGGATTTTGTATCTGGGAAACTTTTTAGCTGATTGATACATGGTCGACAGACATAGTAGGTTATATGAGAATAACTTACACATGTTTGGCAGAAAAAAATGCATTTTATTGCGAATTTGTGTACAAAAGGAAAAAAACACAATTTGTGCATATGAGAAAAAAAGAATAAGAAAAGGTGTTTTCTTCAAAGAAAATCATTTTCAGTAGGGGGTATGGTTTCCACGGGTGGCCAGCAACGTCGAACACCTTTGAGGCATGTACTCAATGAGGCTATTAATGACGAGTTGGGATATTCTGCCCCACTCTTCCAGAAGAGCTCGTTCCAGTTCTTGGAGAGTTTGTGGGTGTTGTTGGCGGCCAGAAACTCGTCTTCCTAGAGCGTCCCAAACGTGCTCGATTGGATTCATGTCTGGAGAACACGCTGGCCATTCCATTCGAACGATTCCTTCCTCGAAAAGGAAATCCTCCACCAGGTTTGCACGATGTGGCCTGCAGTTATCGTCCATTAAAATGAAGTTATCTCCGATTGCTGCAGCGTAAGGGACTATAATAGGTCTGAGGATCTCATCCCTATACCGGCGACCAGTCAGAGCTCCATCTCGAATGATGTACAGGTCAGTGCGCCCGTCAATGGAGATGCCACCATACACCAACACTCCTCCACCACCAAATCTGACACTTTCGTGCACGAACGCAGGATTATTCCTACTGCCACGGTCCCTCCAGATGAAAATACGCCTATTATCCGGATGCACAGAAAAACGGGACTCGTCAGAAAACAGAATATTGCTTCATTCATTTCTCCTCCAGTTGACATGCTCGGTTGCCCACTCCCTGCGTTCACGACGATGCCTTGATGTTAATCTAACACATACCATTGGTCGGCGAGCATACAGACCTACAGCATGGAGCCGGTTTCGGACAGTCTGAGTTGAAATCGTGGTGCCTGTAGCCGAGCGAAGGTGTTGTTGGAGAAGAGTAGTGATTATGTTTCGGTGTCTCCGAGCTGTTAACGCTAAATACCGATCTTCATTGGGCGTTGTTGCCCGTCTACGACCTTGCCTTGGTCTTTGGCCTGCACATCCACTCTCCAAAAAACGGTTCCAGATCCTGGAAATGACACTTTGTGACACTCTAATGGCTTGCGCTACTTCGGCTTGAGTTTGGCCCACTTCTAACATACCAACAATTCTCCAAGCTTCTGAATCTGTCAAACGACTTCGCTGAGACATCGTACTCATCGAAACAAAGCAATCTCTGAATGCCGATCATCCTTGTCTTCATTCTCTTTTATCCAGTTGAAAGTCAAATTTCATTCGTTGCCGCTGAAGCGACGTTTTTGATGTCTAACTCAAAATTTGCATACTCCACAGTTTGAAAACCAGAAAAATTTGCATTTGTGATTCTCCTCTTCATTTTCGGCAAAAAAAAATTCGTTTATATCTTTATTTTATATAAAACTTCAAATATCCTTTAATTGTTTTGAGCAGTGTATATGTTCTGGGATTGCTTATAAGTTATAGGGATAAATCCCAATAATTGAAAATCCAGAAGTGCCTTTTCCTACTATGATTTCCTTGCACCAAGCTGCTTTCAGAGGTTGTCAAAACTGACGTTTTGAAAATTTGCGATAGGGCTTGTTGCGGATCCGAGCATCTTTGTCAACAATATGTTTAATGGTTTCAAAAAGAGTGATCGAGTGGCTGAGTGTACTGGGTAATGTGATTTGGAAGACAGAAAATTAATTAATACATTTTTGTCTTCATTTTAGTTTATTTCTGAACAATGTTGCATCTTCCCCGATCTATAGGGGAAGATGCCACATATACTCATTTCCATATTACTGCAAGATTGTAACTTCTTCTGCTTGCCTTGTTTGTATAACAGAATGAAAAACTCCCTTATAGTGCTAATATCTCATTTAAAATAAAACATACATTTATAAACATTAAATATGAGTAACGGAATATTATAACGTCATTACTCACTAGGTTAAATGCTCATGAAATCCGAAAATAACGGCAGTTAAAGGCGACAAATTAAGATAAATTGACAAACTAACTAGACACTAGAACAAGACTCTTCACACACAATACTATAGTCACAATATTACATTACTTAAATGCGAAGTTTTCATCAGTTTAGTGTATAAAGATACATTGTAAACAAAATAATAGTTTTATATACTAAAAATGCAAAATTTTCATTAGCTTACGACTAGCAAAAAATAGTGAGTTTCAATAGATTATGAATTCTCGCATTATCAAATTCACCTACTATAGAAAGATGTTTTGTAAACAAAAGGAAGTATTATATACTTAAACAATTATTCACTGAATTATTTCCAATTAAGATTTTATCCATAAAATTTTTGAAATTACCACAATCATACTTATTGAATGTACAAATATTATCAAATTAAAGGAATTGTGCATAATACTACTAAACTGCAGAAAAAACAATCAAATATATCGTTTTTTAACCACTATTCTAATGTATTAGAGCAAAAACTTAAATTGTAGTTATGAAGAAAAAAAATACCTTCAAATAAATTCGGCCGCAAATCATCATATAAATATTATTGGTGCTAATCGACTGGCAATAACGTCTATTATATATATCTATCCTATTTAGTGCTACAATATAATGTAGTTTTAGAGGTCACCTGCATTTTAAAAATTGTGCCAACATTAATAAAAAGATAACACTTACTTTTAACACCTAATTTAAACTCCTCCGATCAGACCAGCCTAGGAAAATGCATAGTTTATGTATTTTCTCTTAAATTTTCATCGAATTATTTTTTTTTAAAATCTTTTAGTGGTTTATCCATAAATTTCGAAAAATTAAATTAAGATGTTACAAGTAAAATAATAGGAATATTAAAGTGGCAACCAGAAAAAAAATTGTAGAAATTTTAAGTATAAATAAAAAAAATAAACTCAATCTACATAACATAAAAATGCATAAACATTTTTGTATGTGATTTTCTTTTCTGTTGATACCAACAACAACAATGGATGCACATTTGATACTAGATTGTTGAACACTAAAATATCTCTATATAGGGAAAATCAGGGATAGTTGCCCCCTAATTTCTTTTTTCATTGCAATGATTTTTATGGTGTATAATTAACCTACCTATACCAAATTTTATGTAGAACATCAAAAAAAATATTGTTGTATAATATAAATACCAAATAAAACACGATCCTCAACAAAAATCTTAATCAATGATTTTGGTCATCTATCCGGGACCTCAGCATCAAACTCTTTACTTGATAGAAACAAAACAAAACCGGGAGCTTCTTTTAATGCACGTGAAGAAGGTGATTTATTTATTTCTAAATCAACTTTTTAGACACTCTAATAGCAGTCAAACATTTTAACATTTTAACAACACACTTACTCTGCCCCTGAAAGGGTATGGGGATATATGGGGATATATGGGACATATAGCGACAAAATGAAGCACGGTGTTTGAAATGTCATGAATGGTGACTCACGATGACGTTCGTGAATCGGTAATATTTCATTAGTATGGGATATATAGTCGGCATAGTGCAAAGATTTAGATCCTTTCTTTTATGATATATCATATCTGATGCATGTATATAATTTTGCTAATTATTTACTTACTTGCTATTGATTTAGAAAAACAATTCTTAACACGTTGAGTGCCGCGTTATTCATCGGTGACGGACACTGAACTTCCCATTTAAACCCGTCAATCACCGGTGATTGACAGTCAAAAATATGATATAACTAAAAATATATACATTGTCTTAAGTAATTATTGCAAAATTATTTAAAATTTATTCAACTCTTATTTATTACAGGATTATACTTTCTTAATAATTACTTATAACAATATATTTCTTAAAGTTTTATATCATATTTTATACTCTCAGACACCGGTTACTGACGCGGAAAACTCAGTGTCAGTCACCATGGCACTCAATGCGTTAATCAACATCAGAAGTAATTAGACGTAGAAGCACGTACTCATATAATATATAAGAAAGTATTACATGAATAACACATTCTATAAAAAACGGCAAACTATAAACTGTACAAAATATAAAACTAAATCATTTAATCAAACAAACGCATGAAAATATATTCATCTAGAATATTCCTAATCATGTGTTTAGTTTTATAAAGCATCGCCATTTTATATAACAGAAAATATCCACAAAATCATCGATATTATAGATCTACTACTACACTTTGCGACGCACTACTCGTTATCTCATCGGCAATGTGACACATAGAAGTCATTTAAATAACAACGCAAAGATTTAAAATTTTGCATATCTGTCATCTAACTTCGAAAATAAAAGAAAGATTAATTTGCCTTTCTACAGTTATATCATGCTCAACGTAAAAAGCTGATCATATCGAAGGTCAAAGCAATAGCCAATTAACTAATCAAAACTGGACATTCAGATACTAAATAGATTTAGATCCTTTTCTTCATGATATATCATATCTGATGCATGTATATATAATTTTGCTACATATTTACTTACTTGCTATTGATTTAGAAAAACAATTCTTAACACGTTGAATAGACTTCAATCATCGGTGACTGACACTGAACTTCCTGTTTAGGCCACGTCAATCATTGGGGACTGACAATCTGAAATATGATATAAAACTAAATACATATTGTTTTAAGTATTTACTGAAAATGTATTTAAAATTTACTCAAATTTTATGTATTACAGGATTATATTTTCTTAATAATTACTTAAAACAATATAATTTTTTTTTAGTTTTATGTCATATTTTATGATGTCAGGCACCGGTGACTGACGAAAATTCAGTGTCAGAAGTAATTAAAAGTAGAAGCATGTACTCAAATAATATATAAGAATGCATTACATGAATAGCACATTCTATAAAAAAGGCAAAATATAAACTATAGAAAATATAAAATTAAATCATTTAATCAAACTGATGCATAAAAATATATTCATCTAAAATATTTCTAATCATGTGTTTAATGTTATAAAGCATTGCTATTTAATACACAGAAAATATCCACAAAATCATCGATATTATAGATCTACTACAATTTGCGACGCACTAATCGTTATTTCATCGGCAATGCGACACATAGAAGTCATTTAAATAACAACGCAAAGATTTAAAATTTTGTATATCTGTCATCTAACTTCGAATATGAAAGACTGATTAATTTGCCTTTCTGCGGTTATATCATGCTCGGCGTAAAGCTGATCAGATGGAAGGTCAAAGGAATGGCCAATTAACTAACCAAAACTTGTCATAGACGTTCAGATACTAAATAGATTTAGAAAGACAGATGGGCAATAAGCCAGTGCTTCTCATTCTTGAAGATGGATGTCTGAAATATGTATTCATGACTGGATGTACAACGTATTACGTATCTGTTTTTTTTTTTTTTATGTATATTTTTGAAAAGCAAATGCAGAAAAAGTTACGTTACTTAATAGACGACAGTTCTAATTTGAGCTTAGTTGCGTGAACGTATCAATATGCATCGAAAAAAGACTGGAAAACGGAAGACATTGATGATTGACATTAACGGTTTTACATTGTTTTTGAAAATTTGTGAATAACCAATTCGTCAATATTTTGGAATATGAAACGTTTGTAAAGATAGATTATAAATTATTCATTACGAAAATAAAACTGAAGATGGTAAAATAGTTAGAAATTTAAACAATTTTAAGTAACAACAGAAAGATTCAAAATCTTGCACAGTGCATAAATGTCATCAAATTTCGAAAACAAAGGGAAATTTGATTTGCCTTTCTATGGCTATCATGCTTAGGTTAAAATTGATCAGATGATAGATCGAATGAATAGCCAATTAATTAACCAAAATTTGTCATTGACATTAAGCGACTAAATATATTTAAAAAAGGGATATGTGTAATATACCAGTGCCTCACACCTACAAATATGAAATAAATAAAATATATATCGATAGATATATAGTTTGATACAAAGTGTATTAAATATAGATTACTGATTTTTAATTGACCCCTTCTATATTGTAACGTATGATATCTTTCAGGGTTCCAGATGAGAATGAATTATTGGACAAATATTGTTATTTCAATTCTCTAACTTGAGATCGATGTTACAAACACGTGATACATTTTAAAAGCCATAATACAAATTACTGTTCCAAATGGGATTCAGTCAGAAGCATGTTTTGGCTCATATCAAATCATTTACTATAGAAAATATTAATTTAAATCATGTATCAAACAAGAACTTAAACTACATTAATCCAAAATATTTCAAATTCTGTGTTTATTGTATTATTGTAAAAAATTAAAATTTAACTTAAACATAAAATCGCCTTACACAGTCAATGGTATGATCGTACTATTAATAACTGTGATTCGCTAACCATTGTCTGATCGACAATGCGACACATTTGTGTCATATAAATTTAAATAACAACGCAAAGATTTAAAATGCTGTACAAAGTATAACTGTCATCGAATTTAGAAAATGTAATTTAATTTGCCTTCCTGCTGTTATGTCATGCTCAGAATAAAGCTGATCAGATGAAGGTAAGGAAGAGTCAATTAACTAACTAAAGAATAACATAGATGTCCAGGTATTAAATCATTTCCGTAGCTAGCGGGTTACTAGGGTGGGAAGCTCAGCCCCTCTAAAACATTTTGAACCTCCCCTGGAAAAGATTGCAAGGTCACTAAATGAATTTCTGTTCCGAAAATCCAAATGAAATTCCGTTCAAAAATTTAATTTTGTTATTTTGAAGCCCTTTCACAGCTTTGCAGAAGTACTAAATTGTAACTGAAATAAATTGTTCAACACTCGCTCATTCTATTTGCACACATGAAACCAACATGAAGTTTAATTTTGCACTAGTTATACACCCGAATTTCATCATCATATTTTATTCATAGCATAAAATGAAGTAATTCCAAAGTTTAATAAGAAACATAGTAACTACAATGTGAATATGCACTAATTTATCTTTCTGCATCTGAGAGAGAGAGAGTAAATATGAGCCCCCCCCCTATATTTTTTGAACCCCCCTCTAATTTTCACTTCTATCTACGGCCCTATTTTAAATAGATTTAAGGAGACAGTTGAGTTAGCTAAAATGCCTTTCATTCTTGATAATAGATGACTTAAATATTTATTGATATGTGAATGCATCACTGGATATAAAATAATGTCAGACGTAGCCTTTTTCTTTATTGCTTAACCCCTTAATCCACTCATTGTCTCTCCAAGTAGCTCAAAGTGTAGAGCTTTGACAATTTAAGTCTAAGGTTCTTGGGTTCGATTCCTGCCCTGGTATGTTTCTCCTTCTTTGAAAAAAATTTAATTAGTATGAAATATTTACCAATCAGCATGATTGAGTTAAAAATAATAAATTGTATAGAAAATCGCCACAAAGTCAATGATATGACCGAAGTACTGTCTAACCACGGTCTAATCAGCAAGGCATCCTTTAAATAACAACACAAGGATTTAACATCCAGCACAATGCATAATTGTCATCTATTTTTAAAAATAAAAAAACAATTAATTTGCCTTTTTGCGCTTATATCATGCTCAGAGAAAGGCTAATCAGATGAAAGGTCAAAGGAATAACCAATTAACTAACCAAAACTTGTCATAGACATCCAGATATTAAATAGATTTAGAAAGACAGATGGGCAACACGCCAATGCTTCTCATCCCTGAAGATGGATGTCTGAAATATCTATTCACGACTGGATGTATGACATCTTTTCTTATCTGATTTTTTTTTCAATGTGTATTTTTGACAAGCAAATACGGAAAAAGTAGGGTATTTAATATTGAGTTAGTTTCGTGAACGCATGGATATGTATCAACCAAAGACCTGGCAGGCGGGAGACATTGAAAATGTATTTTACTTTGTTTCAATATTTGTGAATAATCATATCTAGGGCATTTAGTAGACAACGATTTTAATTTGAGTTAGTTTCGCGAACGTATAAATATGCACAAACAAAAGACCTAGCAAGCGAAAAACCATTGATAATGCATTTTACTTTGTTTCAGCATTTGTGAATAATCATATGTAGAGCATTTAGTAGACAACGGTTTTAATTTGAGTTAGTTTCGCGAACGTATGGATATGCACAAACAAAAGATCTAGCAGGCGAAAAACCATTGATAATGCATTGTACTTTGTTTCAAAATTTGTGGATAATCATAAGTAGAATATTTAATAGACGACACCGACGATTTTAATTTCAATTAGTTTCATAAACATATGGATATGCATCAACAAAAGACCTGACAGGCGGAAGACATTGAAAATGTACTTTACTTTGTTTCAACATTTGTGAATTATCATATGTAGGGCATTTAGTAGACAACGGTTTTAATTTGAGTTAGTTTCGCGAACGTATGGATCTGCACAAACAAAAGACCTAGCATGCGAAAAACCATTGATAATGCATTTTACTTTGTTTCAACATTTGTGAATAATCATAAGTAGAATATTTAATAGACGACACCGATGATTTTAATTTCAATTAATTTCATAAACATATAGATATGCATCAACAAAAGACCTGGCAGGCGGAAGACATTGAAAATGTATTTTACTTGTTTTAGAATTTATTAATAATCATAAGTAGAATATTTAATAAGATTACGAATTACGATTCTAATTTGAGTTGGTTTCGTGAACATATAGATATGCATAAACAAAAGACCTGGCAGGCGAAAGACATTAATAATGCATTTTACTTTGTTTCAAAATTTGTGCATAACCATAATTAGAGTATTATAGTAGACGATAGTCTTAATTTCAGTTGATTTCGTGAACATATGGTTATGCATAAACAAAATACTTTTTGGCGGAAGACATTGATAACATATTTTACTTTGTTTCAAAATTTGTGCATAACCATAATTAGAGTATTTAGTAGACGATGATCTTAATTTCAGTTCTTTCGTGAACATATGGATATGCATAAACAAAATACTCTTAGGCAGAAGACATTGATAATATATTTTTGTTTCAAAATTTGTGCATAACCATAATTAGAGTATTTAGTAGACGATGATCTTAATTTCAGTTGTTTTCGTGAACATTTGGATATGCATAAACAAAATACTCTTAGGCGGAAGACACTGATAATATATTTTTGTTTCAAAATTTGTGCATAACCATAATTAGAGTATTTAGTAGACGACGGTCTTAATTTCAGTTATTTTCAGGAACATATGGATATGCATAAACAAAATACTCTTTGGAGGAAGACATTGATAATGTATTTTGTTTCAAAATTTGTGCATAACCATAAGGAAGGTCTTTAATAGACGACGGTTTTAATTTCAGTTATTTTCGATAACATATGGATATGTATAAACAAAAGACCTGGCCAGCGGAAGACATTGAAAATGTATTTTACTTGTTTTAGAATTTGTTAATAATCATGAGTAGAATATTTAATAAGGTTACATATTACGATTCTAATTTGAGTTAGTTTCGTGAACATGTGGGTATGCATAAACAAAAGACCTGGCAAGCGAAAAACATCGATAACGCATTTTACTTTGTTTCAAAATTTGTGCATAACCATAATTAGAGTATTTTGTAGACGACGGTCTTAATTTCATTTACTTTCGTAAACATACACTGTTAAAAATAAATCTGTGAATTCCAGGTGAAACTACCGGCAGCAATGCAGCCGAACTTTTACCGTTCCGTTAGTGGATTTTCCGGTTTGGGAAATAAATTAAGAAAAAACTCCGTTTTAAGATGCGGTAATTTTCCATTATAAATTTTGGTATTTCTCCGTTATTTCTTACCGCCAGAACGGTCGCTTCCCGTTAGTTAATACAACAAAAAAGGTATATATCCGTTATTTTTCCAAGTTACTGTCCGTTAATTAATGTAGCAAGAATGGTATATTTCCGCTTTTTTATCAGCCCTTTTTCAGTGCACTGTCCGTTAATTAATATACAAGGGTATGTTTCCCTTTTTTATCAGCTCATTTTCAGGTCACTCTTTTTCATATTTCTTTTTTAGAAATTACTTTTAAAATATAATCTCACTAATACAATGAAAGCATAATTTAATAGTAAATATGGGTATTTTTGAAGACAATAAAAGGTTATTAACATCAGAAATTACTGCAATAGTTTTCCTCAAAATTCTCAAACCGTAATGTGTAGATTTTACAGAAAATAATCCAGAGCCATGTTTTCAAATGTTATTTTTAATTGTTTTAAATGAATATAGAATTTTAAAGTTTAAAAATTCAGCTGCTGAACACATTTTTTTTTCAAAAGTATGTAAAGTTTTATGTGAGGAGTAGAGTTACAGTGGTCTCGCAGTTGTGATGTTTTGGTAGGATACAGACTTCAAACAAACAGCTACTACGTTTTATTTTTCATTTAACATAAATGTATAAATTTATCACTGCATATAATGTAAAAAAAATTATTAAGCTATAATATACAAATGAAATAGAAAGTTCATCATATTATCTGTTTGTTTGGAGTTAGTTTCTGTTTTCATTCGCTTCTATGAAATTCCAATTCAATGTTCATTAAAAGCATCTATTAATTTTTTACAAATATATTCTTATTTGCAATTTTACAAATATAATTTTAATTGCAATCGTAAGAAATTTTTTGGCTAAATTTTGCTCAGTAGCACAGAGGTTTGAGATTATCTTTGAACTCATCTTTAATTTATAAAAGAAACTCGCTATACCTTTTTGATTTTCCTGTTAGTATTCGTTTCTTTATTTCTGTTGCAGGAAAATAGGTCAACTATTAATTCAAGTGAAAAATCTATAGATGAGGTCCCATAAGCCTAAATAAACTTGTAAGAATCTGAATTTTTACTTTTTTTTTTTTTTTTTTAATGACTCTTATAAAGACCGTAATTTGTGAGTTAAGTAGGCCTGGGCCTTAAATCGATTTAAAGCTTACATCGGAAATCGCGATTTAGCCATCGCCTTACATCGCGATTCAGCCATTGCCTTACATCGCGATTTAGTCAGCCTTAAATCGTGATTTAGCCATTGGTTTTATATAGTTTTCAAATAATGATTCAGAGCTAACACCAGAAAATTGAGTTATCTACTTTGGTGTATATACTGCTTGCATGTCAAATTAGTGTTAAATCGATTTAGCGATTTAAGCAAACTTTGCAAGCCTCAATGCTTTCCAATTTAGGAAAAAGGTGATGTAAGAAAAAGATGATTTAGAGAAAACAGAGCAAGTTGGTGTTAAATCGATTTAGAGGATCCGATTTAAACACACATCACAAACCTCAGTGTTTTCGATTTAAGAAAAAGACTATTTAAGAAAAACATTGCAAGCTGGTGTTAAATTGATTTAGTAGGATTTGATTTAAAATTAGCAGCAGTCACTTGCCATGTGGTTATTAAAAATGTAAAAGTGGCAATTAAAAAATTTCGTTTGCCACCCTTGTCGTCATTCGCCAAGTGGCGGTTAAAAAAAAATCTATTTTCGGTCGCCCAGTGAAATGCAGTTTTTTCATAGAAGTATGCATCTCTACATTGATCACATCTAATTAGAAAAGTGTTTTCTTCTTTTTCCTACTGGATGCAAACAGATTTCAATTACATAGCTGTATTTTCAATATTTTGGTTTTTTGCAGAGTTCTTTTACTGTGTTCAGTTTGGTATTTTTTCGAGAAATGCAGTTTCATTTTGCAAAAATGTATTCATCAGCATTGATTCCACACACATTTCAAGTAATTTGTTGGCTATTGATCGCCATCCTAGTCGTCACTCGCCAAGTGGCGATTTAATAGATCTATTTTCAATCGCCAAGTGAAATGCAATTTTTTTCATGAAAATATGCATCTCTACATTAATTACATCTAATTAGAAAAGTGGTTATTTCTGTTTCCTACTGAATGCAAACAGATTTCAATGATATGGCTGTATTTTCAATATTTCGTTTTCTTTTATATATTCGTTTTCTTTTATTCGCATTCTTTTATATATTTCAGTTGCATGTTTTTTTTTTCAAGAAATACAGTTTTATTTTGCAAAATATATTCATCAGATTTGATTCCATATGCATTTCAAGTAATTTATTGGTCATCGATCGCCACACTAGTCATCACTCGCCAAATGACGATTTAAAATAATAATTATTGATCGCCAAGTGAAATACAGTTTTTTTCATTAAAATATGCATATCTATATTAATTACATCTAATTAGAGAACTGGTTAATTCTTTTTTCTATTGGATGCAAGCAGATTTAGATGACGTTTTTGTATTATCAATATTGCGGAGATTTTTTGCCATGTGCTTTTAGTAGGGATGCACAACCTTTTGAAGAAAAGGGCCACTTACAAATATATCTGGGTGGTCGAGGGCCACATCAATAACAGGGAGAGTATTTGATTTCGAGGAGGTGTTCTGTGGACTATAATAGGATAAAAAGTATGGTTACAGAGGGGAGAGGGAGGGGGGAGGTTACCCTTTTAAGTTCTCTTACCCAGTCAAAATATTCAATTCAGTTGGTAAGAATATATCAGCAGTTTTTATGTTTGTATCTATAATAATTATAGCGAGGATTTTTATTGTGTAATAATATTCCTGGACGTTATTCAGGAGAGTAAAATTTGTCTTATTAAAAGTGCTAGAAAACAAACATAAGTGGCTGATTGCTGAAAAAAAAATTATTTTATGAACGAAGGAAAAAAAAGGAGCAGATCAACAAGCTTTTTAAGTGAATGATCAATGAAATTCTGATTTTTCTGCGCCTGATCAACAAAATTTGCACTTTTTACGAAACCTACCGACAAAATTCACACTCTTTCTAAGCCTGATTGCCAAAATTTGCAATTCTTATGAAACCGATTGACGAAATTCGCGATTTTTAAAAATCCAATCGACGAAATTCGGGATTTTTACGAAACCGATCGACAAAAATTTTGATTTTTACGCAGCCGATTTACGAAATTTGCTTACTATTTTTCATCACATGATCGATAAGGTTTGTGATTTTTCCATGGCTGATCAATGAAATTATCGATTTTTCGTGCCTGATCTACACAATTCGCTATTTACACGAATTCCAATCGACGAAATTCGCGATTTTTACTAAGCCGATCGACGAAATTCATGATATTTACTAAGCTGATTGACAAAATTCGTGATTTTTACGAAAAGGTCGACAAAATGCTGGTTTTTTATGAAGCTGGTCGACGAAATGAGCGATTTTTCATCGCATGATCGACAAAATTCACGATTTTTGCGAAGCCGATCGAGAAAATTCACAATTTTTCTGCGCTTAACCAATAAAATTGGCGACTTTTACAAAGCAAATCGGCAAAATTCGTGATTTTCACGAGACCCATCGACGAAATTCGTGATTTTTCTTCGCGTGATCATCAAAATTCGCGATTTTTAAGAAGCCGATCGAGAAAATTCACAAATTTTTCGCTCATGATCAATAAGATTACCGATTTTACCAAACCAATCGACAAAATGCGCGACTTTTACACAGGTGATAGATGATATTCGAGATGTTTCTTCGCATGACAGGCAAATTTCGCGATTTTTTCGAAGCCAATCGGCAAATTCGCGAAATTTACGAAGTTCATCGACGAAATTCTCGATTTTTTCGAAGCTGATTGAGAAAATTCACAGTTTTCCCGAACTTGACCAATAAAATTGGCGACTTTTACAAAGCCGATCGGCAAAATTCGATATTTTCACGGGACCGATCGACGAAATTCGTGATTTTTCTTCGCATGATCATCAAAATTCGTGATTTTTAAGAAGCCGATAGAGAATATTCACAATTTTTCCACTCCTAATCAATAAAATTAGCGATTTTTACAATGCCGATAGGCAAAATTCGCGATTTTTACGAGATCGATCGACGACATTCGCGAATTTTACGAAACGAATCGATGAAATGCGCAACTCCTACAAAGCTGCTCGTCGAAATGCGCGACTTCTACAAAGCTGTTCGACGAAATTCACGATATTTGAGAAGCCGATCGGCGAAATTCACGATTTTTACGAAGCCGATCAATAAAATTCACATTTTTCCGCGCCTGATCAGATTCAGATTCAGATTCAGATTCAGATTCAGTTAGGTGGGGAGGCCTACCATATGGCTTGAGCTCAACAAGCCCCACCTAACATTTATTATTATTTAAAAAAAAAAAAAGTACAATTATTTCACAAATGGTTGCCCAATTTCTTCTGGGCGAACCTAAAGTTTTTACAATATTAAAATGCATAAATTTCAAAATTTAAAATAGAAGAGTTAATTAAGACAATTAAGAGTTTGTGAATGTCTATAAAAAATTTTAGATGCATTTTTTATTTAAAAAGTTCAACTAAGTTCGACTATCATAAGTATGATAGAGTAAATGTTTTTAGAAATGTTTAAACAGAAATATGATTTGATAAGCTTGCTAATGCGCAAGTTGAAATATATACTGATTCTTTTCAACGAGGGTGATGCAGTCAATTATTTTCTGTAATAATTTCGGACATTTCAATACATATGAAAACCACTCATTTAATTTCATATTTGATGGCTTTCGCAGATGAAAGGTTGAAGTTAGTGGACAATTTAACATGAAGTGCAAGGAGGTACTTCTGTTCCCACAAGTACAGAGGTCAGAATCTACTTTATTAAATTTAACTAGATATGAAGAAAAAGGACCATGAATGGTAGCGAATAAATATAGATTTCGATGAAAAAGTAAAAAGTCTTCTGAAATTTTCGGTAGAAATTCGTATGTGTATCTGCCGGTATCTGCATAGTCCCAATAGTTTTGCCAGTGTTGAAGCGAATCTAGCTTTAATTTTCTTTTTACTAAGGATGCTGGTAATGGATAGAATTTTGTTTCTATTTGTGATGATTCCAGCGTAGCTTCTTTTGCCAAGGTATCCGCTAATTCGTTTCCTTTTATGCCCGTGTGGCCTCTTATCCATTTGAAAACAAAATTTTTAGTAGTTTTCTGCAATAGTAATATGATTGAGGTTACTAATATATCTCTTGTATTAATGACTTTTAAGGCTTGTAGGCTTGATAAACTGTCTGTTTGAATTAATATATTTTGAAAATTGCTTGAATTTGCCCAGATTATTGCATCATGAATAGCTAACAATTCTGCTTGATAAACACTATTGTCATTTATTAAGGACTTTTGATATGTTTGAATTAAATGATTGTTATAGAAAGTACAGAAGGCATAGGCTGTGCCAGATTCAGTTTTTGAGCCATCGGTGTATATTTCCACTAAGTTAGTTAAATTCGGAGGTATGTCTTCTATCCAATGTAAATACTTTTTAAATGGTTTTATCTGGCACGTTTTTAGTCTTGTTTGTATTAGGGTTGGATCGAACTCTTCTGATGGTATGCCAAGTCTTAATACTTGCCCAGCTTGAGATTCTCTTTTTATTTGATATTGTAGCGGAATTATTCCAGTTAATGTGCATAAGGCAGAGGTTGCCGTTTTCCTGTATGCTTTAGAAATCACCAAGAGACATTCTGCTTGTATTGATGATAAAATGCGTAAGCCATGGGATTTTTGCAATCTTGGAAACCAGATTGATGCACCATAAGATATTTTTTTCTCCAATATTGTTTGATACCACACTTTTAAAATATATTTTGGAAGACGATACGAGGAAGAGAATTTGAAAAGATTTTGATAAAATTAACAATTTTTACGAAGCCGATCGAAAAAATTGAAAATTTTTCCACGCCTGATTAATAAGATTAGTGATTTTTACGAAGCCAATCGACGAAATACGCGATTTTTACATAGGTGATGGATGATAGTCGCGATTTTTCTTCGCATGACTGGCAAATTTCGCGATTTTTACGAAGCCGAACGGCAAAATTCGCGATTTCTACGAAGCCGATTGAGAAAATTCATAATTTTTCCGCGCTTGACCAACAAAATTGGCGATTTTTACAAAGCCAATCGGCAAAATTGACGATTTTTACAAAGCCGATTGACAAAATTCGCATTTTTTCCGCGCTTGATCAATAAAATTAACGATTTTTACAAAGCGGATCGGCAAAATTCGCGATTTTTAAGAGGTCGATTAAGAACATTCACGTTTTTTACGATGCCGATCAACGAAATTCGCGAGTTTTCGAATCCGATCGACGAAATACGCAATGAAGTCACTCGAAGAAAACCACAATTTTTACAAAGCTGAACGATGAAATTTGAGATTTTTACGCGCCTGATCAATAAAATTCGCGATTTTTATGAATCTCATCGAGAAAATATTCATGATTTTTTCTCGCATGACTGAAAAAATTCACAATTCTTCCGTGCCAGATCGACTAAATTCGCGATTTTTCCACCTTTAATTGACCAAATACGCATTTTTCCACGCCCAATCAACGAAATTCGCGGCTTTTAAATAACTTTGACGAAATCGTCATTTCTGTACGCGGAAAGATGAAATTCGCAATTTTTTCTGCGCATCATCGCAAAATTCGCGATTTTTCCGTGTCTTATGAACAAAATTTGCGATTTTTTGAAGCCACATTGACAAAATTCCCCTACCTATTTTTCCCTACCTGATCATTGAAATTCGCGATTTTTCCGTGTTCGATCTACGAAATTTGCGATTCTTAAGTGACTGGTGAAATTATATTTTTTTCCTGCGGTAAATTGATGAAATCTATGATTTTTTTCGCGACTTAAGCACAAAAATTGCAATTTTTTTCAGTTGTAAATTATCGAAGTTCGCGGGCCTCACGTTAACCCGTCGCGGGCCAAAGATGGCCTGCGGGCCACAGGTTGTGCATCCCTAGCTTTTAGTATATTCAGTTTGATTATTTTTTCAAGAAATATAGCTTTATTCTGCAAAATATATTTATCAGCTTTGATTCTACGTGCATTTCAAATAACTTATTCCTTTTTTCACACTGGATGCAAATGGATTTCAAAGGCATTTCAGTACCTTCAATTTTCGACTTCTGTTGCATGCTCAGCTCTTTATTTTTTTCCCAAGATAATACTGTTTAATGATGCGAAATACACTCACCAGTATAGATGCCAACTGTATTACGTTGGTAGTATAAATTTGGCGTCTCCTAAATTCCCGCGCCGGGGCGACCGCTCCCTTCGTCCCCCCCTCCCGCCCTTCTGCACTGCGCTACCCTCTCAGAAATGTATGCTGTATCTCAGCCCCCTCTGAAATGATAAGTCTAGATACGCTACTGCTAGCATAGATGTCAACTGCATGTGATGTGTGTAGTGTATTACTAACACATTTATTAAGGGGTCCCTCCCCCCAAAATTCTGTGTTTTTAATGGTGAAAATGTGCAATTTCTCTCCCCCCCCCCCCCTCGGAGCCACAGAAATACCTCCCGGAGAAAATTGTCTGAATTCAACACTGCGTTTATTTATTAATTAAAATCCAAAAAACAATTTGTGTTTTTTTTAAATTAATTCACTATTTATGGCGGTGGGGGGGGGGGGGGCAATTTTAAAGTTAAAATTCAAATTTGCAGGTCTGAGCCTTAAATCGTTTTAACGCTTACATCGGAAATCCGATTTAACTATTGGTCTTGAGTAGATACATCGAACGTCGCGATGTGGCGAAACGGTGTAGCCTTGATTTAACGCTTACATCGGAAATCCGATTTAACTATTGGTTTTCAATAGATACATCGGACGTCGCGATTTAGCCAGTTCTTAAATCGCGATGTAGCGAAACGATGTAGCCTTGCCTCAATGCTTTCCGATTTAGGAAAAAGGCGATGTAAGAAAAATACGATTTAGGGAAAACAGAGCAAGTTTGTGTTAAATCGATTTAGCAGGGTCAGGACAAGACCGTAGCTAGAAGTGAATAATAGGTGTGTGGGGGGGCTTAAGAAAATGTAGGGGGTGCTTATTTGTTTTTTATCTTTCTCTGACACAGAAAGAAAAATTAGTGCATATTCACATTGTAGATACTACGTTTCTCATTAAACTGTTGTAATAACTTCATTTTATGCTAAAAAAGTACATGATGATGAAAATTTTGAGTCTATAACTGGTGAAAAATTAAACATCATGTTAGCTTCATATGTACAAATAGGATGAGGGAGTGCTGAAACGCTTATTTTAGATACAATTTAGTAATTCTGCAAAACTGTGAAAGAGTCTCAAAACTAAATTAGATTTTTGAACAGAATTTCATTTGGATTTTCGGAACAGAAATTCATTGAGTGACCTTGGAATCTTTTTCGGGGGGGGGGGGGGTCAAAATATTTTAGGGGGGCCGCCCATAGCGCCCCCTATGTGTTGTAGCAGGATTTGATTTAATACAGATAAAAATTAGCGGCCGACACTTGCCATGCGGTACTTAAAGATATAAAACTGGCGATAATTTTTTTTTTCGATCGCCAAGTGAAATGCAGATTTTTTCATGGAAATACGCATCTCTACATTGATTACATTTGATTAGAAAAGTGGTTATTTCTTTTCCCTACTGGATGCAAACAGATTTCAATAATTTAGCTGTATTTTCAATCCCCGGAGCAGAATCGGCGCAACGTTGCGACAAACTATTTTTTAACTTTTAAAAATTTAGCAAAAATTTAAAATTCTGTCCTAAATCCAAAATTTCAGACATAAAATGCATCGCGAATTTCGATAGTCTTCGAGAAAAAATCAATTTCGTCATAGATCGCGAAAAACACGCGACTTTCGTTCAAAGATCGCGAAAAAACGGTAAATTTCCTCAAAAAAATCACGAAAAAAGGCAAATTTCTTCAAAAGATCACGAAAAAAGCGGCAAGATTCTTCAAAACATCGGAAAAAAAGGCAAACTTCTTCAAAAGATCACGAAAAAACGGCAGTTTTTGTCAAAAAATCAAGAAAAAAACGACAAATTTATGAATAAATTACAAAAAAAAGGCTAATTTCGACAAAAAATCACGAAAAACGGCAAATTTCTTTAAAAGATCGCGTAAAAACGGCAATTTTCGTAAAAGATCACGGAATAACGGCGAATTTCTTCAAAAAATCGCGAAAAACTACAAATTTCTTCACAAAATTACGAGAAAACGGAAATTTTCTTCATAATAACACGAAAAAAAGACAAATTTCTTCAAAAGATCGCGAAAAAACGGCAGTTTTCGTTAAAAAATCCAAAAAACTGCAAATTTCGTAAAAAAAAAAAAAATCACGAAAAAAACGACAATTTTTTTCAAAAGGTCGCGAAAAAACGGCAAATTTTTTCAGGAGATCGCGAAAAAACGGCAAATTTCTTCAGGAGATCGCGAAAAAACGGCAAATGTCTTCAAGAGATCGCGAAAAAAAAACAGCAGGTTTCGTCAAAGGGGACCCCCCCCCCTCTTTTGGACAATATATGAGGTGTCAAAAATTCTGAGAACAAAGAACTTCTTTTTAAAAATATACTTTTCTTTTGTCTATCACAAATACTTAGGAGGTTTGAGTGCATATAATGTAATGCGGGATATTGGTCTGCAGACTGTTTTTTAAGTTTTTACTTGTGTTGTAGACTGCAGAAAAAATTTCTGCTGCTGGTTTTTCAATATTTTGGTTTTTTGTCGTATTCTTATAGTGTGGTTAGTTGGAATTATTTTTCCAAGAAATAAGTTTTATTTTGGAAAATATATTAATTCATCAGGTTTGATTTCACATGCATTTCAAAAGTACATTTATTGGACATCGATCGCCACCTTAGTCGTCACTCACCAAGTAGCGATTAAAAAATCTATTTTCAATCGCCAAGTGAAATGCAGTTTTTTTTTCATGGAAACATGCATCTTTACATTGATTACATCTAATTAAAAAAGTGGTTATTTCTTTTTCCTACTGGATGCAAACAGATTTCAATGACATAGCTGTATTTTCAATATTTTGGTTTTTTGCCGAGTTCTTTTATCGTGTTCAGTTGGATTATTTTTTTAAGAAATACAGTTTTATTTTGGCAAAATATATTTATCAGCTTTGATTCCACATGCATTTCAAGTAATTTGCTGGTCATCTATCACCACTCTAGTCATCACTCGCCAAGTGACGACTTAAAATAATAATTATTGATCGCCAAGTGAAATACAGTTTTTTTTCATCAAAATATGCATATCTACATTGATTACATCTAATTAGAGAACTGGTTAATTCTTTTTTCTATAGGATGCAAGCAGATTTCGATGACATTTTTGTATTTTCAATATTGCGGGGTTTTTTTGCCATGTGCTTTTAATATATTCAGTTTGATTTTTTTTTTTTTTTTTTTTTTTTTTCCCATGAAATATAGCTTTATTCTGGAAAATATATTCATCAGCTTTGATCCCACATGCATTTCAAATAATTTATTTCTTTTTTCACACTGGATGCAAATGGATTTCAAGGAACTTTTCAGTATCTTCAATATTCAATTTCTGTTGCATGCTCAGCTCTTGGATTATTTCCCCCCCAAGATATACTATTTAATGATGCGAAATACACTCACCAGTATAGATGTCAACTGTATGTGATGTGTGTAATGCATTAAAAACCGTTTATTTATTAATTAAAATCTAAATAACATTTTATTGTGTTTTATTTGTAAATAATTCATTATTTATGTCTGAGAAAAATAAAAAAAAAGTCAAGGTTAAAATCTAAATTAACCCATTCTTAGTTTATATTTTTATGCATTATTTTGATGAAAAATTATTTTTCATATGTTTGTGTAGCATTAGAATACTTTAGTTTTAATTAACTATTTAATTAAAAATATTTTAAAAGGGTTCTGTAATGTTTTAGGTAATTTGTTTTTTACAGCAGAATGAGGAAGCATTCAATGAATTTTTCTGTAGATTTGCGGTTTTCTACTTTTTTTTGTCATTATAAAGATATATATATATTTAAGATTATGTTTTATTACTAATCTTACAGGGGCCAACGATCTAAAAAAAACAGCAACTTTGGTAATGTGGTCTTTCAATCTTTCTCCATTCACTATATGAATGTCAACATTTATATTAAACACATTTCTTTAATCTAAAAGTTTTTAAAAAAATGCACCCTTTTTCTCAAATCTCTCCCCCCCCCTCCCCTCTTTTTTTATACTACTATTCTTCTGATGGTAAATGAACAGCTAAATTTATCAGTGAATCTGCTTCTGTCTTACTTCAATAAGTTTTTAACTCAGTGTCTGTAAAACACAAGTGCATTCATGTTATTAGCAATGAAATGCTATTTGAGCGTGTTATGGGAAGTTGCCCCCAGGCTTCCCTACTCAAGTAATTTAGATTGTAGCATTCAAAACAAGTCAGACACAATGAAAAAAATCCTTTTTTATTTTATTTCTTTAAGGATGAGTTTATAAAAAATATTAAAATAGATCACTAATTTTAAAAAAAAGGCATTCAGTTTTGTGTGTGTGTGTGTGTGTGTGTGTGTGTGTGTAAAAAATATATTTTTTAGTTATTTGAACAATTAAATGCTAAATTAATACAAGTGGGGGGGGGGGGCATAAAGCCCATATTTTGTTACTAAAAATTAAATGATAGGTTTCGTATTATAGAGGGTAAAATTAGTGCTAAATCGCAATGTTAGATAGATGATAAATCGATTTAAGAAATCTCTACATCACCCAGTCCTAATGTTTTCACTTCAAATTAAATTACATACTCCTCCTATTAAAAAAATCGATTTATTGAAATTATCATAAAAGATGTTTATCAATGTATCTATTTGAGTCTTATGTCTATAATAGGATGGGATTCAATTTTTTTGTGTTTATTATGTAAATAACTGTTTTCAAAAAATTTAGAAAAATAACTGTATACTATATAGTACAAGAAAGGATAAAGGGGGGGGGGGGGTTAATAAATACTGTATTTTGTCTCTATAAATAAGTAAAAACGGGTTTTCATAGACTAAAGGTAAAATCGCTAAATCGCGATGTAGGATGGGTGATAAATCGGTTTAAGAAATTCCTACATCGGCTCAGTGCTAGAGTTAAGTTTTAAAAAGCCCTCTTCTTTTGACATCTAAACTGAATATTGCCATTTTCCCCACTGCAGTTTGTATATCCTGTATCAAATACACAAATGTATATACTGTGGTAGATCCTACTACTACAGTAATTTAAGACTAAGTCAATGTTTACACAAATGGATTTTTTTCTTATTTCAGAAAATCTCGGTACTTTTAAATAGCTGCAAATTTAACAAAATACAAATTAGTGTGCTGATTTATGGAAAAGTAATTTGTGATTCATGAACTTTTTTTTTTTTTTGCTTTGACTAAAGCGTAGAGCTCTACGTTTTAAAGTTAAATATTTATCACAGTATATACATATATCATATCATGATATGATGTTCTTAACAGAATAAATTCGAATTGAAGGTTTTAAAACTGTTGTTGTGTAATTTACATGTATTGTATTTAAGATTTTTCAAACTATAATTACTAATAATCATATGTTAAATGTTTAGAGAAAATTGTTTTCAGTTTAATTCATTTTATTATATCCAACTTTTTCAAATGCTTAAGAATTCGTTTGAACAAATTGAGTAGACCAAACAAAATTGATAAATTGTCTGAAAAATAATTAAATTTTCATTTCTAAAATTTCATAGAAATTCCTGGTAGATATTACTACAAATGTCACCGAAAAATTTTCCTTTTTGAGATCTATGGTTTTAAACAATTTACCATAATTCTCAACTATTAAGAATGCTTTATAACTATATTACTGAAAAATAAAATCTCAAAACTTAATTTTTGTTTCCAATTTTTCTGCCTTTGCTGCATTTTGACTTCCCCATTCAACAATTACTATTTCTTAGCAAAGGATGGTATGTAGAGCAAAAGTTTTGTGCATGTAGATTTAAATGAATAATAACTTCTCAATTGTATTACACAAAAACTTATAGCAAAAATCAATTTATTAGAAGATATTATACAATACAATAATGAAACAAATATGAATAACTTAAGTATACAATAATGAAAAATCTTTAAAAGTTGAAAACGCTTTCAAATTACTTCAATTCGTTTACCAGTTTTAATACTTTAGGAGAAAGAGAATATTGTGTAGTATTTTTTTTTTTCTTGGGTGCTTTAGTTCCTCTTTGTGGATTTATGTTGGCATAGCACCTATATTTATAATAAAATGAAATGCTTATTAATAATGTTGAAAAAGATATGCATATAGTTGTTAAAACTAAAAAAATAAAGCAAATACAAAATACAATAAGCACTCAAACGTTTTGGAAGATTCAAGCTGGTTTTCTCAGTGTTTTCATTTCTAATCACTAAAGATGTTGAGATGTTTTTTTAACTGAAAAAACATTCTATTACAAAATAAAGTTTACAGAAACTTCCTTCCTCTTTTAAATTCCAATTTTTTTTTTCTAGAAAGACACCTTAACAATAAAACATAAGAAAATAATTGTGATGTTTTCTCTCAATTTTTAAAAATGCTTAAAAAAAAGTTTTCCAACTACCCCCCCCCCCCCATACAGGCATATAAGCCTTGAGAATATCAATTACACTTGGTTTTTTTTTTTTTCTTAAATTGATTTATAAGTTCATAATTATATTCATTTAAATAATACGTCTATAGCAAGAAAACCTACATGTAAGTGAATAGATATACCATTTCATAGAAATGAGAAGGTTAAACGACTTATTATAAACAACTAATTCCAAAAACGTACAAAAAATACCCTGTGAATACGATGACAAAAGTAAAGCATGCTTTAATGCTATCATCTTAAAATTTTTGTAGCAATTTGATGCAATGGTGAAAAAAGAAAAACTAAAAAATAATAATAATCGACTTTTGCAAAGACAATAGATTACCTGTAAAATCTTTGTTACTACACACAAGAAACCAATGCATCTGATTCTATATATTCTTGATTCAAGGAACTTAAAATCTATTTTTAGGGACATACATCAAGCTTATAAACGAACTTCAATTTCCGACTATTAAAAAAAATATGGTCTGAAATTAAAAGTTAGATATACATATTTTAGATTTTAATTAGAAATTCATTAATCATTCAAGTAAACCGTATATTTTATTATTCTGCTTGTTACGTAACCATTTTAAGAATAATTTTGTCTTAACATTTATTTAAAATCTAATTTTTATTGAAACTTTATGCATCGTTTTCAGGCAATCCCTTGCACCAACGTATAAATGATAGGATGTTGTAAATGATTTAAAACAATTTTGAGAAACGAAAGATGTGTTATTTCATATCATATGCTTAAAAAAATTGAAAGATGCAGAATTAATACTTATACTGTGCTTCAAATTGTGAGGCATTGGTCGAGCAGAAAATTGGCAAAGCAGGATTATAAAATATATTTTACAACTATAAGAAAAATTGTGACGCTTAATCATATTTAAAATTTCTTGAAATCTGGATAAATTTGTATTTAAAGCATTTTTATATTTAACACAAAATTGTATTTAACTAACACAATTTTGAAAACTAATAGTATAACCACTTAATATTTTTTGAATAATAAAGAAACGAAGAAAATTTCTTTAAACTGACATGGAAGATATTGAAAATTTCATGAAAACTTATTAAAATATTATGCATGTTACGTCCAAAAATATCATTGAGAAAATTGAAAGTTTCAAAAACATCACTTAAGCTATTGAACAGGTATAATTCTAAAATATAACTTTTGCTCTAATAGGAATTTAAAGGAAGCATTTTCCCTGATCAAATCATGTCCCATTCTTCCCTTCACTGGCACGTCTCATTTCTCGACACTTCCTTCTTTTGTATTAAATTCCTTATCTAAGCAAAACCGCTGGTTTTAGAGTTAGTTTAAGTTATAGATAATATACAGTATAGTATTCCATAAAAAGGAAAACTATTGCATCTATGCATAAACAAGTTAATATACAGTAAGCGTAAAAAGTATATGAAGCAAATTTACTTTTGACTCTTTCCTTTATATACAAGTAAGTTTATACAGATCAACAATTTTTTCCAACTGAAGATTGGACTACCAATGGTTCATCTTCTGTGGGATTGATACAATGTTTAAAATGGTACATAAAGAGTAAAACATTCTGTCCCATTCCTCCAACAGTCCCACTTCACCCCACTCTCTGCTATATTATAAGTATCGATACATCGATTGATAGATCTTTGGAGATGGTATATAGTAATTTTAAACAGGTTTTTGTTGTCCCTCGTAATATTTGCTTCAGGACTGAAGAGGTTAAAATCTAATTCATATAAATAAAACATGAAAATGAGAATGGTGAATTATTGTTTATAGAGTAATATTAAAAAAAAAAAAACAGAATGTAATTATAACTAAAGTAGATAGCGGAAAAGGAAAGATACACACTTTCCATAAATTTTGGTCTTTTAAGCAAACACATTGGTCTAAACTTGTGTAATTAATGATTAAAATCTTATATTGTAACCTTAGGCCCGTGCCACAATCAACTGATATTCAGTCAAATTATAATTTCCTGAGAAATTAATTTTTAAAAAGGCATTGCTCAGCGTAAATTTGCCCCATTGGTTGGAGTAATAAAAATTAAACTATAGCAGTTGTTTAACTGAAAATTAGAAGTTAATTTGTGGTCTGCTGCTACATGTAAACTGCATGTACCAGCGGTCTGCAAGTCTGTTAACAAAAGTTAAATTCTAAGCTCTAAAAGTGTTTTATGTAACAAAAATAGAGTAGGTCGGAGTAAAAGTACGCATTTTCAATAAATCTTTATTTTTAACGAACACATTGGTCAAATTTATGTAACGAATGAGTAACATCTTAGGTTAGAAACTTAGGCAAGTACCAACATCAATCGAAAATGTGTAAAATTTTTATTTCGTGAGAAACTTCATTCTTTAGAAAATATTACTCCTTTGCTTGAGTAAAAGTATGCAGTGATGGGGCAAAAATACTCAAGTGCATAATTTTGCTTCATTACAGTCGGCTTTTGTCCCATTTCAGATACAACGAATGAGTTATGTAAAACGTATTAGTAAATTTCTCTAATATTTATAGTTTAATTGAAAATTATAAATTAAACAATTAAAAAAAGAAACAAAGTGGTATTTGAGATCGCAAATACAAGTCAACCACTGTGACAGCAGTTAACTGCTGTGACAAAAATTTCAGCATAAGTAATATGAGTGGTCTCAGAGACCCCTTGATCGTAGAATGAATAAAATAATCAAATTTTTTATAAGATTGTGTTTCTGTGTTAAACATTACGTATAAACATGACGAAATACCCCTATTCAAAAATCTAACGATACTGCTAAATTTCCGAATGAATAATTAAAAAAAAATCACTAATATGAATATTTTAATTGAAAATTACAAATTAATCTGAGAAAACTGAATATAGCAGTCTTTAAGATCTATAGCTGAAGTTGAGGGTTAATGTTTAAAACAAATGCATTATATGAAAGTAGAATATTGATATTTAAATGTAGGAAGGTATAGATTCTTACTTTCTATGTCAAAAAAAAAACTAGAAAAAAGAAAATGTTAACTGTTTTATAACACTTAAATAACTATTATTTTTATACAATGCTAACATATATAAAAAACAAATCTTTCTACAAGGTAATTATAAAAAGCTTTGCACCTAGCGATAATAGAAAAAAAAAAATCTTTGCTTCAAGACGTACGTGTACTTTTACTCTATTCTACAGTATTTTTGTTTAACTGGCTACCTAAAATTAAAACAAATGCGATCGAGATAAACAACACAGCATTTAAAAGCAAATGAGTTTGTGTTAAATTTAGGATTTAAAAATTCAAGGTATTGCTAGCTAAACAATAAGGTGAAAATTTTAAAATATTAGATAAAAATTCAAAAATTTAAACTTGCCTAATTTCTTGTCACGGAATGCTACGTTTTTCACAAGATTTGAACACACAACTATTACATTTCAAACCAAATCCTCTGCCTAGTGGTCATGATTTGTTCATATTAAATCAGCCAGTGAGTATCGATGACCCTTGCGTATCTTTGCCCTCATCTACTCTACAATTAGAAAAATAAAGAAATCCTTAAGGGACTTCATTACCGGCACATTTTCTCTCTCTCTCTCTCTCTCTCTCTCTCTCTCTCTCTCTCTCTCTCTCTCTCTCTCTCTCTCTCTCTCTCTCTCTCTGTGTGTGTATATATATATATATATATATAGTTGTGTGTGTGTGATGAGGGGGGGGGGATTGCTTGCACAGAAAGTGTCCACAACTACATTTTGGATCTTTTGATATATTTCTGTTATTTGCAAAAAAATTTTGATCAATATTGGGAAAGTGGGCTATGCAAATGATTAAATATTATTAATAGATTGATATATTATTAATAGATTGCTATATTATTGAAAATATTAGAAAATAATAATTACAATTATTAATGAAAAATAATTTCGTTTATAGTTCCTTAAGACGTACATTACTTGGACTCTGCCTTTTTTTGAAAAGCTTATGCGGTATATGTTTAAAAGCATGGTAGTTTAGGAGTTTTTACTAGATAACATTTCATGTAAATTAATACATATACACGTTTTATACAGGGTTATAAGCATGCTTTTGATGATGATTATCAGCTCCAATGTTGAATTCAGGAATTCCCCCCCCTCCCCCACCACCACACACACATCTAAGGTTTGATATTTAATGCTTTTTAATGGATTAAATAGAAATTTGAACTCTAAAATGTCCTATTTTCCTCCACCGGAGCCTCAGAAACCTCTCCCGTAGAAAAATGCCTAAATTCAACATTGAAGCTCATTCTGTATAACTAATATAAAATTTATTCAAGCGTGCCAAGTTTAATTATATTCAGAATTTAATTCATTAAAAACTTAAATCGACAAAATATCATCATTTGTATCATAAAATTTCAGTGAAAACAAAACAAATATGAATAAAATTAAGAATTATATAAAATAAGAATTCTGAGCTTCAATTACAATGGCGCCATCCTGCTTTTCTATTACATAAATTAATACTTTTGAATTATAAACGGTCAATTATGGCATCACAATAAAAAATAATAGAATATTATCACAAAAATTCAGTCTAAAACTATAATTTAAAAAAGTAAAAAAATCCAGATACTTACTTCTGATTTTGAATGAAAACTGTAAACAAGGCTTGAATAATGTCAAACAACGGAATGAAGCAATTTTTATTTTGATCCCATAAATGCAAGAACTAAGTTCTTCTATATTTTGATGATTGACCCGAGCGATGAACTTGTGAACAAACTGCGTGGCGATGCGGGTCACAGTCAAGAAATATAATAGTCTTTAATCTCGATGACAAAAAACAATACAGTTGCAATTCAAATAAAAGAGACAGGCTTCTTTCGTTGAGTTTTATAATTTCTGTGCAGCCACATCTCCATTTTGTAAACATTCGAAATAAATTCGCAGCAGATAACGGTGAATCTCCTTCTACCTTTGTTCGTTTCGTTATTTTCAGAAAATATGATGAAATTTTCAGATTCTTAACAGAAAATGTCCTTTTATCGTAGAAAGGGACTTTTTCTGTGAAATTCAGGAAAAAAATATTCGTGAATTTCAGAATTTTTTTAACAGTGTATGTATATGAATAAACAAAATACTCTTAGGCGGAAGACAATTTTAACCCTTTCGCTACTGGCGTCCATGATCAAGGACATACTTTTTAGAATTTTTTTTATAAATTCCAATTTAATTTAAAGTAATTTTACAATTTTTGTCTGTATTTTTAATCATTTCCCTACAAAAAGTACAAATATTTAGAAATCAAACCAGTACATGGCAGCACCTAGGAATATTTGTATCAAGATGGATAGAAACACGAGCTCTTGTCCCGGTAAGCCTTTTAAGAATCATAGTATTTTGATATAATTTTATATAATCAGTAGCTAAATATATTTATTATTTTATTACGGAAACTAGAAACTTTGATTTAAGCTTAATTTTAAAGTTTTAAGTATTTACAATTTTGTTATAGAATTATTTAAAAACACGTGTCCATGATCATGGACAAATGTTTTCAAGCAGTGTGTGTTCCACTATACTGTAACTTTATGATATTGTTTGCTTTTGTTTAGTTTTTATTGCATATTGTTCATATAGGTATGGGGGCAATGAAATTTGCAAGAGTTGGGCTCTACTGGGATAAAACACTGGGTATTGACCTTTTCCAAAATTCTATGACCTGCAGTAGATTTTTTTCATTGCCATATAATTTACATATTGTAAATAATTTAGACCGCCTTTCAGACAATACTGATGTCTTTTATAAAGTTAGGCCACTTTTTGATGCTGTTCAAAGTAGATGTAAGCACTTGAAAATGGAAGAAAAGCTATGTGTTGATGAGCAGATGTGTCCAGGGACATCTAAAAGTAAAACAATACACCAAAAACAAACCAAACAAATGGGGAGTAAAAATATTTCTTTTGTTTGGGGAAAGTGGAATTGTGTATGATTTTATATTATATCAGGGAACAACCACAGAAATGAATAAAGATCTACAAAGCAGATTCGGTGAGGCAGCAGCAGTTTTTATGCATTTGAGTAAGAGAATAATCACCGAGAAAACACCGTTATATTTTGATAATTATTTTTCACCTTATGCTTTGTTGCAGATTTTGAAAAGTCATAAAATGTTAGCAGCTTATACAGCAAGAGTGAATAGATTTGGAAATCAACCTTTCATTCCGGAGAAAGCAGCAAAAAAATGAAAGGGGTTTTATAGAAGAGCTATATAATAAGGACAACGATATTGTACTTGTTAGATGGTATGATAACAAAAGTGTATATATTGCAAGTAACTTTCTGGGTAAAGGCAACACTAATGTTGTTAAACGATGGTACAGAAATTCTAAGCAATACATTGATGTGATTCGACCAGAAGTTATGAAGAAATATAATGAACCAATGGGAGGAGTTGATAAGATGGATTTTCTAATTGGCCTCTACAGAATTTTTATTGGATCAAAATAATGGACACTTCGCCTCATATTTCATGCAGTAGACCTGGCTATATGTAATAGTTGGCTTGAATATAAAGGAGATGCTACTCAATGTAATATTCCAAAAACAGAAATTATGGATGCGAGAAAATTCCCAACACGATATTTCGCGCAAAAGCACATAAATAAGACCATATAAGGCAATACAACTCGATGCAGTAGATCATATCCCTATCCATGACAGCTGCAAGGAAGTAGGCCGCTATAAAAGAAAACAGTGCAAGGGGAAATCACATTTTAGGTGTGAAAAATGCCAAATTCATCTATGTTTGAGTAAAGAACGCAATTGTTTCAAAGAATTCCACTTAAACACATAGTTATCACAGCATTTGAAATTTAAACAGTATTTTGTAACAGCATTATTCTAAAACAGTATTTTGTAATAATAAAATAAAATTTGTTTTTCCATCAACAGTGTCTTTTCATTATAGTCTACCTTACACCCATTGAATACAAATGTCCTTGATCAGGGACATTCTCTAATTAAAAAAATTACGGTCATGAATTCTTTTCTAGGTGGTTTTTAGCTTATTAGGACCTTTATTAACAATATGTAAAAACTTCATAATTTTTATTTCATTTTTAAAGTTTTGGTACTGAAAGGGTTAATATATTTTACTTTGTTTCAAAATTTGTGCATAACCGTAAAGAAGGTCTTTAATAGACGACTGTTTTAATTTCCGTTATATTCGAGAACATATGGATATGTATAAACAAAAGACCTGGCAGGCGGAAGACATTAAAAATGTATTTTACTTTATTTCAAAATTTATGAATATTCATAAGTAGGATAATTAGTAATTTATAATGTTTAATTTTCTTTTTATGGTGATTTTACAAAGTTTTTTAGCTCATTTATAATTAGTAACATTACGATTTTAATTTGAATTAGTTTCGTGAACATATAGATATGCATCAACAAAAGACCTGGCTGGTGGAAGGCATTAATAATGTATTTTACTTTATTTCAACATTTGTGAATAACCATAAGTAGAGTATATAGTAAACGTCACCGGTTTTAATTTTAGTTGGTTTCGTTAAGGTATGGATATGCATAAACAAGAGACCTGATAGGAGGAATACTTTGATGATATAATTTATTTGCTTCGAAATTTGTAAATAACCATAAGTAGAGTATTTAGTAGATGACGGTTTTAATTTGAGTTAGTTTCTTAAAGGTATAGATATGCATAAAAAGCGATCTGACAGGCGGAACACTTTGATAGTGTAATTTATTTGTCTCAAAATTTGTAAATAACCATAAGTAGTGAATTTAGTAGAAGATGGTTTCAATTTGAGTTAGTTTCTTGAACGTATTGATATGACAAACAATAGACCTGACAGGCGGAAGATTGTAAGGTACCTTGGGGTAATAACGCCAGGCGGGGTAATAACGCCAAGTGCTTATATTTTGCATAGTTGTGAAATAATCAGGTAAATGACACCCATGTGCTCTGCGCAGAATTGTTTTGAGTCATATAAATAGCAAAAAACAGCTTCAAGTTAATTTGTTTCATTTTTAGGTCTTATTGTTTTTACAAGCAACTAAAATTAACGCTTGATCTAAAATTTGCGAGATAAGGTTTTTGATCTGAAGACTATATTTTTTATCCAGAAATACTTTGCTTATTACATAAATTTGTAGTGCATTTCATGTACTGTCAAATTGTTGTAGAAGATTTTGGCTATCTTCTCGAGATAATTTGTAGTTTAGGATTTGCTGCGCAATAATTACCCCGGTTGATTCCCAACAGTGGCCGAACTATATCCGAAGGGGGTTTATATATTAATATGGGACAGCATTATCATCATTGTTGAAATGGTAAGATTAAGGGGGGGGGGGTGCCCAATACTTAAAATTAATCTCTCTATTTTATTTTTTATTATATTATTATTATCTTTTTTTACTAATGTAAAAAATAATTTTTAACTCTTGTAAATAAAACTGTATCAAAATGTTTTCGAGGTTCAAATTTGAACATCTTCAAAATCAGGTTTCTATTAAATTTCCACTGGATTGTTCAATTGAGTTCGAAATTTTAACTGTCCGCTTTCTCAGCGTTCGGTTTTTTCAAAACTTTATAAATTTAACCTTTAACTGATGTCACAGAAATTGTAACGTATGAATGTGATGTGGTTTGTGAGACCACAAAATTGAAAGATGAATAAAAAGCGGGAATAACTCATAGGATTGTGTTTTTGTATTAAACTTTTTATACAAGAGTATTATACTTAATATTCACCTATTTAGTCTCTGGTGATAGTACTAAAATTCCAAATGAAAATAAATTTCGGTAGTGTTTGCAGTTAAACTGAAAATTGCAAGTTAAACTAAAAAATTAAAAGAAAAATAGTGGTCTACGAGACCGGTAACATTAGTTAAAGGTTAAAATACGATCCATGATTAAAAATCATAGAATACTGTTCCTGCGCTAAACTTTTTGTACAGAATTAATTCTAATTAAATTTAATCTATTCAAATATTTCTAACAATATTACGAGAACTCCAAACGAAAGAGAATTTCAGTTGTAACTGTAGTTAAACTGGAAAATACAAGTTAAATGTGTTTTTTTTTGGGGGGGGGGGAGGGGGTACAGTGTTCAGTCAGATTGCTAACAGCAGTTAAAGTTTAATTTTGTTGCTAATATAGAGATAATGACATACAACCATATGAATTATGTATAAAATTGAATAAGAGATCTCTTTGGGATAATATTTTTTAATCAAAAATTTTATTCAATTTATTAAAAATTTATTGAAGCATGCTCTTTAAAACGTCGACAATTTAACTGTAGGTTTGAAGAATCCGCATTAGTGTGGAGTTATGGGTTGAAAACTATTTACTAGATTACTAAAATAGTATTAACCCTTAACTGCTGTGACAAAAATTTTCGCATAACTTACTGTGAGTGGTCTGTCAGACCGTTTAATCTAACGATGAAAAAAATGTTAAATTAACTTTTAGAATATTATTTTTGTATTGAACCTTATATACAGGACTATTATAAATAAAATTCAGCTATTCAAAAGTCTCTACAGATAGTAATAGGACTCCAAATGAAACAAAAATTTCCCGTTATCTACAGTTAAACTAAAAATTCCAAGTTAAACTCTGAAACTTGAAAAACTCAGCGGTATGTGAGACGCTAACAGCAGTTAAGGTTTAACAAAAATATTTATTGCATACAACTCTAGTTATTACAAAACTTCACATGATTAAAATATTATATTATGAATGGTTAAAACCATGCAATATTTTTTATAATCATATTTAAGCGGGACTTTTTAAGCAAAGAGAGACACGGGGTGTTATACTGTTAAAAATCTGCTGCATTTTGCTGCAACGTACTCCCCTGCTTGTATAGAAAACGGTTACTTGGCCGTGAAATGGCGCTTTCTCATTGGTTGGAACAGAGATATTATATACAAGTGGTGGAGGGCGTTGCAGCAAAATGCAGCAGATTTTTAACAGTGTATATTCTGTTGAAGCTCCCCCTCACTCCTTTTTATTTCACTTTCACAAAAAAATCAATATTTTCTATCGCATAGAATGCATACATGGGAATATAAATACTGATTCAAATAATACGTGCAATGTTTCTAATAATTCTATTTAAATGGTGATTTTTAAGCAAAATGTAGCTTAGAATCCGATATTCTTTTGCCTCCTCCCCCCGCCACCACCACAGCTTTTTTTTTCTTTCAGAGTCACAAAAACAAAATGTACATTTTCAATAGCTTAAGATTGCAATTTGTCAATTTCTAGAGCTATAGAGTTTGTATTTTTAGAATTGGGCAAACTACATGCCATTATTCCATCTTATTTTATAGTTTTGTTTGCATGGCGTTATTACCCATATAGGTGGGTATTAACGCCAAATAGCATTGGTCAAGAAAAAACGCCATTACATTTTATGAATACATATCTGTTAAATTATTTTATTTCATATAGATAGTCAATGAGTTGCTCTATCAGATCCTATATTTGTTTGAAAAATACAATCTAAAACTAAGCCGTGAAAATTAGTAGAACCTTAACGTGGCGTTATTACCCCAGGGTACCTTATTTTGTTTTAAAACTTGTGGATAAAAAGTAAGATAACCATAAGTACTATATTTAGTAGATGACGATTTTAATTTCAGTTAATTTCGTGAACGTTTGAATATGAATCAAGAAAAGATCTGACAAGCGGAAAACATTGACAATATATTTTATTTCGTTTTAAAATTTATGAATAACCAAATGTTAATATTTTTTATCATGGCAAGTTTAAGAAGACTAATTGTAAATTATTCACGAAAAAAAAATCTGAAGTTCATAAAAATATTTTACTAGGACTTCCCTCAGAGGGATTAGTCTGAGCGATGTTGCTGAGAATACACATTTAATAACTTGCGACAAGTAAAGAAAATGAGATGTTACCTTTAATTGGTCATTCATTGTGATAAAATATGATGAAAATAAGAATATTGAATCGTAGAATTACAAAATCTTATATATAAAGTTGCATATACTATTTTTATAAAAGGGAAAGCAAACCATACATGGATAAAAAATTGGAAATATGCAAAATGTTAAAAGTAATACAGAAAATAAAACACCAAATTTTCCTACATAGGAAATATAACTTTTTGAAATGGTGTCATGAGCATAAACAGAAGCTCCGCACCGATTTGAGAAACTATAAATAACATAAACTATTATGTTTGAAGAGAATGAAGTGCATTTTATATGGTGTGAGATCCGTCTGAATAGTTTATATTGTTGATCATCTGTTTTCCATGGATGCCATGAGGTTGTCGATAAGAATTAAGGAATCCTTTTTTAAGAATTTGTCCTAAACAAGCATTTACATCTTATAAGTTACTGTGATGCCAAAGTTCTAGTTTCTAACCCCAACAGTATCCTAGAAATTGCAATATTCTCAATAAATTGGGTTTAAAACTTTTTCTAGGAAAAAAAATGTTTAATATGTGAAATTAAATTGTCGAATGTTTTAGAAATCGTTCATAACGAGAATATTATATCTTAAAAGTTGCCACAAAAAAAAAAGAAAAAAAAATTAAATTTTTAGTCATATCAACATTAAAGAATTCTCAATTTTAGAAATTTTTTTGCTCGTGCATTGATGGTGATAATTGTTTTTACGCAAAATATAGTATATTTTGCAGCAAACATGATTACCAACATTTTTTGCCCACATTATTTTTTAAATCGGCTAGGTACTCGCAATGATAACGAAAAACACACAAACGTTATTGCTTTATAGCATAGAAATATAGAATCAAAAGCTATTTATCTTCTATTATATACATAAATTATCTAATTAGTGCTAGCAGATGCATTTTTAAATATACATAGATCAATATAATGCTTCATTTTTCTTTTATTATTATTTCTTAATATTCATTTTTCATTTATTTGTATTATTCAGTAAAAAACGCACTTTCTTAAACCCGAATTACGTCAAACTTTTTATAAAAGCGCCTAAGTCCATATAACAGGAAGTATTGTGAAGAGTATTAAATACAAGGTAGTAAGACACTTAGCCAAACGCAGGTAATAAATCGCCAAATATTGTTCTTTTCGCCCTCTCTCGAAATGCATTTTTTCCGTACATTTAAAAAACACGATTTTGAGTCATCTTATTTAAAATTCAAACAAATAAATAAGAGGAAGCAATAATAGCATAAGTCAAAACATTTTATATCAGCATCAAGGAATTGTATCGTAGTTACACATGTGGAAAAAAGCTGCTTTTGGCCAAAAAACGTTGTCTTCACTAAATTTGAATCCGATTAAAAAAAGTATCGTGATTAATTAAAATGTTATAGGCAGAGCTGCCAAGTCTCCGGCATTTTGGATACCGGTATTTTAATACAGAAAATGTTTTAATAAATTGGAACATTCTGCGGATTTAAAAAATAACTTTTCCTATAAGAAAATTCTGCTATGCAATAAGCGGGGGCTGGGTATCTCTGTATAGGAATATTTCGTAATCTACTTTTTAACCTTAAAAAAAGCAACGACCTATTTTCGGGTACAAAAAGTATTGCTAATTGTTCCATTTTGCATGTAAAGTACTGATTGTAATATTAATACATCTATGGTGATAAATTTCCAATAATTTTTCAAATCCCATTTATTTCATTAAAAATATAAATATTTTATTCATTTTGTTTAAAATAAATGGTTTTTAATTAATTTCATAATACTTTTGAAATATCGCTTTTCATTGGCAATTTTTTTAAAGCATTTAGAAAATGGTTGTTGTTTTAGTCAAATATAGACTTTGGTCTGTCCGCATTTTATTTTATTATTATTATTTATAAATGGTGGAGAAATATTCATACTTAATCCATAACGTACATAATATATAACTCTGTTATTACATAATTCACCTTTTTATTATCATAAAAATTATGTTTTTACTGATTTTTATTAACTCAATAGGAAAAACTTTGTGCTTTGAGCAATAGATGTCCGCATTTCATTTATTTATTTATTTTAACAAAATTCTTTGTATTTAGAAGAATTTTTATTTAAATAGGAAATCCAAATGTCGCTGTTAATGAAGAAAGTTACAAAAAAAAGTTACAAAACGAGTAGACGCAGACTATCAAATATGGAAAAATGACGAATCCAAAAAAGACGTCGTATGAAATATTATCTCTTAAAGCAAAAAAACGAGGTCTGATAACGAAATGTGCATTACATTAAAGAAAGAAAAAAAACTGCAAATATTGATTTTTTTTTTCTTTTGTGCAGTTTTGGCTTCGAAAGGTGCGCTATGTTGCAAAAAGATATAAGCGACTATGAAAACACACTTGGTAAACGTTCATGCTCAGTTTTACAAATAAATATGGCACATATATGCCCTATACACACCGAGGTACCTAATTGGTGCCAAAATGGCGTTCAGTTGCCTAATATACTGGTTATCATATAAATGTTATAATAAATTGTTTGTTTTAAAAATATTATCATTTATTGATTGTTATTTCTCTTTTTTTTTTAATGACAGAAAATGTTTCGTTTGTTCCTTTTTTTTTCATGTTGAAATTAATAAATAACGTGTTTTTATAGCATGCTATATGTATCTGGTAATCAAAACGATGTTTTCGCTTAATTGGCATAAAAAATCTCGCCAAACCCGGTGCTTATATCTCTAGTATATTTTCTCAAGTATTTTATTTATGTATACTATTGTTTTTACATACCACTTACTTCTCCTTGTACTATATAAAAATAGGTAAGTGGCTCCTTTATGCAGTATAAATTGTATAAATCTTTAAAAAAAATAGCCCCCGTTGCCCCTTTTCGGATCGAATTAAAAAAAAATCAATGTCTAATTCCAGTATTGCTCCCAGGTATGCATACATATTCCAAATTTCAAAGTTGTATGCCAACAGGAAATGGGTGAAAAATGGGAAAAGATGTCCCTATGCACCAGGATACATAATTGGCGTAAAAATTTTTCTCAGGTTATTTTACCTGAGATGGTAACCCGGCTTTATTTATTTATTATTTGTTTATTTACTCATAAAATGTTTATTTACTTTCATTTCCTTTTTTTAATTATATAAAATATTTCTTTTTATAGTTATTAATTATTATTATTATTTTATTTACTGTAAGTTCTTTTTGAAAATAGAAAATAATTTAAAAATGTGTATGTAAGCGTTATTTGAAACGGAGTTTTCGCCAAATGGACTTTGAAAAAAATTGCGCCAAATCTGATGCGCTTGTGGTATCCGTGCCGAAAAATTAGTGACCAGAATTGATTTCGACATACAAACAAAATATAAGTTAAAAGAAAACATGCAATAAAAATAAATATAAAGGGAAAATGATGTCATAAAAGAAACTTTTTATTTAAAAACGTAATTGTTTCCAATTTTCACACGCGAAATATATAAAACATTTTTTTAGCGATCAAAAAATGCTATTAAGAGATTATTACAAAATCTCAAAATCAAAGTTTTTATGACATTTTTTTAATAAAAAAAATAAAAGTTTTATTTTCGTTCATGATTATTAAATTTTAAAATGTTTTATTGCTTTCAATATTTCTGAGTGCGTAAATGATTACTATTTAACTCCATGTACTGATTCGGTTATCTACGAAAATATCCAGCTTGTGAAAATCACGCTCACCAAATTTCTGTGACGTATGCACATAAATTGTGCTTTTTTATCAGTTTTTTTAATATAACTTTTTAACTATTTGGAATTAATTTTTAAAAGTAGGTGCATTCACCAGATTACCTCCATAGGTACCTATTGGTACAAACAGAATCAAAATCCGACAAGTACTTTTTGAGATTTGCTTGACGAAAGAATTTTTTTGAATTTTAATATCGTTACGTATCTCTGAGTATAAAGACTTCGCTTCGCTCAGACGATTATTTTTATTTATTATTATTATTATTACTATTATTATTATTATTTCTATTATTATTATTATTACTATTATTATTATTATTTCTATTATTATTATTATTATTATTATTATTATTATTATTATTATTATTATTATTATTATTATTATTATTATTTACAAATTTGTCATTCATATAATGAAGTGCTAAAAATTAAAATTACAAAAATAAATTTTTAATAATTTAAAATGCACAATTGATCTTTTAAACATAAATGTCTGAAATAAATATTCATAAAGCGAAAAACGATTAGCTCGATCTAAAAAATGTTACAGTAAAAATTGGCAAATATTTTCAGTCTAAAAAAAAGTGCATAAAAAAGAAATGGAATCAGATTATCTGTAAAACTCATGAAATTACCCAAATTTTTGTTGGTAGCTGAAAATGTGAAGTGAGCTGTACTGATGTCTTAAAATCAATCAGGGAAAAAGCAATATTTTTTTAACATTCCACATCCTAATCATCCATAATCAGTTTAAAAATTTGTTTTCATAACTATAGGCGAAAGACGGGGGCAATGTGTGGATAAAATTCTATTCCAGGAGTGGAAGATGTATAAGTGGTATGATAAGTGGAAGAGCGAGACTCCAAGAAAACACAAAATCTTAAACATATATGATTTAACCATATAATAAAATTTGTATTCAGAAATATTTATCAATATCAGTACCTTAACAACTTGACTATATTCATGTTATACTTTAGTTACTACTTCATGGTTTATATTCGTTTAGGAGCTTAGCTGATTTGAGATAACATAACTATACCTTCTATTAACTACTTTGCTCAGTCATTATTTTGAGTGGATAATAATATGATTCTGAATATATGGTACCAGTGAAGCTCAGTCCACATTCTCAGTTAACAAAAATTTGGGTAATTTCATGAGCTTTACAGATAATGTGATTCCATTTCTTTTTTTACGCACTTTTTAAGATTGAAAATATTTGCTAATTTTCACTGGAACATTTTTTAGATCGAGATCTACTTTTCTATTTGGCTCCACCAGTTTTTTTTTTTATAGATTTCACAACTTTTACAGATTCTTTCAGGAACTTCAAATAACAAATCTAAACTAATATTAGTATTAAAGTTTAAAATTATCAGTATCCATATTATTTTGGCGAAATGCCGGGAATAGCGCCAAGTTGTGTCACTTATGGCGAGTAATTTTGATCACAAGATTTGGCGACATATCGCCAAACTAGCGACAAATCTGGCTACAGAAGCAACCGCTTCATCCCCAATGGTAGTCTCCCTATGGTTTCGGGGTATCAACGGAGATTTTCATTTAACCAATAGTATATACACCGATTTTCATTGCTTCATTTTCAAATCATTATTTTTTATATAAAGAAAGATTTTTTTTCTAAATTATCCCTTTATAATTGAAATATCTGTATTATATAGTAACTGCTTTGACTTCGAAAACATTCAAATAAAGGTGCGATGTTGTTTTAACACATATTTAATTACAATTTATGTGTATATGTTTATGTAAATTATATATTTTATGTTTCGAATGATTTCATTTCCAAAAATGCAAAAATCTATCGGGAAAATCTAAATTTTATTCACCTATTAAAAAAAAAAAAAGAACACGTGTTATCATTTCTGTATTAAATTATTGTTCTGATTTTTATTTGGTGGCAACTTGAACCAAATGATTGCATTAGCAATTAAAAAAGAGAGATTTCTATGATGATAAATTATGGAAGATATAGCGTTATGAAAATTTTAAATGAGTGCCATTTCCTTAACATTGAATATTTTTGACAGGACCTTCGAAAGGCACCTACCAAAATTAAAAGCTTTCGAACAAGATATTACACGTCGCTGAATGTTTCCTGGTAAGGTTTATAATTGAGTTGTCCTTTATGTTGTATCATAAAGAAAAAAGTGACAAAAAGAGGTTCTGGATCTCCATAAACAATCGGTTGATCTGGCGGAAATTTGGTAAAATTTAAGGTCTAGATTAGGACACTTCACCTTAGAGATTTCTCGCAATACGATGCTTGGTTCTAAAGTTATAAAGAGACAAACTTTGGACTTTAACATTAGAAATGCGTCTGAGCTCTACTATACAACACTATCGTGCTGTTTTATAGCCAATTAGTTAATATTTTGAAATATGGCATATTCGCGAAAAATTATTGTAAATATATATTTTTTTTAAACTGCGGTTGTTAAACATTATATTAAGAAATTCCAATAATTTCATTTCGTAAAGTTATCTTTCATATACAAAATTAAAATATCAAATATGTATTTTTAGTGGTTTAAAATAACCATTGCTAATAATTTAATAATAAATGTTAAAAAATATATTTATAGGACGAAAAATCAATTGAATTTTTTATCTTATTTATGACAGAATTTTTGCTTGGGTAAGACGCTTAAATAAGGCTTAAATATTTATTCAAATCACTGGTTGATGTCCAATATCCTAAATACGACAATGCGTTTTTATACATGTCAGTTCATCTTTAAATATTCATTTAGCTGCTATACACATCTTAATTAATAAAAATTTGAAATATAGAAAATTGAAAGTTGAATAGCTTATTATTGAACAATTGAATAAAATAACAATTTAAATTAAAAAGAATAGCAGTACATAATCTTAAATACATTATACTTAAATAACGCATACTTCAAAATTCGTATTTAACAGAGTTTTAACTTTGACCATTCACAGAGCAAAAAGTAAATAATGTATGACTAATGCAACAAGTTTTTTTTTTCAGTTTCTTTTTAACTTACTAGGAGGGCTCCGCCCCCCTGCTCGCTACGCTCGCCAACCCCCCGCGTTTCGCGATTAAAATGTGGTAGGCTACCCCTGCTTGCTGCGCTCGCCAATACCCCATGGAATCACTTCGCGATACTTTATTTTCCATACACTCAATTTTGGTATTCCTCTCATAAACGTACACTTATTAAAATACCGAGCAATAAATATCCATAAAAACCAGGAAAATCTACCAAAATAGCATCATAGGGGGAAAAAAAGGAAGTGTACTCATTTCCAAGTCTACCCAGGAGGTAAAGTACTGGACTCGTTTTAGCCCAGGTAATGATAAAAAATGAGTTGTCACTCTAAATGTGAGCATTTTAAAATTTTTTATTTTTACCTTTACAGCTAACTGATGCAAAGTAAGGGGGTTCTCCAACTTCTGACCATTCTGAAAGAAAATCTTGATATTATTTGAAGAAATGCATTGTGATAGTGCCATATAGAACTGAACTTGTGCAAAACTTCAACAATCTTGATATTTTTACGTTACAATACTTCCTTGTATACAATGTTCTCCAACTTGTGACCATCCTTAATGAAAATCTTGATATTATTTGAAGAAGTACATCGTGATAGCGCCACATACAACTGACCATGTGCAAAAATTGGCCGGTCAATGTAAAGTCCAACTCTTTCAAATGTTTGTCCTTGGGATTTATTAATTGTCAATGCATAAGCTAGTCTAACTGGAAACTGTCTGCGATATAATACAAATGGCAGCTGGGCATGACCTCCTGATGTATCTAGTTGAATTCTTGGAATATTAACTATAGTTCCAGTTTGATCACCAGTAATAATTTTTGCAGTTAAAATCCTAGCATGAATATTTTGAACAAGTAAACGTGTTCCATTACATAATCCGTCAGCTACTGATAAATTTCGAATCAACATGACTATGCATCCGACTTTTAATTTTAACTTGTGAGGTGGCATACCACAAGGGGTGAGTGAATGCAAGTATTCATCAGGATATCTGAGTGTTGCTTCTTCTTCTCGAGTGTCAGTTTTGTCGATTCCAGTCAAAGTTGCCTTGTCAATGCTGTAGCAAATTATTTCTTTTCCAGGTATCTTATCTAAAATTTTTTCATTAACTCTGTTAACTTCATCATTTTGAGGAGACAATATAATTCTTGACTGAAGATCAATAGCAAAATCTGTGACATCTTCAAAAAACCACTGTACCAAGTTGGAACAAAAAAGAGCAGATGATGTTTCAATTTCAAGCTCATTGACATCTCCATTACCAATCTGTAGCAGCCATTTTGAAAAATTCCCTGTCTCAGTTGCTACACGCATGTTAATCTTCAGATGATGAATTTCAAACAGTTTCCAAAGGGTGGATGATTTCAAACACTGAGAAATAATTTGTGCGCGGGAAGCTTTCTTTACAACTGGTAGAACTTGTCTGAAATCCCCACCAAGTATAATTGTTTTTCCTCCAAAATGTATATCACAATTCATAACATCACGTAATGTACGATCAATAATCTCCAATGCTTTCCTTGGAATCATACTTGCTTCATCCCAAATAACTACATCAATTTCTTTTAGTCTAAGCTTGTCACGCTTCTTAAGAAAGCAAATACCATCTTCTCTAAGATCTATAGGCAAGTTGAAAAATCGGTGAGAAGTTGTCCCACCTGGTAATAAAATGGATGCAATGCCAGTCCATGCAATACATATGACTTTCTTCTGCAATGTTATAAGTTTGTGATACATCCCATTATACAGAAAAGTTTTCCCAGTTCCACCTGGTCCATCTATGAAGAAACACTGAGCTTGATTTTCACTAATGCAATGTATGATCCTGTCATAAACCTTTCTCTGATCCACATTAAATTTACTCTCAATGTCTGTGCATTTCCTTAGATGACTATCGAAAGAAAAATGATCTGGAGGATTGAGGAAAGAATGTGGTTCTGGCAATCCAAATTCCTTACAAGACCTATTATCTGCATGAAAATGAGCTTCAATCTCAAATAAAGCTTCAGATTCACTACTGTTTCGATCAGTTAGATGATGCTTGAAAGTATCCCACAGTTGCAAAGCATTAGACGGTTCATCTCCTATAACATAGTATACAAAGAACTTTCTGAACTCTCTTGGCATTAAAATAGATGCAGCTTCTTGTAACACAGCAGTAGCTTCTTCACTGGTTTCTGTTAATCCCATTGCAATTGCTGCTTCTCTATAAGTGCAATAAATTACTCCTTCATGTCTGCGAAGATCTTCAAAGCATGTCGCTCCAGCAACTCTATTTAAAATTAGCTTTAGGAAGAATCGTTCTGAATCTTTTGGGGAAACATTAACAATCCGTCCAATTACTTTATCAGCTCTCTTTCTTGGAATCCACTTTTTGCTTCCTGCATTCCAGGAATAATGTTCAGGTATGTTACAATAATGTATTTTTCTTGCAGATTCGCATTCTTTATTCAAATTGAACCATCCAAGTAACATAGTTTTGCAATCTTTATTTAGAGCTATTTGTTCTGATCCTTCTTTAAATGTGACGTACTGTTGATTCTCAAGGTGCACTGGTAGTCTTATAACAGTGTGACTTCTATCATGCAAGGGCAGTGAATTTAATCTCCAAGCTGCTTCCATGGGACTTATATATCGACTGTCAATATATTTTTGAACCTCATTAGTGTCTCCAAGCTTCATCTCCATTCTTGCACGATCATGTCCCTTATGAATGTATTTATGAATATATTTAACTGCCATAACTGAAGCGCAGTATTCCACATTTAAATGACAATCAAACTTCTTCAATAAGTATGGGTTATGTGGAACAACCATTCTGTTGTCAACATAGTGAACTTTGCCATTTACTTTGGAATGATATGCATAAAGTCTATCTGTATTGTTTCTTCTTCTGTACTTAGGAAAGCCATCTCCACTCATATCAGTCTCTTCACAGAAATTTTTTGGAAATTTTTTTGAGCATTCATTCTTCTGTTTATCCCAACAAAGAAGACCTTCTACATGAGGACCATGCATCATGTGTCTCAGTTGGTAGTAACGTAGAGAAGAGTCCTCATCAGATAATTCTGCACATACAAATCTATCTACATCCTGTGGCTGAAGAAGCTTGCAATCAGTTCTCAATGCTGCTAAGATATGGGCATGTGGAAGACCTCGTTTCTGGAATTCGATTGTATACACATATGCAACAATGGGTCCAAGCAACTGTCTTTCTACAATATCTTTAATCAATTCCTTTACTTTAGCCTGAAAAATATCTGTTACTATAGTTGGAATATCATTTACAGTTGTTCCAGGAGAAAAGTAATTTTTAAGAACGTTTGTAATCTCTGTCCATTTTGGGTTACAAGTCATTGTTATAAAAAAGTCGGGTCTTCCAACCTTTCGGCATATTGCCATGGAATCTTGATACAATTGTTGTAAACTTCGAGGAGAACCAATATAAGTTGCAGGTAGAATAACAGCATTACCAAGTCGTACTGTATTTTCCTCATTTAATACACTTCTTTCTAAGTGATCGACTAATCCCTGGTAACATTCCGATCTGAGTTGTTGCTGGTTGAATCTTATGAAATCTAAACGTTGACGTTCAACTAATACATAACAATTAATGATATACTGCTGTGTAAGTTTTCCAGCATTTAGCAAAGGATTAAATTTATTCTTCCGTAATGCTAAACGATGACCAAAATATTGTAAAGGTGTAATCTTTGTACCCTTTTTCGACAACATATTGTAAGTCCATCCTAGATCACCATGAGGAAATAATATGGGAAATGTCATGGGATCTGCATGTTGCGAGGTTTGACTGATAATGGTGGTCTCAGTGCCATTTTCTTGTTTTGAATAAACTTTAAGATCCACACATGGGATACAATTATCATTTGACTCAATTATAAAAGCAACTTCTGAAGTTGTTGGTTTATTATACCTTCGCTGATCATCAAACTTGTAGGTTATAAAATTTAAAACGTATTCCGGTCCATCAGTTGTATTTAATTCACGTAACATTCTGTAATTTTTTGCATAAGGATTTATACGTCTGAGAAGTTTTTCAACTTTAAGATTAATTTCTGAATATTCAGAATTCATGCGCAGATTTGCTGCCTTTTCTTCATCATCATAAATATAAATCTGTCCATTTCGAGGTCGATTCCCTTTAAAGTTTTCAAGTGAAGTAGATGCATAATGATAAACCTGACCTTGAATTTTAATAAGGGGAGGACCTCTTCCTTGCACATCTTCGATATTAGCTGCAAACGTAGCAAAAGCAAACGATGAGTTGTAAGCCCTAATGTTTGCTCTAAAATGTTTTGCGTCTGGATTATTTGATGTAAGTAAATCTTTAAGTTCCGTTGGATACTCAGAAAGAGGAGGTATATTAACAACACCACCATGACAACAAGAATTCACAGTTCTTCCTTTCTGTTCTTTAAAATGAATAGCTCCACAGTGAATACATTCCATATTATATTCACCTAAAGAATGTTTTTCAACATTGCATACTGAGCAAAGACTGATATCTGCAGCAAAAAGATATTTCTTTTTAGAGACTCTGATTTTTTTTTCTTTATGAGAAATAGCTTTGTATTCTTTATGAGAAATATTTCTGATAGAACTGTTTAACGGTTGCAATATTATAGAATTGTGTGCAGAGTGTCCAACTTTTTCTTCTAGAACATTTATTCTGTCTTGAGACTGAGCTGCTACAATAAAATTTATATTTCTTTCTTGTGTTACTACTTCAGACATTGTCTCCTCAAAATGTGAAAAATTGGTTGTTTTTTCTGTAAGATTTGTAGCATATGTTGTAGTACCCAAAATATGAAGTCTATTTGCTGCTCTTGCTTTTTCCCTATTTGCAGCTAGTCGAGCCTTTGCTTCTTCAGAAGGTTCATTTTCTGCATAAATTTTCAAACCTTTATGCCTTTTTTGTACTATTTCTTCAAGAGAACTTTCAATAAACTTCGAATAAGGTTCAGTGTTGCATATTATAGAAGGACCTACTTCAGGAAAAACTGTTGTATTTCTACATGATGTGCCTGCATTTTTGAATGGCAGCAATATTATTGAATTTGAAGAATGTGAATCTTTTTCTTTTACATTTATTGACTCCTGCGATTCCACTATGCATTCTGCAGCACATATTGAAGAGGTCAAAACATGAAGTTTGTTTGCCGCTATTGTTTTTTTCCTGTTTGAAATTAATCGAGTCTTAGCCTCTTTATAAGGTTTCGTTTCAGCACTTATTTTTAAATGTTTAAATCTTTTTTGTTCCAATTCTTTTGCAGTATTTTCTAAATAGCTAGTGTTGCACAATATTCCAGAAGGACCTACAGCACATGTTTCAGAAGGTAAAACAGAATGTCTTTTTGCTGTTGCTTTTTTCCTATTTTCTGCTAGTTGTGCCTTTGCTTCTTCAGAAGCTTCACAATCAGCAATAATTTTCATACTTGTCCATCTTTTTTGTTGTATTTCTTTTCCAGCATATTCAGTAGAATTAAAAATTTCCTGATATTCTTTATTAGAAGCATTTGTCACCGAACTGTTTAATGGATGCAGCATTGCAGAATTGTGTGTACACCCTATTTCTTCAAGAGCACCATTTCTAGAGGGACCAGCATTACACAAAATATTACTTGTACTTTCATTAGAAATCTCCACTTCTACAATATTACTTAATTTTCCAGAAGGATTCTCAATAGATTGCTTGAAAGATATGTTTTTCTTTTTGGCAGCATACCGAGCCTGTGCTTTTCTACCTTGAGCTTGTTTTTTTTCTAAAATATTGTGAGATATGTTCTGTACTCTTCTATTTGTACATATTGTTTCTTTAGATTTGTCAGTTAGTTTTGCCCTCCATATTTTTTTATATTCATTGTTTAATATTCTTTTTTGTTGAATCTTCCTTTCTTTTGTTATTTCCTCAGAAGAAACTGCTTCTTTAAAAACTGGAAAAGTATTTGTTTGATTTATTTTGTCTGTTTTATTTTGAAATTTTTGTTTTTCTCTCCATCTCTTTTGACGTTCACTGGATAATCTTCTTTTTCTTTGAATCTCTGTTTCATCCATTTTAAATACAATAGATAATCTAATAATTAGCTGAAATGTATAGTGGGGAAAAAAAGCTTATATACAATGAATGCATTGTGAGGAAGAACAAGAATAAGTGGGATTCCATGGTAACCAATGTCCTGTTTGATATTTTCGCCAAACTGACATAAAAAAAATCTCGCCAAACCCAGTATTGTCGGGTTGCGTGTTATTTATTTTAAACTATTAAAAAGATCATTCGTTTATATAAAATATTATAGTTACTTACAGACGTAAAAATAGCCACCTCTCTCATGGATGACTCTTTAGAACAACAAAAAATAAAAAGTCAGTTGCCATGCAAGGAAAACAACTTAAATATTAAAAGAGAAGTGCGTGCCGATAAACAAACCATGGACGCAACACCCAGTGCTTGTATCGCTTTGAGCATTTTATTTATGGATAATATCATTGTTTTATATACCATTTACTTCTTCTTGTATATAAAAATAGGTAAGTGTCTTTCTTGCGCAGAAAAAGTTGTATAAATCTTTAAAGAATAACCCCCATTGTACCAATTAGTTGTCGAATTAAGAAAAAAAAAAATCAATGTCCAATTCCTGTATTGCTCCCAGGTATTCATACGTATTCCAAATTTCAAAGCTCTACAGCAGGAAATTTGGTGAAAAATGAGCACAGATGTCACATAATTGGCGTGAAAATGGGATTATTTTGTCCGAAATAGTAACCCGGCTAATATTGTTTTTTCCTAATAAAATGCTTATTTATATTCATTTTTTTAATTATATAAATTATTATTTTTCTATAGTTATTAATTATATATTTTTTTATTTACTGTAAGTTCCTTTTGAAAATAATAGTAAATAATTTAAAATGTATATGCAAGCGTTATTCCACAACGACGTTTTCGCCAAATGGGCTTTACAAAATATTGCGCCAAATCTGGTGCATCTATGACACGCGTGACGAAAAATAAGTGACAAGAATTGACTTCCACACGCAAACAAAATGTAAGTTAAAACGAAACATGCACTAAAAATAAATAAAAAAAGAAAATGATGTCATAAAAAGCAATATTTTATTAAAACACGTAATTGTTTCTAATTTTCACACGCGAAGTATAAAAAAATCTTTTAGTGATTAAAAAATGTTATTAAGAGATTACCACAAAAGCTCAAAATCAAAGTATTTTTTTTTTTAAAGTAACAGATTTATTTTCCTAGTTGATTAATTTTTAAAATGTTTCATTGATCATCAGTATTACTGCGTGCGTATTTTTATTATTATTTTTTTTTTATAATTACTCCATGTACTCTAATTAGGTTGTCGACCGAAAACACCAGCCAGTGAAAAATGACGCACACCAAATTTAACAACCCCTCTCCTAATTAGTCGAAGCATAGCATAACCCCCCCCCCCTCTTTGATTTTCAATAGATTGATTGAAAGATATGTTTTTCTTTTTTGGCAGCATACCGAGCCTGTGTTTTTTTACCTTGAGCTTTTTTTTTTCTTTCTAAAATATTCTGAGATATGTTCTAAACTCTTCTACTTGTACATTATTGTTTCTTTAGATTTGTCAGTTAGTTTTGCCCTCCATGTTTTTTTATATTCATTGTTTAATATTCTTTTTTGTTGAATCTTCATTTCTTTTGTTATTTCCTCAGAAGAAACGGTTTCATTAAAAAGTGGAAAAGTATTTGTTTCATCTGTGGATGTTACACCAGATATTTCTAAAGGCAAAACATGAAATAAGTTTCTTGTTTTGTTTTCTTTCTTATTTACATGTACCTGAAGCTTTGGATCTTCCGAAGGTTCAATATGATCACTGATTTTAATACGTTCAATTGTTTTATTTTGAAATTTTTGTTTCTCCATCCATCTCTTTTGACGTTCATTGCATAATCTTCTTTTTCTATGAATCTCTGTTTCATCCATTTTAAATACAGTAGATAATCTAATAATTAGCTGAAATGTATAGTGGGAAAAAAACTTATATACAATGAATGCATTGTGAGGAAGAACAAGAATAAGCAGGATTCAATGGTAACCAATGTCCTGTTTGATATTTTCGCCAAACTGACATAAAAAAAATCTCGCCAAACCCAGTGCTTATATCGCTTTGAGCATTCTATATACGGATAATATCATTGTTTTACATACCATTTACTTCTTCTTGTATACAAAAATAGGTAAGTGTCTTTCTTGCGCAGAAAAAGTTGTATAAATCTTTAAAAAATAACCCTCATTTTACCAATTAGGTGTCGAATTAAAAAAAATCAATGTCCAATTCCAGTATTGCTCCCAGGTATTCATACGCATTCCAAATTTCAAAGATCTACAACAGGAAATTTGGTGAAAAATGAGCACAAATGTCACATAATTGGCGTGAAAGTGGCATTATTTTGTCCGAAATAGTAGCCTGGGTAATATTGTTTTTTTACTAATAAAATGTTTATTTATATTCATTTTTTTTATTATATAAGTTATTATTTTTCTAAAGTTATTAATTATATATTTTTTTATTTACTGTAAGTTCCTTTTGAAAATAATAGAAAATAATTAAAAATGTATATGCAAGCGTTATACCACAAAGACATTTCCGCCAAATGGGCTTTAGAAAATATTGCGGCAAATCTGGTGCACCTATGAAAAACGTGAACACACAAGACATCCATACAATGAATAAGCAGTTGCAGACCTTTCAAATGATATGTCACATGACTGGTTTTGTAAAGAAATAAAAAATGTTCACCCCCCTCGGGGGCAGAGTGGGGTGGTGACACACAAGACATCCATAATATGAATTAGCAGTTGCAGACCTTTCAAATGATGTGTCACACAATTGGTGTTGCAAAGAAATTAAAAATGTGCTCCCCTGTGGGGCAGAGTGGGTGGTGACACACAAGACATGCATAATATGAATAAGCAGTTGCAGATCTTTCAAATGATGTGTCACACGACTGGTGTTCTAAAGAATCAAAAATGTGCCCCCCCTGGGAGGCAGAGTGGCTGGTGACTCACAACACATCCATAATATGAATAAACAGTTGCAGACCTTTAAAATGATATGTCACATAATTGGTGTTGCAAAGAAATTTAAAAGTGCCCCCCGGGGGGCAGAGTGGGGTGGTGACACACAAGACTTCCATAATATGAATAAGCAGTTGCAGACCTTTCAAATGATGTGTCACACAATTGATGTTGTAAAGAAATTTAAAATGTGCCTCCCTGGGGGGGACAGAATGGGGAGACACAAAATACATCCATAATATGAATAAGCATTTGCAAACCTTACAAATTATGTGTCACACGACTGATGTTGTAAAGAAACTAAAAATGTGCCACCCCTGGGGGGGCAGAGGGGAGGATGACACACAACACATCCATAATATGAATAAGCAGTTGCAGAACTTTCAAATGAAGTGTCTCACGATTGGTGTTGTAAAGAAATTAAAAATGTGCCCCCCCTAGGGGGGCAGAGTGGGGGTGACACACAAGACATCCATATTATGAATAAGCAGTTGCAGACCTTTGAAATGATGTGTCACACGACTGGTGTTGTAAAGAAATTAAAAATGTGCCCCCCCTGGGGGTGCAGACTGGGGGATGACACACAAGACATCCATAATATGAATAAGCAGTTGCAGACCTTTCAAATGATGTGTCATACGACTGGTGTTGTAAAGAAATTAAAAATGTGCCCCCCCTGGGGGTGCAGACTGGGAGATGACACACAAGACATCCATAATATGAATAAGCAGTTGCAGACTTTTCAAATGATGTGTCATCCGACTGGTGATGTAAAGAAATTAAAAATGTGCCCCCTGGGGGGACACAGTAGGAGGGGAAACACAAGACATCCAAAACATGAATAAGCAGTTGCATACCTTTCAAATGATGTGTCATACGACTGGTGTTGTAAAGAAATTAATGTAAAATGTGTAACAGTAAAATGTGAAATAGTAAAATGTGCCCCCCCAGGGGGGCAGGGGGTGTGAAACACAAGACATCCATAATATGATTAAACAGTTGCAGACATGCAGACCTTTCAAATGATGCGTCACACGACTGGTGTTGTAAAGAAATTAAAAATGTCTTCCCCTGGGGGGGTAGAGTGGGAGGTGACACACAAGACATCCATAATATTAATAAGCAGTTGCAGACCTCTCAAATGATGTGTCACACGATTGGTGTTGTAAAGAAATTAAAAATGCCCCCCCTGGCGGGGAAGAGCGCGGGGGTGTGACACACAAGACATCCATAATATGAATAAGCAGTTGCAGACCTTTCAAATGATGTGTCACACGACTGGTGATGTAAAGAAATTAAAAATGTGCCCCCTGGGGGGACACAGTAGGGGGGGGAAACACAAGACATCCAAAACATGAATAAGCAGTTGCAGACCTTTCAAATGATGTGTCACACGACTGGTGTTGTAAAGAAATTTAAAATGTGCACCCCTCTGGGGGGTAGAGTGGAGGGTGACACGCAAGACACCCATAATATGAAGAAGCATTTGCAGACCTTTCAAATGATGTGTCACACGACTGGTGTTGTAAAGAAATTAAAAATGTGCCCCCCTGGGGGTCAGAGTGGGGGATGACACACAACACATCCATAATATGAATAAGATGTTGCAGACCTTTCAAATGATGTGTCACACAACTGGTGTTGTAAAGAAATTAAAAATGTGACCCCCTGGGGGGCAGAGGGGAGGTGACACACAAGACATCCATAAAATGAATAAACAGTTGCAGACCTTTCAAATGATGTGTCACACAATTGGTGTTGTAAAGAAATTAAAAATGTGCCCCCCTGGGGGGCAGAGTGGGGGATGACACACAACGCATCCATAATATGAATAAGCAGTTGCAGACCTTTCAAATGATGTGTAACACGACTGGTGTTGTAAAGAAATTAAAAATGTGTCCCCCCTGGGGAGCAGAATGGGGGATAACACACAAGACATCCTTTAAATGAATAAGCAGTTGCAAACCTCTCAAATGATGTATCAAACGACTGATGTTGTAAATAAATTAAAAATTTGGCGAAATATTACAGTTATCGCCAAATTGGCGTCACTTTTGACAACTAATTTTGGTCGCCAAATTTGGCGATATATCGCCAAGTTGGCGACAAACTTGGCGATTGTTGGCGATGGTAACCTTTCCTCTCTTTATCGTAACCCATATGGCGATGCACAGACGGAGCCCTTTCCTGATTGGTCTATTCGACTCATGGAAGGAGTGGACAACCCGGATTCGTTACTTCCGGAAATCTTCCACATCAGCATCATTCCAGGAGTCATTCCTTTTAAGGCTAGTTTTTTTTACTATAGAAGGATTTTTGCTTTTTATATTCCATGAGGCTTCAATTTTTCTTTTTGATTTCTGAATGACATGTATCTATCTAACAATTAAGATTTAAGTTGTTACAAATTTACTTTCAGTTTGTTTTATTTAAGGTTTTTAACAATGAAATTTTATACAGTCAGATTAAAAACACCACATCTTAAGCATATTTAAAAACATATAAACATTTCTACCTTTAGATTTGAAAACGAACGGTAAAGTTCCAAGTACATTCCAAAAATATCTGTTTTTTTTTTCTTTTCTTTTTTTAGTTTAGTATTTTTTAAATATCCTTTTTTTTATTGTTTCCATAATTTCTGTCAATAAATAAATTGTACTTCAGAAATAGTGATAGCAGTTTGGTCACTGGCAACGAGTTCGCCACCCGTGATTTACAAAATACAGATTTGTTTTATGAAATTTAAAAAGTTTATCAGCTTTCGAAATTGTTTACGATGAAATTATTTTGCCCAAATTTTACAAACAAATAAAAAATTATATTCCCGCCAGTTTACACTAAAAGCATCATTTAGATTTACGTTTCTGCTTTGTTCCATAAACGTATGCTGTACCGGGTAAACTAAACACATTTGTAATCTGAGAAAGTTCATTTTACAACGCGAATTTTATATGCTGGAGGTGCATTCGCGTTGCGTTGTGTGTTTTTATTTTTTATAAGCGGAATGTTTTTAAACTAATTTAAATTCTTTTAAGTTATTCTGGAACGTCCTTACTAAAAAATCTGTAAACTTCCTGTGAAATAAACAGATATATTGATAGCGAATGCACGTACAAGCAAGTTAATTATCACCATCACATATGAGTAGGATTAATTGATTTTTTTAATACAAGAAGTTTTGTTTGCAATATTTCAAAAAAGAAAATTACAACTTCAATACAACAAAAAAAAAATATATGAAAAGAGAAAACGATCCCGGAATACACCAGGAACGTTACCATTTTTTTACGGTGCACTGACTGAATTGAAAATGCCATTTTTTAATTTCAAAGATTTAAATGTGAGTATTTTCTATTTAGATTGTTTTAAATGTAATTTTAAATACAGGGTAAAAGAAAACACTACTGGAGGATCATGTTGAAATTCTTAATTTATTGACTCAGAGCAGATTATTTAAACACAATTTCTGCTTTAAACGTAATTTCAGTACAATTTATAAAAACACCATATGAAATAACCTTAGTTAATATCCTAAAAGCCACTCTGCATTTAGAGGCTTGTCATTGTCACTAATGGTCCACTGAAGAAAACAAGTTTTGTATATACGTAGAAAACTTTAGAACTCAAATCTGAAAACTTTTTTCGTTTTCCTGAGTTAAATTTGCTAGTAAATGAAACACACATGCAAATCATTGATGTTCGTAATTTTATTTGATCTTCAAAGTAAAAAAAAAGAAAAACTGTGAGTCCTTTTCAGTAATTTTTGCTGCATTTGCGAAAGTAGGGACGCTGTAAGATGAGCGATTTGTATTTGTTTGGAAATTTCGTTTAAAAAAAGTGTTTTAAATGAAAAAAAAAAATGTTCGGATTTTGTTTTTAAGATCGGATGCCTCATTATACAGTATTTATTTACGATTCTTGCATTAGTATTTTAAGTAGAAGCACATTATCGCATTTAAGGGCCATCACATTTAGGCACAATAACCTTATATAACAACAGAAGAGGGATATAGATTGTGAGAAGAGGTAAAATTGTCCAACCCTCCAAACCTCATCCTTCGTCTTCATTCTTAAGAGTTTTTTACTTTCATGTACGTTTTTATTCCTGCATCCAGAGTTAAGGGCTGTAATTTTATGTTACAGTAAAATCCATTTTTATATGTACATCCGTGAAAAAAAATATTATCTCATGCAATTTTATTTCCAAATTAATGCAAAAAAAGCAAAAAATACCATTCGATTATGAATAATACCTAATTACAGATAATGAATGCAATTTTCGGATTAAAAGTCATATAGATATTAAAAACTGTACTAAATTTCATTTTTCAAATACGTTATTAAAGATGTATCAAAGTGTTCCCAAAAAGCATACAACTTATGCATTTTTTCGGTAATATGCATTTAGGAAAAAAAAATGAGTTAAAGATTTATCAATAAATTTCTTCCTATTTGTTTATATTATTTATCGTAAAACAAGCATTTAAAAAAATTGTCATGCAGGAATTAAAATTAATTCTAAAATTGCGATACTTAAGGTAAAATTTAAAAGTATCTAAAAACGAATCTATCTCCATGCAATGTTAAAGAGTTTTTATTCTCTCAGATGGAGTAATTCTACACTCTACTGTAAATTCTTCAATGACTATAAAAGAAAACATTACAAAGAATCCCTTTACTGTTATAACAACGGACTGAAAGAACTGATTTCGAAAGTTACACGCTCGAAAACAAAGTAACGAAATCCCTCTATGCTTTACCTTAAAAGAAGGGAAGCGAGGCAAATTTCTCTTGCACTTTAGTGTTACCGATTAACCGAGATTAGACGCTGAGTGTTAAATGAGACGCTTGCAGAAGCCGGGTGAGAAAAGCGACCATAAATAAGTTGCTTGTACCATAAAGAGACGAATATAGCCGCAAAGTCATTAATAGACATGTGAGTTTAAAACTTTTTTTGTTGTTGTTCTTTTATTTGCGGGAAGATAAATTTAACAAAAAATACGGAATAAAAATATTGCAGGTATAACAGATTCATTCATACATCCTTGGCAAATACTGAATAAAATTTACAGCATAATTTATTAATTGTTCAGCATTTAGTGCGTTTTATTACTTATGGATTTTGAGATTATGTTCTAGCTCATTATTATGTGTTCTAATACTAAAATTTTTTATTTATGATTCACAAGTAAATTTTTAAGGGAGTTACATGTTTAGTTATCATTATTATTTAGTATATAATATATATATATATAAAGTCAGATCGCAGAATTTCTGGTCGCAACGTCGTCATTGGCGACCAGAATTTGAGAAAAGCGAAGCTTCCAAATGGTCCGCAAACTGACTATGAATATTTTTTAACAAAACATTTAATGATAGGTTTTTACATAATTTGTTCTAGTATTGACCTCCAAAGTTGGTTTCTCGACAATTTGCAAGAAAAATCCAAAAAGAAAATTTCTCTAAGAAAATTCCGATATTCAGTTGGCGGACAATTCGGGATCCCTGGAAACACGACTAGAAAGCCTACGACATAAGTATATGATCATTTTCGGATAGCGAAGCAACAAGTGTTGTGGTGTCACTTATTTCCCACGTATTTCTCGAATTCTGTTATTTCTTCATTAATCAAAATAATACAGATAAAAAATAATAAAGTATATAAGTGATACACTTACTAATTTATTCAAAGTACTATTTCGTAAAAGTAGTATTGTTTCTATAAAAATTAATTTTCGTTGAAGAGTTTTTTAATGTTATATAGCTGAGAATTAAGTAGTATCACGATAATGAGTACACATAAAAATTTCACGATGCTAGTTCAGGTTAAAATGATCAAATTTTTAACATATACGCATAGCTGCCAACTTGTGTGGATTTTTTCCTTACCACAAAAATTTAACTGTAAATTTTTCCTTATTTAATCGCTGAAATCTAATCAATTTTAATGATACAATAAGGCAAAAATTCTATTAAATTTTAGTAGTAGGAAAAAAACATAGATGTTGGCAGTTATGTATACCGCTAAAAATTGAAAATAACGACACTTTGACAACAAAATTTCGTTTTTCATGATTTTTTTTAGAGAAGAATAGGGGCTTAAATGTAATATTTAAATTATTTATTTCATTTAATATTTATTTATTTATGTATTAATCATCTTTAAAACGGGCTTATTATTATTATTATTATTATTATTATTATTATTATTATTATTATTATTATTATTATTATTATTATCATTATTATTATTATTATTATTATTATTATTATATATTTTATATTTTTCAAATGTTTCATGCTTACTCAATGTACAGCATTCTTTTTCGTAAAATGGCACAGCTAAAAAAAGTGACTTTTTGCGGTACAGTAGATCTTTATGACGCAATTTTATGTAAGAAAATTATTCTATGTGGTGCACAACTTCTCCATGCAAACAATGAATTTTGCAGTTAAAAGGTACCTGCATTACACATAATAATAATAATAAAATTGCTACTAATTGGAGAAAAGAAGTTTGATACATTAGCTTATCCTTATCCCCCTTAATTGAGAGCTTTTTCATGTAAAAATTGCTCCTATTACAAAAAATATTTTTGAAAATGAGTAACACAATGAATGGTTTCGTCCAGGTATAATTTGAGCCAGTTTACAAAGTAAATTTAACAATGTGTGAAATGATATGTTTTATGTAAAAATTTATAATTTTCTTATAATCTACAACTATTAGATCTAAGGAATATAATAATAAAGATACTCTATTGTATGTTAATATGTTAAAGACATATTTGGCTATACTTAAAAAATAAAACTTATTATGTGTGAATTGTGATCTATATAATGCAAAATTCTATAATTGCATAAACATATGTTTTTAAATTTTCGTTCTAAACATTTTTTACAGTTATGCACTTTCCTTATTTAACTTGAAATGTCTAATGTATATACCAAAATTAAAGTTATAGAACGTTGTGTAGTGTTTTACAGTTACACACTCTATAAATTGACTTAGGAGATTTTAGTTTTGTGAGGAAGTTTTGAAAATACGATCCTCATACTAAAAGTATTTTTCGTTTTTATGCCTGTTAATTTTTTACGTTTTTTAAAATATAAATAATTTTATGAATCCATGGAGCAAATTAATATTTGATGCTTTACTATACTCAAACATTAATTAAATAATTCAAAAAGATTTTTTTTCTGAAGATATCAAATTTTAAACCTAGCTAAAAGTTAGACTTTTAATTTGTAAAAACTTTGTTTAATTAAAAAAAAGAAAGAAAAAAAAGAAAAAGAAAAAGAAAGAAAGAAAAAAAAATACAATTAAATGTACATTTTTCAAAAATGAACAAAAAGGATTTCAAACAAAAAGCAAAAATTTGTGTCTTCGACTTCCTTAAAACCTCAGCAGCGACCACGTATGAGGCTTAACCCTCGTGTTGCCGCCCCACCAGTGGCCGAGAGGTTCGGACCTCTCAACTGGTAGACGGCAGGTGCTGGGTTCGAACCCAATCGCGGCTGTCGGCCTAACCGTGCGGAGTTTTCGTGGTTTTCTTCGAACCTTGCGTAAATACGGGTTAGGTTCCCTTAGAAAGACCCCCACGAAGGGCACTCCCCCCCTGGTCCTATATCCCTAGCGTAGATAATCGGACTTCAAAAATCAACCAACCCTCGTGTTGCCAATGGGTAAAATTTTAATGTTGTTTTCTTTTCGTTTTGTTTTAAATGCTCAAAAATATGATTCTTTCAAAATTATATATATATATATATATATATATTACAAATTTAAAAATTTTTCGCAAAAACTAACCTTTATACTATCTTAATTTTCTTATAATAATGTTCCGTACTTATTTCAAATTATTAAATTAAAATCTTGTTTCTAAATCTAATCTGTTAATCTTTATGCAGACGATACAAATTCTTAATTTGCCTTAAAAAACATTATTCCAGTATGTGTAAACTTAAAAAGATGGCTCTAAATTAAAAATATTTTTAATTAAACTTTATTTCTTAATATTCCAAATAAAACTGATTTCTTGTATATTTTTATCAACCTTTTTTAAGAAAGTCTTATTAAATTTATTCCAAAACCATACCTTTAAAAAAATATCATTATTTTATTTTATCTATTTATTTATTTTTCCGCCGTCAACCTTTGATAGTGTGCATATTAATAAATTCATTTCTTTTCTTTTTCTCTTAAAATTAATCATTTATAAAAATCGTCTGCCTAAGAAATCCTGAGTCGATTATAAATTGGTTAAATAATATATTTTTTAAATTTATTTATCGTCTGTGGAAAATAGTCTCGTAGCTGGACAAGAATTCTGTTTACATAAAAGAATGATGGTTTGAGGTTACAGAATGTTCCAGAATTTTCTTTTTAAATTTAAAGGGGGAAGCCTCGAGTTGAGAAGGAAGATTCTTGGGTTTTTCCTTCGATGAGTACGGCTCGCTGAAATAATGTTTCGGTAAAAGACAGTTTGCAAAAGGAGTTTTTCCCTTTCTCATGATTACGGATTAAATAAATGAACTTACAGCAGCCAATGAGTAATTATTTGGATTCTCTACATCTATTTATTTATTTTCCTCGGCGGCCATGACTTCTCTGCGATGAAAAGGAAACCCGGCGTTGATGTCTCTGGCTTTTAACTTTTAAATCGTCACATATATATATATATATATATATATATATAACTTAATTACAAATGTAAAAGATATCCAAGAAAGTCTTAATCATTCTAAAATGTTTTAAAAATACTTTAGAATTATATTACCTTAAATGTTGCTTATATTGCCATGAGCCATGAAACCATGAGCTTAGTGATCGGAATATTACGTTCAAACACTTATAGCTGTATCACACGGAGAAAGACTTTTCCGCAAACATTTTACAAAACACGATCGTTCATTTTGCTGCATGTTCGGTAAACAGGTTTTTCAAACTTCTCGCGGGGTTATTTAATTTCTCGCTCCGATCCTATTGGTCAGTTGATCAGCGCTAAATGAATGACCAACATTTTCCGTGCAATGTGGGAAACGCTCGGTAAACAAGAATAGTGAGCAGAATTCTCCCCCTACTTCAAGGTCACACAACTTTTGCTGACTGTACGTTGTATGGGGGAAAAAAGTTCTGCGAAAAGGGTCCGTGTGATACCGCTATTAAAGGGAAGTCCCCATTTGCTTTGAATTGTTTTTACTTTCGTGCAAAGTTTGGTAGAGAAAGGCTTTTTCCTGCTTATACGGACATGGTCAAATGATTAAATGAAGAAATGACTTATTTTTAATAAGATATATCAACATTCTCTTCTCTTTTATTCTCTCTATACATTCATCTTATCATTTTCATACCTGAAATACTTTGTTTCAAGAAATCTGATGCTTTCAAATTTAGTTATTTATTTTTAAACATAAAAACACTTAATTACTATAAAACTACCTAAACATAAACAGGATCAATGATGTCAAAAACTGTTTTAGTTTCGTCTTAAATTTCACGATTTAGAAATTATTTAATTATTTAATCTTCTACGGAGAAAAAGGTAGTTGTTGCAGTCTCTTTCCTGAAATTGCGAGAAGTTGACCGAGAATTGACTGTGTCTATCATCACATGTTGCTTATCAATAAATGAAGAAATTATCCATTTTGAAGATGATACGGTAACCTCCCCTTTCATTGTTTTAATACTTGAAATGCCATTCCTTAAAATTTATTATAATCATTATTTCTACATTATTTAATCATTATTTCTACATCATTAATTATTTAATGAATTAATCATTTAATCATTATTTCTACATCATTATTTATTATAGTCATTATTTCTACATTTATTATTAAACTGCAACAAAACAGAATAATCACATTCGTTTTAACCTGTCCAGGTCCAACAACACAAAAATGTTTCCCTCTTTTACGATTTAGAAATTATTTAATCAGTCTTCTGCAGAAAGTGGTGATAACTGCTGAGGCCTCTTGTCTAACCTTTTGAATAATAGGCGAAAATGACAGTTTTCAGCATCCTGTATTATTTTAAAACAAATGTAGAAATAATTCATGTTAAGGAAGATATAAACACCTCCCTTTTCATTTTCGTTTTATACAGGGTGCCCCAGAAATAATGGGACAAATTTTAAGGAGAGACAGGGGACATCACAAGAATTCAAATTTGTATAGCAATCCATGGTCGGAAACGTTTTCCTGCTGCGGTAGTGAAGACAAAAACACGAGAAATCAGGACATGAATAAGAAGAAAAAAACATATTTATTAACCTTAGTACAGTAGAAAACTAAGAAAGAAGAACATTAAAGAGACAACGATCGTCATCAAAGTAGGTGTTCGAAATTACGATCCTGAGTCGTCATGGATGAAGGCGCAACTCCGGTGCATGGAAGATCTAATGATCTCTAGAAAATACCGCGAATGTCCCGAATTTCCCTAGTAGCTGCCACGACGCGTTCAACAAGTTCCTTATCACTTTTCTTCGTTGTCTCAGAATTTTTGTAGCACGAAAAATAATAACCATGTTTTCTCGCCCTGTTCGAGTTCTTTCTTTCTTGTGTTTTCTCTCGTCACTACCGCTCCAGGAAAATGTTTCCGAACATGGGTTGCTATACATATCTGATTCGTTGTTATGTCCCTTACCTCCCCTTAAAATTTGTCTCATTATTTCTGGGACACCTTGTATATATGTATCTAAAATGCTCCACCTCATTAACCGCTTCTCTGATTTGCCCGTACGTCATACAGTCAGCATGCTTTACCCAATTATGATTTCCCCTTACCACGTACGGGGATCCATATTCCATTCAAGATTTATTATTCTCACCAGTAACTTTTTATTGTAAATTTTGCATTATTTAATCCGAGCTTTTTTCTGATTCGATCTGGCAAAAATTTCTGTTTTGAAAACCGATGATAAAAGATTAAAAATTCTGTAAAAGACATGAAAAAAGATAGGCATTATTTAAAACTTTTTTTCAAAATTATTGAGCAATTAGGTATTTAAAAGATATACAAAGTCAAAGATGTCATAAAACTTTTCCTGCTTTGTGAAAGTTTATGATTTATAAATCAAACTACTTAATCTGCTAGCAGTATAGTGGTAGACAATAATAATAGCTATCACAGTTTATAAGAAATCTGGCGTCCTTGTCTGTTTCCATCATCACATGCTATAGTCAATGTCAAATAAAGAAATTCTTCATTTTTGGAAATGTATTGGCACTTCCCCTTCATTTTTTTTTAAATGCCTGAAACATCATAGCTCGTTAAGCTACGCTAAATAACTAAATTCCTCATAACTCTAATAACATTCAAATATACAAACCCCGTTTCCTCGCAAACTTTTTATGATTTAGAAATCATTTAATTATTTGATCATCCAATCTGCTAACATTGCAGCCTCTTCCTTAAAATTTCGAAAAGTCGGTCCCATGTCTATCTCCCACTCCGTCATCACATGTTACTTAACAACAAATGAAGAAATTGTTCATTTTGAAGAAGATATCAGCGCCTGCCATCTCATATCTTTTAATACGTGTAACGGCATACCTCATTAAACTGTATAAAACCAATAATCAAATTCCTCTCAACTCAACCATTTTTTAGACACATCGGTTGCGCCCGGATGATTAAAAATTCTGCAAAACACATAGACATTATTTGAAAGTTTTTTTTTTCAAAAATATTGCTTAGTTAAGTGTTTAAACAGTATACATTGTTAAAGATGCCATAAAACTTTACCCCCTTTCTGAAAATTTATGATTTATAAATCTAATTACTTAATCTTCTAACCATAGCGGCAGACAATAATGATAGCAATCACAGCCTTTAGAAAATCTGTCGCCCTTGCCTGTCTCCATCATCATATATGTTAGTTAACGATCAATGAGGGAATTCTTCATTTTTTTAATGCCTGAAACCTCATACATCATTAAGCTATATTAAATAACTAAATTCCTATTAACTCTACTACATTCAAATATACAAACCCCCATCTCCACGCACATTTTTTTATGATTTAGAAATCATACAATTACTTAGTCGCTTAGTCTGCTAACAGCCTAAAATTTCGAAAAGTCGGCGCCCATGTCTATCTCCCACTCAGACATCACATGTTACTTAACAACAAATGAAGAAATTGTTTATTTTAAAGAAGATATCAGCACCTCCCATCTCATTTTTTCTTTTAATACGTGTAACGGCATACCTCATTAAACTATACAAAACCAATAATCAAATTCCTCTCAACTCAACCATTTTTCAAGACACACCTACTACTTCCGCCGGTTGCGCCCGGATGATTCCAGCATCCTCACTTTTATCACCAGAATCGGATCAGTTGATGCAGGAGAAAAAATAGGACTGAACGGGCGGATCAACGCGAGAACATTCCATAAAACCCCGTAATTCTACAAACTCCGGCATTCCTAAAAGAGGGATATTTCGGGTAACAAGGGGTTCTTTGAGAGCTTCTGCATGATATCTGGTGCCCGTAAAAATTTGATCTTACCTAGAGATAATATGTCACATTCTTGTGTCGTTTTTCTTTCAGTTTTAGGTTCAAAGGGATGTGTGAGGAAACTAAATTAAAATCCTTCGAACGCGTGATGACATGTGCGTCCCTACCACTTTTTCATAGGTTTCCACAAGAATCGTAAATGGAAAGCATCCTACTATGGAATGCAGTGCAAAAAGAATGCAAGAACAAAGGAGAACGCATTTTTATGACTTCTGTAATAGGAAATGGATTGTTAGCTGGTAAATTCTTGAAATTTATTTTTTGAGGAGAAAAAAAACTTTATCTTTAAAATATCGGCTTTTTTTCACCCTTTTTTTTTCTAATATAATTAAAACAAAATTTTCTAATCTAATAATCTAATTTTTTTCGATATCTAATCATCAATGCGATATTAAGTAATCAAAATGATCATCTAACAGCAGAATATCTAATCTCATCTTATCATCATATCTTCCGCATTTATCTCCGCGATACATCTCATTACCGTATAGAAATTATGTACTAATCTCCACTTAAATGTCCCTTCTTATTTTATTAAATCATTATTTCTATCTTTATTTATCACTGTTAATTTTTAGAAAATTTAGTGAAATTTCGAAAATGATAGCAACTGGGTTCCAACAACTGATACTCTTACAGTGAAAAAAACAATAATGTAAATTATTATATCATTACTGGTGCTAGTGATAGACGCCGAACGCTCTAAAACATGTTAATTTGATTTGTTTTAACAGTTTCTAAGGCAAATTACTTCAGTTGCTAAAATTTTGAAATTATTGAATGGCACCAGAATGCAGATAGGAATCATTTGTCAAGTTCATTGTAAGACCATAGAAATGCTTCAAGCAGATGCGAGAAAATCTGATGTTGCAAGCAACTTCATTTTTATCGTAGCTTTATAAATCTACTTTGAACTCATTGCAAATATTTTAATAATATTATTCAAGATAACGCGAGTTTGAACGTCTGAAGATTAATTTAGATAAAAACTATCTCTTTCAGTGTCAAAATGTTAGGTGCTGAATCATTAACCCTTTCAGGTTCAAGATGCTTGTATTCGTAAAATGTTAAAATAATACAATGACACCAGTATTTACAGATAAATTTATTTGTTAACATGTAAAAGTGTTTCGCGTATTTAAAAAAAGTAAAATTTTCACTAAAAAATTCGGGTGTCAATGCGGCAATCAGAGATAAAAAATTATATGTGATGCCATAGCGGCATCACCGCCCTTCAAGGGGTTAACAGTATGGCAAAGGCAATGACAACTTACTGCACATCAATATATAATACAAAGTGAAATTTCTCGGCAATAAGGTTGCTTTTTAAGTGGTTTTATTATTATTATTATTATTATTATATATGTGCCAATATTTCTGAAAGGGTAACTGATTTACTTAAAGACAGAATAAAATATGAGAATATTGTTAATTATCTAGAAAAATACACGAGGAATTATTCTGAAACTCAAGTTGCGTAAACAGAATATAATGGTCAGATTTTCGCGAAGATTTTTTTTCCCCGATATCCCATATGTTACTATAAACAAATAAAAAAAAAAAAAAAAAAAAAAAAAAAAAAAAAAAAAAAAAAAACATTTTACATAATACCTTGTAACCAGAATGAAAAAATAATAAAAACTGTATGAAAATCAGGAGGTTTACTAAATAATGTTTCACTGCGTATGCATAATTGCAATCAAAATACAATTTACATGCATTAGCTAAATGTATAGAGCAACTTTTATGAAAGTCTCAAAAATAAATTATGTCATATATTAGAATAAATTCAAAATAATTATAATATAAATATATCAAAATAATTATAATAATAATATATTAGAAAAATTCGATAGAATAAATTCAAAATCCGTTGTTACCTAAAGGAAGCAAAAAGATAAAGGGCTGTATTCAAATAAATTCAATATGTGCAATATTGTGTATGCTGTATTGACACTAATCAATGTATATTTGGATACAGCACTTCATCTGTTTGCTTCATTTTGGGAATAAAGGATTTAGATCTTACTCTATCGACAATAATTTTTAGAATGTTCAAGCTGTGCTTTTGAGAAGAAAAAAAAGACATCACAAAAGTTGCTCTATACATTTAGCTAACACACTATTCAAATTACATTTTCATTGCGTTCACACATGCGCAGTGAAACATTATTTAGTAAACTTTCTCATTTTTATATAGTTTTTATTATTTTTTAATCATGATTACAAGTTTTGTATGTGCAGTGTTGTTTGTCATATTTTCTGACAAGAACTTTTTATATATAATATAATTTTATATTATATATAAAATATTTATATATATATATTTATATATACATATTTATATATATTTTATATATAATATAATTTTTATATATAATATATTTTTATATATATATATAGAACTCTGCAAATTATAAACAAAAAACTTGGTAAAATTTGGGACTGTTTTTATAAAAATTTTAATTTTCCTACGAGTATACATGCTATCCTCATAAAAACAAACAGTTTATTTCAACAGGCCACTTAATCATAATCTACAGTTTAAATGAGTTTGTTACGTTAGTTTTGAGAGGACTTTGACCGAAAGATATTAGTTCCCTTTCAATTTGTTAACGGTCCCCTATGAGATTTCTGTAAAAAAAACTTCACGGAAATACATAAACTGTATTGTTCTTTTTTTTTTTTTTTAATTTTTTAATCAAAATATTTTACTGTTTCCCAATGAGTTATTAAAAATCAGTAATGATGATTAAAATGTGGTTTACGTAATTACAGTGTCATATAATATGTACGCCATGGGTTGAATTTTAAAATTCCTGGTTCAGTCATTTAAAAAAAAAAAAAAAAAAAAAAAGAAAGAAAAAAAAGAGAAAAAAAGAAAAAGAAAAAAAGAAAGAAAAAATGCATACACCACAAAGTTCATTCTCTACCGAAAACAACACCCATTTTCTAAATGGTTAAGAAGAAACTATTATCTATAAATTGTACAACATTTTCTGTAATTACGAGAAATTCGTTACAAAATCCTTGCTTCTATGTCATGTCGAGATCACAATTTCATCACTAATGTGATCGTGACACTAGTAACATCACAGTGATATCACACTATTTTGCTATCGGGATCTGGCAACTGATTGCAATAAATAGTTTTTTACATTAAAGTGTTTAAAATAAACTTAAGTATTTTCCCAAATGTTGAATATTTTCTTATTTATTAAAAATTTTTCTTTTAATTATTAATAAAAACGCTTTAGTTCTTTACAAAACTCTTTTGAAAGTAAACTTTTAGCTATTTCCCGCAACAATCGACATACTTATAATTATTAGAATACATTTTTATTAATTTGTCCTTGAAGATGAGACATAAAATTAAAATAACCCGAAGCAAGCTACCTGACATGTAATTAGTTTGTACGTTGGTAACCTAATACTCTCTAAAACTTTCGGAAATAAATTCCATTAATCGGATCGCTCCTTTCTCCTTAATAAACTCATCAAATATAAACAAAATGTGACATTTCAAAATAAATAATGACAAATAAAAACGTCACATAAGAAAAAATAATAATAATAGGAGAGCTTGGAAAGCCATCATCAGGCCTGACGATTACGAAATACATTTTCCTTTGATTTTTTTATAAAGGTGATAAGAACGACCTTACTTTACCAACTTATACAAAGCAAATCCCACTTATACCTCATACACGTAGTATACGTACTATCGCGAGTCCAAAATACAACTTTAAATGTTATTGTCATCACTTGAGTGGGATGATGAGTCTTGTCCAAATCATTATGATGACAATATCGCACCCCTTGAGTGCCACAACTCAAAAAAGGGGGCTTTTTGTTTTACAACTGCCATTCTACGTGGCTTACACTCCTCTACCAATCACCTAAAGTATAAGATAGTGCAATTAAAATCCATCAACCTGGTAGCAGTTGTTTGCAAAATAGTCATTGAGCCTACCATAGCCTGAAACAGTTTTTCGCATTTCCTGAAAAGCGAAATTTGTAGTGTTATGATACTTTGGTAACATGAGTGCGATATATCCAATTTAGTTACGAGCTTCAAGCAACAATCCTGACTATTTCACATTGGAATCAGCAAATGATTCTCGCCTTCTAGTCATTATGTAATGTACTAAAAAAATTCACATTTCAATAACCGTTATGTGATGTGGCGTGACCATTTATGACATCACATCGACTGGCTATGCTATCAGGACATTTCAACAACTTTTTAAAATTAACTTTTAGAACGTAAAATAAACTTATTCCAGCATTTTTTAAAGTTTAAATTATTTATATATTTAACAAAACGTTTCGTTTATTTATTTTTATAAGTGCTTTAGGAAATAAACTCATAGCTATTTCCCGGAACTATCAACATATTTACAATTATTAGAATAAATATTTTTTTTATCTCTCTTAGAAGACGGGAAATAAAATTAAAATAACCCGAAGCAAGCTGCTAGACATGTAATTAGTTTTGATGTCGGCAACCTAATACTCTCTTAAACTTTCGGAAATAAATTCCATCAGTCGGGTTGCTCTTTTCTCATTATTAAACCCATCAAATACCAACAAAATGTGACCTAAAGAAATTTCAAAATAAATAATAACAAACAAAAACTTCACGGAAGAAGACCAAAGAAAAAAAAATAATAAATAAATAAATAAATAGAAAATAGTAAGACATAGCCTGCAAAGCCATGTCGGGTCTGTCAGAATCTTCGTCAATGATCGCCTTGCGTTCCCATGGCAACAGGTGTGGTCTAAGGCATCAAAAGAAGGGAAGGCAGGAATGCACACTATGATCGATTGATTCCCAGTGATTGGCCGCATCGTATCAAGTGTTAATTCAAAGCTAATCTAGATAGAGATACACGTGCAAACCGTTGTGTAACCTGTCGTATGGAATGCGGCATTATGCTTCAATGGACGCGCATAAAAATTGCCCGAGAGTTTTAATTGTTTATCATTATTCCTTTACAAATAGTTCCGGACGTATGAGTTTCAGTTATTCATGCTCTTGTTGATGATCCTAAGGCATTTAAGAGGACAGTAGATAGATAAATTAAAAACTTAAATCTTTCATGTCTGTAATGTACGTGAAGGGATACGTGCATAGCAGTTTTTAAATTAAGTATAAAAACTGCCAATCATTTTTCAAAACTCTACGAAGTGTCTCAGATTGAAACTTTTTTTTTCCATGTTGGAAATACGTAAGCAGTATAAATCGCAAAATTGCATTTTCCCTTTACTAAATAATTCCGGGAAAATGAGTTTCAATTATTCATGCTTTTGTTAATGCGTTCCTAATGCGTTTAAGAGAACGTTAGATAGATAAATTAAAAATTCCCATCTTCCATGTCTGTAAAGTAAGTGCAGTGATATGTGCATAGCAGGTTTTTAAATTATGTATAAAAACTGTCAATCAAATTTTAAAACGGTACAAAAAGTCCCAGATTGAAACGTGCTTTAATATTTTACCTGTTGGAGATACGCAAACACTATAAGTTGTAAGATTGCATTGTTCTTTTACCAAATATTTCTGGTGCATGAGTTTCAGTTATTCATGCCCTTGTTGGTGATCGTAAGGCGTTTAAGAGGATAGTAAATAGATAAATTAAAAATTTCTATCTTCCATCTCTGTAAAGTACGTAAAAGGATACATGCATAGCAAGTTTTTAAATCATGTATAAAAACTGTCAATCAATTTTTAAAGCTCTACATATTATCCCAGACTGAAACATGCTTTAATATCATGCATGGTGATACGTAAGTACTTTAAACTGCGAGATTGCATAGTTCCTTTACCAAATATTTCAGTTATTCATGCTTCTATTGATGATTCTGGAGGAATTAAGAGAGAAATAGATGGATAAATTAAAAATCTCCATCTTCCATCTCTGCAAAATACATGAAGAGATACGTTGATATGTAAATAGAAAAGGACAGTAGATGAATAAATAAAAAATTTCCATTTTCCATCTCTGTAAATATGTAGAAGGATATTGCATAGCAAGTTTTTAAAATATCTATAAAAACTATCAATCACTTATCAAAACTCTACATAGTGACCCAGACTGAAACACGCTTTAATTTTTTACCTGTTGGAGATACGAAAGCACTATAAATTGCATGATTGTATCTTTCCTTTACCAAATAATTCCAGACATATGACTTTCAATTATTCATGCTCTTTTTAATGATCCTAGAAAGTTTAAGAAAACAGTGGATGGATAAATTAAAAATTTCCGTCTTCCATCTCTGTAAAATATGTGGAGAGATATGTGCATAACAATTATTTAAAATAAGTATAAAAACTATCAATCATTTTTCAAAACTCTACAGAGTATACCAAACTAACTGACCCATGCTTTAATTTTTTTATCTGTTGGAGATATACGTAAGCACTAGAAATTTCAAGATTGTATTATTCCTTTTCCAAATAGTTCCAGCCTTTCAGTTATTCATATCTTTTTTAACGATCCTAAGGCTTTTAAGAAAACAATGGATGGATAAATTAAAAATGTTCATCTTCCATCTCTGTAAAATATGTGGAGAGATATGTGCAAAGCAAATTTTTAAATAATGAATAAAAACTATCAGTCATTATTTTTATTACCTCCTTTTGAAGCTCACTTAGCAAAATACCAAATTTAAACTTTGAACAATTGTTTTAGTTGCATTGTAAAATGAAAAGAATATTACTATACTAAATTTTGTTTTATGAAATGCCAAATAAAATTTAAATACGTACATTTTTATTGTCTGTACGAGAATAAGTTCATAAAAAAAAATAAGGTAATATTTAAAAAAAGTGTTCAGAATAGAAATATTTGATGTTATTTAAGCTTCATATATCTTGAAACTTCTATAGTACACCCATTTATACTTTTCTAGAAAATACAGCTATACCCAACCCTACGCCATGTAGTTTTTTTTGTAAAGTATTATTACTCTTTTACCTATTATTTCTTTTAATGATACAATTTATATATTTATTGTACGGAATCCTCTAAGCGCCAGTAATACTCGCACTTGACTATCCATTATATTTTAATACCAGAGTATTTTAGTCGTAATCTTTGCCTTGTATAATGTAGAATTCTTGGACTTACACTTAACTGTTGTCCGATAACCTGCCGTACATGTACTGTTAACAGTTTGTGAAACCGTTTCATCAAAAGATGAATTAATCCTTTATATACAAAATTAGAATTCTCGAAAATCTCACCTTCCGAAATTGTTTTTCGTGAAATTTTGAAACTGCGTTAGAAAATTTACACAATCATTTCTTAAATTTTAGTACAGTTTCTGTAATTAAAATTAATTTATTAAATTTGAATTTATAAGGATTTTTTGTGGAATATTTTTAATTTCACTCAATCATTTTATGTAAAACATTTTTTAAAGTATTTTATAGAATCAGTAAATGTAGAAATGTAATGCTCCTACAATAGATAATATAATAGCATTTCCTAACTGACACTCCCTCCCCCCTCTAACACACACAATTTTTCAGCTTCTAGTAAGCTGAAAAGATGAAAATGAAAAAGAAATTATCCTTTGAAATATATTTTCTTTTGTTGAGCTAGTAATACTTTTGGAATAAGATAAAATAAAGTATTTATTACTCATTCTAAACTGCTGCGCTTACTTAGAGATACATTGAATTAATTTTATAACAAGTTATTTAAATCGTACTTTAAAGTACCACGCCGGGGCTTAAATGCAGGTGTAGATTCACAGCCGCCAGTCGCCACGTACCGATTAAACTTTTTGACTAGGCGACTAATTTTCGGCGTCTAAATTGCAATCCTTTTGAAAATTTTTGCGTTTTTTTTCTTGCAATCATTTGACGAAAATTGCGTTTTTGCGCAAATGACGAGAATTTTTTTGCGATCCTCTGACGAAAATCGCATGTTTTTTAATGATTCTCTAACCAAAATCGCGTTTTTCCCGCAATCATTAGACGAAAATCGTGTTTTTCAGAGATTCTTTGATGAAAATAGCATTTTTCCGATCCTTTGATAAAATTAACTTTTCTTCTGCGATCTTTTTAACGAAATTTGCGTTCTTTCTCCGTTGTTTCAAGTTGTTTCTTAATTTTTCTTAGAAATTAAGCTCTGGTGACGACTGGAATATCTAGGTTTTGAAGCCACTGGCTTCTTAAAAATTTTGTGAATCTGCACTTATAGCCATAAAAGATTAAAGGCTTGATTAACTTATGGGATATAATTTCTGTGCTAAACTTTATGTAATAAAACTATTATAATTAAAATTCACCTTTTTTAATTATAACAGTTGCAGTTTTTTTATATGAGGATAATTTCATTTTCAGATCCGGTTTTAACCTGGTATCAATAAGCAACCATATATAAAACAAGTTGGAATTGATTCGAAAAAGTACAAATGCGGAATAAAACATATCGACTAAAATTCTATAGGCGAAAAAAAGCGAGAAAGAAATTAGCAAACGACGAACCCTTAAGGCCCCTGTCCTCGCTCGAGGAAACGCTCGCGAGCTAATGCTATTCCTATGGGGAAGCATTTTCCTAATAACTCTTTCGCATTTTGACATTTTTTGAATAATTTTTTTGCATTGGATAGCTGAGGTGCATACCGACAGCGCACCTTTTTTACTTTTTCGATTTTGGTTGCAGATATTTTTTACAAAGTTAGTTTCACTTTCGAAACCGGTTTCGAATTTGAAAGTGTTTTTAAAAAGATATCTGCAACCAAAATCGAAAAAGTAAAAAAGGTGCGCTGTCGGCATACATCTCAGCTATCCAATGCAAAAAAAATTATTCAAAAATGTCAAAATACGAAAGAGTTATTAGAAAAATGCTTTCCCATAGGAATAGCATTAGCTCGTGAGCGTTTCCTCGAGCAAGGACAGGGCCTTAAGATTAACATTAGTTTGAGTGTTTCTTTCCATGACTAATAAACTCTTTAACAAAAAATTCCAAGTAAAATTGCGAAAATTGATAAAAACATCGGTCACGACTGCCACATATTACGTTGAGTAATGGTTTCATTGTATTCTTGGATTAAATGAGGTTAAAAATAATGTGGATCATTCCACGTGACATTTTTATGAACTTTTGAACTTTTTGTGAACTTTTATGAATTTATCTGCTGTTTTAACATTGTTATTACATCTTCAAATTAAAGCAACCAAGTTAATATAAAAATTTAGAGTATTTTGTCATTTTTAATGTACAGTTTACGTTTTAAAAACATAGAAGTCAATAGATACAGTTATTTATGTAAGCGTTGCACATGCAAAACATTTTGTCAATTTTTCATGGAATAGAACTGAAACGGGCAGCTTACTTTGGTCTCTGATTGAAAAATATAGAAATTAATATTATCTATTATTTTTATCGCTTATTTACAAAAACAGGCAGCTTACTAAGGTCTAACACTGTAAAAAAAAAAAAAAAAAAAAAAAAAAAAAAAAAAAAAAAAAAAAAAAAAAAAAATCCGCTAAAAAACGAAAATAGTACTGGTAATCTAGACGCCAGAACTACTTACGTTTTTTAACGGAAAGAAATTCCTTAAATTCCAGAAATAGTTCCGTTTTTTCACAAAATATTTCCGTTTTTTTTTTTTTTTTTTTTTTTTTTTTTCCTTATGTAAAAATTTTCGTTTGAAAAGTTAAAAGAATTTTTCAAGGACTAACCAACATCTTTGTGATTTTTATTCTTTACTTTTCAAAAACACGTTAATATCAAGGACACATTATACACAATTAATTTAAACAACAGTGAAGAAATGTTACATACCTTCCATGGGGCTCGAACCCGGGGCCTCTTGTGTCATAGCTTGCAGTGTAATACCATTACACCAGGATTATTCAAAGGGTCCTTTCAAATATCTTTAGTTATTTTGGATACATTTCGTAAAGTAAAGATAAGATTTTGAACGCAGGTTTATTTTTGTAGAGATAATATTTTTCTATTGAATGGATAATTCTAAATGTTTTACAGATTTTCTATGCATAGTTTCTAATATTTAGCTTATTAATTTTGACTTTATATATATAAAAATTAGTCTTTAAAATATTACATGCATGAAGAATTTATTAAGAGTTTTGTTTCATTCTTTTTTGGAAAAGTTTTAAAATTCTATTCTAATACATATTATTGATATTTATTTATTTATTTTAAAAAATACTAACATGATAAAAGAAAGAAAGAAAACGTACATTTTAACAAATTATTTTATGACGATCGAAGGTAAACTCAATAAAGATAATTACAAGGGGTTATATAAAAAAAATCAGTTATTGATTTTTTATAACATATGTAATCCCCAAAATTACCTTTCTTAATTTCCATAATTTCTTTCCATAATTTCGAATATTTAGCTTATTAATTTCAGCTTTATATGTATAAAAATTAGTCTTTAAAATATTACATGCATGAAATAATTTATTTAGAGTTTTGTGTCCTTCTTTTTTGGAAAAGTTTTAAAATTCTGTTGTAATATTATTGATATTTATTTATTTATTTTAAAAAATACTAACATACTAAAAGAAAAAAAAACGTGCATTTTAACAAATTATTTTATGACGATCTAAGGTAAACTCAATAAAGATAATTACAATGGGTTATAAAATAAATTTCAGTTATTGATTTTTTATAACTTATGTAATCGCCAAAATTATAAGAATTTCGGTAATATATTTCGATATATTTTTAATTTTATGTGCGAACTTCTTAATTTGAATAAATTAAAAATATATATATATTAAAATTAAAAGAAGAATTTTCTTCCACTTTTTTCAAAATATCCAACGCACTTGATATATATATATATATATATATATATATATATATATATATATATATATATATATATATGATAAAAATAAATTAAAAATTATTTTAAAATCACAATCAACTTTCCCTTTCAGCTATTTCAAACTTAAAAAGAATTAATAATTTTTATTTTATTTTTTAATTATTATTATTTTCTTAATATTTTAAAAATACGTTAGCTTCTTATTAAAACAGAATGAAATAGAGAAATAGTCTAGCAAATTGTTTAAAAAACATCAACTCACTATAAGGTTTTTATTTTCCTGGTAGATGGCACCACTAAACTCTACTGTTTCCGGAAAATTATCAAAAATAACAGAACACTTCCGTTATTTAACGGGATTAGTGACTCCAAAATGTCAAATACGGAAATTCTTTTTTCTTTTTTCGGAAAAATGAAACTATTCCGTAATTTTTAGGGAAAAGTTTGTGTATATTAACGGATATTTTTTACAGTGAAAGGTTTTAAATGTGAAGATTTAAAACTTATTAAAATCACATTTTGTATCACATACTTCGTTAGCATGTTAGTGGAATGATAGCCCCTTTTCTAGTTGAACTCAAAATAGAACGAACGGAAATTTTCTCGATCTTCCGAACAAATATTGGCATCAAAAACAAATTGTAAAATTGTTGCAAAAGGTATAAGAATCAACTAATAAAAAATAATACACGATAGAGACACATTAGACTTTAAGGTGCCAAAATTTTGTAACAATTTAAGAATTCATTTTTACGCAAATTAATATAAGTTCAAAAATCCTTCTGGGAGATTGTGGAAAATTTTATTCAGTAACAAAGCATGTAAAATAACTACTTGGCAAATCGACACTTTGATAAAAATTATTAGGATCGTTTCAGTTGTGGAACATAAAATATTAAAGAGCTGTATTTTACTACGCCATCGACAGCCTGGAAAAACACGGATAACGAAAACACAATGGTTTGTATCAAAAATTGTTAAAAAATGTCTATAGGATAAAGTAATAAAAAATAATCGATGATGCAAGTATTAATTATTAGTTCAAAAAAGTATAATAACAACTTAAGAATTCGCTTCGAAGGAAATCAATATAAAATCTAAAAATATGCTTGGAGATTTGGAGAAAATTTATTCTGTAACGAAGTATCTGAGAAAAATACAAGGAGAGAGGAAAATCATAATGATAAATATTATTTACAAAATTTTCTGAGCACATTACGCCTTTTTTTTTTTTTTTTTTTTTTTTTTTTTTTTTTTTTTTTACGAGTATAAGAGTCTGAAAATATGCCAAATTTTTCTTTGCATCGACCTCCCGAAAAAACACCCGTAAGTGAAGACACTCTGATCTCTAAAAAGAAATTTCAAAGCTGTTGTAAAATATCATTAAAACCAACCAATCAAAAATAAATGTAATAAATGCTAAATCTTTAGACTATAAAAGTATACAGCAACTTATAAAGTCATTTCACAATAAACTAATATAATAGCAAAAACTCTCCTGGAAGATTTCTATAAAAAAAAAAAAAAAAAAAAAAAAAAAAAAAAAAAAATTCAGCAACGAAGAACGTGAAAATAAGTTTTGGAAAATAAGCATCTTGATAAATATTAATAGCAAATTTCTAGAGTACGTTTGTGGAACAATTGCACATTTTCTGCTTCAAAACATAAAAATCAGACGAGCTGGATTTTCCACCACTATCGGCCTCATGAACCGGTAGTAAAAAAAAAAAAAAAAAAAGAAAAAAAAACACTGATCTTATATAAAAGTTGTTACAAAATATCTTTCGGAACAATTAATCAAAAATAACCAATGAAATAAGTACAGTTAATTGGGGTAACGTTGACCTATAAGGGTAACTTTGGTACAAAGGACAAAAAAAGATTAAATCTGCCACATTACTTCAATTATCGGCAAAGGTTTGGTCTCAAAATATAGGTAGTAGCACTATCGTGAAGTCAGCAGCTGACTATAAATAATTCGCCAAGGTCCCACCATGGCAGCATTGACCAAAGTTTCGTAAATGTGGATTAAAGTTACCCTAAATTGAGTCAAAGTTAGCCCAATTAACTGTACTAGCCTTTGGACCATAAAAGTATGTAGCAACTTATGAATTCAAAAACAATGAACTAGTATGTTAGTGAAAACTCTCCTAGAAGATTTCGGTAAATTTTGTTGAATAGTGAACAATACAAAATAGGCACCTTGATAAATATTAATAACATATTTCCAAAGCACGTTTATGGAACACTCGACCCTTTTCTGCTTCAAAACATAAAAATCTAACGAGCGGGATTTTCCACCTCTATCGACTGTTTTGGACCAAAAAGTATGCATCAACTTATGAAATCATTTCGCAATGTGCTAATATAATAGCGAAAACTTCTCTGGAAGATTTCGGTAAATTTTATTCAGCAACGAAGAACATGAAATAAGTATACTTGGCAAATCAGCAGATTAATAAGTATTAATAGCAAATTTCATGAGCAGATTTGTGGAATATTCGCCTCTTTTTTGCTTCAAAACGTAAAAATCTAACGAGCTGAATTTTCTACCACTATCGACTCTTTTGGACCATAAAAGTGTGCAGCAATTTATGAATTCATTTCACAATGAACTAATAACGAAAACTCTCCTGGAAGTTTTCGTTATATTTTATTCAATGGAGAACATGATACAAGTACTTGGGAAATCAGCATATTGATAAATATAACAACAAATTTCCAGAGCACGTTTGTGGAACACTCGGCCCTTTTCTGCTTCAAAACATAAAAATCTAACGAGCTGGATTTTCCTCCACTGTCGACCTCCGGAACAAACACCGATAGACGGTGTCTCCCCCCAGCCCACTGCGGTAACCTGACGCTGCATCGACGGCAAAGAGATGCAGGGAAGTACCTCGTAATACACACTCATGCCAGACCCAGCTCCTATTTCTGCATCTTTGTGCTATAACTAAGAGACGTAGAGGAGAGAAACTAAACGCATTGCTTCCTTAAAACAACGATGTGTTTTGGATCAATAATGATTTATTATTAATTATTGGTAACGTATATTGACAAAATTAGATGATATGATATAAGAAAAAGGAAATTTTTATTTAAATTTTTATTGCTGTTACTTTTAGTATTAATATGGCTGTGAATCTCATGTATTTATTCTTGTCGTTCAAATACAGTAAAAACTTGTGAAAACTAAACTTGTCTTCTATATGAGATGGCATCTTAAGGCCACACGATAGGCACAGAAAAAGACCCAGATGATAATGTAAAATCCATGGAAAAGTTCTTATCAAATATCTTGCTCAAATTTTAATATTTTTACATGATTTTTTTTTGCACAAGATAGCTGAGGATGATCCACAACCAGCCTAGTTATTACTTTTTTGATTTTGCTTATACATTTTTTATATTACGATATTATGATAGTTCCAATTTCAAAATCGGTTTAAATCGTTTTTTTTTTTTTTTTTTTTTTTTTTTTTTTTTATTTGAAACTAAAATTGAAAAAGTAAAAACTAGGCCGGTTGTGTATCGTCTTCAGCTGTCTTGTGCAAAAAAATCATGTAAGAATATTGAAAATTGGGCGAAATATTTGAAAATAACGCCCCCATAGACTTTACATTATCATCCGGGTCTTTTTCTGTGACTAGTGTTGCGCCTTAAACGGAAATTTCTCATAATCATACAGAAAAAGGATACCGTGCAATTATAACTACGGAACATTGTTTAGAATGAAATGTTTGCCAGTTTCTTGAAATTTTGTTTGATAAATTAAAGTTCATACACACACACACACACACATATATATATATATAAATTTTAATAATTATTTTAGATATTTCAGGTTTGAGATTTAATGCCTTACGAGTGGGAATCAGCCGGAATTCGATGAATGAAAATATTTAAAAAATGCTGTTAATGATTGAATTTTAAAAACTTTAAAAAATAATTGCGATTAAAAATCTTGCGTGTTTAGACTAATTCTTAAAACAACTATATTTTTAAACAAAAGTTACCAAATTGTTGTTTCCATCAAATTAAAGTGTTCAAATTATTTATTTCCTGGAAATAATTAGTAACTTATCAGAAGATCATACTTGGAATTGGTGAGCAAATGGAGTCTGTGAGCAAATTTCCCGATACATAACAAATTGCTTTTCATCCAATCATAAACTGAACATTTATGTACATGAGATAAAAATTTGCATGTACAATGCATTAAGAAATTGTAAGACCACTAACGAATTGGTGCTCTTCTCAAGAAGAAGAAACAATATATATAAATTTTTAGCATGTGTATTTAAAATTGATCATAGAACGTTTTCTGTTACAACTGCTACATTAAAATGTAAGTTGCATTTTATTAAAACCCTCTCATTTTTTAAAAAATAAGTAAGGTTGACAACTAAGAAATTATAAGATCACCTGATGACATTAGCATGTTATACGGCACGTCAGAATCATTATAAAACGAAACGCGTTTGTATATCGTGAAAGTATTCCCGAGAAGCAAAGGTGCAGGTTTAGATAGTGTTATTTGCGATGTATTTGAGGATATTGCAGACTGAAGAATTGCCTGGTACCGAAATAAGAAAATTTAGTTTTATAAGGTTCTGGTAAATCTGAACAAGAAACATCTCGATTAATACAGCGTTCTAAAATTGCCTTTTCAATGAAATAATTAGAAAAAAGGGATTCAAATAAAATTAAACAATCTGAAAAGAAAAGAAGTTTTTGACAGCACGGGAAGATCGGCAAATATTTCGACTATCAACTCAAAAAGATCTTTCATCTCGGAAAATTTCGAGCCGTTTCAGCAAAAGAATCTCACATATGCAACAATTTAGAAGAGTTTGAAATCAAATAGTAATGCAAAATGTATGAAGCTGTTGAAAAAAAAAACCGAGGTTTATGAAACATCATAAAGAAAAAAGACTGAAATGGGCTAAAAAATGTCATGTCATTCGATCGAAGCAAATAATATTTTATGATAAAAAAATATCATGAAAAAATAAATAAAGAAAGATAAATAAAGAAAAAAGAAAAAAAGAAAAAAAATGGCGTTCCTACCGGTACAGTTTGAAAGAACTTTTTAAATTCAGTTTTCAAATTATAAATTTTAAATATCATCTTATGTTGACACAACTATCCTGTTTCCCCATATGTGATTTATTTTAACAATCGCTGAAAAGTGGGTTACTGAGTAAATTTCATGTAAAATGCGCACATTTATTAGCCTCGGTTTTATCAATGTACATTTTTTCCTTCTCATTTAAATTTAATGCATCGTCCTCTAATGCTTTTGTTGGTCAAGTGCATTTACCATCCATCGGGTAATGTAATATCTGGCTTCTTCAAAATTTTGTATTTAATTTCATATGACGAGTCTGAGCTTATGCTTATCCAAATGGCCCATTATTTTTTGGACACTGCACTTGAAAATTTTTAAAAGTCCTTCCGACAGTGCTGGGAGGAAGAGGCAGCCTTCATATACTTATTAGGATGAGCGAAGCGAATCCTCTACTAGGCCACTCAAATTACATTTTGTCGTACACGTTACAAAAAAAACTATTCAATATTTTAACTTCAAATTAAACACAAAAATAAATTATGATCTGTAGATTTGCACAATATAATTTTTTTTTTTTACAGTAAAACGTTAAAAAGTTTATTATTTTAATTCATTTATTTTACATGCATTTCCAATACGGACGCATTTTAGCAAATAAATAAAAAATGAAAAAATTTATATTTTCAGAAAAAAAAAATTATAAATCATAGAGTAAGTAATTACAGATAGAATCATGATTAATTTAATAAATAAAATATGTTTTCATTATTCAGCAAAATCGTTTGCACAGATGACACTTAAACATTAAAAAAAAAAAATTGTATTATAGATTGTTTTTTTTTTTTTTTTTTTTTTTTTTTTGCAAAGTGGCAACAAAAGAATTGTAAACAAATAAAATTAATTGTTAAATTTGTTATATAAATGAAAAATTAAAAGAATTGAAGCTTGAAGTTGTTGCCTCGATTCAAGCTCTTTATAAATGTACTAAAGCAAAGTTGGCCGATTCAGAAACGACAAATTGACTTTAACCATTTCTTACTTTATCATTTGGATCTAAAGTAATGTTACGTTCTTATTTGTGGACCGAAAAAGGTTTGGTGAACGGAACTTTAGACTTTGTTGCACGTAATAAAGAAAATCACAAACCACCAGACCAGATATCGCGAATAATCATGGATAAATTTGAATACTACAATAATTTAACTTATAAGAATTGGTGCGTACCAATCCCCCCAATAATTAAATTCTGGAAAAATGGAAGCATAAATTGCTCAAGGAAAGAATTTCTTCTGCAGTTAGCTTTTGCTGTTACAATTCATAAATCCCAAGGTTTAACATTAGATGAAGCAGTTGTAGCTATTGAGGATATATAGACACAAGTTGGCTTAAAAACGTACGTAACATTGTCGAGAGTGAAAATCCTTCAAAATAAAGCATTCAATAGAAATTTTTTTTACGAAAAATTCTACAATATCAAAAATTCTGATACACTAACATGTATAAAAACGAAGAAATTAGAAAGAAAAGTTTTACAGTTAAAAATTCATAGTATCAACGAGAGCAGATTTCAAATGTTTTTCCAGAAAGTAGGATTTTGACGAAGTAACTTTCTTCAAGCTCTCTTCAAATATATTATTCTAAAATAGCTATCAAATATTATTTGATGTTAATTATAAAGATTGGAAACATGCATATTTCAAACAACTTTAAAAAACACCAGTGGTTACTGGAAATTGTAAAAACATCTTTAAAAGAGCTTTTAGTTGAAAATTTAAAAATATTTTGTAAAAGTTTGCTTTGAAAATATTTTATTATGCCAGTCTTACATCATAAATAAAAAATTAAAATGCGCCAAAACATAAAATAACGTTTTTGTTTAATAAAGATGCAAAAATAATATTAAAAAAATATTTTTACTTTCAAATATCTGTTTTATAAAATAATGCTTCGCGAATCCAAACAAAGCATGGCTTTTGCTAGTTTATTTATTTATTTATTTTAAATTAAGTTATATTATTCAAACATACGAAGCTCAAATTAGTCAAACCCGATTTTATAAAATTGAATACTAGTTTTTTTTTTTTTTTTTTTTTTTTTTTTTTTTTTTTTTATCAATGCTGAATATTAATAGGAATTTTTAGAAATTAGTCATCTTTTATTCAATCGTTTTATTTTAAGCGATTTAGAGAGTCGCCAAATTCCACGATATTATGAAGTGTATGTCATTTTAAAGCAACATGATGGATAAAACAAACCAATGAGCTTGGTTGAAATCCTAATTCATGTGCACATGTACACTCATGTAGAAATCGATTAATATATACGAGTGCTGTCGCAGGCAAATTGTTTTTTTTTTAAATGTCACCCACATTAGAAATTCAAATTGCTATATATCTCAGGCGTTTTTTAAGATAAAGACAAAGCAAAAAATACTCCGGAATTTATTATTAAGATAAATATTTTAGAAAGAACCTTTTTTTACAATTTCTAATTTTTTGTATGTACATCATTATACATTTAAAAATTTTTTGACAAACTTAAATGGCCGCCATTTTAAAACAAGAGAGCGGATGAAGTTAGCAGATGAACTCGGGCAAGAAATTGTTATGTACTATGTACACACGGAATTATATCGAAATCAGTTTATAAATAATGCGTGTTATCGCGTGACAAATTTCAGACCGTTTAAAAACGTCAACCACACTGGATATCGAAAACGCTATAACTCGTCCATTTTTAAAAATATAGATGAAACAAAAAATGATCTGGAATCTTTGTATCAAGGTCAAACACACAAAAGAAAAATATTTTTTAATTTCTTAATTTTGCACCTAATTTTAAAATTTTAAATTTTTAAAAAAATTTAATATTCCGTCATTTTGATACAAGATGGCGGATGGAACTGGTCAAAGAGCTCGGTCCAGACATCTGTATGTACTATGTACGCACCAAATTTCATTCAAATCGGTTTATAAATACGCGTGCTATCACATGACGAAAATCAGGTCATTTCAAAATGTGAGCAACACTAGAAATTAAAAGTACTATAACTCAGCCTTTTTTTAAGATACAGACAAAACAAAAAATGCTCTGGAATCTTTGTATCAAGGTCAAATGCATAAAAGAAAAACATTTTTCAATTTCTGACTTTCTTGTGCCTAATTTTAAATTTTAAATTTTTTAAATTTTTTTTAAATGGCCACCAGGGCCGGATTAAGGGGGGGGGCTACGGGGGCTGCAGCCCCGGGCCCCAACAAGCCAGGTGTCCCCAAAAGTGGCTTAAGTTGTATCAAAGTTTTGTTTAAAAATTTTTTTTTTTGTATTTTTTAGAGAAAAAACGGGAAAAAAATTATTTCTAAAATAATTAAACTACAATTAAATGACGAGAAAAAAAAAAGTTGTGTTTCAATATCACTCTTTCCCTTTGCAATATTGAAGCTTCGGAAGTCCATTATAACTGTTGCTAATGTTGTTTTTACACTCTTCCCCGAGACTTAAAGAAGAAAAACATCTTATTCTAAAAAAAAAAAAAAAAAAATCTCACATCAAGATTTCTCACTTCTACTTCCTAATCCCAAAGTTTTTCCAAGAAACTGATAATGAAGAGAGGACTAGGGCCCCCTGCTGTCGACACTTCCGACTTTGCGAATGACATCGACAAGTATCTTTAAACATTTAGCATTATTTTCGTAAGTGACCACATCGAATCGCAGGGCCGTAGCGACCGCCCCCATACCCCCCATTTTTGGGGGGGGCGAAGCCAGGGGGCCCCCTAATCGATTCTATCGACCTTTTTACCGAAGTTTATTTGTTTTGAAAATGTAAGAAAATACTTGTTTTAAATGTTTTTATTTTTTCAAATTCTTCTTTTCTTATTCAGGGACATGCCAGACAGTTCCCCCAGGTGCCTCTTTTTTAAGCTCCCTCCCCCCAATAATCAGGATTTTCATTAAAAGGTGCCAAATGCTTAAAATGTGCTAAAGGTGACTGAAATTCATACGTTTTCAAACACTTACGATGGGAATGTGGTTCCCCTTTTCCTCTCTGTTCTCTGCTTCTCCCTCCACATACGCAGACAGGGCCTGACTAGACTGAGGGGTATGAGGGGCATGAGGGGCAATTGCCCCGTCCCCCCGGCTTAAGCCCCCCCCCCCCCCCCAAGGAGAGATAAGTTTTTCGTTAAAGCAGTGTCAAATGATAAAAAATGGTCAAAAGTGACCAAAATTCTTTTTTTTTTTTCAATTTTAAGGTTCTCTCTTCTCCTACCCACTCTGTTTCTGTACCCAATGCCTCCTTAAGGCCTCACATTTATCCTCATATTCATATAATCTATAATTTCTTGAAGTTGTCTTTCTTCTGCTTTTATGTATATAGATACGAAATTTATGTACACATACAATAGTTATGAATTTCAGTTTTACTCACGTGAGTATAATTTACGAACAATTATAAGATAGAAGGGGGGCCCCCCTAAAAGTGTTTGCCCCAGGGCCCCCCTAAAAGTGTTTGCTCCAGGGCCCCCCACTGTCTAAGTCGGGCCCTGTACGCAAAAAATAAACTATATCATCAGAAAACAAATTATTAAAATTTTATTACAACCAGGGCCCGACTTAGATTGTGGGGGCCCCTTTCTACCTTTTGGATTTTCTCTTGAATTATACTGAAGTGTCTAAAACTAACTTTATACTAATTGTCCATTCGCATTTGTGTGCAGAATAACTCAAAAAAGATAATTTTAAGAAATTATCGAATACATTTTTTTCTTCTGTTATAGAAGTATAAGGCTAAATGTGAACCATTAAAATATAAATACAACTCTGATGTAGCTGTTACATCCAGGGGAGGGGGGGGGAAGGAGAGATGAGAAAAGACCAACAATAAATCTAAAAATAAAGAAAGAAAGAAAGAAGGAATTTTGGTCACTTTTGGCCATTTTTTATTATTTAGCCTTAACAAAAAATTATATTTGCCCTTGAGGGCCCCCTTGATCGGGGGCCCCGGCGTCCGATGCCCTACATGCCCGTGACTTAGCCAGGCCCTGATTACAACAACATTGTATCCTATAGCTTTTAAAAGAAATTTTTTATTAAGGGTGTATTTCGATTCAAGCTGCTTAATTTCCGATTTATTTTTACATTCATTTTCGCTCTCGAATGCATCAAACTGGCAAATTGTCTTATTCATAAAGTACACAAGGTGCCGTGATTGTCAATTCTTCGACAAATGGAGAAAATGTTCCAAAAAAAAAAAAAAAAAAAAAAACGGTATTTTTAACCGATTTTTCCGAAGTGGGAGATTTGGAAACGAAAAAAAGAGTCATACAGAAAAGGTAATTGTTTATAAATCAAATTCTAGTGAATTGAGTGTAAAAAGACATCACACGGCACCTTATACGTCTCTTGAAAAATCCCCTCGGCAAGTTTCATGTTTCTACTTTCAAAAATGCGTCTAAAATTGTATCGGAAAATTTCGAGCTGTTGAAAATGGAAAAGCGTTTTTTCGAATACACCCTTAATGTTTCTTCGTAACATAACTTAAAATCGTTAATTATGTCCAATTTTGAGCCTTCTTTTTTAGACATCTTGTAATGTCAACCTTAGGTAAGCAAAGTAAAAATTTGCAAAGAAATGCTTATTTCAATCAATCTATCATTTTTTCTATAATTATCAAGTTAATATTTTTAATTAAAGTTGTGACCAATTTTTTGGGATATCTTTTATATAGATGTGAGCCGTATAATGTACAAAATTTATGCATGTGTACAATATCTTTTTTATTTTTTATTTTTAGTGCTTGCCACTTCTACATTATTAAAAAAAAAGGAAAGAAAAAGAATCTACAGATAGATAGAAGAGGGGGTGTCCAGAATGATGTTTGTTCCGGGGCTTCCCGTAGCCTTAACTGGGCCCTGTTCTTATTAAAAACCTTGTTTAGATTTCAAAAACGCAGAAACTGAAAATCCTTATGTTCTTACTCGTCCCCCCCCCCTCTCTTTTTGTCCATGGGTTTTTGACCTAGCGACCCTTTTGACCTTTAAGGACCAGGTTCATAGCACTCTTGTGGTCAAGCGTCGCTCTCTCTCTAAACTTTCTTGTCGGCGCTTTGATGTATAAATTGCTTTTTCAGTGCGCTTAATTTGAACTTCAAGTGAGAAATCGCACGCGAAATCAGTTGACAGCTTTACGACTGAAGAGAAAAATTTTCCCATCCTTTGTCAATTAGATAGGCTTCGGACCTCAAAAATCAGTTAAAGAGGTTCGAAAACCAGCATCCTTTTGTTCTCCTCCCACCGATAGTCGGAAACACTGCATCTTCAAATATAGATTTATTGCTCTTTTAGTGTAACTGGAAAGTAGTGATATTTGCGCGTAGTCTTAGCGACAAAAGGATGTTTTCTTTTGAAACACCGGAATATTATGTTCTTAGAAGATAGGTCATTTTTCACACCGATTTCACGACGTGGGTGACACAAATCACATCTAGAGAATCACCTTAAAATGTTAACAGCTTAATTAGCAACCGGATTCCTTGACCTTGAAGGGAGTACATATACTCGCTTTGGTACTAGGTACTGGCCTATTCAAGTACTAAGCAGCCAGCTAATGCATACAAGTACATGTTTGTAGACAACACAGATGTGGATTTTTGTATAATTTTTTTTTCTGATTTAGTAATACTCATAATATAGTACTTATAAAATTAAGTGTATATCTAGAGGAAAAAGATCTACTCCTATACTAATCTGGTAAGTCATATTTATTACTTTATGTAATTTATATTGCTATTATTAAAAATTTTAAGTATTGGAAAATTTTACACAGCTTGGAAAAATATATATGTATACTAATAGAGCACATTTTAATAACACACATTTCTCATTTACATGTTTTTCATTTAAGCGTTTCATTAGAGCTCCTTCACAAAATTCTTTTTAATAAAACACACCATTCACAAAATTCTATTCCATAAAAATATGCTCTAATTAATTTTATAGTGTTAGGTTTTAAAATATGTGTTTTGCAAAGGAAACAAGTTCACCAGAAATGAAAAATTTAGCATATAGACTTAAATAAGTTATTACTAATAAATGTTTGATGCGAATTTCAATAACTGGAATAAATTATTTTCTTTGAACAAAAACAATTCCGCATTTGTTAAAATAGGGTTTTGCAATTGGAAAAAGTCAGAAAAAACTGTTACTAGCCATGAAAACGGCACAGAGCATAGAAACGCTTTGAATGCGTGGCTTCTAAGAAAACATGCATCGTCACGAATTGATGACAAGCTTGTAAATCAAATAAAAACAGAGTCAGAATACTGGAATGAAGTTCTAAGACGAACTGTAGAAACAATAAAATGGTTATGTATACGCGGAAAAGCATTTCGAGGCGAGAGAGAGGTTTTTGGGGTGCCAAATAATGGCAATTATTTGGGAATTCTTGAATTGATATCAAAATTTGATCCATTCTTAAAACACCACATAAATAAATACGGACAACAAGGAAAAGGAAAACCTTCTTATCTGTCTAAAACAATTTGTGAAGAACTGATTGAACTGATGGGTGAGAAGGTACTGAAAACAATTATATCAGATATAAAACAATCAAAATATTATTCTCTGATTGTTGATTCATCTCCTGATATTACTCACATAGATCAATTATCTATCGTGTGCAGATATATCACTTTGGGAGAAATCAAAGAAAGATTTCTTTGTTTTCAACCAATAGAAAGCCACAAGGGGAAATATTTGTTTGATGAAGTTAAAACATTTTTAGATATATATGGCATTCCTTTAATTGAATGCCGCGGACTATCCACAGACAATGCGGCAAATATGTCCGGGAAATATGAAGGGTTCCAAGCCCAAATTAAAAAGGAAAATAAATTTGCACAATTTGTGCCTTGTGCAGGTCATTCCCTGAATTTAGTTGGCGTAAATGCAGCGGAGTCTTGCCTTGAGGCAACAAAATTTTTTTTCATACTTACAAAAATTATATGTTTATTTTTCGAGATCACCACGAAAATGGGCATTACTTTCACAGCATTTAGAACCAAATCTCAATGAGAGACTGGTATATTTGAAAAGTTTGTGCAGAACAAGATGATGCTGCCATGACGAATCAGTAAAAGCACTTTATCTTAACTACGACAATATTTTGAGTGCTTTAGAAGATATAAGTACCAACTCTTCAGAGAAACTTGATGCTAGAAGGGAGGCAAAATCCTTATTGAAGAAATTTTTCAAATTTGAATGCGTGTTTATGTGTACGATTTGGCATGATATTTTAGAGCGATTCGACAAAGTAAGTGCATCACTTCAAAAGCCAACGCTTGATCTTCTTACTGGTTGCAATTTTTTGGAATCTCTGTTGAAATATATTGAGAACCAAAGACAAAATTTTGAAAATTTCAAAATGAAAGCTCTTTCACTTAGCCAAAAATCTTCAAAATATTTTCAGGTAAGACGAGTTACAAAAAAAAAAAAAAAAAAAAAAAAAAATACACTGATGATGATAAGAGCAATGAAATTATATTATAAGGAGAAAAAAAAAATTTCAAACAGAAACGTTTTACGTCATTTTTGATATATTATGCACTTCCTTAAAGGACCGCACGGATGTGTATAAACATTTCCTTTCATTGTTTAACTTTTTAATTGAAGGTATATCCTCAGGCATCATTGACGAAAATTCGCTTGAAAGGTGTCTAATATTTTATAATGAGGATCTTGACAATAATTTAAGAGTAGAAATGAAACATTTTTCAGAATTTATTAGAAGTGTTGGCATTCAATCCTGCCAAGATGCTCTTAAATATATTAATGATAAAGAATTGATATCTGTTTTCCCAAATGTATATACTGCATTACAATTATATTTAGTAATACCTCTAACAAATTGCGAAGCAGAAAGATCATTTTCAAAACTAAACTTAATAAAAAACAGATTACGATCGTCTATGCTGGAATCTAGGCTTAGTGGTTTAATACTAATGTCTATAGAACACGATATTACGGAACGCCTTGCATTTGATGATGTTAAGAAAACATTTGCAAATTTAAAGGCAAGAAAAAATTTGCTTCTTAGCTTAATTTTAAGTAATAAAGGAAATTTAATGTAAAAAAGAAAAATGTGTAATTAGTGTATTTGTATAAATAAAATGTGCTTTAAAATTATTTTAAATGCAGTCTGTTTTTATCGTCTGGAATATCTATATTTTCTTTTAAAATTTATAAAATATGTTTGAACTGTACGTGTTTAAACAATATAATTATTGCACTGTTAAAAATAACAATGAAATAAAATAAAATAATTAAAAAAAATGAATATTTAATTTGCGATAAAAACAAGTCGTATGGGGGGGGGGCAAATTTTTCAGTAGCTGGGGAAGAGGAGGGGGGGCCCCCAAAATTTCCCGTAGCCCCGGGCCCCAGAAATGCTTGATCCGGCCCTGATGGCCACCATTATGAAACAAAATAGCGGATGGAACTGGCTAATGAACTCTGTCCAGGCTTTATTATGTAACTATGTACACACAAAGTTACATCCAAACTGATACATAAATATGCGTGTTATCACGTGACAAAAATCAGATCGTTTTAAATGTCAGCCATAAGAAAAATTCAAAATGCTATAACTCAATCCTTTTTTAAGATATAGACAAAATAAAAAGTTTTCTGGAATTGTTGTTTTAAGTTCTAACACATAAAAGAAAAATATTTTTTAACTTTTAATTTTTTAGCATTAAATTTTTTAAATGGTCGCCATTTTTCAAACAAAATGGCAGATGATGCTGGCCGACGAACTCGGTCGAGACAATTGTAAATACTATGTACATACCAAGTTTCATTCAAATCGGTTCATAAATACGTTAATTACAGAATGACAAATATCAGATATATATGTATGGTTTCGTAGGCTTAGGTTTAAACTTAAATTTTGAGCTCAAAATCTGAATAGTTGGGAGTGGTTAAGTAGCACAAACTGAACTGTGTTCAGAGGGTTTAAATTTCAAACGATTATAAATAACAGAAAAAATAGTCGATTCGTTTGCGGTTTTTGCTAAAACTACTCTTTAAATCAGTGTTTTCTTGAAAATAAATTTTAAAGATAAATTTCACAAAATACCGATAGAGAGCGCCTTAGACATTGGAGTAGCGTACAACTATTTTTAACCGTTAGTTTTTTTAAAATCTCATTAAATGCTTTCAAATGCTTAGATTTAAATTTTGAGATCAAATTCTGAATCGTTGCGAGTGTTTATGTAGCGCAAAAGTGAACTGTGTTCGAGGAGGGGGGGGGGGGGTAATTTCAACTCCGAACTGCGCTTCTTAACCCCTCCCAACGATTCAGAATTTGAGTTCAAAATTTAAGTTTAAATCTAAGATTTCGAAAACATTTAATAAGTTTTGGAAAGCATTTAATTAGATACAAAAAATAACAGTTAAAATTAGTTGTTGGTTACTCTGAAGTTTAAGGCGCCCTCTAACGGAATTTTTTGAAATTCATCTTTAAAATTTATTTTCTAGAAGATACTGACTTAAAGAATAGTTTTATTTTAAATCGCAAACGAATCGACCAATTTTTCCGTTTTTTATAACCATTTGAAATTTGAACATGCACACAGTTCAGTTTGTGCTACTTAACGACTCCCAACTATTCAGATTTTGAGCTCAAAATTTAAGTTTATGTCTAAGCTTACGAAACCATTAAATGAGATGCGAAAAAACACGGCAAAAAATTGCTGTTCGTTACTCCAAAGTCAAAAGCGCCCTCTATCGGCATTTTTCGAAATTTATCTTTATAATTTATTTTCTAGAAAATACCAATATAAAGAATAGTTTTAGTGAAAACCGCAAATCAATCGACCAATTTTTCCGTTTTTTATGTGTATTTGAAATTTTGGACCCCAAACTTTAATGGCGGCTATCTCCTTTGGAAAACGTTTGGGATCCTTGGTTTCCTATTTACTATTACTCGTCTTGATGTATTCTATCACCCCCTAGCGTATATACCATGAGTTTAGGGACACCCTGTATATATACATATATATATATATATATATATATATATACAGGGTGTTTCTAAATTCATGATACAAACTTTAAGGGGTGATAGTATATATAAAGACAAACAATATTAAATAGGATACTAAGGGTCCCAAACGTCTTCCGAAGGAGATAGGCGTCATTAAAGTTTAGGGTCCAAAAATTCAAATGATTATAAAAAATAGAAAAATTAGTCGATTCGTTTGCGGTTTTCACTAAAACTATTCTTTATGTCAATATTGTCTTAAAAATAAATTATAAAGATAAATTTCAAAAAATGCCGATAGAGGGCGCTTTAGACTTTGGAGTAACGAACAATTATTTTTACCGCTATTTTTTGCATCTCATTAATTTTTTTTAGAAGCTTAGCCATAAATTTAAATTTTGAGCTCAAAATCTAAATCGTTGGGAGTGGTTAAACAGCGCAAACTGACCTGTGGGAAGGAGGTTCAAATTTCAAATAATTATAAAAAACGGAAAAATTGGTCAATTGATTTGCGAATTTTACTAAAATTATTCTTTATGTCAGTATTATCTTGAAAATAAATTATAAAGATAAAATTCAAAAAATGTCGATAGAGGGCGCTTTAGACTTTGGAGTAACGTACAACTATTTTTTACCGTTATTTTTTGCATCTCATAAAATTTTTTAGAAGCTTAGACATAAATTTAAATTTTTAGATGAAAATCTGAATCGTTGGGAGTGGTTAAGTAGCGCAAATTGAACTGTGTTCAATGGGGGTGGGGAGGTTCAAATTTCAAATGATTATAAAAACCGGAAAAATTGGTCGGTTCGTTTGCGGTTTTCGCTAAAACTATTCTTTTTGTCAATATATCCTTGAAAATAAATTTTAAAGATAAATTTCAAAATATTCCGTTAGAGGGCGCCTGTTATTCTAAAGTTAAAGGCGCCCTCTATCGGCATTTTTTGAATTTTATCTTTATAATTTATTTTCAAGATAATACTGACATAAAGAATAATTTTAGTGAAAATCGCAAATCAATTGACCAATTTTTCCGGTTTTTATAATCATTTGAAATTTGAACCTCCACCCACAGTTCAGTTTGCGCTACTTAACCACTCCCAACGATTCAGATTTTCATCTCAAAATTTAATTTATGTCTAAGCTTCTAAAAAAAATTTATGAGATGCAAAAGATAACGGTAAAAAATAATTGTACGCTACTCCAAAGTCTAAAGCGCCCTCTATCGGCATTTTTTAAATTTTATCTTTATAATTTATTTTCAAAATAATACTTATATAAAGAATAATTTTAGTGAAAATCGTAAATCAATTGACCATTTTTTTCGCTTTTTATAATCATTTGAAATTTGAACCTCCACCCGCAGTTCAGTTTGCGCTGTTTAACCACTCCCAACGATTTAGATTTTGAGCTCAAAATTTAAGTTTATGTCTAAGCTTCTCAAAAAAATTAATGAGATGCAAAAAACAACGGTAAAAAATAATTGTTTGTTGCTCCAAAGTCTAAAGCGCCCTCTATCGGCAATTTTTAAAATTTATCTTTGTAATTTATTTTCAAGACAATAGTGACATAAAGAATAGTTTTTCTGGAAACCGCAAACGAATCGACCAATTTTTCTGTTTTTTATAATCATTTGAATTTTTTGGACCCTAAACTTTAATGGCGCCTATCTCCTTCGGAAGACGTTTGGGACCCATAGTATCGTATTTAATAATGTCTGTCTTGATGTGTACTATCACCCCTTAAAGTTTGTATCATGAATTTAGAAACACCCTGTACAAAAATTTAAAATACAGTTATAATGATATGCATAATAATACAATTAACTTTCTTGATCTTAATATTACGATTTCTGATAATAAAATTCTATTTGATATTTATGACAAACGTAATGACTTTCCTTTTAAAGTAAACCTCTTTACTCATTATAATTCTTGCCTACATAAATCTGTCTATGTCAATATATTACTTAATTTTGCCCATAGAATTAAAAATATTTGTTCACATAATTTTAAAATGCATAATTTAAAAATTGTACAAGAAACTGCTATAAGATATGGTTATCCTATACATTTGGTTAAAAAAATATTATCTGTATAAACATTTATTTAGTACTAACTGACCCGCCCGGCGTTGCCCGGGTCCGTATTAACAATATTAAACGAACTTTAAATTTGTATGATTTTATCATTAACTCGAAACATGCAGAAATGCATTGTCTGAAATACGTAGTCACTGACTGTGTGAAAAATCGGTTTAAAAAACAGCTAATGTTAAGCTCTAAAAATACTCAAAATGAGTGATGAAAAACGCGGAAGGGAATATGTATCCAACGACTGCGTGATTTTCGTGTTAAAGTGTTGATATTTATCAAAAATCACTGTTAAGTCTCGTAACTAATTATTTTTTTTCACATAGAAATCCCAATATGTGAAATATTTTGAATTTCAAACTAATTATATCACTCTTAAATCCGACTAAACCATGAATGAAATCGATACTCGCTGGTAGCTAAAATGTTGGTATGTAGTATTATAATTTCAGAGCCATTTAACAAAAGTAAGTATTATTTTTATCAAATCATGCGTAATGTTCACTCTATGGATAAATTCCTAACCGTAAACTTTTGTACCGTAACCATAACCTGCCTGTAACCTAACTTTGACTTAACAGTACCTTGCCGTAAATTAAATATAACAGAAATGTAATCTAGCCTTCACTTTATTGTAACCTATCCTTATTCTAACCATAACATAAATGCAATTAAACTTTAACCTAACGGGAAATTAAATATAATTAAAGACTTACCGTAATGTAATTGCAACCTAAATGTTACCAAACCATATATTGGTTTCATGTCCATGGAAATTATTTTGTCTTGTTCGGATCTGGTTATGATTCATTAACATTTTTGTCGGGTTCAGATTTCGTTCGTTTCAGATTATAGGTATTTTTTTTATATTGAGTTTTAATGTTCGGGTCGTATTTATGTCCATGGAAATTATTTTTCCTTGCTCGGATATACAGTTATGGTTCTTTGGAATATTTTTGTCGGGAACAGATTTGTTTCAATTCAGATTTCGGCTTTTTCTTCAATTGGAATTTTTGGGTTCGGGTTTTCTTGCGTGTTCACGGAAATTATGCTGCCTTGTTCGAATAAGAACATGCTTCACTGAAATATTTTTTTTTTCAAGTTCAGATTTGGTTCAGTTCAGATTTCGTGATTTTTTCAAAGAAATTTTTTAGGTTCAGATTCGGTTCATGTGAATAGAAATTTTTTGTCTTATTCAGATCCAGTTACAATTCTTTGGAATATTTTTTATCAAGTTCCGATTTGGTTCGATTCAAATTTTAGGTATTTTTTCAAATAGAATTTTTAGGTTCGGATCTCGTTCATGTCCACGGAAATTATTTTGTCATACTCGAATCCAATTATGATTCTTTCGAATATATTGGTCGAATTTAGATGTGGTTTGGGTCAAATTTCAGTTTTTTCAAATCGAATTTTTTAGGTTCAAGTTGGGTTTATGTCTATAGAAATTATTTCGTGTTGCTTGGATTGGGTTATAGTTCTTTGGAATATTTTTGTCAGGTCCAGGTTTGGTTCAGATCAGATTTCGGGTTTTTTCTTCAAATATAACTGTTGAGTTCGGGTCTTATTGCATGTTCACGGAAATAATTCTGTCTTTTTCGAATAAGGACATGCTTCACTGGAATATTATTGCCAAGTTCAGATTCCGTTCAGTTCGCGATTTTTTCAAAGAAATTTTTTGGGTTCGGATTGTGTTCATATCATGGAAATATTTTGTCTTGTTTGGATCCGGTTGCGTTTCTTTGAAATAGTTTTGTCAGATTCAGATTTGGTTAGATTCAAATTTCAGGTATTTTTTTGAATGGGAGTTTTAGGTTCGTATCGGGTCCATGTCCACGGAAATTATTTTGTCTAACTCGAATCCGGTTATGGTTCTTTCGAATACTTTGGTCAGATTTAGATGTGGTTTGGGTCAAAGTACAGGATTTTTCAAACGAAGTTTTTTAGGTTTGAGTCGGGTTTATGACCATGGAAAGTATTTTGTGTTGATGGGATCGGGTTATAGTTCTCTGGAATATTTTTATCCGTTTCAGATTTCGTTCGAGTCATATTTCGGGTTTTTTTTAAGAAAATATTTAGGTTCGGGTCAGGTTTCATGCCCACGAAAATTATTTTTCCTTGTTTGAATCGGGTTATGCTTCACTTGAAAATTTTTGCGGGATTCAGATTTGGTTCGGGTCAGTTATCAAATCCATAGTTTTTTTCCAAACAGAATTTTTAGGTCAGGGTCGGGTTTATACTCAAGGAAATTTTGTGTATCACGGATCGGAGTGTGGTCTCTTTTTTTCTGGTTGGGATCGGGTTATGTTTAAATTAGTCTAAACATTAAGGTTATAATCTGTTTTTCTACTATTATTTTTATGGCTATTTCTGATAGATAATTTACTTTGCTATTTGATAATTTATTATGATGAATGAATCGTTTGCGGATACAAACAATTGTACGCCAAACAGCTATTTTATTTTTGTTTTAAAAACAAATTAAAGCCATGTTACAATTTTAAATTGAATAGAACACATTTAAATTTAAACAATGATTAAAAAAATAAACTCATAGAAAAGTGTTCTGTAATGTTTTTTACCGCAACACAGCTAATGACTCATAATTATAATGTTCGAAATGCCAAAAATATGCGTACAACCATATAGTAAAAAGAAATTAATAGAGTGGCAGTATAATGTCTTGGGGGGACGCAAAAAATGTAACTCTATAATCCGCTACATTAAGTCCAAATAAGCACCAACAAAGCCATGTGCTTTGAAACTCCGATCAATTCAAACTGGTTTAAACCAGTATTTCTTTGTTTTTGTTTTTTACCTTTTAAACTGTTATTGAATAGATGACTAAAATTTCATTTAAAAAATAAAGTTTTGTGCCATTATTGCCTGTAATATACGATCAGAATGCATGAAAGATACAATTAGATCAATCATAGGCAATAATTATTTGATTATTTTTATTATATGACTTTGAAATATCAATATAGAAGCATCATTTAAGACTTTGCTTGAAAAATCAACATTCTTTCGTAAAGTCTTAAAATCGTCTGCACTCTGAAATCTAGATTTTAGATTAATATTATTATTTAAGTGTTCATGCATGATTTTAAAAGAGTCTTTTCATCACTATATTTTATATATTGACATGGAATTATTAATATGTTGTTAAATCATAAACATTTTTCATCTACGTTATAAAGTATTAAAAATTTCTGAAAAAAATAGAAAACTTTTAGTAATACAATTTTTTACTTCAAATCATATGTTTTCAATATTTTATTTAATTTTGTTTTGACATTTAATTATTTTTAATTTTCCAATTTCAATTATTTTAAAAGCAAACATTTATTTTAATAAATAATATAATAGAAAAAAACATTTAAAAATTACTATTTCTTCGTAAAATATGCTTCAGCTGCATTTCTTCCAATCCGTCTTATTAATACAAAATTCCTTCCTCGTGCTTTATTTTGAGACATTAAAATTTCAGCGATAAACGGTTTCATATTGCATACTTTTTTCTTTTTCGGTTTACTTCGCCACCACCTATATTTTTCCTCCATGGCGTACAGCAGCTGTGATTTAAAAAAAAATCCTCATTTAAACTGACAGTTTGCCAGTCTATGAATTTTAAATGTCAGTCCCAGTTTTTTAAATTATTTCTGCGAAAATTTTATGCAACCAACCAACCATAAGAGAATAAAAGGGGAAAAAGCTAAAAAAAAAGCGATTTTTTATGAGAGTGGTGTTTGGAATTTAATTAATTACTCAGTTAATAAATAGAATTTTGAAATTCTGAGCGTCAGGTGCATCAGGAGAGATATTGGGCTACTCTCAGAAAAATTTTGAGCTTCGTACGTACCGTAGTTTTGGCTAACTATCGCAGACACACACACACACACACACACAGACAGAGCGATTTGTTATTTTATTAATATAGATTAACTGTCTATTTTCTCTTCAACCAATATTGCAAAAATTAACAAGCTAATTTATGCAGCACCATATGATGTTATTGATAAGAACTCCTATAGTCTTTAATATATAATAAGTTATTACATGATCTTAAAAATAATTAACACATTGCGTAAAAAAATGTTTAAAAAAATTATAAACAATAAAAATAATACAAAAAATAAAAAATACAAAAAAATAAAAAATACAAAAAAATTAAAAATTAAAAAATATGAATAATAGGATGGTTGGGTGGGTTAGATGTTAGATTACGGAAGAGGGCGGTGTTGTCTGGATAATACGCAATAGTTAATTATTATATATTTAATAAAAAAAATTAACTTTACACATAGTATTAAAGTTTATGTTTATCTAAAAACTAATATCCATAACTTAAAAATGATCTAGTTATTGAAATAAGATATGGTTGTCTATTGTATTTGTCTTAAAGAAATTATTTGTAAAATATTAGAATAGAAATTATTCTTGGAAATTCTTAGCTAATAAATAATTTATTTTTTTCCTATAATAGAGGGCAGCACCATAAGCATATAATTTAATTAATATATTAATCCTTTAGATGGCAGCATTAAAATAATTTTCTGCTAGAAATTGTAGTAATATATTCTAGTTAATTAATTAATATAGTAATATTAATAATTGATCTAATAGTAGCATCTATTTTTTTCTAAATATATTATGAATTATGTAGTATAATATGATTTACTAATTTTTATAATTATTGTTACAACTTTATTTTATTATCTATGTGATTTATACTATGACCATAACCTTGACTGTTAGTAAGTCACATGTAGTTTGTATCTGATTGCACTACTAATCTTGCTAGGATATGGGTAATGGTAAATATTTTAGTATATATATCCTTTTTTTTAAAATGGAATATTGTATTATTGTTATTTTGTCATATTGATTTTATTTTCTTCTATGTGTATCTTTCTACTAATTTGTCATCTGAATAGCTTCCAGCCAGTCGGGTGTATTGTGAGTCGAATTTTTAGCTTTCAGCACGACTCATAACAGAAACTGGTTGGATGTTTTTTGCTTTTTTGTTAAACTATACACCCCTGAAGAAGTAGTTTAATAGAAAAGTCTTCTACTGCCTTTTTATCCATTTATCTTTCATTATTTTGGTAATCTGCCTTCTATTTCACTTCAAACTTCAACTGTTTTCAAAAAGATGATTGTAAAAATACTGGTTTCATTGGTTTATTGTATGGTAATATATGAATTACTCTGGTTATATAATGCCCATTTATCCATATATTTCTTAGTAATTTGGTAATCTGCCGTCTATTTCTCTTCAAACTTCAACTGTTTTTAATAATATGATTGTAAAAATACTGGTTTCATTGGTTCTTTTATTGGTATTGTCTGAATAACTTTGGATGTATTTATAAAAGTATTTATATATATATATATATATATATATATATATGTCAACTTTTGAACGGAAGGTGGTTTGGGGGTCATGATCGGTGAAAATATACCGAAATTTTCCGAAAGTGCTTTCTTCTGGACGGCTGCAATAGGTAGCTTTTTACTTTTTGTAATGAAAGCTACCTAAAAGATATGTACATTCAAAGGCTGAATCCCAGAAGATGGGAACAAAAATTTATTTATTCATTTATTTAGCTTCCTTTGATGTTGTAACATTAATGGTAAACAGAAAATTCATTTCACAAAAACAATTAAAGTATTTTTTAAGCATAAAATATTTTTTGCATAAATATTTTTTAGCCAATGCTATGCGTGCACGCTACTTCACTACCGGTATCGTTAATCCAAACGTTTTTGTAAATACAAACAGTATCAGAATTTTAGAATTCAGCACCTTGCTGAAAGAAAGTTTCTCCTGAAAATTGTTGCTGAAGACGAAAATTATTTTCAACATAGGCGAATATTGGAATACTTAAATCACGACGTTAAAAGACTTCGCGATTTTATATTATCTCAATAGCTTTTCTATATCATTATGTTTTCTAAAATTGTACCTTATGTCTTAGCATTTGTTTTCTCTATTATATTTTTTTAATTTTGATTAGTTGCGTTTAGGAATTTTTTTTTTCAAATTCGAAATGTTTTGGTCTCGGGTATAAGTTGTCCCTCCCCCCCTCCTCACACGCACATTTTTTACCCTATTCTGTACAAAATGTGTGTGATGAACAAAGTTTTTGAGTTGACTATGCAGCAAAGATTTTCAACAGTGTTTCACTCTTTGAGTTTATGAACTATTTGTTTTTTGATTTCTTACCTTACAGTAAGCAATATACAGTCTAAATACAGTGTATAAAATTTGGTTATGCACAGATAATCTGTTTAGTGTATTTAATCTCTAGAAATTGTTGTTAATTAATAGGCAAATAACACAAAATAAATTTTTATCAACACAAAGAACTTGAAAAATAAACCCAGAGAACACTGGAAAAAAACAACCATTCCGCACTTCATATTTTGAGGATTATTTTTTGGAAATAATGGTCTTCATAATATAGAAGTTGTAATCCCTGCATTCTATGTACAAAAACTCTGTAAATGAAAAATGAATTTTCTCCAATCAAAAACTTTTATCGTTACATTTCAACTTAAAAGCTTTAATTTATTTTTAAAATGACCCCTTTTCCAAGAAAAAGACGACGACGAAGACGACGAAGCCAGAAAAGCGATTATTCACCATTTCATTTCCTAAAGATTATTGATTGAAAATTATGGTAGAGAAAATGTAGAAATTGTAATCTTTGCGTTCTGCGTACGGAAATTCTGCAAATGAAAATTACATTGCTCTTTAGCCAAGCACTTTTATATTTACATTTCTGTTTAAAATCTTTAATTCATTTTAACAATGGTCTCATTTCTCAAAAAAATGACGTTGAGGCTCGCAAAATGATCGTTTCGTATTTCACTTTTTAAAGAATATTGTTTGAAAATAGTTGAGACAAAATATCAAAGTCGTAACCTGTGCGTTCCATGCGCAGAAATTCTGTAAATGGCAAATAATTTGTATAATGAAGCACTTTTATGGTTACATTTCAATCTAAAATCTTTAATTCATTTTAACAATAACGCCTTTTCCCAACATAAAAACGAAGATACCTCCAAGAGAAAAATTCCTCATCTCACTTCTTATGATAATGGGGGCTCACAATCTAATAGTTATTAAAAATCCAATCTCTATAAATCGCCCTTTTCGAAAATTTAGTTCGTCTAATTGTTGAGCCTTTTCCTGAGATTTTCAATCAATAATGTATCCAATTAATAAGTTGAGTGCCGTGTCAATTACCGGTGACGGACAGTCTAAAATATGATATAAAACTAAAATATTTATATTGTAAATTTATATATTTATATTTATATTTAAGTTATTACTGAAAAATTATTTAAAATTTATGTATCATATTTTACGCTGTCATTCACTGGTGATTGACTTGACCTAAACGGATAGTTCAGTGTCAGTCACCGTTGCATTGAATGTATTAAACTGAGAGGGCATCAGATTTTTACGTACTCGCAGAAAGAAAAAAGAAATCTTAAATATTTGGAGTTTGCGTGTTAATTGATTTCTCAATATGCCAGCTTTATCAAACTGTTCCTTGTCTTGTCATTGGTTGAGTTCAAGAGACTTTTAATCCACATTTTATATAATCTGTAACATATAATCCTACACTGAGAAAAAAAATATATCATTCTGGCATCTAGAATCTCCATTGTGGCTCTAGAAAAAATAGTTCTATGTCATCCTTATAAATTCTACATCCCTTTGGCAGAGAATTCTAAGAGTCTCCTACTAAAATTCAAGAGCGTTTCCCTATAATCTCGTGACCAAACTTATTTAAAAGTCTCTGCAATTAGATGCGACCACAAAATGTTACTTTCAGTAACGATAATTCTAGTTTTTGAAACCATTACAGAAATCAAGCGATAATTCCTCGTTACTGGAACGATTCAGTATAGTTTCGTCATCTAGAAAACAAGAGATTAGAAAATATAGATCATTTCGTCTATTCAGCTTAGATGTTTACCCTATTCGCATACTTCGGAAATCTATAATTCTAGTTTGGAGATTCAGAAAATGACTAACTATCCATTCTATTGAAGCGGTATATTTTTTTCTCAGTGTTTTTACGCTTTTTTCTTACCACTAAATTTTATAATTTGTATTGTTTTATTTAATAGTCGAAATATCACGATTAAACAAGGCAAAAATCGCTATTCAATTTCAATGGTAGCATTAAAAGCGTAAAAATTGATAGTTAGGTATATAATAAAAATTTTGTCTTTAAAAACTAATAAAAAAATATAATATATTGAAAAAGATATCTATAATAAATCGACTATTTAATTTAATATTAATAGTGATTTCTAAATTTACTGGCCAGTAGCTGATATACAAGGGTTGCGTTGCAACCTCCTATATTTTCTCTACCACTATTTTCAAACAATAATATTCGTAGTAAATATCTATTTCAAATGTTATAAAAAATGTACTACGAAAATTATTGTTTGGAAATAATGGTATTTTAAAATGCAGTAAGCTGTATTCCCTGCTCTCCTGCATTCTTTTTACAGAAATTTCTTAAATGGAAAGTACATTGTTTGTAGTCAAGTTCTTTAAATATATTTCAGTTCAAAAGCTTTATTTTATTAAAAATGAACCCTTCCTCCCTCCCCCCCACCACACACACACACACAAAAAAAAAAAAAAAAAAAAAAAAAAAAAAGAAAAGAAAAGAAAAGAAAAGAAAAAGGAAAAAAATATGACTATGATACCAAAAAGAAAATTTCCTATTTATTTTTTTTTTCTATTAATAACATTCTAAAAATTGTTTTCAAACAGTGAAATTCACATTAATAACTATTTTCAAACGATACTAAATATCCATTCAAAATGTTAAAGAAATCTAACAAGAAGATTATTGTTTGGAAATGGTGATAAAAACAGATAGGAAACGGTAACTATAGGTTCTATGTACAGAAATACTGTAAATGGAAAAAACATTTTTTCCAGTCAAGCACTTTTATCGTTACATTTCAATTTAAATTCGTTAGTCCATTTTAACAATGACCCCTTTTCTCAGGAAAAAGACAATGATGCGGCCGAAACAAAACTTCGTCATTTCATTTCTTATGATAACGGGCCTCAAACTTTAACAGCTATTTTCAAACAATAACATTCATACTAACAACTATCTTCAAACAATACTAAAAATCGATTTCAAGTGTTAAAAAAATCTCCCACGATGATTATTGTTTGAAATGACAATAAAAATACTTACATGTATAGGAAGCTGTATCCTATACGTTCTATATACAGAAATTCTGTAAACGGAAAATACATTATTCTTCAGTCAAGCATTTTCATTATTACATTTCAATTTAAAAGCTGTAATTCATTATAACAATGACCTCTTTTCCCAAGAAAAAGACTCCGATGCCGCCAAAACGAAAACTCCTCATTTGACTTCTTTTTTATCAGGGACCTCACACTTTCACAGCTATTAAACGACAAATCTTAATTCAAACTTTGCGACACTTTTAGTTCCTTTAATCGCTGAATCCTTTTCCCAGATTTTTAAACAAAAATTATTCTTCCGATTAAATTGAGAACACATTCCAATTTTCAACATACTCCACCGAAAGAGAAAAAGAGATCCCCCAGAATTTGCAATTCATTTAATGGATTTCTCAATTTGCAAGCTTTATCGACCTGAACCAATATATAGAAAGCAGTAACATATGTGTAATACGTACAGAAATATTGTAAATGGAAAATACATTGCTCTTCAGTCAAACACTTTTATCGTTGCATTTAAACGCCTTAATTCATTTTAACAATGACCCCTTTTCTCTAGAAAAGAACGACGATGCCGCCAAAACGAAAACTCTTTATTTCACTTCTTATGATAACAGGCCTTACACTTTTAACAGCTATTAAACGTCCAATATCCCTAAATTGTTATTTTCGTCACTTTTCGCTCTTTTAATTGCTGAATCCTTTTCTCAGATCTTTAAACAAAAATTCTTTCAATTAACCTTCCGTCTACCAGACGGGTCCATTGGACCCGACAGCAATATTTCTGGTGTCAATGGTAAAATGAGAAATTGTCGATTGACACCGGAATTTATAAAGGACTTGTCTAGATATTACGAATTCCTTAATTTAAGCTTTCATTGTAAAAGCAAAATTATATTAAAATATTACTGGTGCCGTTTGCAAGTTTGGAATTAAAATTAGGTGTTATCGTAGATAAATGGGTGTTTTGTCTGGTAGACGGAAGGTTAAATTGAGAACACATTCAAATTTTCAACGCACTCCACCGAAAGAGAAAAAGAAATCCCGAGTATTTGGAATTTATATAATGGATTTCTCAATTTGACAGCTTTATTGACCTGAAACAATATATAGGAAGCAGTAACCTATATGTACTAAGTACAGAAATACTGTAAATGGAAAATACATTGTTCTCCAGTCAAGCTCTTTTATTTTTGCATTAAAAAACTTTAATTCATTTTAACAATGACCCCTTTTCCCTAGAAAAGAACGATGCTGATGCCGTCAAAACGAAAACTCATCAATTCACTTCTTATGATAACGGGCCTCACACTTTAACAGCTATTAAACGACCAATCTCTCTAAATCGCACTTTTCATTCATTTAACTGCTGAATCCTTTTCCCAGATCTTTAAACAAAAATTCTTCCAATTAAATTGAGAACGCATTCCAATTTTCAACGTACTTCACTGAAAGAGAAAAAGAAATCCCGAGTATTTGGAATTCACATAATAGATTTCTCAATTTGGCAATATATAGGAAACTGTAACCTACATTTATTACGTACAGAAATACTGTAAATGAAAAATACATTGTTCTCCAGTCAAGCACTTTTATCGTTGCTTTTCATATTTAAAACCTTAATTCATTTTAACAATGACCCCCTTTCCCCAAGAAAAAGACGATGATGCCGCCAAAACGAAAACTCCTCATTTCACATCTTATGATAACAGGCCTCACACTTTTAACAGCTATTAAACGACCAATCTCTCTAAATCTCACTTTTCGACACTTTTCGTTCCTTTAATTGCTGAATCCTTTTCCCAAATCTTTAAACAAAAATTCTTCCAATTAAATTGAGAACGCATTCCAATTTTCAACGTACTCCACCGAAAGAGAAAAAGAAATCCCGAGTATTTGGAATTCATATAATGGATTTCTCGATTTGCTAGCTTTATCGACCTGTGCCCCCAGACTGCTTTGCCATTGGTTGAGTTTTCAAGCAATCGGATTTCTGAACCCCCCACCTTACAGTCAGTGGCGTGTAGTCTGGATAGATATGTAAGCTAGTGAAGGCTTGCGCAGTGTGTTCAATCAATAAATTCCAATTCACTTTCTATGATGCTATCTATGTGTGTGCGAAAGATCTTGTTGTTGTTTCTTAGTAATTCGATTTGGGACTGTCAATTTGTTTATTGCATTAGTCGATTAATTTTAGAAACAGATTACTTTTTTGGTGAACACGAAAGTATAAGGAGCGTTAAATAAAAAGGGTTTAAGAAATAACCGAATTTCTTACATAACTACTTATGACATCAATTATGTTGATGGCATATTGTAGAGTTTTTCGCGATAAATACAAGGTAATTATAAACTAACTTTACCCTTTTTAGTTGAATCTGTAGCTCAATGTAATAAATTGGAAGATAAAAAAAATCTGTTTGTTTTACGTAAAACGAAAATTTTAAAGTGTGTTTTATATTCTTTTGCAAGAAGAAATAAGTTGTCAATTATATTTTACAAAGATGTAGCAAAATTTACTTTAAATGAATTATCTCATTCTAATATCTTGATATAAAATTAAGATCTTTTTTAGTTGTTATGCGTTCACATAAACACGTACTCGTAAACATTCACAATTAATGTTCATTTCATATCTTTCTTAATCGCTTTATTAAAGAATTATGAAGCTAACAACAAGCAGTAAATTCTGGGACAAACTAAAGAAAACAAATATTACTTAAAATATAAAAATATGTAAAGAATTTTCTCTTGAAAATCAAAGTAAAGCTATCTATAAACTTGTATGCAGGCTTTGATTTATGGGAGGTATTAAACCTTAGTGTTATATTATTATTCAAGAAAAGATTCAGACATTGCAAAAATATATATATTAGAAGTTGATACTATAACGATTTTTTTAATAAAGTTAAAGAGTTGTCAAGAGGATATGAGACGAAATTCAATTGTTAATATATAACTATTTACAGACAATAGATCAGATAAAATCTTATTTTATCTTACACGTTCAGACTGCTTGTAAAGGCCAAATTTCAGCTATAATAGGTACAATATTGTATTTCACTGAAAATTTTGAACGTGTTGGAACCGCAAAATAACCTATTAGTCGCTTTGACATGTGATAGCAATGAACCCAGTTCAAAATGGAAACGAATCTTTCAATCGAAATCTATTTGTGTCGACTCATGCCGGATGGCCCTCCACTGATCTCGAACTCAAAAACGAATTCCAAATCCTACAAGTGCATTCCAATAAATAAATAAATAATAAAAAAAATATTCCTATTTAAAGACGAGGATAGAGTTTCAATATTTCTCTTGTTATTAAATTATAGATTATGTTTAAAATACAAAAATATTAATACTAAAAAAATGCTTTAGTAATACTAAGCAGGAATAATTTGAAGCTAGTGGGAGAAATTAATATAATTTTAACAATATTTCAAAGCTGTAGCAGAATTAAAGAATTTTAATTAATGCTCCACAAAAGTTTAAAATATCGTCAACAAAACATAAGCTATTCGTAACATGTACGTGAGAAAGTATTATTTCAAAAAATATTACTATTTCCGATATTACACTCTAAAACCGGGAGGAGTGAAAAGTTCACTCTTTGATAGAGTGACAAGCATTTTCACTCTTTGTGGAGTAAATTTTATAAAAAATATACTTCATAATGAGTGGAATTTCCCACTCTCTAGAAAGGATTGAACTATGTCACTCCATGTCGAGAGGGAAATATGTCAGTCCATTATCAAGAGTGAAATATCCCACTTCGCTGACAAGAATGAAAGCCTGACATTATACAGTTTAAAAAAAATCCGTTAAACTTTGAATCAATATATGCAGTAAAATAATGAAAAACACTATAATATGTTACTTCTTAATTTTCCATTTCATAATGTAACCTGGAAAATTAAACTTATTTGGTATTAAAACACACTCTTTTTCAACAGTGAGTACTCACTCCTTACTTACTTACTCCTTACGTGACTTACGTACGTATTGTTCATCAGCCAATGAGAAGAGTCTTGTCTACGACACTTTTTGTGAAATAAGAGAAAAAATGCGACATTTTAGGATATTTTCTTCGTTGTGGGCGTCCATTCTTTTCTTTTTTATTAATAATACTGAAACGTAATTCCAATTTCGATCTTAAAACAATACGTTTCGACATGTATGAAGCAATTTTCTTCTTAACCCTTTAACTGATCAATATTTTTGAAAAAAATTCCTATTTTTTCATGACTTTTACAGAAATTTTAATATTTTATCATGGGTTTTTCAAAACAGATAATTTTTGACTAGTTGAATCAGAAAAACGCTGGGATTAATTAATACAAGATTTACAATAAAAATGTACTAGTGAGGCCCATATGTGGTACAGGCAAATCATGATTGGTATAAACACGTTGCGGATAATTTATACTGTGATGTATAATACAGTGAAACCTCCAAATAAGGGACACCCATGGGACCGGAACTTTTGTCCCTTAAATAGAGGTGTCCCTTATTCGGAGTTTTTACGTTTTTTAAAAATTAATCATTCATAAGGACATAAAAAATAAGAAAATATTAAAATTAAAGTTTAAATGTACCTGAGAGTTATAAATTACATTAATTAGGCACAAAAGTAATAGAAAATTAATTAATTTAATTTTTTAATTGATTACTTAATTAGTAAATGATTTGTAGAGTTGTTGATTTGTATTTTTTACGTAAATGTTTCTATAATGCAAAAAGTGCAATAATATTTTAAAGAGTCTTCTTACTTGTGATGTAATCAATAAAAAAGTGACTGTTGTGCAGATTTCAATTCTTCTACTACTAAACTTTTCAGTCATTCATTTACCAATCTTAGTCCTTCATTATAAGCAGTATTTACGAAAAAAGTATTCAACTCCTTTGCATATTTTAAAGCATCTGTAACGTTCTGTATTTCACAATTTTCCTTTCTCTTTCATTTTCAGAGTCATCCCTTACAATTTTCAGCATTCTTTTCAATATAGACTGGGAAGTGGCAACACAGACAATCACCTCATCGAGTTCACGGCAGAAATTCTAGAATTAATTAAAACTCAATATGCATGTTAAAATGCAACTGGTCTACTAAGTCATATTTTGGTGGAAAACACCTAAAAATCAAAATTTAGACGTTGACTCGTAGATTTACCATTATGTTTTTTTGCACTCAAATCTATGAAAATATGGAGGACTGGGTGCAGGATACCCCAATGATAAACCTACGAATCAACCACTAAAATTGGGTTTATATCTATTTTCCACCTAGATATGACTTGACAGATCCAATTGAATTTTAATTTGTGAATAGACTTTTAATCATTTCTGGAATTTCAGCTGTGAAATCAATGGAATTATTGCCTGCACTGTCACCTCTTGCTCTGATAGTGATAAACACGCTTCGATAATTTCATTTGAATTGTGGATAAATAAATGCTCATCAGTTGAGTTGCATATCTCTGTACCAACATAACTGCCTCATTATCTCAAATGCAAAAATCAACCCCTTTAACATTTTGCACTCGTATTTCCAGTGTGACTGGTCAGCATTTTTTTTTTTTTTTTTTTTTTTTTTTTTTTTTTTTTTTTGCAAAATTTGCTTATTTCATACAGTAACAAAGGAAAATAAAATTTGTCATTTAATTAAAGTTTCTTTTTTGATATTATGTATTTGAGGGAATTTTTTTTAAGTGGTGTCAACTGAATAAAATTTGTGTAAGAAACGCCCGAATCGAAAGGGTTAATCTCATTTTCAAGTGTCCCTTAAATCGAGTGTCCCTTATTCAGAGGTAAATACATTACACTTCCTATACCAAGGGACTGGGACCAGAACTTTTGTCCCTTAAATAGAGGTGTCCCTTATTCGGAGTGTCCCTTATTTGGAGGTTTCACTGTATCTATCTGCAATCGCTCGAAAACAAAGTGAAAGTGCTAACACAAAGACTGAATCATGTCTCTCCATTCATAGTAGAATGTAAACCTTAATTTGCAGTTTCTTCAGATTGAAAATGTGTTGAGACAGTCTTTTGTACTGTTGAGATTTTGTTTATGTATTTTTTTTAATGTTTTCTGATTATTAACATTTAATTATTTATTGTCATTTTTATTTGGAGTTAAATATGATATTTGTTTATTATGCTATTATGAAAAGATTTCAGACTGAAAATTAGCATTACACTAAAAAATGTCTTCCAACATATTACAGTTGTGAAACTTTTGAAAAACATTTTTATATTACTAATAATATTTTAAATTATTATTTAAAGTCCTAAATCTCTATGCTAATGTTTTGAGATTTAACATTTGTCATTTATAAAATAACATTATATTTATAAAATTATAGGAATTTCTTCACAAGATCTTTGAAAAATTGTTAAATCTAGTAATGCATTTAATTCATCCATTATAGTTTGTTGTTGTTTAATAATACAATTATAAAATACTAATTATTATTTTTAATGATTTTTAAATATTTTCTTATAAAACATGCGAAATCTGTTTAGCTCATATTTATAAAATACAATGTATACGGGTTATGAAAAATTGAAATTAAATATGGCTTATCATGTCGTTTTATAAATACACGTTGTATTAATATCCGTTTTATAGAAATAAAATTTGAATTACGCATGAAAAAATTAGAACATACGTAACCTACATCATGGGGATTATTAAAATAATAAATACAACTTTGTGGGTGTCTGAAAAAAAAAATAATATTGATTGATTAAGATTTCTTGATTATTCTCTCAATTTAATTCTCTGAAATTACTTGACCTTATGGGCATTTTAAAACTATCATATATTTATAGGGCTACCAATGAAAGCAAACACAAGTTATAAGATTGGAAGAAAAGATTTTAGTTTACTTCTGACAGTAATCCAATTTAATTCATATGTAACTTTAAGTAAGTTTTTCCGCAAAAGTTCTATTAATATTACAAACTATGAATTAAATAAATATTGTCAATAAAATATTTTATTTCAGTATTTACCACGCTTGTATTTATTTTCATTACATGCTTCAAAAGATGTGATTCTTTTAAAATGTACACATAAACTAACATAAAAAAAAAATCACAGCATAAAAAATGAACTTTTATTCCTACGAAAGAGCGAATGTTCACTCCTTCCAGGTAAAAAACCCAATCTTTTAGCTAGCATGAATAGTCTCTTCTTCGAAAAGTATTTATTCTCTTCTTTTAGCGAGAATAATCATCCTGCAGGAGTGACTATTCACTCTTTCAAAGAGTCAACTATTCCACTTTTGCTCAGAGTCCCTCTAATGTCACTCTAAAGATGTTGGGCATATTTTGACTCTGCGATAGCGTGACTCCTGAGTGAATATTCACTCCTTTTTATTTAGAGTGTACTTAGAATATTCCTATGTAAATGACGATGGAAAATTGCTGATACAAAAGCTGATATAGCTTATGCGGATGTTGAAAATGTGAAAGCGGGATGTGAAAACGGATGTTGAAGAATAATTCAGTTTAAAAAAAAATTAAGAGCTTTGTGTGCCAGTTTTTTTTTTCTATAGTTATATTTAATATATTTATTTTTTTATTTACTTAAAATTTTAAATGCTTGTATCTTGTCTTAACGCTGAAATTATATTTTATATTTAAAATACATGAAAATTTGTAATAGTCTATAATGGTTATGTATATAGAGAGTAAAGTATATATTATATTAATTCAACATACACATATGGGGGAAAATGTAAGGTAGAACTCATACTTCATACCTTTTATGATGAATTATGTATCCTAAAATGAAAATATAGAAAAAAGTGTGAAATCTATTGTGGATTTAGTAAGTTCAAATTAATATACATTCCACAAAATAAGTACGATAAAAACAAATCAGCAAGGCTATTTGAAAAAGATTAAATATGATTTATTTTAAATGATGTATCACAACTTAAAAATGTAATATAATGTTCAATATAACATTTTTTTATCTGCTGTCATCTGCCTCTATAAACATCTAGTTTAGAAAAACCACGTGACTTGAATTAATTTAACCGCTTTCTTTTTATACTTTACTGACAAATCATGAAAGAAAGTATTGCTGTAAGTAATCTCACTAGAATAATCGGAGAAATAACGATCAAACCTGTAATTGTAATTAACGACTGCAATCGAAACTCGACTCTTTCGATACCCTTTTCACATTTCACAAAGAACTATAAAAATGGTTAAACAAATGCTTGTAATTTCTGAAGGTGCTCAAGAGTGTGTAGTATTTTTTTTTTTTTTTTTTTTTTTTTTTTTTTTTTTTTTTTTTTAGAGCCAAAACAATTTGTCGACGCCGTTTGAGGAACATAAAGTGTGGTTTAATTTAAATGAACGATCACATTTTAAGAGTGTGAGATGTGTTTGATATATAATATTTCTTTTAGATGTCATTCGCCCCTATAAACAATGACTAATAAAAATTCGTCACTTGCGCTCATTTAACCTTCCGTCTACCAGACAAAACACCCATTTATCTACGGTAACACCTAATTTTAATTCCAAACTTGCAAACGGCACCAGTAATATTTTAATATAATTTTGCTTTTACAATGAAAGCTTAAATTAAGGAATTCGTAATATCTAGACAAGTCCTTTATAAATTCCGGTGTCAATCGACAATTTCTCATTTTACCATTGACACCAGAAATATTGCTGTCGGGTCCAATGGACCCGTCTGGTAGACGGAAGGTTAATATATTTTATTACCATCAATCATGAAACGATCAGTGACAGTAAAAGCATCTGGAGCGATCGAATAAATACCTATAAAACCTGTAATTGTAATTTAAGCCTGCAATCGAATCTCTACTTGTTCAGTGCCCATTTCACATTCAACAAAATTTAAAACAAATGGTTAAATCAGTATTCCTAAATCTGAAAATGTTCAAATGTGAATAACATTCTTTTTTAGAGCGAAAAAAAATTGTCGAGTTTTTTTTTTGAAAAAGGTAAAGCGTGGTTTAATTAAATTAAGGAATTGATTCTTATACTTTGATGTAATATTTTCTTAGATTGTCATCCGTCAATATAAAAAAGCACTAGAAGAAACTGGTGACGTTCGACATTCCTTTCCATCACCTTGCTAATAAATTATGAAACCAGCAATGGCAAAAAACCAGCTGGTGCAATCGAATAAATAACTATAAAACCTGTAATTGTGATTAAAGCCTGCAATCGAATCTCCACTCATTCAGGGGACATTTCCCATTTAACAAAAAATAAAAAAATATTAAAATCAGTATTTCTAAGTCTGAAAATGTTCAAAAATGTAAAGCATTCTTTTATAGAGCGAAAAAATTGTCGAGTGTTTTAGAAAAAGGTAAAATTCGTCAATATAAATAAGTACTAGGAAAAACACGTGACAGTCCTTTGATTTAAGATCCCTTTTTATCCATTTGCTAATAAATCATGAAACCAGAAGCAATAAGCCTTACTATAACAGAAGTAATTTTTCCATTTATAAATCCGATTGAATAATCGTGTTTAAAAATTAATCTATTGTAAATAAGTCTTACTGGCGCGATCGAAGAAACACCGATAAAACCTGTAATTGTAATTAAAACCTGCAATCCAACTGTCGAAACTATTTGAGAAAGATAAAGCGGGGATTATTTAAATGGCATTGCATTTTTAAAATGTGCTATATTTGATTTAATATTTCTTTCAGTTGTCATTTGCCTGTATAAACATGGATGAACAAAAACTCTTGAATTGCGTTCATTTAATATCCTTTTTTATCACTTTACTAACGAATCATGAACACTGACAATAAATTCTACTGGCGTAATCGAAGAAACAACGACAAAACTTGCAATTATAATTAAAATTAATCTCCACTCGTTTGCTACTTATTTCAGATATTCGCGAAAAACTAAAAACTGCTTAAAACAGTTCTTTTAAATTCTGAAGGTGTTCTAAAGTGAGTAGTATTCTTTTGTAGAACCAAAAAAAATTGTGAAAGCTATTTGAGAAAGATAAAGCGGGGACAACTTTAAATGAACTATCACATATTAAGATTGTAATATATGTTTAATATAACATTGCTTTCAGTTGTCATTAGCCACTATAAACAAGGACTAACAAAAACTCCTGAATTGCTTCACTTAATATCTTTTTTCATCACTTTACTAATGAATCATGAACACTGACAAATAAATTCTACTGGCACAAACGGAGACACACCGACAAAATCTGTAATTATAATTAAAACCTGCAATTTAAACTCCGCTCGTTTGCTAGTTATTTCAGACTTCACAAGAAACTAAAAACTGGTTAAATCAGCTCGTTTAATAACTGAACATGTTTTAGAGTGAGTGGTATTCTTTTGTAGAACAAAAAAAAAAAAGTTTTGTTAATTTTCAAAGCTATTTGAGAAAGATAAAGCGGGAACTACTTTAGATGAACTATCACATTTTAAAAAATGTTATATACGTATATTTAATATAACGTTTCTTTCAATTGTCCATTAGCGCCTATAAACACCAACAAGCAAAAACTATTGAATTGTGTTCATTTAGTATCCTTTTTCATCACTTTACTAACGAATCATAAACACTGACAATAAATCCTGCTGGCATAGTTGAAGAAATACCGATAAATGTTTGATAGAACATTATTCTCAGTGTCATTAGCCCCCTATAAACATGAACAAGCAAAAACTCTTGAATTGCGTTCATTTAATATCCTTTTTCATCACTTTACTAACGAATCATGAACACTAACAATAAATCCTATTGGCACAGTTAAAGAAACACCGATAAATGTTTGATATAACATTTCTTTCCGTTGTCATTAGCCCCTATAAACACGGACAAGCAAAAACTCTTGAAATGCGTTCCTTTAACATCCTTTTTCATCATTTTCCTAACGAATCATGAACACAAACAATAAATCCTACTGGCACAGTTAAAGAAACACCGATAAATGTTTGATATAACATTTCTTTCTGTTGTCATTAGCTCCTATAAACATGAACAAGCAAAAACTCTTGAATTGCGTTCATTTAATATCCTTTTTCATCATTTTCCTAACGAATCATGAACGCAAACAATAAATCCTACTGACACAGTTAAAGAAACACCGATAAATGTTTGATATAACATTTCTTTCCGTTGTCATTAGCCCCTATAAACACGGACAAGCAAAAACTCTTGAATTGCGTTCCTTTAACATCCTTTTTCATCACTTTACTAACGAATCATGAACACTAACAATAAATCCTACTGGCGCAACTGAAGAAACGCCGATAAAACCTGTAATTGTAATTAAAACCTGCAATCTAAACTTCACTCGTTTGCCACTTATTTCAGACGTCACAAAAAACTAAAAACTGGTTAAATCAGCTCTTTTAAATTCTGAAGGTGGTCTAGAGAGAGTGGTATTCTTTTTAGAACAAAAAAAATTGTCAAAGCTATTTGAGAAAGATAAAGCGGGGATTACTTTAAATGAACTATTGCATTTTAAAAAATGTGATATATGTTTGATGTAACATTTCTTTCAATTGTCATTCGCCCCTATAAACACGGACTAGCAAAAACTCGTGAATTACGTTCATTTAATATCCCTTTTTCATCACTTTACTAACGAATCATAAACACTGACAATAAATCCTACTGGCACGATCGAAGAAACACTGATAAAATCCTTAATTGTAATTAAAACCTGCAATCTAAACTCCATTCGTTTACTATTTATGTCAGACTTCACGAAAAAACTAAAAACTGCTTAAATCAGTTCTTTTAAGTTTTGAAAGTGTTTTAGAATGAGTGGTATTCTTTTGTAGAACAAAAAAAAATGTATGTATCAAAGTCATTTGAGAAAGATAAAGCGGTGACTACTTTAGATGAACTATCACATTTTAAAAAATATGATCTATGTTTGATGTAAAATGTCTTTCAGTTGTCATTCACTCCTATAAACACGGACTAGCAAAAACTCGTGAATTACGTTCATTGAATATCCCTTTTTCATCACTTTACTAACGAATCATGAACACTTACAATAAATCCTACTGGCGCGATCGAAGAAACACCGATAAAACCCTTAATTGTAATTAAAGCCAGCAATCGGAACTCCCCTCGTTCGCTATCCCACTTCACAATCCCACAATGAAACCCTTCTCATGAACCTGCAACTCGAAGATACTTCCATCAAATTCCTCACCATCATTTATACACCTCCTCATACAGAGAGAATAAATTGTTCCATCCATCAAGCTATGTTATTCGTCTTCTCAGCCGTCAAAGAGTACAAGACTCGCATTGATGGCCGCAACGACAACATTGCCATACCATACATACTTGTCGAACGATTTTTTAATCGACGGCTGCTTAATGTGCGACATTTATTCATGTCTCCGATTTCGAGATGTATCCGGTACGCACGTCTTGACATTTGCCAACCACATTTGCAAATTTCTGGAAGCCATTAGCTGATCACTCAAGTGTATAAAGTCATTCGCAAGAGACGCTTGGAAGATTTTTAGAAACAACCGGGGAATACTTACATCTCTGCTTTATGACCTAATGGGTGCTCTGTCATTTGCTTTGCTCAACGAGTATTTAAGTCATGCACAGAGAGGTTTTTCATGATAAAATATTTGCTTGGGAGACAGGCGTAATCAAACTGTATCTTTTTTCCAACAAAGTCTGCTTATTACCTACAGAGCAGCATTCTTATGAACGGAAATTTGAATTAAAACTGTAATATCCTATTATGCATTAGGCAGAAATATTGCCATCCAGAAAGATTGGACAACTATTCTTTTAAGGTGCGTTCGTCATTACGTAAATACGGAGCCTCTTTAGTCGTCCGTCTGTCCGTATATAACAAAACAAAAACAACTCAATCGAATCATTTGAAATTTGAAATATATAATAGTTGTATATTTTTGTCATTTAAAATTTTCTGAAATTCGGATGTATAGTTTAATAACAGAGGCAATCCGTATTCCGTTACATTACGGCCAGTTCGAAATATAGTTTCAAGTGCTTTTGTGTGAAGTCACACTCTTTCCAATATTATAAAATTGATATGTCTCTGAAATATATTACTAAAATATACATTCTATACAATCTGTGGTGCGAAGAATATTTGTTATTAATTTACAGGTCTGCACAAAAGTATTCCAATACATAAGTGTATATGGAGAAAACACTGTTTGGGAGCTCTTTAATTTTATTAAATTGTTTGACATTTTATAAAATAGATAGGGGAACTGGGGCACATTGATACACCCCCTCTACTGCTCACAGGGTCATTATAGGAAGTTACACAACGGCTCCAAAAGGTGAAGCTAGTCTATACAACTACATACAGAACGTCTTGGCATGATTCAGCAGTTTGTTAAAATGGGACGGGTGATTTATTGTTTTTGTAGGTCAAAAGTAAATTTGAATTGTACAATTGAAATGGTATTATACAACTGTTCCAGCATTTTCAACCGAAAAGAATACTCATCCTGGCAAGTAACGCTAATCTTTATCAGTTCCTCATTCTTTATTGTTAGATAAATTATGAGGTATTGGATTTGCGACACATTTTATTTAAAATGGCTGCATGGGCCACAATGATACAGTCTTTGTCGGGGCACATTGATACAACATAAATCCTTTTCTAGTTCATTTTTTCATTACCTTTTATTATTATTTTTTTAACCATACACTTCTTAAAGCAACCCAAAAATTTCTAATATTAGATTTTATTGAAGTGAAATAGCTCTAATTTTTTTATTAGAACATTTTATAGTATTTTTGCAGACAGAAGACGTACGAATTTATCCAATATCTAGTGCTAGTCGAACTAACAAAAGAAAAAGACGGCAGCCTGGCAAATCTCGAATTTATATCGATTTTCCAGAGAAAAAAAATATTTTTTAGCTGACATTCGTTAAGTATGAGAAACAAGCTGCAGAACAGCAAAGGATAACTATATTATAAACAGAATTTTTAATAAAATTATACTTTATTTTATGTTTATAAACCGATTTATAAACAGAAAACCTGGTAATTTTTTCATCTTTCCTAAGAAGGAAGATATTTTGGGGTTGAAGTACCAGGTATGACAAAGTTACCACAGCCAACAATCAAACAAGGAACAGCCAGAACATCAAGTCATTATTCATTTAATTTTGATTTCTTTAATATTACTTACAAATAAACTGTGGGTGATTTGAATTTCTATAAATAAATATAGAATAGTTTTCTAACTAGTTTTCTATGAAAAATAATCATTGGGATTATTTTGTCTCCATTTTTCCCAAACATATCAAAGTGTCCCATGAGGTGTATCATTCTGCCCCGGGGATGGGGCACAATGATACAAATGACTTTTTTTTTAAATTTTTTTTTAATTACATGAAAAATGTTATATAAAACAACGATCATACATTTTTATAACACACTACACAAGTTTTGCTGACACCATAATAGAAAAATAACTTGAAATTTCTACTTTCTGGACACTAAAAAAATTCTCAGAAAAAAACTCTATCAATCTGTCCAAGTTCCCCCTATACATTGCTGAGGTTTATTAAAAGTTACTTACTTCATAGTAGAAAACAGGTAGTATTTACAGGGACACAGAAAATATTTCGGCTACATCCGAAGTACTGTATACTAGTACATGAAGAACTGAATTTTTTTAAACTTTGTTATAGTACGGACGCACCTCATTTGGTACGCTTGACGTGCAATTTCGTATCGGCATCTGACTTCATACATCATACGTTCATACGTCATACATCTTACTGACTGTGAATACAATTATCATCAATATGCAGGGGCACAAAAAAGTATTCGATTACCGTATTGTTTATGAGCAACAATTGTAGAAAATTCATTTACAGTTTTCGTTTCATATAAACTCAACATTTTTTTTTTTTTGGGGGGGGGGCGCTGTGTTCTTTCTTATAAAATACATAGATTATATACAAAGCTGTACAAAGGAATTGAAGTACATTTCAGTTTATTGAAAGAAATTGCTGAAAGGGGATTTTCAACGGTTTTAACCCTTTGCGGCGCAGTGGTTTCATAGATATACCACTTAATTTTAATTCCCAAACGCCACATTCGCAGCGGAATTTTGTTTAAAGAAATTTCGATTTATTGAATGCGTGAAATATAGCGTTTTCTTACTTACAAATAAAGTTGTTTTCGAATTCCGGTGTCAGTCATTAATTTCAACACTTAAGCCATGAATTTGCCCTGAACCACTTTTTAAGTTTATATTATACAGAGATACAGTGAATTCATAAAAGAATTTCAATTCTTTTACAACTACAGATAGTAACTGATGAAATTGAATCTTCAAATGTTTTATGACTTTTACAAACTGTTTATTTAGATAACATCGTTCATCTTATTAAAATATAAAATTTTGTTATAGTACTTATTCTGAATGTGTTGGAAAGTATCACATAATCTATGTTTGATGCATGATTTTTTTTCTTGTTTTAGAATTGTAATAATTATTTTAATAAATCTTTCATTAAATAAGGCAAATATTATCATTTTTAGAAAAATGGTATCAATAAAGCAGTCTGAATTTAAAATATACTAGCAGGGGTGACCGAGCTCAGCTCGGTCAAAATTAACTTTGTGTTCAACTCGATATAGTATTATTACTGTAAAACATGTTATTAATAATAGTATTATTTATAAAAACAATCAACTATGTTTGTATGCACATGTTCATAAATTTTACTTTATTTTAAAATTTACAATGAAAGGACATCAATCCAAATCACTTTTATAGCTCGACTCTGATTAGTTTAACTATGCATTTCGAAGACTATTAAGAATGTATAAGAAATTTCTTCACATTCTGAAAGACAATATTTTTTGCCAGATATAACCAAATTTGGACACATTCTTTTATTTGGCGCCAAATATGTGTTTTGGTTTCGTAACCTTAATAGTCGATTTTTCGGCCAAATTTCGTCAGTATTTTGTCAAATATCGCCAACTTATTGGCTTTTGCCATAGTCTCGTGATCCCGACCCTTTTTTACCCAAATGATCCACTAATCACATATGATCAAACATGTGACTTAGCTCAATGGTCTTCAGGTAATCAAAAACAGTAGAGTATAAAATGAATCAAAATCGTTTAAGCCATTTCTTAAGCATGACAGCATTCAGCAATGAAGCGATATGACCCACTAATATAATTTTGTTTAATATGCAACTTAGCTCAATAGTCTTCTCGTGACAAAAGACGTTCCATTGCAAAATTTAGGTAAAATTGACTGAGTCGTTGTTATATATAATTAGAATGACCCGAACCCATTAAGACCTAAAACGACCCACTAACTGAATTGTTACGTGCATGTGTCCTATCTCAATGGTTTTCTTTTGCCCGAAAACGATATAATAGAAAATATACTGAAAATGGTGAGAACAATTTTCTAGATAAAATTAGCATGACCCACAAATGACCCTTATATCGAAATCTCTCGAAAATGTGACTTAGTTCATTAATTTTTGCGTGCCGAAAAACGTTAAATACAAAATTTAGATAAAATCGATTGAGCCAATTTTTAGGTATAAATAGTTTGACCTTGACCCATTATGAGCCAAAATGACTCATTAATTGAGTTTTCTGAAACATCTGACCTAACCCAATGATTTTCTTGTGTCCGAAAACGATAGAATATAAAATTCAGTCAAATTTGCGCGAGACATTGTCTAGATAAAATTAGAATAACCCAAAAGTGACCCATTGATCGAAATTTCTCGAACATGTGACATAGCCCAATGATTTTCTCGTGCCAAAAATATGCTGTATACAAAATTTCGTTAAAATCGATTCACCCATTCTTTAGATATAGCTTGACCATGACCCATTATGACCCACAAATGACCCTTATAATCGAAATCTCTCGAACATGTGACTTAGCCCATTAGTTTTCTCGTGTATAAATATTGTTACACTCAAAATTTCGTTAAACTCGATCCTGCCGTTCTTTAAATATAAATAACTTGACCCAGACCCTTTATGACCCTTTATGACCCATTAATCGAAATTTCTCGATCATGTGACCTAGCCCAATGATTTTCTCGTGCCAAAAAATGTTGTATACAAAATTTCGTTAAAACTGATCCACGTGTTCTTTAGATATAGCTTGACATGACCCGTTATGACCCATCATGACTCATAATATAATGACCCATAACCTTTTATAATCGAAATCTTTCAAACATGTGAGATAGCCCATTAATTTTCTCGTGTCAAAAAACTTACATACAAAATTTCATTAAATTTGATACTGTCGTAGTTTACATATAAATAGCTTGACCCAGACCTTTTATGACCCAAAATGATCCAGTAATCGAAATTTCTCGAACTGAGACCTAGCCCAATAGTTTTCTCGTGTCAAAAAAATGTTGTATACAAAATTTCGTTAAAATCGATCCACCTGTTCTTTAGCTATAGCTTGACTATGACCAATTATGACTCATCATGACCCACAAATGACTCTTATAATCGAAATCTCTCGATCGTGTGAGCCCATTAGCTTTCTCGTGTCAAAAAACTATTACAGGCAAAATTTCGATGAAATTGATTCTGCGGTTCTTTAAATATAAATAGCTTGACCCAGACTCTTAATGACCCAATATGACCCATTAAAATTTTTTCTCGAGCATGTAACCTAGCCCAATGTTTTTCTCGTGCCCGAAAACCATAGAATGCAATTTTTAGTCAAAATTGCGTGAGAAAATCTCTAGATAAAAATAGCATGACCCACAATGACTCCAAAAATGACCCACTAACCGAATTTTCTCGAACATGTTACCTAACCCAATAGTCTTCTGGTAATCCAAAACGATAAAATGTAAAATTTGGTCGAAATCGTTAGAGCCGTTTTTTAAATAAAAATGGCTTGACCCATAATGACCCAAAAATGACCCAATAATCGGAATTTTTCGAACATGTGACCCAGCCCAATAGTTTTCTCGTGCCAAAAAACGATTGGTTACAAAATTTCCTTAAAATCGATCCAGCCGTTCTCTAGATATAAATAGCTTGATCTTGACCCATTATGACCCAAAATGACCCAATAATCGAATTTTCTCGAACATGTGACCTAGCCCAATGGTCTTCTCGTGCCCGAAAATGGTAAAATCCAAATTTTTGCGAAAATCGTTAGAGCCGTTTTTGAGATAAAATTTACCCACACACACACACACAATTTTTGCTCGCATTATATTATAAGATATATATATATCCGTCTGGTAGCATATATGCTACCAGGGGCATTATAGGGTTAAAGTTGAGCAGTGCCATCTCACATTCGCTATTGCAGCGCCATTCACAAAACTTTGAATAATATTTAGAAGGACTGTAAACAAAATTTATGAGTTAACTCATGAACATGTCGCTTATTTTATCTTTATATACTGTACCGCTATTCTGAACTCCGCTAATCCGAAAATCTTTTTTTTTTTCCGAACAGAGTCCAGAAAAAATACCGACTTTTACTTTCTTCTATCTTCAATAGAAAAGAGTATTGTAATCGAAATTTTTTTCGACTTCCGGTTTTTGACGGATTTACACGTTCTATGGGTCAGCGATTCCAAAAAACATGTTTTTACAAAATGTCTGTCTGTCCATGTGTCACTATGTGTGTATGTCTGAATGTGTCTGTAAGTCGCCATTCTACCATTAACAATTGTATGAAGATATGCATAGAATTAAACCAAATTTTTTGTGAATGTTTTTGACTGTTGCAAGCAGGTCCTCCGTCAGTTTTGAAATATTTTGCCGGAAGGAAGCGCTGCAATCGCGATTTTTGTGCCATTTTGAATATTGTACCATCTAAAAGTGTATGAAGTTATGCATAGAATTGAACCAAATTTTTTATGTAAGTGTTTGGCTATGGCTAGTTGATCCTCCCTGAATTTGAAAAAAATCTGCCGAAAGGGGGCGCTTCAAACGCGATTTTTGTGCCATTTTCAATATTGTACCGACCAAAAGTATATGAATGAAGTTATGCATCGAATTAAACCAATTTTTTGTGTAAATGTATAGCTATGGCTAGGTGGTCCTCCCTGAACTTGAAAAAAATCCGCCGGAAGGGAGCGCTGTAATAGCGATTTTTGTGCCAGTTTCAATATTACACCACCTAAAAGTGTATGAAGTTTTGCCTAGAACTGAACTAAAATTTTTGTGTAAAATTACTTTTTGGTATAGCAAGTAGGTCCTCCCGGAATTTGAAAAATATCTGTCTATCATTGTATTGTCCATCGGCTCGTGCAGTGACGGAAACTCGTTTTTACTCTGATTAAGTGACTGAAGCAGAAATTTAAGATGAAAATCAAAGTTAGTATACCATTGAATTAAAATTATTAAAGCATTAACATGAGTAACTATTTTTTTAAATATTAAAATGTACGTATGAGATTGAAGAATATTTTGGGATTGGCACATCCAACTAGTTTTAATTTAAAAACAAGAAAAATTAAAAAGACGTTCGTAGAAAAACGTCCATTTGTTATTATACAAGAAAAGTTAAATAAAGACATACCTAGAGCCTAAGCTTGATGAAAATATCTGAAGCCAAATTGGTTACTTACATTACATGTCGGCTTCATTTATACAATTCTGTAAAATCATTTTTAATCACTGCTAAAGCAAAAATTTACACATATTTAAGAAGTAAAAAAAGTGATATTTTTCTGACGAAAAACATTGATTCGATTGAGTAACTTTTTTTTGCCTTCGTTGACTGAGGTTTATGTATGGAGAAAAGGTACATTTATTGCTTTGATATTACAGTTGCAGTTTTTATTTGAAGAATCTGTTATATAACAGTTTTTTTTTAATTCAGTTATTAGAAATAACAGTACCTTTTTGCCACAGACCGATCAACACTATATAGAGCTGACACCAGTAGATGTCCCTTCACTTTATTTACGCCTTAGCAAGTCAATATGTTGATTATTATTAATGAAATCCGCCTATTTCGAATTCCCGCTAAACCGAACAGTGCTCGGTTCCATTTAGTTCGGAATAGCGGGATTCTATTGCTACTGAATCTCGTTACTGAGTGTCGTTACTGAATTTCATTAATATAATATACCAGTTAATTCGTTACTAAGTTTAAAATTAGAGTTCTTTTTTAAATCTTCTGCATTAGGTGCTTATCAGTTTCAGATATTATTGCTGGAGTAAAACAAATTTGATAAAAAGAAATACTCTTCGCTGCAACATTTTATTTTCTGTTTATATGTTTCACAAAATTTTGAAACAATCAGAACTTTTTATGGTCATTAGTTTCAACTTTCATATGATTAGGTAAGTCTTGGTAAATGTTGAAAAGATTCTAGAATTCGACATTTTTGTTTTCCATATGATTTAAGAAGTTATCTGCTGAATACCTGTTGAACTAAGAAAATTTTTCGAAACTTAGAAAGACATAATTTTTTTAAGTTCATGTTGTTTTAGAAGTTCAATAACTTTCTAAAAATTTTAGTCAACTGAAAAACAGACCTCCGGCAAATTAAGTTGAAAGGTTTTTAGATGCTTTCATAATTATGTAAATATGTAGCACCTATAGTTGTCGTTCAGTCCGTCTGTCCGCATATAACAATGCAAAAACTACCTAACCGAATCGTTTGAAATTTAAAATATAGAATTATTACATAATTTTGTCGAGTTATTTCAAATTTTATGAAAATCGGATGCATAGATCAATTATAGGGACAATCAAAAGTATTCTGTTTTGTTACGGTCAATGGAGAAAAATGTTTCAAATGAATTTTAATGGTGTTACACTCATTCGAACATAATAAAACTGATATGCATCTATAAATTATATATTATAATATACATTCTGCATAATCTATGGTGCAAAGAACATTTGTTACTGATTTACAAAGCCACACAAAAATATTCCATTACATAATGGTATAGGGAGAACATTGTTTTGGTGCGCGTATTTATTGTAATTAACTATTTACAGTTTTATAAGATTGATGTATGAGAGTGATATTTTTAAAATTTCGTTATCGTTCGAACGCACCTCATTTGCTACGCTTCACGTGCAATTTCCAAATTGTTTTATTTTTATTGTTTTTCAAAACAAATTATGAATCGAAAAGATTGCATTTTTTATATACATAATTGTGGAATTGTTTTTATTAATTATCGTTGGTTCATAGTTATCGGAATTTTATAAAGTGAATGTGCTTAATGAAATGTTAGAAAAAAATTACAAATATATCATTCATGTATTTATTCAAATAGAAATAAATATACGAATGTTTTGAGTTAATACAAATGTGTGAATTACATGTTTTTATAGAGGGTGATTAAAAAAAACGTGGACAAACTGATATGACAAATCAAGCATACAACAAGGATATACAAAATCACATAAGAACACAGGGTCGCAAACTACTTATTGAGTCACAAATACAGGGTATTTCATTCTAGCTACGCCGGGTTTGAAAGCAATAATTTCAAAGAAAATTAAAATATTGCAATGAAAATGCAACGATATGTTCCTTATTTTGTGTGAAATGTGATAACGTTACGAAATGATCTGGAAAAACATATTGCTCAAACAATCGATGATACCGTTTAAACTGATTATCACAGTTTAAAATGTGAGGTGCCAAGTGCATATTGCTGGTGCACATAATGGAAACTTCTACCACTTTTATTTGGTGTTATTACATTTAAAACAAAGGTGGGAATGTCTGTTAAATGTTTTATTATAATATACATCAGTTTTTTGAAATTTATTACCGTCAACCCGGATTGAGTTCTGATGAAGCACCCTGTATTTGTGACTCAATAAGTGGTTTGCGGCCCTATGTTCCTATGTGATTTTTTAGCCTTGTCGTATGCCTGATTAGTCATATGAATTTGTCCACGTTTTTTTTAATCACCCAGTATAATTATGCATATACCGGGTGTCCCAAAAATGACTGATGGATTTTAAAATTCAATAACTTGCAAACGGTGACAGCTATTTAAAAACTTTTTGCAGGAAAGTTATGTATAATGTCAGGAGTTTTTTTTTTTTTTTTTTTTTTTTTTTGGGCCGTAATATTTATTTTAGTTCGAATTTCAAACAATAGGTGGCGCTGACGGCGATTGAAGACCAGGTCGACGTTTCACTCAGCACTGATTGCCTGGCCTTCAATCGCCGTCAGCGCCACCTATTGTTTGAAATTCGAACTAAAATAAAAAAATTACGGTAAAAAAACTGACATTATACATAACCCTACTGCAAAAAAATTTTAAATAGCTGTCACCGTTTGCAAGTTATTGAATTTTAAAATCCATCAGTCATTTTTGGGACACCCGATATATGTGTATGAGTGTGTGTCGTATGTATTATAATAATTTCATAGCTTAAAAATAAGTCGTAAAAGAGTCTGCATTCCCCGGTAGTGATTCGAATTTGAATCCTTAATTGTTATATTGTTGTATTAGTAAATAAAATTTTTGAATCGGTATTCTGAAAAATGTAATTCATATTTGTTTTAAATTTAAATAATATTGTAGTAATAAATCACTATATGAATATCCCTCAAACTTTTCATTGGTGAATAATTGTATTTATGTCATGTTGATTTCACACCAGAAATTTCTAAAAAAGTACTTAAAAATAAGAAAATGCAATTTTCCAATCTTTTTTTCTCGTCAAAGATTTGGCAGATATTTTTTCAAAGTTCTGGTACATATTTTAACTAAAATTAATTAGTATATATATATTGGGTTGGGGAAAAAGTAAGTTCGCTTTTTTTCGTGTTTTTCAAAGTGAATTTATTTATATAAATAAAACAAAACCAATCAAAATTTATGTGCTATTTTGTTCGATGACCTTTTGCCATTTTTCTGGTAAAACAATAATTCCGTCACTGTAGAATTTCTGAGAGTTCTGGGCAAAAAACTGAATAAGGTGATTTTCACAAGCCTTTTTTTTTAAACCAGCTTAACACCTTCAAGAGAGCACCGCATAGGGCGGAACAAATGGTAATCCGTCGGATCCAGGTCCGGACTATATGATGGGTTCATCAAAACTTCTTAACAAAGCTCTTTCAATTTTTGCCGAGTGACTAAAGATGCGTGTGGTTTAGCGTTGTCGTGATGGAAGACAGCGCCTTTCCTTTCGATCAATTTTGACCGGGTTTTTTAATTGCCTGCTTCAATCGCATTAGTTGTTTACAGAAGATAGTTGAATCGATGGTTTGGCTAGGTTTGAACAGCTCATGATGGAAAATTCCTTTCCAATCCCACCAAACACTCAGAATCACTTTCGTAGGCATCAATCCGGGCTTTGCCACCATTTGTGAAGCTTCGATCGCATTGTTGTTATACGTGATTCCCTTTTCATCACCCGTAATGATTTGTTTCAAAAATGGCTCGATTTCATACCGTTTCAGTAGCAATTCACAAATGAAAACTCTGTCCATTTAATTTTTCACTGTAAGTTTATGGGGAATCTAAGTATCGAGTTTCTTTTGGTATCCAATTTTATGTAAATGGTTCAAAAGTGGTTTATGGTTAATGTTTAGTTCCGTAGCAATGTCGTGGGAAGAAATATGTCAGTCTACGTGGATTGTTTTTAAAATTTCATCGAATTTTTCAAGGATTGGCCGGCCAGGGAAAGGTTCATCTTTAACATCGAAATTTTCGGAAGGAAAAAGAGGAAACCGATTCTGACTTTGGCGTTTACTTAATCACTGATCACCATAAATGCCACACAAGTTTCGACGAGCCTGTGCCAATTTTTCCTTTTTTGGAAGTAAAAAACTAAAATGTGACGAAAATGATCTTCTGAAATCTCTATTTTTAAAACGCAATAACTTTTGACTGATTAAACACATGACGCTACCTTTATATTTAAAATTTTCTAGAAACTGTTACCCTTCAAACGCTGTATACTATGACTTAATTGAGTAAGTATTACTCAAGATATGGGACTTTAAAGCTATCTATTGGGAAAAAACGAATTTACTTTTTCCCCAACCCAATATAAACAATTCCATTTCCCTGCAAAAGGTTAAGAGGTAGATTGTTGGCGTTTCAACATCTTAGCCACTTGATAGCTGTTGCTAATTTATTATTATAGATGGGGAAAATAATTTTTTTATAGTGGTGTATAAAAAATTAATAATTAAAACCCATAATTCGTGATCGATTATTTAAAGGTACCGGGCGACCACAGTTTGCCCAGATTCCATTTTCCCAACTTCTTTACACCTAAGTTTGCTTATAATACTTTTCATTGCTTACAATAATATAAAATACATAAGAGACTCGGTTTATGTATGCCTATAGCGTTTTATTGCTGCAGAAAATATTGAATGATATGAGATTGCGACTAGGAATTATAAATATTTCTTTGAGGAAAATTAAGCAGGTTGCAAATGTTTTTGTCACTGTCGAAAGTGAGTAACATAACAAAATGTCGCTTTGTTACTAAAAATTTATTTTTAAACACAGAGGGTACCAGTACTTTTTTGACTTTCAAAACATAAGCCCGACAAAAATGTCTTTTTTTTTACCCAAGCAAAAGCTCATATGTTTAAAAAAAATAATAAATGTAACTTTACTTTAAATCGTTATAAGTTATGACAGTAGTTTAAAATAACTTTTTTGAGCCGTAGTAAGTTTCAAATTACCATTAGCATTTTATTTCGGAAAAAGAAGAAGCTTTTAAACAGTAGAGTTACTACATTATATATAGTTATCTGCTTTCTCTATTTTCTTTAGTTCTTAAGTCTTATTTTGACTTAATTGCTAAAAGATATTTGACTCATTGTATATTAATGCTTAATTGTTGTACAGTTATTTTATTATCATAAAATTTCAATTTGAAACATATCAAAGAAACTACTGATTAATCTTTTTTTTTTTTAACATTTCTTATTTATTTTCTTATACTGTGTATCTTATAAATTTTCTTATACTTTTATTTGTAAACACACTTAATAAAAGCGAAAGATTTTTCATTTTTGAATGAGAGAAGAATCACTTGAATTTATCCATTTCGCTCTTGATACGTCTTACAACTCGTTTTTCTGTAGAAATATTCTCTTTGTGGTGCAAGTTATATTAATAAAAGAAGGAATTGTTAAGTTTTGGAAGATGTAATAGTCATTTGAACTCATCCCTTCATTTTTGACGCATTAATTAATTTTTTTTTTTTTTTTTTTTTGAGTGTGCAAATAGTTTTTAAGTGATGTAAATTTTATTATTAAAAGAGAGAATTCTTAAGCAGATGGAAACTTCGTTTGAACTCATTTCTTTCCATTTTGTCATATTTAATAATCTCTATAGAAATAGTTTCTTTGTGAGGTATAATTCAAAAATACCTAAACATAAACAGTAAAAAACTGAAGATACTTATGAATAAATAAATAAAACAGTTGCAGATGAACAACTGAAGCAAATGTAATGCATAATAAAGTACAACTGCAATTTCTCAAGTAAGAAGGTATAAATATATAAAATAAATATTAATATAGTAAATTAATAAAATTGGTTTTAAAATGTTTTCTTTGGAATTTTTAGTTAATTATTTTTTAAACAAATAAAAACTAACATATTTAAAAGTACTCTTCATAAATGAATCTCTGATATTATGATGCTTGCATTTAAAGTTGATTGATTACAAGATACGACAATTCAGAATTTTTACTCATTATTTATTTCAGCGATATCAGAGGAAAGATTACAAATTTAATGCTTTGTGAAATTCAATGCAGCATGTAAAGAACCATATTGCGATGATTATATTTAAAGTCGATCGATTATAAAGATACTACCATGCAGAGTTTTTACAAATTATTAATATTATTATTATTATTATTATTTGTGCTGTTAAAAGAAAAAATACTAATTTAAAGGTTTGTAATGCAGCATCTAAAGATATACAGAAAAACTAATCCTACAATCACAAATTTTCAAACCAAGACAAACCTCTAAAAATCCTTCAATAAAAACTCCTTAATTCCCAGAAAGTACTCTTCTTAAATAAATCCCTGATATTTCGATGCTTGCATTTAAAGTTGATTGATTACAAGATACAACATTGCAGAATTTTCACTGATTATTTATTTCGGCGCTGTCAAAAGAAATATTACAAATTTAATGCTTTATGGAACTCAATGCAGCATATAAAAAAATGCAGGAATACAAATCATACAAAAATAAATTTTTAAAACCAAAACAAGACTATAAAAATCCTCTAAAAAATGCTCCTTGAATCCGAGGAATTACACTCTAAAAAATAAATGTGTAAATTAGCTAATTTTACCCGAATATATGTGTAAATTTCTAAAATTACACACCTGTCGTAAAATTTACACATTTTTTTCTGAAATTTACCTGTTTATATGTGTATTTAGGATGTGAAAGTAAGTGTATAATTTTTTATCAGTTGAAAAACTCAAACAAGTGTGTAAATGTCTAGAAATGCTTGGATTTACACTTATTTATGTGTTAGTCTAATTTAAACTTAATTATAAGTACACACATAAGTGAGTAATTTTTTACAAATGCATACTTGTCATAAAATTTACACATTTTGAACAAAAAATTACCTTTTTTTATGTGTACCTAGCATGTGAAATCAAATGTGCAATTTGTTATCGCTTGATTAACTCATACAGATGTGTAAATGTAGAAAAGTACTTGCATTTACACGAATGAAAGTGTTAATCATAATTAAGGATCAACTGAATCAACGATTTTTAAGATCAAAACAGAAACTGAAAACGAATTTTGATACTCATCCTATTTTCGGCCGAAAACGAAAACGATAAAAAAAAATTTAAGTGATTAATACATACAAAATGATACAAAATTAGGTCCGTTCGTAATTATGTATGTATATAAGACCGATTGTCGTTGTTCAGTCCATTCATTCGTCTGTCTGTCCGTCTGTCCGCATATAATAGAGCAAAAACTATCCAACCGAATCGTTTGAAATTTAAAATATAAAATTGTTCCATAATTTTGTCGAGTTTTTCAAATTTTATGAAAATCGGATGTATAGTTTGATTACAGGGATAATCAAAAGTATTACGTTACATTACCGTCAATGAGAAAAAAAAGGTTTCAAGTTCATTTTAATGGTGTTACAGCATTCCAAACAGGAAAAAAATTATATACATTTACCGAAGCGTATTAAAATATACATTCGGTGCAATATATGGTGAAAAAACGTTTATTATTCATTTACAGAGCTACACAAAAGAATTCCGTCACATAATGATATATGGGAAAACATTGTTTTCTGCGTATTTCAATCATGTTAAATTAGTTCGTATATAATTAAGTTGATATACGTTGCTCAGTTTTATTGCAAGTTACTTCTTTAATAATAGAAAGCGCTAACTAGTCCAGGCATTACGTGCTCAAAAAAGACAAATAAATGCAAGTTTTGGTGTAGTTTTGATTTTTGGCTCCCTTTATGTTTTTTGGGTCGCTGAACACGAATCTGGCATTATCCAACAAAATTTCTCCCCGGAAACACGTTTTTTTTGGCAAAAAACGTGCTATAAACGTGGTTTTTTTTCGTTTTTTTCTAAATAACTTCAAAATTATGCATTTTACATAAAAGTCATCAATACATAAATTAAAGAGCACAAAATTTCCTACATTTTATGTACTTAAAGTTTTTTTTCTCTGATCAATGGTTTAGCCGTGAGAGAGCCGCAAAAATGCGTGTGAAAAGCAAAAAATTCTGAAAAACGTAAATTACAGCACCGTACGTCGATGAAATGTGAAAAACAACCATTTTACGCAAATTTTCCCCACTTAATAATACTAATATATTATTATTGACTATATTTTATTAATCTGATGGTCATTGTTTCTTTTATATAAAACAAATAAATAAAAATGAGCATTTTTGTGATCAAAATCTTCATTTGCTATTACAAATAATAATAGTAATAATTTCTTAATTTGACTTTTAAATAATGTTAATAAAATAACTAACGCAGGCTTTAACATATAAAAGCTGAATGGATTCCAGTTCTTAAAGTTCTCGAAGTTCAAAATATGGGTGTGACAATAAAAAGAATCCGGAAAATAGGAATTATGGCACTGTACATTAGATTTAACATGAAAACTGACCATTTTTCGCAAAGATTGACTTTAAATGATACTGAAGATATTATGATGGACTATATTTTACAATGAAGTTGCTAACAATAAAAATGACGACTCATTATGAACTATTATTTAATTATAAATAATTATGTACATTAGTAAGTACATTTACTTAAAAAAACAAAGTACTGTTTCCGCTTTCTTTTATTTGAGGGTCCCTGCTTTTCACCGACATTTACAAAATAGAAAATAGACGAATGGAATTAGTGGGTGTTTTTATAATTATTAATATTATAAATAAAAGTTTTTTTAATAGTAAATATTTGATACCTTGCAGCATGACTATGTCCCCTTCCGTTGGGACCTCTGACTCATTGTGTGGGCAATCTATTTCGAGATCGGTTTCAAAGTCTAGCCCATCCTCTTCGTCTTGACGCACAACTGCGATGTTGTTGCAGTTTCCCGAAGCAAATCTTCTATCTGATATCTTCGCAAATAATTTTTGCTGCTGTTTCAACCACTTGCAGCCTCTTATCTCGATCAGATTTACATGTTTGCTGATACCTTGCATTAGTCAGTATCTTCCCTCCTATATTCTTGAAACACACAATGGACTTTTTTTTCTGATTCTTTGTGATCAGTATGTCGTCTCCCTATCTCTCAATGAGGTTAAACTTTACAGTTCTCATATCAGGTTGATAACTCCCTGTAACCTGTTTCATTAGCTCTTCCATGGAGAACTGACACTCGTCATCATGATTTTCAAGGTAATCGTAATATACTTTGCATTGCTTTGTCGATTGCCTCGGCAAATGGACCACGTTTCTACTGTTCTTGGACCTTCGGCCTCCCATAAATATATATATTTTTAAACATTTGATGTGGTATTGAGCATTTGCTGCGATCAAATCATTCACTGGTTCGATGCGCTGAATTATAGCCTGCCCATAATCATCATTGCTAGTTCTTGCTGCTTTCAGAATTGCACTTACGAATCCCATGTGTCGCATACTGTATACAATATTGCATTCGCTTGGTGGATTTTTCTCTTGTGTTGCGATGAACTCTTCCGAAATGGACAGTCCACATATAAAACAATTAGTTCGAAAATTAAACTGAGGAGTTGATGATCTTAAAATTTGAGAAGTGCTAGCACTTTGTTCCTCAATCTTTTTCAGATAAGCAGTAATCATCCGTTCATTTACGTATGCTTTTCTACATTTAACATGCACATCTACTGAGGTTTTCCCCTTTAGGAAAATTGCCTTTCCATCCTTTCTTTCTGTACTTGCCTTGATTAACGTAGCAATACCTCGACTAACTTTCACTGACCCCTCTTCTAAAGGAAAGTCACAAATAAAACTCAGCGATATCGCGCAAAATCATTTTAGATGTTCACTATATTCACGAAGACTCAAACAGTGAATTTCTAAATTATAAGTAAGCAGTTGCATATAGAGAAACTGAGAGGAATGTGTCCTCCTGATAAGCTAGTGATCTGTGCGACGCATAATTCTAACAGAGGTGAGACTGGTGGAAAAGGAGGGGGAATTAGTATTCCACTGAACATGGACATGGGATGCGGGGGTGGGCGCTTGACCAACGTTATTTCATACTTGCACCCCTTCAATCAAGAGGGAAAGTGCAGATGGGATCAGTTAAAGCCTGTTTTAGTTATTTTATTTACATTATTTAAAAGTCAAATTAAGAAATTATTACTATTATTATTTTGCAATAACAAATGAAGATTTTGCTCACAGATATGCTCATTTTTATTTATTTTTTAGTTATGAAAGAAACAATGAACATCAGATTAATAAAATATAGTCGATAATAACATATTTAGTATTATTAAGTGGGGAAAATTTGCGTAAAATGGTTGTTTTTCAAGTTTCATCGATGTACGATGCTGTAATTCACGTTTTTCAGAATTTTTGCTTTTCACAAATATTTTTGCGGTTCTCTTGCGGCTAAACCATTGATCAGAGAAAAAAACTTTAAATACATAAAATGTAGGAAATTTTGTGCTCTTTAATTTATGTATTGATGACTTTTATGTAAAATGTATAATTTTGAAGTTATTTAGAAAAAACCAAAAAAAGCCACGTTTTTAGCACGTTTTTAGCCAAAAAAACGTGTTTCCGGGGAAAAATTTTGTTGGATAATGCCAGATTCGTGTTCAGCGACCCAAAAAACATAAAGGGAGCTAAAAATCAAAACTACACCAAAACTTGCATTTATTTTTTACCAAATGCCTGGACTAAACAGTATTTACAAGCACTCACAAAAGATTTCGGATACTATACTGCACCAGAACTACTACTCTACGTTACAGATTTTTGCTAGAAGTGCACTTTTAGTTGTGATATGAGTTTTTAAGTGTAACCATATTTTTGCATATTACTTTGTGTATATAAATGCTGTAAATCATATACAGGGTAACACAAAAGAATCTGTAAGAGTTACAGAGTAAAAATGAAAATAGCAGTGGTTTTCGAATCAGTTACGCATTTTCACGGTATCCCATGATAAGTAATGATTCTAGGTTTGCGATCTTGATTGCGTCCTATTTAAGAAGAGGTCCTATTATTTTCGTGTTACTGAATTGGAGATATATAATCGTATCAAATTTTATATTCATGCATTTTAGCATAAGAATTTAACAGCTAATGTATTAAGCTCAGAATATTTATAAAATTAATTGTAGTACGAACGCAGCTCATTTGCCACGTTTGACGCGCAATTTCCAATTTGTTAATGATGCTACACGCTTTCGAATATAATACAATCTATATGTATCTAAGAAGTGTATGATAAAATATACGTTCTGCACAATCGGTGGTGCAAAGAATAATCATTATTAATTTCCAGGGCCACACACAAGTATTCCATTACATAATATTATAGGGGAGATACCGTTCGGGGCGCGTTATAATACGATTAAACTATTTCACATTTTATGTACGTTGATGAGGTTTATTATAAGTTACTTCCTGTATAATACAAAGCAGGGATGTAGTGGAGGGTATACGCGGGTACACGCCGTATACCCTTTGGATTTTTTTAAGGAACTCGGTATACCCTCTGTTTCTCAAAAGAGCTACAGTGTATACACTCTAGGGTATACCCTCTGTTTTATGCATATACCCTTTGCTTTTTTTACGACTACACCGCTGACAGAAAGCAGATAGTATTTACAGGGACACACCGAAGATTTCGGCCACTATACTGTATCCGAAATACTGTATCCATTACAGCAAAAACTGAATATTTTTAGAACTTTGTCATAGCACGAACGCATCTCATTTGCTACGTTTAAAATGCAATTTCCAGTTTGTTATAAATTAATTATTGACATATAGAATCACATTTCTAACACACAAATATATATATATGCATGTGTATGTATAAGGTTCAAATAAAATGAAAACGTATTCCATGTATTAGTTCTTGAGATAGAGTGCCAACAAAATTTATATCACATAGAGACAGAGTCACAGACATACAAACAAACATTTTATAAAAACATTTTTAACCTTATAAAATGTGTAAAATCCATTAAAAACAAGAATTCGAAAATTTTCACGAATCTAGTATTTTTTTCTTGCAAAAATAGAAGAGTGTAAAAATGTTTCAGGTTCAGGTATATATGTCAGTTTATCTTTTACGGTGATTTTTTGTCAACGATCAGCTGTCGTTAACAAAACACACTTCTGCGACACTTATACTTCTGTGGTTTCAAAAAGGAAAAAAAAAAAAATTAAGCCTGCTGTTTTGAACGAACAGGTGATAAACTTGAAAGTTTAGTAATGTAAGCATTTTTTGCTTTATAATTTTTGCATGCGCATATGCCATGTGCAATAGGGAAAACTCGCAGACGATTTTTTAATTAAAGACAGTAAAGTTTATTTGTTGATCTTTGGAATACACAGAGAACGAGAACATTTTGTTTGTAAAAATAGCCGTTTATGTACGTATAGTCCGTCTAAGTTTAAAAATTTAAGCAAAAAATATTACAAGAGTATCGCAAAATTCTGTGTTTCATACAAAATACGTCCAAGAAAGTTTACAAATGCTGTTGGTATGTGTAAAATAGATTCATGCCACTGCTTTGGTAATTAATATTGGACTATTTGTTTTCTACAAATGATTCTATGGATTACCATCAAAAAATGAAGAAATATGTCGATGGAAAATAGGTATGAAAAATATTTTTTCTGTTTGCTTTTCTTTAAATTACAATGATTTTGTTGAAATAAATAAAAATCTATGAATAATCCATATGTTTGAAGGAATGAGACTGAAATGTCATAATTATATTGTCTATTTATTTTTTTTAAATTCTAGAAGCTTTTATTATTTTATTTTGTGAATGATTTTAATGAAAGGAATTTCAAAATATCTATACGATACACAGTATCAGAAAATATATGATTAACCCACGAAAAAAGAAATAAAAGATAAACAGTGCACAAAAATTACAATAATGCATACAACCACAGTTAAAATTCATTAGCTTTTATTCGATATATTTTTTAAATGTTTCGAGATTTTTACGAATTTAGATCTAATAAAACAAGTTTACAAACCAATTTCTAAATTTTATCGCATTCATTTGGATTTTACTTAGGGTGTTAACTATTTTAAAAAGTGGATTTAAGCTAGCGATTAAATCATTATTTTAATCAACAATTTGAAAATCAATTATTTAAGTCAAAATTGATTTAAATCTAATTGTTCTAAATGACACAAACGTATTAAAATCTAAGATTAATGTAATTTGGAAAGTGTATTAAAATTAATGTAATTTGGAATACTGTATACAGTACACCAAAATCTGATAAAAAAGCTTTAAATAATTGTTTCTAATCTTAATTTCTGAGTCCTGTGAAACATTAAATACAATAACTTTGTTAAGGCATAAAAGATATTTCATTTAAATATTATATTTAAATCTAAATCTAATATAATTTGTGATGTCATAATTTCCTTTAAGTAATTAAATTGTTTATTCTTTTATATGAAATAAGCATTTAAAGTATGCTAAATTTCGGCTATATATATATATATATATATATATATATATATATATTAGTATGCACATACATTGTGTAAGGTATGATTTATGCTATTATCAGTAATCTTTGTTACTACAAATGCAAAATGAGCTACCAATAATATTTGTTAGTTATGTTGGTTATGCCATATTAAAATTACTTATTTGCTGTTTTTATTAATTCTGATGATTGCTGTTTCATTTTGGCTATTTGTTAAGGCTGCAGCACTTTGCCCCTTTTGAAATTAACAAAATGCACCCTACCTTTTAAAAAATAGTGAAATATAGCCAGATCTTTTTTGAAATAAATCCCTCCATACCGCAGTACTTCTAAATATGTGCACCCAAGACTTAACAAAAATGATAGAACTTTATTTCTTGGAAAAAAGCAGGATATTATTAAAACATGTTATTTAATTGTATTTTTCAATTCGTGATTTATAGAAATATTGAAAATTAATGATTTTTATATTTATCATACTAAAAAATTATGTACTTATTTTTATTGCTACTAAGCACATTAGTAATATATTTTCTTATGTAATAGTGCCTTTTTTTTAGAACAAGCATTCTGCCCTTTTTCTTTTTAGAATAAATATTAAATACTGAATTATCGTTTATTAATTTAAGCATTACAATATGCATTATATACCTAATTAAAGATTGTAATCAATTTAAAATTAAATGCAGCAACTGATAATTTTAATAAATGTAAAATCATTATTTTTTAATATAGTTTTACATAATTATTGCAAAATATTAATGTATATAACTTTATAGTATTATATTAATTAATAAAATTACTAATTTACAGTTTTTATAATTTTTGTAGTTACTAAATAATAATTAAATTTTATTGATTAAAGTGCAAAAACATAGATTATGTTAGTAAATAAAAGTCTAATTTTTTAGAAACCTAGAATCTATTAATCTTAGAAACCTAGGCTAAACCTACATCTATTCAATATTTCAATGCTGGAAAAAAATATCCGATTCAAATAAAAAGAAATATGATTTAAATACAAAAATTCGATCTTTATTATTATTGCTTTTTAAATCATGATTTTTTTACACCCTATTTTTACGGAATTTTAAACTAATTTTTGTTGGCTGATCCGACGGGGGAACTGTCTGGTAGGCGGAGTGTTAAAATAAGTTTTGTTATTTATAACTATCCTCCATTCTTGTAAATAAAATATTAATGATAATATACCAAAGTGTGATTTTATTTTATGTATGGTCTGCAATTTTATACTTTATTCACATAAAAAAAAGTTATTAACTGTGTATTCCTACTTTGTTTTTAGCTGTGTCTGATAAAAATAAGTACGGTTATATGGATTTCTAACAGACAATTATATAGAAAAAAAATTATCACATTTCATTTAAAGCCACTATAGTAAATTCTTATAAATCCGCTTGTATTATTTTATGACGATATCAGAGTGACATTGGCCCTGGCAACATAGATTCTTGGAAAATTGTGCAAAAACTTTCATATAAGACCTGAAAAATGAGCTTTGTTTTCAAAAATGATAATCATAGATAGCAAGAGTTATTATTTTTAAATGTACAATTTTATAAATAAAAATGTAATTTTCGCAATGAATGATTAAAATTATTTTTTAATAACTAAATTTTTTAAAGTTTGAATTTTACTTCAATCAGATCATAATGTAAAGTGAATTACACCTTTTTATCTCCGTGTTACATAACTGCGATGTACACTAAAGTCAAAATGACCAGCGAGCATTAAGGGTGCATTCGAAAACATTTTTTTCACCTTCAACAGTTCGAAATTTTCTGATACAATTTCAGACTCACTTTTAAAAGTAAAAACACGAAACTTGCTGATGTGACTTTTAAAGAGATCTATAAGATGTCGTGTGATTTTATTTTTTGTTAAATTCATTAGAATTAGATTTATAAACTATTATTTCCCCAGTATGACTCTTTTTTTCGTTCCCAGATCTCCCGCTTCGGAAAATTCGGTTTAAAACGTTGACTTTAACAGCATTTTTTTGCAATATTTCCTGCATTTATCAAAAAATTGAAAAGCACGGGACCTAATATACTTTCTAAATAAGAGAATTTGCCAGTTTGATGCGCTTGAGAGAAAAAACGAATTTAAAAATAAATCAGAAAAAAGGCAATTTGTATTGAAATACACCCTTAATCGGGGGTCTTATTTATTACTGCTATCATCCATCATAGCATTTTTGCCACATATGTTATTAAAATTCTCAACATACGACGATACTGAGTTTGATCACATGAGCAGTTTTAGATCATTATTGCTAAAATGAATTTTGAATTTTGATAGCCCAGAACAGATTTTTTTTCAAAGGTAAGTTCATTTATTTTACAATTTAACACTTGAAAATTATAATATGGATGAGAAGTGTGTTATTTTCTGCTTATTACAAATTTGGAAAAAATAATTTATTATTTTTGTGTTTTAAATCATTTCTTCATGTTTAAAATCACATATTGTAACATAAGAGTAAATATTTGCAGTTTTAACATTATATAGCATTTAAAATAATTATTCGGTTTAAATACTATCTATTTCAGCGTGTTTATAATATATTTTGCTATAAAACTTCGAGTTTTTATTATTTTACATGCTATACATTTCTTATTTCATTTTCTACCGATGACAAAAGACAGCTTTTCATAGATTTCAATTCATGGTTTTTCGTTTGTGATTTTTAAATTGAAGACTTTTTGTAAGCGTATTGCATTCAAAAACTACAAGAAAAATAAATAAAAACTCTAAAAAAAATGTTATTTGATGTCAGAAGAAATAGTTTTTTTAACCTAGTCCGAAAAATTCAAATGTTTACACCAAATCCAATTACAGACACAGAAGCAATTATAATTTTTTTTCAGATAAATTTTTATAAAATTAAAACGCTTCCCAAACAATGTTTCCTTCTTTACCATAATGTAATGTAATATTTTAGTATGGCCCTGTAAATTAATAAAAACTATTCTCTGTACTACAGATTATACAGAATTTATATTGTAGTACATACTTCATAGATGCAAGTCAATTTTATTATGTTCGAAAACGTGTAACATCATTAAAAGGCACTTGAAACTATTTTTATACATGGGCCGTTATGCAAGGGAACGCTTTTGACTGTCTCTATAATTGAATTATACATCTCATTTTCATAAAAATTGAAATGACTTGATAAAATTATGCAAGAGTTATGTATTTTAAATTTCAAACAATTCGGATTAAGTAGTTTTTGCGTTGTTATATGCGAACGGACAGATAGACAGACGGACGGATTGAATGACAACTATAGTTATTACGTATTTACATAATTACGATCGCGTACTTAGAAACAAGTCAAGCATACGAATTTGTTCTTCATGTAATTTTGTTTTGCTATTTTAAAAACTTTTTCGCAGTTTACACATCAAAGAATAAGGTAAATCTTTGTACACAAAAACCTATGTATTTTAAATACTACACAAAAATGTATTTTCCATGTTACATAGACATATGTGTAAAAACAGAATATTACACAAAAATCTGTGCATTCTGTACATAACACAAAAACATGTGTATTTTGCATATTACACAACATTGTAGGTATTTTCCTATTGCACAAAAATATATGTAAAAAAAGAGTATTACACATATGTATGTGTAAAAATAGTGCTCAGAAATATGTGTATTTCAGTGCAATTCACACATTAAAGTGTGTATTTCAAGAGTTATCAGATAACTTTTACACATTTGGACTTATCATCAAATTACACATTAAAATGTGTATTCTGAAATTTACACATTTGGCGCAATTTACACATAAATTTACACACATAGACATGTCGTTTTTGTATCATCGATTTACACATTTTTGTGTGTAAATTTACACATTTTTTTTTTAGAGTGTACTCTTCGTAAATGAATTCCTGATATTACGATGGCTATCTTTAAAGTCGATCCATTATAAATATACTACAATGCAGCATATTTACAGACTATTTTTTCTGTACTGCAAAAAGAAAAATTATTAATCTTTGTAAAGCAGCATGTAAAAAAATGCAGAAAAACGAATCCTGTAAACACAAATTTCCAAAACCAAGACAAACCTCTAAAAATCCTTCAACAATGCTCCTTGATTCCTAGAAAATATTGTTCGTAAATTAATCCCTGATTATTACGATGCTTGCATTTAAAGTTGATTGATTACAAGATACGACAAAGCAAAATTTCTACTGATTATTTATTTCGGCGCTGTCAGAAGAAAGATTACAAATTTAATGCTTTGTGCAACTCAATGCAGCATGTAAAGAAATACAGAAAGACGAATCATACAAACATAAATTTTCAAACCAAGACAAGCCTCTGAAAATCCTCCAAAAAATGCTCCTTGAATCCGAGGAATTACTCTTCGTAAATGAATATCTGATATTGTGATGGCTATATTTAAAGTTAATCGATTATTTAGATACTATTATGCAGAATTTTTACAAATTATTTTTTTCCTGTACTGTCAAAAGAAAAATTACAGTTTAAATGCAGCATGTAAAGTAATACAGAAAAACGAATCCTACAAACACAAATTTCCAAGCCAAGACAAACCTCTAAAAATCCTTCAGTAAATGTTCCTTAATTCCTAGAAAGTACTCTTCGTAAATGAATCCCTGATATTACGATGCTTGCATTTAAAGTTGATTGATTACAAGATACGACAATGCAGAATTTTCACTGATTATTTATTTCGGCACTATCAAATAGAGGTATTACAAATTTAATGCTTTGTGGAACTCAATGCAACATGTACCTTGAATCCGAGGAATTACTCTTCGTAAATGAATCCTTGATATTACGATGGCTATATTTAAAGTCGATTGATTATAAAGATACTTCAATGCAGAATTTTTACAGATTATTTTTTTCTGTACTGCAAAAAGAAAAATTATTAATTTAAAGTTTCTTAAAGCAGCATGTAAAGAAATACAGGAAAACGAATCCTGCAAACACAAATTTCTAAACCGAGACAAACCTCTAAAATCCTTCAATAAATGCTCCTTAATTCCTAGAAAGTATTCTTCGTAAATAATCCCTGATATTACGATACTTGCATTTAAAGTTGATTGATTATAAGATACGACAAAGCAAAATTTTTACTGATTATTTATTTCGGCGCTGTCAAAAGAAAGATTCCAAATTTAATGCCTTGTGGGACTCAATGCAGCATGTAAAGAAATACAGAAAAACGAATCATACAAACATAAATTTTCAAATCAAGACACGCCAGCATGCTTCTGAAATTCCTCCAAAAAACTCTCCTTGATTCCTACGAAGTACTTTTCGTAAATGAATCCTTGATATTGCGATGGTTATATTCAAAGTCAATCGATTATAAAGATACTATAATGCAGAATTTTTACAGATTTATTTTGAGTGCATTTTCAAAAGAAAAATTACCAATTTAAAGCTTTGTAATGCAGCATAAGGAAATACAGAAAAACGAATCCTACAAACGCAAATTTCGAAACCAAAACAAACCTCTGAAAATCCTCCAAAAAATTCTCCTTGATTCCTGGAAAATATTCTTCGTAAATTAATCCCTGATTATTACGATGCTTGCATTTAAAGTTGATTGATTACAAGATACGACAAAGCAAAATTTTTACTGATTATATTTTTCTGTGCTGTCAAAAGAAAGATTACAAATTTAATGCTTTGTGGAACTCAATGCAGCATGTAAAGAAATACAGAAAAACGAATCATACAAACATAAATTTTCAAACCAAGACAAGCCTCTGAAAATCCTCCAAAAAATGCTCTTTGATTCATACGAAGTACTTGTCGTAAGTGAATCTGTGGGTTTATTTCACAGTATGTAACTGACCATTTAATTACCCCCTCTTGCTCATTAACTTTATCATCAATCCAACATTGTGGGTGCTTAAAACATTAGACGCAGATTGACGTGAATTAACGCTTTAGCCCAGTGCGTATTTTGGCAGCCAGTAGAAAGGCATGCTCTGAAACCAAACTGGCGTCAGTTCCGCGCAATTAACCTGAAAAAGACTTCACTTGGTACTGCTGTCAGAAAAGCTAAATTAATGGGTCCTAAATTAAGAGGGGGAAAAATTAAAGAAGCGGGGATACTGAGGCTTTAGTTTGAAGTGACAGTAAAAGAATGGGAAACTTGGAAGTCATTACGCTGATGAACATTTTCAAAGAGGAGGAGGAGGAGTTCAATGATATGAAGAATAGTAGCAAATGAGCTAACTCATTAATTGAAGATTCTTTGTCAAATCGACAGAAACGCTAGGTAAAAGAGAATAGAATAATATACTTTTAAAATTTCATTTAACGTTGAGTACAAAATTGTACCTCTCATTATGCAAAATGTCATTAATAGCCTTTTGAGGGGCAAGAAATTACGTTTGTGTAATTCTGAACTCCCATCGGAAATTTGAAAAAAATTACTTCAAAATAAGAAAAAGGAATTTTACGATTTTTTTTCCCATCAAAGTTAGGAAAGTAAAATTTACTAAAATTTTTCTTGTGCAAATCTTTGTTAATCGTAGATGGGATAAAATATATTCTACTGCCCCTCGAAGGATTAAAAAAGTAAAACAAAAATCATGTATCACGCATTGATTACAAAATACTTTTTTATAAAAACGTCCATAGTGCTAGAATGAAACCAATGCTTAATAAAACAAAAAAATGTACTTAAAACAACAATTCAGAAAATGCGTAACACTATTCACACCCGATTTCAAAAATTAGCGTCCATAGATAGTATAGTACATGGAATCTTTCAAGCAGCTCTGTAAATGATCTATACATATCTACAATATATCGCTCACATGCAAGAAAACAAGCACATCTCGCAAAAATTGAAATTGCGTTTTATTCAACTAATAGGTCATCATAGATGTATCCTGAAATACAAAAACTTTCATAAATGTAGTTATATGAGAAATCACTTTTTTACGCTATCTGTCCATTTGTGACCAAAAAAGGATGGATTGTGTAGAGAGGTAAAGTTCTCCAACAGTCAAAACATCTTCATATGTCCTCATTCCTAAGGGTTTTCTGATTTTATGCACATTTTTACTCCTGCATGTAGTGCCGAAATTTCACAGTAAAACTGTGCAAATTTTATTTTTCCTCTCCTGTGAAATTTACTTTTTATCGAGATGTGTCACTTTTCTTGCAGGTGAGTGTATGATCTATTAGTATACACATCCCATGGTTTGCTAAAAATCGTACAGTATTTGAAAAGTTACTTCAGCAAGGGACTGGCATACCCAAGTATTTCTAACATTCATCAACAGAATCGTCTGGATTGGGAAAACTTTAAGACTACAGTCTTAAAGTTTTCCCAATCCAGACGATTCTCTTGATGAGGGAAACTTTTCCTTCAAGTCGATTAATCGCTTATCCACTTAGCCATTGGTGAATCTCCCTAGTCTTTTGTAAATTAACCCTAAAAGAGTGGAAAAACATATTTTTCTTGTAAAAAAGTTGAAGGTTCTAAAATGCAGCCGTATTCAAAGAGTTTAAACGCAGCCGTGAGCTTACCGTGAGCTGTAAAAAACCCGGTGGATGTTTTTCACTCAGCCAACCTCTCGGTAATGACACCTGGACTGTTATCTCAAACGATTCAGCAGAATGAATTGCAGTTCTGTTGAACTGTTATAGAAAGTAACTGCAAATTGAGAAAATTTTAAGAATACTTAAAGAGCTAACGAGGTCAAGAAATGTAGAAAGGTAAAAATAAAGATTACCTATGCATCATTCTATGCGAGAAACTGAAATATGTCATATTAGAATGGGACTGTACATGTACATACGTAACGTTATCAGCTTTTTGATAATTTTGAACTTCCCCTTTACAATATCAAAATTATCATTTCTCGAACATCCCCCACCCTCCCTCTTAATAACATCGTTATTAATGTTTATTTATTTTTAATTTATTTTCTCTCTTTTTAAACATTTTCAGTGATATAAGTCATTGCTGTACATTTATTAGTTGCATACATTACTAATTCAAATAAAGATAAGAACAAAATACCAATGTTGAACATGAAATTTCTTCCAACGGTAGATTATATGTATACATGCAAGAATACGGAACGTTTGTGGTATTATATTTTGAAATGAAAAGATTTCATAATCATTTATTGGTTTTTATTTTGTATTTAAAAAATAGACATTGGATTAAAATAAATGTATAACAGTTTATTTTGATGTAAATAAAATGTTACAAAAGAAAAGTATGTCAGAGAAAAGAAAGAATAGCAGAAGATAAGCCTTTTATATAACCTTATTTCTCAATTCTTTTTCCGACATTTTTATAATTACTTCACCTATTTTAATGCATATTTATCTCTCAGAGATATAAATTTGAAGAATGTTTAATTCTTTATGTGTAACCAATAGAATTTGACTTTGAAGAAGTTTTCGTAAGAATAAGAAAGTTGGAAGTTACACGTCAAATGTAGCAAATGACCTGCATTCGTACTATAACTAAGTTTTAAAGATATTCAGATCTTGCTATAATGGTATACAGTACTTCGGATACAATATAGTATCCATAGTCTTTTTTGTGTTCCTGTAAATACCATCTGTTTTCTATTACGCAGGAGGTAACTTGTAATAAAGCTCAGCGATGTATATAAATTTCATAAAATGTGAAATAGTTTAATGTAATTAAAATATGACCCAAACAATGTCCTCCCCCCCTATACCATTTAGCAATGGAATACGCTTCTGTGTCCCTGTAAATTATTAACAAATATTCTTTGAACCACAGACTGTACAGAATGTATATTTTAGTACTTACTTCATATAAAATGCGAATCAATTTTATTATGTTCGAACCAATGCAAACTGCTTATTTTTTTATTTATTTTAAAATTCATTTTTGCTCTCAAACGCATCAAACTGGCAAATTCTCTTATTTAGACATTACAAAATGTACCGTACTTGTCAATTTTTGATAAATGCAGAAAATATTGGACAAAATGCTGCCTAAGTTGGCGTTTTGAAATGAATTTTCCGCAGCGGTCAATTTGGGAACCTCTCTCTCCACTCTTAATGGGTGACTGTGTGGTGTGCAGTGTCCAGTCACGGAATAATGGGTCCGATATTCATTGACGGTACAGTGACTACTGAACGGTACATGAAAGTTTCGGAAAAAGGTTTCATCTTCATTATCCAATGTGACTGATTTTGACAAGATGTGCTTCATGCAAGGCGGATCTCGACAACATCGACCAAGAAAGGGTTTGATGTCCTTGAGGAGTACTTTGGGTACCACATTCTAGCTCTGCGGTACCCAGAGGCCACTGGAATGGGACTTGCTTGGCCGCCATATTCGCCGATCTGAACACATCTGATTCCTTTTTGTGGGGTCACAATATACACAGAAATAACCCCAAACCGTTGCTGATCTGAAAACTTCCATTGAGAAGGTCATCGACACCATCGGCGTTCCAACATTTTAACGGGTCATACAGAAGTTTGCTATTTGTCTACGCCACATCATAGCCAATGATGGCAGCCATATTGAATATGTCATAACCTAAATCCGAATATCTGTAAGGAAGTTTGCATTTTGAACAATGCTTGTGCACTTTGTACTTTTTAAATAATTTACGTTTTATTTCATATATTTCAATAATTGTAACCCTGTAAATACATTGCTCAAAAAAATTAAGGAATCAAGCAAAGAAGTTAAGAAAACTGCATGAGACAGCCCTGTATTGGCCTAAAATGAATAGTACATGCGTATCAATGTGCAATATAGAAGAAAAGAAGCAAAAAAACTGTAATTGAGCTTTAATTCTTTGAAAAGATGGAAAAAACATGAAAAAATGATTTAGGACAACAATTTGATTACATGAAAATGATAAAAAAAAGAGTATTGTTTTGAAATTATGCAAGATTTTTAATATGGCGTATGGTCTCACATTCATTATTCTGATTTGAAATAGGGGTAGTGATTTTATGTTTAAACTTATTCAAATGATATATATCATTTAAAATTTTGCAATGACCTCATCAATGCAGGTTGACAAAAAAAAAAATTCTTATTCAAAATTACTTTTTCTTTGTATTTTGAATTTTTTTTTGCACACTACTTCCAACTGTCAAGAAAATTTGCCAATCTCTAAGTCATAAAAATAACTTTGTGTTTTTAAATTAGCCTGTATATTCGAATAGATTTAAATTTTAATCTATGAAAAAGATATACAATTAGTGGAAGCGATTTGTGTAAAATTTATGGAAACTATCGTGTACATAAAAAAGCAATGTAGCAGTTAAAAGGTTAAATACTTAATTAATTAATGGTAAGTACAATTTTCCTTCACTTTATTATTGGCGATATTGTTATTGTTATTTTCCTACTTATTAATTCAGAATTGAAAATTTATGAACATATATGCCAAGCCGCAATTGGTAATTTAACTTCAATCTACCAGTTTAGAAATAAAAAAATTTCTCTTGTAAAAATTTTCTCTTTTTGTGCTTGCTATAGCCTACTTCTATGAAAGCAATATTTTTCTGATTACACCATGGATCAACTGGGCCATAACACAGAAATCTTTGGTTTTGAGAGGTCTCCGGATTTCGGATACAATTTTTTGTAAAACTGATATTTTAAATTTGTTTTGATTTAGTACCGATTATATTAAGTATTTGAGATTTTTTTAAGTGAATGATAAGATTTTTTTTAAAAAGTCATTTTTTTAAAATACATATTTGTATTTAATTTTTTTCTGATAATATTTTATGTAAATTATTTAATTATATTCAACCATTTAGGAAGATAAAGGGAGACGAATACCAGTTCTTGGCCCTCTCTTTCACTAGATTGATCTTGTGTACAACTAATTACTTGACTGAAAAAAAAATATTTAAAATTTGAAAAAAAAAAGAACCTATTTCTATTTATACGAATTTTCTAATTAGGTTTAAAAGTCTTTACTCTAGCATCAGGGCCTGACTATCACACGGGCAGCCAGGACTCGTGCCCTGGAAACGAAATTTCTAAGGAGCAAAAAATTGCATGTTAATTTCTATTAAATAATGATAACTGTGAGAAGAATGTAATATTTGTGATACTTGTAAGAGTCAAGGAGCTTTGGGGACCAACTCTATGGGCAAGGACTGACCCCATGGCTTTGCGTGAACTGTCACGAAAAGAAAATAGTGCTACATTCAAGTTTCTTCCGATTTCGAAAAATGGCAACGGCAGAACTGATGAATCATTTTTCTGGAACTTTAGAGGAGTTTAAAAATAAAAACTGTAAACTGTATGAAGTATAGACATGTAGTAGTGATTTTTGTTATGAAAGTGAATATGCTCGTTTTCCTTGTGTCGCAATAAATAAAGATGAAAAAATATATTGGATTCTTCAGCTCAAGATTTAAAATTTATTCATCTTCTACAAATTATTGTGTTTCTAAATGAACTGAGCTACAGACCTGTGCAGCGGGAACTTAATTGGCGTAGTCTGGAAGGATGCAAGGTGAGAGCTTTTTATTAATGTGACTTCCCATTATAAGAATTTATATTGTATCTATGATGAATTTATTAAGATTTTTGCGATTTATTTCATATTTTGACGTTAAGGAAAGGAATTTGTTTTGAATGTAACTAAGTAGTACGTCAGTGCTAAGGTGTAGTAGTATTGTAGCAGTATAGGAGTGGTGTTTTGTAGTGCCGGCTGGATGGAGGATATTTTGAATTGATTTTGGTTGTGATTTTTTTTTATTGTTGGTTTTGTATATGAGATGTTTTGCGATGAAAGTAGGGCTGTGTATATTTCGGAGAATAATTGAGTATTGGTTGTGTATATATGTTAATTGAAGGATTTATAAATTATGATGAGTGTTCATTGATGTGGTGTGTATATTTTTTGTTTTAATATGAATCTGGATTGATTTATGAAGTAGTATTAGTTGAAGAGTTGTATTGTGACGTGATACATGTGAAGGTGTTGAATTTTGAAATTGCTATGGTGCTCGCAATGGTATTGAATTTATGTGTGTGATATGGTTACAAAGTGTGACTTATTTCTGGTGTTATTAGAGTGGTGGATTAGTGATTCCGAGTTACGGTTAAATTGAGTTTTTGCGAATTTGTTGGACAGTTTATTACCCTTTTGAGAAACTATTTAAAAAGTAACAATGTCATTTTTGGGTAAGGCTCGTAAAGAAGATTTACGGTGTCTGGCTGAAGAATTGGGAGAGCACCCTGAACCGGATGCAATAATAGCTGATTTAAAACAACTAATTATGGCGAGTAGAAATTATGAAGTAGAGTTTGTGAAGGGATTGATGGAAACTATTATAGAGACGAGAAAAGAGATGGAAAAAATTGCGTTGGAAAGAGAAGAGAGGGAGTTTAAAATTGCGTTGGAAAGAGTTGAGTTGGAGAAGTTGAGGATAGGGAAAGATAGCGAAAGAGCAGGAATTGATGGATTGGAAATGAAAACCTATAATTATGGAATTGAATTTGCGAAACTTATGCCTAAATTTAATGTCAAGGAGGACGACATTGTTTTGTATTTATCTATTTTTGAACGCCAAGCAAAGAGGATGTGTGTAGATCCAAAACATTGGGTATCGAACTTGTTGGTTTTGCTGCCGTCCGACATTATACAGGCTCTCGCACGTGAGGCAGAGGAAAAATTTGAAGATTATGAATATATTAAAGGGATTCTACTGAGACGGTTTAAGTTATGTCCTGAAAGATTCCGTAGAAAGTTTATGGAACATCAAAGAAATCCTGAACGCACCTGGCGAGAATTTGTATTTGAATTAAATGGTTATTTTCAAGAATGGATTGATGGACTTAAAATTGCTGATTTCAATTCTTTAAAAGATTTGATTGTAACTGATCAATTAAAAAGAAGAGTGCCTGATGAGATTCGATATCATTTTGTGGATGAATGGCCTAAAATAGTATCTCCAACTGATTTGGCTGAGAAACTTGACTCATATGAAAGTGTGCGACAAGATTTTAGGAAGTTAGTTAAGAAAGATAGATTTTCGGAAGAGAAGAGTAATTTTTCATTTTATCCTAAGCAAACTGATAATAGAAACCCTGGATTCGCATCGGATCACAGATATGAGTCAAGAGTTGGTACTTATAAAGCAAAGACACGGATACCTAATAAAATTACTTGTTATTCGTGTGGACAAGAGGGTCACAAGGCTTCATTTTGCCCAAATCAACGTGGTACTCAAGGTGTACAAAGATCACAAACGAACTCTGTGCAATCGAATGAGAAAGTTGAAGAAGAGCAGTCATCGATATTAACTGCAAGAATAACAATACCTGTTTCGTCCTGTGTGAAAAGAGAGGGGAAATTTAATGAATTGGAAGTGGTTAGGATTAGATGTGGAAGTAATGTGTTGGACGGTATCTATGATTCTGGTACACAGATCTCGGTGATACGGGCAAACTTAGTCAAGGATGTATCAGTTGAAGGAGAAGGAACGATTGTGATAACTTCAGCATTCGGAGAGAGAGAAGTCGCTCCATTAAAAATAATACCGATGAGAATAGATGATAAAATTCATGGAAATGTGATGGTAACTTGTGCCGTTTCCAAGAAACTGGTGAATGAGATGCTTATATGTCCAACTGCTTATGAAGCATTAAACCATAAGGTTATATTATATACGAAGGTTGAAAAGTTGAATTCTGATCCTGGAAAAGATGAACTTGATTTGAGTGAGAAGGAAACAGAGGAATCTTTTATGAAACTACAAAGAGCTGATGATACTTTAAGAAATATTTGGGAAATTGATAAAAATAATAAAAGTGCTTATTTTATAGAGGAAGGTATTCTTATGCATTCTGAAGATGTCTGTGGTGAACTTGTGAAGCAGGTGGTGTTACCTCAGTGTAAGAGACAGTGTATTTTATCTGTTGCTGACGAAATTCCTTTGGCGGGTCATTTGGGAAAAGTAAAAAAAAAAAAAAAAAAAAAAAAAAAAAAAAAAAGGAAATTGCATAATGTTTAAATTTTGATGTATTTTGGTATTTCTGTCGTTCATGCTTATATTTAGTGTATATATTGTGGTATTTGTATATATTTATTTTAAAAGAAATGGGAAGATTCACATTGCTCTCATCCTTGCTAATATATTTTTTTTTGTGTGTATATACTTTAAAGCTTCATTGTGTCAAAAGTCACTAATGAGCTCTTTTAGGGGGGAGTTGTAAGAGTCAAGGAGCTTTGGGGACCAACTCTATGGCCAAGGACTGACCCCATGGCTTTGCGTGAACTGTCACGAAAAGAAAATAATGCTACATTCAAGTTTCTTCCGATTTCGAAAAATGGCAACGGCAGAACTGATGAATCATTTTTCTGGAACTTTAGAGGAGTTTAAAAATAAAAACTGTAAACTGTATGAAGTATAGACATTTAGTAGTGATTTTTGTTATGAAAGTGAATATGCTCGTTTTCCTTGTGTCGCAATAAATAAAGATGAAAAAATATATTGGATTCTTCAGCTCAAGATTTAAAATTTATTCATCTTCTACAAATTATTGTGTTTCTAAATGAACTAAGCTACAGACCTGTGCAGCGGGAACTTAATTATACTAATGGGATAAAATGACAAAATAGGTCTCAATATATGGTTAAAAGCACATTTCAATAAATAATAGGAATTATATACAGTGCTCAGCAAAAGTTTAGACAATGATCGATTACGCTTCTAATTTCAGAAGTATGTACCGAATGTTTGTAATACATCTGTCATATATTACTTGTGACTTATCCTTTATTCACAAACAATAAAGTTTGAATTTTACCTTTTATATAAAATATAATAACAAAAAAAATGGAATTAACATTGTGGCAAAAGTATAGACAATTTGTATATTTACAGAAAAATTACAAATTGAAATCAAGTTGCACCCACGTTGTTTACAGTTAGTGCAAGAATGTGACTTTTCATCGAAGAAACTAAATGCTGCGTCACTTGGGGGTCTATTTTGTACCAAACATGTTCAACAGCAGCTCGAAGCTCATTAAAAGAAAAATATAGCAAAAATTTGCATAAACATTACGACATATTATGTTACAAAGGTTTTCGATTGGTTCCGGATCAGAACTACACTCCGGCCAGTTGAGATCAGTAGTATCTTCAGACTTAAACGAAGTTCTTCTCTTGTATGCAACATGAATAGATGCTAAAATCCATACTTTAGATCATCAGAAAGTTCCCCAAATAACTAAAAATTAATCTCCAACGTATGTACGTAGTCGTGTGTTGCTTGGCAACCAATGAATAACTCCATAGATACTCTAGCATTAAAGCAAAGTGAGGACCAAATCATTAAAAAGTCACCTTCTTGTTGTCGATTTAAGAAAGTCCCAGGCTCTTTAAGCAAGTCATGAAAAGTATGGCCACCCGTTTGGGCCGTTTAAATTTCACTTTTTTTTTCGTTACTGAATATCATAGCGTACCATTTGTATCCATATGACGTATGTTTAAAAGTTCATTGCATTCTCGCCAATTTGTAGCGAGATTTTAAAGCTGATTGTTTTATCATTTTCATGTTAATTGATTTACCTGCTTCTTTAATTCATCTACGAATAATTACCGTCGACACAGAAAGTCTTGACTTACTTTTAATGTGATTATCAATCATTATTTGTGTTAACTTTCAGTTTCTGGATCCTTTTGCCATCTCATTTTCTCGTCACACAAGGTCTTCCAAATTATGTTTTGTTTTGAAGGAGTCATCCTTAGACTATACTTCATAGACAGACCACTTTGGACGATTCAATGCTGCTGAAATTTCTGCAACAGTCTTGCATTTCCATTTCAGCTTTCCTACTTCAATTACCTCATCTAATTGCATATTTATAGCTCGCGGCATCTTCACTAACTGATGCTGTATCGAGGTATAATTAAATACTTCAGACATGTGACATCATAACTTGGAAATTTGCATTTTGCCATGAACAGTTGGCTAAAAATCTAAAAAAGTGTCTAAACTTTTGCAATATGCAAATTTTACTTTTTTCAGTTAAATTAAATATAATCTTATATTATAACCATTATTTTTACTCTACATTGTTTAAAATATATTTGAAAATAAGTATAGCCATTTGTAAAACTCACGTGTTCGTATTTTTTATTTAAAGGTTAAAAAACACCAGTGTTTAAACTTTTGCTGAGCACTATATATATATATATATATATATATATATATATATATATATATATATATATATATTCCTGGAAACTTTTTTAAATTTTCGGAAAACTTAATTTTTTGATTAGAATTACTATATTAACCAATCAAATAAGGCATGAAAATTTTAAAGTGCCCTGGCCACAAAAACTTGCAAGTCAGGCCCTGTCTAGCATTATCAGTTTTGTGCTATTTCTAGAAAAAAAATTCCTTATTTCTATTATAATCCTTTATTTTCAGAAAAGTGCATAGATCTGTTTTTTTTTTTTTTTTTTTTTTACTTTATACTTATCTTAGTACGTATATGTATGTGTGTGTGTGTGGAAGGTTTTGTAAACCTTTAAATTTTCGACTTTTCTGCAAAATCGAAATTTTTAGCTCTGCATTTTTAAGATAGAAATTTTCTGTACACTCTAAAAAATAAATGTGTAAATTAGTCAAATTTACATACATTTATGTGTAAATTTGTAAATTTACACACTTGCCATGTACTTTACACATTTTTTTGCAGAATTTTACCTGTTTTTATGTGTATTTAGCTTTTGAAACTAAGTGTGTAATTTGTTATCACTTGAAAAACATAAATAAGTGTGTAAAAGTGGAAAAATACCTAAATTGAATCCGATTGGTGTGTTATTGTAATTTACGCATAGTTCTTATATACACTGATAAGTGTGTAAATTTCTAAAATCACACACTTGTCATGAAAATTACACATTTTGTAAAAAGAATTACTTGTTTTTATGTGCATTTATTTTGTGATATTAAGACTGCAAGTTGTTGTCGGTTGGTTACCCAGACAAATGTGTAAAATTAGAAAAATACCTAAATTTACATGTACTGGTGTGTTATTTTAAATGTTCGTCTGCAATTTGTATAATAGCAAGTACGCAGGTGAAAAATGAAAATTGAAAACATCTGCTGTATCGTAGTTTCGCCATTTTTAGATAGAACATGTCAAAAGAGGAAGGATTGTTCTCCTCTGTTAACTGAAAAAATAAGAATAAATCATAATACAATTACAAATAATCGAGGAATGTTAATTATCGCAGAATGTTTGTCTTCATATTTAGAAAAAATTGAACTATCTTTTCTTTTCTATTGTGATTTTAACGGCATGAAACAGTCGGATATTCTAGAACAAAGGTATGTAAATGTTTTGTTCTAATAAAAATAAAGCTTTTCAATTGACAACCAATTTAATAGATGTTCATGGTTCAGTTTTTCATATTTAAACTGTAAGTTTTTTGACATACAACCAAAAATTAAGAAATTTAAATGTCATTATAAAGTATTATATTTAAGAAAATGATAAATTTCGGTGCTTTATTTTCTAATATTGTTCGCTTCTTTTCTATTTGAGTATATCTAAACTTTTTCTAGCTTAGATTCCTTTTATTATGTAAAAATGTAAAATAATGTTTATGATTTCTGTGTGTTGTGAAAGTTTTATCATAAAAAGTGCTATCATATTTCAACTAAATTACGATTATTTTATTGAATTAGTAAAATTTACATTAGAAAATCTTAATCGTTGTCCGAGTTCCAAAGGTGTCGCAAAGGTGACTGCGTTCCTTCATATTAAGCATACTTATGACTATTCTATGAAATCTATAATTATGAAGAAAGAGAAATATACATATATGTATTAGTTATTGAATTGACTTTTGAATTTAAACACTAATTTAACATATTTAGTTAAATACTTTGTGCACTTATTCTAAAAAGAATTCTATACATGATATGTATATGTATATATATATGTATTTATAAAATGTCTCATTTTTGACAAAATGAGATTATTTGTAAAATGATACATTTTTGCAAGAATGAGATTATTTTTGGTTAGAAATTGAATTAACCGTATAAATGAACTTTCTTAAAACTGAGCCCAATATTTTTATTAAATTAGTTAGTGTTTTTAATTTCAGTATTTGTGAATTTATTATTTTAAAAATGTAATTAATTTGTGTACATCAATATAATAATAATAAAATTAAATAGATTGCATTTTTTTAGTTCATTTATGCATTTTTGTATGTTTCTGTATTTATAAACAAATTTTGATACTTCTTAAGATGTATTATGTAAACCTGTAATAAAAAAATATATATATAGGAATGTAAAAAAATAAATTAAAAAAAGTCATGCGCGCATTTTTTTTTTTTGGGGGGGGGGGGGAGTTTTTTGAAGCAAGTTATTTTAAAGTATTACATATTATACTTCAGTATAGGTAGATGTGCCAGTAATGGACACCCTTCTAGTAATGTATCAACAATAAATCACAAGAATGTAATCACAATAAATAAATAAATAAATGCAAACTAAGCTTTTATTATTTTTACTTAGGGAGCGAACGATTTTAATAAGCTGACTTAAACCAGTAATTAAATCGTGATTTAAATCAACTTTTTTTTAATCATTGACTAAAATCATAAATTTTATAAAGATTTAAAATGACAGAAAAAAAGTATTAAAATCTAAGATTACCATAATTTGGCAAGTTTCTACAGGTTCTGACTTTTGAATATACAAAAAAGCTTTAAATAATTATTTTTAAGCTTAATTTCTGAGTATTGTCAAAGACTTAAGCATGATAATTTTGTAAAAAGCATATTTTTTATCTTATAAGTATAAAAATCATTTAATTTAAAAATGTTATTCAAATCTGGTATAAATCTGGTAAAAAAGTCATAATTTCCTTTTAATAATCAAATTATTAATTTTTTTTACATAATATAGGCTAGCAAATAATAATTTTCTGCAAATAAACGAATAAAGTAGCTATTTATCTTATTTTCTCATTTTGCTTTTGCAATAATAAATTTATAGCAAATATTGGAACTAAAAATAGAATGAAATAATGACATTCGCTGAATCGCTATTGTAAAAGAAGGCATGAGAAAAAAAATATATATATAAAATATTAAGCATAGCAAGAGCTTATTCAGTAAAAGTTGAATGTGTTTACTTTTTCAAGTCATATACACCAAATAAAAATTTTCATGATTAATTAAGGCAGCAAAACTGTCTGAAACACTAAATGCTGAGAACTTCCACTAAGTGCTAATAATGGTGCTGTTTAATGTTTTGAGGATTTCATATATAATTGGCTATTCCTTATATTTACTTTGTATGTGTGTATGAATGTGCTGATATATTTTAGGGGGTTAATATATGCAAACGTGGATGTAAATTTAGATTCAGGCTATTGACAGATTGCAAAATGAGATGCAAATAAATTTGTTAATTTTGTTATTTGTGTTACTAATTGATGAAATTACTTATTTGCAGTTGTTATTAATTCTGTAACTATTTGCTGTTCCCTCTAAGCACTTTTTTAGGGTGGAAAAACTTTCTTCTTATGAAATTGGCAAAATGCTACCTTATTAAAATATAATTAAATTCACTTACAGTAAACACAGTAAACACAGCTTTCTCGTAATACAACTTCCAAATTACACATTATTCTTAATCTAAGTTCCCAAGATCTTATAAAAAATGTAATTAATTATATAGAGATAGAGAATTATTTCTTTAGAAAAAAATTAAAACCTGTTATTATTTAATTGTATTTTTCAATTTGTAATTCATAAAATTATTAAAATTAATGGCACTTTGTTTATCATAATGAGAAACTGAATGCCTTTTATAATTACTAAACACATTACTCAGTATATTTCCCCATGAAATAATGTATTTTTTGGAACTAGCATCTCCCTTTTTTTTTCTTTCTAGAATGAGCACTAAATTGTTAATAATCATTTTAGTAATTAAAATATGTTATATACTAATTAAAAATTATATTATTACTAATTTTGTGCTAATTAAAAATGTATATTATGTTCCTAAACACAGAGATTGTTGTTTAATAATTATTAATTTTAAATAGTGTTAATAGTTTGTGTTAAATGCAGTTATTAATAATTGGATTAAATGTAAATATCACTAGTATTTAATATAGTTTTCATAATATTGCATAATATTATCGCAAAATATTAATGTATATAAAATTATTATATGCTACAAAGGAAACTACTACTAAAAATAGTTCATAGTTACAGACATTATAAAACTACTTTGTAGTTTTTATAATGTCTAACTATGAACTAATAGTTATGTTAGTTAAAGGATAAAGATACAGATTATGTTAGCAATTAAAGGTTTTTTTTTTTTTTTTTTTTTTTTTTTTTTTTTTTTTTGTAGACTAAAATCCTTGGTAGTCATTCAGTATTTGAACACTGGGGACAAAAATCATAAAATTCCAATTTATATCAAAATAATCTGATTCAGTTCTTTCAGCTATGATGTGCTACTCATAGTACGTGTCTTTTAATGGGGGTATTATTTTGTTTTAAGAAACATTTTTGCTGATATTTACATGCATTAATGTTAGTATATGTCTATGCATTTACTATATGACTTCATTTTATGCTTAAGCATTTAATAATTATTATTACTATTATTATTATTTGATTAATTTTCTCTGCGCTGTTTGCGATTCTTTTATTTCAAACATCATATTTCACTCTTTAAATTTAAAATAAAAGTTTCTTTCTTGAAAGAATCATGTCTAATAATGCGCAGAAAGTAGGAGAAAGTTCTAATATCAATTAAATCTTATTGCAATGCAATATTTTCTAAACATTTCCCAAAATTCTTTTTTAGCCTATGGCCATATGTATATTGAATAATACGCAAAATAACAACATTCTTTATCTTTCAGATTATGAAATATTGTTGAAACACTAATTAATGTACTTGGATAGCTAGTATTAATATTATTAATGTAAAAGTATGTATCATTAATACTATTAATATTACTAATATTAAAATGTATTATTAATATTATTAATAATAAATGTTTCTGAAAAAATTGCTCTTTAAAATATTAAAAACAGAATGAGTTGTTATAGCAGTAAATATGAGCGAGAAAATTTCTTTTTAACTTTAATTTAAAAGACAGAAATTGTAAGGAATTGAAATTATGCACAGTCTTCGCATAAATTGTGATCGCACGATTGTAGAACTATAAACCAACTCTAAAAGAAATTACAAATTGGTAATTAAAATTTCAGTTTATCATGCTTTATATAAAAACGGGTATATCGGTGGTACGAAAATGATTTGTCTTTTATTTAGTGCAGTGTGAAAATTGCCAAAATACATTGCTGGTACACTATTTTTCTGGGCATCAAACAGAGCTACCAGAAAATATAATCTCAATCAGTAAATGAAATTGTTCTTTGTACAATTTTTTTAATCATTAAAATTATCATTATTAATCATTGGGAATTAATTCCCAATTTAAACATACTAAAACATATAATGTTAACGCTAAATACATAAAAATATGTCTGCTGGAATATTACACAAATATCTAAGTATTTTGATTATTACACTCAAATTTGTGTTTTGCATGTTCAGCAGAAATATTTATATGAAGAGAATGCTACAAAAAAATCTGTGTATTTTGCATATTATACAAAAACCTGTGTAATTTACATACTACACAAAAAATTGAGTATTTTACATAAAACATAAAAGTATGTGTTTCTTGCATTATACACAAAAATACATTTAATCACAGAAAATTACACATATGAATGTGTGAGAATATTACACATAAATCTGTGTATTCTTCTGCAATTTACACATTAAATTAAAGTGTGTATTTCAAGACTTATCAGATAACATTTACACATTTGGACTTATCATCAAATTACACTTTAAAATGTGTATTTTCAAATTTACACATTAGGCGTGTATTTGGAAATTTACACACCAATTTGCACACATAGACATGTCGTTTTTGTATCATCGATATACCTGTTTTTATGTGTAAATTTACACATTTTTTTTTAGAGTGTAGGTGGTTTTTAACTTTTGTTCGCTATTGATTTTCAGATAGAAACTATGAAAAAAATGATACAATAACCCATGTTTAACAGAATTTTGTAAAATAAACCTGCGCAAAATAAAATAGGCTATTTCCACACCATATTTTACTAACGGTTGATCGTATCTTGGAAGTATTGTAGAAATGCGGCATAAAAAAAAAAAAATTATTGGAACGATTCGACAATTATTACAAGCAATCCTTCGGCTAAATTAGAAAAGATTAAAAAATTAAAAGAAAGGGAGAATGTTTCTATTTATACGGACTATTTTATAAACATGATTAAAATGTATTAATCTGGCATTATCAGACTTTATAATTATTAATTTCGTTGCTCGAAAGTAACAGAATATACCTGAATCACGATGTACATCCGGTCTCATCTTATTGCTTTATGCGTCTTATCTTTCTCCTTATACAGGACAGAACCTTTTTTTATACATTTCTCCTTATTTCTCTATTATCAAAACCTACTGAACCATCTCACAAAAGCTACTTATGCAGCAGCGGTCACTAAATGAAGGGAAATAAAATAAGTTAACTCCAACCGCCAGTTCGCGTGTGGTCGTTGGATACATACTCCCTTCATTTAGCTTTCAAAATACCTTTACCCTTATCCAATCAGGGATTCCAAAGGTTTAAAAAAAAATGGTAATCCAAAAAGCCACTCAGGCGATAAATGAAGAATCATGTGTTCTTTTTTTAACATTAAGCTATCATTTTTTGGCAACAACAGGTTGCATACAGTTTCTGGAACGTTATATCTTGCTTCTGAAAGTGTATAATATCAGATAACTTCTAAATGTATTACTACCTTGTATTACTGCCCTATGCACGATGTTCTCGCTGTATATTAGGCGTATTACGAGATGATTATACATTGCGTTCGTGTTACAGGTGATACATTAGAATTTTGCAAAGTACAATGATTAATCTAATTATAAATGAACGGAAATGTACTCTTCTTTGTTCATACAATTTTGGAGATAATTTTACAAAAGTTATTTAAGAAGTTAATTCTTTCAATATTTATTTTATCTACAACTTAAGAATAATTATATAGGCAGTTAACAAAAGGCTTCTGGCTATCAGCTAATTAAAAATATATAAGGTCTAAGTTACTACTCTGACTCATGCTAAACGTCGATAAAACCGTCGGAAAAGCCCTAATGTCATGAATTAGTTATAGGAAAGGGGTAAAGGAAGATCGGTTTTTAGAAGTATTTGATACATTTTAGTGCATCATTTGGTGTTCAATTTAGAAAATAAGGACGGAAGGGCGCCGCACCCTATCTGCTCTTTGAAATTTGAACTGCACCACGATCTTCCCAAAACAAAAATATGCCTTTCTTGCATTCAAAAAAAAGCATTAATTTCGTTACGAAACAAAAAATAAAACTTAATCAACAAACATTTAATCCAAATTTTACAGTTGTACTTATAGGCAAAATTTCAACAAAATGTGTTTATTAGATTAGTTACATATTCATAAAACATGCAAAATACAATTTAAGCCAGTATACACTTATCCCTAACAAGGCACTTCGCTGAAAATATTTAAATATAAGTTGTCATTAATAATGAATTTGTGCAATGAAATTCCAGTTAAATCAGTTTGTTAGACATTTAAACTGCAGCACAATCATCCCAAAATAAAAATATGCCTTTCTTGCATTAAAAAAGCATTATTTTCGTTAAGAAACAAAAAATAAAACTTAATCAACAAGCTTTTAATCCAAATTTTGCAGTTGTACTTATAAGCAAAATTTCAACAAAATGGGTTTATCACATTAGTTATATATTCATCAAACATGTAAAACATAATTTAAGCCAGTAATACACTACCACTGACAAGGCACTGCACTTTGTCATTAACAATGAATTTGTGCAATGAAATTCGAGCAAAATCAGATCGTTAGACATTTAATTTCAATCAAAAATGAAAAAAAAAATGTTTTTGTCTCTGTACTGTGTTTTAGATGAGATTCGAGCTTAAAAAGGCTTGATTACTACATTATCATCCATAGTGAATTTATTGCAATATTTGAGCAAAATAGGTTCGTTACATATGCGATTTCAATCAAAAACATAAAGTCTGCCCCTGGTGAAATATGGCCCCGAAAACGCTTGATTTGTTACATTATCACCAATAGTAACTTTCATTGCAAAATTTGATCAAAAACAGCTCCTTTCTGTTAGGTAGATTTCGTATGAAATACTACCTATTGCATTCGCACCAGTTTATATCTACACTGCTCAAAACAATTAAAGGATATTTGAAGTTTTATATAAAATAAAGATATAAACGAAATTTTTTTGTCGAAAATAGAAGAGAATCACAAATGCAAAATTTTCTGGTTTTCAAACTGTGGAGATATGCAAATTTTGAGTTCGACGTCAAAAACGTCGCTTCAGCGGCAGTGAATGAAATTTGACTTTCAACTGGATAAAAGAGAATGAAGACAAGGATGATCGGCATTCAGTGATTGCTTTGTTTCGATGAGTACGATGTCTCAGCGAAGTCATTTGACGGATTCAGAAGCTTGAAGAATTGTTGGTAGGTTAGAAGGGGACCAAACTCAAGCCGAAGTAAAGCAAGCCATTGGAGTGTCACAAAGTGTCATTTCCAGGATCTGGAACCATTTTTTGGAGAGTGGATGTGCAGGCCGAAGACCAGGGCAAGGTCGTAGACGTGCAACAACGCCCAATGAAGATTGGTACTTAGCGTTAACAGCTCGGAGACACCGAAACATGAACGCTACTCTTCTCCAACAACACCTTCGCTCGGCTACAGGCACCACGATTTCAACTCAGACTGTCCGAAACCGGCTCCATGCTGTAGGTCTATATGCTCGCCGACCGATGGCATGTGTTAGATTAACATCGAAGCATCGTCGCGACCGCAGGGAGTGGGCAACCGAGCATGTCAACTGGAGCAGAAATGAATGGAGCAATATTCTGTTTTCTGACGAGTCCCGTTTTTCTGTGCATCCGGATAATAGGCGTATTTTCATCTGGAGGGACCGTGGCAGTAGGAAAAATCCTGCGTTCGTGCACGAAAGTGTCAGATTTGGCGGTGGAGGAGTGTTGGTGTATGGTGGCATCTCCATTGACGGGCGCACTGACCTCTACATCATTCGAGATGGAGCTCTGACTGGTCACCGATATAGGGATGAGATCCTCAGATCTATTGTAGTCCCTTACGCTGCAGCAATCGGAGATAACTTCATTTTAATGGACGATAACTGCAGGCCACATCGTGCAAACCTGGTGGAGGATTTCCTTTTCGAGGAAGGAATCGTTCGAATGGAATGGCCAGCGTGTTCTCCAGACATGAATCCAATCAAGCACGTTTGGGACGCTCTAGGAAGACGAGTTTCTGGCCGCCAACAACCCCCACAAACTCTCCAAGAACTGGATAGAGCTCTTCTGGAAAAGTGGGGCCGAATACCCCAACTCGTCATTAATAGCCTCATTGAGTCCATGCCTCAAAGGTGTTCAACGTTGCTGGCTGCCCGTAGAAACCATACCCCCTACTGAAAATGATTTTCTTTGAAGAAAACACCTTTTCTTATTCTTTTTTCTCATATGCACAAATTGTGTTTTTTTCCTTTTGTACACAAATGGGCAATAAAATGCATTTTTTTCTGCCAAACATGTGTAATTTATTCTCATATAACCTACTACGCCTGTCGACCATGTATCAATCAGCTAAAAAGTTTCCCAGATACAAAATCCACCTAAAACTGCAATATCCTTTAATTGTTTTGAGCAGTGTATATATATATACATATCACTTTTTTATGGACACGATAACTTCTATAATTTTTCACCAATCTCCACCAAACTCGTACATAAAATCAAAGAGGATAAAATCTCGGCTAAGTTCGTTAATGGGCAAAATCGGACCAAGGAGGTCGAAATAGGGGGCATTTTTGTGAAAACAGAAAAAAGCCCATAACTTCTTAATGAAAATAGATATCGAATCAGTTTAAAGCTTATATTACTTCTAAATAATGGGCCAAAAGTTTCTGCATGACAGATTTTTGATAAAGTTAAAAATGGGCTCAAGGGGAAAAAAATAGGGTTTTTGGGAGAAAAAAAATCATAACTTTGCCAATTCTCAAGATATCAAATCCATCTAAATTTTTATAAATATTCTCAAAATTATCTAAAACTTTTGTATTTGCAAGTTTTTGATAGGACTAATTCTTACCGGTAAAAAAAAATTAAAAACGAAAATAAAAAGGGCTTTCGAAAAAGAAAAAAATTCATAACTTTGTCAATTCTTAAACTATCAAATCCAATTAAATTTATTTTACATCTTCTCAATAATATCTACAACTTTTATATTGACAAGTTTTTCATAGGATAAATTCTTATAGCAAAAATAAATTAAACAAAAATTGGAGTTGGAAAAAAACTTCTAAACCAAACTGTTTACATTCTGAATCGTTTTATAAATTCATTTTTTATTTTAAACGCATCCAAATAGCAGATCCTCTTATTTAGGAACTATATAATGTGAAACATTGGCCAGATTTTTGATAAAGACAGAATATATTTCAAAAAAGGCTGCCAGAAAGGGTATTTTAAACAGAATTTCGAGAAGTTATCGTGATTGAAAATTTGAGGAAGCATTGAAATAACAAATTGCGTTTTTTCTGAGTCATTTTTAAATTCAGTTTTGCTCTCAAACGCATCCAATTGACAGGTTATCTTATATAGGAGCTGTATAATGTCTCGCATTGTTCAGTTTTTTGATAAAGGCTGAATATATTTTTAAAAATGCTGTCAAAGTGGGCATTTCGCGCAAAATTTCCCGAAGCTATCATGATTAAGAATTGAGGTTGCATTCAAAATTGGTTATTTTATAACTCATTTTTAAATTCAATTTTGCTCTCAAACGCATTCAATTGACAGTCTTTTGTTATTTAGGAAGTATATAATGTGCCGTATTAGTGGTTTTTTTAATAAAGTCAGAATTATTTCAAAATATGTTGTCAAAATGGGCATTTGAGCCGAATTTAGCTTAAGATGATTCTGATAAAACCAATCCTTACAGAAAAATGTTATTAAAAATTTTTCAAAAGAGGACAAATAAAGTTGTTAAACTGGGTTTATCTGTAATCAAATTTATTTTTTGTTCTTGAAATGAGCACTCTTCAAAATCTACCTCCGCCTATAGGCCAAGTCGACAAGGATTTTTTTTTTAATTATTAAATTTGTACCCAAAAATGCTTGATTACTACATTATCATCGACAGGGAACTTCCGTGCAAAATTTCAACACAACCGGTTCATTACATATGTGATTTCAATCAAAATCGTAAAAGAATGTTTCTGTCCCTGATGAGATATGGCCACGAAAATGCTTGATTTGCTACATTATCACCGATAGTGACTTTCATTGCAAAATTTGAGCAAAAACAGTTCGCTACATATGTGATTTCAATCAAAAACGTAAAAGAATGTTTCTGCCCCTGATGAAATATAGATCCAAAAATATCTGATTACTACATAATCATCGACAGTGAATTTTCGTGCAAAATTTCAGAACAACCGGTTCGTTACATATGCGATTTCATTTAAAAACGTAAAAGAATGTTTCTGTCCCTGATGAGATATAGCCCCTGAAAATGCTGGATTTACTACATTATCACGGATAGTGAATTTCATTGCAAAATTTGAGCAAAAACGTTTATTACAGATGTGATTTTAATCAAAAACGTAAAAAAATGTTTCTGCCCCTGATGAGATATGGCCATGAAAATGCTTGATTTACTATATTATCATCGACAGTGATTTTCATTGCAAAATTTGAGCAAAAATGGTTCGTTACATATATGATTTCAATGAAAATCGTAAAAAGAATTAATGTTTCTGTCCCTGATGGATATGGCCCCAAAAAGGCTTAAGTACTACATTATCATCGACAGCGAATTTCATCGCAAAATTTGTACAAGAACGGTTCGCTACATAATTCATTTCAATCAAAAACGTAAAGTAATGATTTTATCCTTGATGAAATATGGCCTCAAAATTATTATTACATTAATATCGACAGTGAACTTCCCTGCAAAATTTGAGCACAACCGGTTCGTTAGATGTTAGTTTTCAATCAAAATCGTAAAAGAGTTCTTTTGTCCCTCAATCCTGCTCCTGATGTGATACGGTTCTGAAAATGCTTCACGGCAAAATTTGAGCAGAATCAGCTCGTTATATCCGTAATTTCAACAAAAACAAACAAGTGGACAAGTGTGATCGCAGATCGCACAAAGGGTTTCGTCTAATATTTCTTTCAAAATAATTTATCCTTTAATTAATAAATCTAAATTGTTAATTTATAATTCTTAAATTCTTAAATAGATAGTAGCACCATTAAATTTAATTTTAAAATAGTTATAAAAGGATTTTAATCAAATTAAAAAGATTCAAATCAAATCATTCAAATAAAATCCAAAATCTGAAATTTTTTGAAAATCCAAAATTTAAATACTTTAGCGGAGATGTAAGTAAAATTTTAAATTTCTAAAAGGGAAAAAATCATTTGACATTAAAAAAGTGCTGAATCATTTATAAATCGCAAAAGTTTTTTAAATAGAAAAATAATTGAATTTTCAAAAATATTATGAATGTCAGATGATAGGAACCTAATAATATAAACCCTTAAATTGGCCGAAAATACAAAATTTCTTCTTATTAACTCCATATTAGAATGAAAATTTCAAGTTCCCGTATTGGGTATCAAACTTAAAACCTTCGGTTTAATAGCGAGATGCTTTTCTCCCAAGTTGGATGTGCCAATCCCAAAACTTTCTTCTATCTCATACATACATTTTAATATTTTTAAAAAATAGTTATTTGTTTTAATGCTTTAATAATTTTAATTCAATACCATACCAACTTTGATTTTCATCTAAAATTTGTGCTTCAGTCAATTAATCGGAGAGAAAACGAATTCCGTCTCTGCACGAGCCAATGGACAATAGAATGTAGGCAGATCTTTTTTTCAAATTCAGGGAGGACCTATTTGCCTTACCAAACAAGTTGGATGTGCCAGTCCCAAAACTTTCTTCTATCTCATACGTACATTTTAATATTTTTAAAAAATAGTTACTCATTTTAATGTTTTAATAATTTTAATTCAATACCATACGAACTTTGGTTTTCATCTTAAATTTCTACTTCACTCAATTAATCTGAGAAAAACGAATTTCCGTTTCTACACGAGCCGATTAACAATAGAATGATAGGCAGATTTTTTTTTTTTTTTTTTTTTTTTTTTTTTTTTTTTTTTTAATTCAGAGAGGACCTATTTGCCTTACCAAAAAAATAATTATATACAAAAATTTTAGTACAGTTCTAGGACTAAATTCATACGTGGTGCAATTTTAGGTGGTGCAATATTGAAAATAGCATAAACGTGGCTATTACAGCGCCCCCTTCCGGCAGATTTTTTTTTCATATTCAGGGAGGATCAACTAGCCCTAGTCAAACACTTACACAAAAAATTTGGTTCAATTCGTTTTATAAATTCATATACTTTTCGTCGGTACAATATTGAAAATGGCACAAAAATTGCGATTGCAGCGCCCCCATACGGCGGATTTTTTTCAAATTCAGGGAGGACCAACTAGTCATAGCCATGCACTTACACAAAAAAATTGGTTCAATACGATGCATAACTTCATATACTTTTGGCCGGTACAATATTGAAAATGTTACAAAAATCGCGATTGCAGCGCCCCCTTCCGGCGGAATATTTCAAAACTGAAGGAGGACCTGCTTGCCACAGCCAGAAACATTCACAAAAAATTTGGTTCATTTCTATGCATAACTTCATACACTTTTTGATGGCAGAATTGCGTGACATACACACAGACACACGGACAGACAGACATTTTGTAAAAAGAGGTTTTTTGGAATCTCTGAGCCCTAAAACGTGTAAATCCGTCGAAAAAAAATGAACGGATAACATTGAAAAATTTAATTTATTTAAAATAATAAACTCTTTCAAAATTTTATTATTTGTCGTGTGACACGAGATATTCAAATGTTGTTCTTAAAATGATGTTGTAAGTACATACAATTTAAAGTCTCTGACTTATACAGTTTTTGTGTACGGGCCCTGTGAGGAACAGAGAGAGAACAGAGACGAATAGGGTTTCATTAGATGAACGAAACCCTTTAAAAGAATGTGCTTGCTCTTGAACTCTGCACTTGATGATATATAGTCATGAAAATATTTGAATATTGCATTATATTCGACAGTAAATTTCTGTGCGAAATTAAGGTAAAATCGATTTGTATATATATATATATATATATATATATATATATATGTGACATTTTAAAGTTAGGAGCCAGAAACATCATCGCCAGGGTCCCCGTTCTTTGCACAGAAGTCATGGCCAGCGAGGGAAAAAAAAAAAATAAATAAATGTAGAATATCCAATAAATCACTCATTGGTGGCTGTAAGTTTATTTATTCAACTGTAGTCATTATAGAGGGAAAAACTCCTTTTTGCAAACGATCTTTTACCGAAATGTCCAAAAAATATTCCATCATTTACTTCAACCAGCCGTACTCATCGACGAAAGAACTCCAGAATCTCTCCCCCTCTCATCTCGAGACTTCCCCCTTTTAAAACTAAAAAGAAAATTCTAGAACTTTCTGTAATCTCAAACCATCATCCTTTTATGTAAACAGAATTCTTGTCCAGATACGAGACTATTTTACACAGACGATAAATTTATTTTTAAAAAAATATTATTTAACCAATTTATAATCGACTCATAATTTCTTAGGCAGACGATTTTTATAAATGATTAATTTTAAGAGAAAAAGAAAAGAAATGAATTTATTAATGCACACATCAAAGGATGACGGCGGAAAAATAAATAAATTGATAAAATAAAATAATGATATTTTTTGAAAGGTATGGTTTTGGAATAAATTTAATAAGATTTTCTTAAAAAGGGTTGATAAAAACATAGAAGAAATCAGTTTTATTTGGAATATTAAGAAATAAAGTTTTAATTAAGAATATTTTTAATTTAGAGCCATCTTTTTAAATTTACGCATACTGGAATAATGTTTTTTAAGGCAAATTAAGAATTTATATCGTCTGCATACAGATTAACAGATTAGATCTAGAAACAAGATTTTAATTTAATAATTTGAAGTAAGTACGGAACATTATTATAAGAAAATTAAGGTAGGATAAAGGTTAGTTTTGGCGAAAAAATTTTAAATTTGTAATATTAATATATATATATATATATATATATATATATATATATATATATATATATATATATATATATATATATATATATATATATATATATACGTATATATATATGTACATATAGTCGAAAAAGTTTTTAAAGTTTTAAGTGAACTTAAAGTTCACAAAAAATTCACGTGATCAGCGCTATATCTGCAATAATCACGTAAATTATGTAAATAGCAATTAAAGAATAAAGTGTATAGGCAGATCCAGAGTCCTGTGCCATAATGAAAAATGAAATCAAACTATTAAACTTTAAAGGAAATAAAAATCGAGCAACAAAAACAAAATACAGACAATATAAAGAGGCTGTGGATCTCATCAGCGGTGGGCAGTTTTAAAACACAGCAAATACGTATGAATGGATATGGAAAAATACTGTTATAATGTAGTGGCAGTGGGTTTCGATCAGAGTGTTACAATTTAAAAAATCAAATGTGCAAAAACATTTGTTATCATAACACTCCCCCACCGTATATTTACGTGATTATTGCAGCTATAGCGCTGATCATGTGGATTTTTTGTGAACTTTAAGTTCACTTAAAATTTTAAAAACTTTTTGGACTATATTCTGCATTTCGATAATTATGCTGCTATAGCGCTATATCGTTTTGCATTTGTCATCGTATTCGGTTTTAAAGCTGGTTGTTTCGTGTCCATTTTTGTTTATTTGTTATTTTGTATTTGCAACGAGTATACTCGCTCGACAAAAGTTAAATTAAAAAAATTCATCATTTACTTTAACTATGGGATTAAAAAAGTGCACAGATAAACGTTGTAAAACTTGCCCGAATGCGGATTTGTTGGTAAACATTTATGCTAATAGTACAATAGATCTGAATTTTAATTTCTGTAAAATTTCTCATGTTGTCTATTTGTTAACTTGCATGGTTTGAAATCAAAATTATGTGGGTGAAACTTCTGACGAGCTACATAAACGCATTAATAATCATCGATCTATGTCTGAAAGAAACACCGGTAATTCCACTTTTGAAATCAAACATTTTCCCTTACATGATTTTAAAAATGTTAGTATACAAATTTTAGAACATATTTTTGATAACGCATTTCGTTTACGAAGTGAAAGTTTTTACATACTACGTGCTAAATCATTATATCCACATGGGTTAAATACCAAGCTTTGCTATCAAACAGATAATTCAATGTGTGTATATAGTTTGTTTTTTCAGTTTACAAATCTTCATTTCAGTACAATAACGGTAACAGAGGGAATCACTCTAACAAAACATTGTTTGCTAGATATAAAAATATAAATCCAGCCACTATATTACTTGATTTATACAATCTCTTTATTAAGAATTATAACATTAAAGAAATTAAAACTATTTTATTCAGCTTAAAATTTAAAATTCTACGAAGCTTACAGCAAAAAATTAATGAATTTAACTGTGATAATTTGCAATTTAAAGATTTATTGACAGACTTTTTATTGTATAAAATAGGTAAATATAAACAGTGCAATATGGATAAAATATATTTTGTTAGTACTTTCCAACAAAAAAGTTTTGATAACTTATATTTAAATAAAATTATTACTAAATATAATGATGTAATTAAAAATGATTAATAAATGATTAATAAAAAATGTATCTATTATTTCAACTTTCAGATATGTCAATACCTTGGGTAATAAACCATTTAATTATAGAGAAATTGCACAGAATTTGAATTCCTATTTAAATGTCCCTTGAGAATGTAGCTCATATCAGAATTCCCCCTATTATGATAACAATTCACAACATGTAGTGACCGGTAACCTTAATTTCATATCTAATGATGAATTGAAACATCTAATGAGTTTTGGAACAAAATTCAGATTAAACAGGAAAATGAATTTAAAAAAGTCTTTCAGTCTATTTAAATCAGAGCTACATACGTTCATACTTAATTTAAGCTATAAATACAATAAGCCTATCCCCCTTTTTACCGAATGGAAACTAAAAATTTTGGATGACTTTACAGTTTTTCAAACCAATTACATGAATGACTCTACTTATACTTACCACAAACTTACTTTAGATATACAGGGGGAGATTTCAAGATTAAAAAATTCTTTTGTTTTTTGTTCAGTTGATAAAGCATCTAATAATTTTGCATTAATCTGAAAAAGCTTTTATGCTGGTTTGATACATGCTGAGCTCAACAATAGTGTAACCTATAGTTTATATGAATCTACAATACAAACGCTTATAAAGAAACATCTAGCTTTTTCTAAAAGAGCTCATATTCCTTTGCCTAAAGTTAAAAATTTGTCTTTTCCTTTTCTATTCGCCACCCCTAAATTTCACAAAACCCTTGTTAAAAATAGATTTATTTGTAGTAATGTAAATAACATCGGTAACGAATTTAATAGCAGGTTTGAAGATATGTTAAAGAAGATTTTGAATATTTTAAAATTTAAATATAAAAATAATAATGTTTATTGGATTATTTTAAATAGCTTTGAAATTAAAAATGAATTGATTAAAAATAACATACAGAATATACAAACTTATGATTTTGAAAACCTTTTCACTAACATTCCTATTACAGAGTTGAATAATACTTTATTTAAAATTATTGATTTGATCATTGATGACATCGATTTGGATCTTAATTTATTTAGATTATTGTGTAATTTTTGTTTATATAATAATTATGTCTATACAGGCTCAAACATTTATTTACAAAGTAATGGGATAGGAATGGGTACAAGTTATTCTTCCACGGCAGCTAATCTATTTTTATTTTTTTATGAATATCAGTTTTCTAGTGTAAATAAAGATGTTGATTTTCTGGCTTTTAGATACATCGATATTTAATTATTTTTAACTGTGATCGTAATTTTTTTTTAATTTCATCTGATATTTATCCTGATATGCTGGTCCTGAAAAAAACTAATGAAAACAATAACGCTGCTGATTATCTCGATTTAAAAATCCACATTTCAAATGATTTACAAATTTCAATATATAATAAGAGGGATAATTTTAGTTTTGAAGTTAATCAGTTGGTTAATTGGACTTCAAATATTCATAAACGTGTTTACATAAATATAATTATTGATCAAGTTTTTCGCTACTACAAGCTCTGATCAAATAAAAATTTTATTTTTAAAGGAACTTCATCATTTAAATAATAATATTTTACACCATAAGAATAATTTACCTCTAAAATTTATTAATAAATACAATAGTTTTACTGACAGTCTGCATTTTTAAGTAATTGCTATATGGTTGGCAGTTAATGATTTTGTATAACTTAAAGCCTTTTGGACGGTTTTACAAGGATGTCTGCAATCGTGTGGCAACGACATGGAAACGAATACGGATTGATTTTGGATGCTGGATTTTACTTGTTTTGCGTGGCTGTGTCTCTGAAGCTTGGATAATACAACTTTATTGCTGTTTTAATTTATATTACATACTTGTTTATTTCGGCAGTATAATTTTTAAATGTGTTATATGCTGTTTTTTGTGGAGTTTGGGTCCGGTGGGGGAGTGTTATGATATCAAATGTTCTTGCACATTTGATTTTTTAAATTGTAACACTCTGATCGAAACCCACTGCCACTACATTATAATAGTATTTTTCCATATCCATTCATACGTATTTGCTGTGTTTTAAAACTGCCCACCGCTGATGAGATCCACAGCCTCTTTATATTGTCTGTATTTTGTTTTTCTTGCTCGATTTTTATTTCCTTTAAAGTTTAATAGTTTGATTTCATTTTTCATTATGGCACGGGACTTTGGATCTGCCGATACACTTTATTCTTTAATTGCTATATATATATATATATATATATATATATATATATATATATATATATATATATATATATACAAGGTGTTTCAAAAATGACCGGTATATTTGAAAAATCTATAAAAATTAAACGGGCAACCGTAGAAATACAACTTTTGTTGCAATATGCTTGGGACAACAGTAACTTTTGAGGCAGATAAACTTTCAAAATAGCTACAATTTTCAACAACAGATGACACTGCAGGCGATTTTATTGCTGATATATTATTGCTGTGCATTGGTGGATATGTGGAAAATATCGTATTTTAGATTTTTTTCAGACAGCGCCATCTGTTCTTGAAAATTTTAACTAATTTCGAAAGCTTGTCTGCCTGAAAATTTACTGTTGTCCCAAGCATATTGCAACAAACGATGTATTTCTGTCGCTGTCCGTTTAGTTTTTATTGGTTTTTCAAATATGCCGGTCATTTTTGAAACACCCTGTATATATATATATATATATATAAATGTAATAAATATATAATTCGACGAAATAACTATGTTGCATAAACTCTAGGAATCCGCAGCAGCACGAGCAGAGTAGTCGCTCCGACAGTTGGCGAGCAGTGGAAGAATTTCTTTGGGGTATTTCCCCATTATAAAAACGAACACCAACAGTCTTCAAGTTCTTTATTTATGAACTCATAATATAGGTAAGCTCTTCCCGCAATCACCTTAGCACACATCGACACTACAACTTTCGTTATCCAGTTCACATCATCAGATATTCTAATTCAGCGGGGAAATAAAACGGGGGTCTTGATAGTTTAAAAGGCAATTGCATTCTAACACTCCTCCAAAATCAAATGAAAAAAAAAAACATTTTCACGACAAAACTAGCTCCCTCCTACTCCGCGTCAATAATTTTAAAAATCCAATTAGGATTAACTCGAGTCTCAACGAAAAAAAATGATCAGTTCTGATTGGTCTTAGCAGGCGTGTCCTCGGCAGGATCTATATTTTCCCTCGCAAATAACAAGCCCTTTAACAACGCGCATTAACACCTGTCACGCGATGTTAAATAAAAAATAAAATTAAAATCCCGGGAATATTCCAGAAAGTAAAAAGGTTACGAAATACTTCCCACCTTTTTTGAGAAGCAAGCAATAATTTATTAATAAATAAAATAAGAAAAAGAATTTTAGCTGTTACAAGTTAATACATTACGAAACTAAGATTGAAATATGTTCCACAAATTTAGAATTGAAGCTAAGAGAGAACAAAATGGCGCAATTTTTTTTTATTTTATTATATATATATATATATATTATATAGTTTTACAAATAAAACCAAAGTAGATCAGATTTTACCATAACAATAATCCATTGAAACCAGTATTTATACTTTTTTTTAAATTATTATTAACATGAAAAATGAAATCCTGTTAAAATCATTTGAAGTTTGAAGTGATATAGAGAGTAGATTACCAAAATTAAGAAAGTTAAATGGATAAATTATTCTCTCGAATCCTGCTTCTGATGAAGCACAGTCTTAATAATACATGAGTAATTCATTGTAACTGACATTGAAATTGTGCGCAAAATATGAACAAGAACAGTTCGATAGAAGAGGTTCGAAAATCACTTGCAAGTTTTATTCACACAGACAACGGACAAGTTAAATAAAATTGAGTAATTTTTTTTTCCTTACCCCTTCAAAAGCAGATACTTAGATACTCTCGTTAAAGTCGATATCCTCAAATCGTGAATTATGTCCTATTAAGAGAACTTATTTGATGGAGAAGATAACAAAGGTTAATCCCATATTATCCTACGGGAAATTTGCTTATCCATCTTTTTCATTCAAATTTGAAAATTTCAACATTTTTTTTCCCAGCATCTAAATAGGAAGATTCTTCATTGCTCTATAAGCTTAAAATATTTTAAAGATAATTATGAGCATTTTAAAATTGGTGCTAAAATTTCAAAAGTTGCAAAAAGAATATATATATATATATATTATTTACACGTTTATAACTTATGACTGGAAAAAGGTATAAAAATATAGAGCTTAGAGAGGGATACTTTCCTATCTGCGAGCTGAAAAAAAGAATTATAAATTTTTAAATTTGAATGAACAAGAAGGATAACCAATTTTCCCATAGGATAACATGGGATTTCCTTTTGTCTCTTCACCACCAGATAAGTCCCTTAATAATATTACATCAATGTTCAGAATGTAAAATCCGTTTTAGTTCACAGGGTTCACAAGCATTCAAGTTAACGTAAACTATACTGAAGTAAGCGTTAAGCTTTATTTACTCTTACGAAAAAGTTTATCTTGAGCGAGGCATCGTAATCCCAGCACAATGCTTCAAAAACATAAGTAATAAAAACATTTTTTTTTTTTTTTTTTTTTTTTTTTTTTTTTAATATAAGTTTGATTTTCTGCACATCGTAGACGGCCCCTTAAACCAGCATTTTAAAGTTTTTAAAGCATAACTTCAAAACTACTTGTAAGAAAAAACTGAAACTTTGGATTCGCGTAAAGCAGGAAATAATAAATGTTAATCCATCAAATTCATATATTTTTTTTCGAATATTAATTTCATAATTCGTATTATACAATTTTTAAAATTAAAAATTCAATGTATTTATATTTGCATTTTTTATCATTATAATCACACAAAAACTTATCACATTAGAATTATAATTTCAGGAAATATTAATAAGAATATGGAAATGTAAATTTACTTGAACCCTGAAATTTGAATGTTTATAATAAAAACCTACTATCCAAATGACATGAAATTTCATTTCTAGGTATAGTTTAAAACGAATATTTAAAATAACTTGTCAAAATTTGGTGATGCCATTAAAAAAACAAAGTTTTGGCTGATTTCGACTTCTTGATGGCCCTCTCAGCAAATTTTAAATATGCATCTTTTAAAAATGGACTAATTTTCACTGTTTGGTACTAATTACTTTCTTCTATGATTATTTCTTGCAGTGTTAGTAGAAGGTATTTACTTTTTTTTCTGTGGCTGTACATCGTACGCAACGCATGTCCGAAAAGTAAAGTAAAAATGCCGCATTAAACAAATTCCTAGCATAATAACTGTCTAATCAGAGAAGTCCTAAGTTTAATCAAAATTTCAACAGTGAAAATTATTTTATTGTTCGAAGTAATCGCGTAATTCTAAACAAGAAAAGAAAATTAAGCAACAAGCAAAAATTATGAAACATTTTCAACACATTTAAAAAGCTGTAACAAAACTTCCACATTTATTAAGGTGGAAAATGACATCTAAGGAAATAATTTGTAAAACACATAACATATTTTTAAACCCAATTTCAATAACTGCTAACTACGTGTATAATTCGAAAAGTACTCTAATTTATCAGTGAACCCTGTATTTAATCTTAAGATCTCTATATAGTAATCTAAAATTTAGTCCAGTTAGGAAATGCATAACACAGTTGAAAATTTCCATCAATAAACGGAAATATACTCGAATTCTTTTGCGCAGCCCTGTTTATGATCTATAGAATTTATATACAATTAAAATTTAAAAACATATAACTTAATTTAAAAAGCATAGCAATGATCTCTTATAGACAGTACTAGAATCGAATTCTTTTGCGCACCCTTATAAATGAACAGTAAATGTTATGCAAAATTATGTGTAAAGTAAGCATCTTGTCGGGCATTTATATGATGTTAATAGATATCAATATCTTTGAAACAATATCACATCAATATAATACACTGGAAACTATCTTTTCCCATTGACTTTAACTAACAAAAAAAATATCAGCATCCATGTAAATGAAACTAAAAGGCTACACATTTTATTTACAATATCGAACATACCACAGTAACACTCAATAACTTATCACTGAAAAAAAAAAAAAAAAAAAAGTAATTTTTACAGAAAATTAATGTATTTTCTACAGTAAAATACCGTTTTAATTTTAAAACAAAAAACACTTTTTACTGTAAAGAAGAAAAAGAAGTTTAATTGTGTTATTTTTACTGAAAAATCTATATCTTTTACTCAAAAAAACTGTTTCAATGGAAAAATACAGATATTTTCTGTAGATTAAACAGTTTTCCACTGGTCCCAAAATCTACAATTTTTTTTTCTGTTAATTTAATACTTTTTTTTTTTTTTTTTTTTTTTTTTTTTTTTTTTTTTAAGTGTGTCATTTACATACCAACTTAAATATATTTATGCTGTAAGAATGTGAACAGATAAACAGAATTCATAAACCTTTTTCGACTTCACAATTAAAAAATCGCCTGTGAAATTATAGAGGATCTACGGGTAATCCATTATCTTAAGTATTATGTAAAATTACAGAGGTTAGAAAAACCGATATTCTGTTAAATAACAGAGAAGTTATTCGATAAACTTATAATAGAGTCTGTAAATTAACATACTTAGAAATACGCAAGACACTGTAAATTTATTTTTAATGATAATAATTTAATTTAGTTTCCAAAATCAGTGAATCTCTTAATATTCAATGTCTCAAAGAATTTCAGTTTTTCAAGTAATTTTTAATGGCTGTACCATTCAATTTTCACACAATTTGTTCCAAACCGTCGTGGGATTTTAACCTGAGATTTCTTTACCGAGAGAGAATACCTTACTGAATGAGCTATAGATGCTGTTTCTGCTACAAAGTATGCCTTTTGTCATTCAGCGGGGGAAAATCTAATGTATTAATGTCTTTCAAAGATTTTGCTTCAAATATATTTCGTAAAATCGTAAAAGGTTTATTTAAATTTATTTTAGACCTATGCATAATACCTATTATTTTTTTAGTCAATTTTAATTTTTTTTAACTGGTTTAAGTAATAAATAAAAAAAATTCAATATTTTTTTAATAAAAACTTGAGTATAATTCGTTTTTTACAATAATAATGTTTAAAATTTTTTTTTGAAATTGTCGCACACTATTTATTTTTTAATGCTCTAATATTTTTTTTATTAAAATTAGTGAGAAATAAGAGAAAAATAAGTAGAAAAAATGCAATTTATTATTTAAAAGTGATTTTCTACATTTCCGTTGTTTTATTCATTTTGTGTTGTATATTTTTAGAAGATTAATATATTTTTAACGCATTTATCAATGATATAATAATAATAATAATAATAGCATTATAATAGTAATAACAGATTTGAAATAATGCTGCGCAATTTACTTTTAATACTGCCAAGCTTTCGGCAAATGGTGAAGGAAACAACATCAAAATGATTATCGATAAAAATTCCCACTAACTTCGCGGAGATGATTTTTTCCCTTCTAAATTATTCCAAGTAAAAATAAATAAATAAATAAATAAATAAAAATAAAAAATAAACTTAAACTATCTTTTTTAGTATGCCTAATAAAATTACAAAATATAATTTTTATTTATTTTTTATTAATTTTACAAATGAGCTTAAGCATTCAGAAAAAAAAAAAAACAATAAAATACATTTCAAAAATGCTGAAATTACTTTTACTAAACCTAAGATAAAATATTAATCTCTCTATTTGAAAAAATAAGTTACTAAGGTAAACGCTACCGTTCCTATTGGCAGTTAAGAATTTAATATTGCATAAGCTTTATCAAGACTTATTTGTTACTTTTTTAATCAATTAAAAATTTATCGTAAAATTTAAATATGCGCAAATAAGAATATATCATTTGGAACAATGAAACTATTCAAATGAATTTTATTACTAAACCTTGAATAAAACAGTACGCTTTCTGTAAAATTTAAATTATAAATCTTCTTCCAAAACGAACATCGACAATGTTTCTTAATAAATTAGTATTTTGAATTTTAAAAACCTAAGTTCTGCGATGAAACATAATTCTACTTGAAAACATATTAGCTATTTATATTCAAAATTTTCATTCTTACTTACCGAAGAAAAAAAACTTAGCGTGAAACGAAATACAAGCGTCATAATTGCCTATTTAAAGAAAAGCTATAATTTCATAAAAATTTCATCCAAAGTTATTTCATTGTTCGAAATCATAAGAATTTTAAAATAAGCTATGACAAATATTTGAAAAAGGAAGAAAATGTTTGAGTTCATTTTTATTTATAAAGGAAAGATAATAAATTAGTTTCTCTCAATTGAAACAAAAATGAAAAATCGTGCGTACACCGCTGATTATGAAGCACTTTCCAATACATTCAGAATATACTGTAACAAAACTCCATAGTTTATTAAAGTAGAAGATGTCTATACTATAAACTTTTAACACAGAGAAATAAACACATTTTAGAACTCTTTTTGTTACCAAATTTACAACACATTAATGTCTTGTGAATTTGAATACTTCATATACAAAACGTTTTTTATGTTGTGATTGTATTATAATATGGTGCAAAAGTGTTGATATCTAGAAATGTGTTCTTAATACATTGCAAAAGTGTTTTTATCAACACTATAATAAAAATAGCATTGCTGTTTGTATTGATATAGTGTTGTAAATAATGTTGATGAAAATATTTTCTTACAATAATGTTGTGCTGCACAACACTTTGTCACCAAATTAACAACGCATTGTAAACACCACTCAATTTCGAACACTATAAAACAACACATGTAAAATAACACTTTCAAAATACTTTCTACTTGGTGCCTTTAAATGTTGCACAATTTTAAAAAGGAAATAAAAGTTTGCTTTATAGAAACGAAATTGCAGGAGATTAGTCGGTGAGTTGATTAATTTTGACGGTTTTACTCGTTTAAGACACCGGAGATTCGAAAAACGTATTTTTTAGAAAAAAAATTGCAGTCCGTTTGTCTGTCTGTTTATGTGTTTGTAAATGCTCTATCTCCCGGACAAGTTGAGATAGACCAATTTTGCGCCAACTTTCAGGGTGGAAAATATTTCTAAACTAATTGTACGTAAATACCATGATGTACAGACTCTCGTAAATGTCGTTGTTTATTTCATAAATAAGTTAGTGTTGGTGATGCTCTTTGTTTGAACTATGGTTGGTACTTGCACCATTTTTCACTTTCCTGGGGAAATGAATGAGTGTGGGTTCGACCCTCAGGAAGACGTTGGGCCTTTTTTTTTTCATCCTTTTTAAAATTACAGAGACACACAAAATAGACAGTAAATAAAATTATAACATTAAAAAGCAGGAATAAAATATTTTAAATGATTTATTTATTTTAAATACAAAATGAAAAATTAACATTATAAGGCAACACGCTGTCTAAGAAATTTAACAATATATATATATATATATATATATATATATATATATATATATATATATATATATATATATATATATATATATATATAATATTATTTACTACGCATACCATATGACAATATTTCTTATTGAGTATTTTAAGTTATGAAAAATCTACGAGCTGCATTGAAATTGAAACATAATTCTACTTGAAACCAAGTTAGCTACTTACATTCAAATCTTTCATTTCTTCTCATAGAAAGAAGGCGAGGGAAAGAATGCTGCGTGAAAAAAAAAAAAAATGCAAGCTTCATTAATTGCTTGTTTAAAGAAAGACTAATTTCAGAAAAATTTTTGTCGAAATTTACTTTATTGTTCAACAACATGGAATTTTTAATAATCAGTGACGGTTATTTGGAAAATAAAAAATATTGCTTGCGTTTGGAATTTTTTAGAAAAATTTCATTTGGACAAAATATTGAAAAAAAAAAAATGTTAAATATTCGTAGATTTCACAGTAACAGGATAATCCAAATAAAGGTCCTTATTCCTTTAAAACACACGATCAAATTCGCCGATACATCGTTTGATTCAAGATTCACTTTGTGCAACCGACCAGCGTAATAAATAATGGCTGGGTTTTTTTTGTGTTTTTTTTTTTTGTGTGTTTTTTTTTTTTTTTTTGGGGGGGGGGGGTTCTTTTTTCGTCATACGTAGTATAAGGTAAGTCTTGTAATCGTTTTGTAAGCCGAAACGAAATTGACGAATTTACACGTTTTAGACACTGGAGATTCCAAAAAACATGCTTTTAGAAAAAATAAATTGCCGTCCACCTGTCTGTCATCTGTGTGTCTGCAAGCGCTCTATTTCCTGAACAAATTGAGATAGAGGTTTGAAATTTGGCGTGTACTTAATATTTAGTAATTTGAAGATGCCCATTGAATATCAGTAACCTCGACTATCCGGAATTTTTCAAAATTATTTCAAGGAGTAAATATAAAACCAATGAAAACATAAATTTTGCATAAAGAATGAAGTTAATCAGCTAGTTAGTTTCCGAGATATTTGTAATCTAGTTTTCTACACTCTTCAATTTTTCATGACTCTGCATTTCATTCAAATTTCTATTTAGAGATATAAGATCTGAGACGCTTAATCCAAAGCAGTAAACTGTTAGTTAATATGATTTTTATTTTTGGAGTTATAGGATATCTCTTTTACGGAATTAGGTACGATTGGATTATCACGGCAACCAAAAAAAGTCTCCAAGTTTGACGCTAATTTGGTGATATATCACGAAATCTGGTGACATAAATTACTCGCTAGCTTGACGTTATATTTTCGATATTTTGCCAAATTTCCATAGACTCCCGTTGTAATCCAATAGTTTCTTTTGTCAAAGATATTTTAAAATATACGTTTAAATTTCATTTTGGAATTGCAATGCATTTGATAAATAGATTACATATGTTTCAGTTTCATATTTTATATTATGCATATCCATGATGGATAAGTATTACGGTGATCTACAACGACTAGCATTTTTTTTTTTTTTAAATAAAATATTTTTCATTTTAGAAATGGTCTCAAAAAGGTTCTTAATCTACTTGTAACGGTGCACTAGTACCGTTATCGCAACTAAATAGTAAAATATTATGTTGCTTGAGATTAGCAATTAAATTTCTATTTCAAATTATTTGTCAATTAAATCGTGAAAGAATTAATATGTGTTAGAAGGAATGTATTTTTCCTTTTCAATAAATCATTTAAAAACAATTTTCAAATAGATGCTTATGCGAAGTTCTACTTTTATGTTATTTGACTGTTAAAAATACAAATAAATAAATAAATAGAAATAAAATTAAGCGAATTTATGACTTGAAGAAAAACTCGAACTTTTAACAACCATTGACATAACTAGTCCTTAAATGTAAGAAAGGTAGCTTATAAGCTAAATTTGATTGGGAGGGGAAAAAATAAATTTAGTTTATTTATTTATCTTCAAATGTTTTTTTCTTTTTCTACTTTCCCCTCTGTAGAAATAATAAGCTCTGCAATTTTATTTATTTGTTTGTTTTTCTAAAACATAAGAATATTGTATCCTCTTTTCTGGAAAAATCCAAACAAATATAATCTTTATCTTTTATTTTCCAAGTACTTGCTATTGCTTATTTAAAATTTTACCATTACTTTTAACAATAAAGTAACTTTCGATTATATTTTTTCCCCCTTAAATTACAGAGCTTTTGTTTAAATAGGCAATTATGACGCTAGCATTTCGTTTGACGACGCAGTTTTTGTTTTTTCGTTTATAGGGAAGAAAAATCTTGGATATAAATAGCTTATATGTTTTCAATAAAGAATTATTTACTCGCAAAACTTTAGTCTTTTCATAATTTAAAATGTTCATTTATTAAAAACTATTGTCAATGTTAGTTTTGAAAGAAAATTAACTGTTCAAATTTTCGAGACAATGAAATGTTTTGTAATGCCAATATTTTATTTTGGATTTAATAAATATAACTCATTTGGAGTAGCTTTATTCTTTCTTTATTTAAAAATATCAAGCAATTACTTTTTTTTAATGCCAATGTTTTATTTTGGACTTGATAAATACAACTCATTTGAGTAGCTTTATTCTTTCTTTATTTAAAAATATCAAGCAATTACTTATTTTATCTTTTTTAGGGTTTCGTTTATCTGACGAAACACTATTCGTCCCTGTTCTCTGTCTGTCTGTCACAGAGTTCGAACACAAAAACTATATAAGTCAGAGAGTTCAAATTTTGTGTACTTATCAGCTGAATAACTCTTATCACACAACAAATCATAAAAATTTTAAAAAGACTGTTATTTTAATATAAATATTTTTTTATATCATCAATTCATTTTTTTACTGGGGTTTTTTTTTTTTTTTTTTTTTTTTTTTTTTTTTATTGTTGCATACATGTTTAAATAGATATAAAAATTATTATGTATGTAACATAAATTAATGGGTTAAATAAATCACATGAAAAATGCGCTTATTTGTTTTTATTTCATCATATTAGATATTATTTATCCTCTATTTTGACACTAGAAGTGAAATATTTTTTTTATTATTAAATTTCTATTCATTTAAATTTTCTATTGACAATTTTCGTTTGTTAATTTAATAATAAAGTATTTTGAAGGCGATATTAAACGAAACCCTCTGTGCGATCTGCGATCACACTTATCCATTTGTTTTCATATCATTTTCATCATATAGTTTGAATGTAATATTTAGCTAAAAACATTTATCAAGGCTCGCAGAGTTCATAAAATTTTTGCTTTTAAAACAATCATCTTTGCGATAGATTTTTATAGTACCGTATTTTCGGGTGTATAGTCCTCGGCTTATACAAGAAAAAAACCTTCCAAAAAGCCGCTGTGGCTTATACACGGTGCGGTTTATACAAAGATTTTTTTTAAAAAAAAAATTGGAAATCGTGATATTTTTTCAACAACTTTTAAATCTCAAAAAATTTGGAAAAAAAAATCAAGATTTGTAAATTTTTTTCGCCATGCCGCGAAATTTAGAGAGCTCTCCCATGTTTGTAAAGGCTTTTTTTTACTGCTTAAATACAGTTATTTCTGAGTTTGGAAGAACTGTCGCAACTATCGCCAAGTATTGCACTGATAGATCTATAATAGCTACCGTATATACTCGCGTATAAGTCGCGAAATTTTAGACAAAAAAGAACTTGGGGGGGGGGGGGGTCGACTTATACGCGAGACCTAAAAAAAAAAATCTATAAATAAAATATCAGAAAATAATTCGCTAGCGAATCGGTGCTGCAGCACCCCATTGTGTTTGTAGAGTACAAAATCCAAAATTCGGAACCCTTCCAACCTCGTCGATTCTGCAATTAAGATCATTTAAGATTTAGTTTATTTTTCAAAAAAATAATCTACCCTACCCTGTTGCAAAGAACAAAAAAAAAGTGCGTGATTTATGTCATTTCGGAACGATTCAGAGCATTCGGTCTTTTCCGAAACGAATCCAAGGAATCGTTCCTTTACAGAGTCGTTTCATTTCGGACGAGTTCAAGGAATCCAACTTTTTTGGAGTCTTTTTATTTCAGATAGAGTCTGAGGAATCGTTTCTTTTCGGAGTTTGGACCCTACCCTGTTGCAAAGAACAAAAAAAAAGTGCGTGATTTATGTCATTTCGGGACGATTTAGAGCAGTCGGATTTTTTCGAAACGATTCCGAGGAATCCTTCCTTTACAGAGTCATTTCATTTCGGAACGATTTCAAGGAATCAAACTTTTCCGGAGTCGTTTCATTTCAGATAGAGTCCGAGGATTCGTTTCTTTTCGGAGTTGGTACCCTACCCTGTTGCAAGGAACAAAAAAAAAGTGCATGATTTATGTTATTTCGGATCGATTCAGAGCAGTTGTTCTTTTTCGAAACGATTCCGAGGAATCGTTCCCTTACAGAGTCGTTTCATTTCGGAACGAGTAAACGAGTTCAAAGAATCGAAGTCGTTTCATTTCAGATGGAGTCCGAAGAATCGTTCCTTTTCGGAGTTGGTGCATTTCGGTCCGATTCCGAGGATTCGATCCTTTTGGGAACCAATGACGTAAGATACGTATACATTTTATATCCGAAATTTTGAATTTATCACCGATTTTTTTGTTTTTAATTTTCGGAAAAATTCAGAAAAAATATCACGCTTGTTTGAAAAAAATGCGCGTTAAAGCCGGATCGCTTGAAATTTTATCTTAAAACACGTAAACGTCGTGGCGCTTCTTTCGAAAATTACGGTACTGATAATCTTAATTTTTTAGCCGAATTACTGTAGGTATTATTCATCACGAAAAAATTTGGTAAATTTGTGTTAAAAATTATGACTAATGGCTTCTAATTTCGAACCCTGATCGCAATATAAGTTCGTAAATGGTGTATAGCCCGCGGACTATACACCGATGCATCTCCGCTGGTTATACGCGAACTTTTTTTTACTGCACTGCCTGATTTAGGGGTGCGGGTTATACACCGGGTGCGGGCTATACACCCGAAAATACGGTAAATGTTTCTATTACTAAATGTAATACGAAGATTATTGTTTTGAAAAAGAGGTATTAAAACAAATAATAGAAAAATGTAAAAATGTAAAAATGTAAAAATGTTGCGAGACCTGCATTTACATATAAAATATTTCTTCTTTTAGAAATAATTTCAGAAGGTTTCTTTTCTACTATCCTAAATAAATTCAAATAGAAATTTGTTCCAAATGTTTATAACTATAATTCTGCTGAAAGGATTTTCACTATTAGTTATAATTAGTTATCGCACAGATACGTTTGGCCTTTATAATATAGATAGTTAGATTATTTGTGAATAAAGTCGTGAAAGAATCAATGTGTGTTAGAATGAATGTATTTTTTTCAATTTAAGGTATGTGCCTACCTTCGGGGCACTTTTTTTGAAATATGTAAAATTTTTATGAAACACACATGTTTTTAGATAAAATGGGACATAAAACTGTTAATTTAAACAAAATTTCAACAAAATTTTCATTAATTTTGGAAATTTAGGTGATTTTTAGCAAAATTTTAGTGAAAATTTGCACTTACGCCAAACCTCCTTTAACAAATTCTAATGAATATTGTGCAATGATTTTCATACAGTACATGAATAACACATTTATCTGTGTTATGAACCAAAAGATTTTCAGTGCCACTAAAAGTTATTGAAATATTCCAACTTTTGTGCGAAAACTCAAAAATTTCTTTAAAACGATCACTTTTTCAAAGGAAAAAAATTAATAAAAAAATTAAATAAATACACAGAGCTTAGCTTCTGGTTCATAACACAGATAGGAATGTTTAAAACATTTTTGCAAAATTTCAAGTGAAAATCTTAAAAACATTTTGAGAAATGACAATTATCGCAAAGGAAAATCACGAAAAACAAAGTTTCTCAGAAAACGGCTTTAAAGATTTTAATGCACAGCAGAAAATTTTTTACCCTCTCTAGACTTTTAAAACTCACTGCATTTGTAGGTCAATTCATCTTTAGCTTTATTCTTAACTAATTTTGCCTTTTTTTTTTTGCTTTTCAGATTTTTCTGAATTATTTTTGTTGAAGGCAGTGACCGACAAAATTTTGGAGAAAAATTGCATTTACGTTAAACCCCTTGTAACAAATTCTACTAAATATATTAAAAGAATTTTGATACAGTACATAATTAACATGTTTATCTGTGTTATGAACCAAAAGGTTTGGAATACCACTAAAAGTTATTGAAATATTCCAAACTTTGTAAGAAGCTTTTTTTTTTTTTTTTTTAAATTAACTTTTCAAGGAAAAAATTAATTAAAAATTCAAATATATATACAGAGTTTAGAATTTAGTTCATAACACAGCTAGGAATGAATAAAACATTTTGGCAAAATTTCAAGTCAATAACATAAAAACATTTTGAAAAATTACATTTATCGCAAAGGAAAATAACGAAAAATAAAATTTCTCAGAAAATAAGATTAAAAATTTTAACGCAGAACAAAAATGTTTGTACTTACTTTAGAAGTTTAAAACTCTCCATATTTATAAGTCAATCCCTCTTTTTCTTCGTTCTTAACTAATCTTGCCTTTTTTCTGGCTTTTTGTTTCTTTCTAAATAGTTTTGTTGAAGGCAAAGACTGTCGCTTCGATTTCTGTATTCTCTCTATATCAAATCCCATGTAGTTTCTCAATGTTTGTGGGTTAACTTCCACTCCTAGCAGCTTAAATACAGGTATTAATCCCAAATATCCAGAATTAAACAATAAGACTGCAATGTGGGTCCCTAAAAACAATGTTTTTTGCTCAACAAATGTTTCTTTCGGCAAAACACTCCATAACACATTGTTGAAACACTCATTATTATTTTGTGTCATTCCATGTAAGCATTTTTTCAACAAATTTTTATCACACAGTTCGAGGTAAGAAGGTTTTACAGTCTTTATAACAGAATCTGGGAGACCCGGTGAGTTTTCTGTAAACTTTTTCCCCTCGTGTAATGCTTTTTTATACTTGCACCAACTGTCTGGTCCTTCTGGACATTGTCCATGCATGGGCTTTTTGTTGCTAGAGCAACAATGAAAAAAAGCAGCTATAACAGCAGACTGCATATTTTCTAGGTTGCCAACATTGCTGCGGATAGCAATCCCATAGTAGTTTTGTAATTTATCAATAAATTTATCCGTCAATTTACCTTTTCCACCAAGTCCCTTAGTATTTTTTTTTAATTTTCTCAGCCGTGACCCTACTCTTTTTTGTATATGACCTATACATTCCAATTTTGTGACTGTATTGTCTCCATAAATATCTTTTACTTTCGTAAAAGCCTTGGAATCACCATCTCCATAGTATTCGGTATATTGGAGATCCCGTTTCCTCACAGATCTTTCAAAAATCCTATATGCCCCAATTGTTTCCATATTTCCTGAGGATCCTTTATAATTTGAACACAAATGATCACTTTTTGTTGAATTTGTCTCACACATTCTGCAATATTGTGTCATCGCCTCAATATCTACAATTTTACCTGTGTCAACAGAAATAGCTGAGACACAGCCATTTAGTGACATATAGCCTCTTCGTTGCCATGTTCCATCTACTGACACACCACAAGTTTTGCCTTTTTTTAACTTTTTTACTTCTTCGGAAGCTGTTTTCATATTTTCTTCAGAAGCAACTTGTACTGCTTGCAACACCTTCAGTTCATGCTGTCTGAATGTGCTTTTTGAAATATATGGCAAATTCAAAGTGAAGAACAACTTTTTGCCAGCTGAATACCCTTTTCCAATTAGCCTCATTCCAAAGGTGAATAAAGTGTTGATGGAGCTTTTTTTTCTTCTTTCGGGGTTGATGTAAATCCAGTAATAAAACCACAGTCACAAGTTAAACTGAAGTTGGAGCAAAGTCCTTCTTTGGAATCTTCACTCAGTTTCAGTCCTGTTGTAAAACAATTTGGGCAGCAAAGGGCAGAGAAAATGCTGATCAAGGTTTCTAAATTTATAATCCTATTACCTTTTAATGATTGGACTTCAGCATCTTTGACATCAAAACTGTCGAAAATCTTCAGTTTCGATGAGCTTGCAGTTTCATTATCGGGTAATGCAGTATTTTCTTTCCGAGTAGTAGTGTGCTGATTTCCGTGAAACGTACGCTTTTTTGCTTTCTTAGACCGAGCTTTCGGCATATTTGAGAAGAATTTATAATAAGAACTCAATAAAATAAACCTCAAAATAATATAAAAAGCAGGAATTAAGAAATAAAAATCACTGAAAATGATAGCACGCTGTAGCAAAAAAGATGTAAACAACGATCTCGAGGTTACACCGTTGCCGTTCTGTAACTCAAAAATAAGTGAAAAATCTGTTGCCAAATACAAATAAACTAGTAAAAAACAAATACAGGAAACTTTACTGCATATTTAAAAAAAGATTTCTAGTTTTAAGTTGTGTAAAAGTGCTAAAATAATAGCTCAAATTCATTGTTTACATTTTTACAGCTCTTTAAACGCTCACTTCCTGTCTCCGAAATTCCACTTCCGGTTTACTATTTGCGCAATAACTTCGCTTCTAATTATCGTAGAAACAAAAATAAAACAGTTTTAGAATCTTGAATGTATAGACAATAAAATAAGCTAATAAAAAAAAAATTGGAAAATTTTCAGAAAAATCACGATTTTGAGGCAGGCACATACCTTAAATAAATCATTTAAAAATACTTCCAAATAGATGCTAAAACGAAATTCCACTTTTATGTTATCAGGCAATAAAATAAAATAAAAAAAATATTTAAAAACAAACGAAATTATGACTTGAAGAAAAATGCGAACTTTTAACAATCATCAATATAACTAGTACTTAAATGTAAGAAAGGCAGTTTATAAGCTAAATTTGATTGGGAGGGAGAAAATATATCCATTTTTATTCAAGTTTATCCATTTATTTTCATTTTTTTTCTTCTGTAGAAATAATAAGCTTTGCAATTTTATTTATTAGTTTGCTTTTCCAAAACGTAAGAATATTTTATCCTCTTTTCTGGAAAAATCCAAACAAACATAATCTTTATCTTTTATTTTCGAAGTACTTGCCATTGCTTATTTAAAATTTTACCATTACTTTGAACAATAAAGCAACTTTCGATGATATTTTTCCCCCTTAAATTACAGAGCTTTTGTTTAAATAGGCAATTATGACGCTAGCATTTCGTTTGACGACGCAGTTTTTGTTTTTTCATTTATACGGAAGAAAAATTTTGGATATAAATAGCTTATATGTTTTCAATAAAGAATTATTTACTCGCAAAACTTTAGTCTTTTCATAATTTAAAATGTTCATTTATTAAAAACTATTGTCAATGTTAGTTTTGAAAGAAAATTAACTGTTCAAATTTTCGAGACAATGAAATGTTTTGTAATGCCAATGTTTTACTTTGGATTTAATAACTATAACTCATTTGAGTAAGCTTTATTCTTTCTTTATTTAAAAATATCAAGCAATTGCTTGTTTTATAAGGCCAATGTTTTATTTTGGATTTAATAAATATGAGGTGGAACCCGTCGAAATTCGACGAAAGAAAATATTTTTAAAAGAACTGTTTCATTTATTTATAATAAATCTATAAATTTAGTTACAGTAAAAAATACATCTTATATTGGTCAGTCTAACTCTCAAGCAAATATTATTTTAAGTTAAAATTAACAAAATCAATATTTACCAGATTTTATAATAAACGCATTTTAATCTTTTTTTTCTTTCTTTTTTTCTTTCAATTTTAAGAGAAAATGGAATGATCCTGTTGCCACAAGTACAAAATTGGTACTAAAAATTATAAAAAAATTAATATACCAAAAATTAATTGCGATACAGCTTTGAAACAAATTGCATTTAAAAGTACATTTTTTCCTCTATACGACGGTCTAGAAATTTTAAATGTACGATGTTTAGAAGTGTAAAGTTTTCAGTACCAAAAATTGCAAAACCGAAATCACGTGGAAAGGTGTTGAACATTTTAGATTCTAATTTTTTTTTTTTTAATTTTAAGAGAAAATGGAGTGTTTCTGTTGCCAAAATTACAAAATTGGTACTAAAAACTATAAAAAAAAAATTAATATCAGAAAATTTAATTTAGATACAGCTTTCAAACAAATTGTATTTAAAATTACATTTTTTTTCTCTATGCGACGGTGTAAAAATTTAAAGTATGCGATGTTTAGAAGTGTAAATTTTACTGTAGCGAAAATTGCAAAACTTAAATTGCAGGGAAAAGTGTTGCCATTCGCAAAATGACGTATGAACAGATACGTTTGACCTCTATAATATAGATAGATAGATAGATAGATAGATAGATAGATAACGCTTGAGTAGTTTTATTCTTTCTTTATTTAAAAATATCAAGCAATTACATGTTTCATCTTTTTTCATATCATTTTCATCATGTAATTTGAAAGTAATTTTAGGTAGCTTTCATTACAAAAAGTAAAAAGCTACCTATTGCGGTCGTCCGGAGGAAAGCACTTCCGGAAAATTTTGGTATATTTTCACCGATCATGACCCCCAGACCCCAAAACCACCCTCCGTTCAAATGTTGACATATATATATATATATATAACCATATATATATATATATATATATATATATATATATATCTGATTTTTGTCATGCGATAACTAACGTATTTATGAACCGATTTGAATGAAACTTGGTATGTACATGGTACATACAAATGTCTCGACCGAGTTCGTTGGCCAGCATCATCCGCCATTTTGTTTCAAAATGGCGGCCATTTTAAATTTTTAAAAAAATTTAAAATTTAAAATTAAATGCGAAAAAATTAAAATTTGAAAAATATTTTTCTTTTACCTGTTAGAACTTAAAACAAAGATTCCAGAACATTTTTTATTTTGTCAATATCTTAAAAAATGATTGAGTTATAGCACTTTGAATTTTTCTTATGGCTGACATTTTGAAACGATCTGATTTTTGTCACGTAATAACACGCGTATTTATGAATAGATTTCAATTAAACTTGGTATGTACATAGTACATACAAATGTCTCGACCGTGTTCGTTGGCTTGCATCATCTGCCATTTTGTTTCAAAATGGTGGCCATTTTAAATTTTTTAAAAAATTTAAAATTTAAAATTAAATGCAAAAAAGTCAAAATTTGAAAAATATTTTTCTTTTACGTGTTAGAACTTAAAACAACGATTCCAGAACACTTTTTATTTTGTCTATATCTTACAAAATGATTGAGTTATAGCACTTTGAATTTTTCTTATGGCTGACATTTTGAAACGATCTGATTTTGTCACGTGATAACACGCGTATATATGAACCGATTTCAATGAAACTTGGTATGTACATAGTACATACAAATGTCTCGACCGAGGTCGTTGGCCAGCATCACCCGCCATTTTGTTTCAAAATGGTAGCCATTTTAAATTTTTTAAAAAATTTAAAATTTAAAATTAAATGCGAAAAAGTCAAAATTTGAAAAATATTTTTCTTTTACGTGTTAGAACTTAAAACAACGATTCCAGAACATTTTTTATTTTGTCTATATCTTACAAAATGATTGAGTTATAGCACTTTGAATTTTTCTTATGGCTGACATTTTGAAACGATCTGATTTTGTCACGTGATAACACGCGTATTTATGAACCGATTTCAATGAAACTTGGTATGTACATAGTACATACAAATGTCTCGACCGAGTTCGTTGGCCAGCATCATCCGCCATTTTGTTTCAAAATGGTAGCCATTTTAAATTTTTTTAAAAATTTAAAATTTAAAATTAAATGCGAAAAAATCAAAATTTGAAAAATATTTTTCTTTTACGTGTTAGAACTTAAAACAACGATTCCAGAACACTTTTTATTTTGTCTATGTCTTACAAAATTATTGAGTTATAGCACTTTGAATTTTTCTTATGGCTGACATTTTGAGACGATCTGATTTTGTCACGGTGTAACACGCGTATTTATGAACCGATTTCAATGAAACTTAGTATGTACATACTACATACAAATGTCTCAACCGAGTTCGTTGGCCAGCATCATCCACCATTTTGTTTCAAAATGGTGGCCATTTTAAATTAAAAAAAATAAAATTTTAAATTAAATGCGAAAAAACTAAAAGGTGAAAAATATTTTTCTTTTACGTGTTAAAACTTAAAACAACGATTCCAGAACACTTTTTATTTTGTCTATATCTTAAAAAATGATTGAGTTATAGCACTTTGATTTTTGCTTATGGCTGACATTTTGAAACGGTCTGATCTGAACGATCCATCATGTTGCTTTAAAATGGTATACACTTTAATGATATCGTGGAATTTGGTGACTCTCTAAATAGCTTAAAATAAAACTAGGTTGAATAAAAGATGACTAATTTCTAAAAATTCCTATTAATATTCAGTCTTGACAAAAACTAGTATTCAATCTTATAAAATCACTAATTTTTAAAGATTATTTCCACTAATTTGAGCTTAGTATTTTTGAACAATGTAACTTACTTTAAAATCAATAAATATATATATAAGTATATGAAAGCTACCTCTTCCTCCCGGCATTGCCGGAAGGACTTTTTGAGAGATAAAAACATTTATCAAGGTTCGCAGCGTTCATAAAATTTCTGCTTTTAAAACAGCCATCTTTGCGATAGATTTTTATAGTAAATGTTTCTATGATAAATGTAGTACGGAAATTATTGTTTTGAAAAAATGGTATTAAAAGAAATGGTAAAAAAGTTTAGAAATGTTACAAGATCTGCATTTATATTGAAAAAAATGAAATACTCAAAAATAAGTACATCAGTGTACTCATACTGAATTGAGTACGTTTGGATCAAAAATGATCACATTGCTTTTTCAATTTTGAAATATCACATCTTATGAAATCCAAACTAACGATAATTTTGTATTCTTTAATGGTTTATATCATTCATGGTGGCATAAAAGATGCTTATTAAAGTAAATATTAAATTATACACAATATTTTGAAATAATTTAAAAGTGCTAGCATAAGATACTTTGAAATAATACTCTTACCATAAAAATATTCGATTTGGGTATTTTGCTAATAATTTTTGCTATATTTCTTAGTAATGATTATTAAACATTTATTGCTAATAATTTTGAGCAAGAAATAAATGCTAGTATATTTTTACTTTAATTTATAAATTAAGAGGGTAGTTCATGGCGATTCACATTTGAACACAACCATGGAATCAAAAATGAGTACACGTGTTTCTTAGTTTTGAGTACATTTGGGTCAGAGCTATTTTGAGTATGTGAAGTACTTAAAATGGGTACTTTTAAAATGAATACTTAAATGAGTACTTTTTATTCAGTTTTGAGAAGCCATTTTTTTTTCAGTGTATATATTAAACATTTCTTCTTTTATAAATAGTTTCAGAAGATTACTTATTCTACTATCCTAAATAAATTCAAATAGAAATTTTGTTCCGAATGTTTATAACTGCTGAAAGGACTTGCACTATTTGTTAGATAATTTTTCAGGGAAGGTTTCAGCATGTAGCAAATTGTTCCAAGTCACTCAGATGTAGAATTATGAAGAAAAATTCTATAATGAGGCGAGCAAGATTATGAAAGATTAGCTTTTTTTGAAAAAGAAAAAAAAACACTAGACGGATTTTGATCAGGCTTGCATTGTTAAATATTTTTTTAGGATGGTTTTAGTATATTCTACAAAGATTACTAGATTACTAGATTACTAGATTACTAGATAATATTCTACAAGATTAGTCGTTTTAAAAAGATACAATGGTGGTTTTTGATAAGACTTGCCATTTTAGATAATATTTCAGGGGAGGCTGTCGTCTTATCATTCTTTCCTAAAACCTTTTTTAAATGATTTAGTAAAAGAGATCCGCCGAAAAACATTTTCGACGGATTTACACGTTTTAGGGGTCAGAGATTACAAAAAACATGTTTTTACAAAATGTCTGTCTGTCCGTGTGTCCATATATCGCCATTCTATCATCAAAAAGTGTATAATGATATGCATCGAATTGAAATAAATTTTTTGTGAATGTTTTTGGCTGTGGCAAGTAGGTCCTCCTTCAATTTTGAAATATTCCGTCGGAAGGGGGCGCTGCAATAGCGATTTTTGTGCCATTTTCAATATTGTACCGCATAAAAGTGTATGAAGTTATGCATAGAGATGAATAAATTTTTTTGTGCAAGTGTTTGACTAGGGCTGGTTGGTCCTCCCTGAATTTGAAAAAAATCCGCCGGAAGGCGGCGCTGCAATAGCAATTTTTGAGCCATTTTCTATATTGTACCACCTAAAAGTGTATGAAGTTATGCATAGAATTGAACGACATTTTTTGTGTAAATGTTTGGCTATGGCTAGTAGGTCCACCTTAAATTAAATTTAACACGAAATTTTAAAAAAATTGCTGGAAAGGGTCACTATAATCACGATTTCTGTGCCACTTTCATTATTTTACCATCAAAAAGTGCATAAAGTTATGCATAGAACTGAACTAAAATTTTTGTATATGATTATTTTTGGGTGTGGTAAGTAGGTCCTTCCTGAATTTGAAAAAAATCTGCTTATTATTCTATTGTCCATCGGCTCGTGCAGAGACGGAAACTCGTTTTTGCTCCGATTAATTGACTGAAGCAGAAATTTAAGATGAAAATCAAAGTTGATATATTATTGAATTAAAATTATTAAAGAATTAACATATGTAAATACTTTTTTAATGTTAAAATGTACTTATGTGATAGAAGAAAGTTTTAGGATTGGCACATCCAACTAAGCGTTTGGCTATGACTAGTTGGTCCTCCCTGAATTTGAAAAAAATCCTTCGGAAGAGAGCGCTGCAATAACGATTTTTGTGCAATTTTCGATATTTTATCACAGAAAAGTGAATGAAGTTATACATAGAATTGAATGAAATTTTTTGTATAGGTATTTGGCTATAGTCAGCAGACCCTCCCTGAATTTGAAAAAAAAATCCGCCGAAAGAAGGCGCTACAATCGCGATGTCTGTGCCATTTTTATTATTTTACCATCAAAAAGTTATTGAAGTTATGTACAGAACTAAACTAAATTTTTTGTGCATGATTATTTTTGGGTAGGACCGAGTAGATCTAGATCCTTCCTGAATTTGAAAAAAAATCTGCCTATCGTCGTATTGTTCATCAGCTCGTGCAGAGGACGAAAACTCGTTTTTACTCCGATTAATTGACTGAAGTAGAAATTTAAGATGAAAATCATAGCTGGTATAGTATTGAATTAATAATATCAGCACATTAACATGTGTAATTAAATTTTGAAATATTAAAATGTACATATGAGATAGAAGAAAGTTTGGGGATTGACACATCCGACTAGTTTATGAATAAATTTCTTTAATGTAATATGTATGTTGATTTTATGGATATTTTAAAAGAATCTTAACTTTTATAGCATGCAATGAAAATAAATACAAGCGTGGTAAAGATAGGGATAAAATACTTTATTGGCAATAGTTATCTAATTCATAGTTTATAATACTAAATAAACTTTTAAGGAAAAAAATTAATTAAACTTAAACATGAATTAAATTAGATTATTGACAAAAATAAATTAAAATATTTTATTCCAACATAATTCCTGTAAATCCCTTTCATTCTATGCTAAAGCTATGACACGAGGTAGTCAGTTATAAGTACACAAAATTTGCACTCTTTGACTTATACAGTTTTTTTTTTGTACAGATACTGCGACAGACGGATAGACAGAGGACAGAGAGCGAACAGAGTTTCGTCAGATAAACGAAACCTTAAAAAAGATAAATTCCTCCAAAACACAAAAGATTCTCACATTTGAGTTTTTATTTTGACAAAAGGCATAACCCGTCGAATTTCGACGAAAGAAAATGTTTAAAAAGAACTGTTTCATGATTTTAATAAACCTACAAAATTAACTACAATAAAAATGCATCTTTAAGTCTAACTCCTTAAAAAATGATCCTATTTCTATAAAACTCAGTTGTAGAAATTGTTAAAATTTAACTTTAATCGTATATGTAAGCAGCAAAAAAATAACAAAGATTTGTTATTATGATAAAGTTATCAATTAAAGCTCTTGTGCTAACATTCAAAAATGAAAAAAAAAAAAAAAAAAAAAGAGAGAGAAAAGCTAAATTTATTCCACTTTGATTCAATCACAGAATTTTTTTTTCCCGTGAAATCTAAACCCGACACCATTTTTCACCGTATCAAAATTTAAATATGCACCTTTCATATCTGTATTCATCCTTCAGAAAAAATCTGTATTTTAATTTGATCATTTTAATTCAAAATTTGAAGTCTCAATGGTATTAACTGAAACAGGTACTAAACTATTTATATTATTTTAAGTAGGAATGAAATTTTGGAAATGAAACCAAAATTCACCGGGTTTTCAACAGACTCTTGACACAGCACGTACTTTATTTTTATTTTTATTTTATTATTTGTTATTATTTTATTTTTATTATTCACTTTTAATAGCAACACAAAGATACAGTATTCAGCTTTTTTTCGGCTTTTTCCCTTTTCTTTTAATAGGCATGGAGTATTTCTGTTGCCACGCTCAGAAAAACATTATTAAAACTACAAAAAAATTAATATTAGAAAAATAAATTAAGATACAATTTTCAAATAAATTGCATTTAAAAGTAATTTTTTCCCTATATGACAGTATAAAAAACTGAAAAGGTGCGATGTTTAGAACTTTAAAAATTTGCAGTAGTAAAAATTGCAAAACCGAAATTGCATTTCAAATTTTAGTGTTGCCATTCGCAAAATGACGTATACAAAACGCACGGATACATTGGTCTTTATAATATAGATAGGAAATTACAAAAAAAGAATATATATATATATATATATATATATAACAAAACCAAAAGAAATTCCAAATCCCAAGTTTTAGATTTTTTGAATGGTAACTCATGGAAAATTACTTCTGTAAACACTTTTGACTTTGAGAATCTGTTTGGCAGCATTCCTCACAATTTGATTGTGGGGGTATTTGAAAATATTTATGTTGAATTTGAATATGTTTTAAAAGTAGATAAGAAGTTTTGGATTGATTTAATTAAGTTTTGCCTATTTGAAAATGTTTTATTTAATGGAATTAATTATTATAAACAAAATAAGGGGGTGCCAATGGGAACTAGTTTTTCAAGTGCGTTCTCTAATCTATTTTTATATTTTTACGAAAAAAATTTCAATAATATTTCCTTCTTTAGATATGTAGACGATCTTATAGTATTTAACTGCAATAATTTTGAGGAAATAAGCCTTAACATTTACCCTAATGAGCTCGTCCTGAACCGAACCGATGATGGTGAACAAATTACTTTCTTAGATCTTAAAATTAAGAAAAACAAGGGAAAATGGTTGATTGGGCTTTATGATAAAAGGAAGGATTTTAATTTTGAAGTTAATAGCCTCACTTACTGGTTTTCATGTATTAGCAATAAAGTTTTAAAAAATATTATGTATTCACAAGTTAATAGGATCCGCAGGATTTGCAATAACAAAACAGATCTAGAATTGGCTATGAGTGGTTTAAAAAAGATTTTAATGGTTAACTGTTATCCATCTTATATGTTAACTGAAAGTTTCTGAGTCTCAGTGTTTCTTTACTTACGGATGCTTGATTTCAATTTAGGGCGAGATTGAAGCGCTAGTGAATGGCCCCACTAGCTGAAGAGGGTTTTGTATTCCTGGGGGTTTGTATTTTACAATTTTATTTTTTATATTTAGTTTTGTAGGTAATTTTCCTTTTTTGTTTGTGTAATTTTTGGTCTTGTGCTTTGGTATTTTTAAAAAATTTGTATATATTTATAATATTTTTGAAGGTTTTGGTTTGATTTCTGAAATCTGAGAAGTTGGGGGCTAAGGATGTAATTTAGCTTATGAGCCTACATCCTTTCAGAAACTTCTCTTTATTTACCCCTACATGGAGGGGCCTCCCTGATGAAGACTTCCATGTATTTTGGGGATTTGGAATTTCTTTTGGTTTTGTTATATACATTTTTACATTTCTTTTTGTAGCATTTTGCGCATTGGTCTGTAAAAAACTGTTTATTTGTTTCTTCATTTTTTAAAAAATTAATTGAATGGTTTAAATAAAATTGTGTATATTAAAAATGGGGTTTGGCCAAGTAGCTATTAGCGCTGGTTTTCTCCTTTTTTAAGTTTATTTTTAAATTTATTTTTAAGTTTATTTTTAGTTTAGTTCCTTTTTAATTAGGTTCCCCCCCCCCCCTCCCCCATTTTCGAAATACTTCTTGGTTTTAGAGTTCGGCTTTGACTTTCAAGTTTACTTATTTTGATTCCCTTTCAGGTACTTTAAAAACTTATCATGGAAAGTAATAAAGAAAAAATTTGCATAGCACCAGGTCCGTCGCGTGCTCAAACAAGGGGCCCTGGGGATTATTTTGGTACAGGAATTTCCCCGGTAAAAAAGCTACCGTACCAAATGTTTTTAGTTGATCTAAAATTTAGAAAATCTTTAAAAAAATTTAGTGTTTGTAGTGATAAACGATGTCTTACTTGTCCTTATGCTGGCAAAGAACAGATTGAAAATGATCAAGATATTTTTTGTAAAACTAATAATGTTGTTTATTTTTTAGAATGTGGAATCTGTAAATTTGGTTATATTGGACAGACTTCTGGTAGTTTAAATATTAGGATTACTGGGCATAGAAATGATATAAGAAAGAAAAATAACAAAAATTGTAACGATATTGAGATTGAGCACTTTCAAAAACATGAGTTTAAAAGTATTAGCATTTATATTTTGGATATAGTTCCCAATAGGGAAGATAGATTAAAAGTTGAAAATATGTATATGTACAGACTTAAAACAATTTATCCATATGGCCTGAATTCAGAATTTAATGGTATTAATGTTGTTAATAGGGGTGATTTTTGCGGTTTCAGTAAATTTAGATTAAAGGATTCATTTTTTACATTTAACAAGAGAGGGAGTAGAGGAAAAGGAAAAAGTAAATTTAAAGCAGATATTTTTGATACTATTGATTCTGTAAATAAAGATTATGTTAATTTTTATGATATTAATGAAATAAAAAATAAAATTTTTAGATTAAAAAATAAAGTTATTAAATGGTTTTTGAGGAGTAAGTTTGATAGTTATAAATTTAAAAATCAGTATATAAAGGATATTGTTATTGATTTATTTAAATATAAAACTGGTTTCAGTGATTTAAATAAAATAAAATCTATACGTGAAGAAACTCTTGAAAATTTTGTTTTGTGTTTTAGAGATAAGATTTTTGATTCTATTAAATTTAAGAATATTCTGAAAGATTGTAATAGCCTTTTCCCTCTTAAAAATAGCTTTAAAATTAGAATTACTTATAGTTATGACAGGACATTAAAAAATCTTATTTGTAACTATAATGATTATAGTAAGAATCTAGATTTAATTAAAGGGGATGATTGTTACTGTGATTTAGACTGCTATAAAGATTATATTAATCCAGATTTTGGACATATTGTTTCAGGAGATTTAAATATTGTAAAAGATGTTCAGTTAAGGAATATTATGAGTTTGGGTTCTGGATTTAGATTAAACTTTAATTATAGTAATCTTAAAATTATAGAATTTATGGAAAAGGATTTGGATGCCTTTATTTTAAAAGTTTCATATAAATATAGTTGGCCTTTTGAGGATTTTAGAGAATGGAAATTAAAGTTTATGGTATTATTTAAAAAAGATTTTTTGTTTTTTAGAGACTATTATAATAAGGGTTGTTCTAAAAAATTTCATTATAATTTCGATTTAAAAACCAGTATAGCTAAATTAAAAGAAAAGTTTATTATTGCTACTGTTGATAAAGCAAGTAGTAACTTTGCTTTAATTTGTAAAGTTTTCTATAGGAATCTTCTTTTGAAGGAATATACCTGTAATGAATCTTATAAAACGTTAACTGAAAACCCCTCTAAAATAAAAAAACGTATTTTGGATTTTGATAAAAAATTTGGAATTAGTAGGAATTACTTTGTATTTCCTTACCTTTTTGCGACTGTTAAATTTCATAAGAAACCAGTAAAATTTCGCTTCGTTACCTGTGGTACTAATAGTTATAATTGCAAAGCGGGTAAAATTTTGTTTGGTTTACTGAATTTAATTTTAAAGGAAATAGAAACTTTTGATTGCAATACAATCATTGGCAATAACCTTAAAGTTTTAGATTTTTTGAATGGTAACTCATGGAAAATTACTTCTGTAAACACTTTTGACTTTGAGAATCTGTTTGGCAGCATTCCTCACAATTTGATTGTGGGGGTATTTGAAAATATTTATGTTGAATTTGAATATGTTTTAAAAGTAGATAAGAAGTTTTGGATTGATTTAATTAAGTTTTGCCTATTTGAAAATGTTTTATTTAATGGAATTAATTATTATAAACAAAATAAGGGGGTGCCAATGGGAACTAGTTTTTCAAGTGCGTTCTCTAATCTATTTTTATATTTTTACGAAAAAAATTTCAATAATATTTCCTTCTTTAGATATGTAGACGATCTTATAGTATTTAACTGCAATAATTTTGAGGAAATAAGCCTTAACATTTACCCTAATGAGCTCGTCCTGAACCGAACCGATGATGGTGAACAAATTACTTTCTTAGATCTTAAAATTAAGAAAAACAAGGGAAAATGGTTGATTGGGCTTTATGATAAAAGGAAGGATTTTAATTTTGAAGTTAATAGCCTCACTTACTGGTTTTCATGTATTAGCAATAAAGTTTTAAAAAATATTATGTATTCACAAGTTAATAGGATCCGCAGGATTTGCAATAACAAAACAGATCTAGAATTGGCTATGGGTGGTTTAAAAAAGATTTTAATGGTTAACTGTTATCCATCTTATATGTTAACTGAAAGTTTCTGAGTCTCAGTGTTTCTTTACTTACGGATGCTTGATTTCAATTTAGGGCGAGATTGAAGCGCTAGTGAATGGCCCCACTAGCTGAAGAGGGTTTTGTATTCCTGGGGGTTTGTATTTTACAATTTTATTTTTTATATTTAGTTTTGTAGGTAATTTTCCTTTTTTGTTTGTGTAATTTTTGGTCTTGTGCTTTGGTATTTTTAAAAAATTTGTATATATTTATAATATTTTTGAAGGTTTTGGTTTGATTTCTGAAATCTGAGAAGTTGGGGGCTAAGGATGTAATTTAGCTTATGAGCCTACATCCTTTCAGAAACTTCTCTTTATTTACCCCTACATGGAGGGGCCTCCCTGATGAAGACTTCCATGTATTTTGGGGATTTGGAATTTCTTTTGGTTTTGTTATATACATTTTTACATTTCTTTTTGTAGCATTTTGCGCATTGGTCTGTAAAAAACTGTTTATTTGTTTCTTCATTTTTTAAAAATTAATTGAATGGTTTAAATAAAATTGTGTATATATATATATATATATATATATATATATATATATATATATATATATATATATATATATATTCTTATATATATATATAGCAATATATTATAACAAACCTGTTGAATATTTCAATCAATGGAAAATTTTAGTCATTGATAAATTAACTAAGTCTTTAAAATATAATATTTCACATCGAGATTATGTAAATATAAAGCATTTTTTCAACCAAATCACTAAATTGCAACAAAACTTTTCCATAACTTATGTTGATAAATCTCCAAATAATTATGCAATTATATGTAAATCTTATTATCATCAACTGCTTAAATCTAGTATATCTATTAATAATACATTCCAAAAAACTAATGATAACATAATTGTAAACAATCGTAAAATTAAAGGATTTTATAAATTATTAGACATTAACTCTACTAACTTTAAATATCCTTTTCTAGTCCTTATACCCAAATTTCATAAAAATTCTGTTAAATTTAGAACAGTTACAATTGGTTGCAATATTTTTAATAATGCTGCTAACAAACTTCTATTAACAATTCTTAATCAAATATATAAAATTACTAAAACCAGTGATAATACACATTGTATAAAGAATAGTTATGAACTGGTCAATATTATGAAAAATCTTAAATGTATAAAAAAAATATAACTATACTTATGACTTCAAAGATCTTTTTAATAATATCGATTTATTAGATTTACATATTATTATAAATGATCTTTTAAAAAAATATCAACATGATTTGGATCTACCAACGAACATTGATACTGATTATTTTCATACTTTAACTAATTTCATTATATATAATAATTTTATCATTCAAGATAACATTATATATATTCAAAAAATTGGTATACCATAAGCTGGTAGAACATCTAGTATATTATCAGACTTATACTTGTATCATTATGAACGTAATTATTTTAATAATAAAATACATTTATATCGATATATAGATGATATAATTTTAATTGATACTGATAATACCAGTATATCTCCATAACCCGTTGATTATCCATCCAATCTAGAAATTACAAAAAACCTGCTTTTTAATAATACCATTCACTTTTTAGACCTTAAAATTATATTAAAAGAAAACAAATTAATAACTGATATATATGACAAACGGAATGAATTTAATTTTAAAGTTAATACATTTACCAATTTTAAATCCTGTTTTCATAATTCTGTATATCGTAATATAATCCTTAATCATTTATATAGAATAAAATGTTTATGTTCGTCTCATTTAATTAATACAAATATTAAAAAGCTTGTTTATGATGCTATAATTAATGGTTTTCCTAAAAAATTCATATATTCTTTAATATACAATTAGTAAGTACATGATCTAATAATTAATTAACACTTTGCATAAAAAAGTACAAAAAAAATTATTAAAACATAAAAAATAAGAATAAAAAATTAAAAATGTAAAATATATATATATAATGTATATAATAGGTTGGTTGGGTGGATAGATGTTAGAATACGGTGGAGGGCGGTGTTGTCTGGATAATACGCAAAGGTTAATTTAATATATTTAAAAAAAATAGGGTCGGAAATTCATTTGTAAATTTGGTACAAAATTTCTATGGAGTTTAAATGACACCAATGTATAGATTATTGTTTAGTTATATCTATTATATAAATAATGTTAATCATTTACATTATTAAATTGCACTTCACTTTTAATAAATTAGTGTACTATATCACTACTAAATGTATAGGGTACATTTCTTAATAAGCTATTTTTTAATCTTTAATCTTCCTTAATTAAGATATAGAGTTCAGCCTAGCATAGTCAAAATAAATGTTATTGATTTAAATAATAATAGGGTACACTATGGTGTATGATTTAATTTTTCTGTTATTACATTTTGATTCAGAATTTCAAGAAATGGGAGTGAAGTTTTTGAAAAAATTGTTCATTGAGATGTAACACACGAGTGACACACGACCTCTGAACAAGGTTTAGTGGATACCTGTTAATTTAGTAGTTCATAAAGCATAAAAAATTATTTCATTAAACCTGGAGTTTAGAAAAACTTTAAATACATGAAATGTAAACGTTTGAATTAATTTTTTAACGATATTAATGTACTTTTACCTTTGTACAATATTAGTAAAATAATAAGGAGGTTGTCTATCAATCCTATGCAAAAGTCAAATACAAAACTTGAAAAGTGTGTAATAAGTTATTAACCTTCCTTTAATTTCTTTTATCTACTATTATTTTATATCAACTAGGGGGGGCCCCCTACTCGCTATGCTCGCCAACCCCCCGCGTAATCGCTTTGCGATTTCAAATTATTGGCTACCCCTGCTTGCTGCGCTCGCCAATACCCCATGGTATGAATAAGCAGTTGCAGACCTTTCAAATGATGTGTCACACGACTGGTGTTGTAAAGAAATTAAAAATGTGCCCCCCTGGTGGCAGAGTGGGGGGCGACACAAAAGACATCCATAATATGAATAAGCAGCTGCAGACCTCTCAAATGATATGTCACACGACTGGTGTTGTAAAGAAATTAAAAATGTGCCCCCCTGGGAGGCAGAGTGGGGGTGATACACAAGACATCCATAAAATAAATAAACAGTTGCAGACCTTTCAAATGATGTGTCACACAATTGGTGTTGTAAATAAATTAGAAAATGCGCCCCCTCTGAGGGCAGAGGGGGGGTTACACACAAGATATCCATAATATGAATAAGCAGTTGCAGACCTCTCAAATGATGCGTCACACAATTGGTGTTGTAAAGAAATTAAAAATGTGCCCCCCTGGGGGGCAGAGTGGGGGATGACACACAACACATCCATAATATGAATAAGCAGTTTCAGACCTTTCAAATGATGTGCCACACAACTGGTGTTGTAAAGAAATTACAAATGTGACCCCCCCCCAGGGGAGAGCAGAGTGTGGGGGTGACACACAAGACATCCATAATAGGAATAAGCAGTTGCAGACCTTTCAAATCTTGTGTAACACGACTGGTGTTGTAAAGAAATTAAAAATGTGTCCCCCCCTGGGGAGCAGAATGGGGGATAACACACAAGACATCCATTATATGAATAAGCAGTTGCAAACCTCTCAAATGATGTATCAAACGACTGGTGTTGTAAAGAAATTAAAAATTTGGCGAAATATTACAGTTATTGCTAAGTTGGCGTCACTTTTGACAACTAATTGTGGACGCCAAATTTGGCGATATATCGCCAAGTTGGCGACAAACTTGGCGATTGTTGGCGATGTAACCTTTCCTCTCTTTATGGTAACCCATACGGCGATGCATAGACGGAGCCGTTTCCTGATTGGTCTATTCGACTCATGGAAGGAGTGGACAACCCGGATTCGTTAGTTCCGGAAATCTTCCACATCAGCATCATTCCAGGAGTCATTCAGCATCATCCAGGAGCTAGTTTTTTTTTACTATAGAAGGATATAAGTTTTGGGAGCTACTGAAACAGCTTTGAGCATTTGCGAGAATATTTATTTGTGATGATAAAATTAACATATCAAAATGACTCTATTTATAAATAATAAAATTAATGACATTACTCTCTTTAGTATCCGGACTCTCTCAAACCCGCTTCGCAATTCTAGCGAAACATTATTCTCCTCTCCTCAAGCTGGCTTATGCAAAACAAGGTATAAAAAATCTATATTGGCTCGGCCTACAGATACATAAATTTTGAAGTTAGATATTAATTTTATCAACAAAAACGAAATCAAAATGAGAGATAAACATAGCTTAACAATTTTATCTGGCCGAGTTTTTAATTTTATTATTCTATAAGAGTTTATTTTATAAGCATCACGTTAATGTGATTTTGGGGGGGGGGGGATTTCCCCACAATCCGCTCTTTCTCTCTCCCTTTTTTTTTTCTTTAAGACTTGGTTCTATTAAAAACTTATCAATGTAAAATTTGTAGATAATATTAAGAAAATTTATAATAAATTTAAGTGTTTTTAATGTCTTTTGAATTGAAGAAGTTATAAAAAATTTTCTTCTTAAAATACTTTTTTTTTCACACTTTGAAACCATTAAAAAAAACTGTCATAAATTATTATTTTTACATTTTCCTCACACGTTGTAATAACTTTTAATTGATTCAATATAAATCATAACTAAGAAGTTATGGTAGTTTTATCTGTTTTCACAAAACCGTTCCCCATTCTCATACCTCTTGTCCGATTTTTCCCATTAACGAACCTGACGGAGGTTTTCTACCCTTGATTTAATTTACGAGTTTGGAAGAGATTTGTACAAAATTATGAAAGATATTGTGTCCATAAAAAAGTGATATATAAGAAGGAGATATATAAGAGATAAAGTTTTGAACTGAGAGTGGTTTTGGATTCTAAATCATGTTCGGTGTAGATCTGGAAATGTTTTTAGAGATTCCAACATAAGGGACAATATAATATAATACGTTAGTATTTATTACAAAATCTGCTGAAAAAAATTTTCAGAAAGTTATTAGGACAGCTCTTCCTAATCTTTTTTCTTTCTCGTACCTTTTTCTCAGGCTTTTTGTTTTGGAGTATCCCCATTTCTCACAAATACGCAGGCCGAAACTAGTCTTTTTTGCACCCAGGGCAAACATGGATTTTGGCGCCCGCACCCCTTTTGTTCACAAAATATATTTACAAAAAGAATGTAACTAATTTTCTAATAGCCGACCTGTTTTACAATCTATATACATAAAAGAAAGTCTGGATTTCATATTAATCACAGCACAAAAAATCTACCGAACCAAAAATCTTGAAAATAGGGGTAAAAATTCTTCGTATAACACAGAATGCCGCTAAGAAGGGATTTTTGAAAAGTCCACCCCCAAGAGGGATAAAAAAAAGAACGAATTTTAAAAAAATTCCTCAAAAATCGGCTTTTTTAGCTATTTTTCAACTGATAACATATTTTAGTGTGTTTTTTCATTCTGAATCGAATGGTACCAAGCAAATTCTTTTAAATTCAGTAGTTCGTGAGATACTTCACATTTTCCTAATTTGGCGATGTCTTCGGCGCAAAAACCTTAAATTTTCAATCCTTATCTATATATACAAAAGAAAGTCTGGATTTCGTATTAATCACAGCACAAAAAAAATCTACCGAACCAAAAATCTTGAAAATAGGGGTAAAAGTACTTCTTATAACATCGAGTGCCGCTAAGAAAGATTTTTGAAAATTCCATCCCTAAGGGGGGTAAAAAAAAGAACGAACTTTAAAAAAATTCCTTAAAAATTGACTTTTGTAGTTTTTTTTTTCAACTGATAACAGTAGTGTATTTTTTTATGCTGAATCGAATAGTACCAAGCAAATTCTTTTTAATTCAGTAGTTCGTGAGATACTTCACATTTTCCTAATTTGGCGATATCTTCGGCGCAAAAACTGAAATTTTTAATCCTTATCTATATAGATAAGATTTTGTAGTTATTCTTCAAGTGATACCATATTTTAGTGTATTTTTTCATGCTGCATCGAAGGATATTAAGCAAATTCTTTTAAGTCCAGTAGTTCGTGAGATACTTCGCATTTTTCTAATATTATTCTTAAATTCTACTATACTTTGGTATACCCCAGACAGGATGATTTTGACAATACCGTACTAAACATAGGCATAAGAAAAATCGGCAAACAAATTCTTTATTTGACATCCCTTCGTTCTGGTACCTGGGACACATGCCCAATCTGCCTTCCCTTAGTTTTAGCGCTGCAAACACCCCCTCCTTCACACAATTAGATAACGCAAACATGTTTTTTTTTTTTTTTCATCAATAATCTTTTTATCAAAACACTATAATAAATCGAGGAAAATTACATTGACATTTCTAATATTTTTATGACTTTTCTAACCATTTTTGTGGTTTCCACCATTATCGATATTATTTTCACGTAACCCCAAGAGACTCAGTTAGGAACCGCTGGACAAGGATACAGATGTTACAGGCCAAACCCGATTTTAGGCCAAACTAGATTGGCCTAGTCCAAAATAGTCTATCCTAACGCCCATCGGATAAACTAGTTTTTCCTAGGCCAAACTAGTCTATCCTAACGCCCATCGGATAAACTAGTTTTTCCTAGGCCAAACTAGTCTATCCGAACGCCCATCGGATAAACTAGTTTTTCCTAGGCCAAACTAGTCTATCCGAACGCCCATCGGATAAACTAGATTTTCCTAGGCCAAACTAGTTTGGCCGAACGGTCATTAGGATGAAATAGTTTAGCCTGCTATTCATTGGTTTGAATTAGTGTATCCTAGGCCAAACTAGATTGTCCTAGGCCAATTCAATTTGGCGTGATTTTATTGAATTTAAAGACCGCCACGGTGCCAACTTTCTTGTTTTGATCTAAATTAGCCTAGGCCGATGCAATTCGACGCGATTTTAGCTCACAGACTATCAAAGCCTGAGAGCTAATGTACTCGCAGATTCTGTGTGTGTGTATGGCAACCATGTACGTACGTATGTACATACTTATGTATGTACGTATGTAGGACTAATATAACGGACTAATGTGTAACTAATATAACGCGAGCACTCTGGTGTTGGGATTTGGACGCGATTTAATTCAAGCCAGCTGGCTTCGCCCGCTATCGGGCCCCCTCTTTTATATAAAATCTTGAAACGGACGTATGTTGAAGCGAACGAACTTCGAAGTGAAAAAAAACATGATGATAAGTATTTAAGAAAAGGATTTTGCATCGAAATACCACTATTTTCTAATAGTAATTTTTGTAAAAATGTTATATTCTTGGTAGAACTTTTTGAAACTTTGTGATAGTTTATCGCATATGATATAATTTTATAAAAAAAAAGAGTTACATTTCGGCGTGAAAGAGGATGTGGTTGCGAACAAAATCAGGAAATATAACGGAAATTCTATGTTTTAAAGTACCGAGATCTCAAGTAACACATCTACTAATTGGTTGTTTAACGGAGTTTCATTCAAATACAGTTTTGTTAATAATAGAGTACGTACCCTGCTGTTGGAATGAGGAACTAATATAACGTGGCTTAGTTAAAACTTGCTGGCTTCGCCCGCTATCGGACTGGCGTGGGCAGCGGGGATATGGTTCGAATTTCGTTCGCTTCGAGGTTCTTTCGAAAAGGAGGGTTACATTCGGTGATGCGTGCTCAGCATGCTTGCTACGATTTAAATTTTGTTCGCTTCGAAGTTCATTCGAAAAGGAAGAGCCGCATTCGGCAGTACGCGTGCAGCACACCTGCTATACGCTGCCGCAGTCTATGGGGACGCGGCTAAAGAACTAATGCATGAAATTTAATAAAAAATTATATTCTGGTAGTTTCTGATCTAAATTGATGCTGATTAGTTTTTGGTGTAAATCGTTCATCAGGTGGAGTACTGTTTGGCATTTTTTACGATTTATGCATCAGCTTTATCTTAATACCTAATACAATCAAATTTCCATCGAACTTTAGATACAGTTCGTCCATGACATGAGTTGGTGTTGTTTTTATTTTGAAGTAAATCACTCAACATGGCTATGATATGCTGCATTTTTCGCAATTTTCACAATAGCTGTATCTCAAGAACTAATAGACGGAATTTAATTAAAATTTATATTCAGATAGTCCCTGATATAAATCGATACTGATTATTTTTTCATGTAAATAGTTCAAAAGATGGCGTTTCTAAAGTGCGTTTTTACTGATTTACATTAACACTATTTCAATAACTAATTTACGGATTTTCATCAAACTTCCGAATCAGTAAATCCGTGATATGAACGTAATAGATACGTGATAGATACGTAAATCTTTTACGTATTCGTGTTAATTGCTCAATAGGTGGCGCTGTTGTGCTCAATTTTCCCGATTCCTGAAATAGTTTTGTTGCAAGAATTAATGTACGAATTTTTATCAAACTTTAGATTCAGTAAGTCCCTGATATAAATTAGTATTCTGTAGTTTTGGAGTAAATCTCTTGAAAGATAGCGTCGCTATACGGTATTATTCGTGATTATCGCAATAGCTCTATCTCAGGATCTAATGCATTGATTTTCATGAAACTCCAGATTCTGTTACTCCTTGATATAAAAAAGTACAAAAGTACTTTTTAGTTTTTGGAGTAAAGGGTGCAACAGGTGGCGCTGCTATGTGGCATTATTCATGATTATCGCAATATCTCAAGAAGAAATGCACGGATTTTCATCAAACTTCAAATTCAGTTAGTCCCTGATATAAATTAATATTCTTTTGTTTTTAGAGTAAATGGCTCAATAGGTAGCGCTTCTATCCAGTTTTTTATGACTTCTGCGATAATTCAAATATCTGAAATAATACTAATACACAGATTTTCATCAAATTTCAGCTTGAGGTAGAATTTGAAAGACGTTGTTACGGATTTTTCAAAAAGTTCCGGCAAGAATTTAACATTTTTACAAAAATTGCTATTAGAAAATAGTGGTATTTTGATGCAGAATCCTTTTCCTTATTTATCATCATGTTTCTTTCTTTTCGATTCAACTTTCGTAAATACCTAAATCGCGTTGTATTAGTTCCAAATTCCAACACCAGGGTGCTCGCATTAGTTCCACATTCCATCACCAGGGAGCGCACCTTATTACTAACAAAACTGTATCTTAAGAAAACTCCGTTAGAGAATCTATCAGTAGATATGTTACTCGATGTCGCGGTGCTTCAAAACAAGAATTTGAGATTTTTGAAAAAATCACTATTCTTCAATAGTGGCATTAAATGCGAAATATATTTTTATAAATTTATATCATATGTCATAAACTACCTTAAAGTTTTAAATAGATCAACCTAGAATTTCCGTTATATTTCCTGATTTTGTTTGCCCCCCCCCCCCCCCCCTCTTTCCCTTTCGTAATGGGACATTTTATACAATTTTTTATCGCATGTTATAAACTATCACAAAGTTTCAACAATTCCAACAAGAATTTAACATTTTTACAAAAATTACTAATAGAAAATAGTGGTATTTGACGCGGCATCTTTTTTCTTAAATATTTAACATCATGTTATATTATGTTTCAAAAAGTTTCACAAAATTGGTAATATTTAATTAGCAGCTAAAACTTAAAAAAAAACGCTGAGCTTTTTAAAAAAAATCTAGCTTCCCCTTACTCTACCTCCCCGCCGTATCCTAAATTTCAAGTATCATGCTTTATTTAAGATTTTTCTTATTTTTAAAAGGATTCGGATATTTACTTTTTTAATATGAACAATTTCGCGTGAAGTGATGTGTGTGAAAACCAATATCTGTTACAAATTAAAAATCTTTTCATAAAACCAAAAGTTTTTATCCGATTGAAAAAATAATCCGCTCTATCTTTATATTTAAACTCAGAACCCCCAAAATTAATCAGGTAAACGCCTTATCAGAAGAAACCTATATCCAAAATTTGAAACAAATCAGTAAATTATCCCTGAAAAATCTATTTACATAAATTAAGAGTGTTACCCCCCAATCCTCCTTTCTTTATATGTAAACAATGAACACCCACAACTAATCATGGATGTACCTTATCAAACTGATATTGTACCTAAAATTTTAATAAAATCTGATACTTTTGCATGAAAACTGACTTAACGAAATGAAGGAGTGGGGGGGGGGGGTGCGGTTCAGCCTTTTGTTCCCCTTCCCTTATTCTTATCCAATGAGCCCCTGAAACTAATCAGGAAAGTTCGTTATCAGGATAAATCTATGTCCAAATTTTGAAGCAAATTGGATATTTCTATCAGGAGTACGTACATACATACATCATTACGTACATACATACGTACATGGTTACATACACACACACAGAATCTGCGAGCACATTAGTTCTCATACTTTGATAGTCTGTGAGCTAAAATCGCGTCAAACCGCATTGGCCTAGGCTAAATTAGATCAAAACTAGAAAGTTGGCGCCGTGGCGGTCTTTAGATTAAAAAAAATCACGCCAAATTGAATTGGCCTAGGACAAACTAATTCAAACCAATGAATAGCAGACTAAACTAGTTCACCCTAATGATCGTTCGGCCAAACTAGTTTGGCCTAGGAAAATCTAGTTTATCCGATGGGCGTTCGGATAGGCTAGTTTGGCCTAGGAAAAACAAGTTTATCCGATGGGCGTTCGGATAGACTAGTTTGGCCTAGGAAAAACTAGTTTATCCGATGGGCGTTAGGATAGACTAGTTTGGCCTAGGAAAAACTAGTTTATCCGATGAGCGTTAGGATAGACTAGTTTGGACTAGGCCAATCTAGTTTGGCCTAAAATCGGGTTTGGCCTGTAACATAGACATCTTTTTTTGCATTCTCTTTCGCGAAAAATTGAGATTTGTAGTGCTGCCATCTATTGATATATTAATAAAACAGTAAAGAATTTCGTTTAACAAACAGAAAAAGTTTAAAAATACATACTTCCTTGAATTTAATCTCCCACTGCTGCAGTTTTAAAAGTTTTTTGCTTTAGTAATACTACTAATTAAAATCCTTTCACTTATTTTTCAATCAATCACAGTTGTTCACCAAAGATAAAATAGATAAAAATATTCAGTAAAATATTTTTATTAAAGAAAAAAAGATTATTTACAGCGATTAACAAGTTATAATGTTATTGATTTTGGAAAATAAATTAAGTAGGAAAAATTCTGTTCTATTGGAGATGGAGGAGTGTATTCATAGTTTTGAGATTTCGAAAAAAGTACATGGAAAATATGAAGTTCCATAAAAGAAGGTTAAAAAAAATTATACTCGTCCATCTTTTGTCTGCTGAATTTTACTGCCAAATGTGTTGACTTAGGCATTAAATTAATTAACTTTTGTATTAAAAAAAAGTCAAAAAAGCATTCGAATGTGATAAAACAAAATTCAACCCAAGGTTACAAAAAATTTGTGCAAAAGCTCACTTCCTCTAGAAACCACTTAGGGAAATAATTTGTTAAAGGTATTATAAATGTAATGTATTGGTTTAAACAATAAGATTGTTATATAAAACAGCACTGAAAAACCGGCAAATACTCACAATTGAAAACCACAAATTAAAATTCCTGAAATTTGAAATGAAAGATTTTGTTGTAATTTAGTTATTTAATTCCTTCTTAATTTCATATGTTTGAATGATAATAGGGGATAATAAACTCTCCTAGAAAAGAATATTAACATTTAATTATTAAATATTCGAAATTATTTTCACTATTTATATAAAAATATTAAGTATTAAAAGATGCTCTCTCATACATTTAATAATAAGTAGAATTTTAATATTTCAGTTTTACCATATGATATAATACCTGATAACGCTTTCATTCATAAAATAAAATAATTTTTGAGAATATTTATCATAACATGTTCTTCCACTAAGCTCTTCAATAAAATAATAAAATTATAAGGGTCGCCCAAGTGAAAGTGGCATGGCTGTAATAACTCCGACATTTGAAGAGAAAAATGACTAAGAGAGAGGACGCAAAGTGCTGGGAATGCATGCGATATCATCAGATCTCGCCAGATGTGTGTGTAATAGCGTTAGGAGCACGTTAAAAGATATTGTTCACATCATGGATGCGTCTTAACGGTATGAACACGCAATTGAGCAATTTTAAATAGCAGAAAATGTGAGGACTAGTGAAGTCTATCATCGAAAGCCAAATATGTATGACACTGAGTGTGTGTCATACAGATTGGTATTCCGATGGTGTATCATAGGATTTCCACAGTATTCGATGGATTTCATAGAGGAAGAAGAATACATGCGTTTGACCAGGTCATGACCTATCGTCAGTACTGCTTCTTCCATTGTGAAAATCCTTACACCATCGAAATACTAAGTGCAGTGTATGTACTATTGCCAGTACACAATACTGCCCGAACTACTATATTTGAATACAGTGCTTCATCTTTTTACTTCGTTTTTGGAAAAGCTAATTTCGAGCTTATTCTGTCGACGATAATTTTCAGAATTTTCAAGCTATGTTTTTGAGACTTTCACAAAAGTTGCTCTATACATTTAGATAACACATTATGCAAATTATATTTTGATTGCATTTACGCATGTGCAGTGAAACATTATTTAGTACACCTGGTCATTTTTCCTATAATTTTTATTATTTTTTAATTCTGATTACAGGGTTTTATATATCATGTTGTTTGTCATATTTTCCGAAAAGAACATTTAAAAAAAAAATTAAGAACTGCAAATTATGAGCAGAAAACTTGGCAAAATTTATTACTGTTTTTATAAAAACTTTAATTTCTCTACGAGTATGCAAGCTATCCTCATAAAAATAAACACAGTCTATTACAATAAGCTACTTAATCATAATCTGCAGTTTGTACGATTTTTCTTACATTAGTTTTGACAGGGTTATCCAAAATACATTATGCAGATTATATTTTGATCGCATCAGCGCTTGCGCAGTGAAATATTATTTAGTAAATCTGCTCATTTTTCACCCAAGTTTTATTATTTTTAATTTCTAATTCTAGGGTACTCTGTACAATGTTTTTTTTTTTTTGTTTTTTTTTTTTGTTTTTTGTTTTTGTTTTTTTTGTAAATTCTGAAAAGAACACTTTTTTTTATTAAAAACTTTGTATATTAGAAGCAAAAATTTTGACGAAATTTAAGACTATTTTTAAAAAAAATTCTAATTTCTCAATGAGTAAACATGCTATCCGCATAAAAATGAACACAGTTTATTACAATACGATTTTTAATCGTGTTTTACAGTTTGAACGCTTTTGCTACAGCATTATCAAAAAGATATTCGTTCATTTTCAATTTGTTAACGGCCCCCTATGGGGTTTCGGAAAAAATTCTTCACGGAAATATATGATCTATACTATTCTGTTTAGCACCTGGAGTTTACGGATAATTCCTTGGGTATTTTTCTTGATATTTTACAGAACGTCAAGTGACCAATCATCATTGGCCATATAGTGCGTCTGTATATAGTAACTAGTAAAGCCCTTGGATTTGTTCACATAATTGTAGAAATGTTCCAAATTGTATTTGCGTACTTACTTTTACTCGAGAAAATTATACTACTTTATGTATAGTTCAAAAATCACTATTTAAAAAAATCTTCGATGTATACTGCATTAGATGAACATAAGAACTAATTTAATGAGAAGAATTAAAATTAATTAGAAATAAATGTTAATTTTAATGTGATTTGAAGAGGAGTTATTATTATTATTATTATTATGTTCATTTTGTTTTTCATTTGCAATTTCTAATTTTTCCGAAACTGTTTTTAGATTTACATCTTAAAAGTAACCATCATATCAAATTCCAAGCTTTTTAGTTATTCAAACTTTTATAAGACTATCATATATTTCCGAGACTTTTTAGACCTTTTTTGGCTCCAAAGTACGGAGATTGGCCTGTACACGAGTATAAGAAAACTTCAAAAGTTAATATTTTAAAATGAGACTAAAAAATGGTAAATGGAAAAAAAAAACTTTAAAAATGCTTACAAATTTCAATAAATACTTTACAACTCTATTATTTTACAATGAAAAAAGTTACCAATTCTCATTCATTATCCAAATCATTATCAGAATTTTCAAACAACTCATTAAATTCACTTTCATTCATTGATACATCAGCATGGATACCGACGGTGTCTTAATTATCCATCATCACAATCGCAGTATTTTTCAAAAATGGCAATATCTCCAGTTCTGTCCATCGCATTATTGATGCAACATTTTTTTGAACGATCAGACTATCATTTCTTGTGGTTATTCAAGCTAAAAACAGGATGTTAGGTTTTTACGAACGAGCAAGTCATAACAGAATGAGCGAGACCCAATTAAATAGATTTCGTAGCGAGCCGAACAATAATTTCGGATAGCGTATTAATATATTTATTATTATTATTATCTGTGTACAAAAACGTGTAAAGTTCGTTAAATTTTTCATCACCATTTTTAAACATCGGCTTATAAACGAGTTTTCAAGTCTGAACGATTTATCGCTGAAAAGTCGTATACTTGGAAATATACGGTAGCACATAGAAATTGCAATTTTAGAACATTTTTCGCTCCTGTGCATTTAAAAGATTTTATTTATTTATTTATTTATTTATTTATTTATAACTGTTTTGTAAATGTATTTACGTCTCTAATGGAACAGTCATGTTAAATTCTAAGTTTCTATTCCTAAAAGTTTCAGATAAATCATACTTTAGAAGGTTTTTAGAATGTTTTTTCGCTCATTTCATCTTTTTAAATTTTGAATTTTCTTAGAAATCACTCTAAACGAGCAATTTAAAAATGAAGAAGTATGAAAATGTAGGTAATTTTACCTCCCTCCCCACCCCTTCTCTATCATCACAAATGATCATACAGAGTAAAAAAAGGAATTTTCCATATAACTTCACTTTTGAAACTTCTTGTGTAGCTAGACATACATATGAAAGACCCATTGGTGGAATAAAACGCAAAATGAATTTTTGCAAGATGTGTCACTTTTCTTGCGAGTTCAGTGGTATTATATTTAATTTTCGTATTCCTTTCCCTAAGATAGCGAATCATTTTCAACATCTAACGTCCTTTTAAATTTTGTTTTCAAAACAGTCTATGATGAAAAACCTTTTTCACTAACTCACTAAGTTGCGTCATATGTTGGTAAATGAAAAGACTCTTTTCGTATACCCACTAGAATTTCTTCGGTTACATCACTTTGAGATGCATTGGTTCAGAACCTTGAAAATTGTCTGAAATAAAAAATATAACTAATTTTATAATTTCTAAATAGTCGTTTTATAATTTATTTAAATAATGAAACGTTCTATATTTTATAATTTGTAACAGTCATAAGTTTGCCAGAATAAAAAAAATAATACTAATAACTTTTCGAGCAGCTACAGGAATTTAGAAAAAAAAACCATTTAATGACTTTTTCATTACGTAAACCCGACTCATGTCATACATCGTTGCCTGAATACGTTATAAAAACATCAAACAAAACGAAGCTTGTATGAGTTTTGAGACCTATGAGACCTTTGTTTAATTTCGGGGGTTCCACTGCTTCGGCAACATAGATTGTTTCAAATGAACTTAGTTTCTGAGGCTTCACTGCCTTCGGCAACATCTGATTCCCAATAAATCTCTTTCTGAACGAGCCTGTGACCTGAGTTCCCACTACCTAAATGCAGCGTATACCGGCAATGCTCCGAACGCGTCAGAGACAATCGAGAGACAAGATGAATGAGCCACACTCCATAGTAATCTCATTCTTACACTGTAAAAAAAACCAGACGATTTAACGGAAGTATTACTGGTAATCTGGACGCCAGTACTATTTACTGTTTTTTAACGAAAAAATTTCCGTAAATTTCCGAAAAAACTCGAAAACACGGAATTTTTTACGGAATTTTTACCGTTGAAAAACAGTAAATAGTACTGGCGTCCAGATAGTAATACTTCCGTTAAATCGTCCGTTTTTTTTTTTTTTTTTTTTTTTTTACAGTGTAGAACCTGAGGTAAAAATGCTCTGCCTAGTGGTGAAAGCTGTAAAGCAAAAGTAAGCTAAATTGAATGAATCAATTTCCATTGAAATTGAACCCACAGCAAACAAGGAAAGAATCCGTAGTTAATGTTTGAAATTGATGGCAAAAGAAGTCTAAGCTAAATTTTCATAATGTAGAAAGTATTTGAGTCTAATCTAAGTTAAATCAAGGAATTCCCGTTGAAATCAATTCCCGTTCACAGAACTCAAGAAAGATTGTACTGTTAATGTTTTAAAATGTTGGTAACTGAAGTCTAAGATAAATTTTTATGATATATCAGAAAGCAGCTGAATCGTAATCTAAGTTGAATGGACCTATTACCGTCGAAATCAGATCAATAGAACCCGAGAAAAGAATGCTTCCTCACGTGGTAGAATTACCCTTCTCTGTAAATACAATGAAATATTTTTTACATTAACGTGTAGATTTTACAGATGAACTTTTCCCACCTCCCTTTCTAAAATTGACCACTTATCATTAGCAGTAAGGCAATTTTTAACTGTTACAGAAAATTGTAAGAGGATCGGATCATTTTTAAAGAAGTTACATAAAGGATCTTAAGAAGGCGATTAATATTCAAAATTGGTGGTAGCTGAAGTCTGAGAAATTTTTTTGTCGTTCATGTTTTAGCTAGAGGGCCTAAAATGTTGTTAGAGGAAAAAAAAATTATAAATAGAACCCTTTCTTGGGAAATATATTAGGGAAGGAGGGGGGCAAAAGAGACGAATTTATACAAGTCCTAAGATGAAAACATGTTAAAAGGTCGTAATCGCTTTAGATCGTCAATTAGTCTAAATTGAGCATAGGGTATGAATTAATCATCAAAATAAAATTTTAAAGACAGGACCAAAAAATGAGAGGAAACGCTTTAAAAAAAGACTCTAAGACCGCCAGTAAAAATATGAGAGTGTTGGCGCAAGGAGAGAAGTCCAAATTTAAACTTTAAATCTATGCATTGAGAGAGTGATGCAAAGGTCGTAAAAAGACAATGGTATTTCTTTGAGGTATAAAAACAATCAAAATATGGTTACATGAGGAGGTTACTTTGTGACACAACGACATTGTCCAAAATTAACCCTACCATCAGGGATGTAGTGGAGGGTATACGAAGGTATACGCCGTATACCTTCTGGATTTTTTTAAGAGCTACCGAATGTTTCTCATAAACGTTATAGTATATGCATTATAGGGTAACCCTCTACCTTAAACGTTTATCCCCTGGTTTTTTTTTTTTTTTTTTTTTTTTTTTTTTTTACGACTACGCCACTGGCAACTCAGCGGCCGAATTCCCCTCCGTAATGTTAAGTCATTGGGCGTTTGATACATTTTTACATTCAAAATATCTCCTCTGAAAATTAATATTTTAAACTTCTTCTTTCAGTGTTCTCTTTTTAAGGCCCCTGTCCTTGCTCGAGGAAACGCTCGCGAGCTAATGCTATTCCTATGGGGAAGCATTTTTCTAATAACTCTTTCGCATTTTGACATTTTTGAATTTTTTTTTTTTTTTTTTTTTTTTTTTTTTTTTGGATAGCTGAGGTGCATGCAGACAGCGTACCTTTTTTAATTTTTCGATTTTGGTTGCAGATATTTTTTACAAAGTTAGTTTCACTTTCAAAACCGGTTTCGAAACTGAAAGTGCTTTTTAAAAAAAATATCTGCAACCAAAATCGAAAAAGTAAAAAAGGTGCGCTGTCGGCATGCACCTCAGCTGTCCAATGCAAAAAAAAAAAAAAAAAAAAAAAAAATTCAAAAATGTCAAAATGCGAAAAAGTTATTAGACAAATTGGAAATTGCACATGAAGCGTAGCAAATGAGGTGCGATACATCATGTCGTACGATAACGAAGTTTTAAAAATATCACTCTCATATATAAAGCTCATAAAATTGTAAGTAATTACAATTAAAATGCGCACCAAATAATGTTCTCCCTTTACCATAATGCAATGAAATACTTTTGTGTGGCCTTGTAAATCAATAACAAATATTCTTTGCACCACAGGTTATGCAAAATGTATATTATAATATGTACGTTATAGATGCATATCAATTTTATTACGTTCAAATGAGTGTAACACCATTAAAATGCATTTGAAACATTTTCCTCCATTAACCGTAACGTAACGGAACACTTTTGATTGTCCCTGTAGTTGAACTATGCATCCGATTTTGATAAAATATGAAATAACTCGACAAAATTATGTAATAATTATGTACTTAAAATTTCAAACGATTAAAATGCATTTGAAACTTTTTTCCCCTTTGACCGTATTGTAACGGAATCCTTTTGATTGTCCCTGTAATTGATCTATGCATCTGATTTTCATAAAATTTGAAATGACTCGACAAAATTATATAATAATAATGTATTTTAAATTTCAAATGATTCAGTTGGGTAGTTTTTGCGTAGTTATATGCGGACTGACAGACGGACAGACAGACAGACAGACGGACGGACGGACTGAACGACAACAATAGGTGCTACGTATTTACATAATTACGAACGCACCTATAAAATGCTTCCTCATAGGAATAGCATTAGCTCGCGAACGTTTCCTCGAGCGAGGACATGAGCCTTAAAGTATGCGTCTATTTTTCTTAGTTTTCAAAATATTTCTAAAATCTACGCATAATTTTATATGAAGTTTTAACATTTTACTTCAAGCTTATCAGTTTTTAAAACATAAAATATTAAACCTATATTAATAAAATAACAAATCGCTCTGTCTGCGTGTGTGTGTGTGTGTCTGCGATGGCTAGCAAAATCTATGGGACGTAAGAAGCTCAAAATTTTTTTGAGAGTAGCCCAATACCTCTCCTGATGCACCTGAGGCTCAGAATTTTAATTTTTTGATTAGTTTCATAGATATTAATTATGAAGCGGAACTCACTCTCATCAAAAAGTCATTTTTTAAATGTTCTGGGAAAGAAAACGTTTGCACATGCGCAGAAATTCAATTACGCATTTAAAAGGAGGAAGAACCTTTTTCCCCCGTTTATTTCTGTTTTGAGATCATTTTGTTTAAATCCAAATTAACCAAACTGCTCGACGTAGTTAAACTTAAGAGACATATTTCGAAAGATCATATTTTTAGGTCTCAAATGCAATAATCAATTCGAAAAAATGTTGCAGTTAACCCTTTGAAAACAAATATTCAAAAATGGTCGTTTTTTCCAAAACTATTTTTCTCCCTTTTGTCAATGCTCCTCCAAGGCGTAATTTTTAAGATATAAACAAACCAAAAAAAAGATCTTAAAGTTGAAACTTTCTTCTAACCGATGGTGTAATTGGTTTTAAAATATTTGGATTTGAACCCTTTCAAATACACTGGCAAAAGAAGGTCATTTTGCGACTAGCAGAGAGGATATTTTTTCCATGCTAAAATTATCTTAACGTGCATATTTCAACTCAATCTTTTAAAACCTTCTCAATAGACCAAATTTATACTCTCTACAAAAAATTCGACACGTTTGGATGGATAGAAATATTTTTTGCAAAATAAAATGTGCGAAAAATTTGATGAAATCAATAAAAAACAGATCGTTTTCATTGCGGTTTTGACTTAGCAAAACGCAATCTTATAGGTACCGGTAAACAAAAAACATATTCTTTAAGCTTAAAAACATTTTTATAATCTATGATGCAATCGGTTTTTAAAATATAAGATTTAACTCTTTCAAATACACCGGCAAAAGGAGGCACTTTGCGACTCACATATAGAATAATTTTTCTACGCTAAAAGTAGCTAAGCGTACATATTTCAGCCCAAACTTTTAAAAGCATCTCAATAGAACAAATTTACACCTTCTTAAAAATTTTTAAAACGTTCGGACGAGTCGAAATAATTTTTACAAAATAAAAAGTGCGAAAAATTTGAGGAAATCAATAAAAACCAGATCGTTTCATTGCGGTTTAGCCTTTGCAGGGCGCAATTCTATACACGTCCTGACAAACCGAAAATATTTTCTTAAAGCTAAAACATTCTCATAACTTATGTTGCAATTTGTTTTTTAAAAAATATGAGATTTAACCCGTTCAAATACACCGACAAACACGAATTACATCCCTGCTAAAAGTAACTAGATGCCTATATTTAGCACAATCTTTTTAGAGCCTTTCAATAAACCAGATTTACATTACTTTAAAAATTTTTAGAACTTTCGTATGGATAGAATTCTTTTTTACAAAATAAAATGTGGGAAAATTTTTACGAATTCAGTAAAAACCTGAGTGTTCCGTCGCGGTTTCGTTCGCTTTCGGTTCGCATAGTTTCCAAAAATTCAAATTACATAGAAAACAAAATACCAAACAGCATATTCTTTCAATTCAATATCTTTTCGGGATTTTTCCACTTTAAAAATATAAGTTTTGACAAATTTGGACTTAAAGATATAAAATCATAGAAATTTGAGTTTAATTTAAGGGTCATTTAGAAAGCAAATAACACATTTGAAAACTAAAAAACCCCACGGGCCCAGGCTACGCCGGGCAAGACAGCTTGTTGAGTATAAATTTTAGAAATATTTTTAGAACTAAGAAAAAAAAGTGACATCGTATAAGAAGAGAACACTGAAAAAAGAAGTTAAAAACATTAATAACCTAAGGAGATATTTTTGCATATAAGAGTGCAAATAGCCTTGAGTACATCCTTATAATTTCTATATTTACTTTTCATTAGACTAAATTATTGTGGGTGCATTTTTTTTGAGGGGGGGGGGAGGATTACGGTACATATTAATAATATTTTAAATAATTATTGTTAATATAAAATCCTATGATTGACGCCTGATTTTTCTTTTTTTTTTTTTTTTTTTTTTTTTTTTTGGACTAAACAAATATCTTTTTAACAAATATATTAGATATAAAATTTTACTAACACTTTAAAACTTGATTAAAAAGTGAGTAAACATAATTTTACGGTGTTCTAGTTTAGCGCTTATAATTTTTACCGTTTATTGCACATTCTTACAAGAGCTTCATTTACTACATTTACTTCTTCATTAGATTGAATTATAGTGGGTGCGGGTTTTTGTCAGCGAATTACGGTACATATTATTATTATTATTATTTTATAATTATGATTAAAATAGAAATCCTATGCATACTGCAACTGCCTAGGCATATTATATGGAATACTTCCCGCGCCACAAATTCTTTGAACTTTCATATAAGCTCTCTCGATCTAAGCCAAATTCATGATGATAATTTGCCAAATATTGTTCTGAACAATCCATCATCCATAAAGTCCATGGTTTAGGAATAATTTCTTCCCCCCAGGGTACATTCGGTCACGGTTTGCTCGTTACCTGGAAAACAGGGAACGTCCCCCTAATTAGGTTCGACTGCCAGGGGTGTCTGATATCGCTTGGTTTCCGCTGTGTGGCACTGGCGTTTTAGAAACATGATGCCAATCCGGTGGTAGTAGGTTACAATAGAAGGAACCCGTAATATCAATATTCATTTATTCATCCGTGTTCCAACTATTGTATGGGAGCAGCAAAAGGGAAGGGTAAAAGGCCGGTATGGAGGGAAATATGGATGGAGAAAATTAATTATTATGATCGTTTCTGAAGATTATTGGGGTTGAAATATTCGCGAAGAAAGATGACAGAGAACTTCGGGGACATAAGCGTAGCATAAACTGACAGTTTGAATATAATTTAAGCGCTTATTCAGTATTTTTTAAATATATATATATATATATATATATTTTTTTTTTAAATATATATATATATATATATATATATATATTTTAACATGAAAGTATCTTATTCAAAAAGGTAGACGACTTGGAAAAATAAACAATTATTACATTATAGAATATATCAAGGATAGTAGAAGATAAAAATTATGATGAATAATAGTATAAAGATGATAGTAGCTGGTTTAAGGCTGTTCTCAACTGCTCTACTCAACAAACTCAAAACGTTCGGAAAGATGTGAAATTGGACAGCTTTACTACAAAAACGATTTAGAGTCGAACTGAATTTTCTCTTTTTAGATCAATTAACTACTTATTGAGTTATAAGCCAGTTCGATCACGTGGCAAACACGATTTTGATCCCTATTTGAGTGATTATTCTTTTGCGCAGAAACTCGGTTCAAAACACCCACTTTGGGACTATTTTCTGAAAAATCTATTGTGTTTACAAATAAATAAATAAATAAATGAGTACGGTTAGCTAGTTTCTGAACAACAACACCTGCTAGATTCATGCATATTCGAACACAAATAAACTAAAACTTATGTCATAAATTTGCCTTTTTAGGTGCGTTCGTAATTATATAATACGTAGCACCTATAGTGGTCGTTCAGTCCGTCCGTCTGTCCGTCCGCTTATAACAACGTAAAAACTACCGAACCGAATCGTTTGAAATTTAAAATATATAATTGTTACATAATTTTGTCGAGTCATTTCAAATTTTATGAAACTCGGATGCATAGATCAATTACAGGGGCAATCAAAAGTATTCCATTACATTACGGTCAATGGGGAAAAAAGTTTCAAATGCATTTTAATCGTTTGAAATTTAAAATACGCAATTATTACATAATTCTGTCGAGTTATTTCAAATATTTTGATAATCGTGTGCATAGATCAATTACAGGGGCAATCAAAAGTATTCAATTACATTATGGTCACTGGGGAAAAAGGTTTCAAATATATTCTATACGTTTGAAATTTAAAATACATAATTATTACATAATTTTGTCGAGTTATTTCAAATTTTATGAAAATCGAATGCATAGATCAAGTACAGGAACAATCAAAAGTATTCCGTTACATTACGGCCAATGGGAAAAAATGTTTCAAATGCATTTTAATCGTGTTATACTCATGCGAACTTAATAAAATTTATATGCAACTATAAAGTACATATTATAATATACATCATACATGATTTGTGGTGCAAAGAACATTTGTTATTGATTTACAAGGCCACACAAAAGTATTCCATTACATAATGGTATAGGGAGAACATTGTTTGATGAGCATTTTAATTGTAATTCACTATTTACAATTTTATGAGATTGATATATGAAAGTAATATTTTTAAAACTTCGTTATCGTACGAACGCACCTAATTTGCTACGCTTCACGTGCAATTTCCAACTTGTTTGATTTAAGAAAAGACTTAATACGGTTTAAAATTTATAAATTTTATAAAGTTGATGACTGTCATGCACAGCAGTGCCAATTTTTCAAAGCTATTGAGTGGGTTCAAGTTCCCCCAAAGTTTGTATGTGAGTGGAAAGAGAAAGGGAAAGAGCGAATGATTAAAGATGATAATTCGAAATTAAAATGTGTTTTCCCTAAACAAATTTTAAAATTATTATTTAATTATAATTTTATAAATTATTTTATTAAATTGTATTTCTTTAAGTTCTTTCTTCTAAATGCTCTAATAGTTTGTTTTAAATAACATTGGAATTTCTAACTAATTTTGAAACTTCTAGAGATCGCACATTTTCAATCTTTACACTGTCGTATAGGAGGGGGGAAAGTGCTTTTAGATGTTATTTGTTTGAAAACTGTATCTCATTTTATTTTCGAGATATTAATTTATATTATACTTTTCATTTATATTTTTCTAATGGTGGCAGCTTGAGTGCTTCATTTCTGAGCGAAAATAGCAGATTACTGTATATTTTTGTTGTCATTTTCTCAAAGCAACTGAAAAAAAAATTGTAATTAAAATACCTGCTACGTCAAAAACATCATCAGCTCTAAAACCCGAGGAATTTTCATTATTTCGGTTTTATACATCAGTTAAATGATTTTTAGTTTACTGCAAACTTACTTCGCAAAAGATACATAAATTTCTTTTTACAAAAATGTATTTTGAAGAATATTTGTGTGACTTATTTTCTTACCATTTACTTAATTCGCATCAAAAAGCTGAAAAATGCAATTTTATTAATTCAGGTGGAATAACATTTTCCGAATTTTGAAAAATATAAATGAAGGATGTAGTTGTAGACATTGAGCTGCTGTAAACAAACAACAACAAAAGAAACAAGTTGGAAATTGCACGTGAACGTAGCAAATGAGGTGTGTTCGTACGATAACGAAGTTTTAAAAATATTCAGATCTTGCTGATATAGTAGAGCGTACTCCGGATACAGTATAGTAGTCGAAATCTTTACGTTTCTGTAAATATGCAGGAAGTAATTTTTATTACACCTCAGCAACGTATATCTTATTCATAAAATGTGAAATAGTTGAATATAATTAAAACACGTACCAAACCATGTTTCCCCGTATAGCATTATATAGTGGAATACTTTTGTGTGGCCCTGTAATTTAATAATAAAAATTCTTTGCATCACAGACTGTACAGAATGCATATATTAGTATATATTTCATAGATTCATGCCAATTCTATTATGTTCGAATGAGTGTAACATCATTAAAATGCATTTGAAACTTTTTCCCCATTGACCGTAATGTAACGGCATCCTTTTGATAGTCCCTGTAATTGATCTATCCATCCGATTTTCATAAAGTTTGAAATGACTCGACAAAATTATGTTATAATTATGTATTTTAAATTTCAAACGATTCGTTTGGGTAGTTTTTGCGTTGTTATATGCGGACAGACGGACAGACGGACGGACTGAGCGACAACAATAGGTGCTACGTATTTACATAATTACGAACGCACCTAAAAAGTGAAGACATGTGAATCATTAGATAATCGATTTGTTTTGCCGAGTTTCTTAAATGACGACATCGACTTTTGTTGGGATTATGTATTATTTTGGGACAGTGACATCAAATGCATACTTTTTTATGCATGTTTTTTTTTAACTGTATCGTAAATGTCGAACGCTTTTGGGAATGTGAATGACATCATTTTATATTAAGCAAGAAAAACGTGCATTTAAATTCTTAAAACTGACATATGTTTCGTAGATTTTCATTCCAGTGATTTTAAAGTTTTTCACAGGTGGAATTGCTTCACTTTTGAAAATAATGTGATTGAAATCAAGCACACATAAAATGCAATGTTTTACAAAAATTTAGCTCTTCTTTATAGAATAGCAGTGACATGAAGTTGTATGCTCAGATCGAAGTATTTGCCCAAAAAATAGCTATTCATATTACAGAACTTGGCGATTCTCTAATGGATGAAGTCGATTCGCCGAGTACACAAAGCTGATCTTAGTAATAATTCAAGGTTTAAAATAATGTCAGGTCCCCAAGTTTTTGTCCAAAAGTGTCTCAACTAATCAAATTATACTGCTATTCTTTAAGGCACTGTACTATAATTTTATCAAAATAACATAATTTGATTAATGTAATTTTCCCTAATTTTCAATTAACCTGAATTGTAAATATGACTCCTTACAATGAAAAATATATATATATTATCTATAAGAACTTTCTGAATAATTAAAGTCATTGAAACATATGATATTGATCACATAAATTGGAATAACTATAAATTATATGTATGAATTACCTACATAGCAGAAAAATCAAAAACAAAAACAAGAATATGCATTCGTACGAAGGCTTATATGGTAGAATAATTTCATCAAGGGCAGACATTCACATATATAAACATAAACTAGTCGATTTCTATTATATGCTATGAAATACATAGCATAAAGCTAAAAATTGTATTTCATCTGAACTATCGACTATGTATGTAAGAAAACTACAAAAAAATCTTTGAAAAATCATTCAAGAATAATTAATCAAATCGATAAAATGCATGAAATTTACTAATAAAAGAAAATAAATACATAAATAAGTAAAATTATTTAATAACATCTTACTTTTCAACATTAAATTGGAAAATTACTTAGTAAATTCACGTGTTTAAATTATGTAGCTTACACTAATGGTTAAAGTTAATTTAACAGTTAAGATATATGTGTGTTTTCACAGTTAACAAAATATAACCGATTGATTATTGCATTTATTCAATACAAAAGTACTTTTTTTTATATTTTTTCATTAATAAAATTATATACTTCACTAATTATACTCCAAATTAATTTTAATATTTAATATGCATATTATTTAAAACATTTATTAAATTTATATAATCTAAGTGAATATTTTGAGTTTACAAAAACTTACAAATCTACATAGGTCAAAACAATACTATATCAGGAGTTGTATAATATTGATATCACTATATCAGGATTTTAAAATGCTACTAATCTTTAGTAATAATAAAAAAATAAAAAAAACATTTATTAAGTTACTAATTCATAGAACAAACTGACACATTGTTTTCGTGCTGCATGCATCTATTATGCATTTATAGCATTGTAAGATCTAAAAAAGAAATTAATATATTATAAGTTTCCTGACATATTTGAATAAAAATGTTAATTAATTTAATTTAAAATGTAGATGTTATTTTATGTACCAGACCAATTTAGATCAACAATTGTAAAAATAAATAGTTTTTCATTAAAACAGCGTACTCAATACAACTAACATTTTTATCAAGATTTAAAAAAAAAAGAAGCAATCAAAACTTATTACTGGAAGTAAAAAATATCTAAAACAACAATATTATTGCATATGTATGGTCCTAAAACCATAATAACAAAATGACCATACTGATTATAAATTATAAGTGTAAAATTGATTTAAAAAAAAAAAAAAAAAAAAAAAAAAAAAAAAGATATATAGCCAAAAAAAGATACATAGCCATATTTTATTGCAAAATTTTGAAAAAAATTTTAATTTTGCAATTTAAAATTATTTGAATATATATTATTAATTATGTGTGCGGAGTTACGTAAATTATTGAAATATGCAGATTTATGTAGAGATGAATTATAATGAGTAAATAAATTTACCTTCATCATAAATATCAAAGAGCAATTTTTAATCGTATAGTATTACATTAAGATCGAAGAAAGTAATTTCATTATTTATGATAGCATCATAACTATACTTTAAATTTTTATGGAATTTAATAATTATGCAATATGGTATTTAAAAATTTAATTTATTTTTTAAATAAAAGACAATAATATCATCAATATACCTATACATTTTACAATCAACAATAGATGCTTTACGTTCATAAAAATATAAGAATACAACACAGCGCAAATAGATGATACGATCCCGCCTTGTGGTAAATCAACTAATTGTTAATAATATAGTATCATTAAATATTATATAATTATGATAAAGAAAAAATTTAGTTAATGTTTTAAAGTAAAATAAAGAAGTATTATTTGTTAAATTAAGAGAATACTTATATTCTTTGAATAACAAATTAATAATTCTGTACATGAATGCAATATCAGTTTTAATGAATAAATCATTAAAAAGTCAAATATTTTGACACATTTTATGTTTTTTTTAATTTTTTATACTGTTTACAAATTGAAAAGTATATTTTATACAACATAAATTATCGTTATATTTTGATAAGATCAAGCATTGTAGTTACAACTGTTAACAGAAATTTACTGGCATTATTATGCATTATATCCAACAGGTACGGTACGAAATTTAAAAGGAGTTTTATAGAATTTGAGGATAATTACAATATATGGATAATTAAAGTTGTAATTTTTAATTTTCATCAATTTATAATATCGAGCTAAATGTGAATTTTTAATGATTGTATCAAGATTTGTTTTATTAAAATTTCAGCTAGTATTTATAGCATTAGGTAATAACTGTGAGTAATAATATTTAAATATTATTGCATAGTTATTAGGTTTTTATCAACATATGTTATAACAAATTTATTTTGTAAATTATTTATTTTACAATTTAATTATTTAATACTCAAATTATAATTGTCTATATTTTTATAAAGTTCAAAATGTAATCTATCTAAAACATTTAATTTCTTTTTTTTCTTTTTTTTTTTTTTTTTTTTTTTTTTTTTTAATATATTAGAGGTTTATTATAGTCTACCAAAATCTTGTAAATAAAAAAGTCAAGATCTAAATTAAATGTCTTAAAATTTAATTAATACGAATCTTAGTCCCGTTTTCCATTAAACTACATAAATAATCATTTTCTACAATATTAATGTCCCCAATAATATTATGACCATGATGAGTGTTAACATAGTTACTATAACAAGAATCATTATATAAAAGCAAGCAGAAGTATCATTTGTTGATAAAAATTTGCAAATTTGTTATAATTAAATAACTTATGACCTAGTGTTACGTTGTATTTGAATAATTTAGGTATAGTAAAAATTTTTATAAGAAAATTATTATTTTATTGTTAATTATATTATATATATATTTAATTTATTAAGTACATATTATTTAAAAAAAGGCAGTTTTTTTAGTCATTTGCCTTCAGATTTCTACTGAACAAATTTTACTAATAATTATGTTAATTGACAGCTGTTTATTTATGGATGTGCCCTAGAGGTCTGCACGGGCCCGGGCTTGGCCCGTGGCCCCTACTCGGCCCGGCAGATTCGTTTCAAATTTCCCAACGGGCCGGGCCGGCAGATTTAGAATAGTTTTTTCAACGGACCGGGCCGATAAAAGAAGATCTGAAGATTTCAGCAGAAACGATAAAATATGAGCTGTTTTCAACGAAAATCTTTTAACGCGAATAAGTATAAATGTGCGCCACGAGCCATACTAGTTTGATAGCATCAATATAAAAATGCATGCAGTATACAAATCGGCATCAAAAAGTTTTTTTTTTTTTTTTGCTGATTTATGCCGGGCCGATATCAAGCTTGCATTATTTTTCTACATATAGACTGGCCGGACCGGAACTAGACTTAATTGTTCTCAAGATCCGTAGGGCAGAAAACATGATTTGTAAAATTATTAACAGCGATAAAGAGCTTATGTTAGCTTAATCTTTGGATATATACTTCTTGATGGTTTTTAAAATTAATTTCTAAAATGATGCGAAAGTTTGACACATTTTCTGATTAATTTTAAATTGTAAAAGTATAAAAGTGATAAGCCTAACTATTGAAAGGGTTTGTAATCGAATAGTTTTTTCATTTTTGGTAAATAAAACACTTGTGTAACATTGTTGAAATATAATAATTTCTCAAATGATTGCAGGTTTTTCTTCCTTCCCATGCTATCGCTTCCGGAAATGCTATTTAAAACGTTAATTATGACAGTATTTTATTTGCTTGGAGTATTCTTAAATTGCTTGTATCAAAAAATGGATAACGCCATTCGATTATATAGTTTCTGAATAAAGATACCTGGTAATCTTATGCGTCTCTCAGAAAAAGAAAAAAAAATGAATTTAGAAATGTATCAGAAAGGAGCTTCTTTGAATTTATGAAAGAATTTGGATTTAAAATCTTTAATAAAATGATACAGAAATATTTTTATAAATCCTCTTTTATTAAACAGCTTTAAAAGTAACGATGTTTTTAGCTTTCTTTCTTTTTTTCTTTTATTCTAAGCCATGTTAATTTTTTAATGAATCTTTATTCAAATGTTGAAAGCCTATGAATCTAAGTGATCATACACATTAAGTGTTAATGTGTATTTCCTGTAAAATATACTGTTAAATCATTCCATAGATATATATGCAATATTCTTTAAAAGAATCTTTATGATAAAAATCTGAATTTTTTAGAAATCGTAGAATTTGTAATGGGCCAAAACGGGCCGGGCCTGTTTTCACTGATTTCTGTACGGGCCGGGCCTAAAATATAAAAATTTAAACGGGCCGTTCCGGGCTCATGTCGAACTTTTGAGTTTTACAATGGACCGGGCCTGGAAATTCCGGCCCGTGCAGACCTCTAATGTGCCCACACCAGCTATTTTTTAAAATATCCCCATTTTTAGGTGCGTTCATAATTATGTAAATACGTAGCACCTATTGTTGTCGCTCAGTCCGTCCGTCCGTCTGTCTGTCCGTCTGTCTGTCCGTCTGTCCGTCTGTCCGCATATAACAACGCAAAAACTACCCAACCGAATCGTTTGAAATTTAAAATACATAATTATAACATAATTTTGTCGAGTCATTTCAAATTTTATGAAAATCGGATGGACAGATCAATTACAGGGGCATTCAAAAGGATTAAGTTACATTACGGTCAATAGGGAAAAAAGTTTTAAATGCATTTTAATCGTTTGAAATTTAAAACATATAATTATTGCGTAATTTAGTCGAGTCATTTCAAATTTTATGAACATCGGATGGACAGATCAATTACAGGGACATTCAAAAGGATTCCGTTACATTACGGTCAATAGGGAAAAAAATTTTAAATGCATTTTAATAGTTTGAAATTTAAAACATATAATTGTTGCGTAATTTAGTCGAGTCATTTCAAATGTTATGAAAATCGGATGCATAGATCAATTACAGGGACAATCAAAAGGATTCCGTTACATTACGGTCAATGAGGAAAAAGTTTCAAATGCATTTTAATGAGGTTGCACTCATTCGAACATAATAGAATTGGCATGAATCTATGAAATATATACTAAAATATGCATTCTGTACAATCTGTGATGCAAAGAATTTTTATTATTAAATTACAGGGCCACACAAAAGTATTCCACTATATAATGCTATACGGGGAAACATGGTTTGGTACGTGTTTTAATTATATTCAACTATTTCACATTTTATGAATAAGATATACGTTGCTGAGGTGTAATAAAAATTACGTCCTGTATATTTACAGAAACATAAAGATTTCGACTACTGTACTGTATCCGGAGTACGCTCTACTATATCAGCAAGATCTGAATATTTTTAAAACTTCGTTATCGTACGAACACACCTCATTTGCTACGTTCACGTGCAATTTCCAACTTGTTGTATTTTAGTTTTAAAAGTTCTATGGGTTTTCTTCAAAATGTTGTCAATTGGACTTTCATCGTTTGAACGGTGTATTTTGAACGGTTATTTTATTTTATAGGATTTAATGACATAAAATCTCCATAGGGTCATGATGCGTCAAAATATTTGAGCGGAAAATGTACTTCTTTAGAAAACATACATTTTTCCTCATAAAGTTGTTACATTTCCTTATTTTTTCATTCTGCTGATACTGAGTGTGAGGCACCAGGAGAAATGTTTAAGTAAGTAAACATGAAGTAATATATATATATATTTTTTTTAATGACTATTTACTTGGATAAAACTAAATATTTTACCACAAATGCGTCTAAAAGACATAATTATGGCAATTTTTTCTTTCAGATTCTGAGATTAGAATCTCACAATCAGTTCAAGAGTGCGACTGTTCTCATGCAAAAGTGTAGCTGACAAACATACTTTCAAATTTGGAGTTAAACTTTTTTTAAAAGGATCAAATTAACAATGTTATTTTCTTTAAATGGTGAATACGTATGATGAGAGGTGCATTTAGTTCAGGTTTGAGAAGATGAAAATGATATCGTTTCGACTTCACGTGGAAAAAATTCTATGATCGTCTCAAAATGGAATAAATTTTGCGGTTTTTGTTTACCCATCATTTGTACTATATAAGGTAAATCTTGTTTCATTCCAGAATACAAAGCATAATAGCCTCATTTGAAAACCGATGCATCATAATAACTGACCTTTATTATATTTAACTGATTACGTATACGATAAAAGTTTAATTCGTCCACAATTTAGTTAATTTTTATAGAAATGGTATTTTGGTAATTTTACGCTAAAATAATATTTGTTTAAGAGTTAAATTAATCAATAAAGGATTCATTTTTTATCGCAAATAATTTTGTAAGTTTATTATAAAATCATTGAAACAGTTCATTCTAAACATTTCCTTTCGTCGAAATTCGACGGGTACCTCGTATGCCTAATTTGATCCTCAACAGTAAACGGGTTTGTCGCGGTTTAAATAAAACCAAACTTCTAATCTCCATGTAAAAATTTCCATCGCTTGAATCAAAAGAAATGAGGTTCATGTTCATTACCATCTTTTGTTTGGACCGTTCTCAAATTACAAACAGTTTCAACAACTGTTCTCCACTTAATAAACAGAGAAGCTGTAACTTTCGCAGCTTTTAACTTCTCTGTTTTTAAAAAATATTTTTTGGCAGAACTTTTACAGTTTTCCCCCCGCTGAAGAGAATAAAACAGAGGCTAGAACAGCAAGCATTAATGATAAGTCTCACAGCATTTCGTTTGTGTAACATGAGAACCAGCCGTCAACTCCTAAGTTCCAAACTTGACAAATGAGGGAGAATAACAGTTTATCACGACAGCCATTATTGCTAATAACCATCCCGATAGCGCTGCCATCTATAGGAAGACATAATAGTAATTCTGTCTGCTCCAGGAATATTTTAGTGACAAAACGCATAATGAGACTTTTGATTGGGTTAATTGGTTTAAATAAAGCCAAGATGAATTTGTTTATAAAGCAGATAAAATTAGATCACCAAAAGGAGAATATTCGATATTGGTTTTCAATGTTTTATGGCTTTGTATTTTCTTAGAAGTTATTTTATTTAAAAGCACACACACAGAAATGTTTTGTATTTGGAATTTTTTTAATGAAAATTTTTCTTGGTTTATCTTGTCATCTTTTTAAAAATAAATCTTCAGAAATAATTCCTGAAAAAACAAGTTCTATATTAGTATACAAAAATATTGCTTTTTTTTATTTATTTATTTATTTATTTATTTATTTAACTATTTGGAAATTGATTGTTGCTCTCCTTCTAGAGATATCTGAAACATATCTGAATACTTGTGATGTTCGAATTTTATTAGTTTTCTGATTGGTTCATGTTTAATATCCAGAAATGGCATACTTCTGTTGCCACGATGACAAAATAAAGTATTGAAATTACAAAAAAATAAATAAATAAATAAAAATTAATAACTCAGAAACAAATTGAAATACAGCTTTCAAACAAATTGCATTTTAACGTGCACTTTTTTTTCTCTAGACAATGTTGTAAAAATTGAAAATGTGCAATGTTTACAAGTTTAAAAATCTTTAGTGCTAAAAATTATAAAAGTATTTTTTTTTTCAATGATTTGTCTAGGAATATTAATGTTTAATCCATGACGTACGTAATATATGATTCAGTTATTACGTAAGAAACGTTTTAATCATCATAAAAATGATTACATAGAATTTATTTATAAGTTTAAAATGTTGGTCTTTGAAAATATCATTTTCCAAATGGTCATTGTAATCTGTTAAATTACATTTTATTATTATTTTTTCACTATAATATACTCCTTCATTTATTTAGGAGGCGTGAATTTAGTAAGAAGTGATCGAAAAATCGCAAAACCCTAGAAACATAACAATTCTGAGACAAAGAAAATTAACATTGTTACAGAAGACATTGAAAATGTAATTTTTTTCTCGGATACACAAAAACTGCATTTTTTCAAATTTGTGGCCGTTCTACTCAATGTCCGAACACTTATTTTTTGAATCTCGTGTTCAGTATTTGTTTTCAAGTAAACGATGGAGTGTGCGCAAAAACATCCACTTTTAGATAACCCCATAGAAATAAATAAGGAAGTTTGGCTTGGTTTATTTTATGACGACCGATTATCAACACCTGGGATATAGACCCGAAAAGGGTGAAGTGCCCTCGTCGGGGTTATGTAAGAGAACCTAACCCGTATTTAAGCAAGGTAATCCAAGATTCGAAGAAAACCACGGAAAACTCCGAACGGTTAGGACGACGGCCGCGATTGGGTTCGAACCCAGCACCTGCCGTCCAACAGTTGAGAGGTCAGAACCTCTTGGTCACTGGTGGGGCATTAAATCAGGAAGAGAAGGGAGACAGACAGAACCGATTCCGGATATTTTAGAAATAGGATGATCATTAAAAAAATAAGTCAGAAATGACATTCGCTGCACGAATATTTGATAGTTCTCTTTGGAAACTTCAATAACTTTGACGAAAGTCGTTATTGCGAAATAATGTTTAACCGTAAAAATTTTTTGTGCTTTGGAAAATTTCACTTACATCATCGCCATCTTTCACGAAACAAATGGCTGTTACTAGCAATGGCGCCAACTTATATGGGCCCGTGGGGCCTGAGCCCACCCAATAGTTTTGAATCAAAGCGGGCCCCAATTTTCATTGTTCTATTTCGTTATTTATTTCATTATTGTTTTATTATTCAATTTTTTTCTTTAGAACAAAATTTATTTTGCCAATGACCACGCGTGTTAATTTTTCGACTGACACCCACGAATCAAAAATGACTGAAATGTAAATATTTAACTTTCTGCTTTTCAGTTTGTAGTCATGTTCATAATATGATGATATTACAATAAATATTACTGTATTTATAAGGAAAAATGTATGAGAATATAATTTAAAAATATTGCAACTATCATAAAACATGATAACTTGACTTAAAACTCTCATCTTTCACCAGTTGTCCACTCTTCAAAGAAAACAAACTGGTTGTACCATTTTAATAAAATATCATTAAGCCCACTTAACCCATTAATGCCTGAATTATTTTCTTCATTAAAATTCAAATTTTGCATTTTCCCACCACTTTTAAAACAAGAATAAGTTTTATCTTAATTTATCGAGGATTTTGTCTCGAGAAAGAAAGCATTTATTTATCTTACTTTTTACTGGTGCGAAAAGCGCTTACTTGAATTTTTTAAAACTGTCCCAAAAATGGGACGCTAGGCACTAATGGGTTAATACACTTTATGGCCAAAGATAACCGTCCACTTGCGATTTTAGACATTTTGTTAAATATCCAGAAACATACATAATGAATTATCCTGAAACTCTAAGTGCATAAATATAATAGTACAAGTCAAACATTTAGGTGAAGATTTTTCCCCGAAACTTTATAGGGGACCGTCAACAAATTAAAAAAAGAATGAATATCTTTTGGATAACACTGTCAAAACTCATGTAGCAAAATCGCGCAAAATGTAGATTATGATTAAGTGGATTATTGTAATAAACTGTGTTCATTTTAATGTTGATAGCATGTATACACGTAGAAAAATTAAGATTTTTGTAAAAACAGTCCCAAATTTTTCAAAGATTTTTGCTTATAATTTACACAGTTCTTAATATGAAATAATATTCTTTCCTGAAAATATGACAAACAACAGTGCACACAATACCCTGTAATCAGAAGAAAAAAAATGAAAATTGTATAAAAAATGAGTAGTTTTACTAAATAATTTTTCACTGCGCATGCGTCAACAATATCAAAATTTTATTTGCATATTATGTTAGCTAAATGCATAGAATAACGTTTGTGAAAGTCTCAAAATCATAGCTTGAAAATTATGAAAGTTATCGTTTATAGAATAAGCACAAAATCCGTTGTTCCCAAAATGAAGGGAAAAAATGAGGAGTTTTATCCAAATGTTGGTAGTACGTCCCATATTGCGTATTCCACACTGACGCTAATCAATGAATATATGGATACAATCCCTCTTGTTTTTGCTTCATTTTGAGAATAACGAATTTTCAACTTATTCTATTGACGATTATTTTGAGAATTTTCAAGCTATGATTTGGAGACTTCCACAAAAGTTGCTTTATACATTTAGCTAACATAATATGCAAATGAAATTTTGATAACTTTGACGCATGCGCAGTAAAAAATTATTTAGTAAACCTACGCATTTTTCATACATTTTTTAATTAATTTTTAATTCCGATTACAGGGTATTGTTTGCAATGTTGATCGTCATATTTTCAGGAAAAAATATTATTTTATATTAAGAACTCTGCAAATTATAAGCAAAAATCTTGGAAAATTTTGCGACTGTTTTTATAAAAACCTTAATTTTTTTACGAGTATACATGCTATCGACATAAAAGTGTACACAGTTTATTACAATAAGCCACTTAATCATAATCTACAGTTTGAGCGCTTTTGCTACATTAGTTTTGACAGGGTTATCCAAAATATATTAATTCTTTTTTAATTTGTTGACGGTCCCCTATGGAGTTTTGGGAAAAAATCTTCACGGAAATGTATTACTTGTACTATTATATTTGTACACTTAGCATTTCAGGATAATTCCTCATGTATTTTTCTAGATATTTAACAAAATGTCTAAAATCGCAAAGTGGACGGTCATCTTTGGCCATATAGTGTATTTTTGAGCCAACCCAATAATTTTCAAAAGTTGGCTCCACTGATTACTAGTACCATCTATCGAAATAATATATGCCTGCTAGAAAAAGATTTTCAAGTTCCTGCGAATCCATAGACAAAGTGTAAAAATTTTCTAATGTGGAATATCGTCTACTACGGAAATTTTTCTCTGTCTCTATTGATTCCGTCTTAAACAGAATTTACTGCATTTTACATATTTTTAAAAAATTTTTATCAGGTCGTTTATTTGGTAGTCCCATATATTTTGTTAAAAGTGTTTTCAATTGTTTTACTTTCTCAACTCAGTAATGGTATATTCAATTTAGACATTATCGCGAAGCGGGAAAAATTAAAGTATCAAGTACAATAACTTGAATGATTTTGCAGTTTTCTTTTTAAATTCACGTGTTTAAAAATTATATTAAAGGAGATATTAAAGCACTGACCTTCTGATGAAAAAAAAGAATAATAATTTTATTCAAATGCAGAGTTTTCCCCAGAGGGTTTTAGGGGGGCGCTCCGCCCCTCCTGCCCTTTAGTTTAAAAAATAGCGCCCCTCTTGCCCCTCATCCAAAAACTAGCGCCCCTCTTGTCATTCATTCAAAAAAATAGCGCCCTTCTTGCCCCGCATTTGAAAAAACGCAGCTTTCCAGCGATGATCCAAACACGCTATAGCGCGTAAATAACGCAAAAAATCGGCGACGGAACGCAAAAAATAGCCTCATACGCGTCCCGTGGGACGGGTAATTTCGTCAGAAAATCGCTAAAAAACCGACAAATTTCGTTAAAATTCGCGAAATAACGGCTAATTTCCGGCAAGATTCGCAAAAAAATGGATATTTTCGTCACAAAATTTCACAAAACGGCAGATTTCCTCAACAGATCGTGGAAAAACGACAAATTTCTTCCAAAAATCGCGATAAAACGGAAAATTTTGTGAAATAAGTAGCAAGAAACGGTAACTTTCGTCAAAAGATTTGCGAAAAAAGGGCAAATTTCGTCCAAAAATCGCTATAAAACGGAAAAGTCTGTGAAAAGTTCCGTTTTTTCGCTATATTTTCACGAGATTTGTCGTTTTTACGCGATTTTTTTTAGCAAACTATGCCGTTTTTTTGCGATCATTTAACAACTGCTGTTTTTGCGATCTTTTAATAAAATTTGTCGTTTTTTCGCGATTTTTTCGCGATTTTTTCACGAAATTTGACGTTTTTTCGCGATTTTTCAGCAAAATATGCCGTTATTTACGATCTTTTAACAGAGTCTGCTGTTTTTTGTGATCTTTTAACAAAATTGGCCGTTTTTTCGCGATCTTTTAACAATATTTCCGTTTTTTCGCGATCTTTTAACAATATTTGCCGTTTTTTCGCGATCTTTTAGCAACATTTACCTTTTTTTCAATTTTTTGATGAATTTTCTGTTTTTTCACGACTTTTTGAACCGCTAGATTCTAGATTCAACTCTATAAAAGTGCCTATAAAAATGAAAAAGTGCCCTGAAAATGTAAAAAGTGCCCTTTTCAGAGCAGTAGCGCCCTGCCTTTTTTTAAACCTGGGGGAAACTCTACAAATGTATATATATATATATATGTAATACCATTAAAAGTAGACAAGATTCACCAACGGATTTTATCAATAAAACAATAAACCAAAACGAAGAATTAAATTGAATTATAGTAATTGAAATTAACCATTGAATTTAATAACTTATAGCACATTGAACATGGAAGGAAAAAAAGAATAATATGAATACAATTGAAATTTGTAGAACCAAAGCAGAATCTTCAGGTCCCAAATACTTTGGAACTACAAATGGAGTGTGTGGTTTCATCTTCGTATTTGCCATGAAAAAGCAAAACAATACGAATTTGGGACTACCATCACACAAAAACCAAATTATTAAACAAGGAACAAAGATATTTTACAAAAAGGAGTTGAAAGTAAGTAAAAATAACAGTTATCCATAACAAACAAAAAAGATAAAGCTGAATGGAAATATAATTGAACCGGAAAAAATAATAATCGATATTAACATAAAATTAAATTAATAAAATGATTAAAATTAGAATTAAGAGATAACATTCATATTAACATATAACTTAAAATACATTATTGTTACTTTAATCAGTAACATTTATTGTGACTTTACATGGTAAAAACTCATTATCTTAATATAGGATAATAATAAAAAAAAAATAATAATAATAATAATAATAATAATAATAATAAATAAAAAATAACAATAGTAATAATATTATTATTAATAATACCAAAAATTATATCAATAACATTAAAAATAATTTGATATTTAAAATATAGCTATTTAACTATAGATATAACTAGACGAATATCCATATATTGGTGTAAATTAAACAGTTTAAAATTATGTTAAAATAAATAACCCACTCTCAATTTTTTTTTAAATAAATAATTAACCTTTGCGTTTTTATCCAGACAACACCACCCTCCTCCGTACTCTAACATCTACCCACCCAACCAACCTATATATATTTTTTTTTATTACTTTTTAACATTTTTATTTTTTTATTATTATATATATATATATATATATATATATATATATATATATATATATATATATATATATATATAAAGGTTAATTATTTATTTTAAAAAAAATTGAGAGTGGGTTATTTATTTTAACATAATTTTTAAACTGTTTAATTTACACCAATATAGGGATATTTGTCTAGTTATATCTATAGTTAAATAGCTATATTTTAATTATCAAATTATTTTTAATGTTATTGATATAATTTTTGGTATTATTATTAATAATATTATTACTATTATTATTATTATTATTATTATTTTAATTTTTATTCTTTAATTTTTATTTTATTTTACTTTATTTTTTAATTTTTATTATCCTATATTAAGATAATGAGTTTTTACCATGTAAAGTCACTATAAATGTTACTGATTAAAGTAAGAATAATGTATTTTAAGTTATATGTTAATATGAATGTTATCTCTTAATTCTAATTTTAATCATTTTATTAATTTAATTTTATGTTAATATCGATTATTAATTATTTTTCCGGTTCAATTATATTTCCATTCAGCTTTATCTTTATTGTTTGTTATGGATAACTATTATTTTTACTTACTTTCAACTCCTTTTTTTAAAATATCTCTGTTCCTTGTTTAATAATTTGGTTTTTGTGTGATGGTAGTCCCAAATCGTATTGTTTTGCTTTTTCATGGCAAATACGAAGATGAAACCACACACTCCATTTGTGGTTCCAAAGTATTTGGGACCTGAAGATTCTGCTTTGGTTCTACAAATTTCATTTGTATTCATATTATTCTTTTTTCCTTCCATGTTCAATGTGCTATAAGTTATTAAATTCAATGGTTAATATTGTTTACTATAATTCAATTTAATTCTTCGTTTTGGTTTATTGTTTTATTGATAAAATCCACTGGTGAATCTTGTCTACTTTTAATGGTATTATAAATATATATATATATATATATATATATATATATATATATATATATATATATATATATATATTAAGCTTAAAAAAACTTACTCAAATTTTTAATATAACTTAACGGTTAAATTTAATGCAGTATTCGTCAACATTTGAAAATGGTAACGTAGTTTGACTTAAAATTTTTAGTTTAAATTATTTCATGCTTATATACTGCATTTTAAAAAATGTGGTCTTGGCAGCAAAACTATTTTAAATCGTTGCCCCTACCTGGATTATGTTGTACTTGCGCCTTTATTACACTTAAATTATAAATAGAGGTATCAGCGAATAATTGAAGAGCACAGTAATTAATTTCTCTTCTATTAAAAATCCCTTTCTGCAACTTGCAGCATGGCATATTTTACTTCATTATCGTTGCCAATTTTTGGAACAATATAATCTTTGTGTTTTCTTCACACTGTATCTAAATTAGTCGAAATCATTCGTCTCTTAATAAAGGTATGAACCTCATCAACCTACCTCTTCCAAGAAGCCAATCTGCTATCCTATGCTCTTTTTTCTTTTTCTCTTTTTTTTTTCTTTTAATTCCGTATTTAAGAACATTGAACTTTGTACTCTTGGAAATAAGGATATCGAGACATTCAGAAAAGAAAGGGGATAAAAATTGGCAAGGAAAGCTGAATTTATGTAACTAAAGCAGCTGAAGCTTTCTACGCGGCAAAAATACAACTAAAACACCGTAGGCCTGTAGGCGCCTGTAGAATATTCCCGATGTGGGGTGTACGTCCTTAGGGTGTATCATCACAGTGGCGTGCTAGGATGGATGACACCCGGGGCGGATGTAAATGGTGTCACCTTTACCCACGAGGGTGTCCCCCCCCCCCCCCCTCCAAATCCGGCATATTGTTTCAATTAGAATTCTACGTTATTACAACAAATGACCAAAGCATTCCTTATTTATCTTTTCTCTATCATAAAAAAATACACAGAAGCGACTAAAGATTGGGTGTCATCGCTTAGAGGGTGACACCCGGGGTCGACAGCTCCCTCCACCCCCCGCTAGCTACGCCACTGATTTATCGAACTCGTTGGCATAGCGAAATGAAATTTTAATATTTAAAAGACTTCGTAATGTACTTGCAGAATGTATAGATGCAAACATTACCCCTTGTGTTAATATGAATAAAAGTTAAAGCAAAGAGAAACTTAAAAATACAAAATGTATTTAATATAATCTCTTTCAAGGTTTCAAAATAGAGGCCCAGTGTTAAAAACTGCAGTTCTCGAAAGCCAGGAAAGTCATTGTGACGGAATGAACTTCAGGCGTCAAATAGTTAAAATTTAGCACCAGCTTTAACTATACAAGCCGTTAAGTTTTGGCTGGTTTTGGGCAATATAGTCATAATTTGTAAGTTAAACAGATGGGGAACCTCATTTAAAGTTAGAATTTGACATACTACGAACATTTAAACCACAGACGGGAATTCGGACTCGTCACATCTTGACTTACGGCATTTCAATTAAACACCCCCTTTCCCCCAAAAAATTATATGAGATTATGTAAAAAATAAAGTTGCATTCAACAATTATCATGTTCAGGGTGAAGTTCAAAATTAAGCATTAAAAAAGTGCAGTTGAAACGATCCATTGAATCATGCAAGAACATAACAATTTTCGTGATAGATGAGTTTCGAGATATACATATAGACAAGGTCAATGAGAATTCTAAACCTCAAGATGAAACGAGTAGAATATGGCAATCCCAAAACTTTCTTCTATCTCATACATAATACTTCCAAAAAAAGATGCATAGCAGCGTCACCGATTAGGTCACCAAAATCTAATCAGTAACAATTTATGTCAAGTTCTAACTAAATCTGAAGTTTGATGAAAATCCGTGCATTAGTTTTGAGATAAAATCATTAAAAAAATCATAAAATAAAAAAAGTTAAAAGCGCCATCTGTTGAGTGATTTATTCAGAAAATTAAAAAATACTAATTTATACCAGGGACTAAACGAATCTGAAGTTTGATAAAAATTCGTGCATTAGTTCTTGAAATAGAGTTAGTGCAATAATTATAAATAATGCCACATAGCAGCGCCACTTGTGACGCAAATCACACATAAAAATAATCAGCACCAAATTATATTAAGGACTCGAGAAGATTGTGAAGTTTTATGAAAATCCGACCCTTAGTTCTTGAGATATAGTTATTGCGCAAATCGTGAAAAAGACAGCATAGTAGCGCCATCTGTTGGATGATATACACCAAAAACTAATCAGCTCCAGTTTATATCAAGGCCTAACTGAATCTAAAGTTTTGTGAAATTCCGTGCATTAATTCTTGAGACAGAGCACCCACAAAACTTTTGTCAGATACAGTGACAAACATTTTGTAAAAACATGTTTCTTGGAGTCTCTGACCCTTAAAATATGTAAATCCGTCGAAAATCGGAATTCAAAAAGTTTCACGAATCCAATATTTTCTTGTAAAGATGGAAGAAAGTAAATATTGATTGCCAAGTAGTACAACTGCCGAATACCTATCCCTAATTCCCAAAGTTTTTTTGATTTCCTTCTTCAACGAAAAAGGAATGAGATACAAAAATACGTATGTTGCTGCTACTGTTATTACTCACTTGCGTTTATTTTGAACTGACGATTGAAAACAGCGATCTTTTTATGTAACCTTGAAATACTTGAATGCTATATATATTTTGGTTAGTTTTTTAGTTCGCTGGATTTTACACACAACATTTCTTTCAACTACTTTACGAAAACTTAAAGCAATGAAAATGTTCATTAGTTCATTCTAAGAATAATAATGATTTGAAATTCATCGCAACTAAAAATCTGGATACGCTGGGTAGCCAAAATGTCGAAAAGATATTTGAATTTAATATGCAAACACAAAACGCTACAGTGTAACCCCTGGCATCATGTTTACAATGAATAATTCGCTTAACCTATAAATCATATGAAATTTGTTTTTATATCCCTTAACTAGTCGGATGTGGCAATCCTAAAACTTTCTTCTATCTCATACACTTTAATATGTTAATACTTCCAGAAAAATAAAACATAGCAGCGGTAAAGTAATTTACACCAAAAATCTAATCTACAACGACTTATTTCAAGCTCTAACTGAATCTGAAATTTGATGAAAATCAATGTATTAGTATTTGAGATAGAATCATTGCAAAAGTCATAAAAAAAACTACATAGAAGCGCCACCTGTTGAGCGATTTACTCCAAAACTAAAAAATACTAATTTATATCAGAGTCTAACTGAATTTAAAATTTGATGAAAATTCGTGCATTAGTTCCTGAGATAGAGCTATTGCGATAATTATGAGTAATGCCGCATAGCAGCGCTTGTGATGTTGAAAGTTATATGACATCACATATTATTTATTCCCTTTTTAAAATTAAATTCTCAAGTTTAAAGTTTAATATATCCTTTCATAATTATAAATTTAATCAAAACTTCCTTTCCTTTTTAAAAAGAATGTATTTATCTCTTCTCTTTTGCCCTAGTAGTGTAGTTATGAGAGTTCGGTCGCACCTGCACGCCTGCACCAACCTTCAAATGACCTCTGCACGGTCTACATGCGGTATGGAGACTATTCGGCGTCTTGTAAGACATAGGTCCAGGATGACGTCATCTAAAATGATGAGGGTGTTAAAGATAAGGATTTTTTCAAATTTTGAGCGGGAATTTGGGAGACTAACTTTTTCGGCTTACTACAGTATGATGGGTTATTTTTCGATTTTAATGTGGGGAGACTTTTTTAGGGGGGGGGGAGGGACTTTTAATTAATTTTAGTGGGAATTTTGGGGAGACTAAAATTTTTAGGGGGACATTTTTTTTTTGCCATGCTCTTGTATGAGAACTTATTTTTTGATTTTAAGCAGGTATTTAGGGGAGAATATTTTTTATTGTACTGTTACACAGGGGGTTATTTTTTCCGCGGGTTAATTTTCAATGAAGAAATATTTAATGGGGCATTTTAATTTTTTAGGTGGACAATTTTGAAAGATTGAATTTTTTTCATGTGTTAGAGTTTTAAGCGTCGATAATTTTTAATGGGCGAACTTTAAAAATACTTTTTGTTCTGGGATTTAAGCGCGCTCGTCGGTCCAACTTTTTGGACTGCAGGATTTTCTTCGAGTCGTGGAAAATTTAATTAATTAATTATTTTTTTTTTTTGTTATTTGTGTGTGTGTGTGTGTTCTACAGTTTGAGGGGTTATTTTTGGATAATAAATAAATTTTAATAACAATATTTTTATTTTTAGGGAGTAACTTATGAAGCGACTTAGATTTTTTCGTGCGGGTTTATTTTTGATTTTAATATTGGGGTGACTAATTTTTTAGGGATTATTTTTTATGAGAAACTTAAAAATAATTTAAGAGGGAACTTGGGGAACAACATTTTTTTTTTTCACCGTGCGCTTATACGAGGGCTTTTTTTTTATTTTAAGGGGGAATTTGGGGGAGATTATTTTAATGTATTGTTTCAGAGGAGGTTTTTTTTTTTTTTTTTTTTTTTTTTCGGGTTGATTTTTAATGAAGAAATATTTAATAGGGGATTTTAATTTTTTAGGAGGACAATTTAGAAAGATTTTTTTTTTTTCATGCGTTCGAGTTTTAAGCGGTGATAATTTTTAATAGGGAGACTTTAAAATATTTTAGGGAGTTATCGGCAGAAGCCGTTAATAAAATAAATCAAAAACAGATCTTTTTCTCATCCTAAAATCATTATCTGTGCGAGCATACTTTCATTTAGTCAAAGAATATATAAAAAAGATATTCTTAGACCATATGCTCCTGTTTCAGACATTTATTGTTGATTCTAAATTTAATAGTCAACACAAATGTCTTTTCGGCTGCAAATATTATACTCTATGTTAAAATTGGCGCCCGAAGTCTGTTATTCTACTTCTAAATGTAATTTTTCACATTACTCATTTTTGTACGTTGATATATTATACCGCCAAATTAACCGTCCTATTAGCTAGTTTTTAATTCCAAGTTTCATTAAGTGCTGTATCTTTGGGGTTACAATAGTCCAGAGTACCAAGATTTTGGCTCGACACGTTGGCAATCAAATCTGACGGCCACTGATCATTCTATATCTGACCGCTCTCGTGTAAGCATGTAGAGCAGCAGTCTTGTCTTTTATACCGGGGGTCACTCCGCGAGAGTGTAATACTCTCTTTTCATTAATAAATGCCACATACATAGTTTGATCTCTTTTTATTGAGACTCTCCTACCAGCGCACAGTGTGGTATTTTGCTGAAAAACCTGGCCAAAATTATTTAAATTATTTTGTGCGTTCTATAGCAGATAAAATGCTTTAAGGAAACGTAAAATATATTATTATGATAGAAACAAATCATTTTTCGAACAATTTACGCAAATTATTGTCCTACTACCCACCATTCTTTCGAGCATAATCTTCTATGTCATTCTCTTCAGAATCGCTCGAAAACTAGATTTTGGCAATAACAACATTTAAATAAAGATCGAAACAAAAAAGTAAACCATAAAGTACATTTTTATTGCAGTCTATGAGCAAGTCTTTTCTTGAAAAGTTTTGACTATATGAAGGAAAATGCATGTTGCAGGCTTAAGCCACCATCTCTGATAGCTGCCGAATTGAGTGGTATGCATGTTCTTTAATAGTAGCTCCGTAATTCAAAATTTCGTGTAATGTGTGTGACACTGGGTACCAACCGTAAAGATTTACACAAAGGTTAGAAGCATGTTATTCGCAATTTCTCGAAATTTTTTAGTATCTATTTTATAATCACTAGATTGCACGTCTAGAATAGCTTTTAAATAGTGCATTAATTTTATCTCAATTCCTGTAATTTAAACTGATGTTCCTCGATCTGAGAAAACTTTTTTTTTTTTTTTTTTTTTTTTTGAGGTATTTCCGAAACCAACTTTTGCAGTGTGTGTGTGTACCAGTATGGCATATCAGTTTGAAACATACCTTGCATTAGTTTTTATCTTTTTTTGTCAGTCTTTCTCATTTTTGCTTCTTGCTAACCATTTTTTATTGGAAGCTTTTTAATTACAAGCAAGATGTAAAATTGACTCGAAAAAATCTGTTTCTAACATGGAATATTAAAAGGTCGAATTTCAAAGAATCAGGATCAATGTCTTTAATTATTTTTAGCTTATTAAAATCTTTTTTATGATTGTTTGCAAATATAGCATCGCATCGATGAATTGATTGCTAGTAATAGCATTGCAAACTTTAGCATCGATACTAGTCAGCACTAATTTGAATTGAGCTTGTAATAAACCATAAGCTGTCAGAAACTCTGTATTTATTAAATTTTGTGCTTGCTGTTCAATGTATTTTACCTCCTCTTGGATTATGTCATTATTTTCACGAATAAACCTTGTTAGTACGAGAAAGTAAAAGCGTGGATATAAAGATACAGGGTTCTGCCAACATACTTTTGAAATTCATTTATTTGGTTATTAATCTCAAAGAAACTAAAGAGTTTTTGAAAGTGTTTGAGACATTGAAATGTTTAAGTCATGTTTGAGTCGAAGGGATTTTCAGACTTTTGTTTATATATTTGTTGTAGAGATCTGTCACAACCCCATTTGCAGAGAAGTTCTAAACTTATCAATTCTGCTTCACTTGTTGTCGTGAAAACATTTTCTATGTATTAACGCAGTTGTTTCACAGTCTTTGAGTAAAGTTATCTAAAAGATTTTAAAGTTTTACTTCCGCCATGTTTTCAGTAATGAAGTTATCTTTTTGATAAAATTTTTCTTTAGCTCTCTGAAGAAGTACTATATAGCGAGGACATACATATTCATTAAATGTTCGAGTTCGGGTGATATTAAAACGATTGTATGTACTGCTGCAACAAACATGGTCAAAGCCTCAATTGGTAATAACTTCAATGTACTTAGGTTTGAGGTCTACGACAAAGAATTAAACTTTTTTCGATATTTTACTGCCCTTTGGCCTGAATGCAATGTGTTTAATAATTTGTGTAACATCTGCGTGCCCTGCAGCTTTTTTTGCTCAGTTGAACTGCAATTGTTCTTGGCTAATTTCAGATTTTAATTGTTCCATTTTATATTTCTTACTTCTGCCAATACATTTTTTAAACTATTTTGCTGGGAACTATTTTGCGGAGTTTCTCTACTATCCTTACAGAAAAAGTGTCCTATATGTCTATCCTTATACAGTGTTCCTTTCAGTCATTCCTCATTGTTTTCATAAAAATATTGTTCAATGAATCCCAAAGAAGCTCATTTTTGTTTATAACCATGTTTGAAAGATTTTATTTTCTGATGTAATCAAATGTATTTAATTTTATAAACAATTCGCAATTTCGATAAGTTTCTCTTTTAGAAACTTTATTTCGTTAATTTTTATGTGTCACAATACTTTTATTACATCACTCATACATTTTTTCGATATTTCTACCGATTTTTTTTTTTCAACAGAATAAAAAAAATAATATATGTATGTCTAGTAAATTTCTTCTTAATAATATAAAACTTTCTTAACTCGTTAGTGAGTAAAGAACGCAATTCCTAATGGTTGATTTAAAATATATTATTCAAAAAGCTAACAGATAATTCACATATTACAAACTCTTGGTACAAAACCAAAATGTTACATTATTTACAAAAAATCATTTAGTCCGCGTTATGGATGTACGATCAAAAAACGTTTTACTTACAGAAGGAAAAAAAAAAAAAAAAAAAAAAAAAAAAAACCATCCAACTACTTAAAAAATGGATTTTCCCCCAGCAATTTGCAGATTTATCGTCTGCACACAAAAGGGTATTTAGTAGGAATAAAAAACTACAGTATATATTAAATTTAAATAGTTAATAAATTTTAAAAAGTTAATAAAGTTAAAAAACTGCTTTTCAGAAACTTTTTTTTGAAATTTTGTTTTAATTATTAAAAAAATTGGGGGCAAATCGGGGCAAATTTTATTTCATATTTTTTAATTAGAAGGTCTATACATTATGAAAACACAAGAGTTCTTGTTGAACTCAGTTTAACTCCCTATTAAAATTATAATTTTATCTAAATTATTTAACACAAAAAAATCTATGTTTTCAAACTTGAAAATAATAATGAACATGTACTGCATTTGCAAAAATATTTATGTACAAGAGAGTATATACCTTCGTCTTTAAAAACTGAAAAGTGTTTCTGAAGTTCGACTTAAAATAGTTTTTTAGACATTCGATAAAATGATGCATAGATCAGAAGCATAAAATGAAAATTCAAAAACCATGATTTCCAAGTAAAATACCAGACAAATGGAGAGTCTACAGAAAGAAATGAATCCGTTATCATATGCACAGGATAGTCCTCTTATACCAATCAGAAAACGATCAGCTAAATGTGAAATTTAAAATTTTGACTTTTGGTCAGCTTTTTGAGTGAAATACCACACTGTGCAGCAGTTTTGCAAAGTAATTCTAGTTGATACGGTTGATTTTATACGACTAAAATAACTATTAAATTTTAATTAACTTCCTTGTATAAAATAAAATATTCTTCAAAGCACCACCTATTGAGCAATTTACTCCAAAACTTAAAGAATACTAATTCACATCAGGAACTAACTGAATCTTAAGTTTGATGGAAATTTCTGCTCTAGTTCTTAAGATACAGCTATTGCGATAATCATGAATAATGCCGCATAGCAGTGCCACCTGTTGGGCGATTTACACCACAATGTAATCAGAACTATGTTATATTAAAAATTCACGGAATCTGAAGTTTTGTGAAAATCCGTCCATTAGTTCTGGAGATAAAGCTATTGTGGAAATTGTGAAAAAGGCAGCATAGCAGCGCCACCTTTTTGGGCCACATACACCAAAAACTAATCAGATCCAGTTTATATCAAAGTTTATTTGCATCCAATTTTTTTTTTAATTCCGTGCATTAGTTCTTGAGATAGAGCACTCAAAATTTATGCCACATACAGACTGACTGACAAACAGAAATTTTGTAAAAACTTGTTTTTCTGGAATTTCTGCCCCCTAAAGCGTGTAAATCAATCAAAAATAGAAGAAAGTAAAAACAAAATACAACTGAACATCAGATACTCTGATTGATAGGTCTAGTGTATCTAAGAAAATTATATTTTGGATAACCAATTCAAACTTAAATTCATTCCTTTTCAGCTAGAAAACAAAAGACATACTCTTTCTCGTGTGAACTGCGTGGTTGTATTGTATATGAATTTATTTCAAATGTATTGAAATCAGATTTTAAAAGACATGCCTGTGAAAGAAAGATTGAATTTCTCTGCGAAATATTCCCTTAATGCTCAAATCTAAAATAGTCCTTCCTTTCTATCAGTGCCTGATTTACAACAGGGTTTTCGGGGCACGGTCCCCCAAACTTGGAAACCCTGTAATAACTTGGCCTCATATAGATTAAAAGCTAAGTGGTTGGTAGCGTAAGTGCCGCTCGGCAAATAATCCAGGCAATGGTATTTAATGAAGAATCAATTATTTATTTGTAACAATAAAAAATTCTCTGGATTAAATTTATATACAGCATAAATCATTTTAGAACTCGTAGGATCTTAATCCACCAGCTCCAAGTCCAAAGTCCCGTTTCAGTTCATAGAATGTTCAGCTTATATTCGACGTAAAATTTCTCCAAATCAATAACACGGTGTTAACTAAACACCGAAGACGAGACTTGTCACCGGCACTCTCCTAGCGAGAGTCCTCTTCTTCCGGCTCACTTGAGTGACGTCACCCTCTACAGCTCCCGATCCGAGCTGATCCACTTTTCTCAGAGAACAATCCGAGCTCCGAGCTCTGTTCTCTCCTCTTCTCGCTCCGAGACCAAAAATCCTCCCTGCAAAACCTTGGCTTCCTCTTTTTCTTCTCAGCCAAGACCTCCCCTAAAGGTCACGAACCAATCATCAACCTTAATGATCTTTTCTCATTAAGAGATTCGTAACATCGTCTTATCATTCGTACCTGAAAATACACGCCTATGGCGCCAATGTGTCTGGTCTCTGATCATCTCCGTGCTTTCATTTTTGCGTCGGCGTGCTAACAAAGGTGCGACCCGTGTGGTCTCCTATTCACGTTAGTGTCGCCCGCCTGTCTTTTCCGCTGATCGATGATGATTTAGCGATCCTTTATATCGCCGATCTTTTCATCTTGAGAATGAAAGCCATTTTGTGTTTTCAGTTCCATGGTGAAATCTCTTTTCAGAAAAAATGTCTTTAAAAGCCTGTGATAAATCTAAATTATCACAACTACCCCCGCCTCTAAGATGATTTAACGTCTGAAAGGCGTGAAATCTAAAAAGCAGAACATGGTTAGCTCATTCATTTGGGTGGCTCTTTGCACTCAAAATAAAATTTTAACAATTCTAAAAAGACACTTTAAAAAACATTTTCAAACTCTTTTAACGACTTTGCTTTGTTTGGAGAACTCTAATAATTTAAAGGTGTTGAAGCCAGTATAAACACATTAAGAAAACCTTATATATACAATAAAAGAAAACTATTTACAAATGTGAGAGAGAAAAAAAAATTTGAGCTCTTTTTTTTTTCTTCATTTTATTGCCCTGCTCAGACAATCAACGTGCGGTATATCCTTGCCCGCTCTGTGTTTTATGGCATACAGGAACGGTTGCAGTGATAAGGACCATCTTAACAACCTGGAATTGTTACCTGCATTGTTTTTCAGGAACACTAAAGGATTGTGATCGGTTTCGATGCTGAACTCTTGTCCATCAATGTAGTGACGTAATTTTTTTATGGCAAAAATTATAGCTGCACATTCTTTCTCTGTGGCGCTATAACTTTTCTCTTGCTTCGAAAATTTTCTGCTCAAATATATAATGGGATGCTCTTCTGAGCCCTGTCTTTGTGCTAAAACTACCCCTATCCCTTTATCTGACGCGTCCGTCTGAACCACAAATTCTAGATTATAATTTGGCGCATATAGGATGGGTTTTTGGGTGAGTTTAGATTTTAAGGTTTCGAAAGCCTCTTTCATTTCATCGGTCCATATGATTTTTTCTTTTTTGTTTTTTCCTTTTAATGCTCGTGTGAGCGGTTCTACGATGGTCGCATAATTTTCTATATAACGGGAGTTATACCCTGCCATGCCGAGGCATCTTCTAATTTCCGTTTTATTTTTAGGGTCTGGGAGTTCCGTTATGGCGCGGATTTTCGCTTCTGCTGGTTTCCTTTTTCCTTCCCCTACTATGTGTCCCAGATATTTGACCGTTTTTTGTGCGAATCTGCATTTCGAAATTTTAACGGTAAGTTTCGCCTCTTTAATTCGACTTAGTACCGTGTTTAGATGCTGAATATGGTCTTCCCAGCTATCTAAAAAAATGGCCATGTCATCTAAATATGGAAGACAAAATTCTTCCAACCCATTTAGTAATTTAGACATAAATTTGGAAAACCTATAGCTAGCGTTGGACAATCCAAAAGGCATTGCCATTGGTAAGAAACTACCAAAGCTTGTGACAAAAGCAGCTAATTTTTGTGCTTTTGGTGTCATGGGTATCTGCCAGTATCCTTTGGTCAGGTCTAATACAGAAATATATTTTGCCGCCGCCACCTTTTCGACCCTTTGTTCAATATTCGGAAGCGGAAATAATTCTGTTTTTGTTATCGCATTCAAACGGCGATAATCAATGCATGGCCGAGGTTCCCTCCCCGGAGTTTCGACTAAAATCATGGGAGAATTATAATCAGACTCCCCTTCCTTAATTATATTTAATTCAAGCATGCGCTTTATCTCTTTTTTCAGTATTTCATTCTGTCTAGGAGATACCCTATACGGCCTAATTCTCACCGGTTTTTCCTCAGTTAGCTCAATATCATGAATAGTCAGGTCCGTTAAGCCCGGGTCATTCGAAAAAACTTCCCTGTATTCGTCTAATACCTGTTTTAACATTTGAATTTCACCTGCTGTGCACCGCTCGTTTAATGCACTTTGTTTGATAACTTCGTCAAAGTTATAACCATTTGAATCTGCTAACGGGAAAGCTATCTCCAAATCCTGAGATTCATCTGTCTCATTAAATTCTTTTGTCAAAATATTTATTTTACCTACCCTGGTGATATAGGGTTTTAATAGATTTACATGATAGATTTGCGATTTTTCTCTTCTCCCTGGTATACTCACAATATAATTCGTCTCAAAAATTTTAGACTCTACTCTACCGGCGCCTATCCAACCTACAGACATTTTGTTTTTCTTGTTAGTTGCTAAAACTAACACTTCGTCTCCTGGTTGAAATTTTCGTTCTTTAGCATTTCTATCATACCACATTTTCCGTTTATCTCTAGTAATTGTCATGTTTTCGACCGCTAGCTCCTGGCAGCGTTTCAGTCGGTTGATAAGTTTGAAGACGTACTCAGTAACTAATTCATGATCATCATTTTCTCCCGTCCACTGTTTGAAAAGTAGGGTTTCCGGAGTACGGAGATTTCTCCCATGAACTAGCTCTGCTGGGCTGAAACCTGTAGAATCATGCGTTACCGTTCTAAGGGTTAAAAGCGCATGGGGCAGATTAGCTTCCCAGTCACTACCGTTTTCCACGCATAGCATTTTAAAAGCCTTTTTACTGACCTGTGCCATCTCTCGATAACGTTTGAGGAGGGGTGACATACACTTGAATGGTTTAGTTTTACCCCAAACCTTTTTAGGAAGGCTGTCGTTAAATTCGAAGTAAAACTCCTCCCAAGGTCCGTTTGTATGCTAGACGGGTAACCAAGTCTACTAAAAATCATGATCATCGCTTCAATGATCGTTTCCGAGAGCATATCTGGTATCGGTATTGCTTCTGGATAACGTGAATAAACACAGATTGCTGTGAGTAAATATTTATTCCCTTTTTTTGACGTCGGCAAGGGACCTACTAGATCGCACGATAATTTTGAAAATACTTCCGAAATTATGGGAACTAATTTTAATGGGGCTTTCTTGGTTTCCCCCGCTTTTCCCACTACCTGGCAAGCATGGCATGACTTGACAAAATCCTCAATTTCCCTAATAATATTAGGCCAGAAAAAATATCTCAATATTTTATCTTTTGTTTTTGATTGGCCCATGTGAGCCGCTATACCTTCGTGACAAGCACTAAGTATCGCTTCCCTGTACTTAGTTGGGACAACTAACTGTTTTCTTTTTCGAATCCGTGATGATCCGTTACTTTCCTCATTACTAAATTCTCTTTAATTTCGAAATTTGATTTTTTTGTTTTGCATTTTCGCGAATGTCTCGTAGTGAGGAATCCGTCTCTTGTTCGGTTATGAATTCTGCCCTTTTAATTCTCGACAAGCCGGTCCCTGAGTCTTCCCCTGCTATCGGTAAAAACTCGTTATCTGGCCTTTCCGGATCTGCCTGTTCCGTGAAATCGTTTCCCCCTGCCCCTAAGTTAGTTTCGGTTTCTTGTTCGCCTCCGTCACTCCCGGAGCTAGTTTCGCTTTTTTTCGCCTGCGCGCGCGTCATTACTGCGTTCAATGTTTTGATTTCGCGTTTTTTTCTCTCGTCGATGAGTTTCTGCGTATCATTCCCTAGTATATAATAGGACATATCTACGTCTCTATCAGTTACTATAGCCTTCGTCGAGATACTTCCTATTTCGTCAATTTCAAGCGTTATATTAGCGGTGGGAAAACAGCGAACATCATTTAAGAGTGGTTGTTTTATCCACATAAATTCCCCATCTAATTGACTGGGGTTTATAAATTTACTGGAAATGACATCGACACAAGTACCAGAATCTCGTAATACCGTAATTTCCTCCCCGTTAATACGAGCCTTACTTAAATACGGCGAAAAACCTTTTTCAAATTCTTGATTTTTATTTAAATGCCCTACTGACGCGGCGTTATTTTCCCTCTTGTGTTTTTCCGAGCACTGGGCACGATAGTGCGAAAAACTTCCGCAAATAAAACATTTGTTTGCTCTCTTTTGCTCAAAAACACGGTTTCTTTCTTTATCGGGATCCTTGTCTCTCCAATTCGTTTTAGTTTCGGCCGATTTCTCAACACGCGGTTTATCTTCGAGTCTCGGTTTTTCTGATTTTATGGGAAAATTTCTCGGGTTCCAGATTTTTTTCGAGGGCCCTTTGACTGCCTCAAACTCGTCTAAACACTTAACTAGAACTAACGGGTCTTTGAAATTTGCCCAAGAGTCAATAAAATGCTCTTTATATTCTATCGGCGTACTTAATTTGGTCTGTTACCAATAATTTCTTTAAGTCTTCGAAATTTGAAATTTCTAGTCCGGTTAACCACCCTTTTAGATAACTATTTAACTCGAAAATAATATCCTTCCAAGGGGTGCCTGGTATCCGAGAAATCCTTGTAAATTTCTGGCGATACGCTTCAGGACTTAGCCGAAAGCGTGCTAACAAAATTGATTTCACGTGCGTGAAATCGTCGATTTTTTCTGCGGGCTCGCGCAAAATTAATTCTGCAATATCTGCCGGGAGCAGCGATAAAAGATGAGTCACAAGCTCTTCTGTTTCTATGCCTGCTCGAGAGGATTGCCGTTCAAAAAGGTTTAAAAAAAGAGTAATATCTGACCTTTCTGGATCGAATTTATGCATTAACGCTTTTAAAGGGGGTTTCTGACTCCTCTCAGATCCGCTACTTGACGTAGATTCACGTCTATTCACATTTTGAGTTAATCTCAATTGCTCTAATTGAAATTCCCTTTCTTTCTGTTTTTCTTCGCTGTCCCGTGCCGCCCTTTCTCTTTCTGCTTCTAATTCTCGCTCGACCCTTTCTCTTTCTTTTTGCTCGACTGCTTGAGTCTCCCTATCTTGTACAATATAATTAGCCTGCGATAAAGTAAGATCTTTATCATAATCTGCAGCTGATTCAATTTTCTGTATAATTACAGCTATTTTATCACTCTTATCAATATCAATTCCCAACTCGTCTGCTAACATTTGCAAATCGATTTTTCTACATTGCTTTAAATCAGTAATGACCGTCATTTTTAGACTGAGTTGCACTAACCGAAATTTCTATTTATTTCCTAACAACCTATAAAATTACCCTAGCATATATGCAATGTTAATTTTATACATACACTTTACTACACAATTTAAACACAGTAAATGAGAATGAAATGAAAAATATATACATGAAAAGTACACAATTTACCGATTCAACACTTTTTTTTTTCAACCGATCACAATACAAGTACCTGTACCTATTTCTAATTCTAGAAAAATATTGCCAGTTTTAGCATTCAGATTTTTCGAAAACTACACTTCAAAAATGTAAACATAAATAATTTTAGATCAACAGGTAACAATATCCCTCTCTGTTTAGAAGCCTTTAAAGAAAACTTAAATTTATGACTAACCTCATAACATTTATGCTGCTAAAAAAAAAAAAAATTACAATTGCACAAGAGTTTACAATTTTACAAGAGTTGTACACACTCTTTTTTTTCAAAACTTTCTAATTTGTTCCGTTTTGTCCGGAAAGAAATGCATTTAACATTTAATGTTTTTATCATTTAAAAAAAAGAAGGAATTTTTTTTTGCAATACTTTTTACTAATTTCTTAATTTTAGATTAAAATAATAAAAGTATAGAAATATAGTACATAAATTTCCTCACTGAATTTAATTTTGTGCAAGAATTATGAAACAGAGCCACTCAAAATTTAGAATGAGCTTACCTATTTCCGTCGTCTGCATCCCTCTTGGGGCATCTTTCCGTCGGAGGGTGTTGGGTGCTACGGATAGGTTGCGGCTGGGTGGCCTTTCGTCGGTTAGGCGTTGTATCTCCGGTTATGGCTGAGTGCTTTCGTCAGCTAGGCTCGGTGTCTTTCTTTACGGTTGGGTGCCTTCTCAGCGGGGCGCTGGATTTCTCTTAGCGGCTGGATGCCTTCTCAGCGGGGCGCTGGATTTCTCTTAGCGGCTGGATGCCTTCTCAGCGGGGCGCTGGGTTTCTCTTAGCGGCTGGATGCCTTCTCAGCGAGGCGCTGGGTTTCTCTTAGCGGCTGGATGCCTTCTCAGCGAGGTGCTGGATTCTATCGATGATTAACTCTGGAACTGCACGGCGAACTATAGTCCTGGGCTAGTGGCTCCCGCTGCCACCAGCTGTAATAACTTGGCCTCATATAGATTAAAAGCTAAGTGGTTGGTAGCGTAAGTGCCGCTCGGCAAATAATCCAGGCAATGGTATTTAATGGAGAATCATTTATTTATTTGTAACAATAAAAAATTCTCTGGATTAAATTTATATACAGCATAAATCATTTTAGAACTCGTAGGATCTTAATCCACCAGCTCCAAGTCCAAAGTCCCATTTCAGTTCATAGAATGTTCAGCCTGTATTCGACGTAAAATTTCTCCAAATCAATAACACGGCGTTAACTAAACACCGAAGACGAGACTTGTCACCGGCACTCTCCTAGCAAGAGACCTCTTCTTCCGGCTCACTTGAGTGACGTCACCCTCTACAGCTCCCGATCCGAGCTGATCCACTTTTCTCAGAGAACAATCCGAGCTCCGAGCTCTGTTCTCTCCTCTTCTCGCTCCGAGACCAAAAATCCTCCCTGCAAAACCTTGGCTTCCTCTTTTTCTTCTCAGCCAAGACCTCCCCTAAAGGTCACGAACCAATCATCAACCTTAATGATCTTTTCTCATTAAGAGATTCGTAACATCGTCTTATCATTCGTACCTGAAAATACACGCCTATGGCGCCAATGTGTCTGGTCTCTGATCATCTCCGTGATTTCATTTTTGCGTCGGGTGCTAACAAAGGTGCGACCCGTGTGGTTTCCTATTCACGTTAGTGTCGCCGCCTGTCTTTTCCGCTGATCGATGATGATTTAGCGATCCTTTATATCGCCGATCTTTTCATCTTGAGAATGAAAGCCATTTTGTGTTTTCAGTTCCATGGTGAAATCTCTTTTCAGAAAAAAATGTCTTTAAAAGCCTGTGATAAATCTAAATTATCACATGCCCTTCTCACAAGAAACTGACTACTCTATGATTGATGAACAAGACATAATAGCAAATCTACATCCACCAAAATTAATTGGCAGCACTAGTCGGTTACAAGCATATTTTTCATTCGATTTGGATTTTACAAAGTATAATTAAACAAGTAAGAAAAATCATGCGTTAAGCATAGATTATGAAGCACTTTCCAACACTTAATGAATCTTTAACAAAACTTTGTTATTTAGGGAAATAATAGTGTATAGCCAAATATACCCAAATATGTATTCCAGTACTTTTGAACAGCTCTGTATTTCATATGTCAGTTGATATAATGGGAAAATTTAGTTTAACAAGAAAATACCCAGTAGCTTGAAATTTCTTTTTCAGCAATTCATACTATTAGATGGAAACATACTTGAATACTTTTGTTCAGCCCTGTAGTTTACATTGTACCTTTATTACACGTCAGCATTAAGCTAAAATTTATTGTAAACTAAAACACTTTTAAAACAACTGAAATCACATTCTCATAAATTATCATTCATAGGCGTCCATATACCGAATTCTTTGCGTGGCCCTGTATATCATTTTATCTATATTCTGCAAACATTTATCAGTAAATTGAATAAAGCTCAGCATAAAAATGCATAGCTTATTTAAGAACCACGTTTAAATAATGTCAGGTTCTGAGACAACATCTGCTACAGATTGGAATTTCTGTTATTTTTCTATCTTAATATTTTATGCATTGTACCGGCTGTGTACTGGAATTATCAAGGTGACATTCTTTCTTTGTTAAAATGAGAAATGACAGATGATCATGTGCAGGTGGTGAAGTGAGAAAGAGAATATTGCCGAGAGGCATGTTCATCCGTCAGCGATGTATGTGAATGATGAGCAAACAAGGAACATGCCACGAATCAAGAAAGCAATGTGGAATGCATTCAATGGAGAAGCTCCACAGGGGGGTGTACATTGGGGAAAAGCAGTGATTTGAGAAGGGCAAGTCTTGTCTGAGATTTTGGGCAGTTCGTATCTGGAGTTCGTACCTAGAGGAGTGTAGGACAGAGGTCCTTTTTGTAGAGTTCATATCTGGGCTCGTACCTAGAGAGCAGTGTAGGACAGAGGTCCTTGCAGAGAGTGCTCTGTGTCGGAGGGCGTAGGCTGAGTTGGTATCTGGAGAGCAAGGAACACAGAAGTCCAGGTGTGTAGTGCTCTGGGCCGGACAACGTAGGCCGAGTATCCATGTGTTGGGGCCCCACCAGTGGCCGAGAGGTTGGGACCTCTCAACTGGTAGACGGCAGGTGCTGGGTTCGAACCCAATCGCGGCTGTCGGCCTAACCGTTCGGAGTTTTCGTGGTTTTCTTCGAACCTTGCGTAAATACGGGTTAGGTTCCCTTAGAAAGACCCCCACGAAGGGCACTCCCCCCTCCCTGGTCCTATATCCCTAGCGCAGATAATCGGACGTCAAAAATCAACCAACCAACCATGTGTTGGGAGATTTGAAATTGATCTCCGATAAAGTTAATCTAACGTACATTAAGTGTAAGGTAGAAGGTGTAATTTGAACAATACATAGCCAACTTTCTACTGTATTTAATTTAAAATTGAACCGGATCATCTATATCCGAGTTATAATTATGAATAGTGTATTTATTGTGTACATATATTCTAAATAAACTGTCAATTCAGTTAATTGACAGCGTCAGTGTTCATTTACACAATCCTCACAGTGGGTGACCGATATCACCTAATAATATCAGTGGTGGCAGCTATAACTACTACGGACTTTCTTCAAAGTTGGGCGGGCTGAGAGGGAACGTCTGACAAATAATTTACGCTCATATTCAATAACGTTGGTGAGCTCTTTTGGGTAGCCCTGTATATCAATTATAACATTTATACACACCATATACTGTGCATATATTTAGCGAAATATAAACGCGCATATCATAATTAAAATGCATTTCATCCCTCCATCAGCCATCATCGGACACATATACGGTACTTCGGAAAGAATATACTATTTGAAATCTTTTGTATGGCCATGTAAATGCTATGTACTTCATATTATGCAAGACAGTAGCGTATAATTTATATTAAGCTTCAGTGACATACATCAATTTTATTATACATAAAACAGCTTAATATATTTAAAATGTCACACACAATTCCCCCTTTTACCATTATCTAATGGAATTCTTTTGTGTGGTCCTGTAAATGAATAATAGCTACATTTTCACCTTATATTTTATAGAATGCATATTTTAATATGTTTGGCAGGATATAACATCTTTAAAATTCCTTTGAAACGATTTTTCCCCATAGGCCGTAATGTAATGGAAAACTTTTGATTCGCCCTGTAGATAAACTAATCATGGTAGAAACTTCATTTTCGATAGGGTTCGTGCTAGGATAAACGTCATTAACGTCCTAAAATTTCATGGCAATCCGAGTATATTAACGATTTTCCCCCATAGGCCATAATGTAATGGGAAACTTTTGATTCACTCTGTAGATAAACTAATCATGGTAGATACTTCATTTTCAATAGGGTTCGTGCTAGGGTAAACATCAATAACATATAAAAATTTCATAGCAATCCAAGTATATTTACGAGAGTTAGAGCACGGACTGACGGCCAGACAAACCAAAGCATAAGCACTTTTCAACTTTGTTGGAAAGTGCTAAAAAAAGCCAGGATTTACAATAAACCTTTGTAACACATGTCACATTATCTTTGCCATTTCTTACCCTCATTTCTAAAAAAGTAAATATAATTTTTTATTTTAAAAATATGTCCCATCCTTCTCTCACATGAGGGAAGGATGGGACATTTTTCTTGTTTATTTAATTAGTTTAATAATCTAAAATTATAAGTAATATAATGAAAGTAACAATTTTTAAATATGTTAAAATGTTTGAAGATGTTATTCTGAAAATGTCCATTTTGCACTAGTGAAACACAATAAAAAATATTTTTGTAAAACTTGTTTCATCCCTCCATATTCTCCCTTACAAACTAAAAATATATTCTTAAAGCTAAAGTCCTCTATTTATTGATAGTGCAGTCTGATTTTTAAAAAATATATGAATTTTAAGCCTTTAAAATACACTGGCAAACTGGGGTCACTTCGCTCCTCACAGAGGTTATATATTTTTTACATTAAAACTAACTAAACATCCATATTTTAATACTATCTCTTTAGAGAATATCAATAGACCAGATTTACATCTCTTACAAAAATTTTGAAACATTCAAAGATCTTTCATAATAAAGATGATAATGTGACAGAAAAAAAAATTATACAATTGAAGAAAATCAATGATCTTCTGCCATCTGTTAAATTATTTGAAACTAGTTGGAAATGCCAATTCCAAAACTTTTTTCTATCTCATAGATATACCTTAGTATTTCAAAAAAATAGTTACAAATGTTAATAGTGCAATATTATTAGTTCCATACTGAACCAACTTTGATTTTCATCTTAAATTTGTGCTTCAGTCAATTAATTGGAGTAAAAATAGAGTTGATCTTGATCATATTTATTAAAATCAATAGTTTTTTGTTATTCTGTTATATATCAACTGTTTGTGAAAAGCCGGCTTAACAGGATGCGAGTTACCATCACTGCACAAGGTGCTGATGACAACAAAACTACAAAATAAAACCGATAAAATCATTAAAAATCATTATCATAGTGAACCTTTCCAGCAGAATATTTCCCAATTCAATATGAACTTGCTGGCCATAGGCATAAACATGCACAAAAAATTGGCTAAATTTCATTCATAATTTTTCATTACATACACTTTCCGAAGTTAAAATAAAGACAAGATGAATGTAGATTCTACCATTGCAGAATTCAGTTTCGCCTCCGATTAGAAAAAAAAATCGATAGAAGTTTTTTAGAAGGGCGACCCCGTTTAGATTGCAATGAACTAACTTCATTTTTCTTGTGTTTATCAATATAATAGCAAACAGAACGGCGTAAAATACCCAATTGAATAGCAATTTCTCTCTGAGACATTGGAATTGCGGAATAATAAAGAGATACAATTTGACGTGCTACTTCTTCATTGACTAGATTCATCAAAAACGGATTTTTTCTTTAGTTTAAATGCTTTTTTATAGACTCTGAGTAAAGGAAATGCAATTTTACAATAAAACGAATGGAATCCCGTCGAATTTGACGAATGAAATGTTTAAAAGACCCGATCGATTTGGTTTAAAAAAAAGCAAAAGTAATTACATTATTGAATCAATATATAATAAATATATTTACAAAGTAAATGTCAAATTTGCCAGTTACAATTTTGCATTCATATATTCGCACATCTACAGTTAAAATTGTAATATGAGTGCCGGCGAAATCCAGAAATTTTATTTTATATGCACTCACAGAAAAAATAGCTTTATTAAAAAAAAAAAATAATAATAATATCGAGTACTACTAGGTTATCCCATCGACCAAAAAATTATCGCCAAACTATAAGATTAAATGCCAATAATGGATGATCGTGAATGTCACATTCAATGACATTAAATACGATTCATATGTTTAAAAATGTCATTAAGTGATTTTTATTAATATTTTTATTAATATTCTACTAATTATTTATTTTTTCGTTATTTAAATTAAAAATTATGTCAATATGTATAGTTTGGCTATTAATGTGGCGATTTGTATAATTTGGCGAAATTGGTCGACGGGATTCGCGTTTGTAATGACCGAAAGGTGGCGTTGTATAGACCTGATAATCGTTTGTTTACGTAATGCTGTTTGTTCCATGCTGTAGTGAAACCCGTTTAAAGAGCTATTTAAAGTGCAGTTTTTTATCTTTTTTATTTAATTATGGAAGATAAATTACAAATATCGACAATTTTAAAAGGAAATTTTTAACGGAAAACAAAAATTTAAAACTAAAAAAAATTTCTTGCTCTTGCAAAGCAAGCGAATCATGCAAGCATTGTGTTGCTGTCATGTTATTTTGCCATGAGTAAGTCAAATGTACTTTTTTATATTATAGATCTAAACTTTGTGTATAAACTTTTGATTTTAGATAATTTTAATACAAAGAACCCAACGTTGCAAGCGTTATAGAACTGTTTATTTATTTATTTATTATAGAACTGTTTATTTATTTATCGGCCTTTTAAACACTGATTTCAGCAGAAGATACTCACGGTATCAGTTCTATTTCGTTTCAGACTTTGTCCGCGAGAGGTCGTCTATTTCATTTCAAACGCGAATAACAGAGTAGTACCTAATATCGTTATGAGTAAAAATACAATGTTTTAAATAGTGACGTCATTTTCTCTTCAAATGTTCTTTAAAAGTTATTGTTTATGAAAAAGGCCTCCATAATAATATTGTAATTCCCTTTTATCTGGTTGCTGAATGACATCATTTTCCTCATTTGAAATTTCTCTTATTTTGATTTAGACATTAATTTTTATCATAAATTATTTTCTGTCATTTTATTTACATTATTAATATTATTTCTCAGTAAATATATATATATTTTTAACTCAATTAGTGCATAAATTACACGCAATCATTTTAGAAAATAAATTTTTATTATCGAGAGAAAAGCTAAACTGTGTTGCCACCATTTTGAAGAAATGTCATGAAAAAGCTTTTAAAATTAAAAATAAAATATAAAAATGGAAATAAATTAAGAAATAATTAAAATGGGCACAACTACAAATAAATAGCTTTCATCTAAAAAAATAATTATCAAAATCGGTTGACTAGAAAATTCAGGGCTGATGACACGACACTTTTAGCTTGTCTGAAAGAAATAGCATCGGATGCTAAAAATAGCACAAAAATTGCTATTGCAGCAACTCCTCCTGGCTGAATATGTTCAAATTCAAGAACAAACTATTGACCATAGCCAGATACATACAAAAAATAATTGGTTCAATTTTATGCATAACTGCATATGCTTATTGCTGATACAATAATGAAAATGAAACAAACTTTGCTATAACAGCACTTCCTTCCAGCAGAATATTTAAAATCAAAAGAGGACCTGCTGACCGTAGCAAAAAATATGCATAAAAAAGTTTGTTTCAATTCTATGCATAATTTCAAGCACTTTTTGATGGTAGAATAATGAAAACGGCACAAAAATCGCTATCACAGTGCCCCTTTCTGTCAGAATTTTTTTCAAATTCAGGGAAGACCTGCCAGCAATAGCCAAAAATTACACAAAACTTTTGGCTCAATTCTATGCATAACTTTACATACTTTTCAATGACACAGACATCGCTATTACAGCAGCCCCTTCAGACAGATTTTTTCTAATCCAAGGAGGACCAACTAGACATATCCAAAGATATATATAAAAAAATTGGTTCAATTCTATGCGTAACTTAATACACTTTCTGATGTTACAATAATGAAAATGGCACATAAATTGCTATTACAGTATGCTCTTCTGGCAGAATATTTCTAAACTGAAGGAAGACCTGCTTGCCACAGCCAAATACATGCACAAAAAATTTGGTACAATTGTACGTTTAACTTCATACACTTTTCAATGGTACTACAATGGACAGATATTTTGTAAAAACATGTTTTTAAATAGCTTCGTAATTATATAAGTACGTAGCATATACAGTCGTAGCTTAGTCTGTCCTTCTATTTGCATATAACAATGCAAAATCTACCCGACTGAATTGTTTGAAATTTAAAAAATATAAATGCAGCATAATTTTGATAAGCCATTTCAAATCTTATGAAAATTGGATGTATAATTTAGTTACAGGAACATTCAAATTATCCTGTTACATTACAGTCAGTGGGAAAAAATAGCTTCAAGTGCATTTTAATGATGTTACATTCTTTTGAACATAAAATTGATATGCATCTAGGAAGTACATACTAAAATATACATTCCGTACAATCTGTAGTGCAAAAAACAATTGTTAATTTACAGGGCTGCACAGAAGTATTCCATTACATAATGGTATAGGAGAAAACATTGTTTGGGGTGCATTTTAATTTTATAGAACTGTTTCACATTTTATGAAACTGATATAGTAAATTGTTAAGGTTTAGAAGTTACTTACTAAATGATAAAAAGCAGACAACATTTACAGAGGCACACGAAAGATTTTGAAAAAGTAAACAGTATCCAAAGTACTGTATACTATTACACCAAGATCTGAATTTTTTAAATCTTTGTTATAATACAAACACACCTTATTTGCTACGTCTGATGTCCAATTCATCCTTGTTTGGAATATCTGACCCCAAAAATGTGTATATACATCAAAAACCGGAAGTAAAAAAAAATTTTGTTTACAATACTTTCTTCAATCAAAGATATAAGAAGGTAAAAATATATAATTACACTATATTAATTGATAAAGAAGAAATCTGACAACAAATGCAAATAAATTGCAACTTTACAGTTAGCTCATTTTCTCGAAATGATGACTGTGTTACTACCTTTGTGACCCGAGCTTTTCATTTAGCAGACTGAAAAAGAAATTTTGAATTCAGTTTTCATCTACATATTTATGCAAAACAATTGTGTACCAAAAAATAAACACTGTACTAGTCTCAGCTTGAAATAAAATGACTCTCCATGTTCCAGTAACATTATTGATGCCATAAAACATATGAACTTATTTCAAAGAAGCCTGAATAAATATATAAAAGTGTGATAGTTAAACAAACTTCAAATATTTAGTAACATTTGAATTAACCAATAATTTTGTTACAATTAAACAACCTTTAAAGATTTTTGTCAAGATGAAAGAGCCTCTTTTTACAATTAAATAAGTCAATGATTACTATTAAAAAATAGTGGTATCCCACAGGCTAGAAAAGTTTGACAGCCCTCATTTACAATTTTGTTATATTGAATAGATATATATATTATATTAATAAATGGTAACTCTGATAATTATTGCACAAACGCATTTATATTATTCAAAAATTCTAATTAGCAGTCCGCACGGATTAAAAATTATAAATTTAGTGGTCCTTGAAGTTCAAAAGGTTGGAGACCTTTCATTTAGACCATAGGGTCATCTCAATTTTTTTCTTTTATTCTTGACTCAAACTTGAGTTTGTGGATGCACAAATCTATTTTAGTCTGTGTTTTAATTACAAGAAGATGGTCCAAAACATTAAGTGATCTTATAAGTTACTTATGATTTCATTATCTTTTCATACTTAGAATCTAGAAATAAGTTTTACTATGTAGACATACATTATTAAAAGTTACTACAAAATGTTATTTTAAAAAATACACTAAACTTAGTGTATTTTCTGCAACTCTAAGAAAACATCTAATGCCAGAAATTCTCCAGCAGATATATCAATATGAAATTTAATTCATTAACAGAGGAACTGAAAAAGTAAAGCATAGCAGAAAATGTATGGATCTCTCAGACAGAATATATTTATGGATAAGTAAATCTTTTTTAAATCCTAATAGGAAATTATACTATACATGTAGTCAGTCCTTTTGACTAACAGTGGTATATGTTTGGAACATATGTTTTGAATCTTCAACATTAACTAAATATTACTTAATGTTATAATTCCATTGCATAATTTTACAATAAAAAAAAAAAAAAAATTTGAATTGTGCCATTTTTATTTGTTAAAGAAAATCTCCCCTCCCCTTTTTTCTGGAATCTTAAAATTTGCGCTATTGTATTATCACAGTTCATATTTATTATACAGATACTGTTAATTTTATTATATTGATTTGTTATAGGACATTAAATAAAGACCAAATAATAAAAAAAAGTTTTATAACCAGCAATTAAGTACAATCAAAGTTACTTTTTGACATAGTCACCTTGAAGATTGAAATGTTTTTCATGTCACAGGACTAGAGATGAAAATGCTCGGAAAAAAAACCGGGAAAATTGGGGGAAAAAACGGTTTTTTTCCGAAGGCTTATTTTTCAATTTTTCCGAAATGGAAAAATTGAAATTTCATCTATGAAATAATATAGTGAAAATTTTGTAATAGCTACTTTCTCATACTTTTTATTTTATTTTTATGTTGAGTGTCTCACATGCAAATTTTAATGTGGGTAATCTGATCTCTGAGCAGAAATCTGTTTGAGAAGACTTGAAAAGATCCTTCACATTTTTTTCTTATTTGAAACACAAGACCCTTTTGCAAAATTTCTCTTGAAAATAGACATTTCAGAAAAAGTTTAATCAACAAATTGAATCTTTCGCAAGGTCAGTGATTGAAGAAAAAAAAATCGCATGCCATACAGCAGCTGAATCTTATTAAGTTGCATATATGTATGTAAATAACCTTATTAAAAATGTCTAAATAGGAACCTAAATATAGTAATAATTTCTTATTCACAAATTCTAAATATATTTTGTACAAGTATATACAAAAAGTTCACAATTTCACAAAAACTTGATTACATGAAAAAAATCTAGATATGTAATTAAATGCAACTTCTCTTTTTAAAAATTAATTCATGTGTAAAATTATTGCAATAATATGCCAATTAGGGAAATGATATAATTAAAAATTCAACATAAAATTTTGAAGTATGCATTTATTACTTAAATCTATCTTTTCAAGAAGTAAATATTAAATTCGTGAAAAATTTGACTTCCATTCTTTGGTGTATTTAAACATTTTAGAAGGTCCTGAACATGTTTTGATGGTTTTTACAAAATGTCTGTCACTCTGTGAGTCTGTATGTGACAAATTTTATGAGCATTCTATCTCAAGAAATGATGCACATAATTTCACAAAACTTTAAATTCAGTTACACATTGATATAAACTCGATGTTTAGTTATTAGTGTATATCGCCAAACCAATGGTGCTGCTATGCTGCATTATTCATAATTTCCTCAATAGTTCTATCTCAAACTGATGTATGTATTTTTATAAAATTTCAGATTAAATTAATCTTTGACATAACTTCGTGCTCATTACTTTTTGGTGTAAATTGCTCAACAGATGACACTGCTATGCTGCATTATTCATGATTATCGCAATAGCTTTAGCTCAAGGACTTTTTTTTTTTTTAATCAAACTACAGCTTCAGACAGTTTCTGATATATATTAATGTTGTTTAGGTTTTGGTGTAAATTGCCCTAGAGGTGACACTACTATGCTGCATTTTTCAAGATTTCGTTATAACTGATTAATTGAATGTTTTTTCAAGGTGTTGAATCTAAAATTGACCTTCATTTTACCCCCATAATGTACAATAATGTTGCAAAAACATGGGCAGTTTGCATTAGAAAAGTACAACTGCAATGAAAAAAAAAAAAAACATTTTATTACAAGTAACTATGTTCCAAATTATACTTTCCCTCTTGATTAAACTTTGAATTTTTGTAGTTTTCTAAAACACAGTAGAAGTTTATCTCTGTATGTAACTGCTTCTGTTAATTCCTCAAATAGTGAGCATTTTCTATTTGTAGTGTTCTGTTTTCATAACTTTTGAGTTCCACTCTTAAAAATATAAAATTACCATGTGGAAACATTATTGAATATGGTTTCTTACTCAAGAATAGAATACCAGATTTCAGGGTAAAAAGAAAAAAATTAGATTTAATTAAACTTAAAAAAATTTCTGGTTTAGTGAGTAAAAATCTAACAGTCAATAAATCCTACGCTATTTTTTAGTTGCAGAGTTGAGTAAGCCAAAGTAAAACTTAGTTTTTTTTTAAATTTAGATTATAAAACTAAATCAAAACTTTTTTGAGTTGAGATTGGAAAGCTATACCAAAACTAAGCATATTTTATAAAGGAAATAAAATTATAATTCTAAGAAAAAAAGTAATAATGTAAAAATATATGTTTTTTAAACAAAAAATGGAATTTTCGAATACTGATATTCATAATAATGACAAAACTGCAATAATTTCTTTAAACTAGTATCATTTAGTTAAAAACTATACTTATGTAAATGGAATGCATAATTTATTTCATTCCAAATTGCAGACATATTGGCTCAGGTTTTCACATTAGGTCGATTGGTAGTTAAACATGTAACTGAAAAATCATTTCAACAGAGATATAATATAACAAACAATAGCGTTTAATAAAAATTCTTAGGCTGTGGGAAAAAAAAAAAAAAAAAAACCTTTAAAAGCAGGCTTTGCTACTTTCTTTTTATTTTGTGAATTTTATTTTATAAAGTGAAAATAATTTTCACTTAATACATATAAATGGGGGTTAAATGTTTATTATTTAATATTCTCTAAGAAAATATTTATTTGGGAGAAACAGTCATGAAAAATCAATTTTTCCAATTTTTCCGTTTTTTTCCGAAAAAAACCGGTAAAAAACCAGTTTTTTTCCGCCACTTATATTTTTCCGGAAAATTTACATCTGTACACAGGGCGAGCTTTCCAATGCGCTCTTCATAAAAGATTGCTGCCAGCACCTTGAGAATAAGTATGCATGGCACCTTGGAGAATTTCATAGGAATCAAAGTACAATCTCCCAGACCAGTCTTCAGTTTTTGAAAAATGTAACAGTCAATTTGTGTCAAGCTGAAATGATGGCACAACAGCTCCTTTCACAATTTTGATATGAAGTGTTAGAACACTCAGCACAAAGTCTGAATCTAGAACAGAGTCTCTCTGTTTTTTCAGGAACTGGTATTACAAATGCCTCAATCCTCTTTTTCGGAAGCAACATAATATGCTGTGTGTGCTTGTTGATTTTTTGATAAGGGGCTGTCCACAAATGATGTCACATTTTTCAATATTTCCCCCCCCCTCCCTCCTCCTTCCATTTGTCACAAAGTGTCACACAATGACATTTGTGAATATAGCAAAAATAATTTGTGTGAACCTAGTTTGCATGAAATAAGATCAAGGTTTACAAGAAAAATCATAATATACAATAGCAATAAAATTATATTATGAAAAAGCAATTAAAAACAGTAGTACTATGGAATTTGAAATAAAATGTATTATATTTGGCTTTAAATTTTATCTTTATTTTGTTGAAGATAATTTTGTTAAACTGTTGAAAATGATTTTTTTTCTTTTTTTGGGAGGGGGAGGGGTGGGGTGTACACACTTAATCATTTAAATATTCGTAAGTTGAAATGGAAGGCAGAATATTAAAATAAGTTAAAATGAAAGGGGTAATATACATGTAAGTGGATATTAAAAATTATACAGATTATATATTCAGTATAATCTATAATTATACAGGATATAAATATCCATTTATATCCTGTAGATAACTTTTTAACAGGATATTAAAAATTATACTGGTCTAATCTTAACAGACCAGTATGGTTGTTGAATTAACATAACTATTAATTCATAGCAGTTTCCTTTTTAATAAAAACAAACTATTAATAAAATAAAACAAGTAAATAAAAGCAGCAAGTCCAATATATTTTATTAATAACCAATAACAAAGTAATCAAAATTTTGAATTTCTAAGTTCAACATACGACTTTAAATTTTACAAAATTCCACCTGTATAGAAAAGTGCATATAAAAAATTTTCTGACATACATATAGCCTCAGAGTAAAATTTCAAAAATATAAATAATAAATGCATAGGTAGCAGGAATAGTGTTTGAGAAACACTGTCATTCTTCATCTTTGTCTTTTGCACCGTGTTTCAAAATACGGGTGAACTCAATGTAGTTGAACATACCATTTTTGTCAATTGGTGCTTCCCGGTACATTTCTTCAATCTAATAAAAAATAAAGGAATCATCACAAAAATTGCTATAAAAATTACTAAGAACAACTACTTAATAAAAATTCTTCAACCAAATTTATAAAAATTCTGTATGCCTTATGTGAAAATAAAAATTCAGAATCATGTAAAAAGAAATTTTTAAGGCATTCAAACATCTTAATGTAATTTTCAATCGAAATATAAACTTTTCATTTACACAATAACATTAAAACCAACTCTTATCTGTCAAATTCTGTTAAATTGTGTCTATCTTAATTATAACTAAAGTCACAGCCATCTGTACATCTTTTACAAACATCTTTTGAGGTAATAGACTATACTCATGATAATGTATTAAATTATTTTATATTTACACTGATATAAATGACAAACTTAAGATAAATTTTGTAAATGTTTCATTACATTAGTATTTTAACTTACATATCATCTGAGATAGAGATGTGACTATAATGTGTGTAGTCTAGAGAAAGTTATTCTGCATATTATGCAATTTACAAAATGTCAATACATTGTTTTATTTTTAAGTTGTCACATTTTGCAAAAATGTCAGTTTGACATAACTTTGACTATTTTTTTCTTTAAAAAAGTTATTTCTGGATAATTGCTGAAACTTTTATTTTATTTTCAAAATTTTAAAGAAAATAAATGTCATTACAAAAAAAGGATAACAGAAAACTTCAAAAAATTACTTCCGAAGGTGTGCAGATACCTTAAGTAAAAAAAGACTATTATAAAATCATAGTAAAAATTACTAGATTAAAATAATTTTGATAAAATATCTAATTTAAACAGATAAAATTAAAATGACAAGTTTTCTTATACATAAAAACTACACAAAGAAAAGGTGAGAAAAAAATTATTCTTTACAATGAAGTAACAAGTAGCTCCTTGATAAAACATTATAAATGGAATAAATATTTTCAATACGATTTAAAGATTTTAGAAATAAGCAAACATGCTGTAAAAAAGAGAAAATTGAAAAAATTATAAACAAATATTTAAAAATTAAAGAAGGGTATTTAAAAAGATATTTTATAAAATTCAGAAGTTATTAACTCAAAACGTCACGAAAGTTTATGTCCATACAAAATCTTTACTTAATTTCAATAGTTTTATCCTACATCATAGCCTCTTTTGAATTTTACATTATTATAATTGGACTCCATGCAAACACAAATAATCACAATACTAACATAAGCATATATATGTATGATATTAGTTAAAAGTCATGATTTCTCAGTTTTGTATTAAATCTCAAAGCCAGTAAAACATTAAAAGAATTACAATTAAATATTTTTCTGTGGATTTCTAAAAAAAGAACAGAAAACATTCACACCTGCTGATATCAAAACACGCTTTAATTTTCTAAATTTGAAAGAGAAAAAAAAACTATCAAATATTTAATAACATTAAAATTACAATCCTTTATAGATAGAATTTTGTTTCCATATTTAATCTCCGAATTCTACTGATTTTCCCTCAATTTTACATTACTCATATAATTACTATAAGTGAAAAGAATAATCAGAAATCACCTACAAAACATAAACAAACCTTTTAATCAGCTGATTGTCCAGTTAAAATGAAAAATTATTTTATCTTTATATAAATATTTTAAATGCTTGAATAACAAATGATTTCTTCAATATGATGTATAAAACTTTATTACATGCATGAATATAGTTCTTGAGAGTATTAATATTACTTAATTCTTTGAACTGCATTATATCTGTAGAATTAAATTAATTTAAATAATGCTTATACTACAGAGAGACTTACAACTTATTAAATGAATACAATAATTCAAAATGCTGAGAAGGTTAAAACATTTATGTGCACTTAGGTAATAAAATTGTAATGATAAAATTGGTAGATGATAATAAACAGTGTACTTATTCTCAAAAGACGCCAATCTAACAAACATTTCTTTCAAAATACTGATAAGTGAAAAGCAATAAATAAGCAAGAGAATATGAAAGTAATAAAACATAAATAAAAAATTATGCAACAGTCAATTTTAAAACTAAAAGCTGCATCCTTTATCTATAATCTTGCATAATTATTTATTTTTATAATATCACTCAGATATAGTTTACAATTGGTAAAAATAAACTTATAAATTAACCTAAATATATCAAATGACGAAAAACATTACATTAAAACAAGATAAAATCTAATCTACATAAACGTTCTGTGTCTAAAACTAATTTTAATTTGAATCCACCATTTATTATTACTCATTCAAATTATATTTGAACATTTTATTCCGTAAAATTATGCATTTAATACAGTAGAATACTGCAGATCCAAATTAATTGGGACCAATGTCAGTTCAGATTACAATTCGAATTCAGATTACCTGAAATTGATAAAAATGTAAAAGAAAAAGATGCATACAAAAAATAAAAAAAAGGATTGCTAAAAATATTTAATTGTCTGAGCGAAGCGAAGTCTTGTAATCAGAGTACGTAACGATATTAAAAGTCAAAAAAATTCTTTCGTCAAGCAAATCTCAAAAAGTACTTGTCGGATTTTGATTCTATTTGTACCAGTAGATACCTATGAAGGTAATCTGGTGAATGCACCATCTACGAAAAATTAGTTCCAATTAGTTTAAAAGTTATATTTAAAATACTGATTAAAAAAAGCACAATTTATTTGCATATGTCACAGAAACTTGGTGTGCGTCATTTTTCACCGGCTGGATATTTTCATAGACAGCCGAACCAGAACGCATGGAGTAAATAGTAATTGTCTGAGTGAAGTGAAGTCTTATACACATAGTACGTAACGATATTAAAAGTAGAAAATATTCTTCCGTCAAGGAAATCTCACAAAAATACTTGACGGATTTTGATTCTGGTTGCCAGAAGGTACCTATGAAGGTAACCTACTGAATGCACTTACTACGAAAAATAAGTTCAAAATAGTTTAAAAATTATATTTAAAAAACTGATAAAAACACACAATTTGGCTACATACGTCACGAAAATTTAGTGTGCTTCATTTTCAAGAGCTTGATGTTTTAATTAGATTTCCAAATTGAAGTATAGAGCAAAGAAAATATGCAAATTATTTTCATTTAAGTGCAATAAAACATATTAAAACTTAAAAAACAAACTGAAAATAAAATCTTTTTTTTCCATTAATTGAAAATAAAGAGGCCATAATTCTTAGATGTGATACTTTTTATAATTGCGTTTTATAATTGGCATTAGCATCTTTTATATTTCGTGCATGCAAATTGGAAACAATTCTTTCGTGTTTAAATAAAATACGAGTTTAAGTTGGATTAAAAGTGTTTTAACCTTTTGAGGGGCGCCATTTGCAGTCTGCAAACGGTTAATTTTAATACTTAAATTGCCAACTGGTACCAGTAATCTGTTAGTACAATTTTGATCTCATAATGTACGTGCCGGAACGGTTTAGATTATTTTCAATTAAATTTGTTAGTAAATATCAATGGGAATTATTTGATCATTTTTGAAGCAGAAATGCCTTGCCCCTAAAAGGTTTAAGCAATGTATCGTGTTTAATGCGATTGAATGAGACATTCCGGATCATCCATTACTGGCATTTAATATTATAGTTTGGCGATACTTTTTTGGTCATCAGTATAATCAAGTAGTACAAAAAAAAAAAGAAACAATAGTTGAAGCAATAAATAAAAGTTATAAAAAATAAACATAATAAAAAATATACATAAAACAATAAATCGAAAATATTAACACAGCAATATACAAAATCAAAGTTTTCACCAATTTGGTGACAGAAAAAATCATGCCAACTTGGTACGTATATGACATCTACGCCATATTTATGTGTAAAAATAAGTATAAACGTTCATCAGATATGAAATCTGACTTTCTGAAGCCCAAATTGGACCAAGATTTATAAAAATGCTGAAGTGAAGATATTAAAGGAAAAGTACCATGAAAACGGGACGGAAATATCATATACATATTTGGGGTACTACCTGGTTATGCCGTCGACCAAAAAAAAATATCGCCAAATTATAAGATTAAATTCCAACAATAGATGACCTTGAATGTCCCATGCAATGAAATTAAACAAGATACACGTGTTTAAAACATCATAAAGTGATTTTTATTTCAACTTTTTATGAATGTTTTACTAATTTAATTGTTCTTCTGTTGTTTAAATTAAAAATTTAGTCAACATGTATAAGTTGGCTATTAGTTTGACGATTTGTATCATTTGGCGAAATTGGTCAACAGGATAACTAAGTAATACCGTACTTAGTTTGGCGCAAATTTGGCGAAAATCATTTTTAATTATTTTCTATTATATTAAAAAAGAAGTAACAATAAATAAAAACACGATTAAATACAGATTAATTTAATATAGGAAAAAAACAATTGCCAGGTTACTATGGCATGCAAAATAATGATAGTTGGATGGCAATTATGTTGAAGAGTTCCAAATCCTGTTCTGGCATTTTTGGTGAAATTTTTTTATTTTATTTTATATTATTTATCTTATTTTACTTTTTTGCATTAAATAAATCGGTTCCTTTTTTTTATTTTCCAACAAAGTTGAAAAGTGTTTATGAATTCGATTTGTCTGTTCGTCTGTCCACACTAACATCCGTAAATATACTCTGATTTTTTATGCAATTGGTAAACCTTATTTAGGGTCCCCTAGGCATGTTTGGTATTATATAAGAAGTATGTGAGATTAATAGTTTATTTACAGGGACACCCAAAAGTTTTCCATTACATTATGGTCTATAAGAAAAATCGATAACAGAGTATTTTTATGAAACTACACTATTGCAAAGTATTGAAACTTATATAAATCGATGAATTTTATTATGATTGCGTTTGAACAAGACATTCATATAATTTTTAATCCGTTTACAAGGACACTCAAAAGAAATCGGTTACAATATTGTCTTTGAGCAATAATTGCTGGTCATGTGTTTTCATTTGCATTACTTTTAATGCATTAGTTATTTTCAATTTTATACCCATGCATGGCTGATTTGCATAGTTTGCTTTCCCATTTTTTAACCGCGTATAGGAATTTTTACATAATATTTTGCATTTCTCATTTTTGACTTTTAAATTTGTGGCACTATATAATCAATTAAAAATAACGGTACTTCTAGGTTATCCCGTCGACTAATTTTGCCAAATTATACAAATCGTCAAACTAATAGCCAAATTATACATGTTGACATAATTTTTATTTTAAATAACGAAAAAACAAATAATTAGAAGAATATTAATAAAAATATTAATAAAAAGTCGAAATAAAAATCACTTAATGACATTTTAAACACGTGATTCGCATTTAATGTCATTGAATGTGACATTCACGATCATCCATTATTGGCATTTAATCTTACAGTTTGACGTTAATTTTTTGGTCGATGGGATAACCTAGAAGTACCAAAATAACATATCCTTTTTTTATTAACTTTTTGAAATATAGGATTTCTATTTGGAATTTTGATTAACTATTTGGAAAATATTTGGTAGAGAATTGAGAAATCTGAAGTATATCTGAATGTTTTGCCACGATGACCAAAAAAAAAAAAAATTAAAAACTAACAAAAAATTAATAACTCTATAACAAATTGTGGTAGATGTTTCAAACAAGTTGCATTTAAAGGTTTTTTTTTTATTATTATTATACGACGGTGTGCAATGTTTAGAAATTGAAAAATTTACAGTACCAAAAATTGTTAAATTGAAATTTCTTTTAATATTTGTTTATGATTGGCTCAGGATTATTAACGTGTATTTAAATGTCCAAGCATATTAATATAACTCTGTTATTATGTAAACTATGTTTTGATAATTTTAAAAATGTTATTATTGTTTTTTTTTTAAATATAGAAATCATTTATAAGCCTAAAGTTATAGCCTTTGAAAATATTTTCCAAATAGTCGTTGTAATTTCTAAAATTACATTTTTTTAATGTGGTATTTTTTCGTTCCTTTTTTATACTTTTTGCAAATTATTATTAAATATATGTTCTCAGCAATATCGCTCAGACTAATTCCTCTGATGGAAATCCTAGTAGTAAACATTCTCTAATGCAGCATTCTAATGTCCAGCATGCAGGATAATCCAACAATTTTCAGGGAAAAAGTAATATTCCTTGTTTAATCATTTCTCATGTTTATAATAACTCAATGAAACTTCAGAATGAGGAATTACGTAATAACTTTTACAAACAGTCCAAAATCATGAATCTATATATAGCTCAGTCAGCACTTTGACAAGAAAAGGGATAAAAAAACATTGCTGCATAAAATTTGAGAAATTAAACTATTTAAAAGAAAAATAAATTTTTATCATCTGAATTAAATACTTTTACATTTTGGAAAATAATTTTACAGGGATTGGCAAACAAACTGATATTAGAGATTTTTTTTTTTTAAATGTCTTCTACCAGTGGGCCTACCATGCACATTTTCATTTTATATTCATGTACATATGTAGTGCTTTTATATTATTGAGTATGTTTTTTATTCCATTCAAATTTACAAATCATTTTTAATGCAATTTTTTATTAATTTTAACTCTTACACATTTCCCCTGACATTCATCCTATAATATCAACATATTTTGAAAGTTAATCTGGTCAAATAATTTTTGAAAATAAAGATTGTTTGAATTAATAAGAATTTTGGATCAGCAGAGTTCTACTGTATTTAAATCATGTTTAAATGTAATAAAAAAAATTATAATACACATTTTTATAAGTTATTTTTTTATAATAATTTCTAAACAGATATATAATTATCTGTTGTATACTTTTCATTTTCATGATTAAAAAGAAAATTTTTAAATTGTTAAATTTTTGGTTTTCACAACATGTAAAATATTACTCTTTTGAGAAAATGAAAAATCTTAGATAAAACACTACATATAAAATTTTGTCCTAAAATAACCTTATATCTAAATTAATTCTATAAAGTAAGTTTAACATTTATATTTAGTACGAAGTATCATCCTATTGCTGATACATATGTGTGTCATGGTCATAAATTAATTTAGGCACAGAAGAAACAAAAATCTTTATAGAAATTGTTTCATTTGACAGCTATAAAGAATAAGAAACATGATTATTGAAAGAGGAAACACAAGCACAACTGCATTGAAATAGATTCTTTTTATAACACATTTCTCAATATAATGCACAACTTCTCGAATGTAAACAATGAATTTTGTTGCAAAGAAATGCCTGCATTCTTATGTTATAAAAATTTGATATTCTCTAGGGGACTCAATTTGATACATTAGTTCAACTTTATTTCCTAATTTAAGATTTTTAATTAAAAATAATGCAATTACAATCAACCTTCTTAAAAATGAGTAATATAATGAATGATTTTGTCCAAGTACATTTGAACTATCCTTAAAAAGTAAATTTAACAATGTGTGAATGTGAAATGATCTATAGTATACAAAAACTTATAATCTACACAACTCCAGGTAACAAGGAATGCAGTATAAAGATACCCTAATGTAATACATTTCATGCATATTTGGCCATCTTTACAAGTTAGATTCAATGATGTATAAAAGGGGATCCATATAACACAAAATTTTATATAATTCATAATCTTGCATTTTTAGGCTTGCGTTAAAAAGATTTTTTAATGAATTTTACAGCAATCACTAAAGATAGGCATAAAACATAATGTAGATAACCTTATTTATTCAGCATGAATCAGTAACTACTACTACTGTAAAAAAGAAATCTCTAAGATTAAGTGCACGAGAATATTACTTTTTCTATTTTAGGAAAGACTAAAAATCACCAAATGGCACTACCTACAGAATGTTATTTTATAATTTATGTATGAATTTACGTATATAATAAATTATACCTCACAAAGCAAATATTAAATGTAAATAATGCCTATATTAATTTAAGTATACTAGACAATATAATTAGTTTATACAGGTATTAAATGTTTGAATAGACAGAACATACCAAAATCTTAAAAGCATTCTCACTTTCATATAAAACTGAGATAGAAAAATTTAGAAATCACTATAAAAACAGTTTGAAATACATAAGCTTTTATTAAATTGATAAGCTACAAATTAAATTGTAATACATACTGAAGGATTGGTTTAATGAAATAATTCTTGCTTTACCAAAAAAAAAACTTTCAAAGTGGACTAGCACAGCTGTAATTTATAATGAAATCTGCTCTTGGCATATTAAGCTACGATTCTAAAAATAAACTTCTAGATACTAATGATCTTTTTGTATATACAATGAAACCTTACTAAGAACTGCAACAATTATCCAGTTAACTAAGTGTCCATAAGGAAATAATCAATAGCTTATCAGTAACCAAAATTCAGAAAATTATCCATTAAAAAATTCCACTTTAAAAGTGTACATCAAAGGAGATTTTATTGTGTTTCTGTTGATCAGTTAAAATTAATGTTTTGACAATCTTTTCTAATTTCTGTTAAGAATGGATTTTTTTCCCCCCATTAATTTAGAAGAAAAAATGCTTCGAGTCTTTTCAATTCAATGTTAATACATTTTTAAAACAAATCCTAAGTCTTAAGCAAGTTTATTTTAAGAATTTCATTATATACTTTTTCCTTATACAATGAAACTTTCATTTAATAAAGTATCATCATTACTTTTAAACATTTCATTATGAAGAAAATTTGTTAAATAGAAATGAACACAAATCCATGTAATTTGTATAACAAAACATGCATGCTTAAAATAAAAAATGCACCTAAATGAAAACACTTTTTTTTTAAAAAATTCAAACAGTAACTTGTTCTTTATGCAATGTAAACATATGAAAAAAAAAATGATTAAAATAATGCCAAAAACCACATAGTAAAGAGATAAATAAAAACTGAAGCAAAATGTACCTTTCCTCTCTTCTCTCAGTGTTATTCCAGATCTTTAACTTAAAAAAAATCTGTAATATTACTTTGTACAGATTTCTTATATATATATATAAATAATTACACTGTTCATAAAAAATTTCGCATTTTTGAAAGCATCTGAATAAATTCAACTTTTTCTTGAAACTGGAATATCCTTCTTATTGTACTGAAGGTTTTTATCATTTCTTCTTTGAATGGAAATGATTAAATAAATAAGATCATTTCCATATAATCCACTGAAATAAATTTATATGTCCATTCCAACAACAATTTTCCCGTTTATATGTTGTACACAATCAAACCTTATTATATATATGTACATTAAAAATAATAATAATAGAGATTAATTTGCATGTAATGATGCTCAAAGATAAGGTTCAGCAGAAAACTTTGTTTAGTAAAAAAACTTTGTGAAATAGGGATTCCATTAAAAAGAAAATTCGAAGGTAATATACTTTTAATAAATGGCTTATTAATTACAATTATTTTAGACATAGAATTTGATATTTTTACTAAAAATACAGTGGGACAATATCATTTTAATCTAATATTAAGAAATAATTTAATGTAAAAAAAATATGCAACTTACATCCTCTTCTGAAAATCTTTCACCCATAGTCGATAACAATTCCCTGAGTTTTTCTTCATGCAAACAACCAGTATTTTCTTCATCAAAACAGGCAAAAGCATTTCGTATAACATCCTCAGGATCAGTCCCTTGCAGTTTCTCACCAAATAGAGTCAAAAACATTGTAAAATTGATCGGCCCAGGTGCATCATTCATCATACCTTCCAAAAAGGCATCAGCAGGATTTTTCCCTAAAATTTCAAAGAATAATTATGATATTCAATTTTTCAAATACAGGAATCATGAAGTAAAATACATAAATTTGTATAAACAAATGTACCACATTTGAAGAAACAAACTAAAAGTTAAGTTAAAAGCTAATATAAGTTTTTGCATAACCTTTGCATAAGTGATTGCAAACTAGTGCACCTTGGCACATTGTCATGATGAAAAAACCCTTTCTTGCACAAATAAAGCTGTTTTTCTTTCAATTTTGAATTAAAATGGTTTAATGAATCAGCATAATACTGTCCGATGACCATTTTCCCCTTTTCCAGATAGGATTCAACGAGGATTATGCCCTTTGAGTCCCAGGAAATTTATCATATTCTTTCTGGCCAATGAAACTGTTTTTGCCTTTTTTGGAGCACATTCATTAGAAGTTCACAGTTTAGACTGTTCACGCACGTCCGTTTTTTTTTTTTTTTTTTTGATGAAATGAAATACATCAAAAATGTAATTTCAAAATCAAATGTTTTGAGCTACATTGTTATGGGTAGGTCCAACCTGGTCTTCAGTTAAATGGCATCCAAAAAAATTCCCGAAGCCACCCTTGTTAAAACACATCAATAAATTCATATTTAACGTAAAATTACTTAAATTTTACAAAATTATGTAAATTAAACATAAGGCTAAAGTTCCATAAATGGATATGTCACCAAGCTTAGGTTAAAACAATTGTGAAGTTGGCAGCATTGCAGTGATATTTTCAAATGGATTAAAATATGAGAGCAATCAATAAATCCATTTCATGAAAATAATTTATGTAAAAAATAGCTCAGACAAACTAAATAGGAAGCAGGACATTTCGGTCCCTTCTCCTGCACACTGAAATTTTATGAAATAAGACATAATTTTAAAGGGAACATTGCAGAGTTTTTAAATTGAAGGCCATAAAATTTTAGTATAATGCAATTATAAGTGCCGAAAACCACAAACATGTATAACTCTCATCCAAAATATTATAATTCACACAAATTTTGCATGGGAATCCTAATAATAATTGGGAATCCTAATGATAATTGGTAATTTTAATTCTCAAAACAGTTTGTAATTTTAATATAAAAATTAAATTAATATTTTATTAAATATATTTATTAATTAATAACATTATCAATTTACATAATGATTTTTACTTTAAAATAAACTCAATACATAATTAACTTTATATTCAATACATTATTATATTTCCTAGTAGTTCTAAACTGAAATTTATCTTTTACTTGCTTATTTATTGTATATTTAAAACTACAGAAATTTAAAGCAATTGGTATAGTTAAAAATAAAATAAGTATTTTTTTTTTTTTTTTCTGGGAAAGTAGGAGCGAAAAGGTGATACAAATAAATTATATATATAAAACCCCTCCGTGTATGACGATTCCGGGGACAACCCATCCACGAGAAAAATAAACCTATTGCAACTGCGTCCACGTTAGGCTTAACTATTCCGAGCTGTTCACAAATATTCTAACTGTTCAACTTATGAAGATATACATGTGAAATATTAATTCATTACTCATTTTCTCTAAAACCTACAAAAACTATTTAATTATAATGTTTAAGTTCTAAATAAAACAACCAGCAATTACGGAAAAAACAAACCAAACAAACAACGTAAGCAAATCAATACTTATGTCATTCAAGAATGTCAAATTCCGTGATTGAATCTTTAGAATGACTCCTTTATAACATCACGACTCAGGAATGATCAGGCGTGTTCGGGATCTATGCGCGCTGAGCGCGCGCGCTCAGGAGACAGAATACGTGGAATGAATCTTACAACGGAATAGTACTCGGTAAAAACTCCTGAGTTCGCGCGCGAAGCACCTGTATCTCCCAAACACGTTCATTGTTTATTCTTTATTGTTGACATTGTTTTCGATCTTATAGAGTGTTTTCTTTTAAATATTAGATAAAAAATGGGCCAAAATAGGAATTTTTTTTATCCATTTTAGATATTTTTATTATTTTCTTTCAGTATTTTTCGATAAATTTTGGCTGTAGTTTCACAATATATTCTTTTATAATTGATTTTTTTGCCTTACTTTATTCTTTTAAAATTTATGTATTTACGATTTGTTCACTACAATCCCCCATCCACCAGACAGTTTTGTTATAGTTTTAAATGCAAATTTTTGTTAAAATTTTCTTTTTTTATAGATTTTTTCCCTATGTTTAACTGCTGTATTTTTAAAAATTGTTTAAGCCAGTGGCTGATTGACCACAGTTGTATTTTTTTATAATCCCTTTAAAAATGCAAACACGTCATTTTGACGGGCTGTCTTCTAGTAAATAAATAAAAGCTTAGTTTTGACACTTAAAAATTGAAAATAAAACTATTTAAAATAACAATATATTACATTTTAATGTATTTTATTAAATTATACACTATATTTTATATATAATATTTATATTATTATATTTTAAAATATTAGATTTTATGTAAATAAAAATAAAAAATAATCATCTGTATAGAATGAAATAGGCCCAGTTTCAATAAAATTAACTCAGAAAAATTGTCTTCATGGCATGCGAAGACTGTTAAACAATGCAATCATTAAATACTATTATTATTAGAAAAAAAAAATTGGCGGAGGCAAATTTCTAAAAACAAATTTTTTTCATAGCATACTCAGTTACTAGATCACTATTGCTTTCGCAATGTTAATAATGGAAAGTAACTTATGAAAAACAAATTTATAAGATGCAACATTGTATTATAAAAATAATAATAAAAAATAAATAAAAAAATTTGTTCTTCAATAAATATATTCCATTTCTGAATTATCAAAGGAGAGGGTGTAGATGGGTGATTTGAGGAACTACGTATATATTATAACTTATAACTGTCTAATTGAATTATTAAAAACATTTATTATTAAACTAATTGGAAAAAAAAATAAGCACTGTTTTTTTTTATTATTATTTAATTAATGCTAATTTAAAGGTTCTAAAAAATATACGTAAACAGCCAAAAAAATATTTATGGCAGTTTATATAAAATACGTTTTAGTTTATAGTAGTTTATATAAAATACTGATACTAATAATTAATAATAAAATTTAAAATAATAGTTCTGATTAATAATAATACTACTAAAAGCAAAAGACAATATCCTTTAAACTTATATCACATTGCTTAATCAAAGAAAATTTTCAGCTCGCTGTGATTTCATTATCACAAGTTATAAAAGTTTAAATTTATCGGACTCTTATATTCAACTTTTTATAAAACTTGGGGGGAAGAGAGAGAATTAAAAAAGGCCCGAATAATGTTGAACTTATACCATTTTGCAGGCCCACAACAATTAGAATCTGACTTATCAGGTAGGGAGCAAAGAAACAACAAGGGACCAAAGCTGCTGGGGACCGAATTGTCTCGGGACCGAAATGTCTTGGTACCGAAATGGCCAGGGACCGAATGTCGTGTACCCAACTAAATATATATATATATATATATATATATATATATATATATATATATATATATATATATATATATATATATATATGTGTGTGTGTGCATGTTCTCCAGTTTGAAAAAAATTTAGAATTTTATATTCAACTCTCGTAGTAACTGTCAAATAACATTTAAAATAAATATTTAAAAAATAACCACTTAAATATGTTGCAAATTTAAAAATTTCGATAACTACCTATGCAATTTATTATTAATAACTATTTAAAAAAACAATTACTAAAATATATTATGAGTTTAAAAGGTTGGATATTTAAGTACTTTTTCAATTTATAATCGTCCGAAAAGCAAACCAGGTGACATGAGTGAAATTAAATATAAAACCATGCTCCAAACAATAAAATACACCAACTGGCAACATACCCACTTATGGAACTTTTCCCCATATAGAGTGGATGTTCCAGTTTTGGTCACATTTAAAGAAAAGTTGAAATTGAAATTTTAAAGTTTTTGACTGAACAGAGCATTTAAAATCATAATAACAGTATTCTTTAGCATAGGCTTAACCAGCCTTTTGAACAGGTGAGTGCCCAGAATTTTTAACCTGAACATGCTGAGTACAAACAATATCTAATGTAATAAAACCATCTAAAACTGAAGCCTATAAAACAGTTTTAATTTCCGTTTTAGAAAGGTTTTTATCTTAGAGTATATAATTTTGTGACATTTCTTTTAAAAAAGGTTCAAACACAATTTTTAAAAATAATTGTGAATGGGTTTGTGCAAGCGGAGAGGGGGTGCCCAGGCATTCCTTTTGGTTACACGCATGTTTAGTAAATTTAATTGTCTTTCTGTTAATTATAATAACTTCTTACAGAATATTTAAGATTATGAATAATGACTCATTAAGTAATTTTTTTCAATTTGTACCAGTTTTCGACACCCCTGCACCAGTTTTGGTCATCTAAATGCACCAGTTTTGGCCATCCCAATAACACATAGTTTAACAAACATTTTAATTGATAATAAGTAAAGCATTTTTATGCAACAACTATTTTACCATGCATATAATTGTTTGTTGTATAAAAGAATTTTGCAATTTTTTTTATAAAATCATAAAAACATCAAATAAAATATACTTAAGTTGATTTTAACTGAAAATTTAAACACAAAAAATATATTTTATGAAACAGACTAGAATATCTATAGGACATAAAAAGCTTATTTTAACATTTTGCATATTTACAATCATATAGTATAGCAATATTTACAATTATATGATTAGAATCTTAAAATAGTTCTTTTTTTTTATAGGAAATAGCATTCTGACAATTTCTAAAATCCACTTTTTCAATTGATTTTTAACTTTAAGGGTTTATTTTGATTCAAACTGCTTACTTTCCGATTTATTTTTAAACTCATTTTTGCTCTCATATGCATCAAACTGGTGAATTGTCTTATTCAGAAAGTACTTGAGGTGCCGTAATCGTCGATTCTTTGATAAATGCAGAAAATATTGCAAAAAAAGCTATCAAAAACTGCATTTTTAACCAATTTTTCCAAAGCGAGAGATCTGTAGACGAAAAAAAGTGTCATGATGAGAGAATAATTGTTTATAAATCAAATTCTAATGAATTGAGCGTAAAATGACATCATACGGCACCTTATACGTCTCTTCAAAAATCTCCTCAGCAAGTTTCATGTTTCTACTTTTAAAAATGTGTCTGAAATTGTATCAGAAAATTTCAAGCTGTTGAATGTGGAAAAGCATTTTTTCGAATACACCCTTAATTCCTAGTAGTACTCAGCTACCCATTGGCTTAATCTCTGAGTTTTCAGAGGTTTTCTTCGAACTTTAGATTTTCTTGTTTAAATATAGGTTAGGGTCTTAGAAAGACCATCACTGAGATTACCCCTTTTCTTTTCGGTTCCATTCCCCATGTAGATAATTGGCAGTCATAAATAACACAACCCTATTACTCAGACCTATTACTAGAAATTCAACATTACAAAAAGTGGTGTCCATTCTGTAAATTTGTGATGCAAGATAGAACAAGGTACTCCAAAACTTAGCTATCATGTAGTGCTAACTATACATTTGGAAAGGTCTTAATTCTATTTCCTATCTTAGAACAGTGTTCAATCAAGACCATTTTTTAAGAATACAGAATTATCTTTTTAAAACTTGGTAAAATGAATCCTGTATGTAGTGTAAAGATTTTCACATTATTTCTTATTTCTAAACTTGTATGCTTAAATCTTGCAAAATTTATGCAACTTCTTCATTTCTTTTGCAAAAATACAAGAAACACTAAATCATGCTGTAATTTTAATTGAACTTTTAAACTTATAAGTCATAAAATGTTTCGAAATATACTGCTAAAATTTTCACTGTAGGTCATCTTGTGGCCAAAAGAGGAACATAATGTTATACCCTTTTTGGCCACTCCATGGCTATAACTGGTCAGGGTTCGCCAAAGTGGGCCCAGCCCGAAAAAACCCGCCTGGGTTTTTTCAGGCGGGCCCACTTGAAAAAACCCATCAAAAACCCATTTGTGGGTTTTTCAAATTTTCTCGTGTTTTCACAACTGTATCATTATTTAATCTAAGATATGAGAATGGAAAGATAAATGCCAATTTAAATATATTTCAAACTATCCATATTTAAAAGAATTTCTAAGTACTGATAAAATGACCATAAAATAAATATAAAATAAATTAGTTTGTAAATAAGGAAGATTTTCATGGCTATATATTTTAAAATGCATCCAAGTGCTTTTAAATCTTAATGTATACCTAATGATGGCGCTTGAAATGTGATCCCCATCCTGATTGCTTGTATTGTTATAGTTTTTACTTGTATTGTTATAGCTTTTAAGATTAATCGCAACATTTATTATCCTGCTTCAATGTTCAATGAAAGTTTATACAGTAATTTTCAACACAAAAATGGTGACAGATTATACAGGGTTCCCAGCATCATGGAAAGTCAGGAAAATCTCAAAATATACAGGAAAAGTCAGGGAATTTACAAATAATTTCTAAAAAAGTCATGGAAAACATTTGAGTGAAAAAATGAAAAATGACACAAAATTCATTAAACAATTTGGGAAAAAAAAAAAGATTGAAGTATGATTGCAGAAAAAAATTGCTAATTTTGGCAAAAGATTGTGAAAATAAGTATCAAATTTTGCTGTATGCTCGTTTGGTCAGAGAATTTTTCTAGATTTGGTTTGGGAAAGTCAGGGAATTTTTTGAGATTTGGTCATGGAAAGTCAAGGAATTTGCCAGCCATGTTTTGCTGGGAATCCTGTTATAACAAAAAAAAAAAAAAAGTGAAAAAGTTTTAGTATAGTACTTTAATAATTTCATCGTTAAAATTATTACTAATAATTAATTTTTGTAAAAGCAAATTATAATGTTTATTTTTGTCATAACCTTTTAACCTTTAACCTCATAAACTTTTTGTAATCAATTAGTTATTTTAAATTGTATTTAGTAGTATAAGTACCTTGTTTTCAAACATTCTGAACCATATTTCTTTAACATAAATAACCTTGATAATATCCAAAAAAACCCTAATAAAATCCAATCTAAAATGTATCCAGATACTTTAAAAGATTGCTTACAGATGGCATACAAAAGCAAAACTAAACTAGTAAAAGTCTATTGCCATTTACGATCTAACTTTATAGATATGACTGACATTGACTTTTAGATAATCCAATTTAATACTATGGCAATATAAATGTTGCTTAAATTGTAGTATATATCTATCTATCTATATATATATATATATGCATATATATGTGTGAATTCTATTTTTTTCTTCACAAAAATAAAAATATTTACATAAATGTTGCTGCTTTAAACTGATTTCTATTGAAGTAAATGAAAGAAATTGCATAAATTAGTCTGTTTAACTTAAGATTTATATAAAGAAATTCAGTTGCACTTGATTTAATATATCATTCTTCCAGTAATCTAGTTCAATGAGATACAAAATAATCTTTTTAAATATATTTATATTTTCTTTTTATATATTTATTTTTATTGTTAATGTATACTTAATGCAAAATTATACCTTTGTTTCACTGATAAATGAAAAATTTAGGTACTATGCATGTAAAAATTAGAAATGTGAAGAGTTCTCTAAAAAATTTTGATAAAACCCGAAAAACCCCGGGTTTTTTCAAAAAAGCCCGAAAAAACCCGGGTTTTAGACTACTGGGCCCACTGGGTTGGGCTTTTTCAAAAAAACCCGGGTTTTTTCAAACCCTGTAACTGGTACACATAGCAAATTTAAAGCTTCAATTTTGGCCACCCCCCTTTAAGGTGTAAAAATAATTAATTTAAATGTGAAATTGCAATTGAGAGAAAGCTTATCTCATTAAACTTCATAGCAATTGATTTCAGAACAAATAAAGTTTGATAAATGCCTAATATTGAAAAATTATGAAATCTTGCTAGCTAAGCAAAAACCTTAATACATGGGAGCATACACTATAGTTTCACTTTTTTTTTTTTTTTTTTGCAAGCTACATTTTATCAAAAAATAAACATATGGGATTGGAAATGATAAAAGAGTGTTAGATTAAGGAGTAAGAATGTATACAATTTGTTAAAATCAATTTACAGATTAAATAGAGGACAAACACAAACCAATACAATGTGGCCAAAACTGGAGCATCCACCCTATAGCTTATGCCTACTTCAAGATTTAATTTTACATTAAATTATGTATAAATAATAAAATTATATAGAAACATTCACAATAATAAAATACAACTCATTTTTGAAATAATATATAATACCAAGAGAAGCAAGAGTATCATGCAGATCTTCCTTGTCAATAAAACCATCTCTGTTTTGATCAATCATATTAAAAGCTTCTTTGAATTCCTGAATCTGTGCTTGATCAAAAATTGCAAACACATTGGACGTTGCTCTCTGTGCTCTCCTTTTAGTGGTGCTTCTGCCTTTTGTTTTTCGGCTAGCCATAATTAATTCTGAAAGTTAAAAGACAGTATGATTACCTCGACGCTACGATACAAGCAAACTTGACATCGACGTAATATAATCTGCAACAATACACAGCTCAAAGTTAACAAAACAAAAGTGTTTTACAGTTTAAAAAAAAATCACCAGGCAAGGGGCCAATTTGGGATTTCGCCATTAGTCGAAGACAATTCCAAGTGATGAAACACATTTCAAGATCAAGTGCAACAAATTCAATGGAAACGAAAACTTGATGATGCTTTTTAAATTCTTGACTAAGATTTATTCATTGCATAATAATAATAAAAAGATAAGTAAAAAAATTCACTATTTTAGAGATTTCAATAAACATATATTTATCTATAATTAGGAATACTTTTTGATTAAACGTACAATGAATGTAAAACTCAGTCATTTAAAAATCACGCTTAGAAATAGAAATTATATTACCTTAAAAAACTTGAAGAAGTCAGTTCAATAACAAAAACGACAATAGTATACAGTGGCTAGCTAAGAATAACGCTACACCAGTTGAGCTAATAAAGAAAGCTTTATGCAACACCAAAAAAGGTAATTCTATAAGCAGCCTGATACATTGCCTGTTTAGGTTAGGGTCGTCAACAATTTGCAGCAGAAGACCTCGCAGAAGACGCAAAGCCGAAACTGTACCGGAAGAAAAGTTTAAGTTGCCACAAAAAAAAAGCTATATCTAAAAAAAGTGGTTCGAGGCTACAAAAATTCGTCTGTCTATTTTTACATGGAGATCAAAGATAGTTCGCAGAAGATAAACCTGTAGTACTTTACATATGTATTTACTCGAGTTTATGCTACATTAACGCTGAGATCAACCAAAGATCTTTAAATTCTAGATGGCACATTTTCGCCATTCCTAACCGATATAGCAATAATGACAAACTGCGCATGCGCAATTTCTCTATACTAGAAAAATTGTACTTGCAGGGTTACCATTTTGGCGCCTTTATCTTATCCGTGACATTTTCTTCTCATATTACATTATTATTATTATATTACAAACGCAATTAAGAAATTATTTATTACTCTAACTTATAATATAAAAAGTTAAATTTTGCAAATGAGCTTATCAATGAGTAATTTCCCATACGGCACAAACTCGTCCTGCGGACATACGATAAGCGTCTTATTCAGTATATAGCCTCGTCCGGCGGACATCCTATAATATCCGATAGTTATCCGGCGGACGTCCGGAGGAGAGCAAAAAGCGACCCCTACTCACGTCCTCCGGACGTCATTTTTCGACGTTTTTAGGATGGCAGTTGGATGTTCAGAGGACTAGGATTTTACCTAGTCCTAGAATTGTGCATCCTCTGCTTCTCCGGCATAAAATGATGCAAAGCATTGAAAGAGATTAGTAATTTTCTAGCATTCATTTTGAATGCTTACTTTTAAATTAATATTATTATTGTGATTTATTCATTAGGAGTTATGTTTGCTAAAAACAACAGCAAATATAATCATTAAGAAAGGAATATAATAATAAAATAATAAATAAGATAAGGATTAAAAAAAAAAAAAAAAAAAAAAAGATGAGAAGATGCAAATTGCTCCACGCTTCATTTCTACATGATTTTATGATTTTTATTTATTTTATCTTGCACAGGAGGGAGGGTATAATGCAACATTTTAATTAAAAATTATTGGTAGCCTAGACAATACCCAGAATATGTTTTTTTTTTTTTTTTTTTTTTTTTTTTTTTTTTAATAGAACTGTTTAGATAACCAATGTGTAAATAGAACACCAATGTGCAAGATAAAATCAATAAAAATCGGAGCACCATTTGGAAAGAACAGATGGGGCAACAGCACTTCCCCTCTATTTAATTATAAATCATTCTTCTTATTTATTTATTTTTATTAGATTTCTTTTTATATAATTGTTTGCTGTTGTTTTTCACAAACATATAATAATTCTTTATGAATAAATTACAATAAAAATATTAATTTTAAAATAAGCATTAAAAATGAACTCTAGAAAAATACTAATCTAATTCAAGTGAAATATATTATTTCTGCTCTCAAACATCTTTTAATACTACTTATAATAATTATACTACTTATAATCTAATAAGTAGTATATAATGAATGAGATATAACTGGGTAGGATTCTTTGTTGATTATCTGACATAACATTGAATTTACTTTATACTTTTCGGTTAATATCATAGACATTTCAGATTTCACCATTCTTTTTTTCTATGTAAATACACAATGTACAAGGTGAAAATTTTTGTATTTCATTTCAAAAATAAAATTGTGAATATGCAAGAAGTTTTTACTTAAAAAGAAAAAATTGAGTATGCACTAAATCAAATATTAACAAAATTCTAAAATTAATTATTGGATTTTTTTTAACTTATTTTCCATAATTTTATTAATTCTCTCTCTCTTTTCTTGATTAGACATGTTATAAAAATGAAAGAGATAAAAAAAAAGTAAAAGTAATTTCTTACTATATCTCTAAAAAAATGAAAACTCAGAAAGAAAATACTTCATTCACAAATAACAAATATTCTTTGTATTTTTTTAACTTACTTACACTTCTACAAATTCAATTTCTGAGAAATACATTTAAAAAAAATATGTAGGTAACCATTTTGCTGAATATTTGCTACTAAAAATGTCTGTCAATCAATTATTTATATTATTTACCTTAAACCAAAATTTTTAACTTAATACTTTAAAAAACTTATGATGATCAATTGCCAATAAGATAGCATAAATTTTGGAATTTTAATACACATGATAGGAAAATAAAAAAAAATTCATATCATCTCTTAAATACAAAAGCAATTACACAATCAATTATTAAAGTTCGTTAAACAAACTTGTATTTTTAGATAGATTTAAGAACATTTTTCCTTCTCTTTAAATTTTAATAGCTTCAATTATAAAAACACAGGATCATAAGAATTTGATAATACTTACTCTATCAGATTTCATGATGTTTAACACTTCTTACCTGAAAACTTGTTTTGTTCTTCATAGTTGTATTTTAGATTGCAATAAGTTTTTGTTTCAATTAAATTATACATTTATTCAATTTAGTTTTTCTATGTATGCAATTCCATTGAATTCTTTAATTTTTATAGTAAATGTATGAAAAGTTTGATATTAAGCACATGAAACATATAGTAAAATCCTTTTTTAATATGCCAATAATGTTTTTTTTTTTTTTTTTTTTTTTTTTTCAAAATCTATGACAAAATTGCAACTAAATCTATTTACATCTTTTATTCCAATATGGATGTAATATTTCTAAATAATAACACAAATACTTTACTCGTTGCTATAAAATGCATCAATTTAAAGTTTTAAAAAATTCAATTTCTGAAAATGTGCATTTAGAACCAATGAAAAACATCAAAATAAAATAACAACAATAAATACATTTATTATTTGATAAACTTTAATTTACATTTTCGGAATTTTTTTTTTTTACATAACATTTGCAATCTTTTACATGGCATAATTATGTCTTTAATACTTCTTCAATATGCTCCCCTGATATGTACTTTTTTTCCTTGACAGCACCTGAAAAAAAAATATTAATAACAATAATAAATAAATAAAATAAATAAACCTAATTAAAATTCAGAGTAAAATATCATTATGACTGCAAAAGTTTAAAAAAAAAATGTATAAAAGGAAATAAGGAAAGTTTCAATTTTTGAGTAAAAGAAAATGCAAAATTTAATAATTTTTTAACACTCTTTAGTAGTTTTATGGTAGTCAGACACAGATGATAAATTGCCAAATATTCTGATAACCAGCCCATTCTGATTTCATTTATTTTAAATATAGCCATTCACATTTGACCAACGTTAATAATTTGGCTAATTAGAAATAAAAAACATCCGCCAAATGAAAAAAGTATTAGCAAAATAGATTCACCGTGTAGCGCTAAAAAAATTATCTTTAATCCATCCCTTTTTTCAATATGTTCTAAAATATCCTAAGTTTTTATAACTGCGACAATGATTGTTATTAATCTAATTTCAAGTATTCGATACAAATGTATTAAAAATATTTGTATATGCATGTATAAAAAATGAAAAAGAAAAGAAAGAAAAAGCAAAAATTGAGTACTACGAATTTGGCAAATCTAAGTGCTTGTTTACTCGCCAAATGAAGAATTTAGTCGCAATTTGGCACAATGGCGAGTGATAGCGAGAACCATGGCCATTCACTTATTTCGTATAAAATAAGTAACACTTACATTCTTTTACATAAATACCAATATGTGAAAAATAAAAGGCAAGAAAGAATGCTGTGAGCAAAATTTGCACATGGCTAGAATAAAAGTAACTAATCTCACTACATAAATCAAAATGAATGTAAGCAAAAATATTTAAAAGTGAATATACAGGGTGATTCAGCTCGTCGGTGACAAACTTTAAGGATCGATAGAGCACACCTAGACGAACATTTTTGAATAGGGAATGTAGGGTCCCTGACGCGATGGTAAGGCGCTAGGCGCTTTCGAAAATTTGGGTGCCGAAATTCGAAACGTCATAAAAACTAGGGAAATGGTTAGATTTTCTTGCTTGTTGCGTCGAAATGATTCTGTTTGTTTAGACTTTCTTCAGTACCAATTTGATAAGCGTATCTCTTAAAACATGGATAGGGGGCGCTGCAGACTTTGGAGAGCTAGACAACAACTTTAAGCCCGTTATTTTGATAATTTAACACATGCTCGCCAAAGTTTATACTCTAACTTAAAGTTTGAACCCAAAAGTAGAGCCCTGCAAAAAGCGTAAGAGCCGGAATAAAATGTCAAAGTACAGGGTGGTCGAAACTCGAAGGCTCCTAAGAGATAAACAAACAGATTTCTTGACTTATGGCATGCATTTTCATGATTCTGTTTGCTGGGGCTCTCTGAAACTCAGTTGAACGGTACAAAAAGAAACATCGATAGGGGGCGCTTTGGGCAAAAAACATAATTCGTTGACATTTCGGACGCTAACTGGAAACGGGGCGCTACGATCAGTTAGTAATAATGAAAACACATTTTCTACCTCTGCTCAACACTTCTGAATAAATTTAGTCCAAAAACATCAATGATACTGGAAATTTATTTACAAAAAATAACACTACAGAAGATGCTCGAAATTTCGACCTTGGGCCATGATGCAGGCTTCGCACCTCCGTCGCATTGAGGAGTGTGTGTTTCCAACAATGCCAGGAGTATCTCTGATCTGCCCTGCAGCTGCCACAATGCGCGCCACAAGTTCTTCAGCACTGCTGACAGGTGTATGGTATACCTCGGCCTTCAGGTAACCCCAAAGGAAGAAATCCAAGCAGGTGAGGTCTGGTGATCGGGCAGGCCAGTGAACTGGACCCCCACGCCCGATCCACCGCTGGCCATACCTTGCGTTTAGATGGAGACGCACGTCGTTCGTGTAATGGGCCGGAGCTCCATCGTGCTGGAACCACATCTGGCGACGCGAACCTTCGGGTACGTGCGCCTCCTCCAGAAGCTGCGGCAGCACTTGATCCAGGAAAATCAGGTAATTTCCACCTGTCAGCCGTTCAGGTAACAAATAAGGGCCAATGAGGCAATCCCCCAGAATGCCGGCCCACACATTTACTGAGAAACGCTCCTGGGCTGCTCGGCTTCTGGTTTCATGTGGATTTTCATCACACCACACATGACTGCTGTGGGCGTTCCACATTCCCTCCCGGCTGAAGGTGGACTCGTCCGTAAACAAAATGCTGTTTACAAAACGGGGATCCATGGATCTCATCGCCAAGTACCATCTTGAGAATTCCACTCGAGGGCCAAAATCCTGCTCTCTGAGCAACTGCACCCGCTGGATGTGGTAGGGGTGCAGATTCCGGGAACGTAAGATGCGCCACGCAGTTGCTTGCGAAATGCCAACATGTCTGGCGATATCTCTCGTGCTAAGACCTGGGTTGTCCTCAACCAGGTTAAGCACAGCCTCTTCGTTGTCGGGGGTGCTCACTGATCGCTCCCGTTCAGGCCTGCCTCCGTCGAAAGATCCCGTTGTGGACAACCTCTGGTGTACTCGAGCGAAGAAGGCATGGCAGGAGATTTGCCTGTTGGGGTAACGCTCGGCGTACAACCGCTGAGCGGCTCGTCCATTACAACCAGCAGCGCCATACGCCAAATGCATGTCAGCCAATTCAGAGTTTGTGTACCGTTCCATCCTACTACCGATCTGCAGACAAGTAACCCGAAGCTTAAGTAGGTACCGCACGTTCAAAAGACGTGTCTGCGCATACAACTACGTCATCTCGCGTTGTCGTCTACGCATTACGTATCTTTTGCATATCGATATGGTACGATATCTTTTGCATAAATCAGCAAAAAGCACCTTATGTAAATTTTATTGCGCGCATTGTGCATGATTGAAACCAGCTATGTTTGTTAAAAAAAAAAAACTGCAGTTTTAATAGCTTCTTATGATAAGTAAATTACTCTCTTGTTTTGTTTCTAACTGATCGTAGCGCCCCGTTTCCAGTTAGCGTCCGAAATGTCAACGAATTATGTTTTTTGCCCAAAGCGCCCCCTATCGATGTTTCTTTTTGTACCGTTCAACTGAGTTTCAGAGAGCCCCAGCAAACAGAATCATGAAAATGCATGCCATAAGTCAAGAAATCTGTTTGTTTATCTCTTAGGAGCCTTCGAGTTTCGACCACCCTGTACTTTGACATTTTATTCCGGCTCTTACGCTTTTTGCAGGGCTCTACTTTTGGGTTCAAACTTTAAGTTAGAGTATAAACTTTGGCGAGCATGTGTTAAATTATCAAAATAACGGGCTTAAAGTTGTTGTCTAGCTCTCCAAAGTCTGCAGCGCCCCCTATCCATGTTTTAAGAGATACGCTTATCAAATTGGTACTGAAGAAAGTCTAAACAAACAGAATCATTTCGACGCAACAAGCAAGAAAATCTAACCATTTCCCTAGTTTTTATGACGTTTCGAATTTCGGCACCCAAATTTTCGAAAGCGCCTAGCGCCTTACCATCGCGTCAGGGACCCTACATTCCCTATTCAAAAATGTTCGTCTAGGTGTGCTCTATCGATCCTTAAAGTTTGTCACCGACGAGCTGAATCACCCTGTATATAGCAAAATTCAAATAGCATTGATATATATCACACAGTCAAATTTCTTGTGCTTCACTTAGTCACCCAGAGGACGTATATTTTGTTTTCTTTCTTTCTTTCTCTTTCTTTTTTTTTCCAATTTTGATTCAAAATAGTTTTATTTGTATGCCTGTCATCGCACAGGCTTTGAATTTTTATTCATTATGTATGAAAAGGGGCTCTATTTTATACTTTTATACTGTTGCAACAAATTTCATTATGACAGTCATATGGCATAATAATTTCGACATTATATGACATAATAAACAGTACAGACATAATAGTTTTGGCACAATAAAGTTAAAAGGACTGTTTTGTACTATCCTTTTGTTTTAATTTTGATTTTTACCTTCAATAATTTTTTATACTGTTTCAAATTATAATTTGTTTAAAATTAAAGATCTGTACTTAAATAAAATTGTATTTTACAAACAAATTAATAATGTCTAAAGTGAAAAGCGAAAAATGTTTTGTTTCCAGTGGACATGTAGCCCTATTGAACATCAGGCGCAATATGTTATCTGATAATTACATCACACACAATTGGTTGGCAAATTATTAAAGAACGATAATAAATCTTAAAGGGCTATTTTATGACAAAAGTTTTAATTTATTTTTGCTCAAAAATGCATGAAACTAGCAGGTGTTGTTGTTCAGAAACTATCTAATTGCACTCGTTTTCCCTCTTGCAAATGCAATAGATGTTTGAAGAAATACTATCAAAATTATTTTGAATTGAATTTCCCGACGAAAGCAGAAAAATACCATGCCACATGATCAAAAATGCTTATAAACCAAAAAATAATTTATTGATCAAAAAATAGAAAACACATTTCAATTTTAAATTGCTCCCATAATCAGGTATTTCAATTTTATATTTTTCTGTTGAAATATGAATTTGTAAATGTGCACAAAATTTTGCGCTTGTTGAGAACAAACAGTCTTAAGCATCAACAAACATCATAAAATGTTTGGACAGAGCAAATAAGCAATGTTACAACGATAGGCCTTCGAATTTTTTGCAGTTTTACTTTACATCTATACAGCTGAATATCTTTTGCATTAAAACAAAACCAATAAATGTCAGTATTTATGAATATTACTTCATAAAATAAATATTATTTTCATCTGAGTTTCGAAAATACCTTCAAGACATTGTGGCCAAGAAAGTAAGAAATATTCAGGATTATTTAACTTAAATGCTTTACAAAAAAAAAAAAAAAAAAAAAAAAAAAAAAAAAAAAAAATGAGGATTTGCTGAATATTTACTTGTTCAAAGACCTTAATTTTGTTATTGTGTAAATTTATGTTGCTGATAGTTAAACTGATGTTTTAAGGGGATTAGTACTTTTATATCCATATTTGTAAATCTAAATTACTAGTCTCTTAAAGTACTGATTTCACAAAAATGACTCTTTCTGGCATCTATGGTGTCATTTCGATTATGCAAAAGCAATAAATATATATTTGTAGAATTATTTTATGCTCAGGTCTGAAGAGGATAAATATAAATCATAGAAAATGTTACCACCACATATAAAATATTAAAACACTTAATTTTAAGATATAACTATAATATACAAACAAAACTGAAAATACAACATAGCAATTGTTTGTCTGGAATCAGTTTCTAACCAAACTGACACTACGACTGAAAGCATAATATATAATGTATGGAACCATTTATCCGGAAACCAGTTATACGTAAAACCAGTTACCAAGAATTCTATTTCTAATAGGCTGATAATGGAATCTTTGCAAAAAAAAGTGTCATATGTGGCCAATTTGACAAATGCATTGCTTGAAACAATTGTATAATTTGACGACAACATCTAGTTTTTGAAATGGAAACGTATTTAGTTGAACTTTAGATGTTTTCACTTTTTATGCAGAGGAAACAGCAAAATTTTTGTACCCAAAGGATTCCTATAAATTATATTCCTTCAAATTCTATTTTTTAATTTTACTTGCATCTGATTATTAATTCAAGTAATCTAAAAATCAATTGAAAATTAGAAGTAATACCATAACCACATATATTCCATAAAACTTACCAAATTGATGCTGGTTTAATACCTAACCAGTTAACCAGAAAAACCAGTTATCGGGAATATATCTGCCTCAACCATTCCTGATACTGTAATTTTCTTTTTCCATATTTAGTTTTGGGTGTAACTTTCAATTCTAAACCCGAATTACATGTTACTTTAAGTTTCAGATCCTCAATATATTATATGTAAATAAATAATTAAATTCCTCAATATATATTAATTAATGAAAACGATAGAAAAGATAGCTATTTACTTACATATAAAAATTGTTTTCAACTTAATTTACAACAAAAAATTTGTTTATATTTTCTCTAAAAGTTTAATTTGCTTTTTCATTTAATAAATAAATATACAGTTGAACTAAAAACAGTTAAATACTTCTGATGATTATCATTTGATTACATTAAAATTGTAGCAAAATCAATAATAATAAAAAAGATTCAAATACAGTAGACTCTCTCAAATCTGCACATAATTTACAGATGTAAACAATGAAAAGCTAGTTCAAATATAGGACCAAATTTGACCTTTTTATTTTTATACTAGCAGGCTAAGCCCGCTGCGCTGGTCTATTTTTCAAAAGAAAACATGAATCAAACAAAATATTGAATGCGATTGTGTTTTTTAAAGCAACTTTACCTCAAATGCTCTTTCACATTTCTGAAAATCATACAAAACGCCATTGTATTTAAAGATAGAAAACCAACGTTTATAAATGCACCAAAAATGCATTAAAAGTTAGCAAACAGCTGTTTCGAATCTACTGTCGAGATTCTTCATCAGTGCAAAACTCAGCGAGTTAGAAAAAACAAAACCGAGCCAAAAATGAAAACAACAACAATGGAATCAAGGCCCGTTGACGCCAAAATATATTAAAATAATAATAAAATATTATGTTGTTGTATCAGCTTATGCATTCGATAAAATTTGGGCTTTCAAGAAAAAAATATTTCAGTTGAACATTTATTGCAGAGTTAGATAAATGAGACAATTATGAAAAGAGCAATTTAAATATTGTCTATTCACCATACTTCTAAAATAGCGAGCATTATGATCGCAGAGACTGACCATTGAATTTAAAGAATTTTCAAGTGATTCATTTTCATTTGATAGTTTTTGAACTCTAAACCTCTCAACTTGAGGATATGGGTGGAAACCTTAATACATCCTCTATCAATATTATATTATATTTCGCAACGTACATCTGCTCTTGACAAATCTATTACAGTGTTCCGTTTTTGGAATGCAGCAGAATAAATAAAGTTAAATAGAGTTTTCCTTAGAAAAATAAAGTGAATGTTTTTTGAATGTGTGAAATTCATTTTTTGATACAGATGTCATATACGCATCATGTTGGCGTGATTGAAACAAAATGAACATTTTATGCCTCTTATGATAATCCAGCTTTTTTTTTTAATTTATTACTGAACTATACTTTCATTTGTACTTTAAAATGATACAAAATATTATGCTCTATACATAGAAAAGTAAAATAGAAAATAGAAATGTATCTGTCATTTGAAAACGAAGTTTCCGTTAAAATGGCGCCAGAAATGTATCACCCCAACGTGGTGCATATATGACATTTGTGCCTCTTTCTTACAATATGGGTGTGTGCATTTGCACCTAAATTTAGTTATTTAGCTCTATTTTTGTAATATTAACTGGAGTTTGTACAATGTACGGTACTACTTGATTATTCTGTCGAGAAAAAAATTAATAGCATATTATAGGAATTAATGTCAATAATCGATGATCGTAAGTATGATAGCAATTGATATTACACGTGATACACGTATTTTTTACGTCATAAGTGCTTTTTAATCCGACTTTTAATTTGTATTTTTTATTTATGTTTATTGTTCTTTCGTTATTTAACCCCCTGACTGCCCAGCCAAAGGGTAATATTGTAATGTTGTTTTCTCTGTAATTTATTAAAAATATTAAAAAAAAGATGTTTTTTCCAACCTGATGCAAAATACGTTATTAGTATCGGTGTATAATCTTTGATAGCATCAATCCTAACTTAATTTTTCAGAACTGGGTTTTATTTGTGGAATTATACTAATTTAAATATTGCTTATGTTGCAGTGAAACCTGCAGCTTAGTGTGTGAAAAAATCAGCCGGCGGCAGTCAGGAGGTTAAAATGAATTTATGTAAATTTGAATAGTTTGGCGAAACGGGCCGACGTGTTAATCAAGTAGCACTCAATTTACATTTGAAAATATCATATTTCACAAAAAACTCCGGCACAAACCCGAATTTGCAAGATTTCCTTCCAATACCAATGCGGCAAAATCCTCGTTTTAGAATAGCGAAGAAATGTGCATTTTTAAAAATTATTTTCGTTATTTTAAAACGAAAATATTAATAAATAAAAAAAGTTACAATAGCACAAAACAATTTATAGAATTTCTAAAAAGAAATTGTAAGTAAACAAACAATTTATTAATACAGAAACAACTATTGCTGGGTTACCATATCAGGTAAAATAACACTGTTTTGGCGATAGCCAGATATCTCAGTGTGTATATAATATCTGTGCCAAGCATGTTTGGAAAAAACAATAATCGTTATTTATACAGCATGTTTAAATACTGTAGTATAATGAAAAAAATGTATACATGACATATACGCACCATATTGGCGCGTTTTTTTTCTGTTTCTTTTTCTTATTCTTCTTCTTCTTTTTCGGATGCCGATTCGGAGAAAATTTTGTTTTCAAATACCAGTTACATATATAGTTTACAATTATTTTCTATTATTTTAAATAGAAAATAACAATAAATTTTAAAAAGTTTAGTTAGTAATTATAAAACAAAACTATTTATATCCTTTAAAAATAATATAAAATGAAATAAAAATTTATTAATAAATAAACAACAGCTAGGTTACCAAGTGAGGCGTAAAATCGCCATTTTATTGCAGTCGCGCAAATGTGGTGCATGTATGACAAATGTGCCTAGATTAAAATAGTTTATATAATTGAAAAAAAAATTGTAAATAGATAATTTATTAATAAATAGACAATAACATCCGGGTTGCCATATCAAACAAAATAATGACACTTTGGCGTCAGTTAATTACCCAGATGTATATATGGTATTGGCGTAAGAGACAAATCGCACTAATGTAGTGCGTATGAGATATCTGTGCCAAAAAAATAAATAAAAGTAGCAGTGAAATTATTTTACAATATCTATGTATGTGGAAAGACGTTTAACCTAAAATTTAAATATTATTCATTTTTGTGGTATTAACTGCTATATATGTATTTAAGTTAAATGTAATTTTTTTCCTAAAAATGCTCTCATTAAAAGAGAGAGAGAGGGAAAATAGTTCTCGCGAACATCGCTCCGTCTTGTGCTTTTTTTGGTTTAGAATCGCATTGATTGGCGACAAAAGTAGATTGAAACACTCAATTGAACAAACAACATACAAATAACAATTAGATCCTTTTTTAAAAAAAATTAATTCTGCGAGTTTCTTTTGCAAAACACATAACGGGAAAATTAGATTTAAAAATATTTTTTTAAAAAAAGAAAGAAAAAAAATACTTATGTTTTACCTAATGAAATTTTTGAGACGTTGTTTTCTTTTAATCTGGCTCGAAAGAAATAAATAGCCAAATATTGTGTCACTTCAATACTTTCTTTCACATTGAGTTACTTTTTAAATATTATAAATATTCTTTTTTTTTCGTTAAAGATAAATATTTTCCTTTCATAATATTATTTTGCATTAAACGGATTTTTTTCTTTTTATCATTATTTGTTTTAAATCAATGAATTAACAGATTTTTTTCCGAAATGTTTATATTATTTTCCATTAGAGAAAGCATTTCATTTCCTTTTTGAAATATAATTATTGCCAAAAAATTAGTTGTTGCAACCCTTCCGTCAAAATTAACCGAAAAATATGAAATTTAAAACGAAAAATCAGAGTTATCCCTGTATATTTGTATCATAAACCTTCGCAAAAATATTTCCTATCGAATCATATAATCTGCAAAAAGATCCATCGGGTAGTTTTTGAAAACACTCGTTTGGAAGTTTCAGAACTTCTGCTTTATAATATACTAGTAGATCGAACCCGGCCTTCCCGGGTTACATAGCAAAGATAAAAGCCATTTTTTTTAATTGAAGACTTTAATGAATTTTCTACATATAATATGCGTTTTAGATTGCGAACTCCAAAAAAGCATTTTAACTCTTAAACCCCTTGAAGGGGTGGGATAAAATTTATCCCACTTAATTTCAAAACGCCACATTGACGCCAATAATTTGAAATACCAATTTTATTTTTCTCAAATACGTGAAGAAACGCTTTTAAATATTTTGAAAAAAAAATTGTTTTTAAATTCTCATGCAATCAATCATTTCATCATTTTAAGAATTGAAGTGCTTTTTCCCTCAAAGGGATAAGTGTCTTGCGGATTTTTTCATTCGTGTTTTTTTCATAAAATAACACTGTGAAAAATATTGGTATGAAGATTTGTATTTGATACTTTACATATTTTTGCATTGTATTGTACTTTACACATTATTTTTTATCTTATATAAAAAAAAATTAACATTAATCTCAATATTATTTTAAATCAATCTTTGAATTAAAATATTACATAGCGGAAAAAGTGATTAGGCTAACGTGGTTAGGTTAAAGGGTTAAATGAAAAATATTAATTATTGAATCAAATAAAGCTATTAAGTTTTTCAAAAGTCACATTTCCGTATTAGACGCATACCAGAAGTTATTAGCCAAAGATTTCGTTTCTGGTCATTTCAGTGTTTCGAGCACTTAATTTAATTTCATGTCTGTTAAATTTGTATTTATTTTATTTTATTATTTATAAAGGAAATTTTAATTTTCCTATAGTATATTGGCCGGAAACAAATCCCGAATTCTTTATAAGGACAAATAGATTAATCTATCGTAATCGAGTTTCACTCGGTAGAAATATATTTAAAAATAACTCGCACCTGATTTTTTTTTAAACCACAGCCAATCAGTAAATTGAAACTAGTATTAAAAAATGCTCTGACGAGCACCAAAAGAGGTTAATATGTTTTTAAAGTATGAAAAAGTGTTTGACAAGAGCTTCTAATTGAAAAAGAGAAAGGACAAAGGGTCCCTTCTTGGCTGCAATTCACTGTCAATGCCAAATTTGAAAAAATCATATTTACGCTTTTTCCATATAAAAGAAATCAGTCATTATTACGATAAAATTGTATAGTGTAAAGGCATAATTAGAAAAGACGAAGGGTGATTAAACATGAATGTAAAGCAAAACAGGGCCAAAAACCATAGTTCCCGCAGCCAGTGTTGAATTCAGATACTTTTCTCCGGGAGGGTCTTCTGTGGCTTTAATAGAATAGAGTTCTAAGGGGATCATACTTTTTTACCAATAAAAACACAAAATCTCAAATTTTATTGGGAGAGGGGGGGGGGGCATTTGATGCCTTCGGGAGGGAATGTCCCCCCGGCCCACCTCCTGCATTCAACACTGCCTGCAGCGTATCACATTCACGTAGTCCCATCATAAACTGTCGCAGTGTAAAACAGCACAGAAAACTGATTCGTAGTGCAGTTGATGCAGAGTCAACAATGCAGTTAACATGTAAAGCATGATTGAAAGTTTTACGCAGATTTCTTTTATATGGAAGAAGCGCAAATATGATTTTTTCAAATTTGGCATTGACAGTGAATTGCAGCCAAGAAGGGACCCTTTGTCCTTTCTCTTTTTCAATTAGAAGCTCTTGTCAAACACTTTTTCATACTATAAAAACATATTAACCTCTTTTGGTGCTCGTCAGAGCATTTTTTAATACTAGTCATTTAAATTTTTTGATAATTATATATTGAATATAAGAAAACCTCAGTTGCTTTTAAATATTCTCAGTACTTTTTCTCATTTCGCTCAATATTAAACTATTTAATCAATGGGCAAAAAACGTGAAAAAACGAAATTAATTTTAATTTATTCGTACAGAAATTGACAGATTCAATTAATTTTAGATAATACATATTTCGTAGAAAAATAATGCGAATAGAAATTTTTATTCTTTTCGCATAGGATTTGTGGCATTCTTATTTACTTGTTTTAAAAATCAGATGTTATAAATATGAAATATTTCCGCCATTAGCGCGATTTTTGTAATCATGACACCCAAAGGTCGCTAAACATAACTTTATAGTCAATGCACATAAAAACGAGTTTTCCCATTTAAATTAAAAAAAAAAATTAAGTAAAATATTTTTTTTTCTCCTTCTTGATATCTATTGGAATAGCTTATTCCAATTATTGAATAATATTCTAGGACATTTTCAGGGAAATTATAGGTTAAGTTATCTTCCTTGGAGAAAGTCGCTCGAAATAAAGCCTTAATAGATTTATGTCAAATCAAGGATGAAAATATATTGAAAATTCATTTCTAATATTATTTGTAAAATTGACATTGAAATCACCAGCTGTAATTAAATTTTTATATAATATACAGTAGAACCTCAGTTCACGATCCATTCTTGTATCTGAATTTCTGTATGTGATATAAATTTTTTGGGCGCTCTATCTCAAGAACTAATGCATGGGATTAAAAAAAATTATATTCAGGCAACGCCGACTATATAGTACCGGCCAAGCCATTTCGCGAAAAACTGCCGAAAAAGTGAAGCTCGATTTAGCTTCAAACCTTGAACCATTTCATTGAACCGCGTGTAAGTCCACGTGACGCAAACTCTGCCCAAATTAGCATTGAATAAGCTGCTTTCTGTTCTGTGCACATGTTTGCACACGTGTCATTCTTTTGGTTCAGGGTTTACATGATTGGTCTGAATAACTTAGGCAAAGTATCAGCGTTCTTTGGCGGGAGACCTTCTACATTAATCTCAAATAGACAGGTCTTTAGTTCTAGTGGGCCATGATTCAGGTAATCCCTGATATAAATTGATGCTGTTTACATTTTGATTTAAATCGTTCAACAGATGGCTTAATCGTGTTGCATTTTTCATTATTTTCGCAGTAGTTCTATCTCGAGAATTAACGCACGGATTTTCATCAAACTTTAAATTCAGTTAATCTTTATATGAATTGGCTTTGTTTACGTTTTGGTTTCAATAACCGAACACATGGCATTGCTATGCTGATTGTTCCGATTACCAAAATATCTCTATCGCAGGAATTAATGCACAAATTTTCATCAAACTTGAGATTTAGGCACACTTTGATTTATATTATTGCTCATTGCGTGTTTTGGGTAAATCTCCCAACAAGTGTCGCATATATGCTGTATTTTTCCCGATATCCGCAACAGTCCTATTTCAAAAACTAATGTTCGGAATTTCATGTCTTTAGAATCCTCACGGTGAGCATATGACTGTCATTTGATTTTGGCACTGTAATAATGAATTTTGACGCATTAAATGCATGAGATAGAAAATAGTTTTGGGGTTATCATATCCGACTAGTTCTTTATCATCAGAGTAATCGACGGTTCATCTACACCGTATTGTTTAGCTATCATCGACCACTATCATCGTTCTTAAGTTTTGTCACTACTTCTTTTCGTAATTGATCAGTAATTCGATTGAGCTTCTTACTACTGCTATCACTAAACGCTTTTTCATTCTTAGAAGTCATAATAAAAGCTAAAATTTTCGCGAAAATGATTAAAATTAAAACAATAAGTTAAATTTTTTACTGTACTGAAGGTCACAAAGCACTCTGATACGCGCACTTTACTCCAAACTTGACCTATAACAAGAGCTATGTGAGGGTTGACAACTGAACTATTCGACAGCTTTGGTCGCGAATCGAGTTATCCTACGCCGAAAGAGTAAAATTTTGATCACTGATGTTGGTCATAAACCGAACTTGTCAAAAACAGAGGGGGCCGTAAACCAAGGTTCCACTGTTTTTTGACCGATAAGTTTGCAAATATGGCATTGTTTATATATTCAGTGGCGATGATCATTATGCAACTTGGCGATTTAGCCGATTAAATTTGCGATTTTAAAGTAGCGTTTGTTAATAACGGAAAATTGAGAATTTCTATTAGAAAAATTAGGATAATTACTATAATTTTTATGCATGGTTTTAAGTAAACTCTGATTTTTTTTCATAATTTGAAATTTAGTTCATTTGGAAATGGAAGGGAGAGGGAAAGTATATCTTTGCAATGCTTTTTCGACAATATCTCAAACAAAAATACTTTTAAATGCCAATAATTGCTGATCGTAAATGTTACAATCACTTCACACCATCACAAAAGTTTTTTACATGGCCATGTGCTTTTTTCATTTGATGCTTTCCTGGCACAGATGCCATATATACACGACATTGTGCGATATTCTTCTAACGCCAATTTCGCAAAAACTTAGTTTTCAAATTTCAATTACATACATACATATTAAGGTACTACTTAGTTATCCCGTCGATCAATTTCGCCAAACTATACAAATTGTCAAACTCATAGCGAAATTATACATATAGACATAATTTTCATTTTAAATAATACAAAAAAATAATTTGTAGAATCTTAATAAAAAATACAAAGTCCAAATAAAAATCCCTTAATGGCGTTTTAAACACGTGCATCCTATTTAATGTCATTGGATTCGACATTCACGATCATCCATTATTGGCATATAATATTATAGTTTGGCGATGGTTTTTTGGTCGACGGGATAAGTAGTACTTCTATTAACTATTTTCTATTATTTTCAAAAGAAAATAATGAATAAAAACCGGTGATAATTGATTATCCCTTCGACCAAAAAATTATCGCCAAAAAGTATAAAATTAAATGCCAATAACGGATTATCATAAAGGTCACATTCAGTTTACATTAAATAGGTTACCCATGTTTGTTATGCCATAATATGATTTTGAATTCAACTTTTTATTTGTACTTTTATTGATGTTTTACTAATTTATTTCTTCTTTCGTTATTTAAAATAAAAATTATGTCAATATGAATTACATGGTGAATAAATTGATGATTTGTAAAATTTGGCTAAATTGGTCGACGGGATAATCAAGTAGTATTGAAAAGTTTAATTAATAACTACAGAATGAAACGATTTATAAAATTTAACAAAATTAAATAAAGGTAAATATATATATATTTTTTAATAAACATTAGCCCGGTTATCTTATCAGACAAAATAACAAAATTTTCGTGCCAACTAAGTACCCTAATGCATATTTGACATTACATCCCTATTTAAAATTAATTTAATGCTATTTAAGATATGGACAGAATGAAGTTTTTGTTTTACTCTATATCTTTTCCTTGTGTAAATGAGGATGTTATATGATCATAATTAAAAAATCTTACATTTAGTTCCTGAGGAGAAATTTTGGTTTTCCCAGATACTTTTTTCCGATGTACTTGTTGCCCGACCAGTGGCCGAGAGGTTCTGACCTCTCAACTGGTAGACGGCAGGTGATGGGTTCGAACCCAATCGCGGCCGTCGGCCTAACCGTTCGGAGTTTTCGTGGTTTTCTTCGAACCTTGCGTAAATACGGGTTAGGTTCCCTTAGAAAGACCCCCACGAAGGGCACCCCTCCCCATGGGCCTATATCCCTAGTGCAGATAATCGGCCGACACAAATACACCTCCAAATACACCTCCGATGTACTTGTTTTTTCCCCATTTTTTTCTACTAGTAAAATATTACTTCTGTTATCCCGTCGACCAATTTCGCCAAATTATACAAATCGCCAAACTAGCCAAATTATACACATTGACATAATTTTTTATTTTAAATAACGGGAAAAGAAATAATTAGTAAAATATTAATAAAAATACAAACAAAAAGCCGAAATAAAAATCGCTTAATGACATTCTAAACACGTGAATCGTATTTAATGTCATTGAATGTGACATTCACAATCATCCATTATTGGCATTTAATCTTAAAATTTGGCGATAATTTTTTCGTCTACGGGATAACCTAGAAGTACCCTAAAATTCAAAATGTTAGGACACTCGAAAAAATCATCCCATGGTCATGTAAATGCATGTTATTTGAAAAAATAATTATGTATTCGACCAAAAAAATAATAACATTGCGTTCACAACTTTATTATTTAAAGAACTGAAACTAAAAGCTTCGCAATAAAAACAAATAACTATGTTTTTCACGTGATTTGTTTAATTTGAATGAATTATGATACATATATGACAATTTTTATATTAAACTTGGTGGCAATGAATAAAAAAAACTACAATCGCAACAGCAAAAGACAATATTCAACTGGAGGTTTAAGACATAAATTCGATTTTCTCAGAAACCGTCAAACATACAACGATGAAAAAAAAACTGTTCTAAGTTTTATCAAGACGATAAAAATAAACCAGAAACGAAGTTAATCCATCCATAATAACGTTAGCGATTGCTTGTTGAACTTTTCGTCTTTATTTTCTCGTTAAAAGTTAAATAAAAAACTACAGTAAACTGCGATAATTTTTTGAATGCTATCATTTTATTCGTCTCGTCGAGTTCTATCTTTTGAAACTAAAATCACTGTCGTACGTCAACTGGTTCGCTAGAAATTTCGGAAAGACGTTCGCATTTTCTATTTCTTAAACATATTATACCAAACGCTACCGCGTTTGCTATGATACAGTTTTCAAACAAATTCAAAGTATTTTTTTTTTCTAATTTCTTTAAAATTTTAAGTTGTATTATTACATGTTGAACTTGTAATTTTTAGTAATTTAATCTGCATTTTAAACCATTCTTCCATTTTATTACTCATGCAATTATAATTTTATAATGGGAAATTATCAGGAACAGTTTTTATAGATTTATGAGTAAATTGTGTATCATCATTTCTTAATGGAGATACGTAATAGAGATTTAAAAAAAAAAAAAAAAAAAATGCTTGAAAATGTAAGCTCGTAATAAATGAGTCAAATGAGATACAGTCTTCAATCAGATTACATTTGAAAGTAGATTTCTTTTCCTATATGACAAAATAAAAATTAAAAATGTGCGACGGTTAGAAGATTAAAAAATTGCAGTAACAAAAATTGCAAAAATCATTTTATCTTGAAATGTTGTCATTTGCCAAATAACATCAGTGCTACATACGGACACATTTGTTCGTTACAATATAGATTTTGCTCATATGAAAAATCGGTACTACTTGATTATTCCATCGATCATTTTCCCAAAATTAAAAAAAAATGTCAAACTAATAGCCATGTTATGTATGTTGACGTAATTTTTATTTTAAATAACGGAAAAACAAATTAGTAAATCATAAATAAAAACACAAATAAAAAGTGGTATTAAAACTTTGATGACATTTTAAACATGTGTATCGTGTTTAATATCATTGAATATGACATTCACAATCATCCATTATTGGCATTTAATCTTATAATTTGGCGATAGTTTTTTGGTCGACGGGATAACCAAGTAGTACCGAAAAATCTTACGCGCATACTAAAATGTTAAAAGCAAAGAAAGGACTGCACGTACATCTTTTCGAAAACGTTTGTTTCAAAGTTAACTCTATGACAAATTTTAAATTCGTTTTATAAATTAAAATACACAACACAAACTAAAAGAATAAACATTAAAATACACAAACACTGCACTCCGTCACTTCAACGTGCAAAGACGATGCCGTATTTTCCGTGAAATACGCAAACCTTGATTTTTACAAATCATGCCAAACCAAATTTTCAGTTACATTTTAAACATTTTGGATATTAGCGAATTATGAAATCTCATTTCGTCATTTACATCGTTCTTTTTCTATTTCAGATCAAATTTCTATGAGAAAAATATACTTTTTTTTCTTTTCTGAAAATATATTTGGAAAATAAATAGGGTTCTAAAAATAAAGTAAAAAATAAATAATATAAAAAATATAATTATTCCAAAAAGAAAGAAAAATTAAATAATTTTGGTAAAATGACAGGTAACAAAAAAGAACTTAAAAAATCGTCTGCTTTAGCGAATTTAACTGAAATTTATAAAAAATTACATTAGGCGAATAATGTTATTTTGGTGCTACTCTGTTATCCCGTCGACCAATTTCGCCAAATTAAACAAATCTCAAACTAATAGCCAAATTATACATATTGACATAATTTTTTATTTTTAACTAGCGGCCTTCGCCCGCTACGCTGGTCGGTTTATCTAAAGAAATCTTGAAGAAGTAGTTAGATAAGGTTCAGACATACATTAAAAAAAAAAAAGCAAGTCGATCATTCAAAAAACGTTGGGAAATATCAAATATTTACTGTAATTTTTTAAGAAAAACAAAGTTTCGAAAAAAAAATTAAATCGAAAAAAAAATTACACTGACATATTAATGCAAGGAAATTTTCCCAGAGAGAAAATTCGCCTTGAATACAATATTTCAAATTCTTTTAATTGCTTATAGGCGTTAATGCCAACATAGTGAAAAAAAATTCCATGCTGGGAATCGAACCCGGGCCATCAGTATGGCGCACTGACGTTCTACCGACTAAACCACATGGAACGACAGCCAGCTTGAAACTTTCTCATACTTAAGTAGACTGGCGAAAACATAACGATAGCGCGTTTTAAAATCGCACAGTGACATCTATTGGATTTTATATGTACTAAAAAACGTTATGTACTAAAAAACGTGAGCAGCGCACCTAATAGTTTCTTTTGTTTCTTTTTGTTACTTTTTTGTCTGTTGTCCGATTTTGATGAAACAAAGCCTATACACTGCCCGGGAGTGTGCATTCTTCATTAGTGAAAACCGCATAAAAATCCATTCAGTAGTTACGAAGATAACCTCGAACAAACAGACAGACAGACAGACAAAAAATTCAAAAATTTTTTTTTTGTGTTTCATTGGTTTTCTTTTATCGCCCTGACTCCATTTTTGTCAATTATCTTCAATGTACAGACACACCGGGTCCTACTGTTTTATTATATGTATAGATTATCACAAAATAAATAATTAGTAGAATATTAATAAAAATTCAAATAAAAAAAATAAAAATCACTTAATGAAATTTTAAACACGTGAATCCTATTTAATGTCATTGAATGTGACATTCACGATGATCTATTATTGGCCTTTAATGTTATCGTTTGGCGATAATTTTTTGGTCGACGGGATAACCTAATAGTACCGTTATTTTAATATAACCATAATTGAATGTCTTAAACAATTGGTCAAAAATTTGGGGAACCGGAGATTACTTTACACCTGGAATTATTGCCACGACCATCTTTGTTTGCTTTTCTAACTCAGGGGGGGGGGAATTCAACCCGGAGGGGAAAAAAGAATCACGTTGAACAGGTACTAAATCCTTTGACATCAGTCGTGCATTTTTCCTCTGAATAAAAATTATCTGCTTAAATTTACGTATTCTAAAGTAGCATTTTATTTTATTATGAACAAAAACTATAGTACTAAAAGTTTCCACAGACTTGTCATTGAAAGTTTTCTTTTTTTGCGAAAACACTCGGTTGCGATTGGGCTTAATGTAGCAGATTTCTTAGGGTTACATTTTTTGCACCACTCCCAGCCACCGCACATACATAAGTCCTCTCTATTTCTTCTTTTTTACTTTATGGTTATTTTTCCTTTACTTTTCACCATGGCCAACTATATCTATAAGGCCCATTTATTTGAGATTAATGCATGAAATCTCCCGCCAGAGGACTTCGATACTTTGCCCAAGTTACTCTGACCAATCGTGCAAACTCTGAACCAAAACAATGACCATGTGCTAAGAACAGAAATCAGCTCATAAAATGCTAATTTGGGCAGGGTTTGTGCCACGTGATCCAATGAAATGGCTCAGAGTTTGAAGCTAAATCCAGCTTCACTTTTTCGGCAGTTTTTAGCGAAATGCGCAGGCCGTTATATCTAGTTGGTAATGCTTTGCACAGAAATGGAGTACTCAAGTTGCCACTTCTAAAAAAATTAAATTAAAAATACAAAAAAATTAATATCTCAAACACAAATTAAGATACGGTTTTCAAACAAATTGAATTTAAAAGTACATATTTTTCCTTGCACTACGGTGTAAAGATTGAGAATGTACGATGTCTAGGAGTTAAAAAATTTGCAGTAATGAAAATTGCAAAAAGTGAAATTTCATCAGAAAGTGTTGCCATTCGAAAAATGACGTATGCGTTAAGCACAGATACGTTTGGCCTTTATAATATAGATATGATAAATTCAGTATTATATTTTAATTTATAATTTTTGCTAATATTACTGAATTCATGTTTTTTCATGAAGGAAGAATAAATTTATTTGTGAAAAAATTGAAGATTTGCTGATATCACTGATAATAATCTTACCAAATATAATTTATATGTTAATCAAGCTTTTTTTATTATTAAGTCTGGATAAACCTGAAATAATATTTCTTTGTTTTATGATTTTGATGTGAATTAGTAATGTACCTTTATGAGACAAGTTTCATTGAATAATTTAGGAAAAATACATTTAAACTTTATAATGAATATTGAATCATCATAACTGATTATTAATTTGGCCTTTGCTTTTAATATTTAAATCATTTGAAATTTATGTGAATTTTTATTATTTTACTTTATTACTTATCATCATATTTAATTATACTGTAATCATTCATTATAGTTCCCAGAATAGTTGACCAGAAATCTGCAATTGCTAAAATTCGCACAATCTCTGGTCCCAAGCTGTGCAGATTTGAGGAAGTCTACTGTATTAAATAAAATTTTCAACGTTATCATTTCTAGTAATTGCCATTATTGTAATAATTTTGCACATGTATTTTCATTTTTAAAACAAGAAGTTCCATTTATTTCTATGACAGAAAACTCATGGACTTGCCTTTAATTATCTTTACTTGGATACTTTAAAGAATGTATTAATTAATATAAATTAAGTATGATTAAAGAATATATAACAGGAAGATACACATATGCATAATAGCTTTGATAAGAATTTTTTATTTTATTATGATGTCTTATTTAGAAATATTTAAAGAAAACTTACCAATTTCAAAATTTTATTTAGAACTGAGCTTTGACTGCTGGATATTTGCAGGATTTATCCATATATTTATCCAATGTGGGACTTTACGGATTCTACAATTTGTGCCTAAAAAACAAATTAATTGAAGCTACATAAATCAATTAAATAAAATTTAATATAAATGATCACATGTGGTATCAAGAAGAGCTTCTATTATTTTTATTTTTGACCTAAGTAAATTCAAAGAAATTAAGGTACCTTCTCCATTATTCCATAGGGTTTGTTGATTTAAATCAACATAATTGGTTTTAATCATGATTAAAATCAATGGATTTTTTAAGTCATTGATTTAAATCAGGTTTTTAAAATTATTTTTAAATAAATTGAAAATATAAACATACATATTAAAATTTTTTAATATATTTAGCTTTATATAACACAGATAAGCAATTAGTTTTTAGAAAAATAAAATTTAATCTTTATTAAGCAATGTACAAAGTTTAGAAAAAAATGGCTTTAAATTTCATTTAAGTCAAATTTGCAACAGTAAGGAATTTTTGTTTAAGTATGAATATACTAAATATAGGAATATTTACTTGCCTATTACTTAGTATAGCAGAGTTTCCCCCAGAGGGTTACAGGGAGGCGCTCCGCCCCTCCTGCCCTTTAGTTTAAAAACCAGCGCCCCTCTTGCCCCTCATCCAAAAACTAGCGCCCCTCTGGTCGTACATTAAAAAAATAGCGCCCTTCTTGCCCCACATTTGAAAAAAAACGCAGCTCTTCAGCGATAATACGAACGCGCGATAGCGCAAAAAATCGGCGATGGAACGCAAAAAAATAGTTCTTATGTGTCCCAGGGGACACGTAAGAACAAATCACGAAAGTCATCAACAAATCACGAAAAAACGGCAAGTTTCGTTAAAAAATCGCGAAATAACGATTAATTTTCGGCAAGATGGGCGAAAAAATGGCTAATTTTGTACAAGATCCTGAAAAAATGGCAGTTATCCTCAAAAGATCGTGAAAAAACGATATATTTCATCGATAATCGCGATAAAACGGAAAATTTTGTAATACGATTCGCGAAAGACGGAAAATTGCGCCAAAAGTTCACGAAACGGCAAATTACGTCCACAAATTGCAATAAAACGGAAAATTCTGTCATAAAAATCACAAAAACGGCAAATTTTGCAAAAAAAAAAATGCAAAATATCCCGAAAAAATGGCAGATTTTGTCAAAAGATCGCAGAAAATGCAAATTTGGTCAAAGTAGCACAAAAAAAAAGTTAATTCCAGAAGTGAACATTTTTGTTCTAAAAACTCATTTTCCTGCTTCAAAATTGTGTTTTTCTTGCTCCAAAAGCGCATTTTCTTATAATTCAAAATCATTTTCGGGAGAAAAGAAAATTGTACTCGGGCACAATCAGAATTTGAGTCCCCCCCCCCCCTACCAACTTTTTTCTTGTGACACCCCAAAAATGATGTTTGTAGGATAAATTTGGCACCTCCTAAATTCCCCCCCCCCCCCCGCACGTTTCTGCTCGTTCGTAATTCGTCACAAATTTGCCATTTTTTCGTGATCGTTTCACGAAATTTGTCTTATTCACACGTTTTTTTAGCAGAATCTACCGTTTTCTCGTGATCTTTTAACAAAACCTGCTGTTTTTAGCGATATTTTAACGAAATCGGCTGCTTTTTTGCGATCTTTTAACAATGTTTGCCTTTTTTTCGCGATCTTTTAACAAAATTTACCTTTTTTTCAATTTTTAACGAAAATTTTGGATTTTTTTCTGGATTCTTTGACAAATTTTCTGTATTTCCACGATTTTTTGAACTGCTAGATTCTAGATTCAACGCTATAAAAGTGCCCCTAAAAATCAAAAAAGTGCCCTTTTCAGAACAGTAGCCCCCTGCCCCTTTTTAAACCTGGGGGAAACTCTGGTATAGTATTTAAAGAAACTCTTGCAAGTTTCTAAATAAAATAATCACACTAAGAATGCCATGTGTTTGAAACATTGTATTATTTATTTTTAGTGTTAAGATCATGCAGTGCCGAAACTAGGGAAGTAAAGGGGGACATGTGCCCCGGAAGCAGTGTTCTCACAGACATTTCACCAACGTTAGTAATTTGGCTAATAAAAAATAAAAAATATTCGCCATAGGAAAAAAGTACTAGCAAAATAAATTCGCCGTGTGGCGGAAAAAAAAAATCTTTAATCCTTTAATGTATTTTTTTTTTTCAATATCTTCTAAAATAACCTAAGTTCTTATAACTGTGACAACGATTGTTATTAATCTAATTTCAACTATTTGCTACAAATATTAAAAATATGTTACATAAATATATTAAAAAAATTAAAAATATTAAACTTTTACACGCCAAAAAAAAAAAAAAAAAAAAAAATAAATAAATAAAATAAAATAAAAATAAAAAAAAATAAATAAATAAATAAATAAAAGGAAAGGAAGAAAAAGCAAAAACTAAGTACTAGTAATTTGGCGAATCTAATCGCTTGTTTACTAGTCAAATGAAGAATTTGGTTGCAATTTGGCGCAAAGGCGAGTGACAGTGAGAACACTGCAGGAAGCCAGCATGAAAGGCAAAGGGAGACACCAATTACCAAACGAAGATTTTGTCTTTTCATGCAAAAATGTGTGCATATATGTATACACGTACATACACAAGTACCAAAATTTGAAAAAGAAAATACTAACCTGGCTGGAATTCAATCTGAACTATTCTAAAGCATAAAAAAAAAAAATAAATAAATAAAATAAAATAATCCAGTTTCTTTGCATGACTAATGAAGACTCTTAACGCTCATGCTAATCTTAATACTTTGTGAGCATTGTTTACATATTTCCTGCTAGCATTTTAATTATCATTAATTGTGTTTTAAAGATTTATTTTTTTTAATAATGTACCTACGATCGATAACTTTTATTGCGTGTGAGGGGCAGAGTGTCGAAATTAATGTTTGCTCCAGGCTGAAACTAGCAAAAAAGGCTAGTTTTGACCCAGAGATCACGTACATTTGCAGAACAAAATAATTGGGATGGAGCAAAAATTAAAAGAAATTCTTTTACCAAGCCTCATGTTTACTGCAGACAGAAAATAAATACAGGCTGAAAGAATACTTTAAATAAATTAAACAAACAAATGAAGCAACATTAATGCATGATTCAAATACATTTATTTGTACTTTTTCAGTGTTCATACTCATCTTCCATGAAAAAATCCCCTGAGAATCCAATGATGTATTTTTCAGGATGTACAATTTTTCCGTATCAACAATTAACAATATTTCAATATTACATATCATATGATAATAAAGCACGCAAACAGTAACAATTGCCCCCAATTTCCCTGAAAAGACTGTCATTTTGGCAAAATTTCCCAGGTTTGGAAATTTTTTTGTATTATCCCCTGAGATTCCACTGATTTTTACAACTTAAAATTCATCCCCTGATTTTCCCAGGAATCCTATATTCCCCTGATGAGTATGAACCCTGTTTTTAGGCCAAGCATCAGAGTTATATTTACACACACATTGTATATACATATTTGTGTAACACTGATGCCTGGCTTAACTGAAAAGTATCCATTTATTATTAAACAGATGCAAATATTTGGCTTCAACTTTAGACATAGATTTTCCTATATTTTATTAAAAAAATATTTTTTTCAAGAGAAGCTTCACTAACACACTTAGCAGCGATTGTAAAAAGTTTGATTTTTACAGATGGTAAATAAAGAAAGATAAATATTAAACGATTTTACGGATTAAAAATTTTAAAAATTCAATTGGATTACAATGACTGAATTACCTGTTTTCCTAAAGAAATAAGAAAGTTCTATAATTTTTTGCGAGCTCTAAGGCACACAAATTTTGAAATATTGTGATTTGTTGAAGAGTTTTATGAAATATTTCGATGCAAATAGGGGTACAACTCACTTGATTAAAATAAAGGCAGGGTTCTGCATTTTTAAAAAATGATTTAGAAAGAACATAGCCAAGGTTACTGTCATCTAAAACGAAAAATATGCATAAGAGATAGGCTAGAAATAGGCAGATGAAATAGGATAGTCTAAAAATCTTTTCTTAGAAAATTCAAGACAGTTTTTACAGACAGTAAACACATCAAAACAAAAAAAGTAACTGCAACATATGTTTTTTAAATGAAGAATTATAACTAGTGTATTTTACCTTTTTTTGTATGTATTTGACAGAATATCTCCTCTCCCCCCCCCCCAAAAAAAAAAGAAAGTTAAAAACTATTATGTATAAATAAAGACAAATTGAAGGTGCTAAAGTGTTACTCTGAGGCAGCAACTGGAGCTTTTGCCATTGGGCCACATGTAGACTTTATGAATATTTTTATTACATTCTTAAAAAAAAGATAAATAAATTTAATGGTTAAATTGATTTAAAAATTGTATTTAAAGCTTTGTGAATATTTTTACTTGCTTGTCCAACGCAAAATGAATGCTTAATATATTTTCATATCTAACACAGCAATTTCCAAACAATCAATCGTAAGCAATGTAATGTTTTGGTGAATCACAAAATGACCTATCTTTAAAAATAACACTATTGCTTTTAATTTATGTAAAATATAATGAACAAAGGTTTGTTTTATGATTATAACACATTTTATCTTACGAATATTTACATGAAAAATGCCTATAACTTTTTATGTGTTTTCTATGAATGTTGCCCGCCTCACGTATTAAATTATAAAAAAAATCCTTATATTTTGGTACAAATCTCAAGAAAACGGTTAATATAGGTTCTGAAAGGTTAATATTTGAAAATTTACTTACCTTTAGTATAGATATATCCAGATCCCTTAGAGTAAAATTTTAATTGAAATTCCATCCAAGAATCCATTAATAAACATCGCGACAGTTGACATTTCTGGCGCATGCACACTGGTAATTTCGCCGTTCCGAAGATACGTAACAATCAAATCCTGTAAACGTCAGATTAAGACGTCCGGAGGACACCAGAATCCGGATGTACCATCCATGGATGGTTCATCCGGATTCTGACCGCATAGGACGTCCGGAGGATGGTTTTGGCCGTATGGGTTAAACATATTACTAATGAAAAAAAAGTTGCTGCAAATATATATTATTATTTTCCTTTATGTATATTATTCCTTTTATAATGCAAATATATGTTATTCCTTTATAATAATAATAAGAATGATTATTTTATTTTAAATCTATGTTCTGCTGCTAAACTTAATATATCCTTGAGGAAACATGAATTTATTTTAAGAAATACATATAAATTTAAATATAATAATTTATGATTTTGGCAAATTTAATGGTGCATTATTATTTTAGATCTTAGTCTAAATTTTTATGCAATTTTATTAAATATTAAATACATTTTTTATTGAATATTATTACTAAGGTCTTCCTTTTTAAATACTTTTTTTAAAACTTTTTTATAATTCAGTTATAAGCAATTAAAATTTAAAAGCTATCTATTCAAATAATTATAAAATTCTTTTAATAAATTTCTTTAAATAACTAGAGATTTAAATAAAAGATCAGCCAGCACATTAAAATTTTCTTTCTTTATTTTTCACTTTTTAGGGATGTAAATGTGTAAATAAGTTAATTTTGATTTCATTTATCTTTTTAATGAAAAAATATGTAACAATAAATAATATATATAAAATATTAACTTTTTAAAAGCTTTTATTATGTTTTGACTTTAAATTAACTTTCTCTCTCTCTCTCTTTTTTTTGGGGGGGGGGGGGCAGTTGCAAATGACGTCATACTGGAGGTCACATACTAGAAATAGATAGCTCTGATTAGTGGAACTACCCTGACCTCTGCAAGGTCCCTTAAAGGGAACTTGAATTATTTTTTTTTTAAATAGAGTTTTTTAGTTATACTATAATAAAATTTAGTTGGATAATTATTTATAATTAATAAATAAGCAGTGTCTAGGTATTCAAACTAGCTAATTAGATTTAACATTTTATTATCAAATTATTTATTGATAGTTTAATATTACTTAATTTTCATACAATTTATTAATAATTATAGCATATTTGAATATATAATAATAGTATATTTGATAAATATAAATTATTATATTTCGTAATAAATAATTATCAAATAATTGTTCATTAACATACATTCTAAGATTATAAATAAGATACTATAAATTTATTTATCTAATATAGCTTAATATTTATTATAAATAGTATCTCTTTTTTATTTGCATTGATAATACAGCAATTAAATTGTAATAAAATATTAATATTTGATAATATTTAATTACATAAAGTTAATAATGATTTAAAAAAATAAATATAGTGTAAAATATTTATAAATAAAGTATAAAATACTTCAATAAACTATTTAAGCATCTTGATATAATTAAACCGGAAACAAATTTAAAATGTATTATTAATTAATATTGGAGATTTAAGTCTCTAGATTCACAAAAAAATAAAATATCGAAAGAAAATCTCATGTCTTAAAAAGACTCTGTAAATCTAATAAAAATAATCATTTTCGAACGCCAAAAAATAATCGCCGAATTAATACGATGACATATAAAAACCTCGGAGATCCTGTACAATGGACCTTATGCACACAAGCTGAGTTCGAGGCTAAAATTCGTCTGCTGGCGGTATTTACTGGCGGTGTTTAGCATACCAGTCTATGGAGTGCAAATTATTAATGCTTGTTTGTTAGAAATACCGGAAAAAAATTCTTTGTTGAAGCAGCATATACTTAATATATTATAATATAAATTCAAAATTGTTGTTCTGCTTCCAAGAAAATTCTTTAAATTTGTAAATTTTCTGTTAAAATGTATCCAGAAAGGCTGAAATCGTCTGCTAGTGATATTTGCGCCTGCGCATTCAGGCATTTTTGCGGTGCGGTAACTAGAATAACGGGTTAGTATACCGCCAGCTCTGGCGTGTGACGTCACGTGCATAAGGTCTCGACAATCTTTCTAGTAGAGAGAATTTCAAATGCGCAGTTTGTTATTATTGCTATATCGGTTAGGAACGGCGAAAATGCCATCTGAAATGACTTGAAGCATGGAGGAAAGAGATAGGTGGAAATCATTGACTTCTAATATAACTGGACTAAAAAATAGCAACCCTTCTTGAAGCCATCATAAACCTCCAAACTATCACGTGATGGTGGGGAGAATGCACGCCAAACCGGTTTCTCCCGCCGATTCCACCCGCCACCAAGACTTTTTTTCGACTGTGTTACGTTCTTTTATTATGAGAATGAAAGCAGAAAATTGCCAAGAAGGGATCATCGCCAAAAAAGACACCCTTTCTTCGAGGAAAACTCTCGCCAAATCTCGACCATTCCGGCTTCAAGCATTCTCAAAGAGAACAAAGGGATCCGTTATCTAGTCATTCCTGATCTAAGGTGGAGATGCAGTACTCTAATAACGGCGGGCAATATGATGTGCGTTTGATTTTGGTAAAATAATTTCAGGTAAAGTTAAAGCAATGAAAGAACACTAAAAATGTTGCAAAAAATGCAGATGTATTGTTGTCCGACAGCAGCAGAATGTATAGCGCCCTCTATGCTTCCATCTCTGTAATCACCGTATTTTAGCAATCAACTGAGATAATTCCATTGCTTGACCATTGTTCCATGTTTCTAGCAGCTTTCTAAACACAAACGTTAATAAATAATCGATTTTATAAACAGTCATGTTTCTGCTTTTTATTCTTATGTTTTTAAATGGTGATGAAATAAAACAAAAATAATAAAGATATAGTTGATGACAAGTAAGCAACTAATATCACAATATTTACTTAGCAACTTTGAATTTCTATATCTATAATACATTTTACACATTCGATTGTCTTCCAAGTTTATTTGGAAATTAGATTGAAAAAACAATGAATAATTGAACTTAAATGAGAGTTTAAATATAGAATTTTATTTTTTCTGTGTGTTACAATTAGGTCTTAAAACACAATATGTTAGACTGCTGTAGAACATAAAAAATCACTTGAGTATATACCGTTTAAGAAGTTGAAGCCGGTAAGATTATCAGAAACATAGTTCATGATTTAATCTGAAATTACTGCATGTCACATTTAAATTTAAATGTTGCTCGATATTTTTTTTCACTTAATTTTTCTTGCAAACGTTTGGTATGTCTCTTTCAAAGAGTTTAAGAATAATTTTTTGAAAAAGTTGTTAGTGCTATAAAAAATTGAAACTGTAAAATGTGATTTCTGACAAGTTTGGCTTCAAAAACGGGCAATGTGGTTCAAGTGTGTGGAAATTCACATTACGTTATATATTATCCTGCTTTTCATCCATTATATTTCCAACACGATATGTTATATATGGTATTTGTTAAAAAAAAAAATCAAAAAATCTATCACGCTGTTTATTCTATTTTCGGCACAGATGTCATATACGCACCACATTTGCACGTGTTTTTCCTCCCTCCAATTTTTCATTGCACATCTGTGCCAAGGAGAAGATCTGTTTAATAAGTTTATAACAATTTTCAGGGAAATCAAATGGCAAAAATTAAAGATTTTAGTGAAATGTACTGATTAAATGATGCAACTGCATGTATTCAATACAGCTAAAATTATTAATATTTACGATTTATTGTGAAAATTACATTTACTGTTTTGTTACTTATAAAGTTTATTATTTATTATTTCATTTTTTATTAAATTCGGGTTTATTTAATGTTATTTTCTATTTTAATTCTTTGGGTAAATTGAGTTTTAACCCACTTCTGGCAGCATTTTTTCTGGCGCGCGATGACTGCGCCAAACCTTGCTTTCTATTACTTTCAGGTGTCGCTTCTCCTAGCAACCCTCGTCGCTCGAAGAGTATTCGCTCCCAGATTGCACATGCTCTGTTCGTTCATTCTTTTCCGGCTTTCTTATTGGACTAGAGAGGAGAAACTTTTAAACTTAGGAATCGCGCTTTGTGAAATTAATTGAATTTTTAATGAGTTTCATTAGTCCGTTGGATTTTAAAGAGTCATCATCAAGTGAGTAAATTATTTTGGATTTTTTTTTCATTTATATTCCTCTGGTTAGACTACTTACTAGGGATGGGACGAATATTCGGCCACTATTCGGTATTCGGCCCTTTTGCCGAATATTCGGTTGGCTGAATATTGAAGGCTTGTTGACCGAATACTTCGGCCGAATACCTGTAGCCGAATATTTAGAGATATCTGGCCGAATATTGCTAAAATCTCACCGAATAGTGAAAGATATCTTGCAAAATAAATTTAGGATTTAAAGAATTTCATTTTTTGCATTTTTTTTTCTCTAATCCAAATTGGCTACTTCATTCATGAAGTCATTCTCATTCTTACTTACAAAATATACAGTTATTTTATTACTAAAAAATATACAGCCTTTCTATATTTCCTATAAAAGTTAGTGATATTTTAGAAAATGCTGTCCAAGTTGGAGATTTAATTGTACGGGAAATGTCTTCATTAAAGAGTGATATATTACAATTCAGGATATAAAAACACTTATATATATATAAAAAAAAAAGAACTGCATTATTCTTAAAACACTTGAATATTTATTGACTGCAAATTATAGGTGTAAATTAACAGTTGCCACTCGCCACGTGGCGATTAAAGTTGTAAAAGTGGCGATTAAAAATCGGCCATCAATCGCCACCCTAGTCGCCACTTGGCGATTAAAAAGTCTTATTAATTTGCTTTGTGAAATACAACTTTTTTCATGGATATATGCATGTCTACTTTGTTTGCATCTAATTAGTGAATTTGTTAATTCTTTAAATTAAAAATCGGCCATCGATCGCCAACCTAGTCGCCACTCGGCGATTGAAAAATCTTATTTGCTTTGTGAAATAAAGATTTTTTCATGGATATATTCATCTCTACTTTGTTTGCACCTAATTAGTGAATTGGTTAATTCTTTAAATTAAAAATCGGCCATCAATCGCCAACCTAGTCGCCACTCGGCGATTGAAAAATCTTATTTGCTTTGTGAAATACAGATTTTTTCATGGGTATATTCATCTCTACTTTCTTTGCACCTAATTATTGATTTGGTTAATTCTTTAAATTAAAAATCGGCCATCGATCGCCAGCCAAGTCGCCACTCGGCGATTAAAAATTCTTATTAATTTGCTTTTTGAAATACAACTTTTCGCATGGATATATGCATGCCTACTTTGTTTGTATCTAATTAGTGAATTTGTTAATTCTTTAAATTAAAAATCGACCATCGATCGCCAACCTAGTCGCCACTCGGTGCTTGAAAAATCTTATTTGCTTTGTGAAATACAGATTTTTTTCATGGATATATTCATCTCTACTTTGTTTACACCTAATTATTGATTTGGTCAATTCTTTAAATTAAAAATCGGCCATCGATCGCCAGCCTAGTCGCCACTCGGCGATAAAAAAATCTTATTAATTTGCTTTGTGAAATACAACTTTTTTCATGGATATATGCATGCCTACTTTGTTTGCATCTAATTAGTGAATTGGTTAATTCTTTAAATTAAAAATCGGCCATCGATCGCCAACCTAGTCGCCACTCGGCGATTGAAAAATCTTATCTGCTTTGTGAAATAGATTTTTTCATGGATATATTCATCTCTACTTTGTTTGCATCTAATTAGGGAATTGGTTAATTCTTTCTTTCTATCGGATGCAAGCATATTTAGCAACTTGGCTGTATTTTCTATATTTTGGCTTTTTACCATGAACTCTTTATTTGGATTATGTTTTCAAGAAATAGTTTTTTTCCAACAAAATATAGTCATCAATTTTAATTCCACATGCATTTCAAATAAATTATACCATTTTTACATCTGGATGCAAGGAGATTTTAAGGACATTGCTGTAACTTTCACTTTTGCCATATGCACACTAACTGTACCAGTAATAGTTGGCTGGTACAATTTTTTTTTTTTTTTTTTTATTTATGGTTAAAGTTTATGTAGGTGTCAAGAAAGATTGAAACATTATAGCCAATTACTTTAAAAATATAGGACAAAATTAGCACTCGCCCCTTAGGCGAGTAATACTGCAAATTTAGCATCTGACTTTACTGCTACCACGCAGACTTCCTCCACCTCACCAACACATTGGCACTCTCTGATTTTGCCTTAATAAGGCATCAGGAATTTTGAAATCTCAACCAAAGCAAAGAATATTTATATTTATCTGTATACTCACCAAACTTAATAATTACCACCAATTTTAAGTAAGAATAAAATATCCAAGAAAGATGTGAAATTATTTTTAAATTTAAAATTTAAAAATACAATTTCCTTGTTTGTTTTATACAATGCATTAATATATATTTAAATATAATTTATCACTTACAATTTTATCTGCAGTATTAATCACCAATTCATATTTTTTCCATTCAGTGGAATGAGAGTTTTATTTTTAACCAAATATGTGTAACTTTGTAACTCACTAGCCGCTAAATAATAATAAAAAAAAAGCCATTTTGACCTATTTTTAAAAAGTGGCTACTAACTTTTAAAAAGTGGCCACTAATGAAACTGGGTCTACCGGCCACTGGCTACTAATCAAATTTCCCAGTTTTCACCTATACTGCAAATTCCATGCACATATAAAAGGCTCTTGTGAAATTCGTAACTTATTTTCTGGAAAGTAAGAAATGAAAATATTCATTCACTAGGTATGTTCATTTTCAAAATTAAATATCACTATTTCAAATGCAATGGTACATCTGAAAACAGAACTGGTGACAAACTAGATACACATTACATGACACAACTTGCTTTTATGAAGATGGTTTCATAAGTATTTAAACATAAATTCTAAATACTGAACAAAATAACTTTTTTATTCGATAGTTTTCACTTTTAAATAGTTATTTGCATAGTTACTGACTTAAATATGTAACAGTATTATGTATATATTTTTAATTTACATCTTCCTTCATTCGTGTTTATATCAATTTCTGTTTATCTTTTTAATGCTTGTTGAATAAGTGGAATGTTGAAGTTGAATATTGTATGTGCCGATTCAAATGTCAAAGATTTTGTTAACATATGCATTCTACTTTAAGCATAACCTTTTGCTTTAACGTAATTTGTAATTTAAAGCTGGGCAACTGATTTCAGAGCAGTCTCATTCTTATGAATTTGCTTATCATTATGGACACAAACTAAATGATCAAATTTACTTCATTAAAGATTATTGCAGAAAATATCTCCTTGTGAGTTCTGAGAGAGAGAGAGATTTAGAATATTATTGATTTTGGATGCAAGAAAGGGTAAAAGTATCATTTGATAGTAAAAGTGAAGTACATTCTTCATATTTTAATGGAAATATCTTCCCATCCTGACTTATTGAACATCAGTTTGATGTACATTAAGATAAAAGAATATAATGAACTTTTATAATTTTTTTGTGTTAAAATAAGTGTTTCAAATTTAAAAATACATTTAAAAGCACATTTAAGAGTAATAATTGTTAATGAGCTTCTATTTTTAAAATTATATATAATCAAAATTTCTCTTCTTTATTAAAAAAAAAAAGTTGATATTCGGCCGCTGAATATTCAGTATTCGGCCTAATATTTGGCCGAATGTTCAGTATTCGGCTATTCGGCCAAATCACTATTCGTCCCATCCCTACTACTTACCTGCTATGGCTGTTGTTGATTTCCATAAGAATTTGAATGGATGTATGAAAGAAGAGGGGGAATATACGAGTGGTCTTTTTACTCTTTTACCTCTAATGGGTAAAAGAGTTGTAATAGACTGGTGTATGAAAGAAGGTTTGATTGCTTCCAGGTATGAATGTCCAAGGTGTGGGAAAGATATGAAATTGACTGCGTGTGATAAATTAACTGATGGTTTTGAATGGTGATGTCGAGATCAGTCGGCATCGAGTATGAATCTGCATGATGTGTGTAGGAGTATAAGGAGGGGTTTGTGGTTTGAAAATTCGCATTTAAGTCTGTGTAAAATTTTAAAGATAACGCGTGAATGGTTTGGTAGATATGTCTCCCATCTTAATGCTGTTCTCCGTTTTCTGGTAAGTAAGATTTTTTTTAATATGCCTTTTTTACAATTTTTGGATTTTCAATATTTTAAAATGTGTATTTCTTTTGTATTTTCAGTCATTTGCTTTAAAATTATAGCATTTTGTATTTTTTAAAATGTGTATTTCTGTTGTATTTTCATTATCGCCTTTTTAAATTGTGCGCTTTTGCGTGGTATCTCCTGGTAATCACATCCGGGAGATAAAACGCAAAAACGTGCCAAGAAGGGGATTAAAACTCAGTCGTGCCAATTCTTTAAATAATTTTTGTTACATACTATATCAACATATATTTAAATCAATATATATTTATTTCCTTTTTTTTATATTGCAATAAAAAAATCACATGCTGTTATTGCATGTAATTTGTAATTTATTTTCAGAAACAACATATTCGCAAAATTGGCTAGGGAAAAAACACGTGCAAGTGTGGTGCGTATATGACATCTGTGCCCTATTTTCATGTGGAAATCTTACTATAGAAAAGTTATGACGTAATCAGTTTTTCTTAAAATCGCCAAACAGTTTTTTTTTTTTTTTTTTTTTTTTTTTTTTTTTTCATGCAAATCTTGCAGTAGTAAAGTAATTGTTGTAGTAAGAATTTTATTGTTTTTTTTTTCAATTGTTGGCAACTGCTCTAATGAAAAATGTTTTTTTCCTGTCGTTGTGTAAAAACTGGTTTTGTCAGAGCCATGTTAAGGCTATATTCAAATTTCTGAGCCCTCCCCATTTCTCCCCCCTTAGGCCGATTTTGTTCATTTGCAATTCCTGCTGAGATATTAACCATCTCAATGTATTTGGCGAGTTTGAAGACGATTTGTGCATAATTATGACTTTTGTTATGTGGACAAAATTTAGTATATAAATACAAACATATATATATATAAAACTTTTTAGATGGGGGTGGTTTTGGATTCCTGGGGTCTTATAATGAAAAATTATGAAGAAATTTTTCAAAACTCGTACCATGGTAATCAGTGGCGCCAACTTATATGGGCCGTGAGCGAATTTATTCAAAAGATCACAAAAAAAAAAAAAAAAAAAAACCAGGGCTGCTGGCTTTTAGCCAGGCCGGTTTAAACCGGTCGCCTTTTTTTGGTTTAAACCGCTTGAAAAAGGCTGGGTTTTTTTTTTAAAAAGCCGGCTTTTACTAAAACTTTTTTTCTTTTGCAGAAACTATTCTTAAAATGAAATGTATCATTAATTAGTAACTAATTACTGTTGTCATAAAAAAGAACTGTCTAATAAATTTTCCTTAAAATATAAGTGAATTGTTTATAGAAATGTTCTTGTGTTCAACTGATGGGAAGAATGTTTATTAGAAAATTTGTCCAATAAATTTTTTTTTGAAGAAGTTCAATGATTTTTACCAAATATAATACCGATCATTTGACTTACATTTTAAATATCAGTATTACACTGATCTTGTTCCAAACGAAACCATTTATTGAAATTTTATTTTAAATTCCCTCTCCCATATCTATACTCCTTTAAGCACAAATGTGTTAGTTCCTGGAATCTTGCTAATCCAGTAACCTATTAGACTAAACACTAAACCTCTCCTAATACAAGGAATTAGCAGATGGAAAAGTTTCTAATTGATCCAAATCAATTCCTCCTTTTAATGTATATGGAAAGATTTCTGAAGGAACCAGAACAAAATATTTAGTCAACCTATAGAAGGAAAGAGCATGTTTACAAGCATTTCCATCAGTCAATTTACCACACTACTGCATTTTTATCATAGTGATCAGATCATTGCAGGAACATTTATGGCAATGTAGGCCTATCATATCATGGGCCTGTTAAACAGAAACTAATCAAATTGGCCGAGGTCATGTCTCATGTGTACAGCAGGAGATATAGAGCGCACCCAATAATTTTGAATTCTAGCGTACTCAATTTTCATTGTTCTATTTTGTTATTTATTTCATTATTATTTTATTATTCATTTTTCTCCCTAGAACAAAATTTTTGCCAATTACCATGCTTTTAACTCTCCAACTGACCACCATAAATCCAAAATGACTGAAATGTAAATGTTTAACTTTTTACAGTGTCAATTTGTACTCATGTCAGGGCTCCCAAATGGTCCCCTTTTTCCCCCAAAAGTCCCCTTTTTAGAAAAAGGTCCCCTTTAGTCCCCTTTCTTATATTTTAGTCCCCCAAGTCCCCTTTTTTGTGTTAGAAAAAAATCGCCGCAAAAAAAAAAAAAAAAAAAAAAAAAACTTTGAAAATTACTAAAAGTTTAAAAATCCAAGAAGACAAAATTTATTAAAGTGGGCGTAAAAAAGGCATTTTATAATGGGTATAAAAAAGCGTTGTAACTGAAATCCTTTCATGAATCTAAATGTTAAAAAATCACCTCAGAATACAGGCAAATTTTTAAAATTGAATTAAAATTCTTAAAAATTAAAAAAATTGCAGAATGGGAAATTTACTATATTAAGCTATTGCTTGACAAGTCTTCAATAACGGGCCTTGGCAAGCAGTATGCCCGATGACTTAGCAACAAAGAACATGATTCTAGATGTGTTATTCTTACAATTAAGCATGGTGGAAGATACGTTACATTATGAGGAGCATTTTATGGAAAAGATGCCAGTCCGTCTGTTAAAATCTGAGGCAAGATGAATGATGCAATATATAAGGATATTTTGCAAGATAATTTGCTGCCTTATTGGAGGCAAAATTTTGGTCACAACTATTAGTTTCAGTATAATAAGAAACCGAAGCATACAAAAAAGCTTGTCAAGCAATGGCTTTCACACAAAACATTTTGCTTTTTAAATGGCTAGCCCAAGCACCCAATCTAAATACTATAGAAAATCTTTGGAATGAACTTTAGAAACATGTTTGAAATTAATAAAACTCCAATTCAGCATGACTGGAATTTTCTCCATAAATTTGAAGATAAGTGGGAAAACGTACCACAGATGATTTTCAACTGTTCATTGAATCGATGCCAAGTCACTACACCTTGGCACATTTTACTAAAGATATGCCAACATACTAATTGTAAATCTAATTGATCAGTGATTTTCTATTATAACACAATTTTTTTCCAAACTTTCCAAGATGGCCAATAACTTTTGAAAGCATGCGTTTTTTTTTTTTTTTTTTCAATTTTGTCAGTTGTATTTATTGATATTCATTTGTTGTTCCATAAATAAATTCCTTACTATTATGTCTATAAAATGTGAGTATCACTTTGAGATTCCTCTTTATATGGGCATACTTTCAAAATAACGAAAATTTTTATACTGGCTGGAAACTTTTGACCGCCACTATAAATTGGTGTTGATTAGTTTTTGGTGTAAATCGTTCGACATGTGGCGCTTCTATGTACATTTTTCATGAATTCTGCAATAGTTCAATCTCCAAAACCAATGCACAGATTTCTATCAAATTTCAGATTCAGTTAGTCCTTGACATGAATTGACATTTTATATATTTTTCTATAAATCGCTCAACAAGTGGCATTGTTAATCTGCATTTGTTGCGATTTCCGCAATAGTTCTCTATCCAGAATTAATGCACGGAATTCCATGAAACTTTAGATTCAGTTAGTCCTTGAGATGAATTGACATTTTTTACATTTTGATGTAAATTCATCAAAAGGTAGTGCTGCTATGATCTTTTTTTTTATAGAATTTCTGCAGATCTATCTGATTTAATGCACAAATTTTTGTCTAACTTAGAATTCAGTTAGCATTGATACAAGTTGTTACTGATTAGGTTTTGATGTTAATCTTTCAATAGATGGTGCTCCTAAACTGCATTTTGTGGGATTTGCATAAATTTAGCAATAGTCATATTTGCAGAACTAATATACAAAATTTCATATCTTTAGAATTCTCGTGATGGGCATAAGTTGCAATTTAATTTTGGGACTGTGATAGCGAATTTTGAAGTATTAACTTGCATGAGGTAGAAGAAAGTTTTGGGATTGCCACATCCGATTAGTTTGACAAGGACTGTTCCTGGGGGGTACATAATATTTACATGTACTTCATTTATAGATTTTAAACTTGTGCATATTAGCCTATTTTTTGACATTAATTCTGAATGTGTAATTTTCGTAAAAATTGATTAAGATTTTATTTTATTCAAATATAACTTTTTAAAAAGACAAAGAAATGCTTTTATATGACATGTTATTTAAATCTAAGCGTTTCTCCACTAATTATCATTATTTTATGTCTGATTTGTTATTATAGGCTATATAAAATGAACTTATTGGCCCCTTTTATTTATGAATGGTAGTAGTTAGCATTAATCCAAAAATTAATTTTAGCCCCCCCCCCCCCCCCCCCAAAAAAATGAAATTAAGAAAAGTAATCAAGTTATCGATTTTAAAATTTCAGATATTTTTTTATAACATACAAAAAATTTTAAGCAATGTGTGTGGAGGCAGTGGGATTAAATTTCCAAGTTTTTTTTTTTTACTTCTCCAGGCTCTACTTTAAGTATTTTAAGCAATTTTCTAACTCAGCCCCTAATTAAACTACAGTGAGATTCGATCTCATTTGAAGGTTGGCTGAAGGAGGTATCTCATCAAGCCCAACATCTTGCTAGGGTCTATTTTGACCCTAGACAATTAGTGGCATTTCTTCATGTGCATGCGTGTGTGGGTTGGGGAATCAGAAAATTGATTTTTTTTCACACATCCTTTTAAAACTCTTGGCCTAAGCACCCATTTCCCACTGTCTTAACTCATTTTTTCACCTTTAGCAGATGTTTTAATGTTTGTGTTCATTACCACTCCATAAATTTTCTAAAAAATTAAGAAAAAAAAATCTGCTCAACATATCCCAATGGTTAGCATCTTTCCATCCCTTTCTGTTGCCAGGGGACACTATTGAAATAAATTCTCAAAAAATTTAATCTACAATATGTCATGTAATATCTTAAATGAAAAGCCAGGTTATGAATAATGATATTCATTCTCTCTCTACCTCCATTCTCACTGCTTTGTGTCATCCCCATCTATGTAAGGATTTAATCATTATAAACAATTATCAATTTTTAACAAATTTAATTATTAACTATTTTGGTTATTAATTAAAGGTTAGAATGTTTTGAAAAAAATATTAAATAAAACCCTCTGAGTGATCTGTGATCATACTTAACCGCTTACTTGTTTTTATTAACTGATCACTATTATTTTTTACCTGTAACAAGAATTATCAAGGTGAATGCTGAAATATTGAATGCTTTATTTACTTTTTCAGTAGGATATTTAAATGTGCTTGAATAAAATTGTGTACATTATTTAATGAAATCATATAAAGATAACCATCAAACACATTTTCTGGGTAATTTAAAAAATTTACTTTCCTATGAAAATTTATGCTATATTTTTACACACGTATGATCCTTATTTGGTTTCTATTTTTAATAAAATTGGTCCCCCAAAGTCCCCTTTTTAAGCAAAAATAGTCCCCCAAAATCCCCTTTTTAAGCAAAAATGGTCCCCCAAAGTCCCCTTTTTATGCAAAAATGGTCCCCTTTCCCCCTTTGTGAGGACTAAAATGTGTGGGAGCCCTGTCATGTTCATGATGTGATGATATTATAATAAATATTAGTGTCTTAATAAGAAACTACGCATGAGAATTTAATTTGAAAAAATTGCAACTATCTTAAAACATTATAGTTTGACTTCATAAAAGTCTCATCTTTCACCAGTTGTCTATACCCTTCACAGAAAAATAAACTGGTTGTACCATTTTACCAAAATATCTTTGGGCCCACCCAATATTTTTGAGCGAACCCAATATTTTTCAAAAGTTGGCACCATTGATGGTAACGACTGCAATAGGTAGTATTTCTCACAAAAGCCTACCTAATTGGAATCGTCGGATTCTTAATAGTTAATAAATCTGCAAATAATGGGAATTTATCTTACAGGTTTCATTATCAATATCGCGTTAGTATTACACAGAAGTATTTAATGTAGATATTATTCATATTCATAGGCTTGGGAGCAGAATCGGTGCGACTCATGTAGCAGACTCTTGGGAAGGTCTGCAGATTATTTTTCAACTGTAGAAATTTAGCAAATATTAAAAAATTTTGGTCCTAAATCCAAACATTCAGACATAAAATGTATTGCTAATTTCAACAAATAGTCTTTGAAAAGAAATCAGTCATATATTGTGAAAAACAGGTGAATTTTGTCCAAAAATTGTGAAAAAAGGCAAATTTCATCAAAAAATCACAAAAATGGCAAATTTGTTCAAAAGATCATGAAAAAAAGGCAAGTTTCTTAAAAAACATCTAAAAAAAAAGCAAATTTCTTCAAAAGATCATGGAAAAATGGCATTTTTCCTCAAAAAATCATGAAAAAAGTTAAATTTTCTCAACAAATTGGAAAAAAATGGCAAATTTTGTCAAAAAATCACTAAAAAAACAGCAAATTTCTTCAAAAAAAAAAAAAAAAATCCCACAAAGTAGAAAATTTTTTCAAAAGGTCACAAAAAACAGCAGTTTTCGTCAAAATATAACGAAAAAACGGCAAATCTCTTTAAAAGATTGCAAAAAACGGCAGTTTTCGTGAAAAGATCGCGAGAAAATGGCAGTTTCGTAAAAAAAATCATGAAACAATGGCAAATTTCTTCAAAAAATTGCGAAAAAACAGCAAATTTCATCAATATGAAAAAACTTAATATTTCTTCAAAAGATCGTGAAAAAAAGGCAAGTTTCTTCAAGAGATCGCAAGATCACGACAAACAGGGTTGGAAGAAAACCTGGTTTTTTCGAAAACCCCCCCCAAAAAAACTGGGTTTTTTGGTTTAAACCAGGTTTTTTTAGTTTAAACCGGTTTTTTTTTAAAAACATCCTTTCTTATTACATATACAAGCATATTTATTGATAAAAATAGACATTATTGGATTATAAGCTGTGTAACTTCATTTTAAAATGATTTAAATTAAATATTTACAATAAATTTATGTAAAAAATTGAAGAAATCTAAAATTTAATTTAAACAGTATTAGCAAACTGTCTTATGTTCTAAGAATAAAGTGTTGTATACAGTGAAGCATTGATACTCCGAAAATCTTTATAACTAATCTTTTGATTACTAATAATAAACATTTGAAAGTAGTTTGATAAATAAAATATTCTTCTCCTTAGTTATTCAAGTAATAAATTTCAAATACTTCTTGAGATTTTGTTTCTTGAATGACAATTTGAAGTCAACATTTTTGGTCATAGATTCAGCAGATAACTAACAGAAAAAAAAAATCGCTATTATTAAAATGCTATAACAGTGATGCCGCTGGACTTGAAAAATCCTGGGTCCCGGGGACCCAGGACTTCTAAAATTATGGGTCCCTTTTTTACAAAAGCGGGTCCCCACTAATTGCAAAAGAAAAATTAAATCCAATAATTATTGTTTTAGCCATAATGTATAAATAATTAAAGCCAATATTAATTTTTTAAAACTATTAAGAGAAATTTTCTTTGCTATTTTAAAAATAAATGTGCAAAATACAAATTGAATTATAAAATAATGCTTATTTGAGTATAGAAGATAACAAGTATCACTATTGTTTGCATTTCTTTTAAAAAGGAGCATAACTGGCTTATTGAAAAAGACATTTTTCCTGAAAAAAGAATACTTTTGTTGAGTAAAGGGATACTTTTTGTTTAATGAATGGGTATTTTCAGAAGTTACATTCACTCAGAAAGATTTGGAACAATCAAAAACAGATTGTGGATCAAGAAAATCTGTTTTTAGAGAGAAAAAAAAATGGAAGCTGGAAAGTTAGTTTTTGGAACAAAAAAAATTCTATCCTGGCATTAACTTTATTTTTATTATTATTTATTTATTTATTGTGCCCCTTTGACGAAATTTGCATTTTAAAGCGATCATTTGACGAAATTTGGCGTGTTTTTAAAAATATTTTTTTGACGAAATTTGCTGGTTTTTTTGCGATTTTTTGACGAAATTTGCCGTTTTTTCGCGATTTTTTGACAAAATGTGCCGGTTTTTCACGATCTTTTGACGAAATGTGCCGGATTTGCGAGATCTTGACGAAAGTTACCGTTTTATCACGATTTTTTTATGAAAATTTGCCGTTTTTCGCTAATCTTTTGACAAAATTTACCTTTTTTTCGCGATTTTTTGATGAAATGTGTCGTTTTTTCGCGATCTTTTGACTAAATATGCCGTGTTTTCGTGATCTTTTGATGAAAGTTACCATTTATCTCAATTTTTTTTATGAAAATTGCCGTTTTTCGCGAATTTTTTGACAAAATTTGTTGTTTTTTTGAGATTTTTTGAGGAAATCTGTTTTTTTTTTGGGATTTCGTAACAAATGTAGCCATTTTTTTGACGGGATTTGCCAGAAAATATTCGTTATTTCACGATTTTTTAGAGAAATTTGGCTCTTTTGCGATCTTTTGACAAAAATTATGCGTTCCGTGGGAAAAGCTCCATTTTTTTGCGTCCCGTCGCTGATTTTTTGCGTATTTTACGTGCTATAGCGCGTCCGCGGTATCCCTGCTATAAGTAGCACCCAATCTTTGAAAACTCTCTTATTTGACTTCATTTTTTGATTTTAATGCTTAAGATAACCTCCCCAATTAAGATTGTGGATTTCTCTTACAGCTTGAAATCTTATAGATTGTGTTATGTTATTAACTGCGTTAAATAATCTGCATTTTTAAAAAAAATTAAGATATTTTCTATTAAATATTGAATATTTTTAATCTATTTTATATTTGATCAATTCACATGTGAAGCTTTTTCTTTAGAGAAATAAATATATTCACCAATGCAGACTGATTTTAATCCTATACATAAAAAATGACCTAACCTGCTATATCCAATGCTTATTGCTGAAATAAAGTGTTAGAAATAGAAGTTATTTATATCCAATAATCTGAAACACATAAATTATGAAGAAAAAGAGAAAATGTCATTAGATTTCTTCTAAAAAAACCAGTTGGTTTAAACCGTGGTTTAAACCATGATTAAAAACCAATTGGTTTAAACCGTGCCAACCCTGCGACAAATTGGCAAATTTCATCAACAGATTGCGAAAAAACGGCGAATTTATTCAAAAGATCACAAAAAAAAAACCCCCCAGGGTTGCTGGCATTTAGCCAGGCCGGTGTAAACTGGCCGGCTTTTTTTGGTTTAAACCGCTTGAAAAAGTCCGGGTTTTTTTAAAGAAAAAGCCGGCTTTTACTAAAACTTTATTTTTTCTTTTGCAAAAACTATTCTTAAAATGAAATGTATTATTAATTAGTAACTAATTACTGTTGTCATAAAAAAAAAACTGTCTAATAAATTTTCCTTAAAATATAAGTGAATTGTTTATAGAAATGTTCTTGTGTTCAACAGATGGGAAGAATGTTTATTAGAAAATTTGTCCAATAAAATTTTTTTTGAAGAAGTTCAATGATTTTTACCAAATATAATACCGATCATTTGACTTACATTTTAAATATCAGTACTACACTGATCTTGTTCCAAACGAAACTGTTTATTGAAATTTTATTTTAAATTCCCTCTCCCATATCTATACTCCTTTAAGCACAAATGTGTTAGTTCCTGGAATCTTGCTAATCCAGTAACCTATTAGACTAAACACTAAACCTCTCCTAATACAAGGAATTAGCAGATGGGAAAGTTTGCTAATTGATCCAAATCAATTCCTCTCCTTTTAATGTATATGGAAAGATTTGTGAAGGAACCAGAACAAAATATTTAGTCAATATATACAACCCTTGGCAAAAAGTTTCGGATCACTGTTATCAAGTTTATGAGTTTTGTATTTTGAACCATATATTTCGCGATTCAAGAGCATAGGAGCGTTTTACAATATACCAAATAAAAGAGAGCGTATTAAAATATAAAGTGAATTCAATGCAACAATCATGTAATTTATAATTATAATGCAGGCAAAAATGTTTCTTCGTGAGAAAAAATATCCGATCAAGACGGAAGTTGGAAAATTGTAATCGATCACTGATGAAACAAGTTTGAAATTTTCATATTGAAGACAGATTAGAATGCCTGCGCATGCGTACGACATCCGAATCTTATTTAAAAGAAGAAATCTTCCAGTTGAGAGATCAAAAGCAGCTCTGAAGTGCTGGAAAATGACTCGTGTGAAAAACCTGTCTCGCTATTTAAAAATCCACATGATTTAATTCTTAGAAGAAGGAGATTCACAATGGAAAGTGGCTGCTTAATTACATTGTGCTCAAAGTACAGTATGCGATATTTGGAAAAAATATCAGTTGACTAACAGTGTGGAAAATTTGCCTGGAAGTGCACAACAACGAATGTCAATACCTAGGAAGGAAATGAAAACTTGTGGAAATAGCGAAAAGAAAGCGGCGAGCAACCTCAAAAAAGCTCAATTCCAAATAGTCTTAAGTATAACATAAAGGTATGTGACCGAACTGTGCGTAATCGTCTAAATGTAGGTAGATTTAAATCCCATAAAGTTAAAACAAAACCTTACATAACAAAGAAGCATAGAAAAGAGGACCTGCAATGGTGTAAAAAACATGTGCACTGGCTATATGATAAATGAAATAAAGTTATTTTTTGCAATAACTCTCGCATATCTCTTGGTAAAATTGATGACTGTGGAACATTTGTTTGGAGGGGAGTTGGTGAAAAGTTCAATGATAAGTGTGTCAATACGAAGACTAAATTTTCACCTGCATTTGCAGTTTGTAGTTGTATTACATCACAAAGCGTCGGTAAGTTGTGTATTGTGTTACATACAATAAACTTTGAAGTTTACATCGACATTTCAGAGGACTGTTTTATTCCCAGCATCGATCAATGGTTCGGAGATCAAAATGACTTATTAATTCAAGATGACAACGCAGCTCCCTATTGCACCAAATCACCAAAGAAATTCCTACAAAATGTAGGTAAAATTTCAATTAAAACCATGACTTGGCTGCCAATTATTCCAGATCTTAATCCCATTGAAAATCCATGAAATATATTAAAAAGAAAAACCAATTTTTAAAGGATTACAAACGCCATAGAACTACATAGAGCTATAATGGAATATTGGTGTGAAATCACTCCCAATGAGTATAAAACGCTTAATGAGTCTATTACAGGAAGAATTTCAGCTGTCATTCGAGCTAAAAGGGGATTTACTAAATATTGAGTATATAGTGATCTGTAATTTTTTTCCAAATCAAAGCATGATTGAATATATTTTTTCTTTGGTGTTTAAATTTCAATCACTATTATTATGTTTATAAATTGATGTATAATGATTTTTCTTTATTGCATATTGTTGTTCCTGATGTATACTACAAATTTATTACCTTCAATAATTGTTTAATTTTCATGCAGGGAGAATAAATAATGCTTTCTTACAAAAAATGGTAGTGTTGGGGTAATGATCGAAAACTTTGTGCCAATGGTTGTAGAAGGAAAGAGCATGTTTACAAGCATTTCCATCAGCCAATTTACCACACTACTGCATTTTTATCATAGTGATCATAGCAGGAACATTTATGGCAATGTAGGCCTATCATATCATGGACTTGTTAAACAGAAACCAATCAGATTGGCCAAGGTCATGTCACAGATTTTTTTTTAAATTTTTTATCATAGACAGACATAGTAATGAAACCCTCAAATCTGAAATTTAAAAGTAATATTCACAATATTGGCTAAGATATAGACATTTGAAAACTGAACATTTTTACTAAATGGTGGCCATCTTGGAATTTCATCAGTGTCTAAAAGTGCCCATAACTTGACAACTAATGGCTCAAATTTCATATATCTGGTACCAATTTGAAGCTATTTGTACAAATAATGCATATTTTACATCAAAACAATAGTAAATTTTCATTTATTTATTTTTTATTATGTGCAAACTGAAAATATCACCCAAAAAAAGGGCCGATTGTAATTGCCCATAAAAAAAAATTAATCATCATGAATGTTTTTAAAACTTGGTAAAAACATTGCTCCACGTGTGTGCTTTAAATAATAAAACAAATTGGAGAGGTAAAATCTGTTATTTAAAAATAAATGATTTTTTACATTTAAGGTGTCACTAACCAAATAATGATCATTTTAGAATCTGTAAGTATTCCTAATTTAAGAAATAATGGTTAAAATAAATTTTTCTAACATTTAAATTAATATATTGTGAGTATATTATATAATTCAATAAAGGAATATCAATTTGCAGCTATTTATGCTAAATATTCATATATTAAAATACAAGTAAATTTTCATTTCTACAATACTTTTTATTTCATTTAAAATATGATTCTCAAAACATATTTACATAAATATTAAATACCTTACTATAATTAACTACATTTAAAAAAAAAAGGCCACATAATATTTTCCCCTGAAATATTGGAGAAATGCTAGCTGTAAATCACAGTTGAATTCATTCACTTGTGTAATTTAAATGAAATAAAATAAAAATATAAATTATATATATAAATTTGACTACATAAGTTTCATTTTTTAAGTGAAAAAAAGTCTTAAATAGGCTCTATGTATAGGGGAGAGTGGGGAAGAATGGGATACTTTTTACAAAAATTAGAAAATCATTTTTGTTTGACACAAAAACAAAAATTTCGTTTTGAATACAAAATAAAACACTTTTTAATGTTCTTCAGCAATATAGCTAAACAATTTTATAATTAAAGAAATTGTAAATTTCAAAATGTGTCCCATACCTCCCCATTAACAGGCAGTAATGAGACAACTATGAAACAATATATTATACGAAGCAAATTATTCTAGTGTTGGCTATATTAACAATCTAACAAAGATTATAAGTTGATAAAGTCTGTGCTACAATATCAAATTCCAGTATCTTCATCACTGGAAGAATAATTCAGGATTGTTAGAGATTATAATCACTCGTTCAATTTATTTATATTTTAAAGTAAATGAAAATATTTTCAATGCTATTTTTAATATACTACGCTTTAAAAGTATTTGCATATTAGCAATTTATACTCATCTTATTAAAAAGTAAGAATTAGACATGTTCCATCCCCCCTCCCTTTCCTGGCATGTCCCATTATTCTTTCTACCTTCTTTTATTATAAACAGAAGTACTGCTTTTAGGCATAATTTAAATTATAGTTAATATACAATATAATGTTCTATAAATAGGAGAACTATTACATCTATGCATAAAAAAATCATTAATATACAGAAAGCACAAAAAGTATATGAAGTAAGTTTACTTTTGATTCTTGAAATAATCTTTTCTTTATACAACTGCAAGCTTACGTAAACCAGCTACTTTTTTCAACTGAAGATTAGGATACTATTGCTTCATGTAATGTGTGATTGATGAAATTTTCAGAATGATACATAAAAAGAAAAACCTACTGTCCCATTCCACCCCACTCTCCTCTATATGTAACGTAAATCCTCATTTATATGTATTGCATTTACAAGTATTTTATAATTATACATTATATTCCTTAATTATTTCCTTATATTTTTCAGTGTAAAAGTTTTTCCAATAGTATACATTTTTTGGGGAGGAGGGTGGGGTTGGGGGAGAATTCCTACAAAATTAGTGCAAAAGAATGTTTGAATATGCATTTACATTAATTTAGATTTTGGAAAATTTTATTTTAACCATTATTTTTTAAATTAGGAATACTCACAGATTCTAAAATGATCATTATTTGGTTAGTGACACCTTAAGTGCAAAAAATTATTTATTTTTAAACAAAAGATTTTACCTCTCCAATTTTTTTATTATTTAAAACACACACATAGAGCAATGCTTTTACCAAGTTTCAAAAAAATTAATGATTCATTTTTTTTATGGACAATTACAATCAGCCCTTTTTTTGGGTGACATTTTCAATTTGCACGTAATAAAAAGTAAATAAATGAAAATTTTACTATTGTTTTGATGTAAAATATGCATCTTTGTACAAATAGCTTCAAATTGGTACCAGATATATAAAATTTGAGCCATTAATTATCAAGTTATGGGCACTTTTAGACACTGATGAAATTCCAAGATAAGATGGCCGCCATTTAGTAAAAATGGTCAGTTTTCAAATGTCTATATCTCAGCCAATATTGCAAATATTACTTTTTAATTTCAGTCTTGAGGGTTTCATTACTATGTCTGTCTATTATAAAAAATTAAAAATAATCTGTGACTATGATGCAACATCCATTGGTTGAATTCATGTGGAATGACCCAAATGAAGAAAAAGGGATGTACGGGAAACTCTATATAAGTCGGAATCAATGAGGACTGGGAAAATTGTTCACAGTAAAGATTTTCTGCCTTAGACAAATTTTGGTACTACTTGGCTATTCTGTCGACCAATTTCGCCAAATTATAAATTGCCAAACTAGTAGCCAAATTATGCATATTGGCATATATATATAAAAGAAAGAGCAAATAAATGGATAAAACATTAATAAAAAGTCGAAATAAAATCATTTGATGACATCTCTAAATAAGTATACGCATTTAATGTCATTGAATGCGACATTCATGATCATTCATTGTTGACATTTAATCTTATAGTTTGGCGATAGTTTTTTGGTTGACGGCAGTGTTCTCGCTATCGCTCGCCATTGTGCCAAATTACGACTAAATTCTTCATTTGGCGAGTAAACAAGCGATTAGATTCGCCAAATTGCTAGTGCTCAATTTTTGCTTTTTGTTTCTTCCTTTCTTTTTTTTTTCAGTTTTTCATACATATGCATTTATATATTTTTTTTATATGTACATATTTTTAACGTATTTGTAGCGAATAGTTGAATTTAGATTAATAACAATAGTTGCCGCAGTTATAAAAACTGTGGCTATTTTAGAGCATGTTGAAATAAAAGGGTGGGGTACATTAAAGGATTAAAGATAATTTTTTTTTTAGTGCTATAGGGTGAATCTATTTGGCTAACACTTTTTTCATTTGGCGAATATTTTTTATTTTTAATTAGCCAAATTACTAACGTTGGTCAAATGTCAGCGAGAACACTGGTTGATGGGATAACCAAGTAGTACTCAAATTTTACACTGTCTATGGATTCACAAGGACTTTAAAAATCTTTTCGAGCTAGACAAATTTCCATATTTTCAGTCTGGCTCACAGGAAATTTACTGTACTTTGAAAGATAGATAAATATAAAAGCTATGACAAAATTATTTCTATTTTCTTATTTTGAAAGTGGAATGCTGCCTTGTAAACTTCTTACATAAACAAGTGACTGTTTCTATTCTTAATACTAACAATATAATTCTTACCCATAATAACATGAAAATAACTAAGTATAGGATTGCCACTGGACCTATACTATAATAGATGTCTGTTAATCATATTTGCTATTTATGAGGCTTTAGTGATATATTAACTGGCTATAAAAGTGGGCATTTGAAACATTATTTTAAATGAATTTCATAAGATTTTTATTTTAATTTACATAAAATGGCCATTAGTAAGGTAAATTAAAAAAAAGAAGTTGTTAAAAATAAATAGTAATATATGCATTGGAAAAAAGCCAATAAAAGCCGTCTTTTTCCAAAAGACCGTTTAAAAAAAAAAAAAATAAAAGCAGCCCAGCCTGGCCTTTTATAGAAAAGACCGGCTTTTTTGCAGCCCTGAAAAAAACAGCAGTTTTTGCCAAAAGATCGGAAAAAATGTCAAATCTTGTCAAAAGAATGCAAAAGATTGTGAAAAAAACAAAAATTTTGTCAAAGGGGAGCCCCCCCCCTCTCCCTCTTTCGGACATTGTATGCAGTGTTAAAAATTCTGAGAACAAAGGCAACTTCTTTTTAAAAGCATACTTTTTTTTTTATGTCTATCGCAAATACTTGGGAGGTTTGAGTGCATATAATGTAATGCAAGGGATTGGTCTGCAGACTGTTTTATAAGTTTTTACTTGTGTTGCAGATTGCAGAAAAAAATTCTGTTGCTGGGTTCATAGGCAATTACTCTTTGTGATATTAAGAATTATAAAATTACATTTTAATTACATTTAAAATTTGTACATTTTAAAAAGACAAACTTTTGATGTTAAGTAAACTTAACATTATTATGCCACTTTTTACCTAAAATTATTCCTCAAGACCTTTTTTTTTTTTTTTTTTTTTTTATTCAACAGAAACAACTGGTGTTGATGGTAAATTAATACCCCAAATCACATTTAGGTAACAATTTAATCTTTCATTTACACCGCCTCTTTGGAAGAAATAGGATAACTAAATTTAAGTAAAACTGTCTTTTTTTATATTTTACTCTGTAATAGTACTGTGTAACTTTTATTATAATAATAACTGTCAAGTTTTAAAGATGTTTCTGCATTCATAACATTTCCTAATGTAAAATGGGGTAACTAAATTTAAGTATAATTGTTTTTTTAATGTTCTTATTAAAGATTTTTTATGCTGAGATTGGAACTTATTGTTCAAACTTTGCACTACTGAATCAGTGAAACATTTTTGATTAAATATCGATTAATATACCACGAATTGTGATGCAATATGTTGTAAATAAAATCTGATGATGATACACCCAGTTATTTTTTAAATGAGTATGCCTGAATTCAGTAGTTTTTAAAAAACTTGACATATTAAACAAAAACATAATTTGCATAACAAATTAAAAAAACAAGATTTATTTCATTATTTAAGCTCTAGAAAGGGACAGATATTAAGATATTTTATTTGGTTAGTTCTATATTTAATGTTAGATTTTTGTAACAAATGAGTTAAACCAAGTGGACATTAAAAGGTAAAAATGAAGTTCAAAGAATATGCTATTTAAATACCCTCAAACTTATATTCTGTTCAAACAAAATCAAAATAACTCTTAGACCTTTTTCAAAATTTAAGTTGCAATTATTGGTTTTGCAGATTTTATATTATATTTATTGTAGATTGTATTTTACATCTAAAGTACAAACTTTCCCAAGAGTCTAAGATTTATTTAGATTTCGTTTGAACGGAATCTAAGTTTTTAGGGTGTTTAAATAGCATATTCCTTGAACTTCATTTTTACCTTGTAATGTTTACTTGTTTTAACTCATTTGTTACAAAAATCTAACATTAAATATAGAACAAACCAAATAAAATATCTTAATATCTGCCCCTTCTCGGGCTTAAATAATGAAATAAACCTTGTTTTTTAAATTTGTTTTGCAAATTATGCTTTACTTTATTCATTTTATTTGCAAATTTGAGCATTTTGCTTCAAATTGAAAAAATTTTGAAATCTCCCACCCCAAAAAATATCTGTAGTTTCTCCTCTGATTATAAATACTTTTTTGGTTAAAAAATCTTCAAAGAAAATTTTATTAAGATGTAAAGTGTAAAAAATAAAAATAGAAATACATAGTTCCATTCTAATTTTATTTTTTCGCTCTTCTGCTTTTTTTCTCCTCATTGTTGCCGATTCTTTCCGTTTTTGCCTAGGCTCCACCAGTGGCTGAGAGGTTCTCTGACCTCTCAACTGGTAGACGGCAGGTGCTGGGTTCGAACCCAATTGCGGCTGTCGTCCTAACCGTTCGGAGTGTTTGTGGTTTTCTTCGAACCTTGGGTAAATATGGGTTAGGTTCCCTTAGAAAGACCCCCCCCCCACAAATTGCACTCCCTCTAGGCCTATATCCCTAGTGTAGATAATCGGCCGACAAAAATAAACCAAACCAAACCGTTTTTGCCTAACTTTTCCCACTTTCTGTCGCTATCCTGGAAAAGCCAACCCTGGTACATATTAATGGATTTTTCTTTTTAAAATTTTATCGAATGATCTGTGATTGTGTTTTCTTTTTTCTTGTTTGATTTATACAATTTTTGTTTTACAGAATGGCCAGGAATTATTTCTCTAGTCAAGATGTCTGTGTTGAAGCATTATTTGAAGAAACAAACAATGTCTGCATTTGTTCCAGAGCACATCTAAAGTTAGTAATCACCATCACCCACCTTTTAAAATGTGCCATTTCCTTTTTAAATAAATACTATATAGATTAGTGATGTCATAGGTTTTTAGTGTTCTTTTTTTTACAACAATGCCAAGTAGTTTTACTTGTAACAAATATGATAGTGATGCTAAATTTATTTAATAATTGTAATTAGCATACTACTTGTAGAACCATTAAATCAATTGTCTATCTGAACATCTTTGTGTTGTTTGCAATTGCGTATTTATAACTGTTTTCAGCCAAATAATAAACATCATGGTTATCAAGTTTCTGCCACAGTGGAAAAAACCGTCCGGAAAAAAAGGTTTCTTCGGCAGTGGAAGAAACTGTTATTCTTTATAAATTTGCCATATAACTTAAAATTTTGTAAGATACAATAAATGTCTTCTTGCTATAACCTTAAATAAATTAATTCCATCAGATCTATAAATTAATTATATGCCAAATTAATAATTACATCAGTTTTTAAGATAAGATCACATGACACCTGTCTAAAGATCTTCAACCATTGTCTAAACAAAGAAAAGAAATTTTATCTAAAATGCTCAAAACCAATTAAATGTTAACCATTTTAACTTAACCAGTGTATTTTTGTCATTAAAACTTTTGAATCTAGTATAGTACAGATCATTTACCAATGGTAGAATGAAACTCATTTAAATAAAAGACAGTACTTTGAATTTACATCGATTGTACTAAAGTAAGTAATATAGTCAAATAATTACTGTATTAAAAAAATTGATTAAAATCCTCATTTTCCTTACTGCAGCAAAGTATTAATATAACAACAATTATATATATATATATTAGCAGTAGAATACTGCAGTCAGTTTCTCAACTTAGAATAGACGAATACAAAATATTAAAAAAAAAAAAAAATTCAAGTCCTACAGAAAATTTGGAGAGTTTAACCCTTCGGACTCTGGTGCCTCTTACACAAATTTTATTCAATTAGCACCACTTTTTTAAAGGAACTTTCCTTGAAGTAGACAATTTCAAAAATTCTCTGATTAAATAAGAAAAATTTTATTTTCCTTTATTACTGGTGCGAAAAATAAATTTTGGAAGGAAAGATGATGTCTCTTCAGCAGAGAGAAAGAAGTTGCAAGGGTTAAAAGCATTTCGACATGCTCATAGACATGAGTATACAAATCTAGGCACTTTTTTTCACTTAAATTTTATTAGAATTTTTGCAAAAAATTTGGATGAAAAATAAAGAATAAAATTTAGTGATGAAAAACTTCCCACTGGTGTTTAGATTTTTATACCCCTACCCATAAATATTTTGAGAAAATTAGTCTTTTTAAATCAGCATTCAGATATGCATGCTAAATGCTAATATAAATAATTGCAAATTTGTATATTTACTGTATTGCGCAGTTTCCAACAATGCATTTTTATATAAAAAATAAATATTTTACAGGTAGTTTTTTTCCCTCTCTTTTTACATAAATGGCATATTAATAAATAAAAAGCATCCCTCTACTTCTAAAGTTATAAAATCCATCACCCATAAATGTTTGCTGAGCCTGAAATTTGTCATTAAAAAACGATTTTGTTTGTCTTTTGGAAAGAGAAATGGGAAGTTTCTTTTTCTGATAGGGTAAAAATGTGATAATTGACATTGCTTTTGTTGTAACTTTTGCCATTTTTTTTGCCTAAAAAATAACAAGATTTCACTTCTTTTCCCATGTTTTTATACATATATTTAACTATTGCGTGATGTATTTCAGTTTATTCGACTGTGGCGCTTTTTTGAAATAACGCTACTTAAAATGTTGCAGATTTTGAAAATTTTGGATATTTAACAGATTATATCTACAAACAATATCTTGATGCAGTAATAATTTAGCTTGTCCTAGTAGTACACTTTCATACTCTATAAGAAAAAGTTTGGGGTACTATTACTTAAATAAGATATTAAGTGCAGAAAATGGACAAAAATGTCATTTTGACTATACTTTGTGGCAACATAACAATATGAAATAACTATACCTCATGGAAACAAAATAAAAAGATAATTTTAATAAGGAAGTAGTGTTATGCTAATAGTCTATGCCGAAAGAATTTTGGGATGTTGTTGCTTTCCAGAGAAATAATGCCCGAAACATTACTGGCATTGCATTTTTCATGAAAAATGGCATTCACAGCATTGAACTTTGACATTTTCTTCAGCGAAGAGGAAATTTTTTCAGGGCTTCAAAATTGCAGATTATTCATTAAATATGATTTACTTAAAAAAAAAAAATCAAGTCATTTAAAATATACAACTATCAAAATATTATTATTTTTGTATGAATTTCAAAATAATGGCTTTTAAACTACACATAATGAGAAGATGCACTGTAATTAATTTGCATTTTTATTTTGATTGGCCAAAAAATAAGAATTTCTGTGGTATTTTTGAATTTGTACTGGTATGGGGGGAAAAAATCTACTGAATTGGAATCTACTGCTTTTGTATCAACAGTATGAGATTCACCACAAAAATTTTCTGCGAAATGTTGTTTTCTTTTGAAAACTCTAAAGCTGTTTCTCATAATAAAGGTTCAGAAACTCCAGCATTTATCCTACGCATTTATTTAAGCCATTAACCAGTTGCTTGATTTGCATAAAAATAATCGTTTAATTTTCCGACTCATTTTTATTTTCTTCAAATTTTTACAGATATTACGATTTCCTTTTAAAAATATTGCTCACACAAGTTTTACAGATTTAAGAATTTTCAGCTGCAGCTATTTGACTGTTATTTTTTAAAAAAATTAATAACTTCAAATTTTTCTTTTTAAACATAATTCTTCATATAGTTTAGTCATTTTACATTTAGATATTTTATTCTCTATATTTTAAGCAGAAAAATAACTATTAAAAATAATAATAATAAAAAAAAAAAAAAAAAAACTACCAATGGAATAAGGAAACTACAAGTTCATAGATCTAAAATTTAGTATTAAATGTTACAAAATTTGCAATCAGTAACAGTACCATGAAAGAACATGCATACTTTTATTTTTAGAATTTCTGTGAACATATGATAAGGAAACCTTTTCTAAAACAAACCCGAACAATCACCATTTTGTTTTCTCAGGCAGGTGATCACTATAGGAGATAAATATCTATATGTTTTAATGGATGAAAATAAAAATTTCGAAAAATCACTCACTTTGTCACTTAAATGTTTTAGTTTGACAATTTTTGGCATACAGTAAAATGGAAGGTCACATTTTACAGGTTCAAATAACATTGACAGTGAGAGGCAATCTGGTCACTTTACACAATAGACAGGTGATCACATTACTGAATAATTTTCATATTATTTTACATGAGTAGGAAGAAAATTTTGCCAAAGTGGTCACTTTAGCCAGGTGGACACTTTACAAAGGTGGTCACTTTAGCAGGTTTCACTGTATGTGCAGATTAAAAGTTTAGACATTGGTCAGGTTTCAGTTTTATTTGCTGTGAGGTATTGTAGAGAATATAGTAGTTAATTTAACTTGGTAGTCTCTTCATTGTGCTTCACTTTATTTACAGAAATTTAGACTGCAATTACTATTCCAACAGAGTTTTTCTGAAATCATTTTCTACTTTTTTATTAAAGTTTGTTATATTTTTTAATACAATAACAAATCCCAAGCCTTCTTGGCTTTCTTGTTAATAATACTATGGATAAAATTTTTCAAATTGTAATTAATTTTTAATAGGGATGCACCGGTTACTGATTTTGCCGGATATCAGATACCGGATATCCGATATCCGATTTGCCTGCCAGATATCCAATCAGCTATCCGGTACTAAATATGTTTTCAGTTATGGTGAATGTTTATTTCTTTATACAATGCTATCTCAAATAATAAATTGGAAACACATTTCCCACACCATTATAACATTTTAAACGTATTGCAATATATTTTACAAAAACTATATATCTTTGACTACCAGGGCTTGAAATTCAGGTTTTTCCAGGAGGAGAGAGTTTCCTTCTTAACATTTGTAAATGCAGGGAAGTTAAACTATATGAGAGGGGAAAAATATTTTTTAAACCCTATTATTTTCTACATGCCACTTAAATATTTACATTTTATTTCAACATGACAAAATTCTATTGAAATAATTTAAGTCAACAACTCAAGATAATTATCCAAAATGTTTATTTTAATTAAAACAAAGGAAAAGAATCAAGCCTTATATATATCATATCTATTTTTCAATCTTCACTCAGTGCTATGGGCAATTAATAACTGAGTTGCTGAATGCATTTTTTTATTTAGATTTTATTCGAATTTGAATCTTTCATAAGTTACACTTTTGACAAACAGAACAGAGCAACTTTTCTAACACATTAAATTATCAGAATTACTTGATTATGCTTTTTTAATCTTATTTTTTTTCTTAATTTTGTAAAATCTGATGTGCATTCATTTTTAATTTGCTTACAAGAATATGCATGTAGATGATTGTATTGTCAATATCGTTCGATGATTGTATATCACTTAATGGAATTATCGTCAATATTGTAATCCCTGGCATTTTAGCTTAATTGAATTATGTTTTACTATGCATTGGAATTTTAAACCCATATGAAATTTTGAAAAGGACATAGTCAGTTAGATTTCTTCTATTACATGAGAAATGGCTTATTTAAAAAGTCATGTTCTAATTTCTGTGAACTATGCACATCAACTATTTATTGCTTCTAAATGTGTTTTCTTGAAGCTCATTTTTTTTTTTTTTTTTTTTTTTTTTTTTTAAATCATTTGGAAAATGTTTGTTTTTATCAGTTGAGAATGGACTATGTGGTGTCCGCATTTTATTTTGTTTATGATTTGTCCTGGAATATTAATGTTTAATCCATGCCGTACGTAATATGACTCTTATTACATAAATCATGTTTTGATCATCATAAAAATGATGTTTTTACTGATTTACAATAACTCAATGGGAAACATTTAAACATCTTGCTTTGGGCAATGCATGTCTGCATTTTATTTATTTATTTTACAAAGTTCTTTAAATTTAGAAGAATTTTTATTTGAGTAGGAAATCAAAATGTCATTGTTAATAAAGAAGAGAGTAGAAAAGTTACAAAATGGGCAGGTGCAAATTATCAGATATGGAAAAAAACAAATCCAAATAGAAACATCATATGATAGATCATCTTTTAAATAAAAAAAAAAGAGGTCTGATTATTGAGAACATTGATGACAGAATGTGCAATGATTTTGAAAAATGAAAAAAATCTAATGTTGAACCAAATTATTGTTAATTGTTAAAAAACATGTTTTCTTTCTTTTTTTTTTCCCAGTTTGCAACACAAGATTTAATCTTATTTTGCTTAGTGCAAATTCCAGACTCATGTGATAGAGCTCAGTCTCATGACCATTACTGCCCTTTTAGTTATTTCTTGCTTTGGCACAGGAATAAAATTCGCAAAATATGTAAATCGGTCAAAGAAAAAATATCTGATTTTGTACATCATGGCAAAAATAAATTTTTAAAAATTCTCGACCGATCTGAAAAATTTTTAACTTTGAGGGAACTTGGGCAGTGGGAAAATATAGCGAAATTCATCAATCAATTACAGTAAAATGTCTTGAAATTTGTTAATCTATCACATGGAAATATCATGAAATTGGTCAGTCAATAACAAAGACAAAACAAAAATTTTTTCAGCTGGAGACAGGAAAATAATTGGTAATTTCATCAGAATGTCACAAAACAAAAAGGGAAATTTGCCAATCAGTCGCAGAATAAAATAGCTAAATTTGTCAATCAGTTGAGAGAAATAAATTGTGAAATTTGGCAGTTGGTCTCCAGAAAAAAAAAAAAAAAATTGCAACGAGCAAGCAAGAAAATTTTGTGAAAAAAATGACAAAGCTTTTCAGTCAAATGCAGAAAAAAAATCATGGATTTTGTATAATTGTCGTAAGAGCAAACTGTGAGATTTGTAAATCGATAGCAGAAAATAGTCAGTCAGTCCTGAGACTTGATCGTCCCTTCACAAAGAAAAAAAAATTCGAAAGTTATTTTTTGGAAACAGGAATGACACTAGATTCGTTAGGGCATGAATCCTACCATCCTGTCCAGAAATTCAAATCCTGTATGTGTATATTAATAATATTGAATAAAAAATGCAATTCAAACATTTAAATACTCTGCTTATTTGTCAATGAATTGCTAAAAATGGCTAATAATTTGTACAATGAAATGCTGATGATTTTTGGAAAAATATTTACGCGTTTATTAATATGTTCATAAAAGTATTTTCACAAAGAAATACATAACATCCTTTTATAATATAAACATAAAATGTCTTAGTAATATACCAATGGTTGAATAGTTATCTCCAACATATGTTTAATTGATGATTTTTTTTTCATGTTTTAATTATTTAACTAGCTGTTACCCGTGACGTCGTTCACGTAGCATTAAAAAAAGATAATCGCTTTAGTTAAACAAAACATTTCATTAATAATAATTTAAAATATATATAACACATATCTTATAGGAGGCTATGCATTAGTTTTTTTATGGGGGACTTAAAGAACTCGGTAAAATAAAATGGAAATGTGTTAGATAATATGAGCAATCGCGAAAATGAAATTGCAACCACTTATACTGTAGACAACTGTAACGCACCCCAATTGTACACATATCATGTTGTAGTGTATTTCAGAATTCCATATCAAAGAAAGAAAAATCATATGTTAAACCCAGGTAATAAAAAAAATCCAACATCTCCATAATACATAACTTCGCCGGCCCATTTTTTTTTTTCTTCAGCTGTGTATATGATCTATGTGTTGTAAATATTCTAAATACAATGTTAAAATTTTGCTTAGTTAGAAAAAGTGTAACGAAGATTAAAATTCACCTTTAGCAATTTCTAATAATAGACAGAAACTTACTTGGATTCTTTTTTACAGTCCTGTATACTACGTGCAAATATTTATACGACCGCATATTTAGCTTAAATTATTCAAGCAAAAAACCCGATTAAAATTATTGAATTCATATTTGGGGGAATCGCTATTGCACAGGTGACCATATATCCAGTTTATTGTATAGTCCGATACATGATTTATTCAAATTCTACAAACATCTCTTATTATACTAAATGTAGCTGAACTTCAGGATGCATTAGTTTTCCTTAAAATACATACGATAATTGTAAAAGCTCTTCAGCATTCTTTTCTAATAGACCATACTTTGATACAATATCTGAGATCTGGACACAGGTCCAAAATTTTTTATGCGTCTGTGTAAATGAACAACAAATGTGATGCAAATCATACTTAACTGCAAGCATATTGTAGTAAATTTCAGTATTTATCATTGTATTGATTAATTTCAGTATATTAATTTCATCATGTTTGAAATAGTGCAACGCAATTAAAATACGCTGAGAATATTTTTCCCCGTAGACTATTATATTACCGAACATTTTTCTGTGATCTTGTAAATAAATGTTAAACCTTTTCACCCCATTTTCTATAGAAATCCTGTTTTACTGCATTTCAGAAACTGATATCAATTTCAATATTATTAAAATAACCTTAATAAAATAACATTATTAAAATGCGCTGCAAATGGTTTTTCTTCACAGACCATTATATATTGAAATACTTTTGAGCTCCCTGTACGCACACTATAAGTACTACACTTAACATATTCAATGGTAACCATGTTATTGTGAACCTTAAAAATGCATGTAAATTTCATTACATTTAAAATTATGTAACATTATCAAAATACACCAGAAATGATTTTTGCTCCTTAAACCATAATGTAAAGTCTCCTTATGAGTGCTCCTGTGATTCAGCTATAATTGCTACCTGATGCATTTTCAATGCCGCACATGCTATGGCAAAACTCAATAACGAAGTTATTTTCGTATGAATCCTACTATATTTACTCAAGTTGAAACACGGACAAACAGACGGCAGACCCCAGGCACTCGGCATCCGGTATACAGACAGGCTGAAGTCGTAAACACTTTTAGACCATGTTAGAAAGTGTCAAAATGGAGGTAGTTTCCGTAAAAAAAAAAAAAAACCAGTGTTAGGAAAAATCTACTTCAAAACTGTGTTTTAAGTGGCATTTTTGTATAATTTGTACATATATGTTTTGCATACCATAAAAATTTATAGACATTTATTGTAAAAAAATATTCTTAAAAGTGACAACATATTTTTACTTTTTAAGAGCTAAAAAAAAAGTGGAATTAATATCCATTTACAAACCTGTTTCCAGCACACTTCGAGCGCATTATGCGAAATTGAGATATTGACTGAGGGAATGTATTTTCTCACAATTACATTAAATCTTTAGATTTTAAGCCCGATAGTACATTTTTAAAGTGATTTTTATTTATATTTGAAGAATTGAACAATTTTAAGAATTAACACACAAAAATATATTTTTTAATTATTAGTTGAGTTTTTCTTACTTTCTAAGAATGGTAAAAAGTATTTTTCATTGATCATTACGTTATTTACGATATGTATAAATTATTAACATTTTCTAATCATTTAATACTTAATCTTTAAAAAACTTATTTCATTTTAAAATTAAATATTTATACTAACCATGCTCAGACGATAAACTTAATTTTCTTTAAATAATAACTTTTGATATCATAATTCAATCTCATTTCATTACAACATCAGAGCATATTTATTTTATTTTTAATATGTGACGTCACAGTCGTCTCTTTTTAGCACTTACTCTAAATTACATTGTGTTATTAAAATGAAAACTTGAAAACTTATACTTTGTTTCAGATATGACGTTACATTGATAAGTTTAAAATTCTTAATGGAAAGTAGTCCTGTGACGTCACAATTGGTAAAAAAATTGAATTGTATAGCCTCGAACCGAAAGAAAGAAAAAGGTTCATTTTGATTACGGATTAATATCTGGAAAAACTACTAAAATATTTATTTTCTTGTAAAGTGTGAAGTTATATTATTGTGAAGTCTTCTAAGTGTAAAAGAAATTTTACATAATCGTCTGCCTGATATAAGAAGAAAAACAGTATTCCTCTGACGTCACAATTGGTAAAATTGCGGTTTTTAACCTCGAACCGAAAAACAGAATAGGGTCCATTTATTTAATTCATTTTGTTTTATCACGTGAAAATCTTTCAGTTGAAAATTAATTACAGAAGATAAATAATTATTCCGGTTTTTCTATTTTTTGGCAACGAAAAAAAAAAGATGATTAAATATTATGGAAAATTTTTCAATTTATTCTGTATGAAAAATAGTGAAATTTTGAATTATTAAGAAAAATATTTGGATAAAATAAATAAAAATTATCCTATGTTCATTTCAAGCCAATAATCTATCTATATACAAAAATTCAAAGACATTAATCCATCCGTTTTGAGGCCAAGTTCATTCCAATTTTCGGACACACTTTCACATTTATAATATATATAAGGATACTTTTTTTTACCTTAAGCTGTATTTAATTTTATTTTAAGTTAAATCACTTTGAAATTTATTAGAAAAAAAAATACTTTTAATGTTAAATATTTATAATGAAGTCACGAAAATAACTAGTTGAATGCACCCACCAATCCTAACACTCTCGTCTATTTCATAGATCTTAATGTTTAAAAAAATGTTTACAAATATTAATACTACTTCAATATTGTTAATTCAATATTATACATACTTTGATTTTCATCTAGAATTTTGCTGCAGTTAATTAATTAGATTAAGAATGGGTTAATCTTGATCATGATATTTATTAAAATTAATGTTTTTTTGTTATTCTGCTATACGTCAGCTGTTTGCGTATAGCCAGTTTTAGCAAAATACAAAATTCCCATTGCTGCACGAACTGCCAATTCACTGTATAAAAGCATTATAAAAAAAAAAAAAAAAAAAAAAAAAAAAAAAAAAAAAAATGATAAAAAGAATATTGCCCAGTTAAACTGATGGCATTGAGCATACAGGCTACGCATATTAATTGTATATTACAACCTTATATTTTCAAGGGTTAATGCCGTTCGAAAAAAAATTAAAGGGGGAGATAGCTCCCCCCATTTCCCCTTTTTATACTTAATCATTGAATCCCCTAAACTAATCAGGGATATGCTTTATCACATAAAAAAAACTTCTATCCAAAATTCATAGCAAATCGAATAATTCTTCATAAAAACTCATTTCTATAATTTAAGAGGAGTTATCCTCCTTCTTTATAGTTAACCATTAAACTTCCAAAAGTATTCTGAGATTTTCCTTATCAGAAAGAATGTACATCCAAAATTTAAAGCAAATCGGATAATTCTGCATAAAAACTAATTTATCAAATTTAAGGGGAGTTTGGGTAATCGCCCATATTCCTTTTATGCTTAACAAAAGAACCGCACAGCTAATTAGGGAAGCATCTTAACACTATGAACCTGTATCCAAATATTAAAGCAAATCGGTTAATTCTGCAAGAAAAATCATTTACCTAAATTAAGAGCAGTAGTCCACCGATCCCCCATTTGTATACTTATCAAATGAACTCCCAAAACAAATCAGGAAAGTGCCTTATCAGAATGAACCTATATCAAAATTTCGAAGCAAATCGGTAAATTCTGCGTGAAAAACCTGTTAAACTAAATTAAGAGGGAATTATCTCCCATTTCCCCCCTATTAGACCTATACAATGAACACGCAAAACTGATCATGGAGGTGTCCTCATCAGAATGATCCTATGTCTAAAATTTGAATGAAATCTGATAAATCTGCATGAAAAACCCATTTATCGAAATTAAGGGCAGGGAAGTAACCCCCCGTTTCACATCTTTATACTTATCCATTGAGCACCTAATACTAATCACACAGGCGTCTCATCAGAATGATTCTATGTCTAAATTTTGAGCAAAAACTGATCATTCTGGATGAAAAACCCATTGATGTAAATTAAGAAGAGGAGTATTAGCCCCCGTTCCCCTGCTTATACTTATGGAATGAACTCCCAAAACTAATCAGGGAAGAGCCTTATCAGAATATACCTATATCCAAAATTTCAAGTGAATAGGATATTTTTATCATGAGTTATAGCATTACGCATGTACATACATACAGAATGGGCAGGTACATAAGCTCTCAGGCTTTGATAGCCTGTGAGCTAAAAATGATTATTACAGTACCATCTTACAACAAAATATTTTCAAATCGAAGGAAGACCTGACAGCCATGCCTAGAAACTTATCCAAAGAAATTTGGTTCAATTTTATGCATAACTTCATACAGTGTTTGATGTAGGATAATGAAAATGGCACAAAAATTGTGATTACAGTGCCGCCTTACAGCGAAACGTTTCCATATTGAAGATGGACCTGCTGGCTACAACCAAAACATGCACAAAATATTTGGTTCATTCTATGTATAACTACATACATTATTTGACGGTATGATGGCGACACTGGGACAGACAGAGGTTTTGAATAAACATGTTTTTGGGGATATTGTATTCCTAAAACATGTAAATTCGTCGAAAAAAATTCGTTACATTACTTTCTTCTATCAAGGATAGAAAAAAGTAAAAATATGTCTGTTTAGTTGTTTAACTTAAAAATCAATTAACCCATTGTTTAAATTAAGAGAAAGAAAGAAAATTAATAAAATCATAGTTTAATAAACAATTTTAAATTTTATAAAGACTAAAGACAGAAAACCAATGTTTAGATATAGATAAATAATGCATGTAAATGTAGCAAATAGCCATTTCGAATTTACTATCATTCACTCCCATAATTGGTATATAAGCCTGTGCTTCTATTGCTTTGTTTTTTCTAGCACGCTGAGTTTTGTATTGATGAAGAATCTCAATAGTAGATTCGAAACGACTGTTTGCTACCTTTACATGCATTATTTGTGCATTTCTAAATGTTGATTTTCTATCTTTATACATTTTTGCAAAACGGCTTTATTTACTATTTTGACTTCAAATTTTGGTTTGGAATCTGAAAGTAAAGATACACTTTTCTGAAAGATATAAACGTAAATTCTTGAATTTATTACAGAGTTTAAATATAAATAGTAAGGAAAGCTGATAATTCTTTAAGATTTGAGAATTGCCTTTTACTCATTGATAGAGAACTTTTTATTTTATCTTTTGCATTATAAACAAAAGTTTTTTGGCATTGTTTGGGATTAAACAATTACTGTTATTCATCTATATTTGCTTTGCTGTATTCTGTCGGATATCCGACAGAGAAGTCGGATATCCGGTGATTGTGATTTGGATATCCGATGATATTTCGGATATTGGAAAATCAGCCGGATATGCCGGATATCCAGTGCATCCCTAATTTTTAATTATGTTTGAATTATTATATGGAAAATGAACCTAAACCTATTAGATTGTACAATGTAATTTTTTTAATCTGGAATCACTGTGATTATAGCAATTCCATATACAGAAATTTTAAAACTAGGAATGCATTTAAATAAATAATAATATTCATGTCTGTCATAAGCAAGACAATTAAAAAGTTCAAGGAACTTGATAGGATCATTGATTTAAATCAGCTTGATTTTAATCATGATTAAAATCCTGATTTAAGAGGCTACTTCACTTAAATGAAAAGACCGATTCACTAATGCTAATCCTATGGAAGAAATTTATAAAGATATCTCGGTTGCATTTCAATATTTTTAAATGATATTTTTTGCATTGGATAGTTAAGATCGATCTGTATGCATGGCGTTTTTTAATTTTTTGATTTTGTTTACAGATATTTTTTAAAAGAATGCTTTCATTTTCGGAACCAGTTTGGAAAGTGAAAGTGTCCTCATAAAAAAAAAACCTTCAGCCAAAATCGAAAAAGTAAAAAACGGCCTGCATTCAGAACAATCTCAGCTATCCAATGCAAAAAAAAAAAAAAAAAAAAAACATTTAAAATTTTTGAAATGCAACCAAGATATATTTATAAATTTCTTCCATAGGATTAGCATTAGCGAACGGGTGTTTTCATTTGACTGAAGTAGCCCCTTAAATCACTTTTTCTTTTAATTTATTTTAAAATAAATTCAAGAAGTAATCATATATTTGAATGTAATTTAGTTTTATATAACCTAGATAAACAGCTTTTAGAAAGATAAAGCTTAATCTTTGTCAACTAGTAAGCTATGTAAAGTTTAGAAAAATGTTTTCAAATTTAATTTGAATAAAATTATAAAATAATCTTGCAAAAGTAGAAAAATCTAAGCTGTAATTTATTAAATATTGGAATATATTTTTTAGTATTTAGAAAAACTTCTGTAAGTTGCAGTAAAATAAAATCGTATGACTTTAGTAATGCCTATTAAAGATTGAGAAAAATCTGAATTATTCAATAAACTTTTATTTAACTCTAATGCAGTGGATCTTGGTTCTTTAGAACGGTGGAAGGTACCAGTTATAGTTATTGAAAAGGCCAATACTAAAAAACTTGTAGAATTTATGTTCAACTAGCTTTTACTGCAATAGCTTCATCTGCTTCAGTAGAAGAAATGTTTTTTGTGTTTAGTTTGGTACATTAAAAAATTGGGAGCAGACTGATAAAGCTGCTAAACTCATTCTTCTGTACTGTTGCATCACTTTAACAAAACAAAACACAAAAGTTAGCATCTTAGTTTACTACAATTGTTTAGAAGCTATAATGGTATCTGAAATGATATTGAGATGTGATTCGCATCACTCAAAAAGACCTGTATGTAATGATTATGTGTATGGAAGTGTTATTTTAAAATATCTCGCTCAAATTTCAATATTTTTATGTGATCTTTTTGCATAGGATAGCTGAAGACAATCTACAATCGGGCTAGTTTTTACTTTTTTTTTTATTTTAGTTATATTTTTTTTAAATTATGATAGTTTCAATTTCAGAGCCAGTTCCAACTGTTTTCAAAAGTTAAGATAATAATTATAAAAGAAAAAAATCTGAAACAAAGATTTTCAATCTTGATTTCAGTTTTTTTTTTTTTTTACAAACTAGCACAGATCATGCTCAGTTATGCTATACAAAAAAATCATGTAAAATGTTAAAAATTGAGTAAGATATTTGAAAATAATGCCCCCATAGACTTAACATTATCATATAAATCTTTTGAAGTGACTTGTGGCATCTTAAACCCCAAGTTGTCATCATTGTTCAAATAAATTTCATCCATAAATTATCTTGTTCTTATTTGATGTATTGCAATTAACACAAATTATGTATATTTTCCAGAGATTATTATTATACATCATCAAGGGATTATAATAACCCTTTTGATGATGAGTGTGGAGTATGCTATGAAGAAATTCCTGATGACACTTGTGAGGATGAGACATTTGACTCATATTATCAAGCATTGAAAGAATACTCTGAAGATCCTGAAATGCCTTATGATGATGAATTAAATGAAGAGTTGGAGTTAATGAAGAGTATGGGATTACCTACAAGTTTTGGAAAGGTAAATTAAAAAACTGATTTTGCTTTGCTCTTTATTTTCTACTTTTATTGATATATAGTAGTTATCGCTAAATTGTTCATAAATAACTGATGTTATCTCTCATTGAAACAGTTACTTATCTTTGTAATTTAACTGAAATAAATGAAAGTTGTTTTTGTTTTATTTTTTAAAGTATCCCCCCCCCACACACACAGTGATATTTATAAATATTTCATTTTTTTCACCAAGAATGGCCCAGTATACTGTTATTAATTTAAGGGGGGGGGGTAATAAATCCTGTTGGCAACACTTGTGTGGCTGATCACCCTTAGGTGATCAGCCACACAAGTGTTGCCAACAGGACTTTAATATGTACTTTAAAAGTACAAAAGTAACTAAACATTTTTGTACTTTTTCAATTTTTGCTCTAGAAAACTTTAACATAATAAAAAAAAGTTTAATCAATTTGAGCTTCAGAAAGTGAGATTTGTTGCTGTGCCTACTGAGACATGTGTGTAAGTGTTTCACAGTTATTGTTCTGAAACTTAAAGAACTATTTTCTAACGGAACTTGAATCTTGAAAGGAAAATATAATTTAGTTGCTTTTAAAAGTATGCGAGTATGAGAGCAATTATTTGTAGAAAGAAAGTAGTTTGTAATGCAGCTTTTTTTTTTTTTGGTGGGTGATCGGTAACTGATTTGGATGAATACTATAATTTGGGGAAAAGGGATGTGGTATCAAGATGTAAATGAATTGGTTAGAACTTATCACGCTCGGCACTGTACTAAAATTCGCAACTTTCTAAAACCCACACATATTTTACAGACATAAATAATGGAACTTTCAGCTCTGATATAGGGATAAAGTTTTATCAATACTATATATTTTTAATCTGTAATTTTTGTTAATGTTACTGAATTCATGCTTTTCATGAAGAAATAATAAATTTATTTCTCAAAATATTCTAGAGATGTTGCTGATATCACTGGTAATCACAATCTTTTTACTTTTTACTTTCTTCCATCTTCAATAGAAGAAAGTATTGTAATCAAACATTTTTTTGACTTCCGGTTTTCGACGGATTTACACGTTTTAGGGGTCAGAGATTCCAAAAATCATGTTTGTAAAAAATGTCTATATGTCTGTGTGTATGTCACCATTCTACCATCAAAAAATGTATGAAGTTATGCATAGAATTGAACCAAATTTTTTGTGAATGTTTTGTTTTTGGCTGTGGCAAGCAAGTCCTACTTCAGTTTTGAAATATTCTGCCGGAAGGGGGCGCTGCAATTGCGATGTTTGTGCCATTTTCAATATTGTACCGACCAAAAGTATGTAAAGTTATGATCGAATTGAACCAACTTTTTTGTGTGAGTATATGGCTATGGCTAGTTGGTCCTCCCTGAATTTGAAAAATATCTGCCTGAAGGGGGCACTGCTATCGCGATTTTTGTGCAGTTTTCAATATTATACTGACCAAAAATATATGAAGTTGTGCATTGAATTGAACCAAATTTTTTGTGTAAGTGTATGGCTATGGCTAGTTGGTCCTCCATGAATTTGAAAATAATTTGCCAGAAGGGGGTGCTGCTATCGCAATGTTTGTGCCATTTTCAATATTGTACCGACCAAAAGTATATGAAGTTATGCATCGAATTGAACCAAATTTTTTGTGTAAGTGGATGGTTATTGCTAGTTGGTCCTCCCTGAACTTGAAAAAAATCTGCCGGAAAGGGGTGCTGCAATCGCGATTTTTGTGCCATTTTCAATATTGTACCGACCAAAAGTATATGAAGTTATGCATCGAATTGAACCAAATTTTTTGTGTACATGTATGGTATGGCTAGTTAGTACTCCCTGAATTTGAAAAAAATCCACCGGAAGGGGGTGCTGCAATAGCAAATTTTATGCCATTTTCAATATTGTACCACCTAAAAGTGTATGAAGCTAGATCTAGAACTGAACTAAATTTTTTGTAAATGATTATTTTTTGGTAAGGCAAGTAGAATCTCCCTGAATTTGAAAAAAATAAATCTGCCTGTCATTCTATTGTCTATCAGTTCGTGCAGAGACGGAAATTCATTTTTACTCCTATTAATTGACTGAAGCAGAAATTTAAGATGAAAATCAAAGTTGGTATGATATTGAATTAAAATTATTAAAGCATTAAAATAAGTAACTATTTTTAAAAAATATTAAAATTTACGTATGAGATTGAAAGGTCTAAGAATCTCAATAATCAATAATACATTATGTATTTTCCATTTTGCGAACATATCGTTATTTAAAAATGCATTGTAAATTTATCCAATGTGTGCATTATTTTTTAAAAGGAATCTTAATTGTATGTGAAGTAAAATCTGATTTTTTTGCGGAAATTAAGTAGGGCCAGATTGAGCCGGACTGAGTCTTTTTTCACTGATTATTGTGCAAGTAGGGCTCGGGGTGAATTTTTAATTTTCACACCAAGTCAAGGCAAAATAACTTTCCTTCAGGAAAGGCGGGGTCCGGGCCTCGAAATTCCGGCCCATGCAAACCTCTAACAGTATTCTACTACCTTCGGATAAAATACATTATACAGGGGTGATGGCAAAACCACTTTGCACAAGGTTAGCGATGGAGCAATAGTCGGGATCAATATTAAAAAGAATATTGCCCAGTTAAACTGATGGCTTTGCATTCACAGGCTGTTTACACTAATTGTATATTACAGTCTTATTTTTTTAAGAATAATACTCTTGAAAAATAAAGTAAGGGGAATTACCTTTTTCCATTTCCCCACATTATACTTAAACATTGAACATCCACAACTAATCACGGAGGCGCCTTGTCAGAATGATCCTATACCTAAAATTTTAAATGAAAACTGATAATTCTGTATGAAAAACCCATTTCTCTAAATTAACAATGGGGGATTAGACTCCTGTTCACCCCCTGTCTTATTCTTATCCAATGAATTCTCAAAACTAATCAGAAAAGTACCTTATCAGAATGAACCTACATCCACAATTGAACCAAATCAGATATTTCTATCAAGAATTATCGCGTTACGTACATATGTACGTACATGCACACATACATGCATACATACATACAGAACCTGCGAGTCCATTATTTCTCAGACTTTGCCACTTATGAGTTAAAAAAACGTAAAATTACATTGGCCTAGGATAAACTAGATCAGCCTAGGACAAACTAGAATGTTGGCACTAAGGTGGTCATTGATTCAATAAAATCATGCCAAATTGAATTGTCCTAGGATATATTAATTCAGACCAATAAACAGCAGGCTAAACTACTCCATCCTATAAGAGTTAGACCAAACTAGTTTGGACTAGGAAAAATTAGTTTGGCTTAGGAAAAACCAGTTTATCTGATAGGCGTTAGGATAGACTGGTTTCCCCTAGAAAAAATTAGTTTATCTGATGGGCATTAGGATAAACTAGTTTGGCATAAAATCGGGTTTAGCCTGTAACATATACAAATTTTACAAAAAAAAACAGGGTTGTTAAAAATCATGATTTTTTTTAAAATAAAAAAGTCTGATCTTTTTTATTTAAATCAGATTTTTTTTTCTTTTAAATATTATTATAATATAATATTATTTCTGTATTGTGCCTGTATACATTTAGTTTTTCGGTATAGATTTACATATTTCTATTAATTTCATTTCAATTTCTAGATAAAAGTTCATAGTAATTAAAATTTAAATTTGTTGAAAAAAGAATCAGGTGAATCATTTAAAATTTAAAACATTCTAATATTAAATTGTTAGACCTACCTATGTGTGTTATACGTTTATAAATTTCTATTTAATTTTAAAATCATTAAAATTTTACTTTATGTATTACTCCAAATATAAATATACTTCATATTAATTACTTCATATATAAATGTATAATAATATAATAAATGCAACAAAGAATGCTCAATGTATATACATATATTTATGCATCATGCCAGAAAAATTGTATAATTTTAAAGTTATGAGAAAATATTTGATATAAACAGTTTAACATTGGTAAATATTTATTAATAGATAAAATAAATCATTAATATAACATTATAGTTTAATATTAGATTACAAACAATTCAATATTTTACAAAATCTTGTTTTTATTTTGTAATTACTATTATACACATATTAATTCATGCATTTAAAATTTTATATAGGAACACTAATTTCTCAGCTCTATCATTTCCTAACTTATTTCTAAGTTTAGACTGGGCTAAACCATATGCTGAAAAAAATCTATTTCATGGAGGAACAACCAGCTGTTGTTGTAAAGAGCTGTTCTATCACTTTTTTTTTACAGTTTGCTTGCCATTTGATACACAAATATCTGAGTCAAAATGGTTGGTTGTTCTTATGACGGCTAATTATCAACCCAAGGATATAGTCCCTAATGGGCAAGTTCCCTCTGTGGGAGTCTTTCTAAGGTAACCTAACTTGTATTTACGCAAGGAAATCATGGAAAACTCTGAATGATTAGGCTAACGGGCCCAATTTGGTTTGAATCCCTGAGTAAGAATGTGTTTTCCAGTCTAATGAAGAAATTTTTATTACATTGTTTTCTTTAAATGGAAATTCCAAAAAGAATATCACTTTCCTTGAAATTTCATTATTACAGAAAGGAAATGCAAACTGGAGTTATGGTAAATACGATGTGTTTTTGAATAACTTGTGCATGTGTGTTTTGTACTGTATATCTAGTATAATTTGCTTTAGAAAAGTGTTCTTGTTCCAAATATTCTAATGATTCACAAAGCAGTTACCAAATGCAAGGTAATCACATAATTAAAAGTGTGAAGCCATTAGTTGTAGGTGTTTTTCCCCCTCTCCCCACTGTCAATTTCAGTAAACAATCCCACTTAATTGACAAAGAATGACAATGGAATCAATTAATAAAATTAAAGTATTTTCATGTCAGGGGGAACATGAAAGTGTAAATCATTCTGTGTTAGGCAAACAGTCCAAATATTTAGCATGTCATAATTAGTTCATCTATTCATCACGTTATATGATCAATATATCAACATCATAGATATTCTAATTTGAAAGTAAGCATTAAACAAACTTGTAAATTATGCATAATTTGCTTTAGAGGAAGAAATTTTTCACTGAAAATGCTGTTATATAAAATAGATTTAGCTCCAGTTTGTCAGCTTTAGTGTTCATATTGTTTGGAAAAGATCATCTAGGAAAGAAAAAATTAAAAAAAAAAAAAAAAAAAAAAAAAAAAAAAAAATGAACATTTATTAGTAGTTTTGGGAAATGCACTACCAATAGATAATATTTTAAATGCAGTGTTGCATTTACTTTCATAATAAAATACACTATTCAGTTTTTTAAAGTTTCATTTAATGTTACTAAAATATAATTTTTAATCTGAAAGGAATGATTTTAATTTTTATTTTAACCTGAATGATTAATTTCATCCTTATTCAGCCTGTAAACATCAATGTTAAAAAACTGATTTAAATCAAGGATTAAAAAAAAATCATCTGATTTAAATCAGGCTGATTTAAATCAAACAACCCTGGAAAAAAAATTATTTTATTTGTTCTCTAACATTGCCTATAAAGGCTGTGTGTTAACATTATAAAATGTACTGTTAATGGTGTTGAATGAAGTGGTGCAGAATACATGTGGAAGCGTTAAGCTAAATTTATAACCCTGTTTTTTAAATGTTAAATTTCTATAAAGGGATTAAAGCATTAAATATACCAATAGTTGAATTAGAGAAATAAAATAAATATGTTGGGTAAAGAAAGGAAAACCAGTAATATATATATATTAACTTAATAAACAAAAGCAATAAAAAAATCTTTAAAAACATAATGCAGTAGACACCCTCAAATCTGCAATTTTAAAATTCGCTCATCACCACCAATGTAAATTTAAATTCAGATGTAAGAACAAAATTAGACTTTTTGGTTTTATATCATTTCGTATGTATTTCTCAATAATATGACTGAACTAAAGTTTTTTCATGAAAAAAATATAAATATTTTTCTGAAAAATATCAAGATATTGCTAATATCACTGGTAATCATATTCTTTTACTAAATATATTTGTAGATTAAGCAAATTTTTTAGTTATAAAATTTTTATTTTTAAATTATTAGGGGGGGAGGTAGACTGCTGTAAAATTTGAGTCATGATTCATGAATGTCCTTAGATTTATAATTAAAATGCAAGTAAACACAAACTCTGATTGTGTATCTGCATACATAAAATATCAGGTCTATATATATTTGAATAAATATTACATATTTCAATATTATATTTTTCAGACATACTTTTTTTTCTTCCAGAAACCTAATGAAACAAGAAATTATAATGGTTTTTATTCTGCTTATAACTGTGATAATTATGAAGAATATGATGATGAAAATGAACAAAGAGATGACTTTGAAGAATCTAATCAGTACAGTGTAAGCTTTAACATTGATAAAAGTGATAATAATGAGTTAAAGAATATTGAGAATTGTGATAATTCAAAAGTAAAATGTAATGAAAACTATAAAAATATCCAAGAAATTAGCAGAACTGGTATGAATCAAATTTCAAAATATGAGGAAAATGCTAGTGAGTTTGAAAGTTTCTGGACTTTACATGGTGATACCATCTGTTTGAATAGTTGGATTGAAAAATATAAAGATCATGTATGTCCTGAATTTCTTGAGAAATTTAAACAATGTGATAATTTTCAGGAAATTGCAAATACTGATGTTTGGTCATCTAGTATTAATCAAAGTGTAATGCAGCATGATTCTTCATGTACTGATCAAATAACAAATTCTGAAACTTTCCAAGATTCATGCACAGATGGCATTATTTTGAATAATTCATATGATAGCTGTGATTCTGCATTAAAAAATATGAATGATAAATTTGAAAGTATGTCTTTTTCTGATATACAAACTGAATTAATTACTGATGGTAATATAAAATGTGATAATCAAAATGCTGAATCAAGAGAAGTGGACTTAAGTCTTGATAGCTATGAGTTATATTCAGAGAGTATATTGCCATATACTAATGCTGATTTTGAAAAAGCTGAAACAAAGTTTGATTTTCCAGAAAAGACGGCAGAAAGTAGTGATTCTGGAGTTTATGAATTGTTTCTTCCTGATAAATTATCGGATATGGCAGCTTCTTCAAATTCTTTAAATGAACTAGATATCAACTCCAATGAGCTTTCTACATCTGAAGATAAAATATCTGATGAAGACTTTGCATTTTTGAAAGAAAACTGTGCTGAAGTAGTAAGTCAAAAACAAACGCAAAATCCATTGTTTGTTTGCACAAAGTCTGATGAAGAATATGAAGCTGAAATTAAGTCGAGAACATGGGAAGAACTTTGGTTTGCCCATTGTCAAGAAGAATTTGATAAATACTCTGCATTTTTTTCTGAAAATTCAACTAAGCTATCTAAAAATTCTGAAAATGATTTCTCTAAATGTAAATACTGCGGAGAAATTAATTGCTTAGTGTGTAATTCTGAATATAAAAATGGTGATGATTATATAAAAGTATCTGATTTCTTCAGTAAAGTTATTCATAATTCTCATTCAAAAAGTGATTTGTTTGGTCCCAATAAATTATTGGCATACCCTGTGATTGATAATTACATATCTAAAGATACACCAGTGCTTGGTGAAGGTTATATATCTGAAAATAAATTGAATGATCCATTCCAGATGAATAAGGAAGGCTGTAGTGATGATGAAGGCCCAATGGAGTTGCCTATCAAAAGATTGTAAGTTTATAACTTAATTAAAAAAAATTTCTAATTTTAAATGTTTTAAATATATAAAATCTAATTTTCTTTTGGTATTTCATTACTAGTAGGAAACTTATTTCCTTAGATTATTCTAAGAATGTTTTCTTTCCCCCCAGACATGAAATTGAATCAGAAAATGAAGAGGCTGGAGATACAATTAAAGATCTAGGACTGATTATTAAACCAACAAAATCTCTTAGGTATGTATTTGATTTTAAGCATTTTTCATCATTTAGTTGAAACTAATTGTATATTAAATTGGAATTAAATTATAAATAAAAGTAATATGATACAATGCTTAGCATGCATTTAAGGAAGACCAAATAGGTCTCCAAGGGAGATTGCATTTAAATAGTCAATTATTTAATTTAGTGTTATTAGCTAGTTCTAATTTAATAAAATTTCTTCAAATGTTTTGGGTTGTTGCTCTATAACTAATTGGAGTATTTCATTGTCAAATTATTGAAATATTTTCTTATTTCATTTATGTGTTAGTTGTGTTATGTGTAGTTTTATTATTTTATTTTAAGTCAAAAATATATTTAGAGAATTATTTCTTTAATAACATAATTCTTGTTCATTTTCTTTTCTTGTTAATAATGTCAGCCTTTTTAGTAAAGAATATCTTTTGTTTGTATTCATTTTCTTTATACAATTAACAAATATTTGAAAATGTACATTTAATTTCAAGTATGATGCTGCTTTTTTTCCAAGCAACATATTTTCCTCTATAATTCTTGTTTATTTTCTTTTCTTTCTAATTATAATAATGTAATTGCAGACCTGCCAACTGCCATGAAAAAATTGTAATTTCTACGATTTGGAATTAAAAACTATGATTGCAATGATTCACAGAAATTTAGAGTGTCTTTTCTTTATAGTAGAGCCATAACATACCGTTTGAATGATGTTATCGGAAGTCTTTGTCCAAAAAATAGTGATTTATGTTACAGAACTTGATTCGTGACTGGATGAATTCATTTTGCCGAGTTAGAGTATCAGTTAGACTAGCAAATAAAGAAATTCTTTACAATAATTGAGTTCGAGACTATGAAAATCGTCATTTTAACTTATATAATGTCTCAGGAATATTGTCTATCATATTTATTGCATGCAGATTATTTCAGACCTTTTCATTTATACTTAAAAGAATTTAAATGATTTTAAAATGATCAAATTAAAATACCATTTTAAAAAAAAGTGGATATGAGAGGTGTGTTTGTAAGTTTTAAGATGGGGAAAATGATGTCATGTTTAGATTTCACAAGGAAGAAATTCTATGATTAAGTCATAGAAGAATAAATTTTGCTGTTTTTTATTTTGGAATACCAAGCATAAGAGCCTTAATTGATAACTTTGTCATAAAAACAGATTTTTATTATAGTTTACTGCTTATATTATGATTAAAGTTTAATAATTTGGACAACTAAGTTTTATAGAAATGGTATTTTGTTAACTTGATATTAGAATAATGTTTGTATGAGAGTTAGACTAACCTATTTAATGCATTTTTAACTAATTTTGCAGGTTTATTATATTATAAGTCAATGAAACAGCTCCTTCAAAAATATTTTCTTTTGTCGAAATTCAGTGGGTTCTACCTTGTAATATTAATAGTTAAACTTGTACAGTATCAGATTATCATTATGAAAACTTCTGTTTTTGAAGTGAAAGAAAATTTGTATTATATATTCTAAATATTCATAGCAAATGCGGTAGTGTTTGATATAATATGTTTAAGAAATAGAAAATGCAAACGAAATGTCTTTTTGAAATTTCTGGCGAACCAGTTGATGTACAACAGTGATTTTTCTTTCAAAAGATAGAACTCGATGACACAAATAAAATGATAGCATTAAAAAAATTATCATAGTTTATTGTAGTTTTTTATTTAACTTTTAACAAAAAAATGAAGACATAAAATTCAACAAGCGATAACTAATGATCCCATGGATAGATTAACTTCATTTTTGGTTTACTTTAATCCTTTCGGTAAAATTTAAAATCGATTTTTTTTTTTTTTTTTTTTTTTTTTCCATCTTTGTATGTTTGACGATCGCTGGGAAAATCGAATTTGTGTCTTAAAGCTCCCGTTGAACATTGTTTCTTGTTGTTGCTATTGTAGTTTTTTTATTCATTGCCACCAAGTTTAAATAGGTATAAATTTTTTATGTATGCAACATAATTCATTCAAATTAATTAAATCACGTGAAAAACATAATTATTTGTTTTTATTGTGAAACATTTAGTTTCAGTTCTTTGAATAAAGTTGTGAGCGCACTGTAACAATTTTCATTCAACTCCTTGGTTTATTTTACCGACACATGCATTTTATATGACAATGCAATAACTTTCTTAATTATTCTAATACAACAATAAAATTTTGACAGAAAATATTTTGCTTTTCAAAATGATAAAAAAAATCTTTAGTTTTTATCAAAAAATTTGAATGACAAGTATTAAAAAATGCTCTGGTGAGGTTAATATGTTTTTAAGTATGAAAAAGTGTTTGACAAATGCTTCTAATTGAGCATGAGAGAGGGCAAGGGGTCCCTTCTTGGCTGCAGCTCTCTGTCAATGCCAAATTTGAAAAAATCATATTTGCACTTTTTCCATATAAAAGAAATTTGCGTAAAACTTTCTGTCTTTCTTTTTAGTAGAATTTTCAATCCTGCTTTACATGTGAACTGCGCTGTTGACTGTGCATTGTAAATGCATTACAAACCAGTTTCCCGTGCAGTTCTATCTGCTGGCATGCTTGATGGCACTGCATGAGTATGATACGCTACAGGATCTAAGGTTTCTGATACTATAATTTGCCTTACATCATGTTTAATTACGCTGGGTTTTCTGGCTATGTCTTTGTGCTGCACATTTTTATCGTAATTGCAACTGATTTTTTTTACACAGAAAAAACGCAAATATAATTTTTTCAAATTTGGCACTGACAGTGAGCTACAGCCAAGAAGGGTCCACTTGTCCTCTCTCATGCTCAATTAGAAGCACTTGTCAAACACTTTTTCATACTTAAAAACATATTAACCTTTTTTGTTGCTCACCAGAGCATTTTTTAATACTTGTATTTATATGATCATTTTGAAATTTTTTGCTACTTTGAATAATATTCATAATCTTTAGTTTTCATTTTTAATTTAATTATTTACATATCAAATACATATGTGAATCATGAACCATTGCAGATTGAAATCTCTATAAATAAAAGGAATTCCGAGGATAATTAATTGAGGCACAGGAAAATCGTCTGCTAAGAAAATCTTTTTTCATTTTGAACTCTATAAATAAAAGGAATAAAGCAGAAGAAATATAAAACAGATAATGTATTTATCACAAAAAATCGTCTGCTAAGAAAATCTTTTTTCATTTTGAATAAAATTAAATAAAATATTGAAAACATTTGATTTAAACTAAAAATTGTATTACTAAAAGTTTTCTTTTTTTTTCAGAACCTTTTAATACTTTATAACGATGAAAATGACGTATTTCAGACAATGCATTTCTGCATGCTTCCAGTTATTGATAAAATCATACAAATTTCAAGTTCGTTTAATATTGCTAATACGGACCCGGGCAACGCCGGGCGGGTCAGCTAGTGTTTCTTAATCTACAAAAATCTATTTTAATCAAGAACGAAAATATACAATAACATCTTAAAAGTCATTAAAAATTCCGAAAACCATTAGTTTACTTCTAAAATTCTCAGAAAATTATATGTTTTCGAAATCTAAATAACCATTTTATTAAAAAAAATTCATTCGCTGTCTGTCATTTTTAGAAAAGCTTTTGAATAACGTTTACTGTGCAATAATAAATTTTCTCAAATCGGAATATCGCTTATTTAGATGCTATCAAGTCTCAGAAAACATGTTTAATGAACAAAGAAACAATATTATAACAACATGTTATTATTATTATTATTATTGAGTAATACTAACAGCATTAACATTCATATGAAAAGTATTTTTTTTTTCTCACAATTACATGCACAAATTTAGCTATGCAGCTGAAAATGTTTCTTTGAGAATCGACAGAATCCAAAAAGAGATTTTCTAGATACACAACGTTGATAATTGCATAGTAAAATCTTCAAGGAAACGTTTGCCAAATATACAGGTAGCTAATAAAAAACTTTTTTTAAAAGAGTTTTTTTTAATTCATCCTTAAATATTGAAAATAAATTATTTTTTGAGGTTTCTAAAGATGAAAGAACACATTTTCTTGAGAATATTATACAATTGTCTTCGTGATGATTATACATTTTCGTAGATTAAAAAACATCTATCATTTATTATAGTGTACGGTAAGATGATTATCCGGTAAGTACTTCATTAAATACTATAAATATCTGACTCCACGGCGTTTTCTAAACACAAAATTTTATTCTGTTTTCATGAAACAATTCATTATTCAAAACTTTTTCATAATTCCACCGCAAATTTTTTTACTTTCCACCTCTACATTGGGATGTTCCCTTGCCACCTACAGAATCTCCCGTTTATCGTTTGGGGATTGTATTTTAAAGATCACCACAACGGTGTCAGCGCATGAGGATTAAATGGAACATTCTTTCAGACGGGCAACTCTACTAGGGTGCTTCAAATAAAGGTAGGCACACCTATTTCTTAATCCCCAAAGTCTCATATAATCTCTCAGATTTCTCCTCTCACTCATCAACTTTCCTCAACTTTCCTTTCTTTGTCCTTTCAGGACATTCCTAAAATATTTCAAACGCTTTGGCACGACCTTCTACGAGTGTGAAGCTTTTTTATGTCTCCAAATTGTTACTATTTCTTCTAAACGCTCACATTAACCTTACAACTTAGATACCCGAATCCCCGCTTAGATACTTATCTAAAAAAAATCTTATCTTGCCATAAACTACATCGCTATTTGGCAGAAATATTTTGCTTCCTGATGGACCTGAACAATCTTACCTCATACCTGTTCTGCATCTGCACTCTTGAGAATCGTGCACTGTCACGTTCAAGGTTTCTGTCCCTGGTCAATTAAGCGCTCGCGAGCTAATGCTATTTCTGTGGAGAGGTTATTTTCAACATCTGGTTTGCATTTTGACATTTTTAAATAGCATTTTTTTGCATTGCATAGCTGAGGTACATCTCTTCGTCGCTCCTTTTTTTTCGATATACAATGCAGATATTTTTTACAAAGTTAGTTTCACTTTTAAAACCGGTTTCGAAAGTGAAAGTGTCTTTAAAAAAATCTGCAACTAAAATCCAAAAAGAAAAATGTAGTGATGCACTTCAAATATACAACTTAAAAAAAAACTTAAAAATGTCTAAATACAAACCAGATATTAGAAAATAACGTCACCATAGGATTAGCATTAGCTCGTGAGAGCTTTGTCGGACACGAACAAGAGCCTTAAATCTACTCCAGCCTAAGACCTCTTGTCGTGGAAAAAGTCTTAGGACCTCTTGTCACGAAGGAGCAGGCCTCCGGCACTTATACAATAGTGGCGATGTGGTCCTGAATCATGATCCCCCAGTTATCTTCTATTTCCAATGGACTTCAGAATTTACTCCCCCTGTCTCTTGTGAAGAAGCTTTGTGCTCTAGCGGCTTGTATACTAGGAGCGGCACTAAGTTTCTGGGTTTTTTTGATTAATGAAAAATGAAAAAAATTGAGAGAAATACAAATAATGGTTTATTGAAAGTATAGTCCATCGCTAGTTACACGTTTTTTTCCATCGCTCTGCTAAAAAACGAATATCATGACAATAAAACGACACATTTTTGAGCTGAAATTATTTAACTAATCTATTTTGAACACCTTTGAAATTAGCCAAGTGTATCCCAGCTAAGTCATGCACCATTGACCAGATCAAGTTATTATTGGAAGGAGCCATGTCTGACCAAATATTCCGGGTGTGGTAGCAGATCCTATTTCAGCGTTTTGGTGGTGTCCTGAACGAAGGAAACCGATAGCATGGTGTCGTTCTGCAATATCACTCGTTTGTGTTTCGTGTCCCATTCTGGCTGTTGTTCCAGCTACGCACGGTTCAAATTAATCAGTTTTTATCGGTAGTGATACCTGTTGTCAATTTCACCCAATTTCAGCAGTTCATAGTATACGATTCCTTTCTTCTGTCACCAAACGCAGGGCATTGTCTTTTTTTCTGAAACGATTTGACAATGCCGTTCGATGTTGATGCTTCGCCAAATGAAAAACACGATTTTTTGAATTTGTGATTCTCAAAATATATCTACTTCACATCACCAATAATAATTCGATGCAGGAAACTTTCTTATGTGAAGAGAAAGAAAATTTTCGATAATGCCTCTTCCATTTTTCATCTGTCTTTCAATCAACTTGTGCGACACCCATTTTCCTTCCTTTTAAACTTTTCCCATGACATGTAAAGGTTTGGAGATATTTAAGCGAGTTGTATTAAATACTTTCCCAAGTTAATCTTGTATATTTTTTTTTTTTTTTTGAATAATTTATCTGCAATAACGCTTGCACATTGGCATTCTCAATTGTTTTTGTTTTTTGAAGAAATTGTCGCTTCTATAACATTTAAACATCTTCACAGGTAGTTTTCGATGGTGCATGTTCGCCATGGTCTCCTTAACAAATTGCGTCTTTCATCTGAAATTTTTTTCTGATGTAATCAGAAAAACAAAACTTCCTGCAAACGCCGTTTATTTGGCGCAAAACGCAACATCTTTGTTTTTAGAAAAAATATTTTTGTGTTATCATATGTATTGGTATTACTACAGTTTATTGTTAACAGATGTGTATTTTATTACAAAAATATAGCATCAGACATGTATGTCATCTATGTGTGTTGTTAGAGCAATCCATGTGTGAAACCCAGAAACTTAGTTGCTTATTTAGTATTATGTATTCTGTGTAATTTATGTGTTAATCTATATTTTTTTATTTATTTTATTTTATGTGTGTCTTTTTGTCTCAGGACAAGAAGTTTGTAATAAATCCTCCAATTCCGAGTAATTTAACAGATGAAGGAAAGAATGTCTACATCGTATCCTAGCGATCTGGTGATCTTGGTCCACTTAGGAACAAATAAATAAATTAATTAAAGATGCAAAAACATTTCATTTAGATACTATAAAAAATGTTTTAAGAATGACATTCGAAATATTTTGTTTTAAAAAAATGAATTTGCACAATTGAACGTTTTTTGCATTGAATAATTTTAAAATTTTCTTTCTTCTTCATTATTTTTGTGTAAATATGCATTCCGATTAAAAATGTAGTGTATATATACAATAAAAAATATTTTAAATCAGACGCTTTAAATACCTAGTTCTTATTAATATTATTTCTAAGTTTCTGCTAGTTTTTGTCATTTACTATAAGAAACTAGTTTCTGCCAATTGGTTTTAATTGCTTCAACAGAAACTTGATAACCCTGTCTGTAATTGACAGAAAATCTCTTATCAGCATAACTGATATTCATAGTTCATATATATCATTAAAAAAAAAAAAAAAATCAGTTTTTATTTTTTTAAAAGTTAGCTTTTTAAAATTTGGTTCCATTGAAGGAATATATTGCTTTTAAAATTTTGCTTAACAATTCTAATTTTAACTGATGAAAAGGTAATATAACTTTTAAGAATTGATGTTACACATTTGTCTGGTACTTATTTGTGTCTTCATTCTTTTTTAGCACTTTTGATAAAATATTTGCAAGCAAGTAACATTTGTGTGTATTTTTATTATTATTATTTTCAAAAATAACTTTAGCCATCTTTTAGATCACCACTATTTTGCAAAAAAGGCAGACACATGCCCAATTGGTCATCCTAAATTCGATAAGTTCAAGCCATCAACTAATCAGGTAGCAGACTTAGAAGTGCTTGAGCATTTAATACTTCAAACGACCTCCAGCAGTTTCAAGATCATTATAGCTGTTACTAAATTATATGTTTCTTAAGCATCTGTATTTTTATTAGGACTATCATATCTTACAAATTTTGCAAAATATTATAAATGAAATACACTTCCAAGTTCAAAAAGAATCATAAAAATAAAGGGTTATCAAGATTTTAGTTCAAAATTCTAATAGTCTGTTTAATAATAAAGATGCCACTTTTATCATACAAATTGAATATTTCCAACTGATTAAAAAATTGCCCAAGCGGGGAATTAAACCCAGATCCTTAGCTTACAAGGCCAATGCTTTACTGATTAAGCTAACTGGTCTATAGCCAGCTCGGATTTTTCACTCAGATAACCTTATTGGTCATAACATGTAGTCTGTCATTTAAACAGCTCGGCAAAATAAACCGCAGGTGATGGAACTCCATATAACGATGGGCATGTAGATATACTACTATTTTAACACAATCAAACTGATTAGTAAATTTATCATATGAATTGACTATTTCCAAATGAGCGAAAAATTGCCCTGGCCAGGAATCGAACTCAGATCCTTGGCTTACAAAGCCAATGCTTTACCATTTAAGCTAAGTGGGCGATAGCCGGCTGGGATTTTTTGCTCAGATAACCTTATTGGTTATAACATCTGGTCTGCTATTTAGACAGCTCACAGAATAAACCGCAGGTAATGGAATTCCATATAACAATGGGCACATAGATATACTACTATTTTAACACAATCAAACTGATTGGTTAGCTTAAATGGTAGCACCAACCTTAAACGGTAAAGCAGCTTAAACCCAATTAAAATAGTAGTATATCTACATGCCCATCATTATATGAAGAATAAATTATTAATCGAGTTATAAGTGATTTTTGTTGTGTGACAAATTTTTCGCCTACCTTGAGCTGTCCTATTGGGAAATCAGTTCAAAACATACTAGTTTGACAGTATTTTCTGAAAGATCTGCCTTTACCAAGAAATGAAAATTTTCTTTTGATTATCTAATTTCTGAGTAAGAATATCTGCCAATCATGTGTTTTTTACAAAAACGAATTCTGCAATGTGTCAGAAAGGGATTTGTTTTGATTTGACAACAGTTTGAAAATATTAGTTATATAAGTTTTTAATGTTAAAGAAAATAAAAAGTCAAAGGCTGGCCTTCTGCATTATGGTATTAATTATAATAATATTATGTACAGGATGAATTATATAAATGTATCTTAAAATGTCTGCAAAAAAGAAAAAAAAAATCTTTAAGAAAATTGTTTTTATTTTGTTGCTTTCAGAATTAAAAAGAAGAAACGCCGTGTACCCAAATCTCATTTAAGGCAGGTAAAGACACACTTTCAAGGTGACGATATAGAGGAAAACAGTAAGGAGACTGTGGTGAGTATTTAATTTTGATCTCAAACAGGCACTATTTATAGCTTCATGTAGTCCTGTTATCATTTAAAGTTTTAAATTAAATTTATAATCTTGATTTGGAATAATTATTTTTTCTATTTATAACATAAGGTTAAAAATGTTAAGAAATATATCAGGGTTTGTTGATTTAAATCAGCTTGATTTTAATCATGATTTAAATCACGATTTAAATCAATTGATTTTTTTAAAAAAATCATTGATTTAAATCAGTTTTTCTTTTAAGTTATTTTTTAATAAATTTAAGGTGTAAACAAACATGATAATGTGCTTTAATATTATTTAGTTTTATATAATATATATAATCAAACATCTTTGAGAAAGATAAAGTTTAAGCTTTGTAAAAAAGTAAAATGCAAAGTTTAGAAAAAAAAATGCTTTCCAATTTCATTTGAATCAAATCATAAAATAATTTTGCAACAGTAAAGAAATCCAAGCAGAAATATATTCAATATTTGAATATTTACTCATTACTATTGCAAATACTATTTAGAAAAACTTCTGCAAGTCGAGGTAAAATAAAATTGTATGACTTTATGTGCTGTACTTTGGTGAGGCCTGTTATATATTAAGATTTGAGCAAAATCTGAATCAGTCATTTATTTATTTTAATTTAATATAATTGATCTCAGCCCTTTAGAATGGTAGAAGGTACTTTTGTAACAGTTATCGAAAAGGTTGATACTAAAAAACTTAGAGATTTAATGATCAACTAGCTTTTTACTGCAATAGATTTATCTGCTTCAGTAGAACAAATGTTTTCTGCCTTTTGGTTTGGTACTTTCAGAAATTAGAAATCAACAGATAAAACTGTTAAACCACTGCCATCGAAATACTCAATGCCAGAGGACACAAATTATGACGTATTCAATAATTGACTGAATTCTCACTAATGTTCGAATTCATGCTAGAAAATTTTGAATAGCAATTTACTTTTATTTTATTTGTGGAATATCTATCATCTTATAAAATACTGAACTTACTGATTAACTTACGATTAATTACTTCTTAAACTTACTAATGAGAATTTGGAATCCCCAACAAAAAACCAGCCATATGAGGCAACACTGTAGCATTCCTTCTCTGGCTGAATTTCTATTTAGGGATTTCAAGTTCTCATTAGTAAGTTTAAATAGTTATTGTTTTATAAGATGATAGATATTCCACAAATAAAATAAAACTGCTATTCAAAATTTTCCTGTGTAAATTCCAACACTACTGCAAAGTCAGTCGATTAGTGACGACATCTCAATTTGCATCCTCTGGCCTTAAGTATTTTGATGGCAACAATTAAACTCATTTTTCTAAGCCAGTACTTAAAAAAACAAAAGTTAAAAACTTAGTTTGCTTCCAATTTTGTTTAAAATTTTTATGTGTTGCAGATGTTTTTATTTCAATTAAAATACTGAAGGTTGAATTAATTTTTGACACCAGATTTGCAGTTTTTCATGCCTTTTGTATAATCAAGATTTTTTTCATAGCCTAAAATTTTACCTTGAAATAATATGAATCACTTATGTAAATTATGTAATATTATTAATAGATAATATTTATAACATGCATGTCTATGTATGTAAAATTTATATTATTTAAATTAAACAAAAAGTCGTAAAATAATAATAATGTGTGGCATTTTTTAAAAAAATCAAAAAAATCTGATTTAAATCAAAAAAATCCGATTTAAATCAAATAAATCCGATTGTTTTGATTTTTATTAAAAAAATCAAAAAAATCACAAACCCTGAAATATATTCATGAAATTAAATCCCACCTTATAAAATTAAATAGTGGAAACTTTCTAAAAACTGCCAGTTTGTGCTTAATGCTTCTCTGAAACTGTTAGGTAAGGTCACAAAGTTATTCTACCTGTTGTAATATTTCATTTAATTAACCTAGGATGGCAGAGAAAAATTAACACTATTTTTTATTAATAAATACATGTGACAGATGCCATTTACATGGATACAAAAACACAGATATTTTAGAAAGACTGATAGTGTGGTCAACAGAAATTTTACTCTATCCATTGAGTTCTTTTTTCAATGGGATAATCCAGATTTACTAGTTATGTACTCTCCTTTTAATTGGTTTAAAAAAATTTGCTTGCTTAGAATATCAATTGTGGCACAATCCTGGTTCAAATTTTATCAGATAAACCACTTCTTTAACTGTGGAAAAAGTCTCTTTTACAAATTCAAGTGTTGAATCCCTATCAAAGCTTATCTTACACTGTATACACATCCAGGCCTTTTTTTTAAATTATTTTTATTGGTTTTCACGACTATTGAATTACTCTAGAATATGTACGCTTGTATTTGTCTGATATAATATCAATTATGAGTAGTGGAATTAATGACTAGTCTTAGAGTTGATGTTATAGATTTTTATGAGCTGTAGCTTCTCTTAGAATGAGAGGAGAAGATTTGGAGTTCTTTTAAGAACTCTGGTATCAGTTCATTATTAAGTAAATGATGCCATGCATCAGAATTATACAGGGTGTCCCAGAAATGTTGGGGCAAACTTTAAGGAGAGGTAGGGGACATCACAAGGAAAGCACATCAGATTTGTATAGCATCCCACGGTCGGAAACACTTTCTTGGCTTGGTAGTGATGACACAAAACACAAGAAGGACAAGACACAAATAAGAAGAGAAAATATCTATTATCCTTAGTACAGCAGAAATGTAAGAAAAAAGAACATGAAAGAAACAACGATCGTCATCAAAGTAGGTGTTCAAAATTACGACCCCATGCCCTAATGCATGCAGGTGCATCTCCACTGCATGTAAGATCTAATGTTCTCTAGAAAACAACAGGAATGTCCTGAACTTCCCAGCAGCTGCAACGATGCATACAACTAGCTCCTCAAAACTTTCCAGTGTTATCTCAGCATTTTTGCAGCACTAAGAATAATAAACATGTTTTCTCTTCCTGTTCATGTCCTTTCTTTCATGTGTTTTATGTTGTCACTACTGCACCAGGAAAGTGTTTCTGACCATGGGTTGCTATGTAAATCTGAATCCTTGTGATGACTTCTACCTCCCCTTAAAGTTTGTCTCATTATTTCTGGGATACCCTGTATAAAATGTATAGCATCATTACTGTTAGAATGTCACATTTTAGAATTTTATTGCTTCTGTAATATGTTGTTTTACATAAGAATGACAAAAAGAAAACCTGGAAAAAATCAGAACAAAATCCCAAAATCGTGACAAAAACATTGGGAAAATACCTAAACTTTGATAAACTCCCCAAAATCCTAAAAGCACTCATGTTTTTCTTAACCTTCATAAGTTCAGTTTACCTTTTTAATCCTTTATTGACTTTTTAATTGGATTATTTTTATATGTAAAATATTTGTTGTAAACATTTGTGTGTCTGTCTATAACATGTCTTACTTTTATTATTTATTTTTTAGGGAAGCGAACTGAATAGTGATAACCATAATATTGAAAACAGTGAAGAAAATGAGAGTAAAATAACTGAAGAAATTGATAAGATAGCAGAATCAAAATTAGAAGAGAGGATGGAAATAGGAAAATCTGTTCCTGAAGAAAATATGGAAGCTGGAGAATCAATTCTATCAGAAAATACTGAAACTGAAACAAATCATGCATCTGAGAATGAAAATGTGCTTGAAAAATACTGGCATCAGAGATATCGATTATTTCATCGGTTTGATGAAGGAATTCAGTTAGATGAAGGTAATCAAGGATTATTTATTAATTTTTGTATCATTTTTAAATTGCATAAAATGTTACATTTGCTAAATATATATATACAGTCGAGTCTCTCTATATCGAAACTCCATACATCGAATTTCTCTATATAACGAATTTTTAGTAGGAACGATCCCCTTTTTGCATGATTACATTAAGAACAGTCTCTTTATAGTGAAATATCTATCTCCATATAACGAATTTTTTCATAAATTGGTCTTAATTTATTCAGTTTTAAAAAGCTTCGAAATCATATGGAATCAATTTTCCATTACTTATTTTTGATTTATTGTCAGTGCTGAGGTTTTTTTATGTATTACTTCTCTCCTTGTTCTTTAAATCCAACGAATTCATCCCACCTCCCACACACCTTTCCACATCCTTCTCAAAACAGAGTCAATTGGATTGATACACATGTAAAACTAAAAGAGGAATCAATGAGAGGCACATGAGAGACCTTCAAATGGAGGAAAATGTTAACTTCAAATTTTCATTTCTTGCTAAAATTTAAGCTTTTTTTTTTTGACAGCGTAACAATTTTAAAATAGAAACAACAAAAAATTACAGATTTCTTTGTCTGAAATTAATGCAAGTTTTCCTTATTTGATTTTCATTCAGCTTTCAAATAAATGTCTGTTTTCTTTTTTGAAACAGCTTAAATAATTAGGAAATAAAATGTTAAGTTAATATTTACTTTTAAACATTTCAAATTCTCAATTTAAAAAATTTCACACATTGAATACGATTTTTAGCATCATTCTTTATACATCATTTTTCTCTATATAATGAATTTTTTACTGGAACGGTGGATTTCGTTATATAGAGACTCGACTGTATTTAAATCTATTTTATTTTTAAAACTACATTATTTTTCTTTTGTGAAATTTAAATTCAAGTAATTTTATGCAATGTTAGATTGTGAAGCCATATTCGACTTTGATCATCTGTTAATTTCTTCAATTTAGCAAGATTTTTCTGTTTTTTTATGGGGGTTATTAGCAGTTTTTAAAAATAATTGCTACAATTAAGAGCAAAATGTTAGATCATTCTTATATCTATTTTTTAAGCAAATGGAATAATATATATAGTTTATTCTTTTCAATGAGCATAATGCTGTGTTTTTAAAAATACTATACAAATACAATAACAAGCATGAATAAGTAATGATTCAAGAGAAAGTAAAGATTAACTTTAGATAAAATTCTTTAAAATTCAACTTTAAAATGTATGATGAAAGTGGTAAATTCGCTGTTTTCTACGTCTATCCTTATCCAAATGACAGCAAATTTGCAGGCATATATGTATAGTAGATTTTCCTAGCCTCTCTACACAGGCAAAGATGCAAAAATCATCTTTGTATCAGTATAGATTGTTCAACTTTTATTTTTTGTAATGTATGCATATCAATTAAAGGTAGTCTTTAATTATGTTTCATATTAAATTTTGACTTTTATGTTAATTATTAGTGTAAATTAATATAAAGCTATTCCATTTTTTCCCTCTTTCACTGTCTCTCTCTTTTTAATACTTTCCAACATATTTGATAAGTGTTTATAAATTGAATTTATTTGTCTGTCTGAGCTCTAACTTGTGTAGCTATACTCTGATTTCATGTGATTGATATACATTATTGAGGTTTCACCATAACATGTTCAGTATTGAAAATGTAGAAAATAGAATGTGTAACATTCATAGTTTATTTACAGATCCGCTCAAAAGTATTCCATTACATCATTACAGTGTATGGATAAAAATCATTTGTGGTGTATTTTAATAATGCAGTAAAATACTGCATTATTAAAATAATAAAATTTATATACATTATTGGGGTGCACTAGGACATGATTATAACAAAATTTTTATGTGTGTAGCACTTATGATATATGTGCAGGGGAACACAAAAATAAAAATATTTTGTTGCAACAATAAATTCGTTTGCAACATGTTTTAATAATGTTATTCTGTTACAAACATAATGAAATTCATATGACTTTCTGAAGTGCAAAAAAATAATGATTTCGATAAAAGGTGCAAAACATTTATCTTTCATTTATGAAGTCACACCAAGCAGTCCAGTTTTATAATGGTCTATAAAGAAAAACTGTTTGCATATTATTTCAATGATGCTGCACTATTTCAAGCATACTGAAATTTATATACATTATGGAAATTTAGACAGGATACTTGCAAAAAATTATGATGTGTTTTGCATTTATCATCATTCATGTGCAAATGATTTCGGATACAATTCTATATTCAAAGTGTTTCTATTAACCCTTTCCAGCATGGGCAAAACCTGTTAGTAAGATGAAAAATTATCGATTGACACTGAAATTCACAAACGATTTTTTTTTAGATATTTTTAAATCCTTAATTTAAACTTTTATTGTAAAAGCAAAATTTTACTAAAATATTACTGGTGCCGGTTGTAAGTTTGAAATAAAAATTAGATATCCTAGACCGAAAGGATTAAAGATGATTGCTATAAGTTTGTTTCCAATTACAGTATGTGCTTTTAAATTTTAGCTAAATTTTTGCATACTACATAGAATGCATAAATTCTATAAACCATATACAGGGCTGCACATAAAAATTTGTAAGTATTACTGAGAATGAGCATGAATTGCTTAAATATGCTTAATTTGAGCTATATATTTTTAAGCTCAATGTTTATTAAGAAAGGTTTCTAGTATATAAATAATTGTATACAGGACAAACAAAAAACAATACGGCTGTGGGCCACCTATGGATAGTAATTCCAGAAAATGTGATAGCAGTATTGTTAAATAGGTTTTTGGATAACAATGTTAAACATGCATTGTATAGTAGATCTATTCAGTTTGCTAAAAACTACCTTATTTGTACATTTTCAACAATTTCCAACATAGCTGAGAAATGTTTATAATTGAATTTGCCTGTTTATGCCATCTGTCTGATCTGTGTTCTAACTCACTTAAATATTATATATTGTCATGAAATTGATGTGTGTTAATGGAGTTTATTATAGCATGTTTGGTATTGAGAATTAATTGTGTAGTTTGTATAGTTTGTTTGCAGGAACATTCAAATGAATTCTATTACGTTACAATTTTTGAGGGGGGGGGGGTTGTTTTGCTGCATATTTTGTTGATGTTATAGCATTTCAAACATATTAAAATTGGTATAATAGACAGTGATGCACTATAAAAAGTTTATTATAGAATAAGTTGTGCCTGATAGTCCTTGTTTATTTACAGGTAGAGAAAAAAAAATAATTACAGGATTGTGTTAACATGGCTGAAAGCATGTTTCCTTTTGTGGTTTGCTTTTTTAAATTAAACTAATGTTTTGTCTATAGCTTGATTAGTATAAATTCTATAGCTTATATTCAGGCAACATGGAAGATCTTGAGTATATTTCTGTTTATTGACTGTTGCAAGGGAGAATTTGGAACTAGGGTATGCATTTTCTAACTGATCTAAATTTTAACATATTATGTAGTATAGTATGTACAAATCAATAAGTCATAAACAGAGCTGCAGAAAAGAATTCACATAGTTTTCCAGCTCTTGATGGTATTTCCTGAAATTTGATTTTCAGCTGTGTTATGCATTTTGTAAACTGTTTATTTAGACATTTCCCATCCTATTAAACAGTAAACTTTTGTTCAAGTATTCTGGAAATGTTGAAAAGTGTTTCATAACATGTGCTTAGCACATGATTTTTTGTCCATGCTAAAAAATCAAAAATGTGGCCCAGGAAAATAGAGTTAAATGTAAGTCAGGTAAAATGAAAAAAGTTTAACTGCCTGTGATGTAGAATCACATATAGTATTCTTAAATTTTACATTTTTCCAAATTACATTTAAAATAATCTTTAATTAATATCTATTTTATCTTAACGCTTATTCTCGATCCCACAATAACTTTCCGTTCAAAAGAAAAGAAAGAAAAACACCTAGCATCTGCTTTATTACTGAAAAACGGCTATCAGATAAAGAGAATTCATTAAGATGCGTATTTCACCCTTGCTGGAAACAAATAAAAAAAGAATAAAGTTCGAATGTGTTTGCGGTCAGTGAAATTTCATTTTCCTCTCTGCGTAATTTTAAGTCTAACTTATTCGTTGCATAAGAGTCTTTTCATGTAGATAATGGTTGTTATGTCTTTTGAGAACATTTTCACAAAATATGCTCCTAACGTACGAATTGGCAGTCGGATTCCTTTTTGGCGTATTTTTTAGGACTGCTGTTTTCTGGTGGCCCTGCTATTAAATTCAAAATCCTTTTATTGTTTAAGCGTAACAGACATTTTGCGGAGATGATATCAGTCATTTTTCATATGCTTAATGTCGCCAATTGTGTGATGCCAATGTGTGAATTTTTCAGTGAGGAATTAATTGCCTCCCTCTCGCTTCATGAACTCAGTCATGTGAAGACTGTTTTCTTAAAAAATGCGTTCAGGCACCATCCCTAACTTTTCTGTATGAAACCCTTAAATTTTGAAGTTTACTGCAAATAAATAATTTTTCTTAAAGAGCATTTATTGTCTTAAGCGATCATAGCTTATAACTAGCGAATGCATTTTTAAAAAGAACCTGTCAACATACTTTAAATTACAGATCTACAATATATAAATTTATGGTGCCTAACACCAGGCATTCGCAAATTTTTTTTAACGTCAAGGGATGGTGCCTGCTTTTAGTTGCCTGCTTTTAGTTGCCTGCTTCGATTTGCTTGAAAGTTTATTTTCTGGACTATTTATTAGCACTTATCTGGACTATATCTGGACTATTATCTGGACTATTTATCTACCTGAGTAGTATGACATTATCTTATCCATTGGATGTTTACATGATTTTTGAAAGCCTATTCCCCCGACAGATGACTATCTATTACGTTTTCGGAATATAGACTATTAGCTATTACGAGTGTTCTCAGTTCATAGAATATAGTTTGGAGTGCCTATAGAATGCGGACTGTCGCTGCCGGATTTTTCTCTGATGGATCGCATTGGAATTGTGTCCCGGCGCCGAACCATTATTCATGTTGGATGCGGCTGATTTTTCTGGTCGAAGAATTTCACGAGGCTCAGCGTTAACAACTCCCGCTCGTTAACGCCTGGTCCTGCCGATGTAGGCCTAAGAATCTGCGGTAGATTGTGGTGACTCATACTTCATCTCCGTTCAACTCGCAGCCTTGCTTTCGGCAATATAGTGCATTTTATTTCTACTTTGTGTACTTCAGTAGTTTTTGTTTACTTCAGAGATGGATCGTGCGCAGTGTGCTCAGTGCTACAGATTTTCGTGTTTGATCTGCAATTTAATCTACATTCATAGATTAGGTGTTTTTGCGCTGGATTTTGTGTGTCTTCGATTGCCAACGTGCATATATTACATTTCTTCAAAAATTAAAAAAAAGGAATTGTCGAAATCTATTATGAAAAGAAGTAAAAAAATTAGCGCACTCGTGAGAATGCTGCCAAATTAAAACAATGGAGTGATTAAAAAAAAGATAGTGAAGAAAATAAATAAACATCTGCGGTATAAAATGTGAGTACGAGAAAATATATGCATTTTATATTTTATGATTTTAATGCTCAATCTCTATTTTAATTACATGACTTGTTTGTTATTATTTTAGAATAGTATGATGAGTGATTTTATTTCAATTATTGTTTATTATGCATTGTTTTCTCATGCTCATATTTATTTTTGTGAATAATATTAGTTAGAAGTTTTCTTAGATTACGTCGAAATATTTCATAGTTTTACAAATGCTATTTAAGAAATAAGACGCCAAATATGAGAACATGATAAAAAGGATATTTTTCATATAACTAAGTATGTATCAACTGTGCACTCTTACTGAAATTTCATTCAAAGTATTAAGACAATCTTAAAAAAAAAGAATTCAGAATATTGACTTCATAAATCGTATTTTTTTTGGATGATTGTGCTAAAGAAAAAAATCTATTATTTTACTTATTTTCTTTAAATATTACATTTTTATTTACTTTGCAATGCGATTCTTTTTGAACTATTACAATCTGACATTCATATGTATACATTTACAGTTTTATATATTTCTTTACCTGATTTTATAAGATGATTAAAAAAAAAAAAAAGAGGTTAAAGGTAAGTTAATGGTGCATCTAAAACATTCATGTTTCCAGATAAATAAGAGAGAATGTTTTTGTGTCAGACTATTATTTTTGCATGTTAGGAAAGTTAAAAAAAAAAAAAAAAAAAAAAAAAAAAAGGTATGAAGAAAGATAAATATGAATACTTGTAATAAATAAAGATGTATGCACCTCTCTAGATATTTGACACTGCCTTCCTCTTAAGATACATAAAATTGTATCATTTCAATTATATTTTATTATGCTTTGAAAATTCCATAATCAAAAGGTAAGTTATGTTTTACTGGGTTTCTATTGAGTATTATTTACAGATAATACATTATTTTTATATTTGTACTTAAAAGTAATTATCATTTTCTTTATTGCGTAATTGAATATATGTAATCAATATCTTTAAAGGAACGTGTTATTAAATATGTCTATTTAAGTAGAGCTATTTCTTGTCGCTAAATATTACAGAATTTTTCTTTATTCTGAGTACATGAAGAGGACGACTGTTTTATAACATATAATATTTAAACGTATACGCATGATTATTCTTCATCAGTAATTATAACATTATAAGAACTTTCATTTTAAAGGTTATTTCATAAAAATATATCTAGGTAATTTTCTTGAAATATCATAGTATTTCTTAGACATTTATTTGATACAAAATGGTACAAATGGTACTAACAACTTTATTTTTTATTAATCAATGTGTGTATTTGTTTTATTATATAGGTGTGTCTTTTAGATATTTGTGTATAGATATCTTATTTTTAATGTTCATAAAGTTCATTAAGTGGTATATTACGACATACCATTATAAAAATATTTTATGTGTTGCCATGTTGACAAATTTGGAAATATAATGAAGGAGGCGAGAAGCTTAAATTTGTTTTCGCTTATGGTAAACTTTTCACTTGCTTTTACTAAACTTTAAATAGTTGACAGCAATTAGACATTGAATAATTTACATTTTAAAATATTCTCGCAAATATAATATGTTTTTAGGTTTGGAGATCTTATGTGTAAAATATAATATTTCCTTTAATTAAATTATCTCAACCTGTCACAAGCTTTTCTCTTAACTTTTTAATACCTGCTCGAGTCATCAATATTATTATTAATAATAACAGAAAGAGAGATTTTATTTATTTCATTAAGGCAGTTAAAATATATAACGTACTAGTATACATTTTAAATCAATTGTATGTCGTGTTGTTGCATACCAGCACACATTAGTACATGTGAAATCTCTGTATTTTTAAATTTCAGTTAATATTTTATTTTTCTTGCTAATATTTTGAGACTGTTTTCGATAGATTTCTTCTTGCATTGTGTTATTTTCTAGAGGTAGCACAATGTCAGGAATGGTTTTTTAAGGGTTTCTTTTCCTTTTGGGGGTAGGATGGCCACTTACCTACAAAAAGGGAGAGAATGTTTGTCTTCATTTACAAAATTCATTAATTCATTTTTTAAAATTTACTATTATTCGACACTTTGCTAAATTCTCACCGTTTTTTTCATGTGCAGAACATTTTTAATTTTTTTTGATTATTTAGACATGACATTACTGAAGAATGGTCTCGCGCGACCTCGCGGTTTTCAAATTAATTCGTTAGATATTTCACAGAGATTTCCTTTTTCTTGCAACTCTTGTACATATTTGTTGTGGTTTCATATTCAACCTGGCTTTACATGCATACACATACTTACACTTCATTCTCACAAAATTATTTTTGATTATGGTTCAAAGATAACACTCGCCTTGGTTGAATTCAGTCATAATTTTTATGTACTTCTGTAATATTTTTTCTACATACTGTGTCATGATCACATTCCTTTTATTTTACTCTACAGACAAAAAAAACTATTTTGTTTTACATAATTTTTACACTCATTCATGCTGGTTGGTTTACTGTTAGGAACAGGCATTTTTCCTCTTTTGAAGTTTAAATTGTTATAAATACACATTATTTACATCTTCAATTATTTTAAACACGACATATAATGTATTAGTTCCTGGTACACATAGGAATTTTGTTCATAGAAAAAACACAAGAGTTCATCGCACATTCTTTGTTCATTGATATTACACTAGTTCATCGCTTTACTTTCCATTCTTGTTGTACATGGGGAACTAGTTACATTAATTTTTTTAAACAAAAAAATCGCTTTCTTCCTGGTCATTTTAGTTCGCCGAATAAACAACTTAGTTCATAGCATATTTACATGATTAATTATAGAAATTCTACACAGTAGTTCATCGATTTTTTCACATTAGTTCATAGAATATTTACATGTTTGTTTATAGAATTTTACACGTTTGTTCATCGATGTTTTTCACGTTAGTTCATAGAGATGGACACTTTAGTTCGTTGAAGTTTTATATTATTGTTCATAGATTGTTTACACATTAGTTCAATGAAAATACACATCTTTGTTCATAGAATATGTAACACATTACTTCTTAGAAAGTAAACCACATTTTAATGTACATTATCTTTAAGATATAATTTGGAACCTCCTTTTAATTATTTTTTATAGATAAAACAGTAGTTTTTTAATGTTTTTTTTAAAAATCCATACAACACTCAGGAAACTGCCAGCACATACGTTAAGGATTTTAATATAGGAAATAAATTATAATATGTACATGCCTTTCCACTGTGATGTAGAATCACATATAGTATTCTTAAATTTTACATTTTTCTAAATTACATTTAAAATAATCTTTAATTAATATCTATTTTATCTTAACGCTTATTCTCGATCCCACAATAACTTTCCGTTCAAAAGAAAAGAAAGAAAAACACCTAGCATCTGCTTTATTACTGAAAAACGGCTATCAGATAAAGAGAATTCATTAAGATGCGTATTTCACCCTTGCTGGAAACAAATAAAAAAAGAATAAAGTTCGAATGTGTTTGCGGTCAGTGAAATTTCATTTTCCTCTCTGCGTAATTTTAAGTCTAACTTATTCGTTGCATAAGAGTCTTTTCATGTAGATAATGGTTGTTATGTCTTTTGAGAACATTTTCACAAAATATGCTCCTAACGTACGAATTGGCAGTCAGATTCCTTTTTGGCGTATTTTTTAGGACTGCTGTTTTCTGGTGGCCCTGCTATTAAATTCAAAATCCTTTTATTGTTTAAGCGTAACAGACATTTTGCGGAGATGATATCAGTCATTTTTCATATGCTTAATGTCGCCAATTGTGTGATGCCAATGTGTGAATTTTTCAGTGAGGAATTAATTGCCTCCCTCTCGCTTCATGAACTCAGTCATGTGAAGACTGTTTTCTTAAAAAATGCGTTCAGGCACCATCCCTAACTTTTCTGTATGAAACCCTTAAATTTTGAAGTTTACTGCAAATAAATAATTTTTCTTAAAGAGCATTTATTGTCTTAAGTGATCATAGCCTATAACTAGCGAATGCATTTTTAAAAAGAACCTGTCAACATACTTTAAATTACAGATCTACAATATACTGCCGGCTTTTTATATTTGCATCTAAACTTCTTTTTTGGTGATTCTGTTTATTTTTTTTATTATATTATTTTTATCTGTGTTATTACAGTTGTTTCTCAATATTGATTTAAAACATTATGAATGTAAACATATTTTCTTCTTTCCAGAATCATGGTTTTCTGTTACACCAGAAAGAATTGCTAGACATATAGCAGAGAGATGTGCATGTGGAGTCATGGTAGATGCATTTTGTGGAGCTGGTGGCAATGCTATTCAATTTGCTTCTGTTTGTTATCATGGTAAGACTTTGCATTTTTTCAAATTGTAAAAATGTTTAAATCTTCTTGATGTATGGTGTGAAAAATTTAGCATTCCAACTTGTTTTACTCAAAATATATTGTTATTCAAAATTTTGTTTTTTTAATAAGAATAGTCAATCTTTTCTTATTTGTACATTTAAAAAATCAAATTTGATTTTTTTTTCTTTATTATCTTTGGTTTTAAAGATACAGCACTACTAATATAGGAATTTATATATTAAACTAAATTTGTGTGTTTCAATATTTGTAAATCTATTTCTTCTGTTTAATCTATAATCAATATCTTTTTTAGCTGGAAACATTTTATGTTATATTTCAACTACATTTTCAAATTTTAAGTCAATATAACAGTTTTTGCAAAATTTATAGATGATAACATACATTTAAGTTTTGATGAAATTTGTGATTTTTTATATTAACAGTAAATGGTAAGTTTTTAAAATTATTATAAGAGAATTTTGGTTTGTATGATAACTATTTTCATTTTCAGCAACTAAAAGTTTACTGAGCTTAATAACATACCTATATTTTGTGGTGATTGGGCCTATTTTCTAATAAAGTAGAGCAATGTAGGATGTAAAGACAACTATATTCGCAGACAAACATTGTAAATATGGGATATGATGAATTTTACATTTTACTCCTTTCCTTTCCGAAAAAGGAATCAAGAAAAAAAATTAAACATCTGTTTAAATACTTATATGTATTCAATAGTTGGAGACCTCATATTTTTTTAACTTTCCCTAAATCTCACAAGCGATGGGTTGGCACATGGCCAACTTCATTAGAGGAATATTCTAAAGTCTTGTATATTTTACTAATGAAAATTGGATTTAAATAGTCAGTCGTTTAGTTTTGTTTTATTAGATATTTCTAATTTAATAAAATTCCTTCAAATATAATAAAATATTTTCTGAAAATTATGCCAGATTTAAAACGATCTATATATATGGGTGATTCTCAAAATAGGGGACAATTTATGTCTTTCAGCATACAAAAAAAATTGAGAGGTTTTCTGTCATGTTTTTATATTTAGATATGTTTGTCTTAATATTATTCATTATTTGCACTCAAGAATTACTCACTTTTTAGTTAAAAACACCTTAAAATAACAGAATAAATGTTCAAAATGTCATTAGCATGGATGTCCACAGCAGCTGTGCCTTGTATGTACTAGCTTTTTCAACAGTTAATATCATGTTTATAAAATAAAACAAACGTTATTCTTTCTTTAAATTAATCAAGGAGAGGATTTATCCAATAAATTTCTTTTTAAAAATAAAATTATAGTATATAAAAAAAGAATTAAAGTTTGTCCTCCATATTCCATTTTCAAAACAAGGTCATACTAGAACAGCTGGTTATTAATTAAAATTTCATTTTAACATATGACAATAGTTTGAAAATATAAAGTTTCTCCATGGCAACAAGGAGCCATTTTATCCCAGCCTGAAAATAGAAGCATGTATTGTATTTTAAGAATAGAAGTTGAATATTAGGGGCATACATCAATTGTATGTCATTAGAATGGATAATAATTTTCATGTTTATTTTATAATTAAAATTTTTATTATACTTATTTGCATAGGACTTTTGTGTTTTAAAAAGCCCCAGAAAGGATTATTGCATTGTGATTATATTATGGCTCATAATCTTATTTAAATTAAAATTTGTCATTAGCATGGACAAATATCAGTGTCATTAACATGGTTTTTCTGTCCATGCTAAAGACTCCTATGTGCATAAATGTAATCATTGCTTATATTGTATCTTTTATAAAGTTTAATTTTACATATAAATTTAGGTATTACATTTATTATCCCTAAAATATGCATTAAATCCGTCAGAAAATCACTAAGACAGCTTCTTACATTGTTAGTATCAGAATGTTGCTCATGTAAACAAAGTTTGCTCTTTGGTAATGTTTTTATTCTCCTTATGTGTATATATGTAAAAATGGAAACAATTTGCTGAAAAGGAAGGCTAATAAATATAGAAAAAAATATTTAAACAGGAAGAAAATAAAAATTTCTTAATATATTTATTCCATGCAATTTGTTTTGTCATTAGCATGGCTCAAAAATACTAATTATTTTTATAAGTTAATTTTTAAATATTTAGCTCTGCTGACTACATGTAAAGTATACCTAATACTATATTAACAACACCTGTTTTTTTCAGAAATTTTGCTAACAGTGATTTTTTTTAAGATTTCACTTTTGAAATTGTCCCCTATTTTGAGAATCACCCATCTTTATATATAAAAATCTTCTGTGCGTGTGTATGTAATTGAATTCCTCCTAAACGACTGGACCGATTTTGATGAAATTTTGTGTGTGCGTTCCAGTGGATTCGAGAATGGTTTAGATTCACATTTCATCGAAATTGATTCAGTACTTTTTTAGTAATTAGGCAAAAACTAATAGTTAGTGATTTTTCGCTAATTAAAAGTGCTATAAATATAAAAGAAAGTCTGGATTTCGTATTAATCACAGCACAAAAAAAATCTACCGAACCAAAAATCTTGGAAATAGGGGTAAAAATACTTCTTATAACATCGAGTGCCCGCTAAGAAGGGATTTTCGAAAATTCCCCCCTAAGGAGGGTAAAAAAAAGAACGAACTTTTAAAAAATTCCTTTAAAATCGGCTTTTGTAGTTATTTTTCAACTGATAACATATTTTAGTACCTTTTTGCATTCTGAATCGAATGGTACTAAGCAAATTCATTTAAATCCAGTAGTTCGTGAGATAATTCACACTTTCCTAATTTGGTGATGTCTTTGTCGCAAAAACCTAAAATTTTGAATCCTTATCTATATATATAAAAGAAAGTCAGGATTTCGTATTAATCACAGCACAAAAAAAATCTACCGAACCAAAAATCTTGAAAATTGGGGTAAAAATACTTCTTATAACATCGAGTCCCGCTAAAAAGGGATTTTCGAAAATTCCACCCCTAAGATGAGTAGAAAAAAGGACGAACTTTTAAAAAATCGGCTTTTGTAGTTATTTTTCAACTGATAACATATTTTAGTGCATTTTTTCATTCTCAATCGAATGGTACTAAGCAAATTGGTTTAAATCTAGTAGTTCGTGAGATAATTCACATTTTCCTAATTTGGCAATGTCTTCGGCGCAAAAACTCGAAATTTTGAATCCTTATCTTTATATATATAAATCTTCTGTGCATGTGTATGTCACTGAACTCCTCCTAAACGACTGGACCAATTTTAATGGAATTTTGTGTGTGTGTTCCAGTGGATTCGAGAATGGTTTAGATTCACATTTCATCGAAATTGATTCAGTACTTTTTTCGTAACTGGGCAAAAACTAATAGTAAGTAATTTTTTGCTAATTAAAAGTGTTGAATAAGTTCGATGAATAGAGTGCGGACGGAATGCCCGAGAGGTCTAAGGCGCCAGGATATAAGCTCTGCTTCTCGAAGAGAGAGATCGCGTGTTCGAACCCCGCTCCTGTCAAACGTGTATGCTTTACAGTAATATAGCCTGTATTATAACTTTTAACAAAAAAGAGAAAAATAAACTTTTCTATCAAAAATTGAACCGACTTCAAAAAATAATGAAGAGTGAAAAATAATTTCCTTACATAATTGTAATAAGAAATTAAATTAAGAGCGTAGTGTTTATTGTGCGTATTTCTATATTTAAGTGCATTTATTTGATTTTCTGGTGTCCGTGCCAGGAAGGACAACGTCTGTCGGGTTCGCTAGTATATATATATGTGTGTGTGTGTGTGTTTTGTAATTAATTATTTTTTAAAATAGTTATTTAAATGTCTATTATTAATAAAAACTATTTGGTTTCTAATTTAACTTTGATATTAACTGTCAAATGTGACTGAATGCAAAGTGTGATTGCTATCACATGGTCAAAATTGATATTTGTAAGTTTATCTTTTATATAATTAAATTACAGTCTAATTATTTCTCTTTGACATGATTTTTCCTTTGAAATCAATCAATGATAATTCAATTATATTATTATTTTGTTTTTCCTGTTCTCAATGGCGATTATCTCTGTTTGATATAATTTGGCATTAACAAGTTTTTCCAGAAATTGATGTTTATTTGTAGTATTACATAATGGCTCTCTCTCTCTCTCTCTCTATATATATATATATATATGTATGTATTGCACTATCATATGTGGCACAGAAATCACAATTATTTGTTAATTGTTTAATGGCAACACTGAAATGAAACACATCTTATTGGTATAGAAGTCCTTTGGTTGGATTTAGGCCATGGTAAATTGGGTTTATTTGCATTTTGTTCTTTCACTGCTATTATGAAGCTTCAAAATGTTATTATATTTGTTTTTTCTGTTCTTAAAATAAATAAAAGTCATGAATTTTAAGCATTTCAGTTTCAAATTAAAGTTTGGTATTATAAAAGAAATGAGTTAAAGGATCACATTTTAAATTAAATTAATGAAATACGAAAAAATGCCATGTGTCCAATGTTTGATGATTTATCAGGCTAGCATAAAAATACTGAGTTCTTGATTTCTTGGCACAGATATCATATATGCACCATATTAATGGGATTTTTTTTTCTGACGTCAATTTGGCTAAAACTTCATTTTCAAGTATCAGTTGCATAGATATTTTTTTAAACTATTTTCTATTATTTTAAAAAAGGAAATAAGAATGAATTAAAAATAATTTATTAATAACTATAGAACAAAACAGTTTACGTCATTTTAAAAATTAGAAGTACATAAACAACAATAGCCGGGTTACCATATGGGACATATGTCGCGGCAATATAGTGCATATACAGCATCTATGCCAGCTTCGCTTTCAAATACAATTTACATATATATTTTTAAACTATTTTCTATTATTTAAAAAAGAAAATAGTAATACATTTTTTTTAAGTTTAATAATTATAGAACAAAACAATTTATATCATTTAAAAAAAAGAAAATAAGAGTAAATAAATAGTTTATTAATAAATAAACAATAGCTAAGTATGTGAGGTATATAATTGCCATTTTGTTGCAAAAAAAATGTGGTACAAATAATATATATATGTGCCTATTTCTGTAGCAGAATCTTCTAATTTAGCAGAAAAATAAGCAGTTAAAATTATGAATAAAAGCAATATGATTTAATGCTTGGAATACAATTAAGGGAGACCAAACTGGTCGCCAAAGGTGGCTAGTACATTTAAAATGTCTTATTTAAAACAATTTTCTTATCTCCCTGTCAAAAAATGGTGGTAGGCAAAATTTATTATGTATATTTTATCTTACCTTTTTTATTTATTTATTTATTTATTTATAACTGATGCAATTTTATCAAACATGAAAACAGATTTTAACAGTAGCTGGTTCAGCTTTAAAATTACTCATTTGAAGAGAAATGAATGGAAACCTGTGCACAGGGAGATCACCACTGCTTTTTAAATTATAATTCAATCTATTGTATTGTTTTTAAAGTTAATCATATTAGCATGTTTTTAGACTGCAATGCCTGAATGGCAATTGGAGAGCATAATTCATAAGGGCAGTCCTTAATTTAAAACAGGGGGTAAAAAAAATATATATATATATTAAGATAAATATACAAAATAAAATTTTTTATAATACAGTTTTCATTATATTTGATCAGAGAATTCTGAAATTAAATAAAGAAAAATTTTCTATGTGAAAAGCTGGTGTTTAAAAATCTGGAGATTTTAGAAGCTCTGTCATTTTGTTATTATCTCCACTTATATTTGATCAACATAACAATGAGAGCTAATGACAAATAGTTCAATTCTCTTTTTATAGAAATGGCAAAAATAGGAAAAAAAGTTTTCAGTCAAAAAAATATAAAAACATGTTTTTTAATTATAGTAAACATTAAAAAACCTCCATGTTGTAAATACCTACCAACCCCTTGTGCTTATTTCTAACAGGTAAGAAAGTAAAATTGTATTTTAATTTTTGGGTGTTACACTGTGTACAATATAATTAATTTCTTGTGATTACACTTTTTTTTTTTTTTTCTGTAGGAAAATAGATTGAAAAAAAAATGCTTATTGAATTTAAAATGTTTTAAAGAAATTTTTAGTTATGTTAAATGGTATTTGTAATATAGTAGACCTTCCCATATAATTCAATACAATTATCTTCCAGTGGGCATGGTATGATCTGTATAGTATTATAATTTATAACTGCACACTTTTCAAACGAAACATACACTTTATTAAGGCATGAATTAGAGCTTATATGCTTTTACTGTAGAAATTAAAGTTTTCAATTGTTGAACTTTTTTTGCAAAATTTTCAGATGGTATATGTGCAATTTAAAAAATGCTTATTTGTATTAATTTAATATATTTTTGTCACATGTATCTTGCTTATAAAATACTAAGCATCTGGTGTTTCAATTTTATAGTTTTTATAATTATAGCTGTATCTGATCATGTTAACAATTTTATTTAATTATTCCAGTCATTGCCATTGACAAAGATCCCAAAAAGATTGAACTTGCTAAACACAACGCTACAGTTTATGGTGTTGCCGACTATATTGATTTTATTGTTGGAGACTATCTTGACCTAGCCCCGAATTTGAAAGCAGATGGGGTCTTCTTGAGTCCTCCTTGGGGTGGCCCTTCATATGCTGCTGATGCTGAATATAGCATTGATAAGATAGAACCAGATATATATCCTTTCAGTGTTACTAATAATTATATGTTCATATTTATTTTTTTATATATTTTTCTGTATTTAAACTATTTAAATTGCAACCAATGTAACTGCATTTACATTCAATAAGATCTTTTGATTTGTATGTGTGGGGAGGGTATATAATTTTCATCTATATTTAAAAAAGATTTATAATATTTTGTTAATTTTATTACAATAAGCAGAAAATTCTGTTTACATAAGTTACATTAAAAATTACACTTTAGAAATTATTTACTTTCCAGTAGCTATAGTGAAAATGTTCAAGTAAAATTAATGAAAAGTGCAGAAGTGGGGTAAAATTAAAATCAGGGGTTCTTTTTTAAGTACATCATGCTGGAAAGGGTTAATAGATTGTAAAAACTGTTTTATGAATAACTCTTGTTGAAGCCAGATAAGACATGATATAATTGCTGTATAACAATGTGTTATTAACAATTTATCTATTCTGTGTAGATCAAGCAATTTGGTGTATCACATTGATCAAGTTTAGTTTAGAAAAAAATGATAATAAAATTTTTAAGTATAGAAAACTAATGTCCCACCGTCAAATGTTTTTAGTAAAATATTCATAATTTAAAGTGCATGTGTGTGTTTCTGTATTTGTTTATAAATTCTTTTGCATTTTGAAAGTGTGTTTCAAACTGCACATTGCAAATGAACTTAATAAAATATGTGATGTAGTAATAGTATAGAAAAGCATCCAGCACGATTTTTTCACCCCATTTTGATAAATTAAACTAAATGTGTGTTACAAATGAATGACTTTTAAATGACAATTTTTAAAAATGGACTGTGTGAAAAAATATTTTCAAAAATGTAATTTAAAAAAAAAGAGAGACATGTTTTTTGTTTTATTCAAAGTAGGGTTGTAAAGTAAAGGATAGGACTCCCTTTGTTTATTATACATATTTTATCTTATCTTTTTATTTATTTAACTGGTGCTATTTCATCAAACATGAAAACAGATTTTGACAGTAGCTGGTTCAGCTTTAAAATTACTCATTTGAAGGGATAGGACTCCCTTTGTGCCAATTCTTATATTTTATTGGCAACATTTTCTCTAAACTAAACAAATTTACATACAACATATCAACATGAATAGGAGAAATGTACTATAAAATTTATCTTTTAAAAATAGTGGTGCCAATAAAATATAAAAATTGACTTAAGTGGGAACCATAAAAGAGTAAACCATAAAATTGCAAGGATAAAACAGCTTTAGTGATAGGTCATATGATATGAAATAACAAATATTAAGTACCATAAAGTAAAATTAATTTTAAATTGCCATGAAGGATTAGTAAATTTAATTGTGGGGGGGGGGGGATGTTTCAAAACTGAATTAAAAATATATTTGTAAGGTATAATATATATTACATAAAATAAAAATCAATAATTAATCACAAAGTTTAATTTGAAATCAGGCAATGTAATTCAATTTTATTCAATGTGTTGTATCTTTTTTACAAAAGTTTGCTGAACTAATTTTAATTAACATTTTCTAATATCAAGTGCTTGTAAAATTACTTTGATTAGTGTAATTTGTTGCTAATTCTAAAATAATAAGTATCAAAATAATTCGTCAAAATTGAATTTTTACTGCTTTTTATACCAATTTATTTGCATTTGGCCAGTGATGAATGCTTTGTACATTCTTGGTATTCATTAATTATGTTTTCTTTGTTTTCTACAATATTTGAACCAAGTTTGTTTTCTGTGTTTACTTTTTATATGTTAATTTGTCTGATTAAAACGTTTCATATTTTTTTCATCATAAATTAATATAATTCTTGTATTCCAAATTTTTAAGAAAATGTTATTTCCTTAACTTTTTTTACTTATAAAGTATTTGAAGTTTCTAGAAAAATTTCAGACAATATTGCCCTTTTCGTTCCTAAAAATACTATTATTAATCAGGTAAGTTACATGCAAAAAGTTTGTTTTTATTTTTCTGTTAATTTTTTAATACTTCAAATCGTTTATTCTAGATCAAATTTTTAAAGATAATTGAAATTTATTCTTAGGTTATTTATTCATTAATGTTTCAAGAAAATTAATGGATTTAAATTCTTAATTGATATTTTAATTTCTAAGGTGGAACGCTTGTTCTTTTTCATTCCTTTAAGTGGTTTGCCAGTATTTTCCAGTTTTCTCAAAACAACTTAAATAGATAATTTAAGTTGTAAAAATGAGACATAAGGGGTTTTTTATATCACTGACTAGGATCCTACCTGATCGGTCCAACTGAATGCATTAATATCTGGCAACAATTCATAAGTTTGTCTTATCATTGCATGGTGGAAATCTACTTGATTAGTCTTTAGGCCATCGTAGTTACAAAGTTTTTAAAATTGTCTTAGTTTTTTTCCCCTGTGTTAGCTGATTAATAAACCAAAACTGTACAGAACAGCAATGTCTTGATGGGTAGATGATATACTTGATTTTTTTAAGCCAAGTCTGTGCTGCAGGCTTAGCAGAGAGGATTGTTTAGAAAGGCGAGAAAGTAATTAGTTTATTAAAAGTAAAAAAAAAAAAAAAAAAAAAAAATCACAATGCCAAGTTTAGAAAGAAACAGAAAAAGAAAATATTAATACTTTATGAATGGTTCTATGAAAATGCAGGAAAGCTCATAGATGCTCAGAGTTTTTTTTTTTTTTTTTTTTTTAACATTAAAATGTATTGATTAAGATTTTAAATGGCATTCCAAAAACTAAAATATAGTACAGTGAAACCTCCGAATAAGGGACACCTATGGGACCGGAACTTTTGTCCCTTAAATAGAGGTGTCCCTTATTCGGAGTTTTTTCACATTATTTTTAATTCAGAAGGATATAAAAATAACAAAGCATCAAAGGAGAAATTTAAATGTATCTGAAGTGTATCAATTACGTTAATCAGACAAAAGGAAGAAAAGAGAATTAATTAAAATTTTCCATTAATTACTAAATTATTAAATTATTTGTAGAAATATTGATTTGTATTTTCTGTGCATATTATGTACATACAAAAGTATAAAAACATTTGAAAAAAATTTACTTGAAGTAATCAGTCAAAAAAGGATTGTTTTGCAAATTTCAATATTTCTATGGAAATCTTTGAAGTGTTCATTTACCATATTTACAATTCTCTAATACCACCAATATATCCTCCTCCCCCCCCCCCCCCCCCCCCAGTGCCGGAACTAGCCTTTTTCGCGCTTAGGGCAAACATGGATTTTGGTGCCCCCCCCCCCCTCCCCTTCACCTTCCACATATATGCATTCTTTGTATCAAACACACCAAACAAAATCTTAATTTGGTGCCCCCTTCACCTTCTATTCTGGTTGCGCCCGGGGATCACGTGCCCCCTCTGCCCACCTCTAGTTTCAGCCCTCTCCCCCCCCCCCCAAAAAAAAGTATTCCAACGCTTTACGTATTTTAGGACAACAAATCTCTACACTCCCCTACTCATCAAGCAGAAAACGTTTTGACTCAGAATTCATTTATTTTTTATTTAAAATGTTTTTAAGTTAAAAATTCATTTTCAACAGAAAAATATAAAATTGGAACGCTTGACTATAATTTCAATATGGAAGCGATTTGGAATTGAACTGTGTTTTGATTTTTTTAAATAAATAAATCACCTATTGAGTTATATGCGATTTTGATCATGTGACAAAGATGTTTTTTACCCTTTCTTGAGTAGTTATTCTTCTTTCGCATAGAAATTTGGTTCAAACCGTCCACTTTGTCAATATTTTCTGTAAAATCTATTGCAGTTGAAAAAAAAAAAAAAGTGGTCGATTACACATTTTCTGAACAACAACACTTGCTAGCTTCAGGCATTTCCGAATAAAAATAAAACTTATCTCTAAAAAGTTGCCATTTTTGGATTTGAAAACAGCCTAAAAGCATCTGTAAAGTTCATTATTTCAAAATTTTCTTTCTTTCTCCAATTTCAGAATCATCCTCACAATTTTCGGCATTACTTTCACTGCGGATAAAGGCATTGATGTCGAATCAGAATTCTGGGTAAATAAATGGCCGTAAATTGTGTCGTACGCCTCTGTATCAACATGACTGTCTGTTTGATAAGGTCACAAAAATCTGTATTTTTATTTTCATCAAAGACTACTTCATTATCTGAAATTCAAAAACCAGTCCCTTTAATCTTATTTTCAAGTGTCCCTTAAATAGAGTGTCCCTTATTCAGAGGTAAATACATTACACGTCCTATACCTTGGGACTGGGACCAGAGGTTTTGTCCCTTAAATAGAGGTGTCCCTTATTCGGAGTGTCCCTTATTTGGAGGTTTCACTGTATATAAATTTGTTGTTATGCAATTTTTATTTTTGACATTTCATTATTGAAATGATTTGTTTTGAAAGTTTTTTTTATTATGGATTTATTTTACTTATTTATTTTTTGAAAATTACTATTGTTCTGTATTATCTTCTCCTTTATCGTGTATTTTTATATAATTTTAATTGTCATGACTATGTATAATTAGGATGAGCGAAGCGAATCCTCTTCTAGTCCACTCAAATTACAATTTGTCGTACACTTTACAAAAAAACTATTCAATATTTTGACTTCAAATTAAACACAAAAATAAATTATGATCTGTAGATTTGCACAATATAATTTTTTTACAGTAAAACGTTAAAAAAATTATTATTTTAATTAATTTATTTTACATGCATTTCCAATACGGACGCATTTTAGCAAATAAATAAAAAATGAAACGCGTATATTTTCAGAAAAAAAAAAGTATAAATCATGGAGTAAGTGATTATAGATAGAATCATGATTAATTTATTAAATAAAACATGTTTTCATTATGCCGCAAAATCGTTTGCAGATGACACTTAAACATTTTAAAAGAAATGTATTATGAATTTTTTTTTTTTTTTTTTTTTTTTTTTTTTGTAAACTGGCAACAAAATAATTGTAAACAAATAAAATTGATTGTTAAATTTGTTATATAAATGAAAAATTAAAAGAACTGTGTGAAGTTGTTGGCTCGATTCAAGCTCTTTATAAATGTATTAAAGGAAAATTGGACGATTCAGAAACGACAAATAGACTTTAACCATTTCTTAATTTATCATTTGGATCTAAAGTAATGTTACGTTCTTATTTGTGGACCGAAAAAGGTTTAGTGAATGGGACTTTAGACTTTGTTGCACATATTAAAGAAAAGCAGTAGCCACCAGACCAGATATCGCGAATAATCATGGATAAATTTGAATACTGCAGTAATTTAACTTATAAGAATTGGTGCGTACCGATTCCCCCAATAATTAAATTCTGGAAAAATGGAAGCATAAATTGCTCAAGGAAAAAATTTCTTCTGTAGTTAGCTTTTGCTGTTACAATTCATAAATCCCAAGGTTTAACATTAGATGAAGCAGTCGTAGATATTGAGGATATATAGACACCAGTTGGCTTAAAAACGTACGTAACGTTGTCGAGAGTGAAAATCTTTCAAAATTAAGCATTCAATAGAAATTTTCCTTACGAAAAATTCTACAATATCAAAAATTCTCATACGCTAACGTGAATAAAAACGAAGAAATTAAAATGTTTTACAGTTAAAAATTCATAGTATCAACGAAAGCAGATTTCAAATGTTTTTCCAGAAAATAGGATTTTGAATAAGTAACTTTCTTCAAGTTCTCTTCAAATATATTATTCTAAAATAGCTATTAAAGATTATCGGATGTTGATTACAAAGATTGGAAACATGCATATTTCAAACAATTAAAAAACACCAGTGGCTACTGGAGATTGTAAAAACATCTTTAAAAGAGCTTTTAGTTGAGAATTCAAAAATATTTTGTAAAAGTTTGCTTCGAAAATATCTTATTACGCCAGTCTTACATCATAAATAAAAAATTAAAATGCGCCAAAACATAAAATAACGTTTTTGTTTAATAAAGATGCAAAAATAATATAAAAAAATATTGTTACTTTCAAATATCTGTTTTATAAAATAATGCTTCGCGAATCCAAACAAAGCATGGCTTTTGCTAGTATATAAATGCTTTCCTTGTATCACCTTACTCCTTTCATTCTGTTATAAATATTTTTGTGTCAAAACTAAGAATTATATGTAAATGTATAAACAAATTTGATCTGTTTCAGGGTAGGTAGTATATAAGTTATCAAACTGATTTTTAAAAATGTGATGCCATTTTATCTTTCTTAAGAATGTGAATAATATAAACTATATAAAAGCTTTCAAAATGTCAAAAATGCTGTTGATAAAATGCCTAAATTTGTTATGTTCAATTATAAATTTGTAACCATCAAAATGATTTTTTTAATAAATCATTTTGATTTTTGTAATTCACTGTGAATAAAGTTTGGTATTAATAAAATATGTTATGAGATATTTCGAAAAAAAAAAAAAAATCGTAACCATGAGACAGATTAATTCTGCTGTAATTCTATTAAATTGACTTTGATGAATGGGTATCATTTGATTTATTTTAGCAATGTAAGTATGTAACATAACCAACCATTATACTTATGATGCTCATTTTTGAAAGGCAGTTTGACAAGATGTCAATTTTGCTGTGATATATTTCACAATTTCTTCCCTACAAGAAAAATTCAGGAAAACCCAATTTGAGGAAAATTAGAATTATATGGCAAATGATTAGCTGTAAGATGAATATGACATTGTTTATAAGACAAATATAAAATACTCATGCATTTTTAAATTAGTTTATTAATGTTCATTTGTGTATGAGCTAACATCAACTAAATACTTCACTCATTCTAAATTCTCTTCCAGCAGCTGTCCTATTGCTTTAACCAAAACCTCTTGCTGTTGTTCTAGATTCATTTTTTTTAGATTTCTATGTAAAAATATAGTATAACAATTTGATGGTAGTAAAAAAATGTCTGAATTCAACACTTTTTTTAGTATAGTACTTAAGATTATCATGGGCTCAGGCGATTCCGGGTGGGTCAGTTAATAAACTTAAACTAGGATTTCCCTCAGAGGGATTAGTCTGAGCGATATTGCTGAGAACATATATTTAATAACAATTTGCAAAAAGTATAAAAAAAGAAAGAACAAAAAATACCACATTAAAAAAAAAAAAATTTAATTTTAGAAATTACAACGACTATTTGGAAAAAAATATTTTCAAAGGCTATAACTTTAGGTTTATAAATGATTTCTATATTTAAAAAAACCAATAATAACATTTTTAAAATTATCAAAACGTAGTTTACATAATAACAGAGTTATATTAATATGCCTGGACATTTAGATACATGTTAATATTCCTGAGAGAATCATAAACAAATATTAAATGAAATTTCAGTTTAACAATTTTCGGTACTGTAAATTTTTAAATTTCTAAACATTGCACACCATTGTATAAAGAAAAAAAAAAACCTTTAAATGCAACTTGTTTGAAACCTGTACTGCAATTTGTTATTGAGTTATTCATTTTTTGTTAGTTTTTAATATTTTTTTTTTTTTTTTGGTCATCGTGGCAAAAACATTCAGATATACTTCAGATTTCCCAATTTTCTACCAAATATTTTCGAAATAGAAAGTCTATGTTCCAAAAAGTTAATTAAAAATGTGCTTGCGATACGTTATTTTGGTACTTCTAGGTTATCCCATCGACCAAAAAATTATCTCCAAACTATAAGATTAAATGCCAATAATGGATGATCATGAATGTCACATTCAATGACATTAAATGCGATTCACGTGTTTAAAAAGTCATTAAGGGATTTTTATTTCGACTTTTTATTAATATTTTTATTAATATTCTTCTAATTATTTGTTTTTTCGTTATTAAAAATAAAAATTATATCAACATGTATAATTTGGCTATTAGTTTGGCGATTTATATAAATTGGCGAAATTGGTCGACGGTATAACCTAGAAGTACCATTATTTTTAATTGATTATATAGTGCCACAAATTTAAATGTCAAAAATGAGAAAAGTAAATAGTAGAAATGCAAAATATTATGTAAAAATTCCTATAAACGGTCAAAAAATGGGAAAGCAAACTATGCAAATCAGCTATGCATGGGTATAAAATTGAAAGTAACTAATGCATTAAAAGTAATGCAAATGATAAAATACTAAAATATCTTAAATCGGAATTTGAACTCTTTGAAATGACATAAAAAATATAAACAGTACAAAAAATTGCATAAATCATGATGGTTGAGTAGAATGAGAGAATTTGTTTACATGGTGTGTAGATAGTTAATACAGAATAGTTGGTAATATAATATCTACATCTGTTTTATATGGATACAATGAGGTTCTCAATGGGAATTTAGGGAATTATCTATTTAAAAAATGGCATATAAAAATCCCGAAGACTCCAACAAAGAAATGCATTACGTCGTTCGAGTGTGTCCCAGATATGCTTAATCAGATTTAAATGGATTATACTGCTGGCCACTACATACACTGTTTTTCTTTCTTTTCAACGTTTATACTTATTTTTACTCATAAGTATGGCGTAGATGTCATATACGTACCAAGTTGGCGCGATTTTTTCTGTCACCAAATTGGTGAAAACTTTGATTTTGAATACTGCTATAAGTGTTAATATTTTCAATTTATTGTTTTATGTATATTTTTTATTATGTTTATTATTTATAACTTTTATTTATTGCTTCTAATATTGTTTCTTTTTTTTGGTACTACTTGATTATACTGATGACCAAAAAAGTATCCCCAAACTATAAGATTAAATGCCAGTAATGGATGATCGGGAATGTCTCATTCAATCACATTAAACACGATACATTGCTTAAACCTTTCAGGGGCAATGCATTTCTGCTTCAAAAATGATCAAATAATTAATTCCCACTGATATTTACGAACAAATTTAATTGAAAATAATCTAAACCGTTTCGTCACATATATTATAAGATCAAAATTGTAATAAAAAATTACTGGTACCAGTTGGCAATTTAAGTATTAAAATTAACCGTTTGCAGACTGCAAATGGTGCCCCTCAAGAGGTTAAAATGCTTTTAACCCAACTTAAACTCATATTTTATTTAAACACGAAAGAATTGTTTACAATTTGCACGCGTGAAATATAAAAGATGCTAATGCCGATTATAAAACGCAATTATAAAAAGTATCGCATTTAAGAATTATGGCCTCTTTATTTTCAATTAACGAAAAAAAAAAAAAAGATTTTTTTTTCAGTTTGTTTTTTAAGTTTTAATATGGTTTATTGCACTTAAATGAAAATTGTTTGCATATTTTCTTTGCTCCATGTGCTTCAATTTGGAAATCTAATTAAAACTTCCAGCTCGTGAAAATGACGCACATTAAATTTTCGTGACATATGTAGCCAAATTGTGTGTTTTTATCAGTTTTTTAAATATAATTTTAAAACTATTTTGAACTTATTTTTCGTAGTAAGTGCATTCAGTAGGTTACCTTCATAGGTGCCTTCTGGTACAACCAGAATCAAAATCCGTCAATTATTTTTTTAGATTTCCTTGACGGAATAAGATTTTTTACTTTTACTATCGTTATGTACTATGTGTATAAGACTTCGCTTCGCTCAGATAATTACTATTACTCCATGTGTTCTGGTTCGGCCGCCTATGAAAATATCCAGCCGGTGAAAAGTGACGCACACCAAGTTTCTGCGACGCATGAAAATAAATTGTGCTTTTTGATCATTTTTTTAAATATAACTTTTAAACTATTTGGAACTAATTTTTCGTAGATGGTGCATTCACCAGATTACCTTGATAGGTACCTACTGGTACAAACAGAATCAAAATCCGACAAGTACTTTTTGCGATTTGCTTGACGAAAGAATTTTTTTTACTTTTAATATCGTTACGTACTCTGAGTATAAGACTTCGCTTCGCTCAGACAATTAAGCATGTAAAATTTGCTTTGTTTCATCATAGTTGTTTAATTAGCAAACTGGCTTTTGTGAATAATATAGATTACTAATTTTCTTCTATAAATCCAAAAGTTGCCTAAATTTGGTATATTTCAGTATATCTCTGTAACCATGAAACGAGTTTTATTAAATGAGGAATTGTTTGATATCTACTTCAATGTCTACTTCTTATTATAATAACCCTTTAAAATAACCAAACACTGGTAAACACTTAGTAAAATGTTTACTTTTAAAAATAATTAGCAAAAAAAATATTAGTAATTAAAAAAAAAAAAATTCTGATTTTCGGCATTCAGAACTTGGCATGTCATATTGTCTTTGTATACATTCATTGCACAAATTTTGCGGTTGTTGTAACTCACGACCTAATTCATGCAAATTCATCAAACTTTATTATCAGTTACCCCTTGCTATACAGTATATACTCGTTTATAAGTTGAAGAATTTTAAAGAAATTTTGGCAGTTGAAAAGAGATGGTCAATTTGTTAGTAAAAAAAAAAAAAAAATACATTTTATGCAGATAATCGGTAAATGTGGAATTCTTTTAAGTAATCACATATGGGTTTTAGGTTGGGGAGAGAAATAAAAATGGACAATAGTCATTTCCCTGTGATTGATAAAAAATCTTAAAAATAATATCTGTAATTGTTCTGTACCTATTTTCTCTTGGGATAGAGTCCCCTTCAATACAGGAGTATTCCTTTCAGCATTTTAATCCCCTTTTTAAAAAAGAATTCAGCTTGAGAATGCTTCTAAATATCTCTTCTAAAAGTCAATATAAAGAAATGCTTTATTTTAGCAGTCTAAGAAATTGTTTACAACTTCTTGAATAGATTTTTAAAAAGGGTCATTAAAATGATATGAATAGATTTCAAATTTTTTGGTTTTAGATAATTATACAATTAAAAAAAAAAAAAAAAAAAGTCTGATTAGAAACATAGAAAAAAAAGTGTTTACTAATTTAATGAAAATTAATATATTTTATCCTTGATTACAAATCATTTTTCAAAGTATTGCCAGAAATGTGGTTCAACTTATCTACAAAAATTCAATTAAAATTGCTTAAGAATAAGAAAGGGAGGGGGGAGGGGGTTGATTTGTGCACAAGTATATATGGTAAATTGATTCTAATTATATTTTGGTGTATGTGAGCTAACAGATGATAATGTTGTGCTGTATTTTTCATGATTTTTAAGATTGCTATATCACAAGAACTAATAAACAGAATGTCATCAAACTTCAATTTAGTTAATTAAACTTATTGTTTTGCTATCCAGTATAATGATTATATTCTATAGCACCCAGCCCTTTTTTCTTGACTGTGGTCCTTAAGGTGTTATACACCATGTGTCTTGATCAGGAGGTCAGCCTAACATTGCACTAATAATAAGTTGGTGCTTGTTTTATTAATCCTGAAAAGATGAAAGTTTGAGTGAATTTAGCTCGGTCCACATCCTGGAATCAAACTGTGAGTCTACAATGAAATGTCTTGACTAGCATGCTACTGGACTTTTGTATTTTATTAGACAGCATAATTGGTACTGATTGATGATTTCCTAACAGCTACATCTTGGCATCTATTGGATAGATAGGTATTATAGATATGGACAAATATGCAGTAGCGTATGTATATAGTATAGATATGCAGTAGGTAGCTAGTATGCACAAATTTAATATATAAGATGCTTTTTCTGAAAAATTATGCTGATTTAATTTCGGCACTGATCACTCAACAGGAGATAATGTTATACTTTAATGTGGAAGGCTATATAACTGAGTCACAGCCTGATGCATATTTTAATAAGCATAGTTTGACATATAATTGAATTCAATGTTGTAATATTGCTGTAATTCTCATAAATTGCAAACACATTCTAATCCAAATTTCTTTATGTTTGATTCCAATCTTAGCTGTGAAGTTACTTATAAAGTATATTTTTACTGAAAGGAGTCTTTTTACAAATAACTATAACTACATGTTAAATTTTAAAATACTGTACAATGTTTTGAATTCATAATTGGTGTGTAGATGTACTATTTAATATATTAAAATGGAATTATTAATGTGTCAAATATAAAAGATAATTTTATGGCCACAATGCACTGATTTTGACTTACTAGTAGAGCAATATAATCAGATTCTAATGTATTTTGCTAAACTTAGTTATAAGTATGTTGAGTGTATCTATTTCTGTCTCTTTATTTCTTATCATTGTTCTCTTTTTTTTTTCTAGCTAGTCAAATTGTCTGGAGAAGGTAACAGTGTTGAAATAGAGCAGAATTTCTTAAATAAAAAAGTTAAAACTATCACATCATATTATGGTGAATTTGTCAATCAAAGAAGTGTTGAAGAGGATCAATCAAATTAAAAAATTTTAATATTTTCAATTTTAATATTTTCACTGTAAAAAAAAGCATTTTCACCAACTTGTCTGTATTATTTCATATTTCATGTATCACAAGCTTTAAATACTTAATAAAAGAAATTTAAATTTTATCATGTGTGCTTTTATTTGTGTAAGGCATTTATGTACGTTTAAATGTTGAACTTTTAACTTATATTTGCTTAATAAACATAGGGAGGATTCAAAAATTTCAACTTGAAGCAAATTAATTTCTAACTCATGATATGTGCAATATATGTACTAGCAAAAGCCATGCTTTGTTTGGATTCGCGAAGCATTATTTTATAAAACAGATATTTGAAAGTAACAATATTTTTTTTTATTATTTTTGCATCTTTATTAAACAAAAACGTTATTTTATGTTTTGGCGCATTTTAATTTTTTATTTATGATGTAAAACTGGCATAATAAGATATTTTCGAAGCAAACTTTTATAATTTTTTTTTAAATTTTCAACTAAAAGCTCTTTTAAAGATGTTTTTACAATTTCAAGTAGCCACTGGCGTTTTTTAATTGTTTGAAATATGCATGTTTCCAATCTTTGTAATCAACATCCGATAATCTTTGATAGCTATTTTAGAATAATATATTTGAAGAAAGCTTGAAGAAAGTTACTTCTTCAAAATCCTATTTTCTGGAAAAAACATTTGAAATCTGCTTTCGTTGATACTATGAATTTTTAACTGTAAAACATTTTATTTTAATTTCTTCGTTTTTATACATGTTAGCGTATGAGCTTGCTGTAATTCTCTCCGCGTGGGAGAACTTTTTACTTTCTGTGAATGGCAACTCAATTAATGGAATTACCTTTTAACGAAGCGCTTTCTCATTCTCGCAGTGATGTTTTCACGAATAATTATTGTTGTGTTTGCGAACTTATTAAAGTCTTATTTTTCTATAAAATCCTTCTGATTAATGAGTCGATATTATTTAGCCACAATACGACCTTCGCAAAAATATTTATAAAGAGCTTGAACCAACAACTTCACGCAGATCTTTTAATTTTTCATTTATATAACAAATTTAAGAATTAATTTTATTTGTTTACAATTATTTTGTTGCCAGTTTACAAAAAAAAAAAAAAAAAAAAAAAAAAAATCCATAATACAATTCTTTTAAAATGTTTAAGTGTCATCTGTGCAAACGATTTTGCGGGATAATGAAAACATGTTTTATTTAATAAATTAATCATGATTCTATCTATAATTATTTACTCCATGATTTAAACTTTTTTTTTCTGAAAATATACGCGTTTCATTTTTTATTTATTTGCTAAAATGCGTCCGTATTGGAAATGCATGTAAAATAAATTAATTAAAATAATAATTTTTTTAACGTTTTTCTGTAAAAAAAAATTATATTCTGCAAATCTACAGATCATAATTTATTTTTGTGTTTAATTTGAAGTTAAAATATTGAATAGTTTTTTTGTAAAGCGTACGACAAATTGTAATTTGAGTGGACTAGTAGAGGATTCGCTTCGCTCATCCTAATAACCTCTTAAGACCTGATGTATCCTATAAGATACGCATCTTTATTGCTGAAACGTCAGTGAAGGCTTACTTTGGAGACACGAAATTTTTTGGTTTCTGTCAGTCTGTCTGTCTGTTAACGACGATATACTGTCGCGATAACTAACGCAAAAAGCATATGATTGGCTTGAAATTAAGTGGATATGTTAGTGAGGCACTGGGATTAAGCTGTATAGTTTTTTGTTAGATTTGATTCATTCGTTCAGAAAATATAGAATATTTTATTTTGCGCAATAATGCTTTTCTATGGCAAATCCAATGATTTTCATTTTTTTTTTTTTTTTTTTTTTTTTTTTTTTTCTTCCTTTGAGAGAAAATGACACATTTCATTAATGGAATTCAATGATAAATGGATACTGAAATTTACCAGTTAAATTATTCGTATTGTTTTGAAATTTTGTCTGTGCATTTGTCAGATTTTTAAAGTTATATACTGTAAATTTTGAAGATTTTTTATAAATGTGTTCCAATAATGTAAACTAATTTGTTCCAGAGATTTACTTATTTCAAATGTATTTATTTCATTTTCTTTACTTTCTCTTAATGGTTGCTAAGCAAAAATTTATCCTAATCTTTATTTTTATAGTGTTATAAATTTGAATGCGTGTACAAAAATTTAAATGAAGTCAGCGTCAAAACTGATGAATTAATTAATGTCTTTGTATCTTTGTGTATAAATATAACATAACCCGGAAAAGAACAAAGGCTGTGTAATATTAATTTTATTCAAATATTTTCTTTAATAATTCAAAATTTCCTTCTTTTTCATACAGAATCAGTAGTGATTTTTTAGATAAAATTTAACCAATTTCCTTTATCGTTGCCAAAAAAATTAAAAATCTGGATTAATTTTTCAACAGCAATGAGTTTAAATTGAGCAATTTCCATTCGAAAAATTAAACTAAGAAAAAATAATTATGACGTCAGAATAAAAATAAAAATAAATATAGTACTTAGTTAAATATTAAACACGGAAATTTATTTCGTTAATAAGAATTTTTCTGACCAAAATGGGGACATAATTAGAAGTAAAAGAAATAAAAAATAATTTTTAACCAATATTTCACTTGGTAAAATTTGACGTCATAGTTGAAATAAAACAGGTATTTTATAGTAGTCATTAAAAATACACGAAACTATAACTCATGAATAATGACGTCATTGCCGAAACTTTAGTGAATGCTTTTTTTATTGACGCAAAATTTATTGTTTTCCGCCTGTCAGTCTGTTCTTCTGTCTGTCTGTCTGCGATAGCTGCCACAAAATGCAATCAAAACTTCTTTTTTTCAGAAACAAAATTGTAAAACCCTAGATTACTGAGTTTACACTTTCAAAAGTTCCTGATACATCAGATTTAAATGTTTGTGGTGGGCAGGTATGTAGAAGTATGAGGATAATGAAAAATGCTTATTAAAACTGTTAGGGTGAATTTCACATGAACTGCCAGTTTGATGTCCTGATGTTTAAATCTAAATTTCATATTAATAAATTTATTTTTTGATATTTTAAAATCAGGTAGTAGCACATCTTTTTATGCTTAATTCATTAGATTTAATTACTTAATTCATTCATTAATCACTTAATTCATTCATTAATCACTTAATTCATTCATTAGATTTTTTCAGAGTTGTGAAATAGTGATCTTTTTTTTTGTACTTTAGTTAGCAAGTAATAGGAATTTACTTGTCCAGAATAAAAAATTCGCAAAATTTCAATCTTTTTTTTATGCTTCCAAACATTTTAAAATTTTTATATATGGATTAAAAGTAAAATATCCTGTGTTAATTAAACAAATAGATAGTTTATATATTTAAAATTAGTATCTAAGAATTAAAAATTTAAATGTATTTTGTGTCTGCATATGCAGAACCAGTGTTGGGCACGTTCACAAAATAAACGAACTAACTCAAACTCACGTTCAATTTCTGAAAAGTGATTTAAGTTCACGTTCAAACTCAAAAATTTTTAAACGAACGCGTTCAAATCACGCTCATTTGTAAAAGTAAACAAAGTTCACTAAAAAGTTCACTTTTTTTTTTTTTTTTTTTTTTTTTTTTATGTTTGGATATTATTGTCCAAATTTACAAAATTTTGTGAACTAATCATTTGATTATTCGATATGTAAGATAGAGGTATGCACGGACGGAAATTTCCAGGCCCGATCCATAGAAAAGAAAATGTCCGGCCCGATATTAAAATAAAAATTTCAGCCCGAGCCCAGCCCGGCTCGTAGAGAAAATTTAGCGGCCCGATATAATAGCTAAAAACAAGGCCTGACCCGGCCCGACATAATAGCTAAAAACAAGCCCCGACCCGGCCCAACATAATAGCTAAAAACAAGGCCCAAACTTGGCCCGGGCCGGAAAAAAAAGTTGAAATTTCGCACCGAACCCGCCCCGACCCCGAGTACATTTCTACTGGACATTGATATTTACCCTTACGGAAAAGTTCTGGCCAAAAAAACTTACCTTAGTCTGTTTATAGTCTCCATTTATGCAGAAGTGCTGTAGGCTGCGATGTTTATGCTTTTAATGAACCTTTGTTAGTTGTATGTAAATTTTCAGCTATCATTAATATTATTAATCTATCTTCCATGTTATGGAGACATAAAAATCTAAAAAATGATGTATGGTAAAAGTAAAATCTAAGATGAAACCGCATTGGAAAGAAAAAATACGTTTCTTTTTTAGCAGGTGTAAATGTTTAATATATTTTTTCTACCGTATTATTGTATTCATTTTGCATAAATGAACAGTTTAAAAGAACTTTAAAAGAAATTTTCAGTTTTCAGTTTAAAAGAAAATTCCGTCATAGGCAGTTTATTCCATATGTCCTCTATTAAAAAAAGCCTGGAATCTACGATTCTTAAAAAAGAATAAAAATCCATTCTTTAATTGTATAAAAATGGCAACTTAAAAGTATGTGCTTTTTAGCAAAATCAAGCCAAATTTTACTGATTTTTGAACAGACTTGGCCCCGTTGAGAAAAGGATTTTCATACGAAATGATTCAACCGGAACTTCTTATTTTGGTCCATGAAGATTAGGAAGAATGAAAATAGGCAATGAAATTATAATACGGTAAAACTTGAGAAAAGAAACCTGCACGTAACGGAATCTTGTGCTTAACAAAACAAAAGAAAATGTTGATATATGTAAAAGAGGATAATAGTATTTGTGAAAACAATGTAATGCATTTACAATAGACCTTGCTCATCATAACTAAGTCATGACGGATTTTTCTTTCCCATGCAATTCCGTCTTAGAAGATTTGTTTCTATAGATTTTTTTTTTAATCTCTAAGCCATAGAATGTGAATCTGAATTAACAATATTAGAGGCAAATGTGATATTTACACTTACACATAGCATAATAAAATGCATTTAAAAAATAAATATCATATCTCAGAACACTTTTTTTAAATTAAATATTATAAACATATGATATGAAAAAGTAAAATAAGTATTTTTAGCTATGACTTCTCGTACAAAACATTTTTAACCTTATAGGCGTAAAAATCTATGTTCAGCCAGGTCTTGCTAGGTCATGCCTAGTCCAGCCAATTAATGTTTTCGCAGGTTGGGTTGAAGCTTTGAATTTTACACCAGGCTTGGTCAACAGTTTTTTAATGGTCCGAATTGTAGTCGGAGCAGTTCTAGCTAAATTTTGAACTTTATTACCAAACACTCCCCCCCCCCCCCAAAAAAAAAAATGCCCTCATCCTGATATTTTCTTCCCTCGCATACCTTCCAATCTAGCAGTCTGAAACATAGTTGTGCTCAAACTTTTTTTGACAGTGCAAACAACTCGACTTTCAAAAGATCTAACTATGACTCGCAAGAATTATCCTACCCAACTCGCAAAAAGAATATTAGGTAGATTTCGTATGAAATACTAGCTGTTGAGATCTCTCCCCTGTTGAAATTTCTGAAAGTCTATCTATACATCACTTTTTTATGGACACGACAATTTTTAGAATTCTACTCAAATCTCCTCCAAACAGATGCATAAAATCTCGGTTAAGTTCGTTAATGGGAAAAATCGAAGCAAGGGGTGGCATACATGGGTGTAACTAGGTAATTTTTCTAGGGGGGGGGGCACGATCCCATCTATTTGACAACTTCCAAACAATAAAAGATGGTTTTCTTCGAATCTTCGATTTTCTTAAGTAAATACGTGTTAGGTTCCCTTAGAAAGACTCCCAAGGAGGGCACTCCTCCCACCCCTTAGGGTCCAATACCACTTGTGTTGATAAATGGCCGTCATAAACATAACCAAGCAAGCAATAAAAGTACATGTTTTTGTTAAAGCTAATGATACTCAACAGAAAATTATCTCTTGATACATTCCTAAAAACGTTCATACAGTCGATCAAAGAAACTTCTCAGAGTTCTTCTATCTCATACATAATTTTTACATTTCTATCTCATACATATTACACACCAAGTTTTTTGTCAATAAATGTTTCGAATGTGGGAGGGAGAAAAAAAATCATAATTAAATCTAATAAATTTTTAATAACTCCAAAAATCAGAGAATATTTAATTTATTGGAAATATCCATATTAAACCTAGACAGAACAATTAGGTGATTCAGTAAGCTTTTTTTCTTCAACAGCTATCATGCCGCCCCCCTCCCCCAAGAGCATATTTTAAGAAATTTTCACTGGGCGACAATAGGCTTAGGCTTTTGTCCTAAACAAATGCTGATAAATTCCCTCTTCTTCTATGGTAACAGAAAACTAAATTACAGTCAACCTCACTATTGCGGCATCCTCTTTTCACGTCACTCCGCAAATTAAGTCAATTTTTCGATTTTCTGTATACAATTTTATTGTAAAGAAACTCCGGAATTTATGTCGATGAATAATTTTCAACTCCGGATATCCCAACGATTTAGAAAATTTGTCCATTTTTCTTAATCCATCTTACAATCACGGAAAATAAGGCGTAAGAAATGTCAAAGCCAAACTTTTCACAAAAATGTCTAAAATACCCGCCGACATAAAAGAGAAACTGTATTTCAATCGTATCTGAATAAAAATCCCCACACACTATGAATGACAGAATCAATGAAGATTTCTTCCGGCGCGCTCTCTAGCCTACAATCCTCGATTACTTTCTATATGTTTTACACTGAGAGTGCAATACGTATTCACCTAGGGAATGTTCAACGTTTCATTTCCACACGTTATTATAATTTAAACTGTAATAATTTAAACTGTTTCCAGCAAAGTGGAAAGAAAGTTTGAGACAGTTCATAACTGTTTCAATCATGAAGATTTCATCCAAGTTCATCAGTTCTCGAGTGTACAGAAAGAAATGAAAAAGACACCCTTCTTTCAATATTATTTTAAAAGTTGTTAGAACGCGAAATTGATGTAACGGGGAATGTTCAGATGTACATAAATTTTCATAAGGATTTCACTACATCACCAGATGCAATGTTTTTTTTTTTTAATTGTAAAAAAGAGAAAAAAAAATAGAAATTTCTTTAGACTCAGGGATCGAATAAGATTTGGAGCTAGAACAAAATAAGTCGAACTACAACCGAAGCATTGCATTGCATTGGAACGATCAAAAATCAGCTAACATCCATCTCTGAAACAACGGATAGTGTTCAAAATTTATAACATAACATACAAAAAGTATTGTAGGAAGCACATCTAGGGATTATTAAGCAAACCTTAATTCATCAGTATTTCATGTAGCAATTAAAAGTAATTCCCCAGAAATCAGATTTTTTATTCTTTTCAATTTCGTTGTTTTTATTTTCTTTAATAATGATGTTTTATTGCTTAAAAATGCAAGAGCAGGTGTGAATTTAAAACTGCTTTAAATTAATTAAAACTACAGCTTTTTATAAAAATATTTTTCTCCAGCTCCGTTTATCACGACACTCCACTTTTGGCGACACTTTTGACACTTTTTGACACAGTATCTTTGTTGAAATTAAATATCGTATGTATGATGGACGCAACTCTTTCTTTCTTTGAGGTGTGAAATAATGACCGCACCAATTTGTTAAAAATTGAGTGAGGTTGAGAGTTTTAAGCAATAATAAAGTTTTGCTGTCGATGAGAAGGATGCAGTTTTTCAGCTGCATACAAAGCAGTTATATCATCAGTAAATTTAGTGATTTATTCTTTACCAAAAAAAGTTGTAAACATCAAGACGGGCTGCACTAACAGCCTCTGTTTTCTTACATTTAAGAAAATGAGAAAGCCCGTTGGAGACGCTCATTTGAACCTCTTCCAATATTTTGGAAACATATTATTTACAACTTATTGCAGTTTTTGTTTCACTGCAAATCAGCATCTCTTGATAAAAATTAGTGAGTTTTTAAATTTACGTTCGTGAGAATTATCTTCAATATCCTAATCACTCTCTTCCTCATTCATATCCATCTTTGATAAGAATCAAATCATTCATAAAAATGTTTCTTTAACAATTCTACATAAATTCTATATCAGGCACTATAATAAAAGACCACTGATTGTCTTTTATAAGACAATCAAAGTTTTTCAAAGTGCTTCATAAGATCCAGGTACTAAGCACGTCAGGCGTTCTTGTTCATTATCTCCCAAGTATAATCGAAGGAAAGCAGGTTGAGATACTTGTTCAGTATTGATAAGTCGGATTGATGATTCATAATGCTTTGCGTGAGAGGATGTTTGATTCATAAGATTTTTAAGTATTTCACGAACTTCAAAATATGCATGGAAACGAAAGGTACTTTAGTTTTCTGTTCCTTCTATTTTTGCAAGTTCTCCAAAAAGTGGGGCATAAACTCAATAAATTTATTGATAGTAATAGCTAGATAGTGTAACTATTCAATTTCCAATTCTGAACTTAGATAACTGACAATTCCAAATGAGACACTAAGTCAGACCTGTTAGCAATGCACGACACCCAAAACAAGTCTTTAACCAAATAATGTTTCACACGAATCGCCGCTGCTCTTGCCTCTGTTTGCAGTTTTCCCATTTCTAGTTAAGTTTGCCAATTTATTGTTTACGTCTTTCTTAACAATAAAGTTATCAAATACAATCATGGCAAAATTCATGAGGCCTTCTATTCTTCTCTTACTTAATTTAAATTCTCCTTGAAAGTTCGATTTCGTTTCTTGTTCTTCTGCAAACAAATTGTGCTAAAAAAACTTTCAATAAACTCCATAATGCTCAGTAAAACCATCTACTTGAATAGCAAAACAATCAGCATTTTGTAACAGTGTGCGTTTTATTTTACTTTTATGACGAATATTGCCATTATTATCATGTCCAAGTCACAGAATCAGCTTATGTTATTCCCATGTTTTATATGTTAAAAAAAGCCAGCACCATCCCCTGTCACTGGGCGACAATATCTTGGTACTGGGCGACACTAGTGTCGCCTACTTTCTATGTTATTTTATGCTCTGCCCCCCCCCTCCCTCCGTCCCGAAAATTGAATAAAATTTGTTTTCACATTGCCGCCTTCAAACCGATTTCTCCAATATTTTTTCCAATATTTATTAAATTAAATTTCGTTATGTAATAACTATTACATTACGTATGAATAGTAAATCTTGTCAAATAATTGTCAAATACCTTTCTCTAATTCCAAAAAAATAGCGAAATGCGAAGATCACTATTTTCAAATGGAATTTAACGTCTATAATCAAAAACGTATAGTAAGAAGTTTTAGTTTGGTTCAATTCTATCCATAACTTCATGCACTTTCCTATGCTGCAAAAGAGAAACCACTACCGCGGCCTAGAGATCTGTACAGGCCGGAGTTTTCACACTTATGACCTGTAGAGAAATCAGTGAAAGACTGTCCGGTCCGGTACAATTTAGATTCTACAAAAAAAAAAAAAAAAAAAAAAAAAAATCAGATTTTACTTAACATACAATTACGATTACTTTAAATAATACTGCAAACATATTTATGTGATAAATTAACAGTATATTTTATAAAAATCCCTGCCTATAGGCGGAGGTAGATTTCGAAAAGTGCTCATTTCAACAACAATATATATGATTAGAGATAAAGCCAGTTTAATAACTTGATTTGGCCGTTTATGAAAAATTTTTAATTTCATTTTTCTGCAAAAACTGGTTTTATCAGAATCATCTTAAGAAAAATTCAGCTCAAATGCCCATTTTGACAACATATTTTGAAATAAATTCTGAATTTATTAAAAAATCGACCAAAACAGTACATTATATAGATCCTAAATAACAAAAAACTGTCGGTTGAATGTATTTGAGAAAAAAATTGAATTTAAAAATGAGTCGTAAAATAACCGATTTGTTGTTTGATTACATCCTTAATTCTTTAAAAATGATTGCTTCGGAAAATTTTGTGCGAAATACTCACTTTGACATCATCTTTAAAAATATATTCTATCTTTATCAAAAAACTGACCAATGCGTCACAGTATACAGTTCTTAAATAAGAGGATCTGTAAATTGGATGCGTTTGAGAGCGAAAATGGATTTTAAACGAGTCATAAAAAAACGCAATTTTCTATGTGAAAACTTCCTTAAATTTTCAAATCACGATGACTTCGGGAAATTCTGTTCAAAATACCCTTTTTGGTAGCCTTTTTTGAAATATATTCCGTCTTTATCAAAAAACTGACCAATGCATCACATTATATAGTTCCTAAATAAGAGGATCTGTAAATTGGATGCATTTGAGAGCAAAAATGGATTTAAAAACGAGTCAGAAAAAAAGGCAATTTATTTGAACATTTCTTTAAATTTTCAGTCACTATGATTTCAGAAAATTCTGTTCAAAATACCCTTTTTGGTAGCCTTTTTGAAATATATTCCGTCTTTATCAAAAAACTGACCAATGCATCACATTATATAGTTCCTAAATAAGAGGATCTGTAAATTGGATGCGTTTGAGAACAAAAATGGATTTAAAAACGAGCCAGAAAAAAACGCAATTTCTTATTTGAATACTTCCTTCAATTTTCAGTCCCGATGACTTTCGGAAATTCTGTTTAAAATACCCTTTTTGGTAGCCTTTTTTGAAATATATTCCGTCTTTATCAGAAAATTGACCAATGCGTCACTTTATACAGTTTCTAAATAAGAGGATCTACCATTTGGATGCGTTTAAAATCAAAAATGAATTTAAAAATGAGTCAGAATATAAGCAGTTTGGGTTTGAGGTTTTTTCTCCAACTCCTATTTTTGTTTAATTTCTTTTTGCTATACGAATTGGTCCTACGAAAAACTTGTCAATATAAAAGTTGTAGATATTTTTGAGAAGATGTAAAATAAATTTAATCAGATTTGATAGCTTAAAAATTGACGGAGTTATGAATTTTTCTCTTTTTTTACCGCTCTTTTTCTTTTCGTTTTTAATTTTTTTTCAATGGTAAAAGTTGGTCCTATCAAAAACTTGTAAATACAAAAGTTTTAGATAATTTTAAGAACATTTACAAAAAATTTAGTTGGACTTGATATCTTGAAAATTGACGAAGTTATGAATTTTTTTCTCTCAAAACCCCTGTTTTTTTCGCCCCTTGAGCCCACTTCTAAATTTATCAAAAATCTGTCATGCATAAACTTTTGCCCCATTTTTAAGAAGTAATATAAACTTTAAACCGATTCGATATCTACTTTAATTAAGAAGTTGTGGCGTTTTTTCGGTTTTCACAAAAACGCCCCCTATTCCGACCCCCTTGGTCCGATTTTGCCCATTAACGAACTTGGCCGAGATTTTATCCCCTTTGATTTTATGTACCAGTTTGGTGGAGATTGGTGAAGAATTATAGAAGTTATCGTGTCGATAAAAAAGTGAGATATATATATAGATAGATAGATAGATATATAAACTGGTGCGATTGCAATAGGTAGTATTTCATTCGAAATCTACCTAAAATTACAATGTGTTCGCAAGACAGAAAATATACAATAGCAACATTAACGATTACTCTGATTCTTAGACGTTTCAACATTCAAATAAGAATAGATTAAAAAATTAATGTAGTTTAGAATAAAAGAAAAAAAAGAGGGTTAAAAAAAAAATCGTAATTTTTGAATTTGTTTAATAAAAAATAGATTTGTAAAAATGTTTCTCGGTCATTTACTAAAGCTTTTCGCAAATCTAAAAGAGCTATTTTCTGACACATTTCTGCATTCATTTCTTTTCAAAAAGTATAAGATTATTGAATGGCGTTATAAATTGTTTGATAAAGGCAATATATATTTGAAAAAATACTTTTAAAGATAGAATTTTGAGTTGCATTTCCGCATAGCATATCTTATATGTCAACAAGTAATTTATTTATAGAAAATGGAAAACGCTATTCATTTGCGAATTCCTTTAGTAGCCAAGCTTGTCAGTTTTAAGAAGCTTTTACAGTTAAATGTTAGTCAAAAAATGTGTCAAAGTTTTGTGGTTTTAAGCAGTAAAATTTGAGAACCATCTTAAGGTTTTCGTATATTTCCAAAGATTGCCTTAACAAAAGTTCATTATCGCTGTTAATATTTTTATAAAACATATAAAGACCTACACATCTGAAAACATTTCTGTACATTTCTGGCTCGGATCGACTATGTAGGAAAAAAAAAAGGCAGGCACGAGCTTGCAGAAAAAAATAAAGAATGAAGAAAAATAAACAGACACCATGTCTGATGCGCGATGTCTGTCTGTATGGTGGACGTGTTATATTTCTGTACTGATGCTGTCAAACAAGCATCGGCTCGTGATGCACATTTGTACTTATTCTCGCGAAAGACAAATTCATAAAAAGTATTTAATATTTTATCGGCTTCACTTAGATTTTGATATCGGGTCGGCAGGCCCGTTAATGTATATATATTTTCGGATATATGCCCGGATGGCCCGTTCGAATTTTTTGGCAACCCGGCCCATTTGAAAATTCATCTTCACTTCGCCGATTACGGACTCGTGTAGATCCCTATGACAGCCCCCCTTCCAGGGTAATCTCCCTAATTTCAACAGGCACTTTAAATATATTAGAGGATTCAAATACAACCCACCCCTATTTGACCTTGTAAAAATATCATGTAGGTGTTGATAGAGTCCAGTCCTCCCGGAGAGCTGAATATAAGTGGTAACCAGGGTTAACTATTTATATGTATTTTTTAGATAGCTTTCTAACAACACCGAAAACCAATTTTATTTAAAAAGTATAAACTTTATATTCAAATAATGTTTGAAAATTTATTAAAAGCAAATTTTTCATACGAGTTAATAGCCGAAGATTTCATGCCTTTAGAATCCTATCGATGGTGATGGGCATCGATGGTCTTTTAAATCTGGCAGTGTGAAAATGAATATTGAAGTATTAACATGTATAAAATGGAAGAAAGTTTTCGCATTGCAACATCCAACTAGTTTTTATCTTTTAAGCATAGATTCATATTTTCCATAAGTCACTCATTCTTGAGAGAAAAGATTTAACTCTTCCAAAATACTTTAAAAAAAATTCAATTTAAAAAGTAAAAAAATGTATTTTCTTTACTTTTAGTAGATGTAACTAAATTCTAAATTAATTTAATGTTGCTATAAAATTTATACAAATTAATTTATTTATGCATTTGAAAGACATATACATTAATTCTATGTAGGATGTATTTACTTTAATATACATACATGTATCAGATGTATATACTTTGTGTTGTTGTGTGTGTTTGTGTTTTTATTAATGCATGTATAATGTAGAAAGCAAGGTGAAGTATAAACAGCAAAAGATGTTTCCCATTTAACTGGTTCAAAGCTACAAACAAGGAGTCTTTATTTGAGAATAGCAGCTCCAAGAAGCGGAAGGGGGGGGGGGGGTCATGGGGATCATGACCCCCCTCTCCCTCCCTCCAGAACGTAGAAAAATTTTAAAAGATATTTTAAAAATGAAATACATATTATTTGTTTTCAAAGTCTTCATTTCCTCAACAACGAGATACTTTCCGATTCTTTAAATCTCTACTTATATCCAAAATATCTTATTTCTGACATATCCATAAATTTATTTATTTTTAAATCTCATATGCAAAACATTTGCAAATGCAATTAGTAAGAAAGATATGATTGATTCGCGTTTTCCATTTTTCGATAAAGACAATGCCTTTTTCAGGAAATTTCATTAATATATGGGGTTTAAATTTGAATTCCAGACTTCGACAGACAATTTCACCCTTGTGACATTTTTGTAACTGTCAAGTCCTAAAAATTGCTTTAAAATGAGCATTTCTTGAAATAATTCTATATCTTTATAATAAAATATAAAAATTTTAAATTTCTTGGTAATGCCATCGTTTTGTATTTACGAATGTATATAACTTTCCCAAAATATCTGAAAAGTAGCCACATTGGATATGTAAACAATCTCCAATGCAAAAATTACTCGTTAAGAAATGTGACCTCTGCCCCCCCCCCCCCCCAGTGGCGTAGCTAGCGGGGGGCGGAGGGGGCGGTCCGCCCCGGGTGTCACCCTTTAAAGGGTGACACCCAATCTTTATTTGCAAGTACATATATATATCATCTTATAAAATTTTGGGAAAGAATTCTGGAAAAAAATGAAATTTACAGCTTATCACACAAAAAGAGATTATTTTTTTTTACATATAGGCACCACATTGATTTATGAGAAGTATGGGATGAATTATGAGTTGCCCCTGTAATTTCTTATATGGGAGGTCTGAAGGTAAACTAAAAAAGGTTTCGTCATTTCCCATGTTATAGATGCCATGCATTCATTCCTCCCCCCCCCCCCTTTTTTTTTCTTAGAGATTAAACTCGCATACAATATAATCCATATTAAAAGATAATAATAATCTATATTTTAGTCTATGTCAGCACCCTTGACTTCCAAAAATGCATAAACTTTAGGTTGTAAACTATATTGCGTCTCAAAAGTATATTGACAGGTAACTTTTTGAAATAATTGTTCAAAAATGAACCAATAATTACGGAAAAAACTAGTTGGATCTGTCAATCCCGAAACTTTCTTCTATCTCATAAGTACATTTTAATATTTAAAAAAAAAAAAAAAAAAAAAAAAAAAAAAAAAAAAAAAAACGTGGTGACATCAAAGTTACCCACTATCGAATTTCCTCGAACATTTGACCTAGCCTAATGAGATTCTGGTATCCGAAAAGCCTAAAACGCAAAATTTAATTAATATTCTGAGAAAATGAGCTTAGTAGTGCCTCATGTTGGGTAATTTATACTAAAACCTAATAAGCATCTATTGATGTCAAGACCTAACAGAAACTGAAATTTGATGGAATTTCGTCCATTAGTTCTTGAGATATAGTTATAACAAAAAATTTGCAAAACGTAGCACAGCAACACCATATCTTGGACAATTTATGCCAAAATGTAAAAAAGTGTCTAATTATGTTATGGTGTAAAAGAATCTGAAGTTTGATGAAATTCTGTGCATTAGTTCTTGAAATATAGCTAGTTTTAAAAAAATCGTGTAAAATATAGTACAGCAGCACCATCAGTTGAAGGATTTATAACAAAACGTAATCATCGTGTAATTATGTTACATGTCATTTTGTAACAAAATCTGAAGTTTGATGAAATTCTGTGCGTTGGTTGTTGAGATATAGCTACCGGAAAAATCGTGCAAAATGCAGCATAGCTGCACCACCTGTTGCAAGGTTAATACCAAAATGTAATCAGCGTCTAATTATATTATATATTCTAGTGTAACAGAATCTAAAATTTGATGAAGTTCTCTGCATTAGTTCTTGAGATATAGCTATCGCAAAAATCGTGCAAAATGTAGCATAGCAGCGCCACCTATAGGGCAGTTCACACCAAAACCTTATCAGCGGCTATGTATCTCAAGGTATCGCGGAATCTGAAGTTTGGTGAAATTCTGTGCATTAGTTCTTGAGATATAGCTATCACGAAAATCATGAAAAACGTGGCATAGCAGCGCCACCTGCTGGCCAATGCACACCAAAACTTAACCAACGTCTATGTATATCAAGGGGTCACAGAATCTGAAATTTGGTGAAATTCTGTGCATTAGTTCTTGAGACATAGCAATCTTGAAAATCATGAAAAACGTAGTATAGCAGCGCCACCTGCTGGCCAATTTTCACCACAAACCAATAGGCACTAATTCATATCAAGGTCTAACTGAATGTAAAATTTTATTAAATTTCGAGCATTAGTTCTTGAGATAGAGCGCCCACAAATTTTTTGTCACAGACAGACGGACAGACTCACAGACAGACATTTTCTAAAAATAGTCAAAACGTGTTCAGGACCTTCTAAAACGTATAAATCCCTTGAAAACCGGAAGTCGGAAATTTTCATGAATGCAATACTTTCTTCTTGTAAAGATAGAAGAAAGTAAAAATAGTCAAAACGTGTTCAGGACCTTTTAAAACGTATAAATCCGTCGAAAACCGGAAGTCGAAAATTTTCATGAATCCAATACTTTCTTCTTGTAAATATAGAAGAAAGTAAAAAGGGCAATGATAAGAATCGTAGCATAAGTTTATTCCGATAAAGAATACAGTAAAAGTTTACAGAAATTTTGTTAAAAAAATCAAAATAGGCTTCCCTATAAATGTACGGATTTTTTTAGTTTTTTATTTTTAAATTATAATTTTGTATCCATTTCTTTGAATTATCTATAAAATCACATCAGGCATGCAAAAAATGTTGAAATTTTATTTGTAATAACGTAGAATTGTGATTGAAAAATATGGCGGATTTGGGGTGTGTGAGTGGGGGGGGGGGGGGTGACACCATTTACATCCGCCCCGGGTGTCACCCAACCTAGCTACGCCACTGCCCCCCCCCCCTCTCGTCGGGACCCCGGAGCCATGACCGCCACACACGTACTGCAAAACAAAACGTGCGTTACGGCTACTGCTTTTTTTCTTCCTTTTTTCTTGAACATTATCTGTTGTTTTATACATAACATGGTAGTTCCCAGTTCTATTCAAAAGTAATTTACAGAGAAAGCGCAAAACCTTTCCAAAATGGTGTAGTTAGATTATTATCTTTGAGACGAGAGGGGACCTGATTTCTATACGTAGTTTCCTAGAATTTAAGCGTAGGGGTTCGGAAAAGATCGTACGGAGAGACTTTCGTTAGTTCCAAGGACAATCTGTACAAAAGAGGAGCAGTTGCCTTCAGGGCCGTAGCTAGAAGTGAATACAAGGGGGGGGGGGGGCTCAAGAGAATGTAGGAGGGGCTTAGGGAATGCTGAAATCTTCCCCCAGTATATCTGCCCCCGTCCGCCATTTTGACCTCTGCATTAGAAGGGGGTAGATATCCAGGGCTGCAGCATTTAACTTTCTACGAGGGTCTGATATCTGCCCCCAGTATATATACCCCCATATCAGAAAGGGGCAGATATCCAATGCAGAACATTTTGTCTTCGAAGAGAGCTGGAAATCTACCCCCAGTATATCTGCCCCCGTCCGCCATTTTGAGCTCAGCATTAGAAGGGGGTAGATATCCAGTGCTGCAGCATTTCACTTTCTACGAGGGCCTGAAATCTGCCCCCATTATATGTACCCCCATACCAGAAAGGGGCAGAAATCCAATGTAGAGCATTTTGTCTTTGTCGAGAGCTGGATATCTACCCCCAGTATATCTGCCCCCATACGTCATTTTGACGTCACAGTAGAAGGGGGTAGATATCCAGCACTACAACATTTCACTTTCTACGAGCGCCTGATATCTACCCCCTGTATATCTACCCCCATACGTCATTTTGATATCACAGTAGAAGGGACGTACATACAGTGCTAGAACATTTTTACGTTCGTCGAGAGTTGGAAATTCTGAATATATGTCCCTTTCTTCGTATAGTTTTTATTGTTGTTCTGAATTAATATACGAATTTGAAGAAATATGTAGACGAGACTTTATGTATAATATAAAAAATAGCGTTTATTTTGCATATTAAGTTATCAAGTCCATATTATGTCGAAACAGACCGTAGAGCAGGGTCGTAACCAGCGAATCATGTCAGGGGTGGACTCCGAAATTTTTTTGTGGGGCTAACATCTTTTGGCAATTAATGCAGTATTTAAGCATACTAAATACTTTAAAAACTGGTAAAATGGATCTGTCTATAAAGAAACCCGACTAAAGCGAAATCTTTTTAAAATAGGAATTAAAAAAATTCTTTCCTAAATGGAAAATATTTCGTGATCTCCGGAAAATGAATTTTAATTTATTTAATTTAGCAATCTACTCAGAACTATTCCATTTTATTTTGTAGTTTTGTTTGTAGGGCGTTATTACCCACATAGGCGGGTAACATATATTAATCAATACATATAACACAATATGAATATAAATAAATATAAAAAATAAACAATATTAAAGAACTAAATTAAAATTATAAATAATATAAAATTATTTAATAATACAATATTTAGGAATAAAAATAAAATTTTAATATATTATTAATATGTAATTTAATATATAATGCATAATTTAATGTATATTTTAATAATAATATATAATCTTGTTTTTTTAAATGTGTATTTAATGCAATTTTTTTTTAAAGTTTCTCGTTTATAAAAATGTGTGCTTATATACAGGGGTTGGACAACAATATGGAAACACCTTAAAAAAACACGTGTCCTTGCCTAGTATTGTGTACGGTACCCGTTGTTATTCAAAACAGCTAGGAGGTAAACACATCTTCTCATCAGTCTTCTTGGAATGGATAAATACAGTTTCTGTATTATTGCCAAGGGAATAACGTACCATTATTCCTGCAAAACGGTGGCAAGTTCAGATAACGATGTTGGCGGTGGATAGCGAGAACGCAATTTCCGCTCCAATGTAGACCACAAAGGTTCGATAATATTCAAGTCTGATGACTTTGGTGGCCTGGGGAGATGCGAAAATTCATCCTCGTGCTCAGAAACCCAGTCCTGGACAATGTGAGCTGTGTGAACGGGGACGTGGTCGTCTTGGAAGATACCCTCATCATTGGGGAATAAAGCTTGTACCATTGAATGGACTTGATCGGCCAAAATGTTCACATAAGTCTGAGCAGTAATACGCCCATACAGAGTTATCATGGGGTCAGAAGAGAACCACGATATGGCTGCCCAAACCATCACCAAACCTCCGCCATGTTTCACTCTTGGCAACAAGCAGTCTGTATTATAGGCTTGAGATGGCGTTCTCCAGACGTAAACTCGACCAGAAGTGGGGAACAATGTGAAAGAAAACTCATCAGACCATATTACGCTCTTCCACTGCTCTATAGTCCACGCTTTATGAATTAAACACCACTTTTTTCCTGTTACAGGCATTAGCATTACTGATGGATGGCTTTTCAATTGCAACACGGCCAGCAATTAACTATTTATGAAGCTCCCTTCTTTGTTTTGGTACTCACAGAATTTGGTAACACGACATTCTTTTCAGCAGTAACTTTTGCAGCTGTGGACTGCTTATTTTTCGCGATAATCCTCCTTAATGATCGTCTGTCACTATCACTCAACGACTCAACACACACTTTCGTCCGCGCTGTGATTTAGCGAATGATGTTTTTTCCGCATTCAAATATGCGGAATAAATCTTCGACACAGTACCTCTTGAAACACTAAAAACCTCAGCTACCTTGCTTACGGAAGCACCCACCATACGCGCGCCAACAATTTGTCCACGTTCGAAGTCTGTTAACTCTGACATAATGCGATGATAATCTCACATAACAGTGCTCCAACAACGACTGAACGGTGCAGCGATTTTACGAAGTTGTATAGGTGGCGTCAGTAGGCGAAAACTCCAGTGCCATCAACATAGTTCATTATAATCAATCTTTCTTTTCAAACATGCATTTCAAAAGGTGTTTCCATATTTTTGTCCAACCCCTGTATATATATTATTTTAAAAATATACAGTCGACTCTCGTTAATTCGAAATCGGATAATTCGAATCTTTCGAATTCGAATTCTTGTTTATAAAAACGCGTGCTTATATATATATAAATACATATATATATATATATATATATATATATATATATATATATATATATTATTTATTTATTTATTTATTTATTTTTAATTTTTATTATCCTATATTAAGATAATGAGTTTTTACCATGTAAAGTCACAATAAATGTTACTGATTGAAGTAACAAAATTGTATTTTAAGTTATAAGTTAATATGAATGTTATCATTTAATTCTAATTTTAATTATTTTATTAATTTAATTTTATGTTAATATCGATCATTAATTATTTTCTCCGGTTCAATTATATTTCCATTCAGCTTTATCTTTATTGTTTGTTATGGATACTACTTAATCTACATATATATATATTATTTATTTATTTATTTATTTATTTTTAATTTTTATTATCCTATATTAAGATAATGAGTTTTTACCATGTAAAGTCACAATAAATGTTACTGATTAAAGTAACAAAATTGTATTTTAAGTTATAAGTTAATATGAATGTTATCATTTAAATCTAATTTTAATTATTTTATTAATTTAATTTTATGTTAATATCGATCATTAATTATTTTCTCCGGTTCAATTATATTTCCATTCAGCTTTATCTTTATTGTTTGTTATGGATACTACTTAATCTACATGTGGATTTAACTATTATTTTTACTTACTTTCAACTCCTTTTTGTAAAATAACAATATATATACTGCTACTATTATTAAGTTTCTTTATTGTTTTCAACATACTGTATCACTTTAAATCATAGCAGGGTTTTTTTTCAAATCATTTATCTCGCCATTTGGCGCGCTTGGCATTCTTAATTTAAAAAGAGCAACTCTACTGATCTTTCGAAGATCCGTTGCGTGCATTACTAACGAACTGGTTTTTCTACAGTGTTACTATTTCAGCTTGTATAATTAACTATTGCTTCCTGCATTTATAATTTATTAATAATTTTATTGTGCAGTCCTCTACATTAATGGTGATAACAAGATAAGTTTTTTTGCTCTCAATATTTTGTTTTCTTACTTTTTATCCAAATTATATATGAATGTAAAGCTTATCATTTCCACGTGCAAAAATAGGGTTAGTTTGTACTCATGTTACTGACACTATTTGCTGCACGCTATTTTTTTAATATATATATATTTTCATTTTTTCAACTATTTATTTCTCTGTTCCTTGTTTAATAATTTGGTTTTTGTGTGCTGGTAGCCCCAAATACGTATTATTTTGCTATTTCATGGCTAATACGTGGATGAAACCGCGCACTTCATTTGTAGTTCCAGAGCATTTGGGGCCTGATGATTCTGCTCTGGGGACTACAAATTACATTTGCATTCATATTATTTATTTATTTATTCAGATATACTCGTTTCACTATTTTTTTTAATTATAATTCAATTCAATTCAAATTCTTCGTTTTGGTTTATTGTTTCCTTGATAAAATCCATTGGTGAATCTAGTCTACTTTTAATGGTATTATATATATATATTATGTTACGAATTTTGTAAATAGTTAGTGTTTGTACTGTAAAATAATGTAAATAATCTTATTAAGCTCCTTTTCTTTACTAATATTAGTTTCTGTTACATTGTCTCTGTTATCGAGCAAACTTGTCTATTATTTTCAGTGAATGTCTATGGCAGCTTTGCGAAATATTAGAGATATCGCCAAGTTGGCGTCACTTTTGGCGAATAATTTTGGTCGCCAAATTTGGCGATATATCGCCAAGTTGGCGACAAACTTGGCGATTGTTGGCGATGGTAACCCTTCCCTCTCTTTGGTAACCCCCCCCCTTTAGATATGCTGATACATTGAATGTTATTCCGTGGTTTTCCAGTTTTTTCTAGAAGGTTGTGGAAATTTCCACCGCATGCGGCGAGACTATATATAGGAGAGCGATACGAGCTGTTGTTGTTATTATTTACCAGTCAGTCATTGAGTGAACAAGGCATTTGTTAAGCAAGTTTGCTTGAGTTTCATTTATGTTGTTTTGAATGTTATTAAGTGTTGAGACGTTGTATAAAGAGTCTCTGGGATCTAAAGCTGTACTTTTACGATAGATTTGAGCAGTTATTTTTGTATATCTAGTAATATTTGTGAATTTTGAAGACTGTTGTTCTGAAGATCTGTAAATAAATTATTTTCTACTTTTCTAAGAAACAAGAGTTTGAAGATGTGTAACCATAAGATCAAAAGAACCCTATATACGCAACAATATATATATATATATATATATATTAAAAATATACAGTCGACTCTCGTTATTACGAAATCGGATAATTCGAATCTTCACTTAATTCGAACTAAACATTAAGTCCCGAAATTTTCAGTGGCAGAGTAATATTAAAATTTTTCATTAATTCGAACTCATTTTCTCTTGACTTCGTTTAATACGAACTAACGAGAATTCCGATTTTTCATTTTTCTTTTCTTTCTCACGGATTTCAGATCATTTGAATAAATTTTTATCTTTGGTTTTTTTTAATTGTTACGTATGAGTATACATATAATACAATTCATTTGATATCCACTTTATTAGAGCCCCATCTGTCTATAAGTGACACTTTAAATTTTTCTTCCATAGTGCTTGTTTCTAATCTTTTAATTTGTTTAAGTATTTATACATTCTAATTTAATACTAAGTCATATTCTAATGATAAAAGACGAAATTAATTTAAAAAACACTATAACATTAATTCCTTTGTAATAGTACCATATTAAGCATGTTTTCCATAATTCGAACTTCGGATAATTCGAACATTTCTTGTGGTCCCGAAGAGTTCGAATTAACGAGAGTCGACTGTAGTTTAAAACAAAGTTTTAGGAATCAACAACTAATTGAAATTTAAAACAAATTGTTATAGTTCAAATCTTATTTATAAAGTTTTGATTTTGAATAATGTACATTTTGAAATTCAACACGGGAGTTACATTCACTGCAAACTTATTTTAACTCGTATCTTTCGATATGTGGCTACAAATTTTTCAAGCAATAAAACTGTTAAATAAAAATAAAGAGTAAAAAAAAAAATCCCATCAAAAATTGAATATGTAAATGCTTTAAATTAATTTTGGTAAAATTCAATACTGCTCTGCACAGTTTCGTTAAACTTGATCGAATTTAAAATTATATTTAAACCACATTTTTACATTTAAAAAAATTGGGTAAAAAAGCGGATACCTTTATTATACTCATTTCGAATATTTAAAATTTACAAGCAATTATTTTATTTTATTTAATAGATATTAAATGCAGTTCTGTACTTTGATAAAAGTATTCGCTTTCACTACATTATTGGAGCATTATATTGCAGTTCTTCTAATTAATGATACATTCACCATGAGAAAATCCCTCAAATACTGTTTGGTACTTTGAAAAGGCAGTAATTATTTTAAGAACATAAGATTTCTTCGCATATCATTCGGTGAAAAATCTCCCCAGGAATGGAAGACAGGTGTGCCACATGGGTGACAGTGTGATAATGACAAATAGTAATAGACCATTTGCATTAATCACCTACGCTGAAAAGGGGTGATCATACCTTTTAAACTTCTAGTAACTAAGCAAGAAATGAAAAAAAACATACCCGTAAGGAAAATGTTATTAATGAGCAAGAAATGTGAGGAAAATTAATTTTAACATAAGTCTTAAATTTCTTAAAAGAATTTTAAGGAAATTAGCAACATAGTTCGATTTGATTATTTTTTCCAGAAATAATTACCTTTCGTTAAATACGTGGAGCAACACATGTTCTCGGTTTGGCAGATAAAAAGAACCGATTCGTTATCTCTAATGTGACATTAGTCTCATTTTCGATTACTTTTTTCCAACAATTAATTCACATAAAGGAATTAAGAGTGATGGGCTGTGGGTTTCGGATTTTTTAAAGTTCTCACCAGTGTTTCTTTTCTATATGGATTTTTTACGCCTTCAACTAATGGGGGACGTGATGCCTCCTAAAATATTTAGTCAGCCAAATGTGGATATCATATTCGTGTATTTCTTTTTTAAAAACAGTTGTGTAGAACTTATTTAAACCGTTGCGACTGTTCTAATTTTATAGTTACAAAAGCACCTTCTAATTATAAGTTTTAAAATGGAGGAAACAGTTATTGAAGTCCTCGGCAAAAATAAGGGAAAGTTACACACGAAAAATGACGGATATTATTATAGAATAAAAGATAAACCCAGTGCCAATAGATGGAAGTTAACTTGCTACAACGTTAAATGTCGGGGAAGCACTACTTTAATTAACCCCGAGGGTGATAAAAAAATTGACGAAAAATCGGCACATACATGTGAACCGGACACTGCTTATCAAGAAAAATATAAATTACGTGAGGATATTCTCAAAAGATGTGCCAGAGATGTTACACCGAGCAGCAAAAACTTCCGAGAAGAATGTGTGAAAAGGTAAGTGAGTTAATTTTTACATTTTATAATAAAATTACTATTTATTTAAGCCTGTGAAAAAAAAAAAAGTTTTTGATTTAGAACTATATTTTTTTTCCGTCGAGACCAGGGCTTTTCGAATTTGGACACCACTGATTACTGAAATAATTTTACTGCACTTAAATTTGAATTACTTCATTTAATTTATATCAGTGGCGCAGCCAAGGGGGTGGTTTTGGGGTTAAAACCCCTCCCAGAACTAAAAAAGATCGCTATAATTGCCGCTTATATGAATCAAAACCAAACTTAATATTTAAACGTTTTAGTGTACTTAGGAATCTGCCGTTTTGTTGAATCAAATTTCATTTATAAACTGATTCATTTAAATAGCAAAAATTCTACTTAAAATTGTGAAAGTGCATATTGTAATATTTTTTTTTTAGGATTAGTGAGGTAAAAATTGATTATTTGAACTAAATCACTTTTCTGAGACATATTATGCTAAAAGAATGATGATTTCCTGCCATACAGATGCTATTTGAGTTTAAGTATTATACATTGAATATTCTAATTAGTACTGATTCTATTAACCGGTGATTCAAATAACCGGCAAATACCTTTATCAGAAACTCACCCCCCCCCCCTAGAACTGAATTCTGGCTGCGCCACTGTTTATATATTTAGATATGATAATTATTCTTCTAAAAGAAAACAAAATAGTTACTATAAATAGTTATTAATATATAATTTAATACGATAATATATATATATATATATATATATATATATATGGGTGATTCTCAAAATAGAGGACGATTTCAGAAATGAAATCTTAAAAAAATTACTGTTAGCAAAATTTCTGAAAAAAAATAGGTGTTGTTAATATAGTAATAGGTATACTTTCCATGTAGTCAGCAGAGCTAAATATTTAAAAATCCTTCTATAGTAAAAAAAAACTAGCCTTAAAAGGAATGACTCCTGGAATGATGCTGATGTGGAAGATTTCCGGAACTAACGAATCCGGGTTGTCCACTCCTTCCATGAGTCGAATAGACCAATCAGGAAAGGACTCCGTCTATGCATCGCCGTATGGGTTACCATAAAGAGAGAAAAGGTTACCATCGCCAACAATCGCCAAGATTGTCGCCAACTTGGCGATATATCGCCAAATTTGGCGACCAAAATTAGTCGTCAAAAGTGACGCCAACTTGGCGATAACTGTAATATTTCGCCAAATTTTTAATTTCTTTACAACACCAGTCGTTTGATACATCATTTGAGAGGTTTGCAACTGCTTATTCATATAATGGATGTCTTGTGTGTTATCCCCCATTCTACTCCCCAGGGGGGACACATTTTTAATTTCTTTACAACACCAGTCGTATTACACAAGATTTGAAAGGTCTGCAACTGCTTATTCATATTATGGATGTCTTGTGTGTCACCCCCACACTCTGCTCTCCCCAGGGGGGGGTCACATTTTTAATTTCTTTACAACACCAGTTGTGTGACACATCATTTGAAAGGTCTGCAACTGCTTATTCATATTATGGATGTGTTGTGTGTCATCCCCCACTCTGCCCCCCGGGGGGGCACATTTTTAATTTCTTTACAACACCAATTGTGTGACACATCATTAGAGAGGTCTGCAACTGCTTATTCATATTATGGATATCTTGTGTGTAACACCCCCCCCTCTGCCCTCAGAGGAGGCGCATTTTGTAATTTCTTTACAACACAAATTGTGTGATACATCATTTGAAAGGTCTGCAACTGTTTATTCATTTTATGGATGTCTTGTGTGTCACCCCCACTCTGCCCCCCCCCAGGGGGGCACATTTTTAATTTCTTTACAACACCAGTCGTGTGACACATCATTTGAGAGGTCTGCAGCTGCTTATTCATATTATGGATGTCTTTTGTGTCGCCTCCCACTCTGCCCCCCAGGGAGGCACATTTTTAATTTCTTTACAACACCATTCGCATGACACATCATTTGAAAGGTCTGCAACTGCTTATTCATACCATGGGGTATTGGCGAGTGCAGCAAGCAGGGTAGCCAATAATTTGGAATCGCGAAGCTATTACGCGGGGGGTTGGCGAGCATAGCGAGCAGGGGGGCGGGGCCCCCCTAGTTAACTTAAAAAATAATTAGTATTGAGCCATGCTAATGACAAAACGAATTGTATGGAATAAATATATTATGAAATTTTTATTTTCTTCCTGTTTAAATATTTTTTTTCTATATTTATTAGCCTTCTTTTTCAGCAAATGGTTTCCATTTTTACATATATACATATAAGGAGAATAAAAACATTACCAAAGAGCAAACTTTGTTGCATGAGCAACATTCTGACACTAACAATGTAAGAAGCTGTCTTAGTGATTTTCCTAAAGATTTAATGCATATTTTAGGGATAATAAATGTAATACCTAAATTTATACGTAAAATTAAACTTTATAAAGGATACAATATAAGCACTGGTTACATTTATGTACATAGGAGTCTTTAGCATGGACAGAAAAACCATGCTAATGACACTGATATCTGCCCATGCTAATGACAAATTTTAATTTAAATAAGATTATGAGCCATAATATAATCACAATGCAATATTCCTTTCTGGGGCTTTTTAAAACACAAAAGTTCTATGCAAATAAATAAAATAAAAATTTTAACTATAAAATAAACATGAAAATTATTATCCATTCTAATGACATACTATTGATGTAACCACCTAATATTCAACTTCCATTCTTAAAATACAATACATGCTTCTATTTTCTGGCTGGTTTAAAATGACTACTTGTTGCCATGGAGAAACTTTGTATTTTCAAACTATTGTCATATGTGAAAATGAAATTTTGATTAATAACCAGCTGTTTTAGTATGACCTTGTTTTGAAAATCGAATATGGAGGACAAACTTTAATTCTTTTTTTATGTACTATAATTTTATTTTTAAAAAGAAATTTATTGGATAAATCCTTTCCTTGATTAATTTAAAGAAAGAATAACATTTGTTTTATTTTATAAACATGATATTAACTCTTGAAAAAGCTAGTATATATAAGGCACAGCTGCTGTAGACATCCATGCTAATGACATTTTGAACATTTATCCTGTTATTTTAAGGGGTTTTTAACTAAAAAGTGAGTAATTCTTGAGTGCAAATAATGAATAATATTAAGACAAACATATCTAAATATAAAAACATGACAGAAAACCTCTCAATTTTTTTTATATGCCGAAAGACATAAATTGTCCCCTATTTTGAGAATCACCCATATATACTATTACATCTAAAAAGTTTCAGAGGTACAGCTCATATTCAAAATATTAGAATAATTGAGAAAAAGTAATAGGAAAAAATTATTTGTCATTTATTTATTTTTTATACTAAGTAAATGCAATTAAATTAAATCTCTAATGTTTAGATAAGATTTTAACATTTATAAAATATAAAATACAGCACAATAAATTAGGTATACAGCTTCCTTAAACACACCAGAATATTAGAATAAAATTGAGATTGGTTCAAAATATTAGAATATTTTATTTTACGCAACAATATTACCTTATGAATATGAAGTAAATGGTAGTTAATATTTTGTAGCATTCCCTTTAGCTTTCATAACAGCGTACAATCAATCTTGCTTACTATATACAAGGTGTTTACAAACATTTCTATCAATATTAGCCCAAATAGACTTTATACGTGCCACTAACTCAGTTTTACTTGAAGGAGGATTTTCTGAAGTTTTTTCTTCATTATACACCATAAGTTTTCGATGGGATTAAGATCTGGTGAATTTGGTGGCCAAGGAAGTACCTTAATGTTGCGTTGGCGGAACCAATTCTTAGTTGACACCGAGGTATGCGGGGACGCTAAATCTTGTTGAAAGATGAAATCATCTTCAAATAAATCTTCTGATGATGGAATCATGTAATATTCTAAAATTTCTTGATATATTAGAGAGTTAACCTTTTCGTAGACGATGCATAACTTTCCAGGTCCTTCTGCACTCATACAACCCCAAACCATGACACTAGCAGCAAATTTTACGGAACGTTTAAGGCATTCTTTATCAAATGCTTCTTGCTTCATTCTCCAAACTCGAATACCTTGATTACCATATGAAACACAAAACATACTTTCATCACTAAATAATATATTTTTCCAATCTTCATTGCTCCATACACGTTTTGATTTACACCAATTCAAACTTATACGCTTTTGTCTTGCAGTCATGAGAGGTTTTGTTTTCGGTACACGAGATTCAAATTTAAATTTATGGAGACGTCTTAATGTTGTCGATGTAGAAACTTCAACTCCTTCTTCTTTCCATTTTCGGTGCAAGAATCGCACACTTTTAAAACGGTTTTTCTTAACTATACGCTTCAGTTTCCTGTCATCTCTAGCAGATGTTTTTGGTTTTCGGCCACCACTTCGGCGATTATTTTGAAATTTTCCAATTTTTGAATATTGTTTTAGTATTTTACTAACGCTCTTTTGCGAACAATGTAAATAATTCGCTATAAAACACTGATTTTTACCATGCCGATGCAAATCAACCATACGAAGTTTAGTAGATTCAGGAATATCACTCACACGGCCCATTTTAAGACGAAAAAGAAACAAACTGCAAAAAAGAATACTGATTTTAAATAAAATAGTCTGAATTCAATCAATGATGCCACCAGTTAAGAATTGGTAATAATTAAAGGAGAATTAATGTGAAATATTCTAATATTTTGAACCACTTGAATAAATATTCTAATATTTTGACTTTTCAAAATAATTTTTTTTGCAATTAATCTTCTCAAAAATGATATTAAATTAAAGATAACAAGTAAGTTTAATCAACAATAAGTTCTTAATAAAAATATCGTTTGAATATTTTCATTAAAAGACATTAAATTACCAAACGATATTTTCAATTTCTAAAAAAAGGTAATTATTCTAATATTTTGAATATGAGCTGTATATTCCGTTTTTACATGAAAAAATATTGATTCAGTGAGGATTGTTCATTAATTCATTCATTTTGAATAAAAATGTTAAACATTTTATGAATGCTAGATATTTTACATTTCTTGACAAATAAACTATTTATTCTATATAAATAAATGTTTAACCATAAAATAAGCGACGGGTTTCGAAAGTATAAATCCTTCTTCATTCATGCACAATTACTTCCAAATGTATGAACTTAAGTGGCATTTATTGCGTATTAATTTTGAAGTTTTAAATTTTCTCAAATTACAATTTTTGAAATATTTTTAAGCACGGTTTCATAATGTTAGTTTTTTCTGAAAATCATTTAAGAATGACAAATAACTTTTATATGCCTTTTGAATGGACTAGCTTGATAAAACAGAAGGGAACTATTTTCCATTGAATCTGTATAATAATTGATTATTTAATTGTATTTAAGACTACTTAATTTGTAACAAAGTTCTTAACTAACACATGATTGATACCATCTTTTTTTTTAAAATTTAAGAAAATTTAGTTTTCTTTAAATATATATATAAATTAATAAATAAGTAAATATACAGTTTTTGCTTTCTTATAAAAATAGAAAGAAGTGAAATGAAATCGACTAAATTCCTCCCCACACTCTCCTTTCGGAAATTTTGCTTTTCTCCTTTCTTCCTCCCTCTCACGTACTACTCAAAGATTAAAATGCTGAAATCTCTAATTAGGCCAGTCAAATTGTCATAAATAGATGCAAAAATTCTGCTAGAAGATTTTATGTTTTTAAACTGTTTATGGGGATGCTAGTAACAAGAATTAATGGTTTTCCAACAAAATATCTCGAGGCAAAATTTTTTGAAGCCAAAAAACCACAAAATTTACGGACTTTTTTGCCTATAACTCAAAAATTATAAAATTTTTGCGTACCATATTCAATTACAAAAAAAAAAAAAAAAAAAAAAAAAACATTAAATTCTCTACAAATTTCATATTAAAACTGTTTTTTTAAAGCCAATATTAAGTGCACTACAGCTTTCTGAAAGTCACTCTTTTTTTCTAACTTTGTGGAAAAATTGCAAAAACGAAAAATTGACACAATTTTTCATTGTTTTATCCTCTTTAATGTAACTTATTTAAATTACAGGTATTTGCATGATAACAATCATGATGAATTACAACGGTAACATTGTATAAGAATTAAGAACAGTATAACTTTTTTGTATTTAGAGCTTTAGTGGAAAACATTAATATTAAGTATTTAACTCAATGTAAGTAAAAATTACTTACAGTGACGCTTTTACATCCCCTCCTTCTTGATAAATAATGTCGTCGACATTTTCTTAGTTGATCCCATTACATTTTTTCTTTTACAAATTGCCGAGCATTTGAGTTTTAATTTATGAAAAGAACATGCTTTGCTGCACCCCTTTCTACAGCTACATGACACAACATGGAGCAAGGATTCAAGTGCCAGGTCTTGGCACATTTGAACTGGCTGAAAGAGAATCTGTGAGCCTACCCATATCCTTCAGGAGGGATGTTGTTTCCTATCCTAGCTTGGACCTGATGATAACATCGGAGAAAATGATGTTTCGCAGCCTCTTGTGTTGGTGGTAGTCTTGCAAAATGAACTTTGCTTTTTTGTGACAAATTTAGCAAGTAACCGGAGCCTTAAGGTTTTCAAATTCTGTGTGTTAGCTATGCATCCAATATAGTGCAACATGGATTTTTTTTCAACCTTCATGATTTCTTGACAGGTAGAACCTATTTTATTGAATACGCAGGCTATTTCTCTAAGCTGATCATGTTTTTTCAAAGTGTTACAATTGCCCAAAAAGAGCGGATTTTGTATCGCATCTGCAGATTGCATGAGTGAAAAAAACATTGTTGTAATTGTATTTGAACGACATTGTTGAAAATCACTTGGTTTCGATGTTACTTCTTCCTGGATTTTAGGAAAACTGATTTTTGTGCTGATAGCCTAAGTTCGTCATTATCACGAGCTGGTCAATGTCTTTTCTGACAATTAAACGCTTTCAAAAGATTCGGCTCTTGAAATGGCTGAGGTAACTATCATGACATCAGCTTCTTCCTTTGCCTGCTCAACTTGAATTCTGTTATTGTGAAATTCTTGTTTTGAAATTTTAAATTTGTTTTAAGCAATGAAATAAAGCGGCTCTTGTTTCTGTCATTGGCTTCGTCAACGGATGATGCGGGTCGACGCCCTCTTTTTTCTCTACTTGTTACAGATTGATCTAGTTTTACGCGACAAAAACTATAATACCATGCATCTGAAAGTCAGGTTCGCATCTGCAAGTAAGGTTCGTGCTGAATACGCTCAATTACTTTTTGGGACCCTATATCCCCACGTTTTTCAGCAGTTTTCAAAAATATAACTTTCGTTTCTAATTTCATTACTTTGTGAATCAAATTTCTCTTTGCGTAGGTCTTTTTCTATTGTTTTTCGTTGAAGTCACCGGGATTACCTTCATGACATAAGAAGCAATTATCTTGAAGCTTAAAAGAAGTGCTTGATCTGAGGGACAAACTATAGTCTGTGTAGAATCCTCATTCCGACGAACGTATGCTGCTATCATTCTCTCATTCGCATATGTTTTTTGGCAATCATCCTGTATTCTAACTTCCTTGCTATTTTTCAAAAAACTGATGAATATTACTTTTGATAAATATTACTTTGACGCTAAACGCTATGTTCAAAGAGCTTGGCAAGTTCTTTCTGGCTCACAACGCGAGTATCACTATTTGAAGCCGTTTGGCAAATGAAACACAATTTTGGGTAGAGCTCATTCATTTTTCATTACTGTACGTGAAGAGATGCAATAAACTTAATAGCAGCATATTAGAAGAGTGTGTATTTAAAAAAGAACACTTGCATCTAAACGAAAGCGGCTCAGGAACGTCACTGACCACAATCTTCCATCTGCATTCTCTTTTTTTTATCCCCAGCACTCCCTTTGTAATTGTTTTCTTATAGGGTTTCTAGAATTTGTGCAACTTTTGCCTGCCTTTCTTAAAAAATTCATTTTTCATCAATAAACAGGTCTATTTAATTTTCATTGTTAGTGATGAAAAGTTTTTTTGGGATGAAAGGCGAAAAATAGGCCATTTTCTGTAAAGTTAAAAAAAGAGTGACCTGTTCAAAGAACCCTAGCGTGCTTAGTAATGCTCTTAGAAAAACGTTTCTATAACATAATTATCGAAAATTTAATGTCCTTTTTTTTTGTAACTAAGTATATTACGCAAAATGTTTATATTTTCGAGTTACAGGCAAAATACCGAAAAGATTTTTTACTTACCTTTAGTTAAATAGCTAATATTAATGTTCTTTACTAAAGCTCGAAATACAAAAAAAGTTATACTGTTCTTAATTTTTTTACAATGTTACCGTTGTGATTCATCGTGATTGTTATCATGCAAATACCTGTAATTTAAATAAGTTACATTAAAGAGGATAAAATAATGAAAAATTGTGTCAAATTTACTTTTTTGAAAATTTTAGACAAAATTTGAAAAAAAAAAGAATCACTTTTAGAAAGCTGTAGCGCACTTAATATTGGCTTTAGAAAAAAAGTTTTAGTATGAAATTTGTAGAGAATTTAATGTACTTTCTTTTTGTAATTGAGTATGGTACGCAAAAAGTTTATAATTTTTTAGTTATAAGCAAAAAACTGAAAAAAGTCCGAAAATTGTGTAGCTTTTTGGCTTCACAAAGTTTAGCCTCGAGATATTTTGTTGGAAAACCATTAATTCTTGTTACTAGCATCCCCATAAACATTTTAAAAACATAAAATCTTCTAACAGAATTTTTGCATCTATCGGCCCTTTTTTCTGACAATTTGACTGGCCTAAATTTAAATATGAAAAACTTTTTGTTTTGTCTTATTTGTTCCATTATTGAATTAAAAAAAAAACGATTATCTAATTTTTCCCCCTTCCGCTTATCTATTCTATATACACGAAAGTTTTTTAAAAGTTGAAGTTTATTAATATTTATTTTTTTGTCCACCCGGACAAAAACTCTTTCCGGTCAAAATCTTGGTGTGTATTTAGAATTGTAATATTATCTTATAGAACATAATTTTACTAATAAAGATTTTAACCCGTCAGTAGTCGCGTGTCGGTCTTTTCGCCGCCCTTATAACTTAACTTCTCCTAACTTGTATCACATTACAAATACAACGGAGATCTACCCTGTAGCTGACTTTGAAACTTTCTAGACCACCTTAGTGAAGTAACAGTACACCTCTGTTTTTCTTTCACGTACATTTTTAGAAACAAATTCGAAATTGGCGAAAAAGTCTACGTAACAATCACTAATGTCAATCCATTTGTACTTTTTATAATTACTCCAGATCTCATGAATAAAATGCATAATTTAAGAAAACTGCAAATTTATATCTTCATTGAACTGTTATTTTCGTATATTAGGTGAAAAATATTTTTTATTTTACATATTTGGTATGTGGGGGGGCCAGCGGCGAACAGACCGAGCGCGACTAATGACGTTGTGAAAAAAGTCGCGACTACTCGCGGGTTAATAAAAGTAAAATTAGTCCAACTGGAGAATTTTGTTGTCTCAGATTATTATTATTTTTAAATATATAAAAAGAAGCATAATTTCACTCATAAAAAAACATATTAGATAACTCAGAGAGTAATCCCCCGTAGGCTAAAGGTCCCAAAATTGAGCAACTGAAATCTGAGGGTTTAGTCAATTATACCAAAATAATTTTGTTTTGCAAGTTATATAATAATAATTATTATTACATTAAAATATATGTAATGTATTTGTATGCATTATTGCCTATTATGAATCTTTAGGATAGAATTTTTACTTTACTTATATTTTAAAATATATAGATACATATTATCACACTTTTTCATTCATTTATTGTTTTAATTGTAACTCACCGTATTGGAGTTTATAATAACTCGATAACTCTGTGTTGACATTGTCTTAAGCAGTAAATAGTCGTAGCTTTAGAGTTATACAAGTTATACATTGCATGTGTTCATAAGAAGCTATCTGATTCTCCCAAAATCACTCATTTCCTAATGTTAATTCTATGGATATATATTTTTAAAGGTATCTCATTTGCATTTCAGCATTTCTCCTTTTATTTACTTATTTGTTTATTACACTGGATAGCTGAGTTCGATCTCTACGAAGACCCTTTTCTTTTTTTTCTATTTTAATTGCAGCGGTTTTTTTTTCTTCTTTTCATGAGGATGTTTTTGTCTATGAAACAGGTATAAAAAAATAAAAGTATCCTAGTTAAAAGAAAAAGAAAAAAAAAGAAAAATCTTGCACTAACTTTGAAAGATAAAAAACGGCATTGGCAGAGAATTGACCTCAACTATTCAGTGAAAAAATTCATATAAAAATGTTGAAGTACAAACCAGATTTTTTCGATTTTTTTTCACGTATTTTTTGCACGTATAGAAACATAATTTTGTTACAAAACTAAATATTTATTATTAGTTTTTATTTACTAGAAATTTTTATTTACTTGAAAACCTGCATATTATGCGAAACACCATCGGTTTATTTTACGTAAATATGCTTATAAACAAGAAATGAAAAAAAAAATAGCCTTGCGACTTTTTTAAAATGGAGTTTTGTTCAAATCCAAGATCATAAGAATTGCATGCACAAGTGTCTTATAGTATATATTGAAACACAATACAATACGTGGTTCAATGGCAGAAAAAAAGTGCGACATCTGTAATATATATATTTATATAGTAAAATTAACATCTTTGTCTAAATGCCATATTTACGAAAATATTTTTTTCACATCTAATATTCTTATTTCTGCTGAATATTCCGTATAGTTATCATTGATCACTAGAAACTTTCTTCCTTTTATTTATTTTATTGTTTCTTTCCTCAACTTTCTCTTCACAAATTTCTTGCACTATAAACACTAATACCAGACAATTTTAGTATTTTATTTGCTTGAGAGTTTTGTTTCAAATTGAAATAGTTAAGAGGAAAAGTTTAATTATTCATAGAACTACAATTTCCAAAACCTAAACTGACTTAAAGATCCAGAAGAATGGATCTAACATTCATGGATTTAGTAGGATTCAATTGTGGCTAATTCATCTCTAGAATTAGAAATTCTAACTCAAAAAGATGCATATAAGAGAGATGATATACAAACCTTTACATATGTACTCAAAAATGCATATCAACAGTCATTATTTTACATTTTTTAGTACTTATCAGTATGTTATAATCATTAGAGATGACAAAGAAGAATGTCTAAAAGCAGAAAATTTATAAAAACAAGAATTGAAACAAATAGAAAGGTATAATATTTTGCAAAATATTATGAGTTGTCATTTTTATTATAAATGCAATGTGCATACCTGTACAACCATTAAATGTAATGTGATTAAATGGCAAAATACAATGAAATATGAATAAAGTTTATCTCTAAATAATGATTTATTACATTCAATAGAATAAAAATGATTTACATATATATTTTTTATATGACTCATATTTTACAAATGTTACATAACAGTGTTTACACAAATATCTATGAAATTCATACTTAATCGATAGTACTTTTGGAGACATATTTTATCCAAATATGAATAATTAAGCTTATATACCTATTAAGATTCTATTAGAAAATGATTGATAAAGTAAGTATGAGATGCCATGTGATGTCTTTTTACGCTCAATTCAATAGAATTTGAGTTATAAACAATTACCTTATCAGTATGACCTTTTTTTTTGTTCCCAGATCTCCCACTTGGGAAAAATCAGTTCGAACTGCCGTTTTTGATTGCTTTTATTGCAATATTTTCTGAATTTATCAAAGAATTGACCATCACGGCACCTCGTGTACTTTCCAAATAAGAGATTTTGAATGTTTGGTGTATTTGAGAGCAAAAATGAATTCAAAAATAAATCGGAAAATAAGCAGTTTGAATCGAAATACACCCTTAAATTCAACTTTTTTAAAACAATTTTAATGTTTTCATAATTAGAGCTTACAAAAACACACATTTTTAACTTTCGAAACAGTAAATTTTTGGTACAATTACATAAAATATTTAAAAAGTTAAATTTTCTAATAAATATTCACAATTTGTAAAAATTAGGGACAGTATTCATTCCCTCGCCTTACATACAAGTGAATTAACACAGGGAAATGACAAAAATTAGGGTTAGCTTGTATACTATCATAACTATACGCACAAAAATAAATTATACTTAAAGGAAGCTTAAAGAAACTTAATAAAATGAGGTTTAATAATTGAATAAGCTCTCCATATATAATTTAAGTAAATAAAAGAATTATTGTAGTCACAGTCAATAAAAATACTTAGCAATTTGTTTCTGGAAATCAACAAATTTTACATGTCCAGACTTTACACTCCAAAAAAGAATAATTCATGTTATCTTCTCTGATGATTCACAGATGAAATTCTGGAGCAATATAAATGATATCACAGCAGATAATCATCACTTTCATTTTATGACACCAACCAATGTGACAACAAACTAAAGAATATTTTTAATTATTTTATCAGAAAAATAAATAATAAAAAATCTTTATTTTTTCAAATTTTAGCGTTCTATGAAATTTATCATTAATTAAACCAACAAAAAAATTACATATATTTGGATGGACAACTTTTGGGAACTACTTTTGTGTTAAGGAGGAGAAAAGGGCACACAGCGAAATGACATTTTTATAGCATAAAAATATATTTAAATGGCCTATGTTTAAAAAAATCCCTTTTTATCCTGATACACATGTATAAAAACATGTAATTAAAGTATTCTAGCATTTTATCTCATTTATATACAATTTTATTCATTATTTTTGAAGCAAAGACAAAAATATCACTGTTTTAAAGAAAATGACCCATATGTGTTAGAAAATACCAACCTTTTATGCGAAAACAGACTTAAACTATGCTACAGAATGTTTGTCATAGGGGAAAAAAGGGTTATATGTGGCAATTATAGTTGTTATAAAGGATACACAAAAGAATTCGGAAGTATTTTAGTCTGTAGTAGTAATTTATTTAAAGTGTATTTTGATGATTTTTTGTTGAATAAATTCATCGAAATTTCTTTAATGTTATATATTACATAAATGCACAGACTATTTCGAAAAACTGAAAGTGGATAAATATAGTAGGTAAAAGAAGTTGGAAAGTGTTCAATAATCTATGATACCGGCATGATTTTCTTTATTATTTTGTTCCTATATGCTATCAGCAGGAATGAATCTCAGGTGGAAAACCAGCAATATTTTTTTTTTCTTTTGGAAACAATAACTAACCATCGGTCTGTAACACTTTAAAACGAAAACAAAAATAATAAAAAATGTATTTTTAATATTAACAAGAAAGAAAAAAATCATGCTTCAAGCATAGATTATGAAGAACGTCCCAACTCATTAAAAATAATGTAACAAAACTGCACTGTCTAAAAAATTAAAACATTCCGTCTCATTTTATCATATGGAAAAGTAAAACGCATTTCCAAAACGAATTTCTGCTGTTCTGATCTACAATAAGAAGATCAATCGATTTTTTTTAGCAACCCTGTATATAATATAGACATTTATATCTTTTAACAACATACATTTTAAAATTTAAATCATTTAAGAGATACATATATTTCAGTTGAAATTCATCTTCAGCAATCTCATCTAATAGTTCTGTCATCTAAATGTTCTGTTTTAACGTGATCGTAAAGAAATCCAGGGATATGCATCAGTTTCAATAGATTTGGAATAGCGTAATGTGACATTCAAATTTTGCCAGAAAGTAAATTTTTTGAGATTTAAATAAATCGCGTAAAAACTATTAGTTTTCATTGTAAACACCAAGATTTTACAATGCCAAAACACACTTTAATTTTTTTTTTCTGAGATTATAGATTTTTTTTTTTAAATTCAGATACATTAAGAGAATAGATTCATACAGAAATTTCATTTTCAAAAATTTCGATAAGGTGAGTTTTGAAGTTCACATCCTCATAGATAATTATATAATTTTTGAGCTATATTTTAAATATCGTCTATAAATTTCAAAATAAATAAACTGTATGATTATTCGCGGAAACAATAAAAACTATACATAGAAAGGGACACATATTCATAATTTCCAACTCTCGACGAACATAAAAATGTTCTAGCACTGTATGTACGTCCCCTCTACTGTGATATCAAAATGACGTATGGGGGTAGATATACAGGGGGTAGATATCAGGCGCTCGTAGAAAGTGAAATGTTGTAGTACTGGATATCTACCCCCTTCTACTGTGACGTCAAAATGACGTATGGGGGCAGATATACTGGGGGTAGATATCCAGCTCTCGACAAAGACAAAATGCTCTGCATTGGATTTCTGCCCCTTTCTGGTATGGGGGTACATATAATGGGGGCAGATTTCAGGCGCTTGTAGAAAGTGAAATGCTGCAGCACTGGATATCTACCCCCTTCTAAAGCTGAGCTCAAAATGGCGGACGGGGGCAGATATACTGGGAGTAGATTTCCAGCTCTCGCCGAAGACAAAATGTTCTGCATTGGATATCTGCCCCTTTCTGATATGGGGGTATATATACTGGGGGCAGATATCAGACCCTCGTAGAAAGTGAAATGCTGCAGCACTGGATATCTACCCCCTTCTAATGCAGAGGTCAAAATGGCGGACGGGGGCTGATATACTGGGGGAAGATTTCATACTTCCCGGGGCTTAGATTTTTTTTCTCTCTCTCTCTCTGACGCAGAAAAATAAATTAGTGCATATTTACACTGTAGATACTATGTTTCTTATTAAACTGTAGTAATAATTTCATTTTATGCTTAGAAAAGTACAGGATGGTGAAAATTTTGAGTGTATAACTTGGAGCAAAATTAAACATCATGTTGTTTTCATGTGCACAAATAAGATGAGGGAGTGTTTAAACACATATTTTAGGTACAATTTAGTATTTCTGCAAAACTGTGAAAGGATCTCAAAACTAAATTAGATTTTTGAACAGAATTACATTTGGATTTTCGGAACATTTAGTGACCTTGGACTAGTTTCCAGGGGGGGGGCTCAAAATATTTTAGGGGAGGCTGAGCCGCCCATAGCGCCCCCTTAGCTACGGGGGCCTGGTTGCCTTATCACAGAACGTACAATACAGTATCTTTTCCTTTTTTTTCTCGCTTCAATCTTGTAAATATCGAGAACCCCATAGTTCTAGACCAGAATCCATCTCATATCTGACATGTTTTTTGCTGTTTGTCACTTACATGACTTTGAGTCTATGCCCCCCCCCCCCCCCCCTACACACACATACGCACATTTAAATACTGGTATGGAAAACTAAATGTTACGTTTTATTCGCATTTTTATTTATCATCTATAACACTACTACACTTTTAAATAATCTTTCAAGAAATAGTCGTCTTTTCACTGTAAAATATTTCTAGGGGGTCCAGTCAGAATTCTAGGGGGGTCCAGTACCCCCTGGACCCCCCCCCCCTTCTTACGCCCATGGGTGGGAATGGGTGAAACCCGAAAAAACTCATGACTTTTAAATTTTATGCAGTAATTTATAAATATTTGAATATTATACACTTTTTTCCCTATAAAAACATAACATTGGTAGTAGACGTAGATGCCTAAATATAGCTATATATATTGTATGTAGTATAAAAATTACTCATCGTAAGTGGCCAAAATAAATAAATAAATAAATAGACACCAAGAAAACGAAGAATGAAAAATTTGCGTTCTGAACACCCCGTGGAAGACTTACGGCCGGAGCCTCATTCTTTTCGGGCTGGAACAGGGCCATTCTTTTTTCAGAACATTCGGGAAAGACGGGCCTAGTTACTATTCTTTCCAAACCATATTCGGGCCTTTTATCCAGAAGCGCCTTGCCGGGTCATATTGTTTTTTCCGTGCCGAACCTGGATTAGTATTTTTTCCCCTAGTTTCACGGGCATATATTTTCTAAGGATCAGACTCGACCCGCCCCGAGTCCATGTAGACCTCTAAACGGCATTTGAATGGAAACTAGTTGGATGTGCCATTCCCAAAACTTTATTCTATCTCATACATACATTTTAATATTTAAAAAAAATTAGTTACTCATTTTAATGCTTTAATAATTTTACAATAACAATTCAATATCATACCAACTTTGATTTTTATCTTAAATTTCTACTTCAGTCAATTAATCGGAATAAAAACGAATTTCCGTCTCTGCAAGAGCCGATAAACAATAGAATGATAGCCAGTTTTTTTTTTTCAAATTATGGGAGGACCTACTTGCCTCACCAAAAAATAATCATATACAAAAATTTAGTTCAGTTCTAGAACTAACCACTAGAACGTAACGTTCTAGAACGTAAACTTTTAGGTGGTGCAATATTGAAAATGGCATAAAATTCGCTATTGCAGTGCCCCCTTTTGGCGGATTTTTTTAAAAGTCAGGGAGGACCAATTAGTCATAGTCATACACTCACACAAAAATTTTGGTTCAATTCGATGCATAACTTCATATATTTTTGGTCGGTACAATATTGAAAATGGCACAAACACGCGATTGCACTCTCTGGATGTCTGTGTGCATACCCTTCGAGAAAATGCTGGTCTGAGTATTGTGCTTTAGTAATTGCTCCTTTTTGCTAGTTTGGAACTTAGTATTAATTTTACATTTTACAGAAGAGGAGGGGCTAACTTACCTTACAGCAATTGCGATAGACAAAAAACAGACACAAGAGGGAGATCTTATAATGGTTCCGTTTAATTTTTTAAATACGGAACTCTAAAAAATACTTATTACAGTTTCCCTTTCATGCTTATATTTTTCATTTAAAAAAGGGGGTCGTGGGCTGCGTAAATAGACACATTTATTCGAAATCTATACTGGTGAATCTTTAAGAAAAAAAACAAAAAACACTTAGGAAAAATTCATTGTAGACAGATTCTTTATTAAGAAATTCGCCGTCTTTTACAAATGCGTAATGACTTTTTTAGCTCACAGGCTATCATAGCCTGAGAGCTTATGTGCCCGTCCGTTCTGTATGTACGTTCGTATGTTCGTATGTTCGTGCGTAACGCGATAACTCGTGATAAAAATATCCGATCCACTTGAAATTTTGTATGTAGGTATATCCTGACAAGGCGCTTCCCTGATTAGTTTTTGGAGTTCAATCGATATGTATAAGAGGGGGAACGGGAGGCTCATGCCCCCCGTTAGTTGATATAAATGGGATTTTCATGCAGAATTAAGTTTTCGTTGAAAATTTAGATTAGGATCATTCTGACGAGGCGATTCCGTGACTGTTATTAGGTGTTCATTGAATAAGTATAAATAGGGGGAACAGGGGTTCTAATGCCCCCCCCCCCCCGTTAGTTGATATAAATGGGATTTTCATGCAGAATTAAGTTTTCGTTCAAAATTTAGATTAGGATCATTCTGATGAGGCGATTCCGTGACTGTTATTAGGTGTACATTGAATAAGTATAAATAGGGGGAACAGGGGTTCTAATGCCCCCCCCCCCCCCGTTAGTTGATATAAATGGGATTTTCATGCAGAATTAAGTTTTCGTTCAAAATTTAGATTAGGATCATTCTGATGAGGCGATTCCGTGACTGTTATTAGGTGTTCATTGAATAAGTATAAATTGGGGGAACAGGGGCTCTAATGCCCCCCCCCCCCCGTTAGTTGATATAAATGGGATTTTCATGCAGAATTAAGTTTTCGTTCAAAATTTAGATTAGGATCATTCTGATGAGGCGATTCCGTGACTGTTATTAGGTGTTCATTGAATAAGTATAAATAGGGGGAACAGGGGTTCTAATCCCCCCCCCCCGTTAGTGTATATAATTGGGATTTTCATGCAGAATTAAGTTTTCGCTCAAAATTTAGATTAGGATCATTCTGATGAGGCGATTCCGTGACTGTTATTAGGTGTTCATTGAATAAGTATAAATAGGGGGAACAAGGATTCTAATGCCCCCCCCCCTTAATTTATATAAATGGGTTTTTCAAGCAGAATTTTCAGATTTCGTTCAAATCTCTGAATAGTTTTGGAAGTTTAATGGTTAAGTATAAAAGAGGGGGATAATTCTTTTCAAATTGTATAAATGCTAAATGGGTTTTTATTAAGAATTATCTCATTTGCTCTGAATTTTGGATATAGATTTTTTATATGATAAAGCATGTCTTTGATAGTATAGGAGGTTCAATAATTAAGTATAAAAAAAGAGGAAAGGGGAGAGCTGTTTCCCCTTCTTAATTTTTTTTCGAACGGAATTAACCCTTGAAAATATAAGGCTTTAATGTACAATTAGTATTTGTAGCCTGTGAGCTCAATGCCATCAGTTTAACTGGGCAGTATTCTTTATTTTTTTTTTACACGGATTATTCTATCCATTTGGCACCGATCTGGAAATTGTTTCGTTTAAGACAGGATTTAGTCATACACAGATTTTTGTAGCACCTTTTATAATACTGTTTCTCTCATCCCCTAGCATTGTATATGAACTATTCTTTAAAGAAAAGTTTAATTGTTGAATCATGGTAATTTAAAATTAGAATAAACTATGGCTATAGCGGAATCGATCGGTATCTTGAAAATTTTCCGTAGAAGACAATATTCCGTCTTAGACAAATTCTACTCTGTCTGCGGATTTGCAGGAACTTGAAAATCTTTCCGATTTAGTTCCATATTTCCGCCTTACACAGTCCACCTTTTACAGAGAGTTTATTGTATATATCTATTTTCGGCGAAATTGTCTACAGCCCAGGTCCGGTTCGGCGCGACCCGAGTCTGCAGAAGAAGTAAGACTAGGATACTACCCAGAGAAGTGATATCCAGACTTAACCCGTCCTGAGGCTCGTGTAGGCCTCTAAATGGCATTTGAAAGAGGGGAAAAGTGTACTAAGATCTGGAAAATTTTTAAATAAATTATGAAAAAATTGAACGTAAATTTGAACGTAAATTTCGTTCAAACTCGTCTATTTTTTGAGTTTCCGTTCAGTTCAAACTCGTTTATAAAATAGTGAGCGAAGTTCAGTTCAACGTTCACCAGTGGCGTAGCTAAGGGGGGGGCAAGGGGGCGCCCGCCCCGGGCGCCGAGGCCTAGGGGCGCCAAATCGAGAGAAATTGTTATATATCTATATTGGGGTGGGGGCGCAAAATTTCTTGCTGGCCCCGGGCGCCAAAAAACATAGCTACGCTACTGACGTTCACAAATAGTGAGCGAAACTCGTGATTTTTCGTTCAGTGAGCGCGTTCATACCCAACACTGTGCAGAACATGGGTGTTACTTTAGGGAAGTAAATATTATTTGTTTTCAAAATATTTGTATATTGCAGTTGGCAACGGTAGTGAGAAAACAATGTTGTTTCTTCTTTACAGTGCGCTTATTTAGAACGCGATAAATTTGTTATATAATTGCTATTTATCAGAATGTTCATTTCAACATGGTGAGTATTTTTATTTTCTTACAGGAGTGTTACCCATTTATTTACTATTATTTTTTAACGTATAAAAATGTTAAGTTAAGGAATGCTGTATTTTTTGTTCAGGAGTCAATAGGCCCAACTAAAATTTCAATAAAACAGTTAGAATTTATTTTAGTGAAGAATTCCTTGAAAAATGTCACGAGTGTTACCGTACATGAGTGTTACATTACATAAGTGTTACTTGGAAAAGGTAACACTCATGAGAAAAGAAGTTAAGTAATTCTAAAACTATAAATCATGTGTAAGATTTAAGTTATGATTATAATAGATTCATGATTCAGGGATATATTTTGTCATATTATATATATTTATAATTATTTAAAAGTTGTAACAGGATTTTCATGTCTGCACACGTGTTTTGTAAGTGCTATTTAAGATTCAAATTTTAATTCTTAATAAATAATTTTCAAAGGACTATCTATTTTACACAAATCATAGTTAAAACTTTTAAAAATCTTTTTATATATATATTGTTACAAAAAAGCTGTTTGCTGCAAGATGAGTCTTATCGCTTGTCATGAGTGTTACCACTTTTCATGAACGTTACTGTAACTAAAAATCAGAATTTTATTAATGCATTTGTTACTTCACTTAAATTAATTGTTTTGTCTATTAGAACTTTCTAATTCTTTATTATAACTGCAATGAAAATAATTAATTTTTAATTAAATTTGTTTTTAATCAGAAGTTATACCTTTTATTTAAGAAGCAAAGTAACACTCATGGCATAAACAACTATTAAAATGCTTTAAATTTATGAAATAAATAAATACTAATGCATTTTTGATTTACTAATACGTATGTAAGAACCTTAAGCAATTTTTTAATTAATTATTGATACAAAAAAAAAAAAAAAAAAAAAAAAAAATCAGAATGTTTTATAGAGGTCACACTTGTGAGAAAAATAGTGACTGGGCAAGACATTTCTTGACATTTCTGAAATATAAATAAAAAAAAACTCGCAAATAATCTACTGCTTAGAATGTTGTAAAGTATAAGCAACTCATACCTGAGTAAATTTTTATATTTAAACCAAATTATTTTTTCAAATTTTGTTTCATCTAATACGGCAATACATTTGAAAACCACCCGTTACATATATTTATAAATCAAAATGTATAAAGAAATACAAGATATACGATAACCATTAGCAAATTGCTAGAAAGTTACAAATTTAAATTTAATGAGACTACGGGGGTTTCAGGGAGGCTCCGCCCCCTGAAGAAATCTACTATGTAATAAAAAAAAACAAAAATAATAGATCATGAAAATTTCAGAATATCCTAACATAACTAAATCTTTAATTTAACACTTTTGATGGTTGAAAACTTCTTATTCTTATTTTATTCTTATAAATAATTACGTAATTTGAAAATTTTATATTACAGTTTCCAGGAAGTTGAATATTACCCAAAGTGGGTTAAAAAAAAATGATGTGCAAAGCTGACGTTGAGGCTCCTGATCTGTAGATTTACTAGTATATATATATATATTCATGTATATATATAATTTGAGAGAAAAATTGTTGTGAAGGGAGCAAATCTAAACAGAATAGCAATTTGTTTCTTATAGTGCTTTTTAGCGAGATACACATTATATGAAAATAGCTTGCAGTAGAAATGTACAAAAAATGAAAATATAAATAATTTTACTGTGTATTACAATATCATTTGTAGAGTCCATTAATAATAAAAAGCTGTCAAATATAAGGTACCCTGGGGTAATAACGCCACGTTAAGGTTCGACCAATTTTCACGGCTCAGTTTTAGTTTGTATTTTTCAAACAAATATATGATTCGATACAGCAACTCATTGACTATCTATATAAAAAAAAATAATTTATCAGATATGTATTGATAAAATTTAATAGCGTGATCTCTTGACCAATGCTATTTGGCGTTATTACCCACCTATATGGGTAATAACGCCATGCAAACAAAACTATGAAATAAGTTGGAATAATTGCATGTAGATTGCCCAATTCTAAAAATACAAACTCTACAAACTTAGAAATTGACAAATTGCATTCTAAGCTATTGAAAATGTTCAATTTTTTGTGAAAGTATAAGAAAAATAAAGGTGTGGTGTGTGTGTGGAGGGGGGGGGGGGAGGATGAGGCAAAAGAATATCAGACTGTGAACTTCTTTTTGCTTAAAAAGGACCGCTTAAATAGAATTATTAGAAACATTGCACAGTTTTAACTGTGTTTATTTGAATTAGTATTTAGGATGTAGCTCGGCCACTGTAGGGAATCAACCGGGATATTAATGCCAAGGATTGGCGTTATTACCCCGTTATAGTTATTGCGCTGTACATTTTAAATTACAAATTATCTCGAGAAGATATCCAAAATCTTCAACAATATTTTGAAAGTCCATGAAATGTACTACAAATTTATGTAATTAACAAAGTATTTCCGCATAAAAAAGATAGTCTTCACATCACAAAACGTATCTCGCAAATTTTAGATCAAGCGTTAATTTTAGTTGCTTGTAAAAACAATAAGACCTAAAAATGAAACAAATTAACTTGAAGCTGTTTTTTGCGATTTATATGACTCAAAACCCTTCTGCGCAGAGCACGTGGGTGTCATTTACCAGATTATTTCATAATTATGCAAAATATTAGCACTTGGCGTTATTACCCCGCCTGGCGTTATTACCCCACACCACCTTATATTTATTTTATGTTTTACAATGCAAAAAGTAAAAAAAAAAAAAATACTTTGAATCCCCAAGTATCAGAAAATTTTATGTACAAAAAATATAATTTAATTTTTTTCGCTATTCAGTCTTTCTTATTTTTCAGTTTGTTAAAATAAATCCATTATTGAAATTTTAAAAAAATATATAAATAAATCCTGAGTCTGAAGAGGATAATAACTTGATATCAATTTATTTTAACGCCATTTGATTTCTAAATGAAGAGGAAAGAGCCATTGTGATTGCCTTTTCTATTATTAGAAGAGAATGCTATTTTAAAAGAAAATTTGTGATATTTGCATGATGTGTGGCATTGATGGCAATGATTAAGAACTTTGTATAACCATTCTGGAAACAACTAATTGCTAATGCGCCATCTGAAAGCATGCATATGAATAATTTGTTGTTCGAATTTCATTTCTAACAGTAGGATATTGTAGCTACCGATTTTAGTACGTGTAGCTAACAAGAGTAATAACTTTTATAACTCATCTTTAAAACCAATCTTATTCGATCGTCGAGAGTGGTAATCTTTTTACCAAGACTAATTCACACTACATACTTTTTAAATAAAAATAACGATAAAATTAAGTTTTTAGAACATGTGCTCGAGCGAGAGATAACAAGCACGCAAACTTTATTAGGTCAAAAACGTTAACTGGTAGAAGGTAATGACACTGCTCATTTCTAGAGAACAGTTTTAATCCTAGAAGACTCGAGTTATATAAATTCGTGTTTTGTTTCTTTAAATAATGTTCGATCCACTTGACATTTTTTCTTTTATTTCACACCACACACACATATAGTTGAACAGACACTAACATATACTATTTACATAAAAAAAGATACATATTTTTTACGGGGAAGTAAAATATTCTTCCTCGCATCGAGAATTCGAACAACTTCTACCTTTTTAAACAAAAACATTGCGCCACAGGTGGCTTTCAATTGGCGACAGCACGGCGCCTCCGGGTTGATTCACACGTGATTTGCAACAGCTTGCCCCCCCCCATGAACCTATGGGGTTCATCATAATACATGTTGCAATACGATACATTAAATCAAATACAAATTTCAAAATATAATAAGAATATACATACTTTAAACACTTTAAGAATTCTGGACATACACTTCAACTAGAATAATAAAAGAAAAGATTACAATGCAAATTTCACTAAAAACAGTCAATTTTCATTGAGTTCCAAATTATAGAGTAATTGCACTGGTCTTCTCAAAACAGATTTTTGAGTTTTTATTTTGCAGGCCCTCACCTTGCCGTCTCTTCCAGGAAAGGTTTCTATAATTTTACCTAAACTCCAGAAATTTCTGGGTAAACTATCATCTTTTATTAAGACAATATCGTTTATTTTAAATTGGGGAATATTAGTTTTGTTTATACTTTGGTGGGCTGATCTCAAATTTAATAAATACTCTTTCTTCCATCGGGACCAAAACAATCTCATCAATTTTTCTCGATAATTATAAGTTTTAAGCAATTCTTTCCTGGAAGAGAGATTCGAGTCAAGGTGCAGGCGTGCTGGAGGGAGAGAAGTTATTCTTCTCCCTATTAAAAAATGTGCTGGGCACAATGGTACGGGGTCCTGGCTTTCATCACTCATGTAAGTGATGGGTCTAGAGTTTATAGTGCCTTCTATTTCAGCTACTATGGTGGACAGTTCGTTGTAATTTAACGATGTTTTGCCTAGCGTTTTTCGTAGGGCTGTTTTAACACTTCGCACCATTCGTTCATAAAAGCCACCCCACCAGGCGGCTCTTTCTACTATATATTTCCACTTTATTTTATGGGAAGCAAAAAATTCTTTCACCTCTGGATGAGCTACTAAGCTCCACAGTTTCTTAAGTTCTAGTTCAGCACGTTTAAATGTACGTGCATTGTCGGAATAAATTACGGAGCATAATCCCCGTCTAGCGATGAACCTTCTAAATGCGAGTAAGAAGGCTTGCGTAGATAAACTGTCTACCAGTTCCAAATGAACATTTCTTGTAACAGCACAGGTAAGAAGTAAAATATATTGTTTATTGTTCTTATCTTTTACGAATAAGGGACCGGCGAAGTCGCATCCTAGAATATTAAATGGTGGAGACTGTTCAATACGATCAGGTGGCAAAGGAGCTACTGTCTGGTCTCCTGGATTCGCAGAAAATCGTTTGCAGACAACACATTTTTTGAGTAGATCCTTTATCGTTTTTCTAGCTTTTAGAAGCCAGAACCTTTCTCTAATTTCGACAAGCGTGTGTGTCACTGAAGAATGATACACTTTCTCGTGTGCATACCAAATAATTAACTCAGCTAATTTAGTTTTGGGCGGCAGAATAATCGGATACTTTTCATTTTCTAGCAAGATGTTAGATTTTGAAAGTCGCCCTGAAACACGTAAGATGCCCTCAGCATCCAGAAAAGGATTTAATTTCATTAGATTAGAATCTCTTGGAAGGGGTTTTGCCTTTTCTAAACATTTAATTTCTACAAAGTATTTTTCATTTTGAATTTGTCGTATCCAATAATTTTCCGCTTCCTGGAGTTCTTCCATAGTTAAAGTGCCTCGATTATCTTGTTTATGCCTAGTCAAATTTATGAAACGCAATACATAGGCTGTTATTCTCAACAATTTATTTAAATTAGAATATCTATTAATGTCGATGATTCTTTCACGAGTAATAACAGTGTTCACAACGATTTTATCTCTGGATTCCATTTCAATGTTAGAAAAGGAACCTTTTACGTTATTGTCAAGTTTTGGCCAAAAATTTTCGGATTTACTTAGCCAATCCGGGCCATGCCACCAGTGCTTGTTACTGGCTAATTCTTTGGAAGTGAGTCCTCGAGTGAGCATATCAGCTGGATTATCTTTACTGCTGACATGCCTCCATGCACTGGGATCAGAATTTTCTTGTATTTCTGCCACCCTATTCGCAACAAAGGGCTTCCATTTGGCAGCAGAATTTTTGATCCAGTTCAATGTTATTGTGGAGTCCGTCCAGAATACTACCTTTTGAATATATTATTGAAAACATTTTTTAGATGGCTAGCTATTCTGGAAGCTATTAATGCACCTAGAAGCTCTAATCTCGGCAAAGTGATTCTTTTTAAAGGGGCCACACGAGCTTTAGAAATTACAAAACAAGTTTTAGAAAAGCCCTCGGAAGTCTGGTATCTGAAGTAGCCCACTGCCCCGTAAGATTTTAACGAAGCATCAGAAAAAAGATAAAGTTGAACTTTATCATCTAAAATATTATCTGTGTTAAAATAATACCTGGGTATCTGAATCTTTTCTAACAGTTTTATTTCGCTATACCATTTTTCATATTTTTCTTTAAATTCTTTAGGAAGTGTGTCGTCCCATTCTAAACCGCGTTCCCATAACTCCTGAAGAAGTAATTTAATTCTAATTAAGAATGGCGATATGAATCCGATAGGATCAAATATTTTGGCAGCGCTGTGCAAAACATGTCTTTTGGTGTATTCCAAATTATCACCATCTGACATAAATGCCTTAAAATCTATTGACAGGATGTCGTTTATATTATCCCAATTAAGTCCCAGAATTTTTAATTTTGAATGACTTTCGTCTGTTTCTATAACTGGGTTACCATTCTTCCATAATTCCCTTAATTCTAAAGAATTTGTATTAAACTTTCTCAAGTTCATATTTGCATCCTTAAGTATTGAGACAGCAGAAGCTGATAAATTGAAAGCTTCTTGGACTGTCGGAGCCCCATATGCCAAATCGCCCACGTATAAAAAATTATCTAACATATTATAAGCAATAGGATTAATTTCTTTGTACTTTCTAATATGTTTCTTAATTGTCGAAGCCAACACGTACGGGGAGCTCGTGACTCCAAAACAATGTCGGTTAAAATGATATAAAGTCACAGGTTTATCTATGTCACAATCATCAAAGTATAAAAAACACAAATAATTCCTGTCCTCTTTAGACACTTCTATTTGCAAGAATGCTCTAGCAATATCGCCCAAAAAAGCAATTTTATGAGACCTGAAATTTAATATTATGTCAATTAAATTAGGATTTAAATTTTCTCCAGCGAAAAGACAATCATTTAGACTTTTTTCATTATTTCTTTTACTGCTAGCATCATAAACAATTCTTGATTTCGCACTAGAAGAATCTGGTCTAAAAATAATTTGGTGTGGCATTACGTAACCAATAAAGCAATTAGTATCGCACTTTTGAATAATACCTTCACTTAATTGTTCTGTCATAATTTCGTTATATTTCTGAAATAAAGATTTATTACCCCTTAATCTCTTTTCCAGACCCACAAATCTCTGTTTCGCAACTTCGTAATTATTTGATAAACTTTGTTTGTTTATTTTAAAAGACCATAAAAGTGGCGCGACATACCTTTGATTCTCAAAAATTATTTCCCTCTGAAATTGCGTAACCACCTCATATTTTTCGTCGTTTTGAATATCAGTAGGAAAGGATAAAAAATTATCTACATCCCACAATTTTCTTAAATCATTGTCTGTTGATGTACAAATGACCTTAAAACAAGAAGCTCCATTTATATTATTGCTATGCATTCGTCCAATTAAAGTTTTTCCAAATATTGTTGGTTGAATAAATAAATATTTATTGATTTTCTCTACCCCTCCCGTGATTGTCGCAAACATATAATCACATCCCAATAATATTTGTACAGTCTTTTCATTAATAAATCTGTCAGCAAACTCATTTTCATCTAAACGGAATTTATTTATGAGCTGTGAATCAATATGCGATTTTACTTGCGTCGCACTAATTATGTCTGACACGAGTGCCTGAACTGTTATCCTTTTATACGGAGGATGGCGACTAATTATAGTAATATCCACTAAATCATACTCTTGTTCTATGGCGTTACGATTCGCGAAAGTATAAACTAGCAATTTCTCTCTTTTTACTGGTTTTAGTTTTAAAGCAGTTGCTAAATTCTTTGCAATAAATGTGCGCGAAGATGCAGAATCATATAATAACCTTGTACTTAATTTCTTGGAATCACCCATTACCTGTACGCACGCCGTTTGCAAAATTGTCGAATATTTTTCTGGAAAATTTTGAGTTTTAATAACAGATGATACAACCGCTTGATTTTCTTGATTTTGTACAATTTCTGATTTTTTAGTATTCTCAACGGGACTAATTTCAGAGGATTTCTTAGCGGGGCAAAACAAATAATTATGTTGAAAACTCTTGCATAACTCACACGGTTGTATTTTTGCTTTACATAGAGATAATAGGTGGTTCTTATAAAAACATCGGTAACATCTTCCTTCTTTTTTTAACTTATAACGCTTTTGTTCATCTGTCATTTCCTTACATTTTAAACTATTATGATTCGAATTACAGAATACACAAACATTTTTTACGACCGTGTTCAGCGCAACTGAAGTGGGAAAATTACCCTTTGTTCTGGTAGGAGCATTTTTTTCCCATCGAGATTTTTCTGGACTTTTTAAGGAATTTCCTGATATAACATTTGCCGCTTCCCTTGAATCAATCTCAAATTTTATAAATTTCATTAATTCATTAACATCCCCCGGCTTTTCGTTATCCTTTTTCCTTTGAAATTCAATTACCAAATTATGAGGTAATTGCCTTAAAATGATAGGGATTAGTAAATACCCAAAATTGTCGGTAGCTACTCCTATCGCCTGCAAATTTCTAATGCTTATTTCGCATTCATCATAAAAATCTCTCAACATTTTCGTATTAGAGCATGACCTGATCGGTTCGATTTCTAATAATTTATTTATAAAACCGCTAATTAAAATTTCCGTTTTACCATATCTTTTTTCTAGTAAATCTAGCGAGTGATCGTAATTACTTTCTGTTAGGGCTAATCCAGATACCGTTTTATAGGCTTCACCAGACAAAAATGATTTCAAATATATTAATTTTTCTATTTTTGTCAAATTATCATTAACAATCAATAGTATTTTTAAAACTATTGATAAATTCAAGAAATGTATTAGGATCGCCTTTAAAATTCGGAATATTTAATTTTGGTAAATTTACAGTAGGCAATCGTGTACTAACATAAGGAACCGTACTAGCGTTTGACAACGAACTAGCATTTCTCGATTCAACATCATTTTTAAATTTCTTCAAATTTGTTTTTATTTTAAATTTCGTTTCATTAATAGTATCATTATAATCGATACTATTTTGAACTTCCGTTTCTAAATTTGTATTATCAGTGATCAATTCTTCGATTTTCAAATTAATTTCCTTTAATTCTAATTGTTTTTCCTCCAAATTTATCAAAAATTCCGAAAGCTTATCAATATGATCTTTATTTTCAAAATCAATATCTTCAATAAACGACTCGACCTTTGTTATAAATTTTGTTACGGTCGTTTTCATAACTTTACGCTTAGCCTTAAATTTTTCAAGATTCATGCTTAGAAATAAAAATTACAGTACCTTTTTTATGCCGAGATTTCGAGCTTCTTTTCGGTAATCTTGAAAACACACTTCTGGATCGGGAATCTATGTTTAATCCATATAGCTTTGATATTAATGTTCCATTTCCCGGGTTTCGGCACCAGTAATGACACTGCTCATTTCTAGAGAACAGTTTTTAATCCTAGAAGACTCGAGTTATATAAATTCGTGTTTTGTTTCTTTAAATAATGTTCGATCCACTTGACATTTTTTCTTTTATTTCACACCACACACACATATAGTTGAACAGACACTAACATATACTATTTACATAAAAAAAGATACATATTTTTTACGGGGAAGTAAAATATTCTTCCTCGCATCGAGAATTCGAACAACTTCTACCTTTTTAAACAAAAACATTGCGCCACAGGTGGCTTTCAATTGGCGACAGCACGGCGCCTCCGGGTTGATTCACACGTGATTTGCAACAGAAGGTACAGTTACAGTCAAAAGATGCACAATAATACACAGTTAAATAAGTGAAATATAAAAATACAAATTATTTTACAAAAACTATTTTAAATATTAGAAATGCATTTTAAAGTAAAGAAACATTATTTTAAATTATTATGTTAGCAAAGAATTATTATAAAACATTTTAATTTGAAAAGATTAATATCATTTTAAAAGTTACTATTTGCGATGCGACACAGCTTACGATTCCAGTTATTTTTGCTGGACCAGTATCGCCATTTGTCGGCATATAATGGCCCGACATTACTCCCCTACCAGTAACTAAGTTACGATAACAGAAATCATGGTAGAGAATAATTAATTACATTTCAAAATAATAATGGAAATAATTTAATGAAAATAATAATAATAATCGTATATATCCACAAAAATTTATTTCTGTTTTCAGTGAGACATTAATTTTAAACTAGTATAGAATTGTTATTAATTTAAATGCAACAACTATAAATGCAACTTTATCCACCATTGGGGGAAGAAAAATAAAAAATAAAAAAGTAATATTTATAAATTATATCATAAAATTGTTATTACTCAGAGTAACGTCTTGTAGTAAGTTTAAATAATCTCATATAAAAGAAAATTATCTGAAATCTATGAGATTATAAATATTAATGGTTACTAAAATTGAAGACTATTTACTCGACTTAAATACTATATGAAACCATGCTAATTTAAACATGTAATTCAATATTATAAATCATGTCATAAACTAAGCAAGAATAGGAGAAATATAAAAAATATATATAAAAGAATTTAAGAAATATTATAACACAATCATAAATTTATCAAGAATAAAAAATGACAATCAATCTTTAAAGCGAACTGGCAAATTAACTTTTCTGCCACAACGTGTTGTTGAAGGCAATATTTGATCATCAGAAATGACTTGTGGAGTATGGGAGTGACTAAGCATGTTAGTATTCTCTGGAAATTCATCATGTGTCAACATATAGGCTGGCTTAAGCCGGTCAATTGAGATATTGACATTTTTGCCTTTTATTTTCAACGTATAATATTTATCATATTTATGGACTACCAAAAAGGGTCCTTGGTAGGCCGGTTCTAGCGGTTTTTTTACTCGGTCTACCCTAATAAACACCTGGGAGCAAGATTTTAAATCCTTATGTAGAAATATTGTTTTTTGTATTGCCTGTTTTGTAGGCATAGGTTTTAATTGCTCCATATAATTGTGTAGCTGAGTCACAAAAGTGTCAGAATCTGTACTGACTGTTAGTTTATCAAAAAATTCACCTGGCAGTCTAATATTTGTAACATAAACCATCTGTGCTACAGAATGATTCGTGTCACTTCTGATAACTGATCTTAGTCCTAAAAGCACTGTTGGTAAAATTTCGGTCCATTTCACATTGTTGTGTGCTTTAATAGCTGTTTTTAAAGTTCTGTGAAAGTGTTCCACTTTGCCCTGACACTGTGGATGGTATGGTGTTGATGTTCGAAGTTTTGCACCACAAATTTCTGCTAAGTTTTTGAGCAACTGGGACTTAAATTGTTTACCTTGATCTGTTATGATTGTTCCTGGCACACCGAATCTACAAATCCAATGTTCATAAAATGCTTTGCTCACTGTTACAGTACTATTTTCAGGCAAAGGGACAACTTCTGTCCAACAAGAAAATCTATCGATGCAAGTTAAACAATAAATATGTCCATTAGATGGAGGCAAAGGTCCAATTAAATCAATATGCACAACATTAAATCTTCCATCAGGTTCTTGAAAAGTAGAAAATTTAGATTTGGTATGTCTATTTACCTTGGTCTTTTGACAATTAATACAGGTTTGAGCCCATTCTTTTACTTGCTTGTGGATTCCTGGCCAAATGAACCTGGCAGCCATCTCTTTAACGGTAGATTTTATGCCTGGGTGTAACAAGCCATGGATTTGATGAAAGAGTTCTCTCCTGAATTTGAGAGGAATATATGGGCAAATCTTGTTGTGGGAGGTATCACACCATAATGTTTTTCCAGATGCCAGAGTGTAAGGTTTGAAGTCCAAAGATGTGTCAGTAGAACATAATTCTTTGAATTCTGCATCATTACTTTGCTCTTGAGCTATTTCATCATAGTCGATAACACAGACTGTTTCTATTCTGGACAATGTGTCAGCAACCACGTTATCTTTGCGACTAATATGTTGGATGTTGGTAGAGAATTGAGAGATGTACTGGAGCTGGAGCAACTGTCTTGGAGAAGCCTTTTCATTTTTCTGTTTGAAAGCAAATATTAAAGGCTTATGATCTGTCCAAATTGTGAATTCGCGACCTTCCAAAAGGTATTTAAAATGTTTGATGGAAAGATAGATTCCCAATAACTCACGGTCATACGTACTGTATTCTTTCTGAGTTTCGTTAAGTTTTTTCGAATAGAAACCAATTGGCTTCCACATGTTGTCTTCAAATTATTCTAAAACTGAACCAATTGCCCAATCTGAAGCATCTGTGCATAGAGATAATGGGAGTCCAGGTTTTGGAAAACAAAGTGCAGCATTAACTAGATCAGCTTTGCACTTTTCAAATTGCTGGATACTTTCATCTGTCCAAGGGACTCTTCTGCGATCCTTTTTCTTTGCACCTTTTAACATCTCATGAAGCAGTGCTTGGGTTTGTGCTGCATCTTTCAGGTATCTGCGATAGAAATTAATCATACCAAGAAAGGTACGTAGATCGTGCAGGGTTTCTGGCAATTTATAATCTAGGATAACTTGGACTTTAGCTGGAAGGGGTGAGGAACCTTTCTCATTAATGAGGTATCCCAAAAATTCAATTTGGTTAACTCCCATTATTGATTTTGCAACATTAATGCGCAGGCCATACTTATTTAATCTCTCAAATACTATTTTTAGGTGCTCCTTATGCTCGGCTTCTGAGCTCGAAGCAACTAGCACATCATCCAAATAGGGAAACAAAAAATCTAATCCCTGAAAAACTTGATTAATAAATCGCTGGAACGTGGCAGGAGCATTCCGGAGGCCAAAACTCATGACATTGAACTCAAACAATCCGAATGGGGTAATTATTGCAGTTTTGGGCTTGTCTTCTTCAGCTATTGGAATTTGATAATATGCTTTGATTAAATCAAGCTTAGAGAAAATAACCGTATCTTTTAATATGTTATGAAAATCTTCAATTCGGAGTATGGGGTATCTGTCTGGAATGGTTTTGTCGTTTAATCTTCTGTAATCCCCACAAGGTCTTAGGGTGCCATCTTTTTTATTAACCAAATGAAGGGGACTAGCCCATTGGGATTTTGAAGGTCGGATTATGTTATTGTCAAGCATGAATTGAAACTCCTGTTTGGCCAACGCAAGCTTTTCAGGATTTAGTTGTCGCGCCTTGGAATGCACTGGTGGACCTGTTGTTTCAATGTAATGCTTAACTTCATGTTTAACTGATTTATTTAAAATATTAGGTTTCGTAATATCAGGATATAAATTTAATAAATCACTAAATTGGGATGTACGATCAAACGTAGTTATAAAACACTCATCAGAAATTGTTGAAATTTCACTTTTTACAGACAATTGTGTGATGCCATGTGACCATGTGTGACCAATTAATTTACGTTTATGTATGTCAATAAGCAAATGAAAATGATGCAGAAAATCAGCACCAATGATTCCTTTACTCACCTTGGCTACTATGAATGGCCATTGAAATGCACGTCGTAAACCAAGATCTAGTGTCAGTGTTTTTATACCATAAGTTGGTATTTCAGTACCATTGGCAGCATATAACACATATGAGCATGGTTGTTCTGCTTTTACGTTTGCTGGAACCAAGGACACATCAGCACCAATATCGACTAAAAAGCGCACACCAGTTTTTTTGTCATGAACAAATAGTCTGTAGTTGCGGCAATCTATGTTCTTTGCAGCAGGACTTGCCGCTGACTCTACTGCTGGGAGGAGTTTTCCGCTTGTTGCCAACTACAGGCTTGTTTACATTTCTCAGGAAGACATTTTTTTCCAAATCTAAAGTGATAATAGCAAAGCTTACCATTAGGATCATAACGCTTGCGGGATTGACTTCTGTATCTGCCAGCACGGCGATGAGGAGTACGACTACGAGATCGTTGAACATGCAAACTTGCAATCTGCTGCTCCAAGCTGGAGATCTTATCCAAGAGGGCTGCATAGCTGGGAGTTTCTTTATCAACTTTGGCAAGTTCCATATTAGGGTTCAGTTCAGTGATTTTATCAGCCATTTTGGCCAATTTTTCTAAATCTTCATCACTGACAACATTTATGTTTTTCACTGAATCCGGGAGCTTTTCTAACCAGAGAGTTCTGAGCACTTTGTCTGAAACGTCCTTCGTATCGCCTAATGCTTGCATCTTACGTAAGAGTTGGCTGGGCTTCAAATCTCCTAATTCCAGTCCAGTGAGAAGTCGTTTGATGCGCAAATTTTCGCTTTCTTTAAAAGTGCTTAAAAGTCTGTCTTTCGCGGCTGCATACTTATTTGGAGTGTCATTTTGAATTATGTCCCATATATTCTCCATAAACTTCGGGTCCAACTGTGCGATCAAATAATTGAACTTAGTTTCGTCGCACGTGATTCCGGCTATCTTGAATTGCGCTTCAATTGTAACAAACCACATTTCAGGTTTTTCCGTCCAAAATGGGGAATTTTGATGCTAACTTTGCTAGCTTCTGCTGATCCGGAGTTTTGGTTGGTAAGAGGCATTTTGAATAAGTTATGTTAACGAGGGTCACCAATTGTAGCTACCGATTTTAGTACGTGTAGCTAACAAGAGTAATAACTTTTATAACTCATCTTTAAAACCAATCTTATTCGATCGTCGAGAGTGGTAATCTTTTTACCAAGACTAATTCACACTACATACTTTTTAAATAAAAATAACGATAAAATTAAGTTTTTAGAACATGTGCTCGAGCGAGAGATAACAAGCACGCAAACTTTATTAGGTCAAAAACGTTAACTGGTAGAAGGTACAGTTACAGTCAAAAGATGCACAATAATACACAATTAAATAAGTGAAATATAAAAATACAAATTATTTTACAAAAACTATTTTAAATATTAGAAATGCATTTTAAAGTAAAGAAACATTATTTTAAATTATTATGTTAGCAAAGAATTATTATAAAACATTTTAATTTGAAAAGATTAATATCATTTTAAAAGTTACTATTTGCGATGCGACACAGATTACGATTCCAGTTATTTTTGCTGGACCAGTATCGCCATTTGTCGGCATATAATGGCTCGACAATATCTTTTTATTGGAACATTTTATTTTATTTTTAGAGGTCTAATGTAAAATGACACTTTTCTTTTTATATTTAGGCAACAAGATTTATGAATTCTGTGTTTTCTATCGCGAACAAATTGTAATCACTCTTCAAATGAAAATAATGTCAGTGATTCTTATTAAGAATCACTGGGAGAAAAGAACGATATGGATCAGTTATTGATGGTCAGAAATAGAGAAATTAAAATAAGGTGGATGTATGATATTTTCATAGAACAGAGAAATGCAATGATAGTCTGAGTCTAGCTGCTTTCTTTTTGTATACTTTGATTATTTATCTTGTTTACAGTTTGAAAACGAGTTAGTAAAACAAAACAAACAAAAAAATCATTTTACTTTTTTCTTATAGAAAAAAGATCTTTCGAAAAAAACCTTGAATTCCTCAACTCTAAGCTAAAATTTCCCAAGTTTACAAATTGTGGACGATGAAACCCCACCCCTCACAACCCCCCCCTCTCCATGACAACGCCCAGTGTTGTAGCCATAAAAAAAAACAGAGAGTATACATTATAGGAAAAGAGTATATGCTGTCATTATAAGTGTTCATAGATAGGGTATACGGTAATGCTTTACTTGAGAAACAGAGGGTATACAGAGCTTTTTAAAAAATCCAAAAGGTACATGGCATATACCCCCATATACCCTTCACTACATCCCTGGTGACGCATCTGTCCACATATAACAACAAAAACTACCCAAAACCCAACCAAATAGTTTGAAATTCAACATGCATAATCATTATAAAATCTTGCCAAATCATTTCAAATTTTATGAAAATCAAAACTAAAAAAGTATATCAATGAAAATATATAATCTTAAAAAAATAATAATAAAAATGTATTCATGCATTTTTGCACAAGAATGCAACAGTTATTGCATCAAGATCTGAATATTTATAAAACTAGCTATAGTATGAACGTATTTCATTTCCACATTTGATGTACAATTTCTGACTTGTCTATGTTAATGTGGAGACACTGAAAAAATCCTAACCAAAACATACTCTGACCTCTTCTAGAATTCTGTTAAGAGCCATTATTTTAAAATTCAGACAAAAAATTATGTTTTGAGTTGTATTTTTTGATTTGCTTGATTTTTTTATGTTGAAGTAGATCATATTTGTTGAATAATCTGTAATTTTGAAGCCCTGAAATTTTTTTTCTCTTTTCTATAGAAAATGTTAAAGTTCAAGATTGTAAATGCCATTTTTCGTGAAAAGTGAAATGCTGATATATTTAGAGCACTATATCTCTCGCAAGCAACAACATCCCAAAATTTTTTCGGCATAAACTTTAGTATAACCATACTTACTTATTAAAATTTATTTGTTTCCATGGGGCATTGTTAATTTATATTGTTATGTTGCCACAAAATAGTCGAAATGACGTTTTTGTTCATTTTCCGCACTTAATATCTTATTTAAGCAATAGTACCCCAAGCTTTTTCTTATAGAATATGAAAGTGTACTACTAGAACAAGCAAAACAATGTAGTACTGTACAGAGATATTGTTGCTGTTAGCAGATATAACCTGTTAAATACTCAAAATTTTCAACATTTAAAGTAATGTTATTTCAAATAACCGCAACAGTAAAACAAAATAAAATATGTCACGCAGTAGGTGAATATATGTACAAAAACATGGTAAAGAAAAAGAAGTGGGACCTTGTGATATTTTTATTTTAAAAAAATGACAAAATTTCCAAATAATGTCGCTGATAATATTTCTTCCCTATCAGAAAATGAAAAATCCCTTTTCTCGTTTCTCTTGCTGCATTTTTTCCCTATGAGAAAATGAAATATCCCTTTTTTGTTGCCCCTTCCGAAAGAGAATGAGGATGTTTAATTTTCTCTTAGGAGAAAAATGTGATAATAGACATTGCTTTTCTTCTAAATTTTGGCATTTTTTTAAAATAAAAATATCACGAGGCCTCACTTCTTTTTCTTTTCTATGTTTTTGTACATATATTCACCTACTGCGTGACATATTTTGTTTTATTTTATGGTTGCTCTTATTTGAAATAACATTACTTTAAATGTTGCAGATTTTGAAAATTTTGAGTATTTTACAGGTTATTTCTGCTAACAGCAAGAATATCTCGGTACAGTACTATATAATTTTGCTTGTCCTAGTAGTACACCTTCATATTCTATAAGAAAAAGTTTGGGGTACTATTGCTTAAATAGGATATTAAGTGCGGAAAATGGACAAAAACGTCATTTCGACTGTATTTGTGACAACATAACAATGTAAAATAACAATGCCGCATGGAAACAAATAAATTTTAATAATTAGGTATGGTTATACTAACAGTTTATGCCGAAGGAATTTTGGGATGTTGTTGCTTGCGAGAGATATACTGCTCTAGATATACCAGCATTTCACTTTTCACGAAAAATGGCATTCACAACCTTGAACTTTGACATTTTCAAGAAAAGAGGAAATTTTTTCAGGGTTTCAAAATTGCAGATTCTTCATCAAATATGATCTACTTCAACATATAAAAAAATCAAGCGAATCAAAAAAATGCAACTATTTCACTTTGTCTGATTTTCAAAATCAGGGCTCTTAAGGGGGAATTTTCACTTCCTGAAATAGATCAAAGAATAAACACGATTTGTGCCTTTTTTAACAGAAAGCAAATTTTAAGCCCTCTTTATGACCTACAAGTGCAAATAATACATTTATTAAGTACAAAATCTATTTAGTTAATAATTAATAACCTTTAAGAATTCTTAGAAATTTTTTTTTCATGTGTAAAAAATGCATATTCAATTATTGACAGTTTTATTGATAAAAAGATGAGTGGGGTTTCCCCCCCTAAAAACACAGTAATTAATATGCAATATTAAAGCAAAGTTGCAGAAAATATGCAATGTCAAATTTACTGTAATAAAATTCATTGTTAAACTAAGAAAGCTCTTTTGAGATTAGAGACTCCAAATAAATGTTTATATGAAAATACATTAATTTGTAAATTTTCTTACTGAAAATCCATTCTAAAAAAAAAAAAATGTATGCAAAATATTCAAAGATGTTCTTCGAATTTAATTATATTGTCTGATTCAAAATAGATACTTCCTATATTATATGAAGTGCTGATGATAGAAACATATCTCAAATTGCTTTTACATTTGACATTTATTTTAAAAAGGGCTATACACATATTAAAATACGAAATTTTGTTTCTTTTATGAACCCAAAATCTTAAAAAAATTTTATCGCCAACTTAGGAAGGACATATATAAAAATCCCGTTACTGCACGACCAAAAATTACCAAATTATGATAGTCTCAGTTTTACGAAATTTCAATGTTTATCCGCACAAAAAGTGCTTCTTTTCGTTTACAATGCTGAAAACACGGAAATTATATGAAATTCCAAGTATCATAATTTGACAAGTTTTGATTGTAAAAGAATACAGATTTTTTTTAATTTCCTTCATAGAAAAATATATTTCTTTTTAATATTAGGGGACTCTGCCCCCTATGGGGTACGTTCTTCAACCCTCGTTGAGACACCACAAACTCTAAAACCACGCTAATTCAGTGGCGTAGCAACATTTTTTGGCGCCCGGGGCAGGGAAAATTTTTTTGCGCCCCCCCCCCCCCCCATTTCTCTCCTCCGTAAATAATAATAAAAAAAATTAATAAAAATTATTTTTAAAAGAAAACTTTTTTTTTTTTAAGAAACAATATAGTCTTTTTGACTTGTACCGCAAGGAAAAAGTATCGTCACTTTTTCTTGTTTAGCTTGGATTTAACTAATTTTACTCAAACATGCGAAATAAATTGCATAGAACCGGATTACAGAAGATTTCTAGTTTCCATCAATACTGAATATGAATGGAAATTTCAAAAACTTAGCAGTACATTCGTGGATATGTTTATGTTGCTTTAAGCGTGAGGAAATAGCGTCAAAGAAAATAAATTTGAAGGGAAAAAAATCTCCTGATTCAAAATTGTACCCACCTTAGAATTTCAAACTGCTATTCAAAATGCTATTTCAAACTATACCCATACATTTTTACAGATGGATGTGAAAACTAGGATCTTGAATCCTTATGGTAGATCAAGATGTTCAACGAATTTATATGAGAGCTTAATAAACCCTTAACATATGTCCAATCGTATCCAAATTTGTTTATAAACACAAGCGTAATCGCGTGACAATGATTAGATATCTATATAGAGAGATACATACTATATAATGAGTGTGTTGAGAATTTATGACTACTTTGATTTTAAAAAATTATGAAATAAATAGAGGTTCTAATTATAATTTATACACATGATATATCAAAATATAACATATTTAATAAAATATAATGGAGTAGTATTGAATAATGCAATAAATAAGTATGTTAACAAAAATATAAGCAATGATTTAAAAATGCACTGTTAACAAATTATAAGACCACTTGTCTAAAAACAAAAATATTATGTAAATTAACACGATATTGCTCCTCCATTTTCCCTTACAACCTCAAACATTCTGTTTTTCATAGTAGGGTCCAGATGATTAAGTAAATATTCAGAAATTTTGTGCAATATTTTACAATGTGCATTATTTTACAATTCTAATTGATTGGCAGATAAGAACTGTTTATTATTATCATAAACTTTGCGACTTAATATGCCTAAAAATTTTCTATACGGTCAAAGCCTGGACTTCAACTCGGCTATAACAAAACATATTTTTTTTTTCTTTAAACTATTGCTGTGTGAGTTTAGACATATGGCAAGACTGCCCTGCTGAAGCATCTAGTTAGCAACACCTGAAAAAGTTTCTAACGATATCAAATGATCATATAACAGAGCTTGATATCGTGCATAGCTCATACGTCCCGAAATTCAGATCGAATCGCTTAATCCATTATGACTAAAAGCTCTCCAAACTATCACTGATCCTCCTTCCATTTGTCGAATGAAGCATGGTTTCGGTTCCTTCCTCAAATTATGTAAATAGTGTTTATAACCATCTGGACCGCGTACATTATTTTTTTTTTCATCTGAAAATATCATTTGTTTTCATTTCGTGTTCCATGGCATGATATTTTTGGTCTGTTTCAATCTTTAAGATGTTTTATAGCCTCATTTTTTTTTCAACAGTTTCATAGATTTTTCAATAATATTTGATTTCAGACTCTTCCAGACTGTTGTATGTCGACTGTTGTATATTTTTCTGCTGAAACAGATCAAAATTTAAGGAGTTAAAATACTTTTTTGAATTGATAATCGAAACATTTGGAGATCGTCTCGTGCTGTATTTCTCGTTCAGATTTACCAGCACCCTTATAAAACAAAACTTTTCCTACTTCGGTCACAGATAATTTTTTAGCTCGTGGCATCTTGAAATGTATCGTAAATGACACGATATAAACCTGCACCTTTGCTTCTCGAGAATACTTTCACTATATACAAACGCGAACGTTTTATAATGATTCTGATGCGACGCATAATAAGCTAATTTCCTCAGGCAGTCTTATAATTTCTTAACAATAACCTTATTTACGTTTTTTTAAAAAATAGAAGATCTGAATAAAATGTAACTTAAACTTTAATGTAGAAATTATAACAGAAAACATTCTATGATCAATTTTAAATACGCACGCTTAAATTTGCATATTGAATCTTCTTCTTCAGAAGTGCACCAATTCGTTAGTGAATTTCTTAACGCACTGTATAGATGAAAATGATAAGAACTTAAATCCTTTTGAAATTAAAATCTTAAATTCTTTTTTCTTAAAATCCGTTTTACTAATTGAACTCTGTTATTCGGAATAATATTTATTATGCTCACCATTAAAATCAGAAAGTAACTTAAGATGAAAAATACTGATGTTTAGATAAGTCTTTTTCATATGTGGCTAAATTTTTGTACGTTCCAAATCACAGGAATTGCGCAGGTCTTGGCCATATGTCAATCAAGAGCTAATTAACTAAGTAAACTAAATATTTTTCGCAAAATTAATATATTTACCCCCTCCTGGAAAATATTACAAGCCTCAATACATTCCAAAGAACTTGGAACGAAAAAGTTTAGACTTTGCAATTCTGATAAACCTGCATAACCAACGATTATGTAGATCCCGAAATTGGCGTAAATAAATCATAAGATCTCCGATCAAATTCACGAAGATGATTGTAAAATGCAAAGACGAAATAAGTAAGTCGGTTCAAAGGGGTTCCCGAGTCAAATTATTGTATCCCATTAATCTCCCAGTTATTCTTTACATATAGATAAATGTAGTTTTCTGTAGTAATGCATAAGCGCTGAATTTAAGTGTATGTAAAATAAACTTAACTTTTAAAATGACGAAAACAGTCTTTTGTACTGGTCGTGCTAGGAAGATTGAAAAGTCCTACTTTGTTTTTTTTATATGATTTAAGTCGGGAAAATTTAGCGTAGGTCGCCCACATTTTATTATCTGGTTTTCTCAATGGCAATTTGTCGAGAAAATGGAATTTCAAATAAAAAATAAATAATATCTTTACGTCTCGTTTTTCCAGCCAAATACATTTTGCATTGGTTCATAATAACACTCATTTTTAACCCCTTCGCGACGGGAGCCTTTTACGAAATTTTTAATGTTTTATCACCGGTTATTAGAAAACAGAAATTTGTGCCTTATTAAATTGAGAAAATGCTTTAATAAATCAATGAAAATTTTACCGTAAAGTTTTACTGATGGGGACAAACAAGGATTCTTAAGTCTTTTTGCGGCACATATAAGTGTCGCTCTCCCCAAGGGATTTAATATTTATATGGAATGCTAAGAACACAAAAATCAGCGTAAAAATTAATCTATGTGTATCCGAGTATGTGACGGAGAGGGCTAGAAATATTTATTGCACATACAAATTCTGAAATTTTGGGTGAAGTAGTACAAGGCATATGAGATTCAGAATTCTTTTTTTTCTTTTTTCTTATAGTCGAGAATCTTATGTATATTTATAAGTGTGAAAGTGTGTCAGAAAAATTGGAATGAAATTGGCTTCTAAACGGATGGATTAATGTCTTTTAATCTTTACATATAAATAAATTAAAGCGCGGAAATGAACATAGGCTAATTTTTAAATGATTTATTCAAATATTTTTCTTGATAATTCAAAATTTCATTATTTTTCATACAGAATCAATTAACATTTTTCCGATAAAAAAACAACCATTTTTCTTTCTTGTTGCCAAGAAAATGAAATCCTGGGATAATTATTTTTCCTCTGCAATTAATTTTCAGTTGAACAGTTTCCACGTGAAAAATTGGACTAAAAATACACGTTTGTAATGACCGAAAGGTGGCGTTGTATAGACCTGATAATCGTTTGTTTACGTAGTGCTTGCTGTTTGTTCCATGCTGTAGCATAGCGAAACCCGTTTAAAGAGCTATTTAAAGTGCAGTTTTTTATCCTTTTTATTTAATTATGGGAGATAAATTGCAAATATCGACAATTTTAGAATTTCTAGATGCTGGAAAATCTAGTAATTGTGTTAGAGAAGCTAAAGCAATTATTGATTCAAAGAGATTAGTAATGTGCGTCATTAAAGAATGCAAAGAAACAGAAATAGAGATTGTAGGCTCATGTTTACAAACAAGCCAAACAAAAGGAAATCCCCATATTAATTCAGGTTTGCTAGTAAAGGAAAACAAAAATTTGAAAATAAAAAAAATTTCTTGCTCTTGCAAAGCTGGAGCAAGCGAATCATGCAAGCATTGTGTTGCTGTCATGTTATTTTGCCATGAGTAAGTCAAATGTACTTTTTTATATTATAGATCTAAACTTTGTGTATAAAATTTTGATTTTAGATAATTTTAATACAAAGAACCAAACGTTGCATGCATTATAGAACTATTTATTTATTTATTTATTATAGAACTGTTTATTTATTTATTTATTATAGAACTGTTTATTTATTTATCGGCCTTTTAAACACTGATTTCAGCGAAAGATGCTCACGGTTTCAGTTATATTTCGTTTCAGACTTTGTCCGCGAGAGGGCATCTATTTCATTTCAAACGCGAAATTCGCGTTTGAAATGAAGAATAATGAAATGAAGAACAAAGAAAAATAAGCATGACGTCATAATTGAAATAAAAATAAAAGGAGTATTTTTTATAATATATTTAAGAAGGATATTTGTTTAGTTAATAAGAATTTTTGAGACAAAAATGGCGATATAAATGATAAGTAAAAAGAATAAAAAAGAATTATATTTTTAACAAAATATTTCACTTTGAAAAATGTGATGTCATAGTTGAAATAAAACAGGTAATTTATACACTATCTACCAAAAAGTATTTGTACACTTTCAGTTTTTGACATTTTGTCAAATATTTAAAAATATACTGGTCGGATTCTTCTGGAACTTCAGAAATATAAAGATTATGTTTCACTTTATATTTATTTACATTCATTTGTTAAGCGGGTAATTAGGGGGCCGGCAAAAAAACAAAGCATAACAGAAATATTTGGGATCGCCCTGTACATGAAAATGCACGAAACGACTTATCGCTTTAGAATACAAATATATGAATACAGTAGAATATGTACACTAATTTTTGTGAGAATAGCATGTATATTTATGGCGATAGAGCGATTTTTTTGAAAAATTCAAAAAATTCTGGTATGTTTTTTGTTTATATCATGCTGGGTTTTTGACCAAATTTAACGCAAATTTCAGAAAAATTGGCAAAATGCAGTAGAAAAAATGTAGCGCAATTGGAGTATAAATATATTAAATATTTTATGAAATATGAGTAGTTGTATAAAATAATTTGTATCTGCGCATGCGCGAACTAGAAAAACATTTTTTTTACATCATTTAATAGTCAATTCTATGGAGTGACTTATAAAAAAAAATCCAATCAAATATCGTGAAAATTCAAAAGATATCATTATTTTAGTGAGATGTTTTAACTCTGCTCTCTAAAAACGGCTGAATCTTAAGGGATTCTCCACAAATTGACATTTTTTAATAACTGACTTTAAAAAAAAAACTAGTATTGAATTAATACAATATCTAATACAATATTGCTGCTAATAAGTACTTGACAATTGTGATAGAAAAGAAAAAGAGCTTTATTCACATTCAGGGCCAAAACTAAGAGAGGGTTGGGGGAAAAGGGCATGTGCCCCGGGCGCTAGGATGAAAGTGTCCCAAATGTACATTTTGTTTGGCGATTTTTTCCATGTCTATGTTTAGCATGATATTGTCAAAATCGTCCCATTCAAAGCATTTCTCCTATACCAAAGTATAGAAGAATCTAATGATGATGGCATAAAGATCCCGCATAAAGCAGATTTTTTTTTTCGTTTTGATTCGGTTTCACGATTTTAAGGTATCATTTTTTTAAAACAAAGCAGACTACTTTAATCAATATTACATATTTTAAGTTTTAAAATAAGTCGGCTATAATAAATTAGAAATTTTTTCTTTGCAAATACTTTTGCAGATGCTTTGCAAAGAAGAAAAGGGAGGGGGGGGGGGGGGAGTTCACCAAAATTCATTGAAATATAAATATATTAAATATTTTCTAAAATGTTCTATGTCATGCAATATTTTCAACCAAATATAAAGCCACATTCAGAAAAATTCGCAAAATGTAGTAGAAAGAATAAGGTGCTATTGAAATATAAATATATTAAAAGTTTTCTAAAATATGAGTATATGTATGAAATATTTTTAAATCAGCGTATGCGTGAACGATAAAATTTATCATTTTACACAATTTAATATTCAACTCTATGGAGCTACCCATAAAAAAATCCGATCGAATTTCGTGGAAATTCAGAAAGTTATTGTGGATAGGAGTGAACTGATTTTCAATTGGTCTCTGAAAGCAGTTGAATGACGTCAGATTTTACGCAAATTGCCAAATCTCCATTTACGTTTTTTACTGGTGATTTACTTCTTTTCTTAGATAATTACCAGAACGAACCTATTTCAGGATAAAAATAATTATAAAAAATCGAAGCATTTGTGTCAAATCTACCCATTGATACATAATTGATAATGACTCTTATGCAAATGCCGATATCTGCGATCCTGAAATACGTCAAGTTCTCCACTGTTAAATGTGGTGTCGAAACAACACTGACATCAATCGCATGCATGATGCCAAGAAGAACAGAGCTGTCTGATTTTGAGAAAGGTGTGATCATCGGGTACCACCGAAATGGCCGATCTTTAATCGACATATCTAGCAAGCTTAATTACCCCAAAACGACTGTGGCTTATGTGATTAGAAAATGGAAGCTGAATGGTGATTGTCAGAATGTGGCCAGAGTAGGCAGACCTACGAAACTGGGAGATAGAGACCGACGGGTTCTGTCTAGAGAAATTCGTAAGAACCGCAACCAACCAATGTTACACATACGCCAAGAATTTCAACAAGCTTCAGGATGTGTTGTTTCCATGAATACCATCCGTAAGGAAGCTCATCTGCTTAATTTTTATGGCCGTGCTGCCGCCCATAAGCCTTTAATCACCAAGTCCAACCGCGCAGCTCGGTTAAGTTGGTGCAAAACACGCCAGCAATGGACTGTAGAGCAATGGAAACAGGTTCTTTGGAGTGATGAATCAAGGTTCACCTTCTACCGTTCTGATGGTAGGGTCTGGGTCTGGCGTCTGCCTGGAGAACGCCTCCTACCAGAATGTATTGTGCCCACAGTTAAATTTGGCGGAGGGGGAATTATGTTCTGGGATTGTTTTTCCTCGTTCGGACTAGGACCCTTGGTCCCAATTCATGGTAAGCTCAATGCCGATGCCTACTGTAATATACTGGACAACAGTGTACTTCCTACGTTGTGGCAATACTATGGATTGGACCCATGTTATTTCCAGGATGACAACGCAAGCTGTCATGTAGCGAGGTCCAGCATGGATTGGTATGCTGATAATGGAGTGCATCGACTCGAGTGGCCTGCCCAGAGCCCAGACCTGAACCCAATAGAGAACCTCTGGGACGAGTTGGATCGTCGAATTAAGGCGGGTGACACACGCCCAAAATCAGTAAAAGAGCTTACCTGCCTTGTGCAAACAGAGTGGAATAAAATACCATTAAATGTAATACAAGGACTAGTTGAGAGCATGCCCAGGAGAGTCGCAGCTATAATTGCCTCTCGAGGAGGATCTACAAATTATTAAATGTGAACAGGGCCAAAACCAGTCTTTTTTTCCCGAGGCAAACGTGGATTTTGAAGGTACCCCTTTCCCCCTCCTTCGCAAAGCATATTTACAAAGAAAATTTCTCCAATTTATTAATAGCCGACTTATTTTAAAACTTAAAATATGTAATATAAAATAACGTATTCTGCTTTATTAAAATACTCCAATTTGATATTTTAAACCGAATCAAAAAAATTCTACTTTCAACAGGATCTTTAAGGCCCTTGTCCCTGCCCGCGAAGACACTGCTGAGCTAATGCTATTCCTGTGGGGAGGCATTTTTCTAATAACTCTTTCGCATTTTGAAATTTTCAATTTTTTTTTAACCATTTGAAAAATGGTTGTTGTTTTCGGGAGAATGGACCCGATGATGTTACCACTTTTGAATGATGTTACCTCTTTTGAATGATGTTACCACTTTTGAATTTAAATTAAATTCTTTATTTTTAGAAGAATTTTTATTTGAATTTAAATTAAATTCTTTACTTTTAGAAGAATTTTTATTTGAATAGTAAATTAAAATGGTTAAAATCATTGTAATAAAGGAGAAAACTAACAAATTTAAAAATGGGTAGACGGAAATTAACAGATACGGAAAAAGCCGAAGCCAAAGAAATGAATGAACGTGAATATCGCATTCAATGATATTAAACACAATACGCGTACTTAAACAATCATAAAGTGATTTTTATTTCTTCTTTTGCTATTTAAAATAAAAATTTAGTCAACATGTATAAGTTGCTTATTAGTTTGGCGATTCGTATCATTTGGTGAAATTGGTCGACGGGATAACTGAGTAATACTGTATTTGGTTTGGCGCAAAAACGTCTTTCAATGCAGAAAATGATAAAATCAAAAGATTATTGAGCCGCTGAAAACCAATTACGTGTTGAAAGGCGATCACGAAAAAGGAAGCAATTTAATGCCGAACCGATTAATTGTAAAACATCATGTCGCCAGGGCGACCAATCCACTAGCCATGGCGTTTTACTATCGGTCGGTTCTAACCAGGAAAATTTGAGTGCCAATAGTGATTCTAACAAGCCGGAAAATGTTATAGCTATTACTCTTGATTTTCCACCACCTAAAAAGAAAACTAAAAAGCAATCGGCTTGGGAAAAACTGGGAAAAAACTTTTTTGATTCGATGTCTGATGGACCCATTCACAGATGCATGTGCTGCGATCGATTTTGGTTTAAAACCTCCATCACCAAAATTCTGCTCTGTAAAATCAAACAATATATGCCAAAGTCTTACAAGTATAACAGTATATGCCAAAGCTGTATTTTAATAATGATTACTTTTGCACCAACAATGTTAAATAGTTTGAAATGTTTCTTTCGTCGCCAACTTTTATGCTTGGCGACAATAGAGTGATATAACTTAAACGAACCGTACCTTCAAATTGCAGCATGTATAAAGTCATTTATAGCAGTGGCACGGATAATACACAATAAAACAACTGGTATTTAGCTTAAAATGATAGATGAATGTATCGAGTGAAACATTTTTCAAATGGTTGGGGTAATTTCTTAAATTACAATTTTTTTAACCATTTGAAAAATGGTTGTTGTTTTCGGGAGAATGGACCCGATGATGTTACCACTTTTGAATGATGTTACCACTTTTGAATTTAAATTAAATTCTTTATTTTTAGAAGAATTTTTATTTGAATTTAAATTAAATTCTTTACTTTTAGAAGAATTTTTATTTGAATAGTAAATTAAAATGGTTAAAATCATTGTAATAAAGGAGAAAACTAACAAATTTAAAAATGGGTAGACGGAAATTAACAGATACGGAAAAAGCCGAAGCCAAAGAAATGAATGAACGTGAATATCGCATTCAATGATATTAAACACAATACGCGTACTTAAACAATCATAAAGTGATTTTTATTTCTTCTTTTGCTATTTAAAATAAAAATTTAGTCAACATGTATAAGTTGCTTATTAGTTTGGCGATTCGTATCATTTGGTGAAATTGGTCGACGGGATAACTGAGTAATACTGTATTTGGTTTGGCGCAAAAACGTCTTTCAATGCAGAAAATGATAAAATCAAAAGATTATTGAGCCGCTGAAAACCAATTACGTGTTGAAAGGCGATCACGAAAAAGGAAGCAATTTAATGCCGAACCGATTAATTGTAAAACATCATGTCGCCAGGGCGACCAATCCACTAGCCATGGCGTTTTACTATCGGTCGGTTCTAACCAGGAAAATTTGAGTGCCAATAGTGATTCTAACAAGCCGGAAAATGTTATAGCTATTACTCTTGATTTTCCACCACCTAAAAAGAAAACTAAAAAGCAATCGGCTTGGGAAAAACTGGGAAAAAACTTTTTTGATTCGATGTCTGATGGACCTATTCACAGATGCATGTGCTGCGATCGATTTTGGTTTAAAACCTCCATCACCAAAATTCTGCTCTGTAAAATCAAACAATATATGCCAAAGTCTTACAAGTATAACAGTATATGCCAAAGCTGTATTTTAATAATGATTACTTTTGCACCAACAATGTTAAATAGTTTGAAATGTTTCTTTCGTCGCCAACTTTTATGCTTGGCGACAATAGAGTGATATAACTTAAACGAACCGTACCTTCAAATTGCAGCATGTATAAAGTCATTTATAGCAGTGGCACGGATAATACACAATAAAACAACTGGTATTTAGCTTAAAATGATAGATGAATGTATCGAGTGAAACATTTTTCAAATGGTTGGGGTAATTTCTTAAATTACAATTTTTTTTTTTTTTTTTATTATTTTTTTTTTTTTTTTGCATTGGATAGCGGAAGTCCCTCTCAAAATCGCTCCTTGACTACTTTTTCGATTTGAGTCATAGATGTTTTTTATAAAGTTAGTTTCACTTTCAGAACAGCTTTTGGAAGTGAAAGAAACATTATAAAAATATCCACACCAAAATTGAAAAATTAATGACGGAGCGATCTTGAAAAGGACTTCCGCTATCCAATGCAAAACATATTATTTAAAAATGTCCAAATGCAAAAGAGTTAGAAAAATGCATCCCCATAGGAATAGCATTAGCTCGTGAGCATCTTCGCGGGTAGGGGCAGGGACCTTAAGCCATCATCATTAGATTTTTTTATGCTTTAGCATAGCCCAGATATAATAATTTTAACAATATTATGCTAAACATAGCCATGAAAAAAATCGCCAAACGAAAGATACATTTGGAACACTTTCATCCTAGCGCCCGGAGCACATGCCCTTCTCCCCCCCCCCCCTCTCTCTTAGTTTTGGCCCTGAATGCGAATAAAGCTCTTTTTCTTTTCTATCACAATTGTCAAGTACTTATTAGCAGCAATATTGTATTAGATATTGTATTAATTCAATACTAGTTTTTTTGTAAAGTCGGTTATTAAAAAATGTCAATTTGTGGAGAATCCCTTAAGATTCAGCCGTTTTTAGAGAGCAGAGTAAAAACATCTCACTAAAATAATGATATCTTTTTGAATTTTCACGATATTTAATTGGATTTTTTTTATAAGTCACTCCATAGAATTGACTATTAAATGATGTAAAAAAATGTTTTTCTAATTCGCGCATGCGCAGATAAAAATTATTTTATACAACTACTCATATTTCATAAAATATTTAATATATTTATATTCCAATTGCGCTACATTTTGTCTACTGCATTTTGCCAATTTTTCTGAAATTTGCGTTAAATTTGGTCAAAAACCCAGCATGATATAAACAAAAAACATACCAGAATTTTTTGAATTTTTCAAAAAAATCGCTCTATAGCCATAAATATACATGCTATTCTCAAAAAAATTAGTGTACATATTCTACTGTATTCATATATTTGTATTCTAAAGCGATAAGTCGTTTCGTGCATTTTCATGTACAGGGCGATCCCAAATATTTCTATTATTCTTTGTTTTTTTGCCGGCCCCCTAATTACCCGCTTAACAAATGAATGTAAATAAATATAAAGTGAAACATAATCTTTATATTTCTGAAGTTTCAGAAGAATCCGACCAGTATATTTTTAAATATTTGACAAAATGTCAAAAACTGAAAGTGTACAAATACTTTTTCGTAGATAGTGTAGTAGTCGTTAAAAATACAAGGGGCCTGAATATCAGTAGCTAATGGAACTAGATAAATAATGACATATTTAAAATGAATGAGAAATATTTTTTTTACTTATACTAATTAATAAGTTATAAGTTAAATACAAATGAAAATTTGTATTCAAAACTCATATTTATCAATGCAAGAAATATGTTTTGAGGAAAAGGCAGAAAATAAAACTACTGATTAACGTATCGTAATACTAATAATATATATTCTACATATAAAATATAAGAATTTATATTATAATAAAGAATACTGCCCAGTTAAACTGATGGCATTGAGCTCACAGGCTACAAATACTAATTGTACATTAAAGCCTTATATTTTCAAGGGTTAATTCCGTTCGAAAAAAAATTAAGAAGGGGAAACAGCTCTCCCCTTTCCTCTTTTTTTATACTTAATCATTGAAACTCCTATACTATCAAAGACATGCTTTATCATATAAAAAATCTATATCCAAAATTCAGAGCAAATGAGATAATTCTTAATAAAAACCCATTTAGCATTTATATAATTTAAAAGGAGTTATCCCCCTCTTTTATACTTAACCATTAAACTTCCAAAACTATTCAGAGATTTGAACGAAATCTGACAATTCTGCTTGAAAAACCCATTTATATAAATTAAGGGGGGGGCATTAGAACCCCTGTTCCCCTTATTTATACTTATTCAATGAGCACCTAATAACAGTCACGGAATCGCCTCATCAGAATGATCCTAATCTAAATTTTGAACGAAAATTAATTCTGCATGAAAATCCCATTTATATCAACTAACGGGGGGGGGGCATTAGAGCCCCTGTTCCCCCTATTTATTCTTATTCAATGAACACCTAATAACAGTCACGGAATCGCCTCATCAGAATGATCCTAATCTAAATTTTGAACGAAAACTTAATTCTGCATGAAAATCCCATTTATATCAACTAACGGGGGGGGGCATTAGAACCCCTGTTCCCCCTATTTATACTTATTCAATGAACACCTAATAACAGTCACGGAATCGCCTCATCAGAATGATCCTAATCTAAATTTTGAACGAAAACTTAATTCTGCATTAAAATTCCATTTATATCAACTAACGGGGGGGGGGCATTAGAACCCCTGTTCCCCCTATTTATACTTATTCAATGAACAACTAATAACAGTCACTGAATCGCCTCATCAGAATGATCCTAATCTAAATTTTGAACGAAAACTTAATTCTGCATGAAAATCCCATTTATATCAACTAACGGGGGGGGGCATTAGAACCCCTGTTCCCCCTATTTATACTTATTCAATGAACACCTAATAACAGTCACGGAATCGCCTCATCAGAATGATCCTAATCTAAATTTTGAAAACTTAATTCTGCATGAAAATCCCATCTATATCAACTAACGGGGGGCATGAGCCCCCCGTTCCCCCTCTTATACATATCGAATGAACTCCAAAAACTAATCAGGGAAGCGCCTTGTCAGGATATACCTACATAGAAAATTTCAAGTGGATCGGATATTTTTATCATGAGTTATCGCGTTACGTACATACGAACATACATACAGAACGGACGGGCACATAAGCTCTCAGGCTATGATAGCCTGTGAGCTAATAAAAAGAATATTGCCCAGTTAAACTGATGGCATTGAGCTCACAGGCTAAGCATACTAATTGTACATTACAGCCTTGTATTTTCGTTAATTCCGTTCGAAAATAAAAATTAAGAAGGGGAAACAGCTCTCCCCTTTCTCCTTTTTTATACTTAATCATTGAACTTCCTAAACTATCAAGTACATGCTTTATCATATTAAAAAAATCTATATCCAAAATTCAGAGCAAATCGGATAATTCTTAATAAAAACCCATTTAGCATTTATATAATTTAAGAGGAGTTATTCCCCTCTTTTAAACTTAACCATTAAACTTCCAAAACTATTCAGAGATTTGAACGAAATCTGACAATTCTGACTGAAAAATCCATTTATGCAAGTTAAGGGGAGGGGCATTAGAACTCCCGTTCCCCCTGTTTATACTTATTCAATGAACACCTAATAACAGCCACGGTATCGCCTCATCCGAATGATCCTATATCTAAATTTTGAACGAATATCGTTAATTCTGCATGAAAATCCCGTTTATATCAATTAAGGGGGGGGGGGAAATGAGCCCCCCGTTCCCCCTGTTTATACTTATTCAATGAACAAATAATAACAGTCACGTAATCGCCTCATCAGAATGATCCTATACCTAAATTTTGAACGAAAACTGTTAATTCTGCATGAAAATCCCGTTTATATCAATTAAAGGGAGGGGCATGAGCCCCCCGTTCCCCCTGTTTATACTTATTCAATGAACACCTAATAACAGCTACGATATCGCCTCATCCGAATGATCCTATATCTAAATTTTGAACGAAAATCGTTAATTCTGCATGAAAAACCCATTTATATCCATTAAGGGGAGGGGCATGAGCCCCCCGTTCCCCCTCTTATACATATCGAATGAACTCCAAAAACTAATCAGGGAAGCGCCTTATAAGGATATACCTATATACAAAATTTCAAGTGGATCCGATATTTTTATCATGAGTTATCGCGTTACGTACGAACATACATACAGAACGGACGGGCACATAAGCTCTCAGGCTATGATAGCCTGTGAGCTAAAAAACATTTTGCTTCTAAGACGTTGTATAATAACAAAAACATTAAATATATAATAAAATATTTTTATTTACATATTTCAACTCACTATTAATAGAGTCATCCTCAGAATGTAAATAACATATTTACATTCTGAGGATGACTCTATTAATAGTGAGTTGAAACATGTAAATAAAAATGTTTTAATATATTTTAAATGTTTTTGTTACTATACAACTTCTTAGAAGCAAAATGTTTTTTAAATATAAATTCTTATATTTTTTATGTAGAATACATATTATTAGTATTACGATATAGTTATTAGTGGGCGTAATCAAGACTTAATAGTGTTATTTTTCACATTCATTCTGATTAACATGTTTTTGACTCTATTTTTAAACACTTTCCAACAAGGTTTAAAAGTTATTATGCTTTCGCTTTATCTGTCCGTCTGGCCGCTTTCTAACTTTCGTAAATACACTCGGATTGCCATGAAATTTTTGGACGTTATTAACGTTTACCTTAGCAGGAATACCTATTGAAATTAAAGTTTCTACCATGATTAGTTTATTTACAGGGATAGTCAAAATTTTTCCTTACATTACCGCATTATGGGGAAAATCGTTTCAATTGAATTTTAACGAAGTTACAATTTGTAAAACATATTCAAATTTATATGAATCTACAATGTGCAGTAAAATATGTATTTTGTAAAGCATGCAGTGAAAAGGCACTTATTATTCATTTACAGGGTCACACAGAAGAATTCCATTGTATAATAATAAAGGGAGGAACAGTTTGCGACATATTTTAGTTATGGTAAACGATTTTATGTATAATTAAATTGATATACGTTGCTGAGGCTTAATGTGAGTTATTTGAAGCATAATACGAAGTGCATAGCATTTACAAGGACACACAAAGGATTTCAAGTAGTATATATTCTATTTGAAGTATTGTATATGATGGATGATGACTGTTGCATGGATGAAATGCATTTTGAATTATGATATGTGCTTTTTAAATTTCACTAAATGTATGCATATTAAATGATGTATATAAATGCTAATAGTTACACAATTTAGATATACAGGGTTACACAAGAAATCTCGGAAAAATTACTGAATATGGTAAATTACTTAAAGGTGGTTTTTAAATAAAATATGCATTTTTATTTTGAATTCCATTCAGTAAACTAAGAAATGTTTGTAGTATATAGATAAAATGATGTACAGGGTCACGCAAAGAACTGGATACATGGTTGTCTCCGGATGATAATTTCTGAAAATGTAATTTAGGTAGTAATAAGGAATGTTTTTGTTTGAATCAAATTTTAGAAAAATGCTTTCGTGTATTAAAGGTACTAGGTAAACTACAGGGCTGAGCAAAAGTATTCAAGAATGTTTCTATCTATTAGTATAAATCGCGGAAAGGAAAATTTCAATCAGCAAAATAATCGGCAAATAGGAATCATCAGAAGTTTTTTACTATAAATCGCGATAAAAAGTTAATTACACATGCTTTTACTCAAAGAATTCTTTTGCTTGATTGATCAATTAATTCTTCTTTAAATGGTATGTGAACGAAGTCACGGGTAACAGCTAGTATCAAATAAAAACTCATTAAAAATGCGATAAATGTCAAAAGTCGCATTTTCATTTGAACCTGATTCCCCAGTCGAAACAAATTAAAATTTTTCACATATCAACGAAAAATGAAAACTAATTAAGATTTCTGTTTAAAAATTTCAGAACACATATAAAAAAATTAATTTTTAAAAATCGGTCGGTATTTTTTTTTTTTAACTGACGGCAACAGTATGCAAAAAAGAGAAACCCCTTATGCAAAAGCAGCTGCAGGCGACTATTTTTGTATTCTGTTCGCACCTGTATTTTTCTAATATAAATTTTAATGTTTATTTCTCTTGTAATGTTATTAAAGTGTTTGTTAAGGAGTTCTGTTTTGAGAAAGTGGTGCTAGTTAGAATTAGAAAAAAAATCGCTTGTGGCAATCCTGCATATGAGATAAACATACAATAAACATACAGGGACAAACATTCATTAAAAACGGAACTAAAAATATATTTTTTCCGTTCTGCCACTCAAGTAATTTCCGAAAATCGATTGATAAAAGATTATATAACATACAGGTAATCGACTTATATATTAAACGATATCGAATGCTAAAATAATAATTTAAAAATATTTTATCAATTTAATCGAAGGTTACTAGTGTGCCCTGTGGACTGAAAGAAGCGATATAAGTTAAGAGCTCGTCCACAAAAGTTTCTTCCCTTTATTTACATTTTAAGTTATGATGTTCAAAATATACTCTTCTTTTATCACTACTATCTAACTTTTCAGTCCCTTTTTTGTCGGATTCTAGACTAGATCTTAACTTGATTTATGCAAATTAGCTAATGATTTTCTTGAAGTTTTAACTCCATATTCAAGTGCAAAGGGTGCATTTTTATCTCGATTTCTAATAGGACCCAATTTCCACTAGGTTTTTCTCATTCAGCTTAGTTTTCGATTATTTTACTGATATTAGTTCTAAATAACAGCTCCAGGGTCATTTTTATCTGAGATAGTGTGAGACTGATTTCAACGGATTTTTTTTTTTTCTCCAACTTATTTTACGATTAATTCCAGATGTTCTTGCGCGTGCGCAGCAAGCTTTCTGTACGGTGACATAAGCAGCGCGCATCCGTTCCGGAGATTCGTTTTGAAAGTGATAAATTTAAATGCGTCTTTTTAATGGTTAGAGATGTGTGCGTAGTGCACTCATTCTACGCTGCAGAAGACACTGAAAACCCATTCCAGAGGGTCATTTTGAAAGATATTTTTTACTTATTTAAATTTGAATAGAGATTTTAATCATTCGAGGTTCATTTGGAAAAATCAGCGGACGGGTCAGCTAGATACAACGAAAAATGTTCTTGATACCAGAAATATGATTTCAAGTCGCCAATAGGCATTTTGATTTGTTTACTTCTGGCTAGACAGTTAAAAGCCTCCACCAGCGATTGACAATTATGAATCTCGCCATTCCTCCCATCTTCATCGGATTTCTTCAAATATTCACACACACACAAACGAAACTGTCAACAATTCTTTATTTTCAAAATATGTGAAATAATTTCGGTTTAAAGCTCCTCTGAATTCGGCGCCCCTATTTAATCATTTTGCGCCTCAGTTCAAAAACATAATTATCTTCAGTACCAATTGTGTTGAGCCATCCATAGAAATATTTACAGTAATTTGATATAAAAAAATATTTTACTAACAGAAACATTAACACACACGAAAAAGAATTTAAACTAAAAAATTTTTGTTTATTGTTAAAATATGAAATATAATTTCGGTTTAAATCTTTCTCAATTTGACGCCCCTTAGACTCGGCGCTCGGGGCGGACGCCCCCCGTGGCTACGCCACTGCGCTAATTTGATCGACTTTTAAAAAATTGTGAGACATTGAATTATATTTTTAAAAAAGAAAGAAAGAAAGAAAGGGGGTGATCCCCATGTAAATGAGTTTCCATTCATTTACATTTGATTGGGGAATTTTGAAGTCGAATTAACAGCTGTTAAATATCTACTGGCTATTTACATGTTTGATTAAACAAGATCAATTAAACAGTAAAATACACAGATTCTTTGCCTCTTGGTATTTTTTGAACTGCGGTATAAGAATTATTAGTAAGGCATTTTAAATGCATCGTTTTAATCTAATGCAATTTTCATTAAATTTCTCTTTCTCTGTTTAATATTCACGTGAAAATACTTTTTTGTTTGTAAGGAAATACTATTTTTGCCATCTTAGAATTCCCAACAATAGTTAACAAATCGGAAATTGCGCGTCAAGTGTAGCAAATGAGGTGTGTTCGTACTATAAGGAAGTTTTAAAAATATACAGTACAGTTCGGATTCAATAGAAAATAAGTATATATCCGAAATCTTTTGTGTATCTCTGTAAGTACTATCTGTTTTCTATTATACAGGAAATAACTTGTATAGTAAACCTCAGCAACGTATGTCAATTTAAAAAAGAGTGAAACAAGTTGAATGTATATTCTGCCATAGCAGAATTCAGTTTCGCCTCCGATTAAAAAAAAATCGATAGAGGTTTTTTAGAAGGGCAATGAACTAACTTCATTTTTCTTGTGTTTATCAACATAATAGCAAACAGAACGGCATGAAATACCCAATTAATTAGCAATTTCTCTGTGAGACATTGAAATTGTGGAATAATAAAGAGATAAAATTTGACGTGCTACTTCTTCATTATTAAATTCATCAAAAACGGATTTTTTCTTTAGTTTAAACGCTTTTTTATAGATTCTGGGTAAAAGGAAATGCGATTTAACAATAAAAGAGAGGAATCCCGTCGAATTCGACGATTGAAATGTTTAAAAGATCCGATCGATTTGGTTTTAAAATAAAAAGAATATTGCCCAGTTAAACTGATGACATTGAGCTCACAGGCTACGCATACTAATTGTACATAACTCCTTGTATTTTCGTTAATTCCGTTCGAAAAAAAAAAAAAATAAGAAGGGGAAGCAGCTCTCCCCTTTCTCCTTTTTTATACTTAATCATTGAACTTCCTAAACTATCAAGTACATGCTTTATCATATTAAAAAATCTATATCCAAAATTCAGAGCAAATCGGATAATTCTTAATAAAAACCCATTTAGCATTTATATAATTTAAGAGGAGTTATTCCCCTTTTTTATTTATACTTAACCATTAAACTTCCAAAACTATTCAGAGATTTGAACGAAATCTGACAATTCTGATTGAAAAATCCATTTATGCAAGTTAAGGGGAGGGCATTAGAACACCCGTTCCCCCTGTTTATATTTATTCAATGAACACCTAATAAAAGCCACGGACTCGCCTCATCAGAATGATCCTATATCTAAATTTTGAACGAAAACTGTTAATTCTGCATGAAAAACCCGTTTATATCAATTAAGGGGAGGGGCATGAGCCCCCCTTTCCCCCTGTTTATACTTATTCAATGAACACCTAATAACAGCCACAGTATCGCCTCATCCGAATGATCCTATATCTAAATTTTGAACGAAAACTGTTAATTCTGCATGAAAATCTCGTTTATATCAATTAAGGGGGGGGGGCATGAGCCCCCCGTTCCCCCTGTTTATACTTATTCAATGAACACCTAATAACAGCCATGGACTCGCCTCATCCGAATTATCTTTATCTAAATTTTGAACGAAAACTGTTAATTCTGCATGAAAATCCCGTTTATATCAATTAAGGGGGGGGCATGAGCCCCCCGTTCCCCCTGTTTATACTTATTCAATGAACACATAATAACAGTCACGGACTCGCCTCATCAGAATGATCCTATATCTAAATTTTGAACGAAAACTGTTAATTCTGCATGAAAATCCCGTTTATATCAATTAAGGGGGGGGGCATGAGCCCCCCGTTCCCCCTGTTTATACTTATTCAATGAACACATAATAACAGTCACGGAATCGCCTCATCAGAATGATCCTATATCTAAATTTTGAACGAAAACTGTTAATTCTGCATGAAAATCCCGTTTATATCAATTAAGGGGGGGCATGAGCCCCCCGTTCCCCCTGTTTATACTTATTCAATGAACACATAATAACAGTCACGGAATCGCCTCATCAGAATGATCCTATATCTAAATTTTGGACAAAAACTGTTAATTCTGCATGAAAAACCCGTTTATATCAATTAAGGGGAGGGGCATGAGCCCCCCGTTCCCCCTGTTTATACTTATTCAATGAACACCTAATAACAGCCACAGTATCGCCTCATCCGAATGATCCTATATCTAAATTTTGGACAAAAACTGTTAATTCTGCATGAAAAACCCATTTACATCCATTAAAGGAAGGCATGAGCCCCCGTTCAACCTCTTATACATATCGAATGAACTTCAAAAACTAATCAGGGAAGCGCCTTGTCAGGATATACCTACATACAAAATTTTAAGCGGATCGGATATTTTTATCATGAGTTATCGCGTTACGCACATACATACAGAACGGACGGGCACATAAGCTCTCAGGCTATGATAGCCTGTGAGCTAAAAAGCAAAAGTAATTACGTTATTGAATCAATATATAATAAATATATTTACAAACTAAATGTCAAGTTTGCCAGTTACAATTTTGCATGCAAATATTCCCACATCTTCAGTTAAAATTGTAATCTGAGTACCAGTGAAATCCAGAAATTTTATTTTATATGCACTCACAGAAAAATAGTTTTATAAAATAATAATAATAATAATAATAATAATAATAATAATAATAATAATAATAATAATAATAATAATTTCATTTTTACTGTGACATTATTTTCACTAACTGAAGTCATCTGAAAGTAAAATCTCAACTCAGTGTCCATAATGAAAAGAAATATTGAAATGTAATGTCGGGAACTACTAGGTTAGCCCGTCGACCAAAAAAATATCGCCAAATTATAAGATTAAATGCCGATAATGGATGATCGTGAATGTCACATTCAATGACATTAAATACGATTCATGTGTTTAAAATGTCATTAAGTGATTTTTATTTCGACTTTTTATGAATATTTTTATTAATATTCTACAAATTATTTGTTTTTTCGTTATTTAAAATAAAAGTTATGTCAATATGTATAATTTGGCTATTAGTTTGGCGATTTGTATAATTTGGCGAAATTGGTCAACGGGATAACAGAGTAGTACCTAATATCATTATGAGTAAAAATGCGATGTTTTAAATAGTGACGTCATTTTCTCTTCAAATGTTATTTAAAAGTTACTGCTATTAGTAATATGAAAAAGGCATCCGTAATAATATTGTAATTCCCATTTATCTGGTTGCTGAATGACATCATTTTCCTCATTTGAAATTTTTCTTATTTTGCTTTAGATATTAATTTTTATCATAAGTTATTTTCTGTTATTTTATTTACATTATTAATATTACTTCTCAGTAAATATATTTTTTACCTCAATTAGTGCATAATTATACGCAATCATTTTGAAAAATAAATTTTTACTATCGAGAGAAAAGCTAAATTTAGTTGCCACCATTTTGAAGAAATATCGTAAAAAGCATTTAAAATTAAAAATAAAATATAAAAATGGAAATAAATTAAAAAATAGCTATAATGGGCACAACTACAAATAAATAGCTTTCATTTAAAAAAATAATTATCAAAATCGGTTCATTAGAAAATTCAGGGCTGATGACACGACATTTTTTAGCTTGTCTGAAAGAAATAGCATCGGAGGCTAATAGTTTAATATTATTGAAACGTGCCCCAAACAATGTCCCCTCCCCTAAATCATTATGTAATGCAATACCATTCATGCTACCATTCAATCATTATGTAATGCTACCCATAAAATACCAATAGAAATTTCATTTTGCATAAACCTCAGTAGTTATCAAACAAATATATGATATATAAGCACTATCTAAACCTATAATATACACCAAAATAATTTTTTTACACACACATTTCTGTGTAAGTTCTCATGACTGCGTTAACTATGTGCCAGCGATATACTTGGCATCGAGAATATAGAATTTGTCCTTGCAACGAGAAGAAAAGGATACAAAAAAAAAAAATCTACTGTATAAATATAAATACAATATGCTGAGATGTTAGAAAATTTAACTTAGAGATATTTAAAATTTTAAGCATCGAGTAGAAAATACATACATCTAAATTAAAAATATATATAAGAAAAAGGAAATATTTACTATAACTAATAATAATAGAAAAAAAAGACCCTATTGTAACCATATAACAAATTAATAAAATAATCTGGGCCCTTAAGAGGTCTGGCACCAAAAGAATTCCCGGGACTAATACTGGTGAGTTATAGGCCTGCTGATTGGAGAGGTTACAGCTACTAAAAATAACCCCACCTTCACTAAGTCATTTTGGTAAGGGTCACTACCTGACCGAGATTCATGGGTGTTGAATTTACAGGTATATAAGCAAAACGCGTGATATTAACTTCTAGAAGGGGTGAAATTTACCCAAAATAGAAAAAGAAAATTAATCAATAACTAAATAACAAAATAAATGATTGAATAAATAAATAAATAAATAATTAGTTGCGTTGGGATTTTTCGCTGCCCCCTTTCGTATGAAGTCAGGACTAATCTAAGCGCTAAACACTTTGACACTCAGAAGTCCGATCCTGTAAATCAACATAAGTAAATAAAAAAATAATTAAAGAAAAGGAGTCTACTCGATGTTAACTGGGAGTTATCCCCATAGAAATTAAAACGAAATTAGAGTTAACATAATACAAAATTTATTTACATTATTTACATCTATAGACAAAAATAAATTAGAAAAAACAAGTTGAATGTAGATTCTGCCATTGCAGAATTCAGTTTCGCCTCCGATTAGGGAAAAAAATCGATAGAGGTTTTTTTGAAGGGCGACCCCGTTTAGATTGCAATGAACTAACTTCATTTTTCTTGTGTTTATCAATATAATAGCAAACAGAACGGCGTGAAATACCCAATTGAATAGCAATTTCTCTCTGAGACATTGGAATTGCGGAATAATAAAGAGATACAATTTGACGTGCTACTTCTTCATTGACTAGATTCATCAAAAACGGATTTTTTCTTTAGTTCAAACGCTTTTTTATAGACTCTGAGTAAAAGGAAATGCAATTTAACAATAAGACGAGTGGAATCCTGTCGAATTCGACGAATGAAATGTTTAAAAAACCCGATCGATTTGGTTTAAAAAAAGCAAAAGTAATTACATTATTGAATCAATATATAATAAATATATTTACAAAATAAATGTCAAGTTTGCCATTTATAATTTTGCATGCAAATATTCGCACATCTTCAGTTAAAATTGTAAACTGAGTGCCGGCGAAATCCAGAAATTTTATTTTATATGCACTCACAAAAAAATAATTTTATTTTAAGAAAAAAAAATTAATTTTATTTTTATTGTGACATTATTTTCATTAACTGAAGTCATCAGAATGTAAAATCTCAATCTCAGTGTCCATAATGAAAAGAAATGTTGAAATGTAATATCGGGTGCTACTAGGTTATAACAGTCGACCAAAAAATTATCGCTTAACTATAAGATTAAATGCCAGTAATGGATGATCGTGAATGTCACATTCAATGACATTAAATACGATTCATGTGTTTAAAATGTCATTAAGTGATTTTTATTTCGACTTTTTATTAATATTTTTATTAATATTCTACTAATTATTTGTTTTTTCGTTATTTAAAATAAAAATTATGTCAATATGTATAATTTGGCTATTAGTTTGGCGATTTGTATAATTTGGCGAAATTGGTCGACGGGATAACAGAGTAGTACCTAATATCGTTATGAGTAAAAATGCGATGTTTTAAATAGTGACGTCATTTTCTCTTCAAATGTTTTTTAAAAGTTACTGTTATTAGTAATATGAAAGAGACATCCGTAATAATATTGTAATTCCCATTTATCTGGTTGCTGAATGACATCATTTTCCTCATTTGAAATTTCTCTTATTTTGATTTAGACATTAATTTTTATCATAAATTATTTTCTGTTATTTTATTTACATTATTAATATTATTTCTCAGTAAATATATATATATTTTTTACCTTAATTAGTGCATAATTATACGCAATCATTTTGGAAAATAAATTTTTACTATCGAGAGAAAAGCTAAACTGTGTTGCCACAATTTTGAAGAAATGTTATGAAAAAGCTTTTAAAATTAAAAATAAAATATAAAAATGGAAATACATTAAAAAATAACTAAAATGGGCACAACTACAAATAAATAGCTTTCATTTAAAAAAAAAAAAATTATCAAAATCGGTTGAGTAGAAAATTCAGTGCTGATGACACGACATTTTTAGCTTGTCTGAAAGAAGTAGCATCGGAGGCTAATAATACTGTCCATTTGATAACAGACACTTTCTCACAATTTTAAGAATAATACTGTACATTAAGTGAAAGACAGTTCCTCACAATTTTAAACATAACACTGTACATTTAATTAAAGACAATTCCTCACAATTTTAAACATAACTCTGTATATTTAACCAAAGACACTTCCTTACAATTTTAAACATAACACTGTACATTTAATCAAAGGACAATTCTCATACCCTCGACGACCTCCCTAACCATTAGTACGAAACATAATGGAGAATTTTAGATTGCATACCTGGAGCTTAAGAGTGCTTTAAAAATGGGGTCCAACCTGGGCGAGTCATTGATGCTCCGTTTAGCAGTAAGGAAATTCCCGAAATCAGCAGATCTGCAGTCATCTCCAAGGTGATGGGCATCTCTTTTCTCATCAGCCGGTCAGGCACATAGGACAGTGGGCATCTCTTCAACAGAGCAGGCACCTGCTAAAACTGCACGCCTTCAGCACCGCATCCCGAAAATGATTCGGAGAGCAACCTATTTTCCTCTCTCCTAAAAAAGACAGGGGCCTAAAATGAGTGTTTAACCCTTATCTCAACCCTAATCAATTGCATAGGGATCTGATAAAGATGGGGCCTTGCTTCTCCTCTGATGGACGTAAAAGTTCCCAAGATCCACTCTGACCCTTTTAGCCCCTTCTGTCAGACCCCCATCGTAGTTTTATGGACTGATCACTGCACTCCCCATAAATTTGCAGCTATTTGCTGTCCAAATGCATTTATTTAATTACACAGTCCTGCTTCTGGGTCATTCATGAGGTTTTGTAACGTGAGTTACCAAGATTATAACTGCGAAATTGTTGTCCACCGTTATTTTCAAAAAGTTTTTTTGTCTTTATTCAATTAATGAGGTATTCCCGATAAAATAAGTCTCATTTTTCAAAACGAAAATATTGGTAGAAAAAATCGTAGCTGGTAACTCACGTTACAGGCATGCATGGAATTACTCTTCTAAGATTGTCATAAAACCTGGGAGGTCCGTCGAGAATACCATGAGAACATTTTTTATGCCAAGGCAATATGAATGCGTACACTAGTAAAAATAAACAAAATAAAAATACATAAGGTATCAGTCTGTGTGCTTGGAAAACTAAGGTGGTCGTATCTGACCACCATATGGTTTTTATAATTGATTTTCTTTACGTAACCTTGAACTACAAAAAAATTCGTTATAACGAGTGAACGGAAGTGGCACAAACAAAACTTTTTGCGGCACAAACCAGCACAAACGCAGCACAAACGAATGCAGTTACAAAATTTGGATTTCGTTGATGGGGCGGGCCATTGAAATGGTCGCCCTCTGTTGAAAATGTGCAAAATTCGTTATATTGAGAAAATGAAAGTGCCACAAACAAAATTTTTTGAAGCAAAAATCGACATTTACATGAAATTAAAGAAATATATATTTCATTTATTGACACGTTTTTATTTATGGTTTTTATAATTGATTTTCTTTACGTAACCTTGAACTACAAAAATTCGTTATAACGAGAGAACCGAAGTGGCACAAACGAAACTTTTTGCGGCACAAACCAGCACAAACGTAGCACAAACGAATGCAGTTATAAAATTTTAATTTCGTTGAAGGGCGGGGCCACTGAAATGGTCACCCTCTGTTGAAAATGTGCAAAATTCGTTATATTGAGAGAATGAAAGTGGCACAAACAAAATTTTTTGAAACAAAAACCGACATTTACATGAAACTAAAGAAATATATATTTCATTTATTGACACGTTTTTATTTACGGTTTTTATAATTGATTTTATTTATGTATCCTTGAACTACAAAAATTCATTATAACGAGAGAACGAAAGTGGCACAAACAAAACTTTTTGCTGCACAAACCAGCACAAACGTGGCAGAAACGAATGCAGTTATAAAAATTTTGATTTCGTTGTTGGGGTGGGGCCACTAAAATGGTCGCCCGCAGTTGAAAATGTGCACAATTCGTTATATCGAGGGAACGAAAGTGGCACAAACAAAAATTTTTTCGGCACAAACCGACATTTACATGAAACTAAAGAAATATATATTTCATTTATTGACATGTTTTTATTTATGGTTTTTATAATTGATTTCCTTTACATAACCTTGAACTACAAAAAATTCGTTATAACGAGTGAACGGAAGTGGCACATGTTAAAATATGCCATCCTCACTATTATTATTATTTTTATTTGGTTGTAGATTGGCAACCATCTTATTGAAATTTGTCTCTGATGCCGTTTGGCATCAGTTGTCGGTTGTTGATCTCTGCCGCGCTCGCTTGCGCTTGTGTCATGAGAGCTAAATGAGTATGTTTTCTTTTTGTTCTCTATAATACAATATTTTAATCTGGATCATGGCTTTTTCATTTATTTTTAACACGTTATCAGCACGATGTCTATGTTTAGAAAGCTGATTGCGATCCAGTATGAAAGATTGTTTTAACTTGTAGCACGAGGTCAATGTTAAGCCTAACCACGTTTTAAGCCGAAGTGAGTAAACTTCCCTACCGCTTGAAGAAGATTATTAGCTGGTGGACTTTTATTCAAATTTTAACGTTTAAAGGCAGAAAATATGGCCTCTGAGGAGTATAAAATGCCAAAATTAAACGGCGACAATTATCATACTTGGCAAATTCGCTCGCGAGCTATCCTAGTCCAGAAGCGATGTTGGGAAGCGATAGAACCTGGATATGGAACTGACATGAATGAAGCCGAGAGAAAGAAAAATGACGAAGCACTCACTCTCTTATTTCTTCTTGTCGAAGATACCTTTCTAGATGACATTGGAGACTGCATTAAAGCCAGAGACGCCTGGAACTCTCTTAAAGAAATGCATACCAAGTTTGGACTGTTACATGTACTACAGCTCATGAGAGAATTTTTTAACATCGTAATGAAGCCTAATGAGTCTGTGCAAGCATACCTAGCAAGATTGATGGATTTACACAGAAAGTTATCCAATGGAGGTTATGCATTTACAGACAGAGAAGTGGCTCTAGTGATGCTGTTAGGACTATCCAAGGCCTATGAATCGCTGATCCTGAATCTTGAAAAGGATGAAGCAAGCCTGACAACCACATTTGTTAAGTCTAGACTGCTAGTTGAAGAAAAAAGGATTGCAAGAAATGACAGTCTACCTAATGCATACTATGAAGAACAAGCCCTCCACACCAAAAGTTTCACATCAAATCAGAGAAGACCAGCAGCAAAACCGACGAAGAAATTCATACCAAGAAAAGCCAACGAAGAAGCTGAATTTAATAGAAGAAAAAACACGAAATGCTTTTGCTGTGGCCAGTGGGGACACATATCAAGAAATTGTGAAGAAGCTAGGCAACAAAATCAAAACAGTGCCAAAACAGCATTTGATCCTAAGACCAGTGTTGCACTATTAGCAGACGAAGATGAGTCAAAGAGGAAAAACCTTTGGATCCTTGATAGTGGACAACTGAACATATGACCTCAGATCAAATGAAATTTTCAAGTCTTAGACCATATTCATCTGAAGTTGAAGTTGCAAACTCAGAAAGAATAGATGTCACTGGAATAGGCAATATATCATTCAAGATACATGAAGAAAATGAGGAAAGAGACATTACAATCCAAAACGTTCTTTATGTCCCAAAACTAGGAGGAAACCTGCTGTCAATTGGAAGAATCGAAGAGAAAGGCTTAAAAGTTGAATTCGCAAACGGTAAGGCCAGAGTGATTGACAACAAGGGCGAAACACTCCTGTCAGCCAAGAAGAAAGGAAGACTCTACATTATTGAAGAGCAGGCATCAGTGGCTAATGTAACAAAAACCAACAGCATTGAACTGATGCATCGCAGGCTTGGTCACCCGCATTATGATGCAATAAGAAATTTAGAAGAATTACCAGTTACCAAAGATGAAGAGTTACCAGTTTTACCAAATGCACCATGCACTACCTGCATTCAGGGAAAAATGAAGAGGAAGAAATTTCCAAAATCATCCAATACTCGAGCTAAGGATCTCATTGAAATCATACACTCGGATGTCGTTGGCAAAATTTCCCCATCGTCCTTTGGTGGCTCAAGATATTTTGTGACATTCACCGATGATTTTTCAAACTACACCACATTGTACACTATGAAGGCCAAAAGTGAAGTATTGGAAAAATTTGATGAGTACAGAAGAATGGTTGAAACTCTTCATAACAAGAAGATAAAATTTCTGAGAAGTGACAATGGTGGAGAATTCAGGAATGAAGATTTTGACAAGTATCTCACTTCGAATGGAATCCAAAGGCAGCTAAGTGTACCTGAAACACCGCAGCAGAATGGTAAATCAGAGAGGCTGAATCAGACCCTGGTAAACACAACAAGATGCTTACTCATTGAATCAGGAGCGGAACACAGATTTTGGGCCGAAGCAATAGCCACTGCAGCATATTTACATAATAAGAGACCATCTTGTGCAATAAATGGCAACATCCCTGAAGAAATATGGTCAAATTCTAAAAGCCAAACAGATCATCTCAAGATATTTGGATGTAGAGCCTGGAGCCATGTGCGCTCACATTCAAGAAAAAGCAAACTTGATCCTAAGGCAACAGAATGTGTTTTTGTTGGTTATCCTAGTGGAACCAAGGGATACAAGTTATATGACTTGAAGAGAAAACAGTTCTTTGTAAGCAGAGATGTTATCTTTGAAGAAAATGTTTTCCCACTGAAGACTGTAAATTATCATACTACCACAGAAGAAGTCACATTAACTATTGAAAATTTTGAAGAGGACAACCTGTACATATCTGAAGCAGAAGTTGAAGATTCATTCCAAGAGCAATCTAATATTGACACCGATGATCTAAATCAATTACCTGACTCACTCCAGGGGTTAGACGACCCATGTCCTGAAGAATGTTCTTACCAACAGCCTGAAAACATTCCAAAATCAGCTATAGATATAGAAGTGCCTGACGGATATAACATTGAAGCTGAAGTGATGACAGATAACCCTACTCGTACAATCAAGAGAAGTGAAGGAGCAAGGCCTGTCAAACCTCCGAAACACCTTGAAGATTTCTATCTCTACAATGCTCAAGAGATACGCCAGCCTGATGAGAAATGCCCAATGACAGTAAAAGAGGCCCTGGAATCCCCCGAAGCAGACATGTGGCAAAAGGCCATGAATGAAGAATTAGAAAACCTCACGCAAGCCCAAACATGGGAGCTTACTACCAGACCACCCGGTGTTAAGGTAATATCCTCCAGATGGCTGTTTCGCAAGAAGAAGGATGAGAATGGAAAACGTGTGAAGTTTAAGGCCAGATTAGTGGCAAGGGGCTATCTTCAAGTACCTGGTATAGATTTCCAAGATACATTTTCACCAGTCATCAAGCTCAAGTCCATACGTTTGTTACTTGCTATAGCTGCAGAAAAGAATTTTGAAGTCCATCAAATGGATGTGACAGCCGCATACCTTAACGGAACATTAGAAGAAGACATCTACATGGCCCAACCAGTAGGTTGTGTGGAAAAAGGTAAAGAACATCTAGTGTGTCACTTAAAGAAAAGTATATATGGTCTTAAGCAATCTGGCAGAGTATGGAATTCTTGTTTGGATAAATTCTTGACTGAATGTGGCCTCAAAAGATCAAATGCAGACCCTTGCATCTATTTTTGCCATCAGAGAAACCTTATAATTGGAGTGCTTGTGGATGACATCTTGATCCTTGGACATACAGAAGAAGTAAACAAATTTAAAGAAAGCATCAAGAAAAGGTTCATTGCAAAAGACTTAGGCCCAGCAAGCCAAATCTTGTCAATGCAAATTCAGAAAGAAGCTGATGGATCTTACACTTTAGACCAAACTGCTTATGTGAATGAAATCCTGGAAACCTTCAAGATGACTGAAGCAAAATGTGCAGCTACACCATTGGATCCAAATATGAAATTCAATAAGGTAGATGATGAACAGTGGTAGAAAATCAAGGAGAGAAGCAAGGAAATTCCCTATCGACAAGCCATTGGAAGCCTCTTATACCTGACTTGTGGTACTCGTCCAGATATGGCCTACTCTTCAACTCACATGAGCCAGTTCAATGAAAGACATAGTGAAGAACACTGGCGAGGTGTGAAGCACATCTTTAGATACCTGAAGGGAACCCGAAACAGAAAATCGAAGTTCCAAAGAACAGGTAAACCACTACAAGTTTACTCTGACGCAGATTGGGCGGGTGACAGAACCGATAGTAAATCTTATAGCGGATACATAATGCTGCTCGCAGATGCCCCAATCTCCTGGTCAAGCAAGAAACAGACCACAACAGCCTTGTCCTCAACTGAAGCCGAATTTGTAGCAATGTGTCATACCGCCAAAGAAGTTCTTTGGATTAACTGCCTGCTGAAAGAAATATGTATAGAATTGACACCTTCACCGCAGAGAGTGTTTGTCGACAATCAGGGAGCTGTTTTTTTAGCTAAAAATCATGTGACCTCTGAAAGGTGTAAGCATATAGATATAAAATATTTCTTTTTAAGAGATCTGGTGAAGGATCAAATTATTTCTTTCGAGCATGTACCATCTAGTGAAAACCTTGCTGACATATTAACAAAAAAAGTGTCGAAGAGTACCTTACATAGTACAAATTATGGCAGGACTTACCTTGAAAAAAATTGAACTTCACCTAATATTGTGATTGCAAGGACTCAATTTTTTTTTACTTTTTTATGATAAAGACTCATAAGACTTTAGTAGAAGTGTAAAAGGTTTGATTTCTTAATACCATTTAAATTCAAATTTTTGAAATTCACGTGTAGTTAACTTTTATCTGCATATAGATGCTTACAAATGTTGTATATCTAGTTTTTTTTTGAAGCATACTATTTTTATTTGTGTACATGCATATAATTTCTGTGTTATTTTGTTCGAAGATGTGTTTGAAAGTTTTGTTTAAATGTTTTGTAATAGTGTAACTGGCAAAGGGGCGTGTTAAAATATGCCATCCCCACTATTATTATTATTTTTATTTGGTTGTAGATTGGCAACCATCTTCTCATTGAAATTTGTCTCTGCCGTTTGGCATCAGTTGTCGGTCGTTGATCTTTGCCGCGCTCGCTTGCGCTTGTGTCATGAGAGCTAAATGAGTATGTTTTCTTTTTGTCCTCTATAATACAATATTTTAATCTGGATCATGGCTTTTTCATTTATTTTTAACAGCACATACCAGCACAAACGAATGCAGTTATAAAATTTTGATTTCGGTGATGGGGTGGGTCCACTGAAATGGTCGCCCTCTATTGAAAATGTGAAAAATTCGTTATATCGAGGGAACGAAAGTGGCACAAACAAATTTTTTTGCGGCACAAACCGACATTTACATGAAACTAAAGAAATACATATTTCATTTCTTGACACTTTTTATTTACGGTTTTTATGATTGATTTTCTTTCGTAACCTTGAACTACAAAAATTCGTTATAACGAGAGAACGGAAGTGACACAAACGAAACTTTTTGCTGCACAAACCAGCACAAATGTAGCACAAACGAATGCAGTAATAAATATTTGATTTCGTTGATGGGGCGGGGCTGCCGTTTCACTGGTCCCGGCCCATTGCGCTCGTTATAACGGTAGAACGGAAGTGGCACAAACGAAACTTTTTGCGGCACAAACCAGCACGAAAGAATGCAGTAATAAATATTTGATTCCGTTGATGGGGCGGGGCTGCCGTTTAACTGGCCCCGCACCATTATACTCGCTATAGCGAGAGTACGGAAGTGGCACAAACGAAACTTTCTGCGGCACAAACGAATGGTGCAGTTGAATTTTTAAAATCATTATGGGGCGGGGCCAGTGAAATGTACGTGTTCACCGGCTCTTTTTGTCCAAAATCCTTTCAACCAATCAAAATATCGTTATAAAAGGTTCTTTACCAATTTTTACCACTCACGAAAAGTAGACCAACGCGCCTGAATGACTTTCTTTCAAACAAAAATAGTAGATATTAACATGGGGAGAAAGGATATGAAAGAATTCTTTATTGTTTGATAATCCAGCTTTGTGATAATCTGACACATGTTTTCAATAAAATAGATCAATGAGATTTACCAATCAAAAGCCTGCATTTTTTGGGAATTTTTCCACTGTTTATAGAAATGCAGGCATTTCATTGGTCAATCTCATTTCACTAAATAGCAAAAAAATCTATCTGGATCCCGGCCAATAATTTACAAATCTTATTTTTATTATTAATAAATCTACATACATCATGTCAAAAAATTAGAATAATGCATGAAATCCTGCATTTCCTATTTTCCCGTAAATTTTGAAATATTCAAAATTTTTTGCATGATTGATTCAACAGCAAAGAAGAAGAACAGCAGTTGTTTTTGTTTTCGTTTGGGAGCATTTAAATTTGGCGCATTATTTGTAACGCAGTTATTCTGAAGTAAAAAAATTGTACACGACTATTAGAAAAGCTTTATAATACTTATTATTTCCTTGGTTACTATTTTAAATCTGTTCCCGAGATGTCCAAGTGATAAACACAAACACCGCCAACATCTGTTTTTATGTACTTCTTTTACAGCAGCGCCAGGTCAATGTGTTGATAAACATTTCACGATGCGACCATGTGAACAGATAACTTCTGCGTTTTCACTATAAAACACGCGTTGATCATCTCCGCTTCATCAAAGAAGCTGATGTCAAATGATCTAACGGTACTCTCGAGTATTTGAATGTTTCGAGTGTTCTCTTAGTTATTTTCAAAATGTCTAAATTTCTGGCTCCACTGGAATTGACTTTAGCGATTGTCAAGCCTGATGTTTGTAGAAACCCACACAACTTACAGGTATTCATATTTATATTTTGTTATTTAATTCAAATTCTAGAATATTTTAGCTTTAAATCATAGATATCTTATTATTTTTTAACATTTAGTTTTATAATTGTAGGTTATTATTATTATTTTGTTATGTAATATAATGTTTTAATATTTAGTCATTAAAAGAAACACTCAAATTTAATGATTTAAAACAAATCGATAGAGAATTCGCGAACTCAATAACATCACAGTGCTTTTTATTTCACATTTATTCAGTTTTGTTAAATACACTTTTCTTTATATTTTATTAATTGTTCCTCTTTTGTTAAAATGTAATAATTTTGTGTATAACCATCATTAAGGTTTAAGATTATTATCATAGACTATTATCATATTACTTCCTGTTCATAAAATAAATACTTATTTAATTAAATAAATAAAGCAAATATGTTACCCTAATACATAAGAACATCATTTTGTTTATGTATGTATATTTATTCGCTGTAAAAATAAAAAATAAGGTTATTAGCTGTCATAGTATTTTTAGTCATCGTTACAGTAAATTATTCAATAAAACAGTATCTGTTTAATTTATTTTTTAATGGTTATTTGTAACTAATGAAAACAATTCCTTGGAAAGAAAATTCTGTTTCTTACATATTGAATAATATAATATTTTTATATGAGAATGACAAGATATAAGATTGGTCAAGGCAATGAAATATTATTAAAAACTGATGAAATGTTTACATTTATGTAATGTGATTTATCACGTGAGAGCACTTCTTTAATGCATGTCCACCTTTGATTTGTGATAAACAGTCGATGGAATTTTCATTCATGTTAGACTTATCAGCTGGCTTCTCTTTTGGCTTATCTCTCCTTAACTTGTAGTTTAGATAAAATTTATATTCTTGTTCTTGTATCTCTCATAAATGTTTATTTTTGTTAAGTTTTTTATTTATTGTGTTTATAATTTCTTGTTTTAGCTTCTGCGACAGATAATTTTAGAAAATAAATTTTATTTTGTCGACACTAAAGTTGGGCAACTCAGTAGGACTGAAGCAGAAAAATTCTACATTGAGCATAAGAGTAAGTGATGTTGAATAAGCTTTTGTTTACAATATTGTTATGTCTGTGTAGAAAACATAGATTTGCTTTTGCTAATTTTTATTATGTACTAATATTGTGTTAATAAATTTTGTTGATATTCCAAATATTATTTTTCTCTTTTATCTTTAAAATTGTCTCATGGGTTTTAAAGATCTGTTACTTTTAATAAGATATTTGCCAAAACAGTTTATGTTTTTGAAATGAATTTTCTTATAAAAGTAGTTTAAAATTCTGGAACAGATCCAATAAATTTATTATAAGTAATCATAGGACACATGAGAAAAGTTTTGGTGGATATGAGATGAGTGGTTATTAGCATTAGGTATGATTTCCTATACAGTTGTTGTTTCTTTGAAAAGATGTATTCAGGTCTTTCTTGTCTAGTTTTAACTGTGTTAATATTTATTTAAATTATTTTTCAGTGTTAGTCATTAGAATAAAATCTTCTCCGTTTGTTTATGAAGAGGAAAAAAGTTTTAGATGGCTTTTTATTATTGGGTCATTCCATGCCAAATCAACCAGTGACTCAACCTGACCCTTTCTGATTTCAATGAAACTGCTAGGGATCATTCTCTATGATGATATAAATTAGAGCATATTTTTATTTTTTGTTTATCGCTTTAAATTTTTATACAATTAATTATTTAAATTTTGAAAAATCATCATTTTTTGACTTGCATAAATATTTTCAATTTTGAATTTCTCAAGTTCTATCAAACATAGAAAATTTTATGACCACTCATTTCAAAGAGGAGTTTATAAGGTTTAATTTGATATGCAAGTTGACTATGTATAATTAAAATAAATAAAATTTAATTTTTTTTAAATTTAAAATTTGAAAATTTTTTAGATAGTCATTTTTGAAAATTTTGAAAAAATTGTATGTTTGTTGTAATATTATAAGCTTTAAATTCTGAAATTTTTAGAGTGGGATCTCAGTGGGATCAGGAGTTATCAGGAGTTATTAAATAAAAGCTGAAAATTACCATACAAATCATAAATAAGTAACAAAATAGACAGAATTAAATTGCTATTTTAATGGTAATTTTTGCTTTTATTTAATAACTCCTGATCCCATTGAGATCCCACTCTAAAAATTTCAGAATTTAAAGCTTATAATATTACAACAAACATACAATTTTTTCAAAAAATTTAAAAATGACTGTCTAAAAAAATTTCAAAATTTAAATTTAAAAAAATTTAAATTTTATTTATTTTAATTATACATAGTCGACTTGCATATCAAATTAAACCTTATAAACTCCTCTTTGAAATGAGTGGTCATAAAATTTTCTATGTTTGATAGAACTTGAGAAATTTAAAATTGAAAATATTTATGCAAGTCAAAAAATTATGATTTTTCAAAATTTAAATAATTAATTGTATAAAAATTTAAAGCGATAAACAAAAAATAAAATATGCTCTAATTTATATCATCATAGAGAATGATCCCTAGCAGTTTCACTGAAATCGGAAATGGTCAGGTTGAATATTGAATTTTTTCAGTTGATTTGACATGGAATGACCCTATTATTTTTAAAGAATAAATGGTACTTTTCAGTAAACAGGGCATCAGTGTTATACAGTAGTCTCCCTCAAGTTCACGCTGCTTGGTACCCAAGGTTGTGCGGATTTTAGAATTTTGCAGATTTCTGGTCATTGCTTTGTTTACATTTTTTAAGCAGTAATATGAATGCAATAAAAATATAATGAATTATTGTAATATAGTAAAATATTAAAATAATAAATTAAGAGGATCAAAAGCAAGATATTTTAAAAATTGTATAAAATATAAAAGTAAAACAAGTAAATAATTAATAATGTATATTTGAATATGCATAAAAAAAATAAAACACATTTTCTTTGAATTATTCAATAAAACTTTCCTTATGAAAAGTATTCTCTATTTTCACATCAAAATCCTACTCCTTTCATGAAAACCACATGTTCAGTCATGTTATTCAGAATTACACATTAAGATACATACATGATGAAATAAAATTAAACAGTTCTGTAACTTTGTCCTTGCATCTGAAATGATGTCCTTGCGTCTGAAATGAATGTTTCATTGTTTACATCTTGCGGATTTGAGGAAGTCTATTGCGCATATACATGCATATATTTATGTATCATATATATACATATATGTGTATATACACACACACACATGTATGTATATATCTATGTATATATCTATTACAGCTCTTATTGTACAATTCTTCTGTAATCTGTTATATAACTCTTATGCTGTACAAGCGCATCTTCAACCTTAATTGGTATATGTTTAGCATTATAATTGTGACTAAATATATTTAAATTAAAGGAAGTTAGTTTTCAATAAATGACAATTATTTTGTAATTGCCAGGAAATTTTGAATCGTAATTTTATTTAACAATGATAAACATAGCTCTACAGGCATTTAACAGTTCAATACAAAATCAATTGGCCCTATAGTTATTTTTACTTTTATTTTAGTGTCTCATTTTATCAGTTTAAATGATCACGTATTTCTTTAAAAAAATACATGCTTGATTTTTATGCATACAAAGAATTACAAAGTTGTAAAACAATTCTTTTAAATGTTCTTTTGTTAAAATATTTGACACTTAAGATGTATTTCTTTTTTAGATAAGTTCTTCTATAATCGCCTTGTGTCATTCATGTCAAGGTAATTATTTCATTTTTATTATTTTTCTTTTTCAGCAAACGATTAATTGCTGTTTATTTTATAATATCATATAAATAGTATACATTCAACTCTGTGAAATCTGCCTATGTATAATCCTCAATTCTCTATTATCTGCACTATATTTTGGAATCTAAACGATGAAAATTGTCATTAACAAGAAATTAAATTTGGTATATATTTTTTTTCAGTTCGCATTTTTTCAGTGAATGAATATTTAAGTATAAGCTGGATATAAATATTTAAATTTCGTTGAGTAACAAAATTTTATTTTAGAGCAAGAATTAAGAGCTCATAGATTTCAGAAAGAAAAAAAAAATATTTACAACAAACCAAAACTGAAACTACCATTGCATTGTGTCAATGTTTTAAATTAATTAATAATCAGTAAAATATGTATTGTATGTAATTTAATTTTTCTTTAATCTTAGATATTGAATATATTATACCAGGTTTGCATTATGTTCTTACTTTCCATTCGAATTCTAATGTAGTTGTACTTAATTTATGGTCAGACTTAAAGCAAATAAAAGGAGGACCTATAATCTGCAAAACCCTCAGTCCCTAATTGTGCAGATTTTGAAGGAGTTGACTGTATTGATATTTATTTTCTGATATTTAATTGCAGTACAAAATAAGATAAAATCATGGGAGAATTTTTTTTGTTGCTTTGACAAAATTATTTTCAAAGGTTTTATTAATCCGGACTTAGCCATTCTAAAAAAATAAATTTAAAAAAATCATGATGTATGTTTTCTTTTTATAGTGACTGGCAATCTGGCAAGAAAAGAAAAATGTTTACGAACAATGAAGGGATAAAATTAATAGAAATTAAAGAAGCTAAATTTTACCATTAAATGTATCTTTTCAGAAGCACTTTTAAAGTGCTATTACATGTGTCGTGCTGCAGGCATCAAATTCCAGGCGTCTCCATGTTATCCTATGGGACCAGAGGAGTCGCTTGGTTAGTGCGCGACTCTCTTGTGACGGAGCGTTTTTGACGCCTGGAACGAAGCGACTCGCCAGTAAAAGCCAATCAAATGCATGGAAATCCAAATGATGGTAAAGACTCTTTTCGAACAGCCAATGAAATGCTCAGAAAACGAAAAAATGCAGGTGATTTTTGTCGCTTGCAATTTTTACCTGTAATAGCACTTTTAGTATGTTACTTGTTACTTATGGTTTTCAGTTTCATCAATGCAATTTCTTTAATCCTTTGTTTCACCATGTTGCCAATCTGCAGCATACCCAAAAAGTCAGCGTTATTTCAACAGTAAATTTCATAAAAGGATTTTGTTGAGTGTTATTTTGTTAACATAATTATTTGATTAAATCTGCAGCACATGCCATTATGGATTCCTTTTTTCTTTTCTTTTTTTTTTTGCTAAAATTTGATTTATTACTACATGATTTTTGCTGAATTAAGTTTTGAAATAGTAGGGATTAATCTAGGGCTAGCCAAATAGCCAAAAAGCTAACTGAAAGCTCTTTTTGCCCCAAAAACATTTAGTGAATTAGCCAAATAGCAACAACTAAAAAAAAAAAAGTACTATATCATTTCCATTTTATTGTTTCACATTTCGCAAATCTTCTCTCGATGCACGGAAAACAAAAAACTCATTGTGTCTTGTCTGAGCGGCAACTTTCTTCAAAATTTATCCCATCCTTTTTGATCGAATATCCTGTCCCTGTCAGGTGAAAACACTCGTTAGCTCTGCTAAACCTGTGGGAGGATAATTGTTAATATCTTATTTGTATTTCAAAATTTAATTTTTTTTTTTTAACTTTTTCAATTTTGTTTGTAGATATTTATTTTAAAGTTACTTCTACTTTCAAAACCAATTTCAAAAATGAAAGTATCATTATAAAAGAAAATATCTACAAAATACTGATCATCAGTGTCTTCGCCTAATGGGGACAGGAGCCTTAAATGCCATCCCTTGAATACTAGGCTTGAGTTCTGACACAAATCTGGCGGCTGTTTTAGGCATATATTTTTTAAGACTTTGTACGGTCCCTTTATATTTAGACACCAATATTTTTCAAAAATTTTATTTGACTTATTTAATCACAGATAAATAAACTGAAAAAACAAATATTATTGAAGTTCAATGGACCATATAAATATTGAAAAAAATTTACTTATGACAGCAGTCTTTTTTATTTCAGTGCTCAGGTCTAATATTCAGAATGCAGTGGTCTTCAAACGACACGATGTTATGTGCATCAGACGTAATTCCAGCATATAACAAGGCAAAAAACAGCGCATGATACAAAATACAATGCACGCTAGTTCTGAATTATCAATGCGTCTGATGCATGTCGTATATAATTTTCAGATTTGAGTATTTGCATTCTAGCAACATAACAAATGAAAGTGATGAAAAGTTTTATACATAATGGTATAGAAGAAATTGAGAGTTTTATTTTATTTTGATTCCCACATAGGAAAAGAAACTGTAATTGTTCATAAATGGAAATTGTTCAGGTGGGTTCTGGCTACAAGGTGTTAAGAAATGAAACTAACTGATTGCAGTCATTTATCAATAAAAAAGGCATGACACATTTTCCAATGTGACTTCTTTGTATAAATTTGTAGCAACACTTCACTTATATTGTCTACAACATATTATTAAAAGAGATCCAGTCTCATGAATATAACAAAAACCGACTTGAGAAATAAACTGACAGTCATAAATTTAAGTAACTTTAATTTGAAAAGGACAGTTCAATTTTTTTTTTTTTTTAGTTTTTTAAAAATTATTGTATGTGTAAATCTCGGAGAGTTAATCTTACAGACTGACGTATTGTTTGTATATTGCATAAATAATACTTATGTGTACAGAAATTTTGCATAAATGAAACATTTTACTTTTTCTTGGCTAAAGCTATTTTTATTTGGCTAAAAGACCTTGGCTGTAATTAGCCAAAAAGCTACAATTCTCTTTTTCCTAGATTAAACCCTAAATAGTGGAATTAAAAAAGTCTGCAGGCATAAACAAGTATATAATTTACAAAGATAAGTTTAAATTCTATATTTAAAGACCATTTTCGAGCAAGGAAATTTATAATAGGTATAAGATAAACAAACTTTTGTTTGTTGCAAATCTATGACATGCCAAGTCTTCCCTTGTAATGGATTTCTCTAAAATATTGAAAGAGCAAGGTATAAAATTTCTTCTAATGTTTATTTGCTGCACTTCTTTCAGAAAAACAAAATTATTGAAAAGGGGAACATTAGTTTGTTTTTACATAATATAATTGTTTATAGGGTAAATTAGTGATCCTCCTCCCCCCCTTTTTTTTTGTAAAATGAATACCAAGTCCAAAAACTAGCAAAAGAGGATAAGGTCTCATAGAAAAATAATTCAACAGAAAAAGCATAGAAAGTCTATTTAACATATTATACCAAAACAAGTGAGCCTAGACAAAATTGAATACTACCCAAATTTGGCAGAAAAAAAGAACATGTTGTAAATGTCCCAATTGTAAAGGCTTTACTCAAACTGTTTGTGAGAAATAGTGTGTGGGAATTTGCTACAACAAAACTAACAATAGTTTCAAAAGTTTTCATGTAAATTAAAATTTTAAATGTTTTTAGTATTTTGTGCCATTTGGCAAGTTTTTTGCAGATATCCAACAAACCCATAAGACCCATGTAAGTTTCTGAGAGCTGCAAGAATAGGAAAAAGAATTTGTTAGTAGGTTTAAAGTGGACTAAATTTGCAATCTATACTATCAATTTTATTCAAATCTGGTCCTCTTATTTATCTTTTAGATTATATTGAATTATTAGAGGTTATATTATAACTTTCTGTGTTTTAGACTTTTCTTACTTTATAAAAAGTTTATGTATGTATATATATATATATATATATATATATATATATACAGTAGACTCCCTCAAATCCGCAACTCTCTAAAATCCGCACATAATTTATGGATGTAAACAATGAAACACTCAGTTCATATGTAGGTGCAAAATTTGACTTTTTCAGTTTTATATCAATTCCATATATTGTTTAATTTGTAATTTTGTTAATGTTATTGAATTCATGTTTTTTCATGAAGAAAGAATAATTTATTTCTGAAAAAAAATCAAGATATTGTAGATATAATTGGTAATCACAATCTTACCAAATATATTTATATATTAATCAAGCTTTTTTTAGTTATTAAGTCTGGTTAAACCTGAAATAAAGCTTTGTTATATTATTATCCTGATGTGAATTAGCTTTATGAGGCAAGCTCTGTTGAATAATTTAGGAAAAACACATTTAATTATAATGAATATTTAATTGTACATAGATTATTAACTTGACCCTTGGTTTTAGTATTTTAATCATTTTAAAAATTATCTAATTTTTTTTTATTATTTTAGTTTATTACTTATTTTAATATTTTAGTATATTGTAAGCATTCATTATACTTTTGATTTCATTATTAATTACATTCAAATTACTTTAAAAAATATATAAACAAAACCATGACCAAAAATCCGCAAAATTCTAAAATCTGCAAAACCTCTGGTCCCAAGTTGTGCGGATTTGAGGGAGTCTACTGTATATATATATATATATATATATATACACATAATTTTGTCCAAATAGTGATGGGTACTAGGTTGGATATAACTTAGATTCTTATGTTGGAATAGAGCATTGGTGTTTAATGTCAATGGCCCTATTTTGGATCCTGGTATAGACTCCTTTTCACTCTGTTGCTTTCATCTCCTTTAAACAATTAAAAATTAATATATATATATATTTGTTTATTTCTGGTTATTACATATTGCAATTGAGCATAATTATATTTTACTTATTGTTTTAGTGGTATCTTATCTGCTCACATCCTTGCTAGAGAAAATGCTATCAGGCATTGGAGAGAACTAATGGGACCTACTCATGTATACAAGTAATGAAATTTTGAATTTAAATATTTTTTATTTTGTTAAGCACAATAATTCTGTTTAACCATACAAAAGTGTATACATTTGAGTTTTCTTATTTCTGTTTTAGTTTGTTTTCATAACTTGCCACATTATAAATTTAGATTTTATACATACTGTTTACATTGCAAATGTAAATTTTGTTTTAAAAGAAAATCACAGAAGAGATGAAGACATTAACAGTTTTTCCATTGCTTTTCTTGAATTTATTCAAAAATTGTAATGAATATTAATAAATTTTCATTTATCCTATAATATATTGTTTATTTTTGTTTTGTTTTTGTTTCTTAACCTCTATCAGTCGACTGCTCACTAACAATATTTAAAGTTAATTGCGGCACACCTAAATATAAAAATGTAAGACGTGTATGATACAAAAAAAAAATAATAATAATAAATAAATAAAAATATTTTTAATTTATTCAGTAAAAGGGTTGCACACTTTTTAGACCTGATATCTGTCAATGTTGAAGATCCAAATTTATAGAACCATGAAGATGCAATAGGTTGAGAAAAATCTTGGTAACTTTCAAGCTAATTGCTACTGGCAAAAAGGCAAAACTTATCCAATTTTTTCTCAAAGAATGTTGACTGATTCTTTTTCTGTTATCAAATGGATTCATTAATCATTTATATTTGTCAACATAAAGCAAAGGAAAGTAATTTTTAAGTGGGGTTTGAAATTCATCATGGTTCTTATAATTTTATCTGCAATTTTTTTTTTCAGATTTGTGATTCATTGACACCCAGGACATAATCGAAATTATGTTTTAATATTTCAGCTTTTCATAGTGTTAATATTTCTTCAAACGACTTCAGTTTTGATGTTAATGTGAAAAAATGCATGGCATCTCGCCAAAACAAATTCCAATCAAAATTTGAAAAGGCAAATGCTTTGCTTCCCACATTGAAGGAAAACTCAGGGTGTAGAAATTAGAAAATAAGTAAATCTGATGAGCTTGTACAAGGTGGAAGTGGCATGCTGGAAATGCTAAAATAGAGAAAGAAGTGAACAAGAAAGTTAGCGATAGAAATATATAAGTTGAGATAGAAAGATATAAACTGAAAATGTCATATCTTTTTTTATGGCACCATGCAATTTTAATTATCTGTCGAAAAATCCCCGTGGCACATTTGACTCTTTTCTGGCATACAGGTTGAGAAATACTGATTTTAATAAATAATAGAAAAATGAATTTTTTTTACTAAAGAAGCATTTTTGTTTCTAGGGCTCAGTATGAAGCCCCTCTTTCTTTGAGAGCTAGATTTGGTCTTACTGATACAAGAAATGCTACTCATGGATCTGGTAACTATTCCCCTCTTTTTTTTTAATTAAAATAATGAATGTGAAATGATTTAATTGAATTTTTAAGATTCAGAATAACTTTTACTGAATCATAACTCTTCAAGGCAGTGTTCAAATTAACACATTTTATGACTTTGAATTTGAATAATTTAAATTTACTAATCTTTATTTCTCTTCTAAAGATCTGTATGTTGAAGGACCAATTATTGTACTTTATGTTAGTTTAGTTGGAACATGTTAGATCACATATTCATTGCAGTGGTTCATTCTGAAAAATAAAATGGTGCTGTTTGTTATTTATAAAATTTTGATTTAAAATGTAGCAATAATTTCTTTTTAGACAATTAAAACCAGCATTAAGCTTTGTAGTAATATCATCTCTCACAACAAAACTTCATTAAATAATATGTACGAATCGAAGTAGCCTCCTACTAAGGTTCAAACCTAACCAATGCCAAGTCTTCAAAACCTTCATTGATGACATGGAAAAAATAATATGCAGCTTTCACAACAAATACCACCATCAGACAACAAATTTACTCCCAATAGGCAAAGCCTTACAGCAATTAGCTAAATGAGTGCAAACCAATATCTAAATTAGGCACTTTCACTAAGGTTGAAGTATGTGTTGACGTCATCTCTAGTAACCAAACTTTAATAAACAATATGATGAGTTATTGGCACAGAAATACCAAATTAGTCTTTTGCACTGTGCTATGGCATTAGGTCCCAGGTTCAAACATAGTAAATGCCAGTTCCTCAAAATCTACAAGCTTATTCACTCAGGTCTCACAATAATTCTGATAAAGTTTTTTTAGGCCAATTCATGAAAGAAAGTACTTAAGAATGCCAAATATCCTTGAACCAGTTTTGTGGACTATTAATAGTTGGATTATCTTAATGCAGAGTATTTTTTTTAAGCTTAGGCTTGAATATCAAATTAGTTCTTTAATTGCAGTTGATAAACGGTAAATTTTGAATTCAGTTTAAATATACACATTAGATTTTACTAGATTCAAAATTTGAGTTAGCTGGTTCATGCATATATATGATATTCATCGTTTTAGACATTAATCCCTTCGCGGCAGGAGCCTTTTACGAAATATTTAATGTTTTGTCACTGGTTTTTAAAAACATAAATTTGTGCCTTACTAAATTGAGAAAGCATTCTGATTAAATTAGGCAAATTTTCCATAAAAATTTTATTGGTGGGGATAAACAAGGAATTTTAAGTCTTTTTGCGACATGTATATGTGTCGCTCATACTTAAAGGGTTAAAGCACATAAATCTTGAAAAACTCAGAAGAAGTGCAAAAAATGTAATTTTGATTGTGCAATTTTGATTCATGAAGCATATTATCTTTCAGATTAGTGCAACCCCCAAGAAGCAATTTTATTGGTGGGGATAAACAAGGAATTTTAAGTCTTTTTGCGACATGTATATGTGTCGCTCATCCCTAAAGGGTTAAAGCACATAAATCTTGAAAAACTCAGAAGAAGTGCAAAAAATGTAATTTTGATTGTGCAATTTTGATTCATGAAGCATATTATCTTTCAGATTAGTGCAACCCCCAAGAAAAATTATAACTTAATTTCACTTAAAAGTGAAAGAAAAGTGATTTAAATGACTAAAAAACAAATAAGATATCTTCTGTGTGAATTCACATATGATACTTAGTTTTTCTTTTATTACAATTGATTAGTTTAAGACTAACTTTGACTGATTGTTATATCTGTACTTTGCCTAAAAATCTGTCCCATATTAAATTCATTTTACTTTTGTAATTTTTTTAAGTAATGTAAATCTGGCTTAATCCCCCCCCCCCCATTTCCTTGAAAAGTGAAACATTCTACTATAAAAAGCCTTTTTTAATAAACAGTGAATACCTCAAAGCAAAACAATTATTCCTGGTTATCTTTATTATATTTTCAAAATTAAGAGGGCATACATTTCACCTAGTATTACAGATTTGTTATCCTTGCAGGCACATGTTTATTTTTGAAGGAAATCTGTCAAAGAAAAAAGTGTTCCATATCTTTCAGCCTCGGTTAAACATTTTAAACTTCATATTCTCTTTGTTACTACAGTGATTTAAAAATAGTCATGTTCAAAATTCAATTTTATAATTTTGTTATTTTTAATGCTTAAAGCATTAAATAATCTAAAATGATTATTGTAGCAGATGATTATAAATGAATATCCCGACTTTACAGAGCTATTAGAAAAAAAAAAAAAAAAAAAAAAAAAAGAGATAAAAGTAAAAATCCTGTTGTTAATTGTAAATGAAAATTAACTGCTGAAAGTTTAATTTGAACACAGTTATAAGTGCTTTGTGGGAGCTCCTCCAAAAACACAAAGGCAGTTGAGGTGATATAACTCATTGTACACTTTTTTTTAGCATGTCTGGTCTGGTACTTTGAGGTATGTGTGTCCTAAACTCATCAGTGACAGTCAGTAGCTGTCAAACAAACACATGATCTTTAATAAGGCCCCACAAAATAAGTAAATAAAATGTTGAGAAAAGTGTGGGAATTATCGTATCACCGAGATACCGTTCATGTTTCTGGAGGTGCTCGCATTACACTTATAATTGTGTTGAATTCAAGCTTTCAACTGAGTTTTTGATGAACAACAAAATTATACTTCTTTTTTGTTTTCCTTTAACTGGTTTACTGGTGACAAGTATGGGAAACAATGCTTTTACCTCCAACTTTTCTCAGGACAAACTATGAAGTGATTAAATAGTTTTCTAAAATAATATTCATTTATAATCATTCTGTATTATTGATCACAGATTAACATATTTTCAGCTCAGAAATTTTGTTTTAGTAGACATACATATTTATTTTTAAAAATGTTAAGTAATAAAGTTTGAGACCAAAATTAAACACAATGCTTTTATTACGTCAGATAGGATTTTCATTGTTTTTTAGCTGGTATTTAATTGTTATTTTAAAATGCAGAAGATTGAGAATTTTATAAGATAATTTCTTTTTAGACTCTCCGGATACAGCTCGAAGAGAAATTTCATTTTTCTTTCCTGATTTCAACCAGGATGACTTTTACAAATATCAGGAAATAGCATTTCGCAATGGTGAAGTCATTTTCGATCCTGAACGATGTGTTCATCGAATCAAAGCTGCTAAAGCACAGAATCTATAAAAAGATGAACTTATAGTTTAGTGATGAGAAAACATTTGTACCTCTTCACATGCCTTGCTTGTAAATATTTTAATAGGGTCATATGATTATTAAATGTGTTTTGTAGATATATTTTGGTTACTTTGAACTGTTAGCGTATCTGAGTTGCTAAATATTAAAAATGTATAAGAAAAATAGATATAAAGCAAGCTGAAAATTTGTAGTATGAATAATGGGCTTTAAATATTACTTATTACTTTTGCACTTTATTTCAATATTTTTTTTTCTAAAATATAATAATTGATAATAAATGCTAACTTTCAGGTTAAAATAATCATACAATTTTATATATAGTTTTTCTTATTATTTTCTCTTTTTTTAATCATTAATATTGTTTAACCCATATAAAATATATATGAAAAGATGATCAAAATAAAAAGCTCTATTTCAGCAGTAATATTTTCAGAATTCATATATTTCTGCTTGAAAAATGCCTCATAAGAGGTGATATCAAACAAAAATTTAATCATGAGATAATCTAGTTATTTTGGTTATTTATTTTTTAAAATGTTATTTAGTAGACTTTTAACCAAAACATAAAAAGTGCTAACTTTTAGGTTAAGATTAAACCTAAAATTGTAAATTTAGTTTTTCTTACTTTTAATTTTTAATGTTGCTCGAATAACATGAAGTATGCATTCAAAAGGTAATTAAAACAAAAAGATCAGTTTGCGTCATTAATACATAATATAATTCAATTATTTTACTTTGTAATGATGACTGTCTTTAAACATCTGCTTTTTATATTTTTGTATTAAAATAAAAGTTATTTTAATTCATTTTTGGCTGCTTGAAAAGTGCCTGAAAAATAAAGCATGTGATGACAATGAAACATTTAAAAATCATTTGATGTGATAGAATATTTAAAAATCATTGTATGATGCAAAATATAACATTTAAAATGAAAAAAAAAAATTCTTTACTAGTACCTTTAAAAATCATTCTATGATACAAAATATAGCAATTTAAAAATGAAAAAAAAAAAAAAATCTTTACTACCTTCTGTCTACATGTATGATTCTTATGAAGATGAGAAGTTCTCATATTTATTGTAAATTTACTTAAAGAAGTGAAACAGAACTATTCCCAATTTATTTATTATATTAAATTACAGTTTTCTTAATTTGTATTTCCAATATTGCTTGGCTTAAATAAAAATGTACATGGAAAATATAATTAAATTAAGAAGCTCTGTTTGCATTAATAATGTATGTATAAGCTATTTTTCCTCATAAAAATCTTTTAAATGATAGTTACATATATTATTAATGTATAAATGTTATCTTAATTCATTATTCGATGCTGAGAAATGCCTACTAATAGGCAATTAACTATTTAAATTGTTTCTTATTTTCTTTATTACCTTGATGTATGCATCAGATTCCTGTAAATCTAGCAAGTACTTCTTTGAATGTAAATTTACTTAAAGAAATCAAAGTTGATTATTCTTAGCCTTTTATAGAAACTATATTTTTGCATATATTATTAAATTACCTATTCAAAATATCTTCTTGTTGACAAAGTATGAATATTTTTTTACAGCTGTATTTAAGTAGTTTGAGTACTTTGATATAGATTCTACATTAAAGTAGTCAGTAGCTGATGCAGTTCACTGTTGGAAATTTATGGAAGTTCCTAATAATTCTATCTTAATTTGTTTTTTCTTTTGATATTTTATGCTTCATGCCCATTGTATATATGTTTGTAAAATATGATTTTTTTTTTTTTGTCATCTGGTTTTTATAGTAGTTATTTTATTATTCATCTGTTCATTTTTTTTTTTTAATTTACTTTTGTTTCTCATTATTTTGTACTTATTTTTGTCCTCATATGTTTTTACTGAAAATAAAGTGTAGTATGTTCTACAATTTGCCTGTTTATTTAGCTATTTTTTTTCTATGGTATTTTTTATTTTCCATATTAAGCAATGGATAGTATTCTCATTATTAGACTGGGTGGTGGCAGCACAGATAATCACCTCATCAAGTTCACAGATAAAAATCTAAAATTAGTTAATTCTCAATTCACATATTACAACACAGTCGGTCTGCCAAGTGATATCTTGGTGGAAATGCCTAAAAACCCGATTTTTGTGGTTGACTCGTAGGTTTACCATTATGTTTTCCTGCTACCAATCCTCCATGCTTTCATACTTTTGGATGCAGGAAAGCACAATGGTAAACCTACAAGTCAACTGTTAAAATCAGGTCTTTAGTTGTTTTCCAACATGATATGACTTAGCAGACCGACTGTATTTTAATATTCAAATCGAGATTTAACTCTTCCTAGATTTTCCATGAACTTGATGATGTGATTGCCTATGTTGCTGTTTCCCAGTTTGTATATCATAGTGAATATTTTTACGGATTTTTTTGGTTTACCAATTCAAACAGAGAGCACATATTTAACTATGTTTACCATAACATGTTAATTAAGCATGTTAGTGTATTACTAATTAAAGAAATGTTTAAAAAGTCACATGCTTGAATATTGCTCATTATGCACATTTACAAGTTTTGAACTACTGATAGAAGAATTTAGGAGTAAATTATCATTAACTTGAATTAACATCAGTAACTTGAATTGTAACAGTAATTTGAAGTCAAAAAATTTATTCCTTGGTATATATATATATATATATATGTATATATGTTACTGCTTCAAATGTTTAAAAATGCATTATCAAAAGTTAATAATTATAAACTAAGAATATTATAAGATAAATTAAGAAAGTATCCCAATACAAAGCTAAAAATAGCTTTGTGAAAATGATGCACATACAAAGTGTTTCAAAATCAATGGAACAAACTTTTTCACTTTCAGGACTAATAGATGGTAAGATAAACAATCTTATATCAGATCCCAGGACTGTAATCCTCTTTCTTAGTCCATATCAAAAACAAATAACAAAAAATTATGTCTTTCTCAAGTTGATTAAAATACCTTTCCTCTTTAATTTAAAATTCTCTAAATTATCTTGCTCACAACTTCTAACCTTTAGATCATCTATATACAACTGGGTTGGAAAAAGATATTTTAAATGTTAAAAAGAATCTTGATCCCACTTAAAATAATTTATTTGAGTAGATTATTTAACCCGTTCATCTAGGGAATATATATCTATATCTATATATAGTTATGAGTTGGTTTTATTTTTACAAAAGATGCATATTCAAAATGAAAAGATGAGATCATCATTGAAAGATTATCTATTGCAGCACAGTTCCTTTTTACTTTTGTCATAATGTATATCATTTTCTGTATGAAATGAGGAAAAAATACAAATGGTACAATTGTAAACAAGCTAATTTTAAGAAATCTGGCATATGCTACGGCTGTATTTGGGGAGACACTAAACCAATAATATTTAGCTGCCAATACTTATCAAAATAAAAGGATTGACCCAAAAATTATATTATCGGATAGTTAACTTCCCAAACACAACCAGCAGCTCGCGACGTAAAGAGCAGACATTGCGTTGTAAGAAGAGTTTAATTTAACGTAAAGAGATGGATTCTATATCATTAATAAAATTTAAATTAGAGAAAAAATATTAGCTGAAAAGGAAAAATTAAAAATTCACTCACCATACTTGATTACACAATGAAAACTCAGAATTTTATCAGATTAACATTTTTTTTATTCATGATCATCTCAAAAATCGTCTGTGGCCACAGAGCTAAAAGAAGTATAAAAACATTATACAATACATGATGATCAGACTACGACGATTCATTCTCTGCCAAAGAAGACGTAAACAGTTCCATATAATCTAGTCCATAATTCTTAACAGTTCGTATTATACAGTTTTGAGATCATTAATCTGCAGGAAGGCATATCGTCATTTTCTTGGTAAAATCCGCCAGATTGTACATTAAGGAATCGTTCGACGAGACAGCGACAGATTTCCGGCCCACGAATCGAAGATGTGCTGCGGTCAATTCCTGTAGTAATCCGATCCCAAGCACCAGACTTTAGAAAACTCACTCCAGGGATGAGCTGACCAGCGGAGAATTAAAGTGAAGATTAGTGACATTCGGCCCAAGAATCGGCCATGAGCTGCGGATCGGCCCTTGCTGTAGAATAGCACGCTGCGGATCGGCCCTTACTGTAGAATAATAGCACTTGAAGATATTTTAAATTTTCATCATATATGATTTGTGGAACTGTTAAAGTTGATGTAACAAACTCGTTTTTGGCAGATGAGTAATAAGCTAGATGATTACTACTTCAAAGTTCTTTTAAAAAATGAGAGTTTTACACTTATAGCTGCCGATATGCAAAAGAACGCGTTTTCTTTCTTAGCTCAAGATTCCGACTGCCCTGACCGAAAAATCGGCCAGGGAGCCCCACGTCCTTCTTGTACGAGCTCTCCCTAAAAAAGAGTCAAAATAAATCACACAAACTTGCCCGCTTAAACGTACGCCTTCGGCATTCAGCCAATCAGAGATCAGTACGTTTGGAAGGATCTGGAATGTTCCCGAGAGAGGGGGTGAATCATCGCGGATGCGCGCCGAAAACAGGCGGGAAAAACCTTCTGGAACAATCTCGATCACGATGAATCATCAATGAAGGGACGCGAAGGGGCAGGTTTGTAAATGGCGAACTTGAAATTGAGAAAAAGCCAGTTTTTGATAATAAAAATAAGTGATCGCGCCAAAATTTAAAAATGCATAAATTACAAACTAACGGTTTAAAGAATTGGGTAATAATGTAAAAATGATTTATATTTGAAAATAAAATCGATTAATATAGTTTTAGGAGTTAATAGTTAATAATAAAATAATTTAAAAAAAAAATTTAGTTTGTTCCAATTACGTTATGACGGAGAGCTCCGATGTTTAAACTGAAAAATATTAAATTTATTTGATTTATTAATAAAATTCCAGAGAATTAAAATTGCTTTTTTTTGAATAGATTGATATTTAATTAAATTTACTTAAGATAATAATCAGAATTTTTGAGATTGCCTGAAAATATTTACACATCCTAACATTACCTCCAGCCTCTAACAAAAAAAAACAATAAAAAAAAATGAGATCCTGGGATCTCAAGTACATATAATATGCACTGAAAAGGAACCTACACGTTTGCGAACAAACGATTGGACTATGTGTAAGACTCTCTTTGACCAGACAGCCCAATAAAAAAAATTACATTTAAAAGGTATAAGATATAAACATTAGAATAAAATATATTGATCTAGAATACAAATAATACATATCTTTGCAAGTATCATTCAATACAACCAAGGGTGAGTGAAAAGAGGGAGGAGAAAAAAAAAATTATTCATGTGAACACCATTACATAGCATAAAATTTTTATGTAAAGTTTTCTTGATGTAACACCAATACATTGAAATTTTCAAATATGCACATTATGATTACATTATATATGGCTTTCATGAAAAAAAAATATTATGTATCTAGTGAATGAACCATAGTTAATATGCATATATACAGGACAATGCTGAATGGTAAAATTGTGATAAACATAAATAATCTATTTTTCAGAAATATTTGTAATTGAGTGACAGAAAAAAAAAATTGAAAATTAAATAACACTGCATCCAAAATCTCTCTAGGTGTCCTAGATTCGAAACAGTGAACCTAACTAATAATCCACAAGTGGAAGTTATAGACACCCATAAGGAATCATCAGTATCGTAAAAATTTTATGATGGACTGCACCGTGAGGGAATATCGGAGGGCCAAAATTCTTTGAATTTGGATTAATTCCCAAGCTAAGCCGAGTTGACCCTCTGCGTCTGCTTTGTCCAAAATTTTTAGAAAAATTTGAAAAATTCCAAGAGCAGCTTTCAGAGCAATGGCAAAGTTTTAAGATTACTTGTTTTAAAATTTTAAGACAAATTATGAATTATTTGAAAAATTAATCAGAATTTTAATATTGAAATATTACCCCAGTATATAACAACCAGCAATAAATTAAAAATTATGCAAAGTAAAGTTTTTCCCTATTTATTTATACACTTATTTTTGATTAATATCTATTAAAGCAAGTGACAACCTACAATTAAAATTTGATTGAAATTACTGTATTATTTTTAAAAGATTTTTAATATTAGAATTTATTTAAATAAATTTAATAATATGCCCTACTAATTCTTAAGATAATACGTGGTAGCCGGCCACACATATCGAAAGCAAACTCGGGTTTGGCAGTCCCTGATTTGTTTATTAGCAAAGCATAAAAGAGCAAGCAGTTGTCACACTATTGTTACCCATTTAAAATTATAGAAGTCAAAATTTAAATACTAAAAGATTGAAAATTTAGAGAAATATATGAAAAAATCTGAATTTAAAATTAAAATAATAAATATAAACAAAGGGATCAACAATTAAAAAGCAAAAATTATTAATTTTGTCCTGTAAGAAAAAAAATATTTAACATGAATTTACAATTTATATAATTTATTATTTATTTTTGTTGCTTGCTTATTTATTTTCAGTGTTATCACAATCACAAAAACAAACACAAATGCTTTTATAACAATTTTATGATTCTTTTGAATCAATATTTTTCTTAAAACAAAATAACCTTTATATTCATTACCATAAATAAACAGTTTAAACCATATAAAATAATAATCATGTAAAATTCAATGGCAGGTAAATAATCTGAAAAAAGAGAACAAAAAAAAGATTTGTTTTGAAATTTAGATTTCATCAAAGTGTGCTGAACAGAAAATAACTTCAAAAGGTAAGTTGTATTGTGACTCTCTTAAATTCATTTAGTGATAATTATAAAAGTAAATAAATATTTTAAAGATTATATTAATTAATCTTATCAAAGATATATTGTAAAAATGGTCATAAAGAAAAATTACCAACATAATTACTGAGGAATTTGGCAAAACTTCAATTAAATTAAATGGATTGGTTTTTCCAATCTCAATCAAAAAAGAAAAAAAAGACCTTAAAATCACCAGAAAGATAGTTTTGGCACTAAAATAGTCTATCGTCAACAAACGAATAAATGCATAAATTGTGGTGACACGAGGAAACCACAGCCGCAAAATCTCTAATTGTGACAAAATGGAAAAAAAAGAATTTCCGCAGAACTAACTGCCAAAACATCTAAAATCTCTTCTAGCCGCACTAATTGAGAATAAGTACGATCAAGCTAGGTAGAGAAAAAGTGACTGATAAAATATCCCAAGGTCTATATTTACATTATTGATGCATTTTTTATACATCTTTCAAAAATAATTTTCATTTATATTCATTTTATTATGAATATTCTTATTATTTCTCCTTCATTTTATATATTTGATTAGGGTACCCTTTCTTATCTATATATTTCAAAATAATTATTAAAATATAGTTTTGGCCTCCTCAGTGAAATTTGAACAAAAATTCTTCCAGTGTAAACAAATATTTAAATTGATATAAAGATTATTAAATTTTGACTATTGCATAAGTTAATTAATAAAATATCAAGATAGGAATTTTATCATCCCTTTCATAATACAATTTCGAGAAATCCGGAGGGTGGAGGAAAGAGCTATTTTTCCCTGTGTCACATCCCTAAAATCCGGTCAGTGCAAAGCACTTACTATTCTCCAGGCTACTACTAAACGTTTAAATGAATAGACAGCCCCAATAATAAAATGAAAATGAATGACAAATATATCCTAAAAGTTCAAACTATTGAGCAAAAGAAAAGCATGAAATCATAATACACATAAAAAGCAAAATTGAATATAAATTTTATCCCCTATCACCCCAGAATATTTTTTGAAACTTTAGGGGGGGGGGGGTGTAAAGCTCTAGAAAATAAAAAATAAAAATATTTGAGGGGTATGAAAAAAATATAGTATAACGATTATTTCGTTATATATTGGTTATTTTCTTAAATTATTCCTTTACCCCCCGTCTCTGTTCAATTCAAAATTAGTTTTAAGTTGTCCTTCATTCCTTTTCCATTTTCTTTGCTTATTAATTCTCTAACTGAAAAATCGGCAGCTGCTTAACTTTGTCTGTGAGAAATACATTCACATATTAATCAACCGTTTAAAGCTATTTGCAGATGTCTGCTATTTCCGATCGAGGCAATTCTGCATTACCTTATATGGACATCATCTCTGTTTCACAGTTAAAATTTATGCTTACGCTTCTTTTCCTTTCTCGACAAAACCCTATAAAGAATTTAACATCTGCGCAGTAAAATCTCATGTCCCTTCGGTGTGCTTCTTTATTAGACAAAACAACACATGTAACATTTTATTGTTTGGCAACCTTTTCATTTCCCATCCCAGCTGGGAAACTAAATTGAATTCTTATCTTGCCGGCTGCATTTTAACTGTATTTGGCGTATACTATCCATTGTGCATGGGCGAACTTTTGTATGTTGGCGATTTTCTATCATGCCAAAAGTGGCAATTTGTTGCTATGTACGAGGCACTTGTCTCTCTGCGCTCGTCTTGTTAACCTGCTATTCTTCGTTCGGAGATTTTCTCCGAGAGCTGTAAGTGTGCCCCCCCTTCGTAATAGATGTTAAAATAAAGTGTAACTTTGCAATCATCGTGGGGTTTTTTTCGAGCATCCGAACCTGGACTGATTCTATACTGATCATGCCTCTTCTATGTATTCCAATGGAATAACAGCTACTAATATACGTGATCATACCTCTTCTAAACCTTCTAACAAAATATATGCAACTACCAAAATCCCTCAAGAAACTCTTCTTTATATAAATAACTGGTGCCTGACGGTTTCGTTTTTCCCCACATAAAAAAAAAAAAAAAAATATGGAGGGGGACACAATCAACTGCGACTTTACGGCGGATGTGATGATTTTGGTTCTTTTTTCGTCTCTGCATTCCCCGATAAAAAAAGGCAACTGCTAGTAGTCTTGGCTGCTAAACGTCAACAGATGTGGAATTGATCTTCAAAGTGGTGTTCCCGTCCTGAAGTTCCTTTCCTGGACACCCCCTTTTCCTCCCCTGTGTGCTCCATCTCAACTGCTTCGGAGGGTCTCCCCTCGAGATTCCATCTTCAAAAGAAATCTGCGGATGATTGTCACCTGAGCGCTGGGTGCCCCTTTTGTCATCTCCATCGTCTGTGTGATTGACGTGTTCATCGCAGCCAGATATCATCGAGGGCTGCATGTGCTCATGTTGGTGCTTCTATACCAGAGTGTTTTGTGTGTTTTCAGTGAATGTAATCTACAGAAAGTTCATATACCCTCATAGAAAATTTAGTGAATAACAGTATTCCTGTGGTGTGATGCATCGTAAAATCGTTCATCGTGCAAAAAAATAGTGATTGTCTTCAATTCTGAGAAAATCCATCAGAAAGAATTCATCGTATGAATCAGTTAACAGTGCACAAAAATTAGTAACTAAATAACAGAATTCCAACTAAGAATAAAAAAAAATGATGTGTCACTACCTTTGATAAGTTATCTGCTATTCGTCAGTAAAAAAAAATATAAAAAAAAGAAAAAAAGTGCACAATGAAAATCCAACCTCAAAAAAAGTCTACATTTTGAATGTGGGAGCAGAGCGTGCCCCAGTTCCCTAAGTTTTGTCTTATTAAATTAGTAATCAGTTATTTATTTTTAAAACTAAATCTGTAAGTTAACCCCAAGTATTTTGTTTATTTTATGTTCTGCTTCCACAGTCAGTTCATCATAATCAATATTGCAGTTTGGTGTTTTTAAATCATATTTTTTTCAACATAACTATTATAATCCTGTTATTGTGTTTTTGCAAAGATTTTTAACTTGCGAAAGCACGGTAACTGTTGTCATTTCTAGTTATTATTTTTATGACATTTTATGCAATTTTTATCAGTTATTTGCATTTATGTGCTATTGTTTCATATTTTACGTCCCACCCCTTTTTTTTGTTTTTTTAATTTGTATTTAGATTTACTAATATGCTTAAATGTGTTTAACCAGTTTTGAACTTTAATTACAAGGTTAAAATAAGAACATTCGTTTTCATCCAAAACATATAAATAAATCAGAAGGTTTTATGTTACAAAAAAAAGAATTTTTTTTCCTTGAGTAAAGAAGTTAAAGGATTTTTTTTTCTTGCTTGCTAACAGTTTTTGCGGTTTTCTATAGAGTTTTCTTTACTTTATTATCTAAAGTAAGTACTTTGTTAAAGTGAAGGAATATATAGATATATGTTTCAAAGTGTAATTATTTTGCCATTTTATTTAATTTATTTTCTAAATGTGTTAATTTTGTATGTGCTTCCTTGCGTTACTGTCATAAAAGGTTCAAATAAGATATCTTTAAAGTGAGGTATATTTTAAAATCTATTTATTTTGCTAGTTTAGATATTTTTACTAGCTAGGAAATTTTCTTGTTTTCAATGTGCTTTAGGGTATAAATTCGGTCTGTGTAACAATTTCTCTAAAACTTGTGAGCGTAAACAAACAAAAAAAAAAACTGATCATGGCGGCAAAACAAATTCCGATAAATATCATTCAATTTGATGGAGATCCAGATTTACTTAAATTTTTCTTTGATCAAATTCGCGTCTGTGCAGAAATTAATAAATACAACCCACAAACAACAATTGCAATCTTAAAGGGAAAGTTAGTTGGGCCTGCACAAAAATTTCTAGCCCAAAATCCCGACCTGCAAAAGATAACAGACCTTGATTTGTTGGAAAAGGAATTTGCGTCATTTTTCGCCCCCCCTAGTAAATGTGTTGCTTCTGTTGAATTGTCCAGTTTAGCACTTATGCCTTCTGAGACGATAAAAAACTTAGCTCATAGACTAAATGTTCTTGCGGCGACTGTTTATGCAGATATCAACGACGAAAGTGCACGCAACACTATTAAACTTATGAAATTTCTAGAAGCCCTTCCTTCAAATATTAGAATAAAATTACAGGAAGAAGGCATTAATGATTATAAAACAGCAGTCGAAAGAGCACAAACCCTTCATGAAATTTTAAGGAATGAGAAAATCTTACATTCCTTACCTTCGGTACACAGACCAGAAAATCTCATCGAATCGCAACTGAAAGAAATTTCCGAGAAAATAAATGCATTATCCTTTGCCCCTCCTGATACTAAAACCGAAACTGAGCAAAAAAATCTCCAGACTAGACCAAAACATTTCGCAGGTGTTTCACGCTTCAAAAAAAATTACAAAAATCGAAACTACACTAGACGTTATTCCCCACACAAGTTTTCACAAAAAAAACCAGTTGTTTGTCAGTTATGTGGACGAAACAATCATGATGCTCTCTCTTGTTTTAAATGGAAAAGAGCAAACACTCAAAGAAAAAATAATTACACGAATTCCACTCCACAATTTCAGGAAAACTGAAACAGAGATACAATTTTTATGCTGATGGTGTTGTGTCTCAATCTAATACTTCTACATCAGCAACTTTTGTTTTTGACCCTGTATTACCTAAAATTTCAAGTTCGAGACTAGTTAATTCAGTAGCTTCCCAAACTTTTGACTCTATTAAGATAGCAAATAACATCAGTACACAAACAGAAAGTGATAATGTTCAGATAATTTGTAGTGTAAACACTATGTCACCATCCCTCCCTCTTGTTAAAGCCACTATAGCAAACCATGATATTACTTTATTGGCTGATTCTGGTAGTAGTATATCTTTACTTTCACAAAAATTATTCAACCAACTTAAACCGGTCTTAAAATATAAAAGACTGTCCACTGACGTCAATATTAAAACTGTCAATTCTGATGTTTCATTTTCCGCCTGCATCAGAACATCCATTAAGCTAAAACAAAAAGCGTTTTCACATCACTTTTATATTGTTGACATACCTGAGTCTTCCAGTTTTGAAGGCATTTTAGGTTTCGATTTCATAACTAGATACAATGTTGTCATTGATACTTTTAACAAGTGTCTCCATGTCAACAATAATTTCTCTGTTCCTTTAAAAACCAGTAAAGAATCTTCTGGAGAGAAACAATCAAAATCATGCAATTCTTTGAGTGATGTTGTAATGAATCAAGCGGTGTTCTTAACTCGAAAAATTATAGTAGAACCTCAACAACAAATATGGTGCTCTGTTTACACCTCCAATAACATCAACAATGACAGAAATTATCTTTTTGAATATTTGGCACAAACAAAAGAATTAACAGGACATGATGCCATTATTCAAATGAACAAATTATCCAATAAAAGAAAGAAAACTTCACAAATACATCAGTTCTTCTCAATAACACTTAAAAACACTTCTGAAAAGACCATTCATCTCCCTAAACACACAAAAATAGGTCAATTATCTGAGATTGAGGAAATTCGCGACTATACTTCTGAAATGTCTGACAAGCAAAATAACTCAGAACAGCACTTTGTAAATTTTATTCAGGCGTCTAATGAAATCTTACAAAAAAGAAAGCAGGAGTTATCGGCTAATGATTTTAAACTTTCTCACTTAAAATCTGACGAAGCAAAGAACCTAACTAAATTGCTACTTAGTTATTATCCTGCCTTTTCCAAATCATTAGACACACTTGGTCATACTGATAAAATTGTACCTGATTTGAAATTCATTAATGATTACCCCATAAAGACTCTCCCTTTCCCTCTCCCCCAAGCTGTGCAAAAGGATGTTTTAAATCAAATCAAACAGTTACTTGATGCCAAAATCATTGAACGTCATTGTTCCGAATGGGCCTGCCCCATGCTTCTTGTTAAAAAGAAACCAGACGGTACAGGTATACAGAAATATAGATTCGCATTAGATCTCAGAATGGTTAATACTATAATTCAAGGTTCGTCCTATCCACTTCCAAAAATTCAAACCATTATTTCAAATCTTTCACAATATCGTTTTTTTTCTTCTCTTGACTTTCATCAGGCATATCATCAGATTGATTTGCCTGCAAAATTTCAAAATCAGCTCACATTTACTACAATGTTTGGTTCTTTTCGGTATAAGAGATTAGTATTCGGCTTAAAAACGAGCGCCTCAATTTATCAAGCTTTAATGGACTCGTTACTTGATGAATTACAGTTAGAAGGTGTCTATACCTACCAAGATGATCTTATTGTTGGTGCCAATTCATATCAAGAAATGTGTGATAAGTTGGATAAAATTCTTGCAATACTAGTAAAATATAATTTAACGCTGTCCCCTAACAAATGCACTTTTCACAAAACCAGTTTAGATTATCTTGGATTTCACATAGAAAATCAAACTATTTCTCCTGTTCAGTCGAACATTGTAAAAATAACATCTTTTCCAACACCTACAACTAAACGTCAATTAAAAGCACTCATAGGCGTCATTACATTTTACAAATCTCTTGTTCCATCCTTTTCTGAACTTGTACAACCTCTCATAAACTTAACTACTCCAAAAGCTAAATTTAAGTGGACAAGTAAACATCAAAAAATTATGGACACCATACAGAAGATATTCTTTAATCCACCCATGGTTAGATTACCTGACTGGAACAAAAAGTTCTATTTAAATACTGATGCGTCAAATATTGCTATTTCTGGTGTCTTACTACAAGAACATGATAAACAACTATTACCTGTATAACGATTATTTCGTTATATATTGGTTATTTTCTTAAATTATTCCTTTACCCCCCGTCTCTGTTCAATTCAAAATTAGTTTTAAGTTGTCCTTCATTCCTTTTCCATTTTCTTTGCTTATTAATTCTCTAACTGAAAAGTCGGCAGCTGCTTAACTTTGTCTGTGAGAAATACATTCACATATTAATCAACCGTTTAAAGCTATTTGCAGATGTCTGCTATTTCCGATCGAGGCAATTCTGCATTACCTTATATGGACATCATCTCTGTTTCGCAGTTAAAATTTATGCTTACGCTTCTTTTCCTTTCTCGACAAAACCCTATAAAGAATTTAACATCTGCGCAGTAAAATCTCATGTCCCTTCGGTGTGCTTCTTTATTAGACAAAACAACACGTGTAACATTTTATTGTTTGGCAACCTTTTCCTTTCCCATCCCAGCTGGGAAACTAAATTGAATTCTTATCTTGCCGGCTGCATTTTAACTGTATTTGGCGTATACTATCCATTGTGCATGGGCGAACTTTTGTATGTTGGCGATTTTCTATCATGCCAAAAGTGGCAATTTGTTGCTATGTACGAGGCACTTGACTCTCTGCGCTCGTCTTGTTAACCTGCTATTCTTCGTTCGGAGATTTTCTCCGAGAGCTGTAAGTGTGCCCCCCCTTCGTAATAGATGTTAAAATAAAGTGTAACTTTGCAATCATCGTGGGTTTTTTTTGTACATCTGAACCTGGATACATGATCATTTCGTTCTTCTAAATGCCTTAACTAATATCTGCAACCACCAATCTCCCTTACAAAACTTTGGTGCCGTTTGACTCTCGTTTTTTTCCCCACATAAAAAAAAAAAAATATGGAGGGGGGCACAATCAACTGCGACTTTACGGCGAATGTGATAATTTTGGTTCTTCTTTCTTCTCTGCATCCCCGGTAAAAAAAAAAAAGCAACGGCTTGGAGTCTTGACTGGTATGTCTCAACAGAGGTGGAATTCCCCAGCTTCACCGGCGGTCGACGTCGAAATGTGATTCCTTGCCTGGACACCCCCTTTTCTCTCCCCTGTGATCTCCATCCCAAGTGCTGCGGAGCGTCTCCCCTTGAAATTACATCTTCAAAACGAAACCTGCGCCCGATTGTCACCTCAGCGTTGGGCGCCCCCCGTTTTCATCTCCGTGCATTCTCTGTGTGATTGACGTGTTCATCGCCGCCAGATATCGAGGGCTGCATGTGCGCATTGTGTGCTTCTATACCAGTGGTGTTTTGTGGTGTGCTTCTATACCAGTGGTGTTTTGTGGTGTGCTTCTATACCAGTGGTATTTTGTGCCTTTGGTGAACGTAATCTAAAGAAAGTTCATTGTGTTATTATGCATCGTAAAGTCATACATCGTACAAAATAGTGATTCATTAATTGTGGTCGGCAAAAGAAAGTAAAAAAAAAAAAAAATCCACATATAATACATATGTCTTCAATTATGTGAAAATACATCAGAAATAATTCATCGTATGTATCAGTTAACAGTGCACAAAAAAAGTATTAAATAAATAACAGAATTCCAACTAAAGCTAAAAAAAAAGATGTGTCACCACCTGTGATAAGTGATTACTAAAGTACCTGTTTACAATATAAAATTTCTGCTAGCCTTCAGTGATAAAAAAAAAGAGAAAAAAGTGCACTACAACAAAAATTAACTTAAAAAAAAATCTACATTTTGAATGTGGGAGCAGATCGAGCCCCATTTCCCTAAGTTTTTGTCTTATTAATTTAGTAATCATTTAATTATATAAATTTTTTTAAACTAAATCTGTAAGTTACCCCAAGTATTTTCTTTACTTTATGTTCTGCTTCCACAGTCAGTTCATCATAATCAATATTGCAGTTTGGTGTTTTTAAATCATATTTTTTTTCAACATAACTATTATAATCCTGTTATTGTGTTTTTGCAAAGATTTTTTTTAACTTGCGAAAGCACGGTAACTGTTGTCATTTCTAGTTATTATTTTTATGACATTTTATGCAGTTTTTATCAGTTATTTGCATTTATGTGCTATTGTTTCATATTTTACGTCCCACCCCTTTTTTTGTTTTTTTAATTTGTATTTAGATTCTCTAATATGCTTAAATGTGTTTAACCAGTTTTGAACTTTAATTACAAGGTTAAAATAAGAACATTCTTTTTCATCCAAAACATATAAATAAATCAGAAGGTTTTAAGTTACAAAAAAAGGAATTTTTTTTCCTTGAGTAAAGAAGTTAAAGGATTTTTTTTTCTTGCTTGCTAACAGTTTTGCGGTTTTCTATAGAGTTTTCTTTGCTTTATTATCTAAAGTAAGTACTTTGTTAAAGTGAAGGAATATATAGATATATGTTTCAAAGTGTATTTATTTTGCTTTTAGTTAATTTATTTTCTAAATGTGTTAATTTTGTATGTGCTCTCTTTGCTTTACTGTTATAAAAGGTTTAAATAAGATATCTTTAAAGTGAGGTATATTTTAAGATCTATTTATTTTGCTAGTTTACATATTTTTACTAGCTAGGAAATTTTCTTGTTTTCAATGTGCTTTAAGGTATAAGTTCGGTCTGTGTAACAATTTCGCTAAAACTTGTGAGCTTAAACAAAACAAAATAAAACAAAAAAAAAACTAATCATGGCTGCAAAACAAATTCCGATAAATATCATTCAATTTGATGGTGATCCAGATTTACTTAAATTTTTCTTTGATCAAATTCGCGTCTGTGCAGAAATTAATAAATACAACCCACAAACAACAATTGCAATCTTAAAGGGAAAGTTAGTTGGGCCTGCACAAAAATTTCTAGCCCAAAATCCCGACCTGCAAAAGATAACAGACCTTGATTTGTTGGAAAAGGAATTTGCGTCATTTTTCGCCCCCCCTAGTAAATGTGTTGCTTCTGTTGAATTGTCCAGTTTAGCACTTATGCCTTCTGAGACGATAAAAAATTTAGCTCATAGACTAAATGTTCTTGCGGCGACTGTTTATGCAGATATCAACGACGAAAGTGCACGCAACACTATTAAACTTATGAAATTTCTAGAAGCCCTTCCTTCAAATATTAGAATAAAATTACAGGAAGAAGGCATTAATGATTATAAAACAGCAGTCGAAAGAGCACAAACCCTTCATGAAATTTTAAGGAATGAGAAAATCTTACATTCCTTACCTTCGGTACACAGACCAGAAAATCTCATCGAATCGCAACTGAAAGAAATTTCCGAGAAAATAAATGCATTATCCTTTGCCCCTCCTGATACTAAAACTGAAACTGAGCAAAAAAATCTCCAGACTAGACCAAAACATTTCGCAGGTGTTTCACGCTTCAAAAAAAATTACAAAAATCGAAACTACACTAGACGTTATTCCCCACACAAGTTTTCACAAAAAAAACCAGTTGTTTGTCAGTTATGTGGACGAAACAATCATGATGCTCTCTCTTGTTTTAAATGGAAAAGAGCAAACACTCAAAGAAAAAATAATTACACGAATTCCACTCCACAATTTCAGGAAAACTGAAACAGAGATACAATTTTTATGCTGATGGTGTTGTGTCTCAATCTAATACTTCTACATCAGCAACTTTTGTTTTTGACCCTGTATTACCTAAAATTTCAAGTTCGAGACTAGTTAATTCAGTAGCTTCCCAAACTTTTGACTCTATTAAGATAGCAAATAACATCAGTACACAAACAGAAAGTGATAATGTTCAGATAATTTGTAGTGTAAACACTATGTCACCATCCCTCCCTCTTGTTAAAGCCACTATAGCAAACCATGATATTACTTTATTGGCTGATTCTGGTAGTAGTATATCTTTACTTTCACAAAAATTATTCAACCAACTTAAACCGGTCTTAAAATATAAAAGACTGTCCACTGACGTCAATATTAAAACTGTCAATTCTGATGTTTCATTTTCCGCCTGCATCAGAACATCCATTAAGCTAAAACAAAAAGCGTTTTCACATCACTTTTATATTGTTGACATACCCGAGTCTTCCAGTTTTGAAGGCATTTTAGGTTTCGATTTCATAACTAGATACAATGTTGTCATCGATACTTTTAACAAGTGTCTCCACGTCAACAATAATTTCTCTGTTCCTTTAAAAACCAGTAAAGAATCTTCTGGAGAGAAACAATCAAAATCATGCAATTCTTTGAGTGATGTTGTATTGAATCAAGCGGTGTTCTTAACTCGAAAAATTATAGTAGAACCTCAACAACAAATATGGTGCTCTGTTTACACCTCCAATAACATCAACAATGACAGAAATTATCTTTTTGAATATTTGGCACAAACAAAAGAATTAACAGGAAATGATGCCATTATTCAAATGAACAAATTATCCAATAAAAGAAAGAAAACTTCACAAATACATCAGTTCTTCTCAATAACACTTAAAAACACTTCTGAAAAGACCATTCATCTCCCTAAACACACAAAAATAGCTCAATTATCTGAGATTGAGGAAATTCGCGACTATACTTCTGAAATGTCTGACAAGCAAAATAACTCAGAACAGCACTTTGTAAATTTTATTCAGGCGTCTAATGAAATCTTACAAAAAAGAAAGCAGGAGTTATCGGCTAATGATTTTAAACTTTCTCACTTAAAATCTGACGAAGCAAAGAACCTAACTAAATTGTTACTTAATTATTATCCTGCCTTTTCCAAATCATTAGACACACTTGGTCATACTGATAAAATTGTACCTGATTTAAAATTCATTAATGACTACCCCATAAAGACACTCCCTTTCCCTCTTCCCCAAGCTGTGCAAAAGGATGTTTTGAATCAAATCAAACAGTTACTTGATGCCAAAATCATTGAACGTCATTGTTCCGAATGGGCCTGCCCCATGCTTCTTGTTAAAAAGAAACCAGACGGTACAGGTATACAGAAATATAGACTCGCATTAGATCTCAGAATGGTTAATACTATAATTCAAGGTTCGTCCTATCCACTTCCAAAAATTCAAACTATTATTTCAAATCTTTCACAATATCGTTTTTTCTCTTCTCTCGACTTTCATCAGGCATATCATCAGATTGATTTGCCTGCAAAATTTCAAAATCAGCTCACATTCACTACAATGTTCGGTTCTTTTCGGTATAAGAGATTAGTATTCGGCTTAAAATCTAGCGCCTCAATTTATCAAGCTTTAATGGACTCGTTACTTGATGAATTACAGTTAGAAGGTGTCTATACCTACCAAGATGATCTTATTGTTGGTGCCAATTCATATCAAGAAATGTGTGATAAGTTGGATAAAATTCTTGCAATATTAGTAAAATATAACTTAACGCTGTCCCCTAACAAATGCACTTTTCACAAAACCAGTTTAGATTATCTTGGATTTCATATAGAAAATCAAACTATTTCTCCTGTTCACTCCAACATTGTAAAAATAACATCTTTTCCAACACCTACAACAAAACGTCAATTAAAAGCACTCATAGGCGTCATTACATTTTACAAATCTCTGGTTCCATCCTTTTCTGAACTTGTACAACCTCTCATAAACTTAACTACTCCAAAAGCCAAATTTAAGTGGACAAGCAAACATCAAAAAATTATGGACACCATACAGAAGATATTCTTTAATCCACCCATGGTTAGATTACCTGACTGGAACAAAAAGTTCTATTTAAATACTGATGCGTCAAATATTGCTATTTCTGGTGTCTTACTGCAAGAACATGATAAACAACTATTACCTGTTGCATACTTTTCAAAATCTTTAAAAGCGTCAGAAAAAAAATATCCTGCACTTAAATTAGAACTCATGGCAATTCATAAATCAGTTACTGCTTTCAAATATTATTTATACAACAGAGAATTTGTAATACTTTCAGATAGTAAACCATTAGAAAAATACAACAAAACTACAAATCCCGCTGATATTATCTCTCGTTGGCTCATGGATCTCTCAGAATACACATACAAATTTCAACATATTCCAGGTAAAAAGAATGTACTCGCTGACTACTTATCTCGCTGTAACTTTGAAAATAATCAACAGACTTTAGCTACAAACCCTGAACTGATTCATGACACTCAACCCTTACCTATTGTAGAATGTGATACTCCACACTCCAGCTCGAGTGATTCTAATATGCATGTTAACTGCCTTATTTCTGGTACACAAACAAATCCTGACCCTTTATTAGAAATTTCGAATGAAACATTTGCTACTGAACAACAAAATGACCCTACTTTGTCTGTTGTTTATAAAGAAATCTTAAAGAAAGGATCTTCTCAAAAATTTCCTAACTACTTCATTCATCCTGATTCGAAAGTATTAATGTTAAAGAAGGAAAATATTTTTAATAACACTTTTTCGTATCACATTATTGTTCCAAATTCACTTAAAACCAAAGTCTTAACAATTTCACATTTATCCCATTTTGGCTTTAATAAAACTTATGAATTCTTGTCAGGTAGATATTTTTGGAAGGGTATGTATGTAGACACTTTAAACTTTGTTGCATCCTGTATCAAATGTCTTCAAACTAAACATCACCAAACTCCACCTGCACCCTTACAGCCCACATACACTCCCAGGTACCCTGGTCACACTATCAGTACAGATCTCCTTGGACCGTTTGCTAATGGAAAATATGTTTTAACTATCACTGATCATTTTTCGAGACATATTGAACTCTTTCCACTTAATGACATATCTGCGAGTAAGGTTGTTAAATGCTTATTCTCTTACATAACCACCTTTGGGAGACCTTCGGTTGTCTTATCAGACTTAGGACCCCAGTACACTTCTCAGGTATATAACATTTTTAATGATACAATGGGCATTAAGGTATTACACAGTTCTGCCTCGAGACCACAATCAAATGCGATTGCGGAGCGAATCAATAAGTCAATCAAATATTCAGTTAATATTCTTTTACAAGAAGGTCATTCATTCGAACATGCAGTATTTATACACAAATCACTTTATAATGGTTCGAAACATGCAACTACATTATATTCTCCTAATTTTCTTCATTTTGGACGTGAACTTTCTCTAATTTTTGACACTTTTGATCAGTCGTGCAACCAACCCTTTCTTGATAAACATATTGAAGTCCACAAATTACTTGATGATTTGAGTAAGATATATCACAAAGCTTATAACAACATTAAATCTGCTCAAGATAAAAGATATAAATATTACGGTCAGAAAGCTAAATTAAGATCCATTTTCTTAAAAGATATTGTATATCTAAAATCAAATGACAAGTTTAAAACAAAGTATACTGGTCCATATATTGTCACTTGTAAACATTCCCCTGTGTCATTCTCAATTAAAAGGTTGTATGCTCCTGATAACACAGCATTTCGGGTACATATTGATAGACTTTTATTAGCACCTCCTCGGTATGGACATTTATTTGATGCATCAAGTCATATAAACAACACTAACTTTAATACGTTTTATCAACCTCACACATACAATCTAAGAAACAGAAGCTAATGTAAATCACTATTTATTATTTTTATGTCTTGTTTTATGATACCACATATCCAACCAAAGAGCTCATGGTTGTGTGTATGTTGTTTTTGACTGATCTTTAACAATATCATGGCTGGTCCATCAATATTGCTCTGAAGATCTCTTAAGAACAATATTAGGTATCATTGTATCCGTTAACACTTACATATGTCTTCATACTCACTTAAATTTTATTTACTTTTATTTTGTTTTCTTTTTGCAGTACACTTAAAATTTCTTTGACAATACTCATTAAATCAGTATTTTTCCACTAACTAACCTCCCACTTAACATTTCTTGTACTGTAAGTCAAACATATTATAGTTAGATAAACAGGTACAGTACTTTAAAAAAGTAAACAAAAGATTCATGTAATTAAATAAAACACAGTTTATATATATGACTTGTTCATCACCCCACTCGATTGTGACATATTTTTCGTCTCTCTTCACTCTAGGATTGTCTGCCCATATTAGTTATTATATGATATACATTTTTTTGTTTTTTTTTCTTTTTGAATTCTTCCCTTTGAAGTCTTGTTCCCGTTCAAAATTAAGGCCCTAAGGGTTCAAGCTTCATTGTGTTGAGAGACAAAATTTTGGAATTGGAGTTTCGATTCAAATTTTTGAATTGTGATTCCAATTCACATCAATTCAAATTTTTTTCATGTAATTCGACGTGGGCTCCTTCAGAAGACCGCTAGTGCCTTCGGGGGAGCATCACAATTCCCTCCTCATCTAAGGCTAGGCCCTAAGCCGATGCCATAATACTTGTGTTGTACACAAGATTCAGGGTGACGCATATTTTTATGGGCGTGCTTGGAGCACCTCTTTTTTTTGTCATCCTATGCTTCGGCATGAAACAATTTTTACAAAAACATTTTTATTTTTTTTAATATACATCATATTACTTTTTTTAATTTTTGAAAAATATAGTGCTATTATGTTATTTTGTGTATTGCCATTTTATATTCATTTAGTATTAGTTTCATGTTTTGTGTATATGTTTCAAAATTTTATTTATGTCATGATAACAATCAAAGCTGCAGTAAGATTTTTGTACTGTCTGAGTCGACTCAACTTCTACATACATAAATACAGTACTACCTTGGATCCATGAAATACAAATATAAAAAAACATAGAGACTTTAGAACTGCTGACTGTTTTTGAATACAAAAGTCTCCATTATCATGACGTTAAATTTCTACATATATAAATATATAAAAAAAAAAAAACTTTTGCATTTATGTATGTTTTTATGTTATAATATTTTATGCTAGCCTATGCACATTGGACAGCAAAAGTTTTTTTTGTGGTGCACCGGGTGATATATATAACGATTATTTCGTTATATATTGGTTATTTTCTTAAATTATTCCTTTACCCCCCGTCTCTGTTCAATTCAAAATTAGTTTTAAGTTGTCCTTCATTCCTTTTCCATTTTCTTTGCATATTAATTCTCTAACTGAAAAGTCGGCAGCTGCTTAACTTTGTCTGTGAGAAATACATTCACATATTAATCAACCGTTTAAAGCTATTTGCAGATGTCTGCTATTTCCGATCGAGGCAATTCTGCATTACCTTATATGGACATCATCTCTGTTTCGCAGTTAAAATTTATGCTTACGCTTCTTTTCCTTTCTCGACAAAACCCTATAAAGAATTTAACATCTGCGCAGTAAAATCTCATGTCCCTTCGGTGTGCTTCTTTATTAGACAAAACAACACGTGTAACATTTTATTGTTTGGCAACCTTTTCCTTTCCCATCCCAGCTGGGAAACTAAATTGAATTCTTATCTTGCCGGCTGCATTTTAACTGTATTTGGCGTATACTATCCATTGTGCATGGGCGAACTTTTGTATGTTGGCGATTTTCTATCATGCCAAAAGTGGCAATTTGTTGCTATGTACGAGGCACTTGACTCTCTGCGCTCGTCTTGTTAACCTGCTATTCTTCGTTCGGAGATTTTCTCCGAGAGCTGTAAGTGTGCCCCCCCTTCGTAATAGATGTTAAAATAAAGTGTAACTTTGCAATCATCGTGGGTTTTTTTTGTACATCTGAACCTGGATACATGATCATTTCGTTCTTCTAAATGCCTTAACTAATATCTGCAACCACCAATCTCCCTTACAACCTGTTGCATACTTTTCAAAATCTTTAAAAGCATCAGAAAAAAAATATCCTGCACTTAAATTAGAACTCATGGCGATTCATAAATCAGTTACTGCTTTCAAATATTATTTATACAACAGAGAATTTGTAATACTTTCAGATAGTAAACCATTAGAAAAGTACAACAAAACTACAAATCCGGCTGATATTATCTCTCGCTGGCTCATGGATCTCTCAGAATACACATACAAATTTCAACATATTCCAGGTAAAAAGAATGTACTCGCTGACTACTTATCTCGCTGTAACTTTGAAAATAATCAACAGACTTTAGCTACAAACCCTGAACTTATTCATGACACTCAACCCTTACCTATTGTAGAATGTGATACTCCACACTCCAGCTCGAGTGATTCTAATATGCATGTTAATTGCCTTATTTCTGGTACACAAACAAATCCTGACCCTTTATTAGAAATTTCGAATGAAACAGTTGCTACTGAACAACAAAATGACCCTACTTTGTCTGTTGTTTATAAAGATATCTTAAAGAAAGGATCTTCTCAAAAATTTCCTAACTACTTCATTCATCCTGATTCGAAAGTATTAATGTTAAAGAAGGAAAATATTTTTAATAACACTTTTTCGTATCACATTATTGTTCCAAATTCACTTAAAACCAAAGTCTTAACAATTTCACATTTATCCCATTTTGGCTTTAATAAAACTTATGAATTCTTGTCAGGTAGATATTTTTGGAAGGGTATGTATGTAGACACTTTAAACTTTGTTGCATCCTGTATCAAATGTCTTCAAACTAAACATCACCAAACTCCACCCGCACCTTTGCAGCCCACATACACTCCCAGGTACCCTGGTCACACTATTAGTACAGATCTCCTTGGACCGTTTGCTAATGGAAAATATGTTTTAACTATCACTGATCATTTTTCGAGACATATTGAACTCTTTCCACTTAATGACATATCTGCGAGTAAGGTTGTTAAATGCTTATTCTCTTACATAACCACCTTTGGGAGACCTTCGGTTGTCTTATCAGACTTAGGACCCCAGTACACGTCTCAGGTATATAACATTTTTAATGATACAATGGGCATTAAGGTATTACACAGTTCGGCTTCGAGACCACAATCAAATGCGATTGCAGAGCGAATCAATAAGTCAATCAAATATTCAGTTAATATTCTTTTACAAGAAGGTCATTCATTCGAAAATGCAGTATTTATACACAAATCACTTTATAATGGTTCGAAACATGCAACTACATTATATTCTCCTAATTTTCTTCATTTTGGACGTGAACTTTCTCTAATTTTTGACACTTTTGATCAGTCGTGCAACCAACCCTTTCTTGATAAACATATTGAAGTCCACAAATTACTTGATGATTTGAGTAAGATATATCACAAAGCCTATAACAACATTAAATCTGCTCAAGATAAAAGATATAAATATTACGGTCAGAAAGCTAAATTAAGATCCATTTTCTTAAAAGATATTGTATATCTAAAATCAAATGACAAGTTTAAAACAAAGTATACTGGTCCATATATTGTCACTTGTAAACATTCCCCTGTGTCATTCTCAATTAAAAGGTTGTATACTCCTGATAACACAGCATTTCGGGTACATATTGATAGACTTTTACTTGCACCTCCTCGTTATGGACATTTATTTGATGCATCAAGTCATATAAACAACACTAACTTTAATACGTTTTATCAACCACACACATACAATCTAAGAAAAAGAAGCTAATGTAAATCACTATTTATTATTTTTTATGTCTTGTTTTATGATACCACATATCCAAACAAAGAGCTCATGGTTGTGTGTATGTTGTTTTTGACTGATCTTTAACAATATCATGGCTGGTCCATCAATATTGCTCTGAAGATCTCTTAAGAACAATATTAGGTATCACTGTTATCCTTCAACACTTAGATAGCCCTTCATACTCACTTAAATTTTATTTACTTTTATTTTGTTTTCTTTTTGCAGTACACTTAAAATTTCTTTGACAATACTCATTAATTCAGTATTTTTCCACTAACTAACCTTCCACTTAACATTTCTTGTACAGTAAGTCAAACATATTATAGTTAGATAAACAGGTACTGTAGTTTGGAAATGTAAACAAAAGATTCATGTAATTAAATAAAACACAGTTTTTATATATGACTTGTTCATCACCCCACTCGATTGTGACATATTTTTCGTCTCTCTTCACTCTAGGATTGTCTGCCCATATTAGTTATTATATGATATACATTTTTTTTGTTTTTTTTTCTTTTTGAATTCTTCCCTTTGAAGTCTTGTTCCCGTTCAAAATTAAGGCCCTAAGGGTTCAAGCTTCATTGTGTTGAGAGACAAAATTTTGGAATTGGAGTTTCGATTCAAATTTTTGAATTGTGATTCCAATTCACATCAATTCAAATTTTTTTTCATGTAATTCGACGTGGGCTCCTTCAGAAGACCGCTAGTGCCTTCGGGGGAGCATCACAATTCCCTCCTCATCTAAGGCTAGGCCCTAAGCCGATGCCATAATACTTGTGTTGTACACAAGATTCAGGGTGACGCATATTTTTATGGGCGTGCTTGGAGCACCTCTTTTTTTTGTCATCCTATGCTTCGGCATGAAACAATTTTTTACAAAAACATTTTTATTTTTTTAATATACATCATATTACTTTTTTTAATTTTTGAAAAATATAGTGCTATTATGTTATTTTGTGTATTGCCATTTTATATTCATTTAGTATTAGTTTCATGTTTTGTGTATATGTTTCAAAATTTTATTTATGTCATGATAACAATCAAAGCTGCAGTAAGATTTTTGTACTGTCTGAGTCGACTCAACCTATGCATATAAAATACAGTACTACCTTGGATCCATGAAATACAAATATAAAAAATATAGAGACTTTAGAACTGCTGACTGTTTTTGAATACAAAAGTCTCCATTATCATGACGTTAAATTTCTACATATACATATAAAAAAAAAACTTTTGCATTTATGTATGTTTTTATGTTATAATATTTTATGCTAGCCTATGCACATTGGACAGCAAAAGTTTTTTTTGTGGTGCACCGGGTGATATATATAACGATTATTTCGTTATATATTGGTTATTTTCTTAAATTATTCCTTTACCCCCCGTCTCTGTTCAATTCAAAATTAGTTTTAAGTTGTCCTTCATTCCTTTTCCATTTTCTTTGCTTATTAATTCTCTAACTGAAAAATCGGCAGCTGCTTAACTTTGTCTGTGAGAAATACATTCACATATTAATCAACCGTTTAAAGCTATTTGCAGATGTCTGCTATTTCCGATCGAGGCAATTCTGCATTACCTTATATGGACATCATCTCTGTTTCACAGTTAAAATTTATGCTTACGCTTCTTTTCCTTTCTCGACAAAACCCTATAAAGAATTTAACATCTGCGCAGTAAAATCTCATGTCCCTTCGGTGTGCTTCTTTATTAGACAAAACAACACATGTAACATTTTATTGTTTGGCAACCTTTTCATTTCCCATCCCAGCTGGGAAACTAAATTGAATTCTTATCTTGCCGGCTGCATTTTAACTGTATTTGGCGTATACTATCCATTGTGCATGGGCGAACTTTTGTATGTTGGCGATTTTCTATCATGCCAAAAGTGGCAATTTGTTGCTATGTACGAGGCACTTGTCTCTCTGCGCTCGTCTTGTTAACCTGCTATTCTTCGTTCGGAGATTTTCTCCGAGAGCTGTAAGTGTGCCCCCCCTTCGTAATAGATGTTAAAATAAAGTGTAACTTTGCAATCATCGTGGGGTTTTTTTCGAGCATCCGAACCTGGACTGATTCTATACTGATCATGCCTCTTCTATGTATTCCAATGGAATAACAGCTACTAATATACGTGATCATACCTCTTCTAAACCTTCTAACAAAATATATGCAACTACCAAAATCCCTCAAGAAACTCTTCTTTATATATAGCACTGGAGAAAATTAATTCAATAGTAATTTTTTTTTTTTGAAAAATATTGCTCAATATTACATACACAATAAAAAATAGCATATTTTTAATTGTTCAAATTTAATATAAATATTTTGTTGTTCAATTTTTGTTTATTTTTTATTTTATCTATATTATTTATTATTATTTTAATAGTAGTACCACTACCATACACAACAAACATTAATGAATTAATTAGAGTGTACATTAAATTATGTACACCATTTCCTGCCTGCAGGAAATAAAAAAATATTACATTGTTGTTGCAATTGTTATGGAAAATATTGCTATGGCATCACAAATATTTATTTAGAAAATTGACTATTATTTTTTTTTTTTTAAATAATATTTCACAAATACTGTTCTATATATAAAAGACAAGAGAGTACACATTTTATATAAAAAAAATACATTATTATCAAAGTATATGAGAATATTATATTATTCACATGTTATAATCATGTTTCTCTGATGTTCACATGAATTTGTCAGAAAAATAAAAATCCTTATTTATTTCAAAAAAAAATTCCAAACTATCGCTAAAAATTTACTCTAAATCGTTAAAATTCACGATAGTCAAGTAAAAATTTATTATTTAACAAAGCTAAGTTTAATCTTAAAAAACTTAAATAAATTAACCATTATCTCAAAAGTAAAAAAAAAAAGCTAGGTAAGATCCTAAACGGTAACACGGCGCCAATTAATGCTACGGCTGTATTTGGGGAGACACTAAACCAATAATATTTAGCTGCCAATACTTATCAAAATAAAAGGATTGACCCAAAAATTATATTATCGGATAGTTAACTTCCCAAACACAACCAGCAGCTCGCGACGTAAAGAGCAGACATTGCGTTGTAAGAAGAGTTTAATTTAACGTAAAGAGATGGATTCTATATCATTAATAAAATTTAAATTAGAGAAAAAATATTAGCTGAAAAGGAAAAATTAAAAATTCACTCACCATACTTGATTACACAATGAAAACTCAGAATTTTATCAGATTAACATTTTTTTTATTCATGATCATCTCAAAAATCGTCTGTGGCCACAGAGCTAAAAGAAGTATAAAAACATTATACAATACATGATGATCAGACTACGACGATTCATTCTCTGCCAAAGAAGACGTAAACAGTTCCATATAATCTAGTCCATAATTCTTAACAGTTCGTATTATACAGTTTTGAGATCATTAATCTGCAGGAAGGCATATCGTCATTTTCTTGGTAAAATCCGCCAGATTGTACATTAAGGAATCGTTCGACGAGACAGCGACAGATTTCCGGCCCACGAATCGAAGATGTGCTGCGGTCAATTCCTGTAGTAATCCGATCCCAAGCACCAGACTTTAGAAAACTCACTCCAGGGATGAGCTGACCAGCGGAGAATTAAAGTGAAGATTAGTGACATTCGGCCCAAGAATCGGCCATGAGCTGCGGATCGGCCCTTGCTGTAGAATAGCACGCTGCGGATCGGCCCTTACTGTAGAATAATAGCACTTGAAGATATTTTAAATTTTCATCATATATGATTTGTGGAACTGTTAAAGTTGATGTAACAAACTCGTTTTTGGCAGATGAGTAATAAGCTAGATGATTACTACTTCAAAGTTCTTTTAAAAAATGAGAGTTTTACACTTATAGCTGCCGATATGCAAAAGAACGCGTTTTCTTTCTTAGCTCAAGATTCCGACTGCCCTGACCGAAAAATCGGCCAGGGAGCCCCACGTCCTTCTTGTACGAGCTCTCCCTAAAAAAGAGTCAAAATAAATCACACAAACTTGCCCGCTTAAACGTCCGCCTTCGGCATTCAGCCAATCAGAGATCAGTACGTTTGGAAGGATCTGGAATGTTCCCGAGAGAGGGGGTGAATCATCGCGGATGCGCGCCGAAAAAGGCGGGAAAAACCTTCTGGAACAATCTCGATCACGATGAATCATCAATGAAGGGACGCGAAGGGGCAGGTTTGTAAATGGCGAACTTGAAATTGAGAAAAAGCCAGTTTTTGATAATAAAAATAAGTGATCGCGCCAAAATTTAAAAATGCATAAATTACAAACTAACGATTTAAAGAATTGGGTAATAATGTAAAAATGATTTATATTTGAAAATAAAATCGATTAATATAGTTTTAGGAGTTAATAGTTAATAATAAAATAATTTAAAAAAAAATTTAGTTTGTTCCAATTACGTTATGACGGAGAGCTCCGATGTTTAAACTGAAAAATATTAAATTTATTTGATTTATTAATAAAATTCCAGAGAATTAAAATTGCTTTTTTTTGAATAGATTGATATTTAATTAAATTTACTTAAGATAATAATCAGAATTTTTGAGATTGCCTGAAAATATTTACACATCCTAACATTACCTCCAGCCTCTAACAAAAAAAAAAAACAATAAAAAAAAATGAGATCCTGGGATCTCAAGTACATATAATATGCACTGAAAAGGAACCTACACGTTTGCGAACAAACGATTGGACTATGTGTAAGACTCTCTTTGACCAGACAGCCCAATAAAAAAAATTACATTTAAAAGGTATAAGATATAAACATTAGAATAAAATATATTGATCTAGAATACAAATAATACATATCTTTGCAAGTATCATTCAATACAACCAAGGGTGAGTGAAAAGAGGGAGGAGAAAAAAAAATTATTCATGTGAACACCATTACATAGCATAAAATTTTTATGTAAAATTTTCTTGATGTAACACCAATACATTGAAATTTTCAAATATGCACATTATGATTACATTATATATGGCTTTCATGAAAAAAAAATATTACGTATCTAGTGAATGAACCATAGTTAATATGCATATATACAGGACAATGCTGAATGGTAAAATTGTGATAAACATAAATAATCTATTTTTCAGAAATATTTGTAATTGAGTGACAGAAAAAAAAAAATTGAAAATTAAATAACACTGCATCCAAAATCTCTCTAGGTGTCCTATATTCGAAACAGTGAACCTAACTAATAATCCACAAGTGGAAGTTATAGACACCCATAAGGAATCATCAGTATCGTAAAAATTTTATGATGGACTGCACCGTGAGGGAATATCGGAGGGCCAAAATTCTTTGAATTTGGATTAATTCCCAAGCTAAGCCGAGTTGACCCTCTGCGTCTGCTTTGTCCAAAATTTTTAGAAAAATTTGAAAAATTCCAAGAGCAGCTTTCAGAGCAATGGCAAAGTTTTAAGATTACTTGTTTTAAAATTTTAAGACAAATTATGAATTATTTGAAAAATTAATCAGAATTTTAATATTGAAATATTACCCCAGTATATAACAACCAGCAATAAATTAAAAATTATGCAAAGTAAAGTTTTTCCCTATTTATTTATACACTTATTTTTGATTAATATCTATTAAAGCAAGTGATAACCTACAATTAAAATTTGATTGAAATTACTGTATTATTTTTAAAAGATTTTTAATATTAGAATTTATTTAAATAAATTTAATAATATGCCCTACTAATTCTTAAGATAATACGTGGTAGCCGGCCACACATATCGAAAGCAAACTCGGGTTTGGCAGTCCCTGATTTGTTTATTAGCAAAGCATAAAAGAGCAAGCCGTTGTCACACTATTGTTACCCATTTAAAATTATAGAAGTCAAAATTTAAATACTAAAAGATTGAAAATTTAGAGAAATATATGAAAAAATCTGAATTTAAAATTAAAATAATAAATATAAACAAAGGGATCAACAATTAAAAAGCAAAAATTATTAATTTTGTCCTGTAAGAAAAAAAATATTTAACATGAATTTACAATTTATATAATTTATTATTTATTTTTGTTGCTTGCTTATTTATTTTCAGTGTTATCACAATCACAAAAACAAACACAAATGCTTTTATACCAATTTTATGATTCTTTTGAATCAATATTTTTCTTAAAACAAAATAACCTTTATATTCATTACCATAAATAAACAGTTTAAACCATATAAAATAATAATCATGTAAAATTCAATGGCAGGTAAATAATCTGAAAAAAGAGAACAAAAAAAAGATTTGTTTTGAAATTTAGATTTCATCAAAGTGTGCTGAACAGAAAATAACTTCAAAAGGTAAGTTGTATTGTGACTCTCTTAAATTCATTTAGTGATAATTATAAAAGTAAATAAATATTTTAAAGATTATATTAATTAATCTTATCAAAGATATATTGTAAAAATGGTCATAAAGAAAAATTACCAACATAATTACTGAGGAATTTGGCAAAACTTCAATTAAATTAAATGGATTGGTTTTTCCAATCTCAATCAAAAAAGAAAAAAAAGACCTTAAAATCACCAGAAAGATAGTTTTGGCACTAAAATAGTCTATCGTCAACAAACGAATAAATGCATAAATTGTGGTGACACGAGGAAACCACAGCCGCAAAATCTCTAATTGTGACAAAATGGAAAAAAAAGAATTTCCGCAGAACTAACTGCCAAAACATCTAAAATCTCTTCTAGCCGCACTAATTGAGAATAAGTACGATCAAGCTAGGTAGAGAAAAAGTGACTGATAAAATATCCCAAGGTCTATATTTACATTATTGATGCATTTTTTATACATCTTTCAAAAATAATTTTCATTTATATTCATTTTATTATGAATATTCTTATTATTTCTCCTTCATTTTATATATTTGATTAGGGTACCCTTTCTTATCTATATATTTCAAAATAATTATTAAAATATAGTTTTGGCCTCCTCAGTGAAATTTGAACAAAAATTCTTCCAGTGTAAACAAATATTTAAATTGATATAAAGATTATTAAATTTTGACTATTGCATAAGTTAATTAATAAAATATCAAGATAGGAATTTTATCATCCCTTTCATAATACAATTTCGAGAAATCCGGAGGGTGGAGGAAAGAGCTATTTTTCCCTGTGTCACATCCCTAAAATCCGGTCAGTGCAAAGCACTTACTATTCTCCAGGCTACTACTAAACGTTTAAATGAATAGACAGCCCCAATAATAAAATGAAAATGAATGACAAATATATCCTAAAAGTTCAAACTATTGAGCAAAAGAAAAGCATGAAATCATAATACACATAAAAAGCAAAATTGAATATAAATTTTATCCCCTATCACCCCAGAATATTTTTTGAAACTTTAGGGGGGGGGGGTGTAAAGCTCTAGAAAATAAAAAATAAAAATATTTGAGGGGTATGAAAAAAATATAGCACTGGAGAAAATTAATTCAATAGTAATTTTTTTTTTTTTTGAAAAATATTGCTCAATATTACATACACAATAAAAAAATAGCATATTTTTAATTGTTCAAATTTAATATAAATATTTTGTTGTTCAATTTTTGTTTATTTTTTATTTTATCTATATTATTTATTATTATTTTAATAGTAGTACCACTACCATACACAACAAACATTAATGAATTAATTAGAGTGTACATTAAATTATGTACACCATTTCCTGCCTGCAGGAAATAAAAAAATATTACATTGTTGTTGCAATTGATATGGAAAATATTGCTATGGCATCACAAATATTTATTTAGAAAATTGACTATTTTTTTTTTTTTTTTAAATAATATTTCACAAATACTGTTCTATATATAAAAGACAAGAGAGTACACATTTTATATAAAAAAATACATTATTATCAAAGTATATGAGAATATTATATTATTCACATGTTATAATCATGTTTCTCTGATGTTCACATGAATTTGTCAGAAAAATAAAAATCCTTATTTATTTCAAAAAAAAATTCCAAACTATCGCTAAAAATTTACTCTAAATCGTTAAAATTCACGATAGTCAAGTAAAAATTTATTATTTAACAAAGCTAAGTTTAATCTTAAAAAACTTAAATAAATTAACCATTATCTCAAAAGTAAAAAAAAAAAGCTAGGTAAGATCCTAAACGGTAACACGGCGCCAATTAATGCTACGGCTGTATTTGGGGAGACACTAAACCAATAATATTTAGCTGCCAATACTTATCAAAATAAAAGGATTGACCCAAAAATTATATTATCGGATAGTTAACTTCCCAAACACAACCAGCAGCTCGCGACGTAAAGAGCAGACATTGCGTTGTAAGAAGAGTTTAATTTAACGTAAAGAGATGGATTCTATATCATTAATAAAATTTAAATTAGAGAAAAAATATTAGCTGAAAAGGAAAAATTAAAAATTCACTCACCATACTTGATTACACAATGAAAACTCAGAATTTTATCAGATTAACATTTTTTTTATTCATGATCATCTCAAAAATCGTCTGTGGCCACAGAGCTAAAAGAAGTATAAAAACATTATACAATACATGATGATCAGACTACGACGATTCATTCTCTGCCAAAGAAGACGTAAACAGTTCCATATAATCTAGTCCATAATTCTTAACAGTTCGTATTATACAGTTTTGAGATCATTAATCTGCAGGAAGGCATATCGTCATTTTCTTGGTAAAATCCGCCAGATTGTACATTAAGGAATCGTTCGACGAGACAGCGACAGATTTCCGGCCCACGAATCGAAGATGTGCTGCGGTCAATTCCTGTAGTAATCCGATCCCAAGCACCAGACTTTAGAAAACTCACTCCAGGGATGAGCTGACCAGCGGAGAATTAAAGTGAAGATTAGTGACATTCGGCCCAAGAATCGGCCATGAGCTGCGGATCGGCCCTTGCTGTAGAATAGCACGCTGCGGATCGGCCCTTACTGTAGAATAATAGCACTTGAAGATATTTTAAATTTTCATCATATATGATTTGTGGAACTGTTAAAGTTGATGTAACAAACTCGTTTTTGGCAGATGAGTAATAAGCTAGATGATTACTACTTCAAAGTTCTTTTAAAAAATGAGAGTTTTACACTTATAGCTGCCGATATGCAAAAGAACGCGTTTTCTTTCTTAGCTCAAGATTCCGACTGCCCTGACCGAAAAATCGGCCAGGGAGCCCCACGTCCTTCTTGTACGAGCTCTCCCTAAAAAAGAGTCAAAATAAATCACACAAACTTGCCCGCTTAAACGTCCGCCTTCGGCATTCAGCCAATCAGAGATCAGTACGTTTGGAAGGATCTGGAATGTTCCCGAGAGAGGGGGTGAATCATCGCGGATGCGCGCCGAAAACAGGCGGGAAAAACCTTCTGGAACAATCTCGATCACGATGAATCATCAATGAAGGGACGCGAAGGGGCAGGTTTGTAAATGGCGAACTTGAAATTGAGAAAAAGCCAGTTTTTGATAATAAAAATAAGTGATCGCGCCAAAATTTAAAAATGCATAAATTACAAACTAACGGTTTAAAGAATTGGGTAATAATGTAAAAATGATTTATATTTGAAAATAAAATCGATTAATATAGTTTTAGGAGTTAATAGTTAATAATAAAATAATTAAAAAAAAAAATTTAGTTTGTTCCAATTACGTTATGACGGAGAGCTCCGATGTTTAAACTGAAAAATATTAAATTTATTTGATTTATTAATAAAATTCCAGAGAATTAAAATTGCTTTTTTTTGAATAGATTGATATTTAATTAAATTTACTTAAGATAATAATCAGAATTTTTGAGATTGCCTGAAAATATTTACACATCCTAACAGCATAGTAATTAGATTTAAAAAATTAACTGATGTTATTTATGGAAGTATCAGAATTTCATAGTCACATGTACATTAACCCTTTCGGGTCTGGTGTACTATTAATAGTACATGTCTTTTAATTGAACAGTATTCCGTTTTAACAAAAACTTTTGTTACTGTTTACAACTAGTAACATTGGTATGTGTCTATGCATTTACAATATGACTTCTTTAGCATTTAGAGATTTATTAGTAATAAAAATAATAAATACAGTAAAATCTCTAAATAACGGACACCTCGGGAACGCAGAAACTGTCCGCTGTAGGGAAAACCTCAGATATTCAAAAATCGCTAAGAAATGCTTAATGTTTCATTAATCGACTTTTATATGTCATAAAACTTCTATTATATGATTAATCAGAAATTAAAATTATTTTTTAAGAAATAAAACAAATAAAACTGGGCAAACCAATTATCCACTATTTCTTACATTCTTATAAAAAAAGAAATTGTTACAAAAGTTTACTTTTTTTTAATGATTACATTTAATTTGTTTTTCAATGTGACATTATTGGACATTATGGAGTTCCGGGTGGGGAGGGGGGGGTGCACTTTTTGACCATTAAGAGCATAAAATCTCAAAATCTACTGGGAGGACATTTCGATGCTCTCGAAGATTTTACTCCCGGGCAACTCTCTAAATTCAACACTGAACGGGGGGGAGGGAAGAATTTTCCCCATTCCACTCTCTATATTTATCTGTGATCACAAAATGTGTGACACTTATCCCTGATAATTTAGAGGCTTTTTTACTTTTTTTTCCATTTTTTTTCTCGTTAAAATGTACTTTTTTATCCTTTATAGCCGAAAATAGTGTCCGTTATTCGGAATGTCGCTATTTGGAGGTTAAAGATAAAAAAATTTAGGTTTTGAGAGTGGGGATTGGAAAACTGTCCGTTAAATAGAGGTGTCCGCTATTCGGGAGTGTCCGTTATAGAGGTTTTACTGTATTTGCTTAGTTTTCTTTGCACCGTTTGCGATTCTTTTACTTTAAACATATATTTCACTCTTTAAATTTAAAATATGAGTTACTTTTCAGAAAGAATAACATGTGATAAAACGCAAAAAATATTAGAAAGTTAAATATCTGTTAAATTTTGTTGCAATTTAATGTTTTCCAAACGTTTGCAAAAACTCTTCCTTACTCTATTTTCATATGAAAATTAATTGAATAATACATAAAATCACTACAGTCATTAGATTTAAGACAGTGACTATTTGTTAAACTTCAGTAAATCTATTCTGAAACCAGTATTAAAATTATTAGTGTAAAAGTAATTTTTATCCTAAAATTGAAAAAAAGTTCGGACCCGAAAGAGTTAAATCCTTTTTCAGTGAAATTTTTTGGTTTTTTTGCACTTCACGACTTGTATGATGAACAACTCGTATTAGAATCAATGAACTTTGAACATTACTATGAGGACTGTATTTCTGTAAAAGGTCATATATAGTAGAGCACCGATTTTCGGAACTCCAATTAACCGAAGTTCCAATTATCCGAACAGCCTATTTCTTTCAAAGTATTTTTAAACTTAACTTCCTGTTATCTGAACAATCTATTTCTCTCTAATTTTTTTTAAAAACCGAACTTCTAATTAACAAAAACTCTGTTTCTTTCATTTTCCTCCTTCAGATTTAGCATACAAAATCGAATCAACAATTAGTGTTTGAAGAAAATGAAAGCGAATGGTGAAAATGACCCATGTTTAGCACATAACGAAATCTTTGAATGTTGGGAAACACATAAAATGTTTTGAACTGTGGAGAACGTTGATCGTATTTAACTAGCATATTTAAGACTAATTCGAGATATGGCAGCATTGAAAAGAATGTCTTTGAAGCAAGAAATGATCGAAAGCTTTTTTGCTTAAATTATAATCTCTAAAGTTTAAAATAAGAGTAAAAAAAAATAGAAGAAAAAGCAATTTTAAATCATAAAAAAAAAAATAATAATAATAATAAAAACGATTTTTAAATATTCCAGCTTTAACTAGTATTGGCAATCCTTAAGTTGGATAAAGCATGAAGGTTTCAATTCTGTCCTGATCCTGAACATACCTTAACTTGTCTGTCCATTTATCCGAATTAGGGTCGATATACACAAAAGAGTTAAAAAAAGCCCCCAAACCTTCATCTATTTATTGCTTTGATGAGATAATCTTTCGATAAGGGAGAAGTCAACAGAATCCAACACAATATTTAAATTTAGATTTTTTTTTTTTTCTCGGTTATTGTTCTTTCGAGATTTTAAATCTGTGAAAATCAAGTCCTTTAAGTGCAATGGCAGTAAAATATTTCTTATCTTATACTATAATGCGAGCAAAAATTGTGTGTGTGTGTGTGTGTGTGTGTATGTGTGTGTGTGTGTGTGGGGGTAAATTTTATTTCAAAAACGGCTCTAACGATTTTCGCAAAAATTTGGATTTTACCATTTTCGGGCTCGAGAAGACCATTGGGCTAGGTCACATGTTCGAGAAAATTCGATTATTGGGTCATTTTGGGTCATAATGGGTCAGGATCAAGCTATTTATATCTAGAGAACGGCTGGATCAATTTTAAGGAAATTTTGTACCCAATCGTTTTTTGGTACGAGAAAACTATTGGGCTGGGTCACATGTTCGAAAAATTTCGATTAGTGGGTCATTTTTGGGTCATTATGGGTCAAACCATTTTTATCTAAAAAACGGCTCTAACGATTTTGACCAAATTTTATATTGTATCGTTTTGGATTACAAGAAGACCATTGGGTTAGGTAACATGTTCGAGAAAATTCGGTAAGTGGGTCATTTTTGGGGTCATTGTGGGTCATGCTATTTTTATCTAGCGATTTTCTCACGCAATTTTGACTAAAAATTGCATTCTATGGTTTTCGGGCACGAGAAAAACATTGGGCTAGGTTACATGTTCGAGAAAAAATTTCAATGGGTCATATTGGGTCATTAAGAGTCTGGGTCAAGCTATTTATATTTAAAGAACGGCGTGATGGATTATAACGAAATTTTGTATGTAACAGTTTTTTGACATGAGAAAACTAATAGGCTAAACCATATGTTTTGAGAGATTTCGACTATGAGGGTCATTTGTAGGTCATGATGGGTCATAATGGGTCATGGTCAACCTATATCTAAAGAACAGGTGGATCGATTTTAACGAAATTTGGTATGCAACATTTTTTGGCACAATAAAATCATTGGACTAGGTTACATGTTCGAAAAATTTCGATTAATGGGTCATTTGGGGTAATTAAGAGTCTGGGTCAAGCTATTTATATTTAAAGAACGGCGTGATGGATTATAACGAAATTTTGTATGTGACAGTTTTTTGACATGAGAAAACTAATGGGCTAAATCACATGTTTGAGAGATTTCGACTATGAGGGTCGTGATGGGTCATAATGGGTCATGGTCAAACTATATCTAAAGAAAAGGCGGATCGATTTTAATGAAATTTTGTATGCAACATTTTTTTGGCACGATAAAATCATTGGACTAGGTTACATGTTCGAAAAATTTCGATTAATGGGTCATTTTGGATCATAAAGGGTCTGGGTCAAGTTATGTATAATTAAAGAACGGCAGGATCAATTTTAACGAAATTCTGTATGTAACAATTTTTAGAAACGAGAAAACTAATGGACTAAGTCACATATTCGAGAGCTTTCGATTTTAAGGGTCATTTGTGGGTCTTAATGGGTCAAGGTCAAGCTATATCTAAAGAATGGGTGGGTCGATTTTAACGAAATTTTGTATACAACATATTTTTGGCATGAGAAAATCATTGGGGTAGGTCACATGTTCGAGAAATTTCGATTAGTGGGCCACTTTTGGGTCATTCTAATTTTACTAGACAATGTTTCGCGCAATTTTGATTAAATTTTCTATTTTATCGTTTTCGGTCACAAGAAAATCATTGGGTTAGGACAGATTTTTGAGAAAATTCGATCAATGGGTCATTTTGGATTATAAGGTGTCAGGGTCAAACTAACTATATCTAAAAAACGGCTCAATCGATTTTATCTAAATTTTGTATCTAACGTTTTTCGGCATGCTAAAACTAAAGAGCTAGGCCACACGTTCGAGAGATTTCGATTATAAGGGTCATTTGTTGGTCATGATGGGTCATGCTAATTTTATACAGAAAATGGTACTCACCATTTTGACTATACTTTGTATTATATCGTTTTTGAGCAAGAGAAAAACCATTTGGCTTGGACACATGCTCGCGAAAATTCTATTAGTGGGTCATTTTGGGTCTTAATGAGCTAGGGTCATTCTAATTATATATAACAAAGACTCAATCAATTTTACCTAAATTTTGAAACAAAACGTTTTTTGTCACGAGAAGACTATTGGGCTGAGTCGCATGTTAAACAAAATTATATTAGTGGGTCATTTCGCTTCATTGCTGAATGCTGCCAAGCTAATTTTACCTAGAAAATGGCTTAAACGATTTTGATTCAATTTTATATTCTACTGTTTTTGATTACCTGAAGACGATTGAGCTATGTCACATGCTTGATCAAATTTTATTAGTGGCTCATTTTGGGTAATACGGGTCAGGGTCACGAGAATATGGCAAAAGCCAATAACTTGGTGATATTTGACAAAATATTGGCGACATATGGCCAAAAAATCGACTATAAAAATTACTAAAACCAAAACACGTATTTGGAGCCAAATGAAAGAATGCCTCCAAATTTGGCTATATCTAGCAAAAAATATTGTCTTTCAGAATTTAAAGAATTTTTTTATACATTCTTAAGAGGATTCGAGATGCATGGTTAAACCAATCAGAGTCGAGCTAAAAAAGTGATTTAGATCGATGTCCTTTCGCTGTAAAATTTAAAATAAAATAAAATTTATAAATATGCGCATAAAAACATAGTTTTCTTATTGATTGTTTTTCTAAATAATACTATTATAAACATGTTTTACAGTAATAATACAGAGTTAATGATACAGTGAAAATACTATATCGAGTTGAACACAAAGTTAATTTTGACCGAGCTAAGCTCGGTCTCCCCTGCTAGTATAAATAAATAAAAAAAAAACAAAACAAACAAACCATGTTTCCTGTTGCTTATGTTATTATTTTGAAGAGATGAAATATTCGAAACATCTCAATCCTTGTTTAGAGTGATAACATCATGCTGTTATCCACAAACTAAAAAATTATTTTGCTATCAAAGTAATAATATTAAACTAGTAATTAAGCTCCATAACTATTTGCATTTTTCGTTGAAAATTTCTACAATCTTTGATTTAACTTTATACATGTATGGAAAGTTGGAATTTTGGAAAGTTTGGCAAGAATCACATTTTTACGGTAATCTTTTATCTTACTGAGGTTGTCAATATTTGAGTGTAATAGGTCTTTAAATTTTAGAACAGATTCGCGACTGGAAGATGTTGATGGATTTAATTAATATTTCCACTTTATGTTTTTTTTTTCATCGATGAATTTTTTTCATTTAAAGACTAAAATTTAAGGCTTATAAATAAATTTTATATTTAAGGGGGGGGGGGCACGATTTTTTACAATCAATCGGTTTAACATTACATTGTTTCTTTTTTCGTGATCTTCACACATTCGTAATCGGCAGGCTCGATAATCAGACCACTTTTTTTTGGGGAGGGGGGCTTTAAAATACGATCTTTCATACGTCGACTTTCTTTGGATTCGATTTCTTCCATACCTGATAATTTGCTTATCTGATAATTTACATAAAAATTTCAGCTGTTACACTCGTGAGGACGCCAATTAAAAACAATACTAATAATAATATATAATAATGTGAATTTTTCCACATTTCAGTAAACTTTGCATCGCATGCTCGATCGGAAGATATGAACCGATTTTATTTTTTTTAATTTTTAATCCAATTTTTAGTCTCTCGAATTTGCAACTTTTCCGCGGTATTACGACTTGAAAAATACTTTTTTAATTTTTCCGGTCAGCCCTAATGGTTACTTATGGTACGTGCAGTAAAAAAATAAAAATTTAGGCAGAAAATTTAATTTAGTACCTTTTATATATTCTCTTTTTATACGCCATTCAGATAATATCATACAATTCTTTTTCATAACAATAATAAAAACATCGTGCGATAAAGAGTTAAATATACTGCTTTATATCTCAGCCTCACGAAGAAGCATGATAAAAATGAAATAACAAGCCAATATATATATAAAAAATAAATAAAGTTTAATGACATTATTTTCGTTCTGTTTTTCGACCTTCAGTCCTACCATCTCAATGGTCGCCGAGAATTTAAAGAGTTCCTTGCCAATATTACAGGGATGAGCTAATAATAAAAACACATTTTCTACCTGTCGTTCACATAATTCAAAGGTGGGTAAATAAACCTTTACTTTTTCCAGAGCGAAAATACTTTGCACCGGGCGCGAAAAACGAACGCCGCCGGTTTCTGAGAATTTTTTTGCTCAGCTGTTATTTATCGCCGTGTTTACGTTCTGTTTTTTACCCTTCGACTGGATGAATGGGTTTGTTTTTGGTTTTGAAATAGCAGTGGCGGATGCACCTTGTTTAAAAGCAATGTTTCAACGTTAATAAGGAAAACAAGAAAAAAAACGCCATGCGTCTAGCATAGATTATGAATCATTTTTCAATGCACTCAGAATAATGTACGAAAACTTTACGGTTTAATCAGCTGAAAATAATATGATGCCTGATTGACTCATTTGGAAACTCATAACAGATTTGAAAACCCCTTTTATATAATTTCCTTCAACAGTCGGAAAATTATCCGCAATCTTCGAGCAACCACGTTAATGATATAAAATTTATATTACAGCATGCAAGCAAAAATTTAGTTCAGTTACGAAATACACAGCACAACTGAAAATTCCCCTTCAGCAATTTTTGCTAATAAGGCGGGGTTTAGTCAAACCGTAGCTAAGGTGTGTGCTGAAGGCGGCTCAGCCTCCCCCCCTCCCTAAAACATTTTGAGCCTCACCTGGAAAAGATTCCAAGGCACTAAATGAATTTATTTTCCAAATATCCAAATGAAAATTTGTTCAAAAATCTAATTTAGTTTTGAGGCCTTTTCACAATTTTGCAGAAATACTAAATTGTAGCTAAAATAAATGTTTCAACACTTGCTCGTCCTATTTGAACATATGAAACTAGCATGATGTTTAATATTGCACTAGTTATACACTCGAATTTTTCATCATCATATTCTTTTTTTAGCATAAAATAAAGTTATTATAACAATTTAATAAGAATCAGAATACCTACAGTGTGAATATGCACTAATTTATCTTTCTGCATCAGGAAGAGAGAAAAAGGAAATATGAACCCCTCCTCCTATTATTCACTTCTGGCTACGCCCTGGTTTTAGGACGGCTTCGTGACGTCAGATTAAGTGATATCCGTCGGCTTAGAACTCCTATAATAGAGGCTGACGCAACTCCATTTTGTTGCGGATTATTGGTGCCCACTTTACCATCAAACACCAACGTCGGCTCAATCTCGCGACGCAGGGCCTGTTTACCAAATAGGTTCGTGAAGCTCGTGCTTACCCACTGAAACACAAAAGGGCCCTCTAATACTTTTCAAGGCTACTTTACTACACGGTTATACAATATTTTTAAAAGGAAAAAAATACAATCAGAGTGAAAAAAAAGAGTTTTTTTCCTTGAGAAACTGTTTTTTAACATATTTTGAAATCCAAATATTCTTAACTGTAGTTCTACACTAGTAAATGACAAAATTAATTGGTTACATATAATTATCTATGTAATAAAATAGTCTTTCATACGGATATAAAAAGTTAGTTTAAATTTAATATTAATATAGTGTTACATTTACTCGAAATTTTTATTATAAAATTTCAAAATATTTAATCATACAAAAAATGGATTTAATAAAAAAAAAATAGTTGAGTAACAGGGGGTCCCCTGTCTGACGTCGGGCTTCCCCTACTTCTAAGTCTTAAGGCTCGCGAGAATGTTTCCTAGCAAGGGGCGTTACAAACAAGAACTGTGTCTTCTGATTGGGTCGGCGTTAAATTACGTGATATGACGTCAATATCTCAGACTAAATAACACAGGCCTACAAAAAAAAAATTTTTTTTTTGGTGCCTGAGATTTTACAACTGATTTTAGATATTTTTAGGACGCTGATTCCAAATATGCAATCAGTTTTTCTCTATCAGCTCTACTTTTTTAGATATGCAAAGCGAACTAAAGATTTTTTAGAACTAAAGTGACCTTGAACACTTAAACTGACCTTATGATACATAGCCCTGTATCGACGCTCAAGGCGATTGGAAGGACGTTGAAATACCACAAGATCTTGAAAAAAAGAAATGTGCAAGCAAAACTGAAGATCTACGCATCCTTATGATTTCGCGCAGCTCATCCATAAAGCCAAATGTAAAAGCCTCCAAGAGATAAGGTTAGTTTCAGAGTTCGCTCCATGGAAACAAAACTGGCTTTCTTTGACTTTCTAAAGTTTTTGAACTTCCATGATATTTGTGTTTAAGGTAGATTTCGTATCAATTTAACGTAAAACTCGTAGTGTTGTAGATTGTTGTGTTTGTGTTGTAGAATGGAATTTAAATGAGTTCAAGTAGAAAAAGTTGTATAAATCATCCAGATAAGTTTTGCTACATATGCGGAGAATAAAAGTTGAAAGAACACAGAAAATATGTTACTGACTTTGTAAAGAGAGCTTATCTTGGATACTTTGGGGTAGACTTGGTGATCAGGATAAAATCTACGCACCGCAACAGGTCTGTAAAACTTGTACAGAGCATTTATGACAGTGAGTTGACGGAAGAGAATAAGTCTCAAATTCTTATACCAATGGTTTGGAGAGAACTCCAAAACCATTTCTATGACTATTATTTCTACTTAGCACTGGAATACTATTTGAATTAATCGAAACAATTGTAATAAGAAAACTTATCCTGATTTAGTGTCTTCAAGACCCCCACTTCCTCACTCAGAGGAACTACCGATCCCAAAGTTTCATCAGCTACCAGAGCTTAGTGAGGATGAATATTGTCCTTTTGATCATCTTTTAGATAGCTGTGAAGGTAACAGTGATTATGAGGAGACGTCATCAATGCCTAAATTTTTCAACCAGGTTGATTTAAATGATTTCAAAAGAGATTTCAATGTTTTAAAAGAAGCTTCTGAATTACTGGTTGGTTTCAAGATTAAAAGACAAAAATTTATTAGAACTAAGAGCCAAACTTACATTTTATTACACAAGACAAAATTGTCTACTACCCTACTTCCCTTAAAAAAAACATGAATTTAGAGGACTGTTAGAAAAATTGGTTCTTCCTAAATATTCTCCAGATGTTTGTCCTTGGACAGCAAAGAAGGTACACAAAATACTATTGTTTTTCTATTTTTGGGATAGCAGGGATAAAACATACCACTAGATTAGAAAAGAGAGGCCTAAGAAAGAAAACATGGATGTTGGAGAAAGGAATGTCATTAATAACACTTTAGTTGGTCGAAAGAAAATCATACTTTCTGCACTGCATATCAAGCTCTGTCCTATGAAGCAATTTGTGTAAATTCTCCATAAGAACGGGTCATGATTTGCATATATAAGGTAAAAACACCCGAATTGAGTTATGAAAATATTAAAGCAGGAATGTTTAATGGACAACAAATAAGACAACTGATTAAGGATCCTGCTTTCGTAAATTCAACGAATGAGGCTGAATAAAAAGCCTAGACTTTTTTTGTGGAAGTTCACAAAAACATTCCGGGCAAATGCAAAGGAGAAATCTATGTAGAACTGGTAAATGAAAAGCATGATAGTTTTAAATCTCTTGGGTGTACTAGAAGCATTAAAGTGCACTATTTACATTGCCACTTAGAGCATTTTCTAGAAAATAAAGAAGGCACAAGTGATAAACATCCCGAAAGATTTCACCACAATATTAAGACTATGGAGGACCGCTACCAAAAAAGATGAGATATGCAAAGGGTTTTAGATTACAGTTTGAGTTTAAAAAGACACTGTTCTAAAATATATTCCAGAATGTCACGGAAAAGAAGCTTCCGAAGCATTCAATGAGTATCAGTTTCATCAGTGACGTTTTTCTCTATTTTTGTGAGTAAAAATATTTGTACAATATAATTAAAAAATTATTATTTCAACATGTGTATATCATAATAATAAAAACTAACATTTGTGTATTATAAAAAATAAAAATCCTGTATTTATTTTATTTTTACATACATTTTTTAATACATGGATTTACCTTAAAATAATGAAACATAGGGTAACATCCCCGGTAATTGGCAGGCACCAGTGATTGGCACATCTTACAAAAATGTCCTAAAATAAGATTTTTATCCAGTCTTTTAAAAATGTAAGACCATATACCAGTTATATGCTCATTTACTTTAGAGATTATAACTTTGATTTATACAACTAGATGGCAATAGTGCCTAGGGAAGAGAAACATTTATGGCTTGTATCAAATTAGCCATTTTTGTTGCAAATGCTTCTTTTCTGGCTTAAGAAAGGCATGCATTTCAATTTACTATTATCTGATTTATAGTACATTTTAAATTTTAATTGACAACAGTTTTGTCTAGTTGAAAAGGGTTACTTTAGTTGTGTAAAAGTCTAAGTGCCAATTACTGGTGATTACAGCAACTTTTTATAAATATATTTTTAGAAAAATACCTTTTCAAATATTTTTGCTTTTAGTGGGCAAAATAGATGCACAGATAGGCACTCTTTGATTTAAAAATATTTGCAAGTAAATATTTTATTTCTTGGTAATGAAAATAGAAGTAAGTTTAAAAACAAATCCTTAATGTGCCAATTACTGGGGATGTTACCCTATATTTCACAAAAAGTTGTTTATCTTAAAAAACTGAGCTGATAGAGAAAAACTAATGCCATATTTGAATTCAGGACATTAAATTCATATAAAATCAGCTAAAAATACCCCGGCACCAAAACAGCTGTTGACCAGTGTAATCAAGAGCTTCCTAGGCTTCTAATGAACTTGGCCATGGTCGAGGAGAGCATTTGTTCTTTCTGTGCCGTATCGAGGTTAGCCGTAGACGGCTGCACGGGCCGAAATTTCCAGGCCCGATCCGAAGAAAAAAAATTGGGTTCGACCCGAACGAAAAAAAAAAATATTGGTACGACCCGGCCCGTTATAAAAGTTAAAAATTTCGTCCCGAGCCCGAACGGCTCGAAGTCCGGCCCAGTCGGAAAAAGTTAAAATTCCGGCCCGAACCCAACGTGGCACGAATGATTTTCTACAGAATTTTGATTTTTACTCTTACGGAAGAATTCTGACAAAAAAAAACTTATATTAGTCTTTTTTTTTAATGTTTATATTATAATCTTCATTTATGCAGAAATGCTGTAGGCTGCGATATTTATGTATTTAATGAACCTCTGTTTGTTGTATGTAAATGTTTCAGTTATCATTAATATTATTAATCCATATTCTGTGCAATGGCGAATTTAAAGTCTAAAAAATGATGTATGGTAAAAGTAAAATAAAGACGGAATCGCATTGGAAAGAAGAAAAGTATGTTATAGACAACTTCCCTTTCTTAGCAGCTGTAAATGTATCATATATTTTTTTTCTTGCGTATTATTGTATTCATTTTGATTGGATGAACAGTTTAAAAGAAGTTTATTTCCTGTTTTCAGTTTAAAAGGAGATTCCGTCATAGGCAGATTATTCTTTCATGCGTTTAACTCATTTTAATAAGCCTACACTGTTAAAAATCTTGTTCTAGTTTGAACCAAAAAAGTTGGAGCTTCAACCATCATTTGGAGAACCAACATTTGGAGCTTCCTAGTTCAACCTCGTTCCAAGTATTGGAACTATGCTTCAATGGGAGCTCCAAATTTTGGTTCAAGATTTCACCATCTTACGGTGGCAGATATTGAGCACCAAAAAACAAACTTTTTTAGTTCAAACTAGAACAAGATTTTTAGCAGTGTAGAAATCTACGATTCTTTAAAAAGAATAAATTTTGTTTAGTTGTAGAATAATGCAATTTAAAAATATTGCCTTTTTTGCAAAAAACTGTGGACCAAGACAAATTTTATTGAGTTTTGAACAGACTTGGCCACATCGAGAAAATGATTTTCATACGGGATGATTCAATCGGGGCTGAATATTTTGGTTCGTGAAGACTAGGAAGAATGAAATGAGTCCAGGCTTTGTACGGAAAAAATAAGTTTGGCCCTGCTCGGCCTGATTTTTCAGGGAAAAAGTAAGGTCCGGCCCGGTCCGGAATGAATAATGACTAGACCCGGCCATGCTCGAATGCCGTTAATGAAAGTCGGGCCGAGGTCCAGCCAGTGCAGATCTCTACTCAACCGAGTTTTTTTTTTTTTAATTTTATTTTTTTAAGTTATTGTGTTTACGAATAATATACAATATTAGTGCATATGTATAGTTTTAAGTATTATGTATTTTTATAATGGATTCCTTAAGATTTTTTTAAAAAATAAGTTAAAGAGAATTTTTTTTTAATTTAAATTTTTTTAAAAACGTTCAAAATTAGTATTTGTTAAACATTTTTCTTGTTAAATTTTCTATAAAATACATTATTATTTTTTTTTCATCGCGTCTCCTAATTAAGTGTTCATTAATTTTATAACGGCGCATTCCTTGATTTCCAAACATATAGTCCGAAAAAACTGTACTTTAAAATTTTTGCATAAATATGTATGTAACATTCTTTATAAAATATTTTCACTATATAATAAAGTAGGTTAAGAAATATTCCTATTTTTTTTTAAACTTAATCTGGCCGCATTTAATTTTATCGATTTTTACTTGGGTCCGGTCCTAAAAATAGCTTGTGGAAATATTGAACTTGAATGCGATTGCAATTCGTGTATTCAACAATGACAATAATGAGTCTTATGAGTTTTATGGAAGGAAAAATCATTCTACTTATTAGTTCGCCAATTTGTGTATTATCCAGTTTGGCTTTTCTCCAAATCCTTAACAAGCGTAAAGAAAAAATATTACAATAGATGGAAATCAATGTATCTCGTAAAAATGACGATACCAATATTTTCGAAATAATGTTTTAATTATTCAGTATTTAAAAATATGTTTATTCATATAATAAAAACCATGTATAAAGTTTGTATGCATCAAGAGATTCATGTGATTTTGATGTTTTAATACCAGAAATTTTGTAAAGTGCTGGTCGCTATAACTGAAGATAGTATTTTTTTTCGTTAAATAAAGCAAATATTACTTTAGAAAAATTCTGGTAAGAAGTTCTTGAAGCGTACAAATCCTGCATGTAACCCCCTACACACACATACACACACAAAAAACCCCCTTTTACTGTAAATTAAATTAGAGTTAAATAATTTCGATTCGAAAAGTGATAAATAGTGTGACGTCGTAACTAAATATACTCCACTCTCTGTAGAATTTCACAATTCACTTTAATAAAACCAACACACAGAGTTCATGATGAAAACTATATACATAACCACACTGCGCTATTTACAATTATGTACAGGTACACTGTAAAAAAAAATCTGAAAAAGTTTCCGGTAGGAAACGGGAAATTAGTTGCCCTTTACGGTAAGGAAACTTTTCCGAATCAATACGGTATAAAATCCGAAGAAAAAGGAAGTTTTCCCTTTCTGCCAGGAAAGTTTTCCTACTTGATTCGGAAACTATTATTTAAACACAGAATTAATTCCAGTTTCTTATGAAAATCTTTCCTTGTCTATAAATAAAAGTTTCTATGGAGACAGAAAGAATTCCTTTTCAAAACGGAAAGTTTTTTGGATCAATCAGTAAACTTATCTGTAATAACAGAATATATTCCTGTAAAATAAGGAAAACTTTCCATTCGTACACAGAAATTTCTCGGTAGATCGGTAGAATATACAGAAAGTATTCCTTTTTAAATTGGAAACTTTTCCGAATCAATACGTAAACTTTTCTCTCATGATAGAATATATTCCTATAAATTAAGGAAAACTTTCCCGTTACACTAGGAATAGTTTCGGTAGAACGGAAGTATAGATGGAAATCTTTCTTTATTAAAACGGAAACTTTTCCGCATCGTTCATTAAACTAATCTTGAAAAAAGTAAAAATTCCCCTGTAGAGCAAAAACTTTTTCTTTTCTTTACGGAAATGTATTTTTTTTAATCGGAAAATATTCCAGTATAATAAAGAAACTTTTTTTATGAGGAGTGGATTACATAAGACTGCATAAAAATCGTTTTCTTTTTTAGATACACAAAATCTTAATGCTTTTTAAGAATCTAAATTTTTACTGAACACATTCTGAAACCTTTTATGAGTCTGGTAACTTTTAGTGTATTAAAGATTTAAAATTATGCTTAATAAATATTTCTTATTAAGTTAAATGTCGAATAATTTTAAATCTTTAATACACTAAAAGTTACCAGACTCATAAAAGGTTTCAGAATATGTTCAGTAAAAATTTAGATTTTTAAAAAGTATAAAGTTTTTTGTGCATCTAAAAGAGAAAACGATTTTTATGCAGTCTTATATAATCCGAGAAGGACGAACTCTGTTAGAAATTTGCAACAAGCAGTCCAGCAATTTGACCCTTTTTACAGAAAAAAGTTCCATAACCGTAATTTAACTTTATACTTATCACAATATGATCAAAATAGAGTTTAATTACTGTTGTTTAATTGTCTTTTGTAAAAACGGTCAAATTTCATGAGTAGTTTATTACAAGCTTTCAACAGTGTAAAAACATTGTACAGAAGAGATTTTCACTCGATTCGTTTCTTTTGATTTCCTTTTATCTCACTTTTAATACTATGAAATACAAGGTGATTAAAAATAAATATCCCATCTCAATTTTACATTGATATAACAGAAAATAGTGCACGTTTTTCACCGGAAATAAAAAACAGTAGTTAAAAGTTTAAATTTAATTGACTTGAAATTTCCAATTTAAACACAGTCACACCTAATAGGCTGAAAACGTGTGGGATGAGATTGTACGGTCTCGATACCATTCGTGTTTCTGGAGGTGTCGAACACTTATAATTGTGTTGAATTTAAACTTCCAACTGTTATTTTTTATTTCGGTTGAAGAACAAAAGATTGTACTTTCTTTTTTTTGACAAACTTGCAAAGTTTGGATATTCATTTATAATCAACCTGTATTTTTAATACATATACACACAATCGTAATTACAAATAAATGACAAACAAAATCTAATATTTTAAATCTTTTGAGACAATAAAATATTGGTACATTTTGCATTAGAATGGTCCAATTTGTCAATGTGACAAAATAAAATTTCAATATGATAATACAAGTATAAGAAGAATCAGTTTAATTTAAATATAACTATTTAATTTAGGACATAAGGATTTTTATAGATAAATTGTTAGTGCTTTTTAAATTTGTTTTTAAAAAAATATATTTATGCTAAAATGTATTTTGATTTATGATTATAAGTAATTATATAAAGAAGAATAATTAATTCAAGTGATACATTAAACAATTTTCTAAAAAAGTTTACAAATATAATTACAAATACATTAGTGAAACGGATTTTATGTTCGTAAAACGCATAATCTGCATTTTTTTCTTTTTGTAATTCTGAATGAGTGTATATGTATCATGAATATAATATATATATATATATATATATATATTTAAATACGAAAAAAAGGAAATCAAACTCGTGTCCAAAACAAACCTTTTCATCTCTGGCATGTTCTTACTTGCCTAAAAATACAAAATAAGTTTTGTGCACCTATCGATATTTTTTCACTTTTTTTGGTAAATTTTACTCCAACATTCCAAATGAGAAATCACTTGATCCCAAGTAGTTTAAAGATTATGGAGAAAATTTAGAACTCCAAATGTTAAATTAATTTGTAATTGATTCTAAATAGATTGCAATTTGGATAGTTTTTTCAGTGCAATTCAAAAACCACTAGACAGAATAACTAGTAACTCAGGATTTATAAAAGATAGATTACAGTTAATATATATATGTATATATATATATATACATATATATAAAATCTCATTGTTAGTTCTATTTTTAGAGGAAAAAAACCGCATTTTTTAAATAAATCGCGGAAAAAATAGTAATATGAAGAATTTAAACCTGCAAGTTTGTAACAGAAATAGATTACTAGAAACTTGAAGTATGCATATTCCAAGTAAGTAGTGTATGAGTTATGCTTATACGAGGGGGAGTCCGCAAATAAGTTTCCCCTGGTGTCTGTGGACAGCGGTGTGCATGAAAGTGGAACAGTATAGATAGACATAAAAGATACGATGCAACTTTATTTGTTAACATAAGTACCAAGCACGTTGAGACATTTGTCGTACCGCTTGATAAGCTGCAAAATACCCACCAGAATAACATCAGGGCTTTGCAAACAGACAAGCCATTAAACGTTTCTTCCGTATATGAAACCCAGAGTTTTTCCTCGAGGGCTTTTTGAAGCTTATCAAACGGTATGACAAATGTCTAAATGTACTTGGTAATTATGAAAAAAATAAATATGTCTTATATTTAATGTCGCATTCTATTTTTTGACTTTCATACACAACTCTGATCACAGTCGACATAGCAAACTTATTTTCAGACTCCCCCTCGTATAATTATTCAAATCGCAGTTCGTTTTACATTGATTACAGATAAATGTAACATTAGTAGTTGCAAATGTGCATAGTTCCTAATCTACTAAACAGAGTGACTTCCTGCTTCTATGGTATCGTAGAGAGCATTTATGTAGAAGGCCAAATATGATGGCATAGTTAGGTGTATATATCGAAAATTTTGACGTTTGTTACAATTTCAGAATAAATATGACTTTCTTTTTCACCATTGAATGAAAAAAGACAATTCCCGGAAGAATGGGAATTTCAATTTTTCTCCCTCATATTCCAAGAGCCGACCACACAAAACCCTACGTCATCAAGCACCAGAAAAAATCCTTTAGTTTCTGGTAGAGTAGTCATAGAGGAATCTAATGATCCATGTCTGCCGGACGTGAAGTGGTGCATAAGCCAAAAATTGATACCACTAGTGGTTGACTCGTAGGTTTAGCATTGTGTTTGTCCTACAATCCAAAATATAAAAACATAGAAAACTGAGTGCAGGAAAACACAATGCTAAGTCTACGAGTCTAGCACTAGTGGTATTAATTTTCGACTTATACACCACTTCGCAACCGGCAGACACGGATGATTAGATTTCTCTATTATTGCTCTTCCATAAAATAAAGGATTTTTACTTGTACTCGACAACATACGGTTTATTGCGGTCGTATCTTGTACTGTCATGCTTTATTGAAATTTCAAATCGGTGCATTTTTTAATTTAATTTTCAACTTACTGAAATAAGTTAGGTTATAAATGGTAAAATTGAAATCTTATTATAAAACCTTTGGTTTTTAAATTTTGAGAATTTTTTAATACAGTCACCTTGGATTTAAATAATTTTTAACGTCTTAAAGAATGATAATGTTAAAGGAGAGGATGTTTAGACCTTTAGATGTCTGACACACATATTCGCTCTTTTTGTGTACTTGCCTCCAGTTGTTTGTATTTTAGCAGACAAAGAAGTCACTTTATGGAGTAAATTATTTTGTTTAACAAACATTGTTGTTTGTCAAACATTTTCGTTAATGAAAATGATTTAAATAAAATTCTGAACTTTTTCATTTCAGTTCTATAAATCATCTTAACTTATATTTTCTGAATTTGCATCATAATTTTAATACATATCTGTTTTAGATGAGAATTTTTTCATGTAATAAAGTGAAATTTAATTACACATGTTAAACTTACAAATACAAATGTCATTAAAATGGAATAACACTGATGCAGTTGAAAGAAACAAATCTTCAGTTGTTAATTTTTAATTAACTAACCTTTAAAATGAACGTAAATGCACTTGATTGTAATTTAATTTAAAAAACTGAACACAAAAAATGCTTTTTTGTATAAAATTTAATTAAAAATCTATGCATAACCAATTAACTTATATGCAAGAATTAAGATTAAAATTTATTTGCTGCACGGTAAATCTAAATTAAACGCTTACATGTCTTCATCAAAACATATATGAATATTATTATTTTTTTTTTTCAAAACATGCTTCACACATTTTTTTTTTAAATCTATGTACGATTTTCTAGTTTAAAAAAATCATATTTCCTAAGTATAGAAAAATACTGTTATAGAAATTATAATACTTTGAAATTCACAAAAAATTTCATCATTGAAGCTTTTTCATCACTAATGTTCTAAAATAAGACTTAATTATTTATAAAATTTATACATCCAGTTATGTAAATGAGAATATACATTAGACTTTTCCTAAATCCAATAGTTATATAGAGTCCTTTGCAAATTTATCAAAATGCTATACTATTTCAGATTAAAAAATTCCGTAATGAGCAGAATTGCAAAGATGAGCAATTAATTTTTACACCATTTTTTCTTTGCAAATTCTTGCATCTGATTAACACTTTCCGGCACGGATTAAAATGAGAAATTATCAACTGTCACCCAAATTTAAAAACGATTTTCTTCTTTCTTTTAGAAATTAAGAATTCCTTAACTTAATCTTTCATTGCAAAAGCAAAATTTTGTTCAAATATTATTGGTGCCGTTTGCAAGTTTCGAATTAAAATTAGGTGCCCCGGACTAGGCACACTGTGCCGGAAAGGGTTAAATATAATTGCAATATTAAAAATAATGAGTGGAACACAGAATTAAGAGAAAGAATAAAGATTCAGAATGCCGTAAAAACAGTTTGCCATGCGAAGTAGATTAACGCTCAAATTTTAATGCCCTCATTTGGTCCAAACAAAACAAACATTTTGAAAAGGCACTGGATTCCTTGATTTGTGCATTTCTCTAAATTCAAAAGTGTCCTTATTATGCTTAAATATTTTAAACGATAATAATTCCTAACGATAAAAACAAAAACAAAGAAATACGAGTTCGAATTGACAGACGCATCAAAACACATAAATGCATTCAGCCAAATGTGACGAATTTTAGGGTTACTTTCTTGATGTCACATCCAGCCACCATACGTCATCTAAATTATTTTTCTTTTCCCTGTGAAATGTAAGAATATATGAATATACGATTTTTCTACCCTCTTTTGAATCTATTAGGATCACATTAATTTCTTCCATGCTAATATCTACTGCATTTTATACTGAAAATGCACACAATTTCATTTTAGAATCTGGTTAATTTTACAGAGGGTAGAAAGTTAAAATACATTATTGTTAATTTCAAACAAACTTTAAACAGCTTTTCTTTTAAAAGCAGAATTTTGTTTGTATAAAAATATATACATGTTTATTTCTAAATAAACCAAAAAAAAATTAATAGCAAGGAAAAATGTTAATCATTTTTATGATGTTAAAGATTGCTAAAATTATTGTGTAGAATAACTTTCGAAAGACTCAGTTTAATCTTGCATTCAATTATGTTTTTCATTTTATTAAAGCAGCATAGTCCTTATTAGAGAAAACATATTCTCCACAATAATAATAAGTATTGTTCATTTTCTAGTCAGTTTTTTATTTTTGAATTTTCAGTTTTATTAATTATTCAAGCTAAAAAAAAAAGGTTAAGCTTAATTGGCAAGCAGAAATTGAAATTTTTATTAAAATGCCTCAACACATTAAGAAATATGTACATACAGAAATGGTTAAACATTTTCAATCAGTAAAGAGGTTTTGGGGAAAATTCTCTTCCATCAATAATTTTAAGATTTATAAAATTAAAATTTTTATAAAATCATTCAATGGAGTATGCATAGAACTATCCTGTGACTAAGGCTTCCGTACAGCAACATCTAAAAAAAAATAAAAAGATAATTTTAAATTGCAGTGCAATACTATGTTCTTTATATAACAAAATAGTATATATTTTTAACCATTATTTTTTTTTCATGAAATACCAGGAAAAATGAAAATATATACTCAAAACTGAATACAAACTGCATTGTTAAATTAGTGGGGAAGGGAAGTACATAATATGACAGAGTGGTCAAATGATCGTCCAATGATATATCAGATCTAGAGATCAGAATAAATTATAAATGTGTACTTGAAAAATATAAAACTCAAATCGAGTTCCGAGTGGAATGACACTTAACACCTTGCGTTTCATTTACGAAGAATAAAACTATTTACTTAAAAGCTGCAATACGATTTTATTGAAATTTTCCCGTTATAAAATTAACTGGTTTTTAAAACTTAAAAACCAAAAGATGTTAAAAATCATTTGTAAAAATAGGAAAGGCTCCTAAAATCTTTCAATCGCTAACGCATATTTTAAAGCTAAAGATCTCAGGGGCTTTTTCCTGTTTTTACAAATAATTAACATCTCTTGGTTTTTAAGTTTTAAAGACCAACAGTTAATCATATAACGGGAAAATTTTAATAAAATCGTATTGAACCTTTGTAGTACATAGTTTTATTTTTAGTAAGTTACAAAAGTATCCTTTGAGGGAAAGGTAAATTTAGGAGAACAGGAGGCTCATAACATAAAATTGTGATAAAATAGCTATCGAATAATATGTTTCATGAAGGAGTCGGAAAAAGTTTTCCCGGGGGGGGGGGGATAAATTGTGGCCAAAGGGCTCTCCGTCGCCAGTGAAATATCACCTGGCTCTTACGGAGGTCAGGACTTAACTGGGAAATAAAATAAATGGAGAAAGCCCTAAAAAACAAAGAGGATCAAAATAAAAGGGGTAATTTATTAATAATTTACTAGATACAGGTATTCATAGATACATAGTTATATAGAAAGACATATAATTTCCACTTAATAAAGAAAATAAGAAGTTACCTATTGCAGCCATTCGGAGGGAAGCAATTCCTGCAAATTTCGATACGTTTGCACGGATCATGATTCTTAGATACCAAAACTACATCCAGTTAAAATGTTGAATTTATATAAATATTTATAACCCTTTATTTGTCATAAGATAATATTTTTATTTATAAGGTAAACTATTGATAAACTATACCTGTAAAATATGGGCCGTTATTTATTTTGATAAATAGTATGTACCGGAGGGCCCAATCAAAAACACACGCCTAAAATGATATGTATTGTACAAATTGCTACGGTTTTAAAAATGTGTTCGTCCCCTCTCCACCCTCTCTTTGGAAATTTTTTTGCTAAATAAAATTTATCGGGTTGTGCCCAATATGTGACAGCTTGATAGGGCTACAATACGAGAAACTTTGAAAATTAGGGCTACATTTCACAGATCATTGGGGGCTGTGCAAATATAACGTTATCAACTTTTTGGTATCTTTGGACCCACTCCCCGCCTTCGAAATCATGTTATCATCCCTCGAAAACCTCTCTCCCCCGCTAATAACATCGTTATCAAAGTGTAAAATTTTTTTGATTTCTAGAATTTTTCTTTTATTAGAAATGATATACAAAACTGGTTACATTTAAATTTTGCATAATTTTATTATTCAAATGAAGATCAGATAGTAAAATATCATTTTGCATATGAAAAAGCTTCATATTATATAATACTTAAAGGAAATAGTTATTATTTAAAAGTATTTTATAATAGCTTTCTGTTATATAATACATTCAACAATAATGAGTAACAATAATTCAACAATAAGGCTTGCTGCACTTGCCCAAACCGGAGGAGGGGTGAGGGGCAGATAGAAATTCTTATCAGCAAAACAAGTGAGCAACATTCCTTCTCTTTTCCTTTTGTTTATTTGTAAACACAAGCTTCATTTCAAATGCGCTTCACCTATGGTTTCTCGAATCGTGAATACACTATATGACCAAAGATGACCGGCCACTTGCGATTTTTGACGTTTGTTAAATATCTAGAAAAAAAAACAGGAGGAAATATTCTGAAACTCCAGGTATGTAAACAGGTACAGGTCATGTATTTCCGTGAAGGTTTTTTCTCGAAATCCTTTAAGGGATCGCCAACAAATTATAAAAGAACGAGGATTTTTTGGATAACCTTGTCAAAACTAACGTAACTAAAGCGTTCACACTGCAGATTATGATTAAGGGGCGCACTTTAATAAACTGTTTTCATTTTTATGAGGACAGCAAGTATATTGGAAGAGAAATTAAGATTTTTATAAAAACAGTCCCAAATTTCTACAAGTTTTTTCCTTTTACTTTACAGAGTTCTTAATATAAAAAATTGCTCTTTTCAGAAAATATGACAAATAAAATTAAACACAGTGTATTTAGAACCCTGTATTTAAAATTAAAAAATAATTAAAGTTGTATGAAAAATGAATAGGTTTATTAAATAATGTTTCACTACTCATGTGTGAACGCAATCAAAATATAAATTTGCATAATATGTTAGCTAAATGTATGTAGCAACTTTTTGAAAAGTCTTGAAAACATAGCTAGGAAATTCTAAAAATTATCATCGATAGAATAAGCTCAAAATCCGTTATTCCCAAAATATATCAAAAGACATTTGGGGCTCTATCCATATATCTATAGATTAATGCCAATATAGCATACACAATATTGCACGTACTACTCTTTGGACACAACTCCTCATCTTTTTGTTTCATTTTGGAAATAAGGGATTTTGAGCTTATTTTATCGACCGTAATTTTCAGACTTTTTAAGCTATGTTTTTGAGACATTCACAAAAGTTGCTCTGTGCATTTAGCTAACACATTATGAAAATTACTTTTTGATTACATTTACGCATTCGCAGTGAAACATTATTTAGTAAAACTACTCATTTTTATCTGATTACAGATATTTAATTCTGATTACAGAATATTATGTACATTATTTCTCATATGTTCTGAAAAGAACATATTTTTTTTTTTTTTTTTTTTTTACATTAAGAACTTTACAAATCTTAAAACTTAAATAATAAATTAATAAATTAAACGTTGGCAAAATTTGGGGCTGTTTTCATAAAAAACTTAATTTCTCTTCGAGTATACTTGCTATCCTCAGAAAAAATGAATACAGTTTATTAAAATAAGCTACTTAATGATAATCTGTAGTTCAAACACTTTTGCCACCTTAGTTTTGACAGAGATCCCAAAGTTCTTTTTCCTCCGTTCTCTTTCAATTAGTTGACGGTCCCTTATGGATTTCAAGAAAAAATCTTCGCGTAAATATGACCTGTACCGATTTTCTTTTTTCGTATCTGAAATTTTACACTAATTTCTTGTGCATTTTTCTAGATATTTAACAAAACGTCAAAAATTGCAAGTGGCCGGTCATCTTTGACCATATAGTGTATATATACATACACATATGAAGAACAATAGGAATGTGAAACGTTGGGTATTCCATATTTTAGAATTAAATAATTTTATAATAATTAAGTGATTTTAATTATAACATAGTATTTTCATAAAAATAAACAGCAGGTATTTAAAAAATTGTAGTCAGCTGTGCAATCCCAAAAGTTTCTTCTGTCTTATGCATATTAACACTTACTGAAAAATGCAGCATAGCAACGCCACCGATTAGGTGGTTTAAACAAAAATCTACTCAGTAACAACGTATGTCAACTTATTACTGAATCTGAAGTTTGCTGAAAATCTGGACATTAGTTTTTGAGATAGAGCTATTGCAAAATCTAAAAAATAAATCTGCAAAACAGCGCCACGTGTTGGGTAATGTTCACCAAAACTAATCAGGATAATTTGTTTTCAGTTACTAATTGAATCTGAAGTTTGATGAAAATCCATGCATTAGTTTTTGAGATACATTTATTGTGAAATCTTGAAAAAATGTAGCATAGCAGCACTATCTGTAGGGCGATTTACACCAAAAACTAAACAACATTGCCAGGGAGTAACTGAATCTGAAGTATTTGAAAATTTCGTGCATTTGTTCTTGAGATAGAGCTATTGTGATGATCAGAAATAATGCATCACGGCAGCTCCACCTGTTGAGCGATTTGCACCAAAACGTCATCAGCTCCATTGTATATCAAGTACTAATTAAACATAAAGTTTTGTGAAAATACATGCACTGGTTTTTGAAATACGGCTATTGTAGAAATTGTAAGTAATGCAGCATAACAGTGCCAATTGTTGAGAGACACACTCAAAAAACTAATCAAATCTAGTTTATATCAACGTTTGACATAATCTAAAGTTTTGTGAAATTCCGTGCATTAGTTCTTGAGATAGTGCTAATGCAATAAATACGAATAAAGCTCCATGGCAACGCCACCTATTGAACGATTTGCACAAAACGTAATCAAGACCATGTTATATCAAGTTCTAACTAAATCTAATGTTTTATGAAAATCCATGCTCTAGTTATTGAGATATGATTACTGTGGAAATTGTGAATAGAGCAGAATATCAGCGCTACTTGTTGAGCGATATGCACCAAAAACTAATCAGATCTAGTTTATATCAAGATCTAACATAATTAGGGCCGTAGCTAAGGGGGTGCTATGGGTGGCTCAGCCCCCCTGGAAAAGATTACAAGGTCACTAAATGAATCTCTGTTCCGAAAATTCAAATGAAATTCTGTTTAAAAATCTAATTTAGTTTTGAGACCTTTTCACAGTTTTGCAGAATTACAAAATGGTATCTAAAATAAGTGTTTTAGCATTCCTTCATCCTATTTGTACATAGAAGCTGACATTATGTTTAATTTTGCACCAGTTATATACTCAAAATTTTCATCATCATATACTTTTCTTAATATAAAATGATGTTATTACAACAGTTTAATAAGAAACATAGTGCCTACAGTGTGAATATGCATTAATTTATCTTTCTGCGTCAGAGAGAGAGAAAAAAAATTATGCCCCCCCCCTACATTCTCTTAAGCCCCCCCTCCCCCTATTGTTCACATCTACCTACGGCTCTGAACAGAATCCAAAGTTTTGTGAAATTTTGTGAATTAATTCTTGAGATAGAGCGTACACAAAATTTTTCTCACACCATAATAATTTTTCTCACAGACAGACATTTTGTAAAAACATGTTATTGGGATTCTCTGATCACTAAAACGTATAAATCAGTCGAAAACCGGATTTCGGAAATTTTCACTAATTCAATACTTTCCTCTTGTAAAGATGGAAGAAAGTAAAAACAAGTCGTTGGGGGCCACCGTAATACTTACTCATCATGGATATCTATACTAATAAAATAACAAATCGCTCTGTCTAACTACGGCACGTACGAGGTTCAGTTTTTTTGTAAAGATTCTCCAAATCCTTTCCTAATGTACCTGACCCTCAGAATTTTAAAATTCTAATAATTAGATGAGAAATTAATTAAAATCCCCAAATTAGAAGAAAGAAAAAGTACTCATAATTCAATAAGAGCATTGATTTTTATCAAATCACAGAATATTTCTTCGAAAACTCAAAGAAAAGGAAAAGGGTTAATGTAAATACAGGGTTGCCATGGCGATGAATGTACTAGGCTTTTTAATAAAGGGCTGTATTTTAAGTTCTTCTGGGCTTAAAAACTCAAAAATTAAACAGCTACATGCAGAAAAAAATTCCCTTTCAGAAATTCTAAAAATTATTTTCATATTCCTGTAAATAGTTGAAAATCCGTAAAAATTCATTTATAAAATTTCATTTTATTTCCATTCAAAGAAACAGAATCTCCATAAATCTTTTTGAACGAGAGCAGGTGTTTTGGAATGCAGACAGCTGGGCGTCAGATAGTAGTAGCATTTTTAGACGACCTGTAAATATTTTCGAATGTTAAATTTATAAATTAAATTTTTATCAATTCAGATGAAGAATTTTTCGCTGATTTTAAATATGTAAATTTCTTCGCAGTCGCTTAATTACAACCTTATATATTAATTATTAATTCGTTACTTGGATGACTTGCTCTATTTAAAATAAGTTTTTCGAAACCAAAAATGATTTTTAAATTATGATTTTTTGTTATGCTGCCGAATTTTTAAAACTGCACCATTTAGAGATTTTAAAGATATGCATAGAGCAATATATTTAAACGCTGTTTAATAATATCTAAATTTATAAGAATACAATTTTTTTAAAAATAAAAAAGTCGATTTAAAAAAAATTAAAATTAAAAACAAAAAACCTGACAAAACCTTTTGGAGCTTTCAGATAAATATTATAACATAAACTAAATATTTTAAAGAGTATCGAACATCAAATATAGGGCGAGAGGATTTTTTAGAGGGAGCGGTCAAATATTTAAAATGATATCGTTTTCTACTATTTAAAATGCGGACTTTTCACTAAGCACTGAGATAAATATTACTTATTAAATACAAAACTTGCAGATAGTTTAAAACACATAACATAGATTTTAAAGAGTAAGGGACGTCAAATTATGTGCAGGAGGGGTGGGGGATTATTAATTTAGGGAGAGCGTGATCAAATATTTAAAACCGTACCGTTTTAGATGTGAATTTTTCAGAGCTCTGGGATAAATAATACTTAGTTAATATGAAATTTTAAAAGTGTACTTACTCCTATTTTCTAATAATAATTTCATCAAATATCTTTCTTAAGTTTACTAACAGTTTTGTTAAGAAAAGACTTCGCCCCCTGGTTCTGGAATATGAAACTAAAAGATTCCAGACCTCCCCCCCCCTTTTTTTTTGCCGTGTGTGCGAAGCACTTCTGCTAAACGGTACCGTAGGCAGCCAGCATTCGTTTCGCGATTTTTTTTTGTTTTAATTTTTGTACTACAAATTTTAGGCTTAATTAAGAATATTATTACCGGCCCGGACAACGCCGGGTGGCTCAGCTAGTACATAATATAATATATGAAAATAAAACATGTGTAAATTATTTATAAAATGTATTGCAATTCCAAAAAACAAATTTAAACGTATATTTAAATATTTTTAATATACATAGTAATGCTCTATTAACTAATTGCTGATGAACCAATTTCGATAAATTATATAAAACGCCAACTTACTCAAGTAGTACGAATTGCATAAAAGAAACATCCTTATAACTCCAAAAATTTTAATCATATTAATTCCCAATTAAAATCTATCTTTAAATTGAAATTTGAATAAAATACAAGGTCATGAAAAATCAAAGAACGTGGAAAACAGGATTACAAATATCTCGACAATTAATTATCCGATAGACTTTATTATTTCCTTTTATGTCCACTTCTTAAAATAACAAACTTCGAAAAATTTTATATACCTTTCATCAGAGCGAATATTTCGAGAGTCCGAAACAGGACTGTAGCCAGAAGTGAACAATAGGGGGGGGGGGGGCTCAGGAGAATGTAGTGGAGTCTCATAATTTTTTTTCTCTCCCTCTGCCCCAGAAAGATAAATCAGTGCATATTCACAATGTAGGTGCTATGTTTATTATTAAACTGTTTGTAATAACTTCATTTTATGCTATGAAAAACATATGATGATGAAAAATTTGAGTGTATATCTAGTATATTAAACATCATGATCGCTTCGTATGTGCAAATACGATAAATGAGTGTTGAAATACTTATTTTAGATACAATTTAGCAATTTTGCAAAACTGTGAAAAGGTCCTCAAAAGTAAATAAGATTTTCGAACAGCACTTCCTTGGAATTTTCGGTACAGAAATTCATTTAATGGCCATGGAATCTTTTCCAGGGGGGGGGGGGGCAAAATATTTTAGGGGGCCTGAACCGCCCATAGCAAACCCTTAGCTACGGCCCTGGTCCGAAAAAAATAGTTCTAGATAATCGAGGTCACTGATATTAAATAGGCTTTGCCCCATTCTTACATACTAACTACATACAAAATTCCAAGTCTCTGTCTCGATTTGTTCGAGAGATGGAGCGTTTAAAGATAGACAGACAGACGTAGGACAATTTTTTTTTTCTAAAAATTTGTTTTTCGGAATCTTCAGCGTCTAAAACGGGTAAATTCGTCAAAAAAAATCGCTTTTCAAAACTATTGCAAGATTTACACTATACTACGCATGATGGGTAAGTAAAAGATAAACATATTATTTTGTACCAAAAATCAATTTGTACAAATAAAAAGAGATAATTCTGAGTTAATCAAAAATGATATCGATATCAAAAGACAACCCCTCTCTCCCCCTAAAAATATCTTAGGATATCATATGTCAGCCTCCCCCCCCCGTTCCCTAAAATGATAACATTATACTTGCATGCCGCCTTGTCATGTCCATTTCTATCTTTATCTCGTTCCTCGCTAAACCGTTCTCGCTTTCTATCTTTTTTTTTTTTTAATTTTGCAAACAAACCCCCAATACTAAGAATATAAACAAAAATTTCTACATATACCCAAATATAAACATGGCATTAATAATATACAAAGTAATTAAAGTACATAAATATTAGTACTTACCAATTCAGAAGAAAAGCATCTGGATTTAGAAAATAAAAACTTCCATCTTCAACAAAATGGAGACGGTTCATGCAAGCACAATTAAAAACAACCTTCTTCTGTTCTATTTTCTGTTAAATCACGTGATACCTTCTTTAATCACACGTCGCTGGGCCTGCGCAGAACATTCAAAGAATACTAGATTCCGTAATTCGGAAAAGTATCTGATTCAAATAGTTTATCTTTCTGATGTTAAGAAATTTTTCCATAACCGTTTGGATTCTTTTTCTGATCGTTCGTTTTCCGTATCGTAATGGAAACTTTTCCTTTAGGAAGAAGATAATGGTTGATTTTTTTTTACAGTGTATATCCATTAGGAAAATGCACTTGAAAATATACTGCCCCTTCCGGGCATGAGGTTTTGAACACCCTTTACCGATGTTCTTTAAAACCTGCACTATCCACGGCTCACACCCGAGCCCGCCGAAAAAAACGTTCTTTCTTTGCTGCACACCAGGCAACAACTGAATCCCTTCGTTTTAGTTCCATTTCAAACAGAAAAGTTACTTTCAAAAAAATCTCTTTAAACATGAAAAAATCACGGAGCGGACCGTTTCCAGACCTCATGGCACTAGGCATGGAACGTCATCACAGACTTATTGGCGTCGACATCCCGGAGCCGGGCGATATCACAGCTCCTTCCCCCTAAAGAGATTTTCATCGGGTGCATACACCTATGAAAATTGAAGATTAGGAAGACGGCATTGAGCCCCTCGTCACTCCCGACACGCCAAACCTGAGAGGTCACAATACGAGAACACTATTAAAATAAATGCATATTAATAATTAAAAAAAAACTTACGATTAAATTTTACTAAACACAATGAGCTACTCATCTGAGATATCCATCTGAGCCGAAAGAATGGCACAGTACTATTCTCGAATATGCAACATAAAGTTCTATACTAAATAATACACAAAATTAATACAATTAAATAAAATTCAATATATGTAAAATAAATATAAATGAGTGAATTCAATAATTGGATTTTAATATTTACACACACTATTACTCAGTTCTACTCAGTCCATCGGCATTCCCGTGAAGCCTTCCCGGTTTGTGCTTAATCTCAAAATTGTATGCCTGTAAATATAATGCCCACCTAGTCAATCTAGCATTTTTCCCCATCATTGTTTTAAGATAGGTCAAAGGATTGTGGTCTGTTTGTATAACAAACCGCTGCCCATCCAGATAATGATTCAGCTTTTTAAGACCATATACAATCGCTGCTAATTCGCGTTCAATAGTGCTGTAGTTCTGCTCTGCTTTAAAAAATTTCTTACTTAAATATAAAATGGGATGCTCTTCCCCATCTCGAATCTGCGACAGAACTATACCAGCACCATATAAACTTGCGTCGGTTTGCACAATAAACTCTTGTTTATAATCGGGGGCATATAAAACAGGACTCTGGGTCAACCTCCTTTTTAATTCCTGAAATGCCTTTTCACAATCCTCATTCCACTCTATCTTTTCTTTTTTTACTTTCCCTTTCAAGATATTAGTCAGGGGAACCGCGATTATTGCATAATCTTTTATATAACGAGAATAGTAGCCCGTCATTCCCAGAAATGACCTTACTTGTGTTTTAGTTGAGGGTGTTGGAAAATCTAAAATTGCTTTAATTTTTACGTCACTGGGGGACCTCTTTCCCGAACCTACCTCATGACCTAAAAACTTCACGCCGTCTTGTGCAAATCTGCATTTTGTGGGTTTCACTGTTAAACCGGCCTCTAATAAGCGCTTTAGGACCTCGGCTATATCCTTCATGTGACTTTCCCAAGTAAGTGAAAACACTGCAATATCATCAATGTATGGCAAGGCAAACGATTCCAGACCACCCAGAACCATGGCAATTAATTTACAGAAGTAGAAAGGAGCGTTCACGAGACCAAACATCACGACCTTAGGCAAAAATACCCCAAATGGTGTCACAAATGCAGCGTACCTTTGGACCCTTTTGGTCAGTGGTATTTGGAAATAACCTTTGGTTAAATCCATCACCGTAATAAAGGTCGCAGAACTCACCTTTTCTACTACCTCCTCTATATTCGGGAGTGGAAAAAATTCCGTTCGAGTCTTGGAATTTAGTATCCTATAGTCCACACAAGGACGAGGATCTTTTCCCGGAACCTCTACCAAAATCATGGGGGACGTAAAATCGGACTGTCCTACCTCAACTACTCCTAAGTCTAATAATCTTCTTATCTCCTCCCTCAAAATTTCTATCTGCCTTGGCGACATTCTATAAGATTTGGCTCTCACCGGCGTTTCATCAACTAATTCTATATCCATCTCTACTAAATGAGTACGTCCTGGGTCCGAAGGAAACACTTTCTTATTTCGCTCTATGACTTCCTTAAAATTATTAATTTGAATTTCTGTCGCCCTCTTCTCTAGTTCACTGTTGTTCACGATTTCCCAAAAATCAATTTGTGTGGGGTTTGGCATGGGGTACGGTATTTCGGCATCTTCTGCCACCTCTTCCGAATCGATATCAATTACCAGATTAACAAATTCCGGCCGCTTATAATAAGGTTTCAATAAATTAACGTGATAGATTGTCGCCTCATTTCGCTTCTCTGGTAAGTCAACGGTGTAATTCGTTTCTGAAATTACTCCCGTGACCGTACCTGGCCCGATCCAATTTACAGCCATCTTATGAGATTTAGAGGTTGCCAAAACTAACACCTGGTCTCCAACCTTGAACTTTCTTATCACTGCATTCCGGTCATACCATAATTTTCGCTTGTCCTGACATTCCTCAATCCGCTTGACTGCCAACTCCTGACATCTTTTCAATCTATTTGTCAGGTTCAAAATATAATCTACCACATTTTGGTCCGTACTCTCGTCATCCATCCAATTTTCATACACCAAAGTGTGGGGCATACGCAAATTCTTCCCGTGAACGAGTTCAGCGGGACTAAACCCCGTGCTTTCATGCGTTACTGTTCTTAAAGCGAACAGTGCCATAGGCAAAACTTCTTCCCAATCACGACCCGATTCGAGACATAAGGCTTTAATGGCTTTCTTTAATGTAGAATGTAATCTTTCCACACAATTGGACTCCGGATGGCAGACTGAGCTATGAGACACTTTTATACCAAATTTTTGAAGGAATTCGGTCGTTAACTCGCTCGTAAAAGACCTTCCTAAGTCAGATTGTACCTCTCTGGGAAAGCCCGTTTTAGACAAAATCTGCAACATAGCATCAATAACGGAAGTGGAAGTAATATCTACTACCGGTATGGCATCCGGATACTTAGAAGCCAGGCAAATGGATGTAATTAAGTATTTGTTATTTTTATTACTAGTTTGTAAGGGACCTACCGCATCCAGATTTATCTTAGAAAAACATTCGGAAATTATTGGTACCAGTTTTAAAGGGGCCTTACGCTTATCTTTATTACTACCCACCTTTTGGCATGGATCACACGTTTTTACGTAATTTTCAATATCTTGATAACAATTTGGCCAAAAGTAATACCTAAGGACTCTATCCTTTGTCTTTGTCGTACCTAAATGTCCTGATACCTGCTCATGACACAATGCTAAAACTTCTCTACGATAAATTTCCGGTACACATAATTGTACTTTCTCCTCATCTGTCCTTGATTGCGACACCCGTACAAGCTTATCTTCCCTAATACAAAATTCTTTATCATTAGAGTTTTTAGTTTTCTCCCACAACTGCTTAAGTGAAGGGCAATGTTTCTGCTCTTCTTTAAATTTCTCCGCTGATACATTAACCAAACCGGTCTCCGTCTCTAACTTTTCAGGTATAACCATCCCTTCCTCCTCTTCATTAAACTCCACCTCATCTTTATCTCCATCCTCCAAATCCAGTCCATTCTCAACTTCAACCACGGATATCTCCCTTTCACGTTCCCGCTTCTGACTGCGCGTCATTACAGCATTTAACAACACAGGATTACCTTTTGATTCCTCAATAAGTTCAGCTGTCTTGTTTCCCAGCAAATAATAACCTTGCTCTAATTCTGTCGGTATCACAGCTGCCTTAGTAATCACCATTCCAAAATCCCCTTTAATTGTAACTCTAGCCAAGGGCAAACATTTACATGCATTATCTAAGGGTTGCTTTATCCACGTTACTTCCCCAATTAAATCATCGTTATCTATCCAACTACGGTCACAAAGATCAATTCCAGCCCCTGTATCCCTTAAATAATTTCGTTCTATCCCATTAATTTCTGCTTTTTTCAAATAAGGTGTAAAACACTGTCCTAAACGTACACCTACGTCCACGTGACTGACTAAATCTCCAGAACTTTTGCGTTTTAAATCCGGGCAATCTGGCCTAATGTGCCCTGAACGATTACATTGAAAACAGATAATTGGTTTTTTTCTATCAAATTTATCTTTATTCCCAAAATCCCTACGCACATTATCTTTTTTATCAACCCCACCTGATTTAACTACCTGATCCCCTTTACTTCTAGCATTATCTTGCCCATTCCTATCCCTAAAATATGGTTTATTATTCCACGTTTTGTTATCAAACTTCCTAACATTCCCTCTCACACTTTCAAATTTATCGCATTTTTCTGCTAAATATGACGCTGTCTTAATCTCGTCCCACTCATCGAGGAATTTATCTTTAATCGCAAAAGGAACTCTACGCTTAACCTGCTCTGTGAGCATTAGTTCTTTGAGTGATTCAAAATCATTTACTTCAACAGTTTCTAACCAGTATTCTAAATACCCTCTTAATTCATAAACAAGCTCAGTCCATAACGCACCTGCCTTCCTTTGATGAGTCTCAAATTTTGTTTTCAGGGCCCCTGCTCCTAATCTGAATCTCTTTAACAAAACATTCTTGATATGCTGGTAATCATCCCTTTTTTCTAAGGGTTCTTTTACAATAATTTCAGCTACCTCTACAGGTAACAAAGGTATAAGTTGGGAAACGTAATTTAATTCTCCTAAATTTTCTTTTGACGCCTGACTCTCAAAAATCATAAAAAACAAGGTAATATCAATTAATTTAGGGTCAAATTTTGGAACTAAATCCTTTAAACTCACTCTTTTATCTTTATTTTCAGCCGTTACAGAATCAGGGGAAACTAAGGAGTTACTATCTGCACTGCATTGTAATCGCAGTTTCTCTAATTCCAATTGTCTATCTTTCTCTCTTTCTAACCTTTCCTGTTCCGCTAATTTATTTAATTTTTCCTGTTCTGCTAATTTTTCCCTTTCTTCTAAAATCCCTTCTAATATATCTTTTGCAATTTGTTCATCATAATCAGAAGCTTTCAAAATTGCCTGAATTAAAGGCACTTTTTTAATGTCAGCAGATATTTCGGTATCAAACTCTGCTGCGAGCAAAAGCAATACATCTTTATTTTGCCTATTCAAGAATGAAGCCATAATCAAACTCAGAAAAATATCTCACTACAAAAAAGTAAATACAATTAGAAAATATTTCTATAACTTTCCTGAGCACAATAGCATTAAAATACCAAAGAAAAACAAGATTTTTTTTCTTTTTAACTAAGTAACACTTTTCTCTAATCACAGTAAATAATTAAAACCGTAACTAAAGTATTCATAAAAAAATGCACAATAAAATAATAAAGACTTAGTACATTCCTTTACTTTATTAAATCACATTGCTTTAATTGCACTACGAAAAAGTCAATAGTAATTTCAGTAAATTCAACTTTCTAATTTAATAAACTTTACACTGTAAAAAACAATTAAGTTCATAACCGTATTACTTGTGTAATGAAAATTACTTTACTTTTTATGCAAAAAATAAAAATATATTTAAAATACTTAATATATTCTACTTTTACACTTCTTATTTTGTTTTACTTTTAAAACAAAACAGCAATTAGCAAAGAATAATAATAATAATAAATCACGAAAATACTCTTGTGCAATAACCTTTAAAAAAAAGAAAACAAAACGAAACACGCTATTTTAATTTTCTAACATTTAAGCGTATGGCATTGAGACCTCCCCAAAATTCAGCGCGCAAGAGAAACAATAGGGACTCACCGTTCGATTCTTTAATATTCCGAGCAGAAATTCATAATCTTCGAATGCTGATTTCAATGATCGACACAGCTTTTCAGTCCGCCTTCAAAATAATACAGCAGAGACGATGAGTTCGCGGAACTTTTGATATCAGTTCCTGTATCCCACCGCTGCCACCAATAATTTTTTATATTTTACTAGCTGTGACGTCGTAACTAAATACACTCCACTCTCTGTAGAATTTCACAATTCACTTTAATAAAACCAACACACAGAGTTCACGATGAAAACTATATACATAACCACACTGCGCTATTTACAATTATGTACAGGTATATCCATTAGGAAAATGCACTTGAAAATATACTGCCCCTTCCGGGCATGAGGTTTTGAACACCCTTTACCGATGTTCTTTAAAACCTGCACTATCCACGGCTCACACCCGAGCCCGCCGAAAAAAACGTTCTTTCTTTGCTGCACACCAGGCAACAACTGAATCCCTTCGTTTTAGTTCCATTTCAAACAGAAAAGTTACTTTCAAAAAATCTCTTTAAACATGAAAAAATCACGGAGCGGACCGTTTCCAGACCTCATGGCACTAGGCATGGAACGTCATCACAGACTTATTGGCGTCGACATCACGGAGCCGGCCGATATCACAATAGAAACAAATTTGTTGTCTCATAATTATGAAGATATTTTATATATTTTTGAACTATCGTCCAATAATAGATCTTATTTTTATTAATGTATGTAAATAATTCTAGCTGGCAAGCTGTTCAATAAATTGTGTAAGTATTCTGGCTGGCTCATTATATCAAACCAACTTCGTTCGAATTCTGTTTCAATTCAAGGGCGTTTAAAAATTGTCTTCCAGATGCATATCGATTGTGAACGAGAATGTTCCAAAGATTTTCAGCTGGATTTAAAATCTTGTCTATGTGCCACACCACGGCATTAACATTGTCATCAGCAAACCATTGTGAGTTATGATATGTGAATCAATGCATTATCCTGTTAGTACATATAATTCTGACCACCAAGAGTTTTACCAATTGGCAAGAAGTAACTATTGAAGACGCCTGTATATTCTTTAGATGTCTGTTTACCTTCCAGAAAAACAATATCTTTAGTTTTATTAAAAAATAAGGCGCTCCAAAACATCACAGAACTCCCCCCACACACCCTTTTTGCCTATTGGAGGGAGTTTGAGGTTGACGTCTTAAATCATGCCAGCAGAAATTCAAACCATCTGAGTCATCCAAGTTAAATCTCTTTTTATCCGAAAAAATGACTTTCATCCATTTGTCCGTCTAATACGTATGGTCTTTAGCCCGGAACAGCCTCCGTTCTTTGTGTTCTTTTTTCAATAGAGAGAATCTGTTGTGATGAATTTCATTCCCACGCTTCCAAAATTACCCCCCACGTCGGGAAAGTCCGGAGAATTTTCAAAAGGAGAAATACATCTTTCTCCACTCTCAAAGTAGACATAAGAAAGTCAGCCGAATTTCATAGAGCACTTAAAGTGAACTCTTCGACTAATGCATATGGTCGTTCCGCCGATTTTAGACCCCACGGAAGATAGACCTTTGAAGTGTTGAGAGAGACCGCTATGGCGATGATTTCCACAAGTAGGAGAAAGATATTTCTCCCGAAAAGGCGACCGCTGTGCAAGAGTGAAAGAGGCGGGTCATCCCGAGGGATGATGGATAAGGGAAAACGGGATAAATAGAGCGAGGAGATGCTCTAAGGAACTTGTTCTGTTCGGATGCTGAGCGTGGAGACGGAGTAGTTGGCTCCTCGGACACAGAGAGTAGTGACCAGTGTCTTACTCTCGGAAACGAATTAGTAGGCAGCTAATGCCTATGGTAAAGGACTTGTGGAGAACAACTCCGGATAAACTTTTATTATATTAACGAGTGGCGCTAAAGCCATCTCAAACGGTATTAACGAGTGGCGCTAAAGCCATCTCAAACGGTGTACGAACAATCTTTTCAATCTGTTGTGGAGAACCCATCTTTTATTTTGTTATAAGTGGAATAGCTTTCCTTGTAAGAACTAAATAAATTCTAGTGAAATCTGATCCAGCCTCTTGCCGCTATTTTTCGACCCGCTACCACACAACGCCGACTAAAGGTCTTATACTGTACATATGCCAATGCACAGATTTTGAGACCATACCACCAACTCGTTAAGAAACTTGTCAAAGTGCGATCACATACACTGTCTAAGTGAAACATTAAACTCATCACGCAGTTTTAGCTGCAGCAATTTCTCGGAAAGCGGTGTGCGATTGAGATTTCATACTTGAAACATTTCGTGCAACTCTTTCCACTCCTTGGGGAAAATGTTGCGCTTAGCTCTTCGCTGCACGTAATCTGACCAATAGCGTAGAAGCAGATTGTCGACGTCACTCCTCAAAATGGCGGTCGAAATTAAAACGCCAGGCTGTTAGTATGCACGAGCACGCTTATTTGTATTGAAAAGAAATAAAGCATTTAAGAAATTAGACGCAAGAAATGGCTCTTTATAAGCGATAAGGAGTTCAAATTAAGAAATATTTTAAATGGATGTCACACACCCGCACAGCACACACACAAAGAAGGATCGTTCGGATATTACAAAAAGCAAACGCCGTTCATTTTAGGCGAGAGTAAGGTACAAATGTTCTAAGTAGTAAGTAACCATTCATAAAATTTAAAAGTTATCTTACATTTTGTTTAACAATGTGATTAATTGCAGTGTTAAGGAGTTTTGAATATATATTTTACTGTTTGTGGAAATTTGATAGTGTTTTGTTTATATTTGTCGCCAAATTCGCCAATGTTAGTAAACAAAGTATTTTTTTTTTTTCATCTTGAATGTAATATTACACAAAAATATTAGATGAATGTTATTTCTTGTTATATGAATCTTACAATACATCCGATTACAATATTTCCCAATAGTTCCCGATTTTTAAGAACATTGCACATTTATCCTTTTTATCTTTTATGCACATATCCTGTTAAATTATATTAAATAACTAATCGTATTTTAAACAAACGAATTAGTAACTGGAAAACATTTATCAGTTATACTGTTTAAATCTCTTTCTAAAAGTGTTTTGGAATTTTATTTGACGAATTATTAATGTAAACATTGACTTAATTTCTTTATTATTCGGTACTTTTCGTATGGATTATTGTATAATATTAATATTAAATATTGTAAATATTAAAAAATAAATATTGTAAATAATATAACATTTACATATTGTATTAAAAATTAAATAGTGTAAATAATATAATAGTTTTTAATCATTTAAGCAGCAATTATATTTTCCAATCATTTTTATTCATGCAGTATATCCAAAATTTCTGAGAAATAATTCAGTTGTTCTAGATTATTTATCAAAGATACTTTTTTTCTGTGTGAGGCAGACGTGAAATATATAATGCTCTTTATTGCACTTTCATGCTATATATTTTCAAAATCATTTTTCTTTTTTGAAAAAAAAAAAAAAAAGGGGGGGGGGCTTTGAAAATTTAAAAAAGAATTTATTTCTGATGGGTACCAGAGGAATGATATAATTTTCATCTAATTCAGAGGTCTTTATGTAATGTGTTTTAGTAAAATTAAGAAGCCGTGGGATATCCCTTATCTTTCCTTTTTTTTCTGTTTAAAGTCCTTTTTCAGAATAAATGGAAATATGACTAGTGTATTTCTGCCTAGTTGTATAGTAATATTTTATAAGAATAATAATTATGTTTTTCAACTTTCTGCCAATGGTTAGATACAAATAACAAATTTGCTATTTTTAACATATTTTCAGAGATATGAAAATCGACAAAATACTATCAAAGCTTATAAAAAAGTAAAAATGATCAAAAATCACTTGACATTGCAATTAATATTATTGTTAAGTAAAAATGTAAGATTAATTATTATAAAACTTTTTAATTTTATAAAAAATTTATTTACACAATTGATATTAAACATAAAAAGTATATGAATCAAATTTACTTTTGATTCTTGAAATAATCTTTTTCTTCATACAAATGCAAGCTTATACAGATCAAAAACATTTTTGAACTGAAGATTGGGGTACCATAGCTTCATCTTGTGTGTAATTGATGAAATATTTAGAATGATGCATAAAAAGAAAAACCAACTGCCCCATTCCCTCCATTGTCCCACTTAACCCCACTCTCCCCTATATATATTTAAACATATATATATATATATATATATATTAACAATATATATAAATATAAGAAGTATATATATATAAACATATATATTAACTGTTGTACAATCTATCCAATATTTATTACATTTAAAGTAAATTACTCAAAAATTATCTATTGACTTAAAATCAGCATATGCTTTAGCATTTTTAAAACTAATTGAAGCACTCATTTTATCTTTAAATACGCAAGTTTTAATCCTTTTTTGTCATGTTTTCTTCTTTTTCTGAATTTTTTTCTTTTACTATCTTTTGAATTTTAAATAAAAAATAGAATGCCCAACTATATAAGGGGGGGGGGAATCGTGCTAAAAACTGGATGAGAAGTTACTGTGAAGGTTAGTAAATATATTATTTAGGGGTTACTTATCACGCGAATAATCTCGCTTTCTAATGCTATTCCTATGGAAAAAAATTAAGATATATTGGTTGCATTTCAATATTTTTAATGATTATTTATTTTAATCAATAGCTGAGATCTGTACATAGGCCATTTAATTTTTTTTTTTTTAATTTTGATTGTTTTAAGAACATTTTTACTTTTGAAACCGGTTCCGAAAATAACAATGCGCCTATTAAAAAGTATCTTAAAATAAATAAATAAATAAATGGCCTGTGTACAGATCGATCTCAGATATCCAATGAGATATCTTCATATTTTTTTTTTCCATGGAATCAGCACTAGCGAATGGGACTTTTCTCTTGATTGAACTAGATTCTTAATGACGAAGTATAAATAAAACAATACATCAGTTTTTAATTCTTGCAAAGTGGGGTAACACCACAGGTTTTCTTTTAGCTAAAAAATAAATAAATAAATATTGCTGCTATTAAGGAAACTCAACTTTTTATTTTACACTTATTCATAAATTAAGTAAATCTTCAGAAAAGTATGTCACATTTTCCATACTATCACATTACTTTTTCTCAGGTATTTCGTTTTTGCCATACCTTTTTAAAAGTTCAAAGATTAAAATAGATATGAAACGAATCGAAAAATTAACGAAAATGGTATCAGATTAGATAGCTAACAACGAGAGCTATCGGAATGCGCCAATTGAAAAGCGGTCGACTCGACTATTTATTAGGCTCGGGCCGAAATTTTAACTTTCGGGCCAATATTTCTTTCGTTCGGGCCGGGCCCGGGCCTGGAAATTTCGGCCCGTGCAGACCTCTAGTCGACTCGACTATTTATTGTGGTAACCTTGCTTCCCAAGCTGGGAGAAACTTTCTACGCATCATCCAGCAACCCTTCGTGGCTGACTCCACCTCTTTTGCATCAGAAAATGTTGCAAGTTGTGTCTAAAGTTGAGCTTAAAAACTGAATGTGATCGTGCCTTCAGAGTCGCATTTTTTGCGTCAAAACAAGCCGAGTCTTTGTCGAATTTCCAAATTATTATCTCAAACTTAGATTGAATATTTTTGGTAAAATTTTAAAATTTTATAAATTTAATATATTTTTAAATATTTGCAGCTCTGTTTCTCCCAGCTTCTTCTTCTTTTTTTTTTCTTTTTCTTTTTTTTTTTTTATTTCTTTTTTTTTTTTTACATATTTGAGAAATTGTTAAGCCATTAGCTTTAAATCTACATGTTTTTCAAATCTCATCTTTAGAAATTTCAATGTTTCGAGGCACTTTGTAAGTGAAATAACTTTTGGGTCACTTAACCCTTTCGCAACGGTAGCTGTTTACGAAATTTTTTATGTTTTGTCTTGTCAAAAGTTTTTAAAAACAGAATTTTGTGTCTTATTAAATCGAGAAAATGCTTCGATTAAGTAATTCAAATTTACAGTAAAATTTCAATGGTGAGGATAAAAAAAGGATTTTTAAGCCTTTTTGCAGCACTTATACGTGTCGCTCATTTTTTTAATAGATCATTCGAAAAAAAAAAAAAAAAATGCATATGAAGCAGTTTCCGATTTGTCTTTACATTTATGGGACACCATATGTTTTAAATTTATTTTATTACTCGAGTCGGAAATATATAGATATATATATATAAATTTAAACCCCGATCACAGTTTTATTTCATTGCTCTTAATATGAAGTATAAAATTTAATTTCTTATACGGAATTAAATATACCGTGTTTACTCGTGTAAACAGCGCATGCGTGTATAACGCGCTCCCAGAATTTTAGAATGAAAAATGGCGATTTTTTGTATCTCGTATGTAACGCGCGCCATAAATTTGAGATGCAAGGGAATGAAGGATTAAACGAATTTAAGTAAAGAAAATCGAAACAAATGTAACGTCAAGCTAGAAAAAAAAAATGATTTTTTTTTTTTTTTTTTAAGATTTTGTGTATAGGGAGTGAGTGTCATGATATGGTGACGTCATTTGCGATCAAAGCACTTGAGAATAACTTAAACTTGTAAAAAAAAAAAAAAAAAAAAAAAAAAAATCTGTAATTTTACAACTGTAAAGTTGCAGAAATCTGTATTTTTGCTGAAATTTGATTTGTACACTGTACAAAAACAAACAAAAAAAAAAAAAAAAAAAAAAAGAGAGAGAGAGAAAGATTAATATACAAAACTAGGTCAGGCCCGGACTGGCCAGGTCGGCTGGTCGGCGATCGCCGAGGGCCCCCGATACAAAGGGGCCCCGGAGATGCACTCCCAAAAAGGAATATACTATTTTATAATTACTACTTACATAAGAAAAAATTGAGTATTTATCAGCAATTATATGCGTTTACAATAAAAATTTTAAACAATTGATAGTTTTTTCATAGTAACTTATATAGTTTCGTTGTGTGATGTCGCTGGACAGACGGAAGAAGGCTGCTGACTGATACATCGCCTTTAGTGAAGTGCTCATAGGGTAAAATTCAGAGTGCATCTCGACACTCACTCGGCAATCTCATACAGTATGATTGTAACTAGTGCAGTGTCTCAGTTGTGTCAACATGTAGAATGTGTGCAAAAACGACTGTATGAAAAGGAAAGAAAAAAATGAGAAAATTTTTAAATGTTGAAAAATGTTTTAAAAGTTTTAATACTTGATTAATTAGTTCCACTTCTCAGTCGCACTAGAAGATATGTTGCTCAATGTTTAATTGATTTAGTTTTGTTTATTGGAAAACAAGGCATTGTGTACAGAGGGGATAAAGCAGAAGGAGATTATACGCTTGACTTTGTAGATAACCCTTGTACTTTTCTCGAACTTGTCATGTTGGTTATAAATTATGATGTGTTTTTAGAAAATCATGTTATAAAATATATTGAAGACAACAAAAGAGAGCAGAATGAAAATAGTTAACATAAAAAGTCAGTGGAAAGTTAATTAAAAGGCCGACACGACGAGGCTCTTTGTTGAAAATCTTCATCAACAAGTTAAAAGTTTGCGCGGAACGGGATGTCCATGTCTAATGAACATTCGGCTCGTTTACACTGTCACAATTCACGGCCAAGGCCCGTACAAAAATCAGTTGAAGGACAACCCAGTCCGACTCAGTTTCCACGAAAAAATCAGTTTTTCTTAACATACAATTAAGGTCCTTTTAAAGAAAACTAAATACACATATATATGAAATATTTTATATTTTAGAATAATATTTTTAAATCACGATGTATTTGCAACACAGAAAATACATAATAACATGAATGATTACTTAGAATCCTAAATTTTTCAATATTCAAATAAAGATTCATTATAAAATTAATGTAGTTCAGATTGAAAGAAAAAAAAAGACGGTAAAAAACATGATTAACTTTTAACGATGTATTACAAAAAAATATATTTGCAAAAATATTTCTCGATCATTTATTAGAGCTTCTCTCAAATACAAAGCAGTTAGTTTCTGACGCATTTCTAAATTAATTTTTTTTTTTTTTTGAAATGCATAAGTTTTGCTGTTTGCTCTTATTCAGAATCTATGTAATGGAATGGCGTTTTCCATTTTTTGATAAAGACATTATATCTCTGAGAAATACTGTCAAAGTTAGCGTTTTGTATTTAATTTTTGGAAGCGATAGCATGAGAAAGAAAAAAAAACTTGCAGTCGAGTGGCAAAAATCTTTTGCATTTTGATAATTAATTTATTTACAAAAAATGAAAAACTATTCGATTCCCAATTCCTTCAATAATTAGGCCTGTCAATTTTATTCATTAACAGTTATAAATTAGTCGGAAATTTTCGCGTTATTGAAAAGTGAATTGAAAACTACCTTAAGTTATACTTCCAAAGATTCCGTTAACAGAAGTTCATTATCGCTATTAATATTTTTACAAAGCATAGTAACTGCCCTACATATTCTGAGAACATTTAAGTGCAGTTTTGGCCCAACTCTACTAAATAGAAAAACAAGTGAATATGTGATCTCGGCCTTAGACATGAGTCTGCTGAAAATGTTAAATCCTGCTCTGACACCATATAACTATCCGATGCCAGTCTCTGCAATACACATGTTGTATTTTTGTATGAATGCTGCCAAACTAGCATCGGCTCGTGACGCACATTTATACTCATTCTCGCGAAAGTCATATTCACTGAAAACGGATAATATTTTATCGTCTTTGCTTAAGTTTTTATACTGGGTTGGCAAGTTCGCTAATTTTTTTTTTTTTTATCGGCCCAGCAGTTTTTCTAAACTGCTTTGCCTGTCATACTCGCAGACTATGCTGAATACGGATCTCGGATCAAACCCAGGTCCGTGCAGATCTCTACAGCAAGTAATAGGTTCATTTTTCTGCAACATTATTTAAAAAGAGTCTTATTATAGCATAATATTCAACATTATGGCAGATAATACTCAAGATGTAGCTATTACGAGTTGGCAATTTGCGTCAGCCATGTCCTTCAAAGATAGGTATGTGAAAGACTTTTTTAGGAATAACAGAAGTCTATGATTCATGTTAGTTGGCAATGTATATCAAATATCATCTTGTAAAATCAGAATTAGCCAAGTGTAGCATTGCGTCAAATGTTATTGCTTGTTCAGTTGATAGAGCTACCAACATGAAAGGCTATTGCAACAGTATGCAAGCTCATTTTAAAAAAAACATTATTTATACTTATTGTATGGAAAAGTTATTGAATTTGGTTATAGCTGATTGAACAGTTATATTGTTCAAAGTAGAACACTTATTTGGATTTGTAGAAGAATTTGTTGTTATCTAAGCTCGTCCGCTTAGAAATAACCTGCTGCTTGTAATAGCCTGTATGTCACTTATGAGTTTTTACTAACCATACCTTGTATAAATATCACTTGTGATAGGGTGTTTTCAAAGTTTAAAACAATTAAGAATCGAATTGGATCTACACTGCTAAAAAAAAACACGTTTAAGTGTGTGCTCTTAATTTTAATTAAGACCTATTTAACCTATTAAAACTGCGCAAATACTTACACCAATATGTAACGTAAAATAAAACATCTATAATATAAAGCATTAGACCACAGAGAAAGAAAACTCTACATGAAAATCAAAGTTTATTTACGTCAAAAACTAGAAATAAGAGATAAGTGCAGAAATCGAGATTTTACAGAAACGTATGTGCCAATTTATTAGTTCTAAATTCAGTTACTCAGCCTCAGCTTGTGCTTTGAGAAAAAATAACTTGAAACTCTCACAACAACATGATTTGCCGGAATTCATGACTCGATGTATGACCGAGACAGTTGAATCCGAGCAAACCCAACGATGTGTAGTGGAAGCTTTCGAAATCGCATGAAAATGGCAATGCAAAGCAGTGGAATAGATTCCAAGAGTCGGAGAATGTTAGATGTTGATCAGGGCAAGGTCGATCAGGAGCTATCACAGAAACTGCTAGTCGATATATTCTGTTAACAGCTCATCGAGACGGAGCAGGCAGTGCTATCCAGCTGCAAATACAGTTATTCTTGAACTCAGGACGAAGAATGTCCAATGAATTAGTCTTAAATAATCTTCATCAGGATGGTCTCTATACATGTAAGTCAGTATTCTCTATTCTGTTGTCTACAAGCAACTGTGCGGCCAAAAAATGATGAGTATTTGAACATCGAGACTGGAAGCAAAGCGGTAGAAGTAAAGTTCTGTTTCAAGAGACGATTCTTAATTCTGTATGGATATGATATCTGACGTGGTATGGAGGGAAAGGGATGCTTATAATAATCCCATATTCGTAAACGATCATATTAAAGACGGAGTGGTTTGATGATATGCCCAGGAACCAGTATAAATGGACATATGGGTCTCTATGTCATTCGGAGTGAAGCTTGCACGGTGCAAAGTTATACAGGAGATCTCATGCCGTATTTTACCCTGCAACAATTGCTGATTCCTTGTTTTTCCATGGAAGGTAATGCCAGATCGCGTACAGCTCATAAAAAAAGAACAGCTGACGTCACTGTCGATCGAATAAGTGTGAATGAGCAAGAAACATTTGTACGTTCTTTACGACTCCTAATGTACACATGAGTTAGAGCGATTTGATTGGTCTGCGTTCGACTGGCCTATGATATGATTGACCTACCTAGCCAAGATGAGTCCTACGGCAAAATAGTGGTTGACTGGTAGACTTAGAATTATGTTTTCCTGCACACAGTTTTCCATGTTTTCCTACTTTTGGTCGTAGGACAAACACAATGCTAAACCTATAAGTCAACCACTAGTGGTATCAATTTTTGGCTTATGCGCCACAGTGCTTCCGACAGACATTGATCATTAGATTCTCCTAATACTACTCTTCCATTAAATAAAGGATTTTTCTTGTGCTCGATGACATAGGTTTTTGTGCGGTCGGCTCTTGGACTATCAACACAGTCATTTGGTTCAATGTAACTCATCTCTCAAATACTTTTTCGAACAATCTCTATAAAAGTGGAACATTCATGCAGTTTTATCCGAAAAAAATATTTGAATTAAACTGGCAGCTTGGGATATAAGAAACGAAGTGGTCATCCCGGCAAATAGTTGATGACAGCCAAATGCTTTGAGAGTTAATAATAATAATCTGTACAGTATTTGGCGACTTATAGCCTGCGCCTACTAACATTGAAGTACAAAATTGGGTGCATGTGTGAAGCGGGTATCACGGAACTGTTGATGACAGTCACATGACTTAGGCTTTTATTATACAGATGATACTATTCTCGCTAAATTTCTCGATAAGGGGCCCCTTTTCAGTCTATTGCCGAGGGCCCCCAACGAAGCCAGTCCGGGCCTGAACTAGGTTGTCTAAATCTATAGAAATCTGCAGCTTTACAAATGAATCTAGTTAAATTATACTAATCTTACTAAAATTTTATCTACTACTTGGTTGGTTGGTTGATTTTTGTCGTCCGATTATCTACGCTAATGGGATATAGGACCAGGGGGAGTGCCCTCCGTGGGGGTCTTTCTAAGGGAACCTAACCCGTATTTACGCAAGGTTCGAAGAAAACCACGGAAAACTCCGAACGGTTAGGCCGACAGCCGCGATTGGGTTCGAACCCAGCACCTGCCGTCTACCAGTTGAGAGGTCCGAACCTCTCGGCCACTGGTGGGGCTATCTACTACTTGGGTCGCAGTTAGAAAAAAAGTTCTAGGTTTCCCAGTTTCCTAAAAAAATTTCTTAAGAATTTTTAAACCTTACAGATTTTTTTTATTTATAGTGGAAATCTGTATCTATTATAGGAATTTTTGCTGTTACTTTACATAAAAAGCAGTATCGGCAAAGAATATTGCTAAGTAGTGTTTAAATAATGTTACTACCGCTTTTGAATAAGAAAGTGCAAGAAGTGAAATAAAGATGCTGGAATACTTCTATTCCGTAAGATTCCAGTTTTAATTTCTTCTATGAATACATTTCTTGATTCATAGGTATATCGTGTGATTACAGTAAAAAATATTCCGTGTATAACGCGCACCCAGGGTATTTGTCCAAAATTTTGGGAGAAAAAGTCCGAGTAAATACGGTAATTTCAAAACATCTGTGTTTTTATATTTTGACGCACTGTTATGTTTTCTTTGTTCACTTATTTTACCCAATAGATATATTTTTATCTTAAGAAAGTATTGTAACTCATGTGAAAAAAATGGAATAAGCCTATCAAGGAAATGGGAAATCATAGCATTTCAATGATCTTTCGTATAATCTCAAAGGAACGTTATTAGAATTCAAATACCACGCATTTTCTTATCAGGATCACGAGGTATTCATTCATCTGTCATCCATTTTTACGGTGAGATTTTGATATCAATAGTTTGATAATGCCCAGATTTTCATTTTGAGCGTAACATTCGAAATTGTGCAATATTTTTTAAGTTCGCTTGCATAATATTAAATAATTTTAGTTTCATATTATCTAAATACATAACATGCTTTATTTGGAAGTATGCACATTTTTCAGTAACACTTTTCTTTAAAAAAATACTGCATTAGTGAACCCGTTCGAGGCTTTAGTATGATGAGAGCGATGATCTTTAAGATTATTAAATGATGCATTTTTTCATTTTTTTTTTCTTTAAATTAGGGTTTCGTCCACCTTATGAAAACCTTATAGTATAGCTTCTCTGTCTGTTGTTCGTCATAGTCTCATACTCGGAAACCATTTAAGTTACAGACTCGATTAATATATATATCACTAGATAGAACTGAATACTTCCTGTCCAAAGCTGTAGATAGAAGAAAACAACAAGGGGAGGGGGGCATATTTTCCCTCTCCCTTTCTAATGCATACACGCACAAAAAAAAAACATCATTTATATCCGCGTGTTATAACACGCGGATATAAATGATTAACATACTATATAGAAATATAAATTAGCGCATATTCACATTGTAGGCACTACATTTCTTATTAAACTGTTTGTAATAACTTCATTTTATGCTAAAAAGAGAGAATAGGATGTAGCATGAAAAACTGTAGTGTATAACAAGTACAAAATTATACTTCCTGTTAGCTTCATATGCAAATTTGATGTGCGAGTATTGAAACACTTATTTGCACTTTTTGTACAAATGCTACAGTTTAGAACTTCTTCAAAATTTTGAACGAGCCTCAAAACTAAATTCGATTTTTGAACAGAATTTCATTTGGATATTTGGAACTGAAATTCATTAAGTGACCTCGGAATCATTTACAGGGAAGGCTCAAAATGTCTTAATGGGGAAAAGGGCGGGGATCATCTCTAGCTACGGCCCTGTTTCTGTCATACCCAAATTTTGAAAAGTCTTACATTATTTTAATTATATGAGTTCGTTCTTTTTCGATTTCAAAACATAATTTTAATATCTGCATGTATCGCTGACGCTGAGGGTCCATCGTGTAGTAGTGTGACAGAGAATTCGTCTATAGTCTTCCATACAAAAGATTGCGGTTCGTATTTCTCTGGCGGAACTTTAATATTTTGATTCATTATTATATTTTTTTAAAGGATTTAATTAGAAGAAAATTCCTTTTTTGACTATTTAAAAGGTTTTTTTCTTTTTTTTTTTGTTGCGATGCGGTAATTTTAAAAATACCTTTTATTTAGACATAGAAAATCTGGAATTTCAATCTGGAACCAGTATGTTTATATTTTTTACTGCTGTTATCTACTGACATTTTTGTGAAACAATAGGACAAAATGTTTGATTTTATTATTAGAAGAATTATACTTTTCGGTTAACCGGATACCAGTGTTATGCATACAGACATATATGTGTGGTGAACCGTGTACTTCGATTATGAAGTTATTGGCTAAAATAAATCTAGGTCTAGGAGTCATCATTCAGCTTAATAACGAAAGCCTTTAATCTTGATTAGAGATAACATGGATCGATATATGTACACATGTAATATTTACACATAAATATAAAGAATCATTGACATTTTTCACAGGCCGTCTGTCTGCCTATCACGTTAGCTGTCCCGCCTGCCCATATTTCGCACCGAGGTGTTCGGGCGGCTTTTTTAGACCGTCTGTCTGCATCCGACTTCAGTTTGCGTCTTCCTTAATTCTCATAAGAAATCACTTACGTTAGTTCATCAAATTTTCCGTTGTTCGCGGGTTTGATCCAATCTTCCAGAGCTTCATTATAGAATGTGCTTATTTTGCAGTGCAGAGTTCAATTTTTGTTGCTAGACATCATTGTCGATAGTACTCAGATATGTATATATACATATATATCTATGTATGTATATAAACATGTATATATATATATATATATGCATACGTATAACAGTGATGCCCGGCTAACCGAAAAGTACCGAAGAATTATTCAGATATTGAAAGGTTTTTTCGTTTTTATTTCGATTTTTAATGTATGTTAAAACCCATTTTTTGGCGCCAATTAGTGAGTGTTTTGAAAGTCAAACAATTAATATGGATTTTTCTCAATTAATTGAGCATCTTAAATTTGTTTAAAAAATTTTTTGCTTTTAAAATTTTTATAATTTGTTTATACTTGCGTTAATTTTTTGAAATTGCTGAATTTAGAACTATTTGAATTTTTAATTTTATTTAGATAACTTTTTTCAATATTTTTAATTTTATGTAAAAATATTTTTCTAATTATTTTAAAGTTAAACAATATGGTGCTGTCATTTATGTAAGAATTTAATAATTAATTATCAAATTTGATTTATTAATCTAAGGATAAAGTGCTTTGAAAATGATATTAAACGAAATTCTTTGTGCGATCACATTTAACAACTTCTTCTTGTTAATTAATATATATTTTTTATTTAAGGGGGTAGATCACATTCTGGAGACAGAAAATGACCGTATTTAAAGCAGTACGAAAAACTCTGCAGTGTCTTAGTCAGTGAATGAAACGCAACAGTTTTTTCTTTACTTTGACACATTCGTGTAGTTTGATAAAATATTAAAATGCACATATATTTAATAATGTTAACTAATTAAATCATAACGACAAAATTAGCTTTAGAAAAAGATGAATACTGAAATATGCATTTTGCACACGCAAAATAAATGCAATGTTATTGAAAACTTTTGTGCTGTCCTGTATGTGATACACAGAATTTATGTACAAAAAGTAACATTAAAAAAAAAATTAAATTTACAAACACATACTTCAACTATAAACATATTTCTAGGAAATATGTTTTTCGAAAGACTTCAATAGTTCAATTATTGTGAAAAAAAGTAAACACTGGCGATAAATGATAAATAATTTGAAACACTTTGTAAAATCACCATAAAATGAAAAATAAACTAGGACGCGTTTCAAGCTACAACAATAACAGCTCGTCATCAGCTAAACCAACACGTGTCCGTAAGGGCACAGAGTCGAGATAAAGTGAAAGAAAGAGGAGATTACAAAGAGTGCGACAGGTGGTGCTAGCTGAAAGAGCATAGGTGGAAGGGAAAAGTGTTGTCAAAATAATAAAAAAAGAAAAAAGGTGGAAAAACAATAAAAATAATAACGAAAATAAAATAAAATAAATAATTAAGTAAAGTAAAAGATAAATAAAATAATAAATAAATAAATAAATAAAATAAAACAAGAAAAATTAATGAATAAATTAAAATAGTATACATAAATATATATTAAAAAAACTACAAGAGCAAATTTCACGCGGGAGAAAGGGAGGGTGATGATGAGAGATCATTGACAAGAATATTAGAATTTTTACAAATAAAATAAGCTTCGTTAACATCTAAGTGAAAAGTAGAGGCAGGATTAGAAATAATTCTGGCCATGGAAAAATTGAAATAATGACCGGAAGACCAACAGTGAGAAGCAATCGAAGACCTGGATAATTCCTGATTTTTAATATATCTCTGATGCTCGTCCAATCTTTTCTTCAAAGCTCTTTTGGTCTGACCAATATAGCCCATATTGCAAGAACAACGAATAAAATAAATACCCCACCGGTTCTCAATAGGAATAGGATCTTTCAAAGACGAGAATTTAATTTTATTCATAGGTTTGAAAATAAATTTAAAATTGAAACGAGAAAGGATTTTAGCAATTTTGAAACAGAGAGAAAAATAAAAAGGTAGAACTATAGAGTTAATATTAGAAGAATTAGAATCAGTGAGAAGACGTTTAGGCTTATTAAATTTATACGGAGTTTTGTCAATCAAAGAGGAATTATAACCACGAGCAAGGACAAGGGATTTGAGGTAACTAATTTCATTGTTTAGAGCAGAAGAGTCAGAACAAATGCGGAGTGCTCTGTAAACAAAAGTATAAAAGGAAGCTATTTTATGCTGTGGGGGATGATTAGGAAAAGCATGCGGAGGAAGAGATATAGCGAAAGGTTTTCTATATATAGAGGTAGAGAACCGATCAGAGTGTTTAGTAACCAAGATATCAAGGAAAGAAAGAGAATTGTTCTCTTCGACTTCCAGAGTAAACTGAATGCAAGGATCAACAGAATTGGCAAGAGAAAGGAGATTTTGGAGATCCAGTTCAAAGGGAATTAAGATAAAAGTATCAACAAAATACCTACACCAGAAGCACCAGAAAGGAAATTTATATAAACTGAAGAGTCTTTCTTCCACAAAATGCATATAAATGTCACATGAAAGAGGAGACAATGGATTGCTCATGGCCAAACCATCCATTTGAAAATAGAAGGAATTATTAAATGGGAAAGCGGTTTGCCTAACACAAATACTAACTAATTGCAGGATCTCGTCAAACTCGATGAAAGAGGATTTTTTCTCTTTCTTTTATTATTTTGGCAATACTCTTCTCTTCCACCTATGCTCTTTCAGCTAGAGCCACCTGTCGCACTCTTTGTAATCTCCTCTTTCTTTCACTTTATCTCGACTCTGTGCCCTTACGGACACGTGTTGGTTTAGCTGATGACGAGCTGTTATTGTTGTAGCTCGAAACGCGTCCTAGCTTTTTTTCAGTTCAATTATTGCTTTCTTTCTTCAATAGCCAAATCCTTTTGGGTGTCTCTGTAAATGGAAGAAAATTTCTACGCTCGCCATATGCTATAATAAGAAATTGTAGTGTACTTTAATGATAAATATCAATTTCAATCTGTTTAAAATAGTGTAATAGCCTTAAAATATACCACCAACGAAACAGCCCATGATAGGTAATAATCGTAGGTTGCCATGGTGATTACGCCCTATTTCAGATGGATTAATATTATTTCCGTATTATTCAATTTAATTTATGTAATCATAACAAAATTTATATTCATGCATTTTTAAATAAAAGAGCCATGTATGATGCCTATTGTATCATGACGTGAATATATTAATAGAATCAGTCATAGTACGAACGCATCTCATATGTCACATTTGACATACAATTTCCGCCTTATTTGTATTTTATTCCGCCTTATTTGTTAGAAGAAGGTACTTTATATTTCGTAAAAATGCACAATTTTGCTTCCTGCATGCAGTCAAGAGTAGTGCAGACAGGAACAGAATATAATTTCTGTTTCGCCATGAGCTCCCGCATGAATGTATGTAATTAAGACACTGATTCGAATGCATAATTCCACTTTTAATTTCATAATTTACATTTTGCTTACAAACTCTTAGAAGGAAGCGAAATAAGAAGCAGATATCTTATCTTTCGTAATCGAATATTAACTAGGTTAAAGTTTACTTCCTTTCTGAAGTTTCTTCCAGTTTCGCAGCTATGCTAGCGTTTCTCCGACGGTTCCTTACAAAAAAGGTCACTTTCAGCGGCTTTGCTTTCAGTCACGTAGTACAATATAAAACGTGAAGTATTGCAGGAAAGCAGTTTAGAAGGGAAAAGAAAGACTAAAACACAGATCACAATTCCCAGTTAGAGGAGTAAATTGCACGGCTGCTGGTATGACAAATACATGACTCAGAAATATCTGGGGACCTCGGGTATTGTTGTCAGGTGCAAAGTCGTAAATATTGGGACAGCACGGCAACAAAAAAGGAAACAAGTCGTTGGGGGCCACCGTAATACTTACCCAATATATATATATGCATATATAATATATGGAAATAAAACATTTGTAAGCTATTTATAAAATGCATTGCAATTCAAAAACAAAATTTAAACGTGTATTTAAATATTTTTATTATGCTTAGTAATGCTCTATTAATGAGTTGCTGATGAATCTATTTCGATAAATTATACAACACGCCAAACTACCCAAGTAATACTGAATTGCGAAAAAGAAACATCCATATAACTCCAAAAATAATAATCTTATTACTAATAGTTTATTGAGTCGGATTAAGCGCCTCATTTTCAATTAAAATATATCTTTGAATTGAAATTTGAATGAAATACAGGGTCATGAAAAATCGAAGAATGTGAAAAACAGGATTACAGATATCTCGACAACTGATTATTCGATCAACTTCGTTCTTTATGCAAAATTTGTGTTATTTTAGTGCCTTTTACAATCACTCCTTAAAATAAAACATTTCGAAAATTTTTATGCATCTTTCATCAGAACGAATTTTTCGAGAGTCCGAAAAAAATAGTTCCGGATAATCGAGGTTACTGATATTAAATAGACTTCGTCCTATTCTTACATACTAAGTACATACAAAATTTCAAGTCTTTATCTCAATTTGTTCAGGAGATAGAGCGTTTACAGACAGACTGATAGACAGACAGACGGACGGCAAAATCTTTTTTCTAAAAATATGTTTTTCGAAATCTCCAGTGTCTAAAACGTGTAAATCCGTCAAATTTTTTTTTTCGATTCTCAAAATGATTGCAAGACTTACCCTATACTACGCATGATGGGTAAGAAACAAGTAAGAAAAATCACGCGTTAAGCATAAATTATGAAACACTTTCCAACATTTCCTGAAATCTTTAACAAAACATCGTTATTTAAGGAAATAAGGTGCTACTGTCTATAGAAAAATATTTATTCCAATACTTTTGAACAACTCTGTATTTACAACTCTAAAGTTAAATAAAAATTTATAAAAATAACATAATTTTTGCTAAAAGATATCACGAAAACAAATAGTCCCAAATTAAAAAAATAATAAAACGTATATGTTAAAATACTATTATTTTAGCCAATCTAACACTTAATAAAGTCAACTCAATTGTAAAACTTGTGCGATATTTTTCAAAGCGGAGATACCTGTGAAATAAGTCCTTCGAATACTTTTAGCACTGGGCATATGATTTCTCAAGCAGAGCCGAAATCATTTGTGTTAACATGTAGAAAAATGTTATAAGTCATGAGTTTTTAAAGTTTCATAATTCGGTCTGTTATATGGACAGGACTTTCTTTGCCTTACTTGTCAGTATAATAGGAATTTTTTTTTTTAAATATAACTTATAGGACTGGGGGGGGGGGTATGTAAATTTAAATTTAATAACTTTTTAAATATTTTAATTGATTCAAACCACTTTTAAAATATTTCTTTACCTAGTTTAAAGCATTTTTGCAATTGGAACTGTATGTCTATGATTAACGGTTAAGAAATTAGCCATTAGCCACCGTTGAGAATGGACACCCTGTATAAAAGAATAAATGCTTGACATTCTTCAGCTGCGTAGCCAACTTATACTGGGGCAATACTGGATATATCTTGACTAAATATTGATATATTGAATAGTGGCATGAAATATTGCATCAATATAGACGAGTTTGCATTTTTCCAATATAGGGGGAACTGGGGGACATTGATACAGCTTTTTAAAAAAAAAATTTTTGGTGTCTAGAAAGCAGAAACTTCAAGTTATTTTTCTATGCGATGTCAGCAAAACCTGTGTAGTGTGTTACAAAAATGTACAATCGTTGTTTTATATATTATTTTTGCATGTAATTTAAAAAAATCAAAAAAAGTAATTTGTATCAAAGTGCCCCATCCCCGGGGCAGATTGATACACTTTGAAACGTCTTGGAAAAATGGAGACAAAATAATACCAATGCATATTTTTCGCAGAAAAATAGTTAGCAAACCATTTTATATATATTTATAGACATTAAAATCGCACGCAAATTATTTGTAAGCGATATTAAAGCAATCAAAATGAAATGTATAATGACCTGATGTTCTGGCTGTTCCTTGTCTGTTTGTTGGCTGTGGTAACTTTGTCATATCTGGCACTTTAACCCCAGAATTACCTTCTTACTTAGGAAAGGTGAAAGAATTATCAGGTTTTCTGTTTATAAATCGGTTTACAAACAGAAAATAAAAGATAATTATATTAAAAATTATGTTTATAATATAATTATCCTGTACTGTGCTGCAACTTGTTTCTCTTACTTAACATTTCTCATGTCGATAATACTTTTCTCTCTGGAGAATCGATATAAATTTGAGATTTGCCAGGCTGCCGTCCATTTCTTTTGTTAATTCTACTAGCACTAGATATTGTATAAGTTTGTACTTCTTCGGTTTGCAAAAATACTATAAAGTGTTCTAATATAAAGAAATTAGAACTATTTCACTTCAATAAAAACTAATAGTAGAAATTTTTGACGAAAAATGGTTGAATTAAGGAGTGTATGGTAAAAATAAAAATAAAAGGTAATGAAAAAATGAACTAGAAAAGGATTTAGGTTGTATCAATGTGCCCCGACAAAGACTGTATCATTGTGCCCCATGCAGTCATTTTAAATAAAATGAGTCGCAAATCCAACACATTTTAATTTATTTAACAATAAAGAATGAGGAACTGATAAAGATTAGCGTTACTTGCCAGGGAGGGTATTCTTTTCGGTTGAAAATACTGGAACAGTTGTATAATACCATTTCAATTGTACAACTCAAATTTACTTTTGACATACAGAAACAATTAATCACCCATCCCATTTCATCAAACTTTTGAATCATCCCAAAACTTTCTGTATGTTGTTTATTTCGCTGGTATCACCTTTTGGAGCTGTTGTGAAACTTCCTGTAATGACCCAGTGTGCTGTACAGGGGGGTGTATCAATGTGCCCCAAGTGTCAATGTACCCCAGTTCCCCCTATAAGTAATATTTATATAGTCAGTAATGGCAATCTGTATATACACTTTTGAGAAACAAATGTTTCTTTCAAATAAATTAAAAAAGGGTAATTGTAACTTTAATCATAACAGTCCATAAACTTTTCAATAAGTCAGTGAGTTTTCTGTATATTATCTTACGTTTGCGATCATTTTGCCGTTATTTGCACAATATTGTCGTTTCATATTGAAAACATTTTCTATCTATCTATATCTCTCTATATAAAAGAAAGTCTGGATTTCGTGTTAATCATGACACAAAAAAAATCTACCGAACCAAAAATCTTTAAAATTGGGATAAAAATACTACTTATAACATCGAGTGCCGCTAAGAAGGGATTTTCGAAAAATCCATCCCTAAGGGGGGTAAAAAAAAGAACGAACTTTAAAAAAATTCCTTAAAAATCGGCTTTTGTAGTTGTTCTTCAACTGATATCATATTTAAGTGTATTTTTTCATGCTGAATCGACCAGTAAAACCATAAGTTCGTGAGATATTTTACATTTTCCAAATTTGCGATGGCTTCGTCGCTAAAACCTGAAAATTTCAATCTATATATATATATATATATATATATATATATATATATATATATATATATAATACCATATATATATAAAGTCTGGATTTCGTATTAATCATCGTACAAAAAAATCTATTGAACCTACAATTTTGAAAAAGAGATCTATAATTAGGTTACAAGGTTCGCACACTCCTTGGAATTTCCAAGGACTCTGGCACCACTATTAAAAATAAGAAAATTTACATTTAACTTTTAAAGCACAACATTAGCAACCCCCATCTTCATTCACAGGTTTTACAATATTTTCCTGCAGTGAAACACTTCGAAAATATTCTTAAAATTTCGTGGTAGAACTGTGCAAACCCTGGGTTAACATGATTATATACGCTATATTTAATTATCTTAATATATATAAAACGCAAAGTGATATTTCTTTCCGGCCGCTTATAAGTTAAGTTCTACTAGATAGATTTTAATGGAACTTACATTGTGTTGCATAATTTTTCAGAAATTTTGTAATAAATAAAATATAGCATTCTACGTTGTTTAATTGACTACTTATGGATATGTTTTAAATCAGATTAACCCAATTACAAAAGGTTGGCTTTATTTAAAAGGTTCCGCTGAATGAATTTTTATTTGATTAAAACTGTTAACATGTTGACCGTTACGTTATTCATTGGTGACTAACATTGAACTTTCCGTTTAGATGACTGACTTTTCACCGATGACAAACAGACTAAAATATGATATAAAACTAAAAATTACTATGATATAAAAATTTCTTTTGATTCAAAGTTTCTTTAAAAAAACTGACCAGCATAGCGGGAGAAGGCTGCTAGTATATATATATAACCATTAATAATAAAACAATATATATCAACAAAAAATGAAAAAAAAATGAATTAAAAGTAATATTTAGAATTTGCAGAACTATACAGTGAAACCTCCAAATAAGGGACACCTCTATTTAAATGACAAAACTTCTGGTCTCAGTCCCTTGATATAGGACGTGTAATGTATTTACCTCTGAATAAGGGACACTCGATTTAAGGGACACTTGAAAATGAGATTAAAGGGACTGGTTTTTGCATTTTATGCAATGAAGTAGTCTGTGGGGAAAATTAAAATACATATTTTTGTGAACTTATCAAATAGATAGAGAGTCATGTTGATACAGAGTAAATTACGACACAGTTAACGACCATTTATTTACCTACAATTGAGATTCGACATCAGTGCGTTTATCCGCATTGAAAGTATTGCTGAAAATTGTGAGGATTATTCTGAAAGTGGAGAATAAAAGAAAATTGTGAAACAAAAACAATACAGATGCTATAAGGCTGTTCTCAAATCCAAAAAAGCAACTTTTAAGATATAAGTTTTAATTTATTTTTATTCAGAAATACCTGAAACTAGGTAGTGTTGTTGTTCAGAAAATATGTAATCGACCAGTTTTTCTTTTTCTTTTTCTTTCTTTTTTGCAAATGTGATAGATTTTTCAGAAAATATAATCAAAGTGCGCGTTTTGAACCGAATTTTCACGCGAAAGAAAAATAACTCCTCGAGAAAGGGTAAAAAACGTCTTTGTCACGTGATCAAAATCGTTTATAGCTCAACAGATAAATTACTTAACGAAAAATTGAAAACACAGTTCAATTCCAAATCGCTTCCAGCGTTCCAGTTTTAATTGTGTCAAAACATTTTCCACTTCCTCAGCAGATCAGTTGAGATTTTTGCCTTAAAATACACAAAACAATTGAATACTGTTTTTTGGTAAATACTGCTGGTAATGAAGAACTAAAATTTAGAAGTATGATAAATGAACACTTGAAAGGTTTGTACTGAAATTTGCAAAATTGAAATTTGCTCTTGGCTGATTACTTCAAATAAAATTCTTCAAATTTTTTATATTTTTTGCATGTACACAATTTGCAAAACAACAAATCAATCATTCTACAAATCATTTAATGATTTAGTAATTAATTGAAAATTTTAATTGGTTAATTCTCTCTTTTTTTTTGTCTAATTAACGTAATTTAAACATTTAGGGTACATTTAAATTTCACCTTTAATGCTTTGTTATTTTTATATCCTTCTTAACAATTAATTAAAAATAATACAAAAAACTCCGAATAAGGGACACCTCTATTTAAGGGACAAAAGTTCTGGTCCCACAGGTGTCCCTTATTTGGAGGTTTCACTGTAGTAGATTCGCCGGAACCCAAATACCATAGAACTACAAATAAAGCGTGTGGTTTCATCTTCGAATCAGCCATGAAAAGCAAAATAATAAAAAATTGGAGTTACCAACACACGCACATAAAACTATAATAAAATGGAGAAAAACATTAAAAATAAATCATAATAACATTATTAATAGCAAATGAGGAAAATGTTGACACTTCATGAGAAACATTTTCATCGTAAAACCAATATTTAGATAATTTTGGCCCATCTTTTGAAAACTTCCAATTAATGCAATATTCGGTAGCTAACTGGAGTTTATCATATCACAGAACCTGAACAGGTTGTTTGCATTTGTTTATGTTTACTTTACAGGAAAAGTGACTTCAAGCACGTACCTCCGTTTCTACGTGACTTTGATACCTGTCATGAGAGAAAGAGCAATCAGATTCGCACATTGCATCCGTGGATGTTCTCTCTGTTAACTTCATATCAAGGTTAATTAAACCGGTTAGCTTAGCTTTTGTTTCAAAAGAAGCTTTTTTAACCTTCTTCAAGCTTAAAAGATAATATTCTAATCTGAAAAGTAGCGTGGTTAGTGCTATCAACATTATCCAAGAGGGATATAAGCGCCAAGGAATAATTCAGTGCTCTGATTTTTTCTGATTTTTTTTAAATTATAAAACAAGTCGGAAATTGCACGTCAAACGTACCAAATGAGGTATGTTTGTAGTATAACGAAATTTAAGAAAACATTCAGATCTTGGTATAATAGTATACAGTACTTTGGATACCTTATAACTATCTGAAATCTTCTGTGTGTCCCTGTAAATACAATCTGCTTTCTATTATATAGGAAGTAATTTGTAGTAAACCTCAGCAAAGTAAATCAATTTCATAAAATGTGAACTAATTGACGGCCCCAAACAAAGCTTTCCCCTCTGCCATTATGTAAAAGGATATTTTTGTGTGTCCCTGTAAATTAATAACAAACATTCTTCGCATAACAGATTGTACAGAATGTATCTTTTAGTATATACTTCATAGATTCATATCAAATTCATTATGTTCAAAAAAGTGTAACATCATTAAAAAGCACTTGAACTATTTTATACCATTGACCGTCGTGTAACGAATACTTTTGATTGTCCCTGTAATTGAATTATACATCCGATTTTCATAAAATTTAAAATGATTCGACAAAATCATGTAACAACTATGTATTTTAATTTCAAATGATTCGGTTGGTTAGTTTTTGCATTGTTATGTGCAGACGAGTATAGGTGGGGCGACTGTAGCATGAGGAGTTAGAAAAATTAGGCCAGTCAAATTGTCATAAATAGATGCAAAAATTCTGCTAGAAGATTTTATGTTTTTAAACTGTTTATGGGGATGCTAGTAACAAGAATTAATGGCTTTCCAACAAAATATCTCGAGGCTAAATTTTGTGGAGCCAAAAAACCACAAAATTTTCGGACTTTTTTCAGTATTTAACCAATAACTCAAAAATTATAAAATTTTTGCGTACTATACTCAATTACAAAAAGAAAAAGCACTAAATTCTCTACAAATTTCATAGCAAAACTGTTTTTCTAAAGCCATTATTAAGCGCTCTACAGCTTTCTGAAAGTGACTCTTTTTTTTCCAACTTTGTGGAAAAATTGCAAAAATGAAAATTTGACACAATTTTTCATTATTTTATCCTCTTTAATGTAACTTAGTTGAATTATAGGTATTTGCATGATAACAATAAAGATGAATTACAACGGTAACACTGTAAAAAATTAAGAACATTGTAACTTTTTTTGTATTTAGATCTTTAGGAGAACATTAATATTAGGTATTTAACTGATTATAAATAAAAATTACTTACGGTGACATTTTTACACCCCTTTTTTCTGGGTAAATAATGTCGTTAACATTTTCGTAGTTGATCCCATTACATTTTTTACAAATTGTAGAGCATTTTAATCTTAATTTATGAAAAGAACATGCTTTGCTGCACCTTTTTTTACAGATACATGGCCCAGCATGGAGCAAGGATTCAGGTGTCGAGTCTTGGCACATTTGAACTGGCTGAAAGAGATCGTCCGACCTGTGAGCCCACATCCATTCTTCAGGAGGGATGTTCTTTCCTAGCCTAGCTTGTACTTGATGATAACATCGGAGAAAATGATGCTGCGCAGCCTCTTGTGTTGGTGGTAGTCTTGCAAGATGAACTTTGCTTTTTGTGGCAGATTTAGCAAATAGCTGAAGCCTTAAGCTGTTCAATTTCTGTGTGGTTTCTATGCATCCATTGTATAGCGCAACATGGAATTTTTCTCCAAGCTTGATGATTTCGTGACGGGTAGAACCTAATTTATTGAAGCTATTTCTCCAAGCTGATCATGCTTTTTCAAAATGTTACAAAACTTTGACTTTCTTTCCCAAAAAGAGCGGATGTTGTATTGCATACACTGATTGCATGAGTGAAAAGAACATTGTTGTAATTGTATTCGAACGACATGGTTGAAAACTATTTGGTTTCGATGTTATTTCTTCTTGGCTTTTAGAAAAAATAGATTTTTGCGCTGATGGCTTAAGCTCTCATGATCACGAGAAGGTCAATATCTTCTCTCACAATTACGACGTTTTCAAAAGATTCAGCTCTTGAAATAGCTGAGATAGCTATCATGGCATCAGCTTCTTCTTTTGCCTGCTCAACTTGAATTCTGTTATTTTGAAATTCTTATTTTGAAATTTTTAATTTGTTTTAAGCAATGAAATGAAGAAACTCTTGTTTCTGTCATTGGCTTCGTCAACGGATGGTGCGAGTCGACGCCCTCTTTTCTCTCCACTTGTTACAGATTGATCTAGTTTTACACGACAAAAACTGATACCATGCATCTGCAAGTTAGATTCGCATCTGCTAAACAGGTTCGTGCTGAATACGTTCAATTACTTTCTGGGATTATTCATCCCCACGTTTTTCTGCAGCTTTCAAAAATATAATTTTCGCTTCTAACTTTATTACTTTGTGAATCAAATTTCTCTTAGCGTAGAGCTTTTTTTATTGCTTTTCGTTGAAGTCACCGGGATAACTTTTTCGTATAAGAAGCTATTATCTTGAAACTTGAAAGAAGTGCTCGATCTGAGGGACAAACTATAGTCTGCGTAGAATCTTCCTTCCGACGAACATATGTTGCTATCATTCTCTCATTCGCATATGTTTTTCGGCAATCAACCTGTATTCAAACTTCCTTGCTACTTTCCAAAAAACTGATGAATATTATTTTTGATGAATATTACTTTGACGCTGTATGCTATGTTCAAAGAGCTTGACTAGTCCTTTCTAGCTCACAACGCGAGTATCACTATTTGAAGTCGTTTGGCAAATGAAACGTAATTTTGGGTCAAGCTCTCTCATTTTTCATTACTGCACGATAAGAGATACAATAAACTAATAGCAGCATATTAGAAGAGTATGTCTTTATAAAAGAACATTTGCATCTAAATGAAAACGGCTCGGGAAAGTCACGTGGCCGCAATCTTCCATCTACATTCCCTTTTTTTTTTATCCCTGGCCCTCCGTCCCTTTGTAATTGTTATTCTTATAGGGTTTCTAGAATTTTTGCTTCTTAAGACTTTTTTTCTTAAAACTTTCATTTCTCATCCATCAATAGGTGTATTTAATTTTCATTGTTTGTGATGAAAAAAAGTTTTTTGGGATGGGAGGCGAAAAATAGGTCACTTTTTGTAAAGTAAAAAAAAAAAAGTGACATTTTCAAAAAACCATAGCGCGCTTAATAATGGGTTTAGAAAAACGTTTTTATAATGAAATTTATAGAGAATTTAATTTTCTTTCTTTTTGTAACTAAGTATGTTGCGTAAAAGAATTATAATTTTTGAGTTATTGGCAAAAAACTGAAAAAAAATCCGAAAATTTTGTGGTTTTTTGGCTCCAAAAAATTTAGCCTCGAGATATTTTGTTGGAAAACCATTAATTCTTGTTACTAGCATCCCCATAAACATTTTAAAAACATAAAATCTTCTAGCAGAATTTTTGCATCTATCGGCCCTTTTTTCTGACAATTTGACTGGCCTAAATCTGCAACCATTTGAAAAGAATCTCTTATATCTCAACAAGGTTATATAAGTGTCTTCTTTACTAAAAATGCAAAACGTTATTTGATTCCAAATTACTTCAATAATCAGGATTGTCAATTTTATAGTTAATAATTTGTCAGAAAATGTGTCAAACTTTCGCGTTGTTGAGAAGTGAATTTAAGAACTACCAAGAAGTATATATCCAAAGATTACGTTAAGATAAGTTCTTTACTGCTATTAATAATTTTACAAATCATGTTGTCTGCCCTACACATCCTGAGAACAATTAAGTCTAGTTCCAGCCCAACTCGTCTACACCGGGGTACAAAATGATAGGAACGATTATGTAATTGCCTGCGTAAAAAAATATAATTAGATTAATCCTCATATAAATGATATAAATCTATTGTATTATACTAAATTCCCTATATAAACATTAAGAAAACACTATTAAAGAATTGTTATTACCGTAATTTCGGGTGTATAAGCAGCAGAGCAAACAATTCTTTTTCTACCCAGAATTTTTAAAAAAACAAATATAACTACTTAGATCGTCGTAAATATATGTCTTCAACCACTAAATAAGATTTCTGGGTCCAAAAAGAATTGTTTGATCCGCGGCTTATACACCCGAAATTACGGTAATATAATATAGTATGTTGCATTGTTACTCGATATGCACTGGGAGCAAAATGATAAGAACAAAACAGAATTTTTTTTTTAATTATTGAAATATTGCATGTCAATTGGGTTTCTTTTGTGATTAATAATTTCAATACAGTATTGTAGCATAAAGTTTACATAATTTTGAATTTGTCGAGGTGACAAAACACATCATATAATCCAAATTTCAGATTTTAATTCTGCTTTCAAGTTATACTGCACAATTTCATCATATTTCATTATAGATTGTGCCCCAAACATTGTTCATAGAATTTAGGTTTGGACAATTGGCTGGCCAATCAAGTTTCAGAGTTTTATTTATCCAAACTACTTTTTTATGGCTTTCTGAGTGAATTTAGGCATTGCCTTGTTGAAAATTTCGAAAATTTGGTAATTTTTCCACTTAGGTTTAACAAATGGTATTATAGCATGCGAGTAAATGTATGTTTGTTTTGTTTATTCATAAACAAAAACAATTATAAGCTCACCTATCGTGGATGATGAATACCTTCTAGAATATCGAAATTAATTTTTTTTCCAGCACTGAAGATAATTTTAGACCAATTCGTTTGCTGCTTCATGTGTTTCTTTGTGAACAGAAAGCCAGATGTTAAATGCAAACGTGGTTGTACATTTTTAAGAACTCCCAACGTTTTTATTGTTCTTTATATGGAGGATATTGATGCTGACATCTGTATTTAGCTTTTAAACCTTTTGCTGTCATTATTTTACTTAGAACCTTAAGAATAATCAAAATTTCAGATCATTTTGAAAATATTTTCACCCTCCCTGTATATTTTGTAGTAACATAAATAGTTGGATTCTCTAAGAAATAAAAAACGACAGTGTTTGAAAGTTTAATTTCATCAGCAATAAATTACATTCCGATGTTGTTATAAGCTAAGAATTTGCCCTCTTTCAAAGTTACAAAGCATTTTGATACACCTTGTAATCCACATATATTGCGAATTATACGAATGTGTTCAGGATCTCTTTGAAATATGTTTTTAAATGATACGTGAAAATATCAGCCGATCATGTTTCGCAGTTTTAGAAATATCGACTGCGTTCTTATCATTTTGCTCCTGTATAAATTTAACAAAATACATATTTTGAAAATATTAAAAAAAAATGTATAATTTTTGCAAGCGATTACTTTAATATTAAATATAGTATCATGTATTTAATTTTAACACAAAGTAAAAAAAAAAAAACAAGTTAAATGTAGATTTTGCCATTGCAAAATTCAGTTTCGCCTCCGACAAAAAAAAAAAAAAAAAAAAGAGTTCTTTTAGAAGGGCGACCCCGTTTAGAATGCAATGAACTAACTTCATTTTTCTTGTGTTTATCAATATAATAGCAAACAGAACGTCGTGAAATACCCAATTGATTAGCAATTTCTCCCTGACGCATTGAAATTGAGGAATAATAAAGAGATACAATTTGACATGCTACATCTTCATTGACTAGATTCAGCAAAAACGGATTTTTTCTTTAGTTTAAACGCTTTTTTATAGACTCTGAGAAAAAGGAAATGCATTTTAACAATAAAATTGTATGAATGTCTCGCTTTAATGGCGAGATTACGAAACTAGTCGTTGGGGACCACCGTAATACTTACCCATCATGGATATGCATTATATAATATGTGAAAACTATTTATAAAATGCATTACAATTCCAAAACAAAATTTAAACGTATATTTAAATATTCTTAATATACATAGTAATGCTCCATTAATGAATTGCTGATGAACCCATTTCGACAAATTATGTAAAATGCCAAACTACACAAGTAGTACCGGATTGCGTAAAAGAAACATTCTTATAACTCCAAAAACAATAATCATATTAACTAACAGTTTACTGCGTCAGATTAAGCGTCTCATTTCCAATTAAAACATATCTTTGAATTGAAATTTGAAGAAAATACAGGGTCATGAAAAATCGAAGAATGTGGAAAACAGGATTACAAATATCTCGGCAACTATTAATCTGACCGACTTCATTCTTGATGCAAAATTTGTGTTATTTTATTGCCTTTTACGTCCTTTCCTTAAAATAGAAAAAATCGAAATTTTCATATACATTTCATTAGAACGAATTTTTCGAGAGTCCGAAAAAAATAGTTTCCGGATAATCGAGGTTACTGATATTAAATAGGCTTCGTCCCATTCTTTACTTGCTAAGTACATACAAAATTTTAAGTCTCTATCCACATTTGTTCGTGAGATAGAGCATTTACAGACAGACAGACAGATGGACGGCAATTTTTTTTCTTCCAAAAACATGTTTTTCGGAATCTCCAGTATTTAAAACGTGTAAATCCGTCAATTTTTTTTTTCGATTTTCAAAACGATTGCAAGACTTACCCTATACTACGTATGATAGGTAAGTAAAAGTGGGCCACAATTTTTGACACGACACTTTTTAGCTTGTGTGAAAGAAATAGCATCGGAGGCTAAAAACAATGCAAGCTTGATCTCAGCCCGGCACGAGTCTTCTATAAAAATATTAAGCCCGTGTTAAACACAAGGTAACTGTGCGATACAGATCTCTACAATGTACAAGTTACATTTCTGTATTGATGTTGTCAAACTAATATCGGCTCGTGACGTACATTTATACTTATTCTCGCTAAAGCCATATTCATTGAAAATAACCCATATTTCAACGTTCCTACCTAAAACTTTATAATGGACCGGTAGGCCCGCATTTTTTTTTTTGGCCAATCTGGCCCTTTAGAAAATTTGGAACCATACCGCTGGCCTGGCCGGGCCCGGGTCCGTGCAGACCTCTATATACTACTTGATTATCTTATTAAAAAAAAAAAAGAAAAAAAAAGAAAAAAAAACTTATTGTTAAACTATATGATTAAATGCCAATAATAGATTTATTGTAAATGTCCCATTCACTTGGCAACAACACGGTGCACGTGTTTGTTATGTACACAAGTGATTTTTAATTTTAATTTTAATTTATATTTTTATAAATGCTTACAATTAGCTATTTAAAATAAAAATAATGTCAATTTGTATAATTTGACTAATAATTTGTTGATTTGTTTAATTTGTTGAAATTGGTCGACGGGATAATCAAATACTACTACCCCTTTTTACTTTCTTCTTTAATTAAAAACGACATTTCGATTTCCTTTTCAAATAAAAATTCTTCTAAATGTAAAAACATTCGTAAAAGTAAATAAATAAATAAATAAAATACGGATATCCACTGCCCAAGTAAAATGTTTGAATGTTATTATTGAGTTGTTAAAAATCAGTAAAAACACCATTTTAAGGTGATCAAAACGTGGATTACATAATGACAGAGTCATATATTACGTACACCATAGATTAAACATTAATATTTCCGGATCAATCATAAAAAATAAACAAATAAATAAATAAAATGCGGATACCACAAGGTCCATTCTCGACCGAAAACATCAACCATTTTCCAAATAATTAACGCTGTAATTTTAAAACGCTGTAAATCACAGCTATATTTATTGGCAGTTTCGTGCCAAACATTTTTTTTTAAACCGAGTGTTGATGTACAGTCGACTCTCGTTAGTTCGAAATCGGATAATTCGAATCTTCGCTTAATTTGAATTGAACATGAAGTCCCGAAATTTCCAATGGCAGAATAACGCTAAAAATTTTCATTAATTCGAATTAAACATGAAGTCCCGAAATTTTCAATGGCAGAATAACGTTAAAAATTTTCATTAATTTGACATGCAGTCCCGAAATTTCCAATGGCAGAATAACGTTAAAAATTCTTATTAACTCGAACTCAATTCGAATTTTTCCTCCTTTGTGCTTGTTTCTAATCTTTTAATTGGTTTATGTATTTGTACATTCTAATTTAATATTAAATTTTATTTTAATAACTAGCTGACCCGCCCGGCGTTGCCCGGGTCCGTATTAACAATATTAAACGAACTTGAAATTTGTATGATTTTATCATTAACTGGAAGCATGCAGAAATGCATTGTCTGAAATACGTCGCAGCTGACTTTGTGAAAAATCGGTTTTAAAAACAACAACTAATATTAAGATCTAAAAATACTTAAAATGAGCAAGGAGAAACACGGGAGGGAACATGTATCCAACGATTGCGTTAGTTTCGTGTTAAAGTGTTGATATTTACCCGTAAAAATCGCTGTTAAAACACGTAACTAATTATTTTTTTCGCATAGAAATCCCAAGTGAAATATTTTGAATTTCAAACTAATTATATTACTCTTAAATCCGACTATACCGTGAATGAAATCGATACGCGATGATAAAAGATTGGTATATAGTATTATAATTTCAGAGCCATTTAACAAAAGTGTATATTTTTATCAAAGCATGCGTAATGTTGACTCTGTGGACAAATTCCTAACCGTAAATTTTTGTACCATAACCATAATCTGTCTGCGACTTAACATTACCCTACCGTAACTTAAATATAACATAAATGTAACCTAGCCGTCACTTTGAAATATCAATATAGAAGCATCATTTAAGATTTTGCTTGAAAAGTTAACATTCTTTCGTTAATGTCTTAAAATCGTCTGCACTCTGAAATCTAGATTTTAGACTAATATTTGTTATTTAAGTTTTCGCGCATGATTTTAAAAGAATGTTTTCATAATTATATTTTATATATTGACATAGAGTTATTAATATATTGTTAAATTAAAAACATTTTTTCATCTACGTTATAAAGTATTAAAAAGTTCTGAAAAAAAAAAAAGAAAACTTTTAGTAATACAATTTTTAGTTCAAATCAAATGTTTTCAATATTTTATTTAATTTTATTTTTACATTTAATTTTTTCGAATATATCAATTCCAATTATTTTAAAAGCAAACATTTTTTAAAAATAAATGATATAATAGAAAAAAGACCATTTTAAAAAATTACTATTACTTCGTAAAATACGCTTCAGCTGTAATTCATTCCTTTCAATTCGTCTTAATACAAAATCCCTTCCACATGCTTTTGTTTGGGACATTAAAATTTGAGCGATAAATGGTTTAATATTGCGACCCTTTTTCGGTTTACTTCACCACCACCTATCTTTTTCCTCCATGGTTTACAACCGCTGTGATAAAAAATCATCATTTAAACTGACAGTTTGCCAGTCTATGAATTTTAAAGGTCTGTTCCAGCTTTTTTAATTATTTATGCGAAAATTTTATGCAACCAACCAACCATAACTAAATGAAGGGAAAAAAAGAAGAAAAAAGGCGATTTTTTATAAGAGTGATCTTTGGAATTTAATTAATTACTCAGTTAATAAATAGAATTTCGAAATTCTAAAGCTCAGGTGCATCAGGAGAGATATTGGGCTACTCTCATAAAAATTTTGAGCTTCGTACGTCCCATAGATTTTGCTAGCCATCGCACACACACACACACACACACACACACACACACACACACACGCAGACAGAGCGATTTGTTATTTTATTAGTATAGATAACAGACGAAATAAATAATTAAAAGAAACACTATAACATTAATTCCTTTGTAATAGCACCATATTAAGCATGTTTTCATATCATATTTTCCAAAATTCGAACATTTCTTGTGGTCCCTTCGTGTTCGAATGCACGAGAGCCGACTGTGTTTCTATTTTGTACACCTGAAAAGCCATTTCTTATCTTTTTCCTAACTAGAACAGAGTCTACGTTCGAGCTATCTACAAATAAATTCAATTTTACTCGAGAAAGAGCCTTTACTTTTTTCATACATTAAATTTTAAATATACTTCTCTGTTTTTTTTTGTTTTTTTTAAATATTTTTAATAAATGTACATTTTTTCAAAGCGAAATTACTTTTATGGTTACTGTTTAGTTGTGACTGGCTTTTTGTTTATTTCCTGAGTCTGTCTGACATCCTTGCTAAACACAAGGGGCACATTTCCTGTTCCTGTCTTGTTTTATTTTTAGAGTGATGATATACATGTTATTAATAGTAGGAAAAAATAGATTTGTTCAAAGAAAAATAATGAAAAAAAATCAGAAATTAAAATTATTTGTTAATATGGAGATGAATTCATTATTATTATAAAGAATTGTAATTGATGAACCATTTGAAGTAAATGCGTTTTATATATGTATATCTTGAATATACAATGACGGATTCACGACCACAGTAGGTAAGTCCATTATGAAAAAAAAAAAAAAAAAAAAAAAAAAAAAAAAAAAAAGAGGTAGAAGCCTATTTAGAAACTGCTAAAATTTGTTTTACCAATTCTCTTTGTAAATCAAGTCAGTACACAGATAACATATTTGAAATATTATGTGAAAATAGAACTTAGCTCACCGTGGAAAAGATAAAACAGATTTTATGCACTTTCTTGATAAAAAAAAAAAAAAACTTTTTTTTTTTTTTTTTTTTTTTTTTTTTTTTTTTTTTTTTTTTTTAAGAGACACATTTAAATTTTGTTTTATTTATTGAATTAAAATTTAAATTTTTTTTGTGATGGTTAACCAGATTATTTGTAAACTGATAAAACTTGGCAAAAACTTAAAAAAAAAGTAATTAAAAATTAATTAAAAAAATGAGGTAATTTAAAGTCATAATTCAAAATATTATTTATAGAATTGCATTTTTTTCACATTTAAATAAAGAGAAATATAATTTTTAATTTTGATTCAGCATTTTTAAAAATATAAAAAATAATGTAACTTTTATTTAAAAAAAATCATATTTTCAAAAGTAAATATTTTTTTTCAAATTCGCTGAATAAAAATTTAAATGAAATAATAATAAAAAAAATATGTTCCAAGTTTGAAGAGCTTATCTTTAACAGTTCCTGAGTTACAACAAATTAAATCCGATAAATGGTGAAAAATATCACCAGTTTGGTATATATTTTTCAGTCTTTGTGAATAAAGGGAAAATGACATCAGTTTGGTATATAATTTTTAGTAATTGTTTCTAAGGACAAAAAAAAAAAAAAAAAAAAAAAAAAAAAAATCAGTTTGGTATATAAAATGCTTTGCAATTCCAAAACAAAATTTAAACGTATATTTAAATATTCTTAATATACATAGTAATGCTCCATTAATGAATTGCTGATGAACCCATTTCGACAAATTATGTAAAATGCCAAACTACATAAGTAGTACCGGATTGCGTAAAAGAAACATTCTTATAACTCCAAAAACAATAATTATATTAACTAACAGTTTACTGCGTCAGATTAAGCGTCTCATTTCTAATTAAAATATATCTTTGAACTGAAATTTGAAGAAATTACAGGATCATGAAAAGTCGAAGAATGTGGAAAACAGGATTACAAATATGTCGGCAACTATTAATCTGATCGACTTCATTCTTGATGCAAAATTTGTGTTATTTTATTGCCTTTTACGTCCTTTCCTTAAAATAGAAAAAAATCGAAATTTTCATATACATTTCATCAGAACGAATTTTTCGAGAGTCCGAAAAAAATAGTTTCCGGATAATCGAGGTTACTGATATTAAATAGGCTTTACTTACTAAGTACATACAAAATTTTAAGTCTCTATCTACATTTGTTCGTGAGATAGAGCGTTTACAGACAGACAGACAGATGAACGGCAATTTTTTTTCTTCTAAAAATATGTTTTTCGGAATCTCCAGTATTTAAAACGTGTAAATCCGCCAAAATTTTTTTTCGATTTTCAAAACGATTGCAAGATTTACCATCATTAGATTATGATATGTAAGTAAAAATGGGCCACAATTTTTGACACGACATTTTTAGCTTGTCTGAAAGAAATAGCATCGGAGGCTAAAAACAATGCAAGCTTGATCTCAGCCCGGCACGAGTCTTCTATAAAAATATTAAGCCCGTGTTAAACACAAGGTAACTGTGCGATACAGATATCTACACTGTACAAGTTACATTTCTGTACTGATGTTGTCAAACTAATAAGGGGCTCGTGACATACATTTATACTTATTCTCGCTAAAGCCATATTCATTGAAAATAACTCATATTTCAACGTTTTTACTTAAATCTTTATAACGGGCCGGTAGGCCCGCATTTTTTTTTTTTTTGGCCGATCCGGCCCTTTAAAAATTTTGGAACCATATCGCTGGCCTGGCCGAGATCGGGCCCGTGCAGACCTCTATATACTACTTGATTATCTCATTAAAAAACTTTTCGCCAAACTATATGATTAAATGCCAATAATAGATTTATCGTAAATGTCACATTCACTTGGCAACAACACGGTGCACGTGTTTGTTATGTACACAAGTGATTTTTAATTTTAATTTTAATTTATATTTTTATAAATGCTTACAATTAGCTATTTAAAATAAAAATAATGTCAATTTGTATAATTTGACTAATAATTTGTTGATTTGTTTAATTTGTTGAAATTGGTCGACGGGATAATCAAATACTACGACCCCTTTTTACTTTCTTCTTTAATTAAAAACGACATTTCGATTTCATTTTCAAAGAAAAATTCTTCTAAATGTAAAAAATTTCGTAAAAGTAAATAAATAAATAAATAAAATACGGATATTCACTGCCCAAAGTAAAATGTTTGAATGTTATTATTGAGTTGATAAAAATCAGTAAAAACACCATTTTAAGGTGATCAAAACGTGGATTACATAATGACAGAGTCATATATTACGCACACCATAGATTAAACATTAATATTTCCGGATCAATCATAAAAAATAAACAAATAAATAAATAAAATGCGGATACCACAAGGTCCATTCTCGACCGAAAACATCAACCATTTTCCAAATAATTAACGCTGTAATTTTACAACGCTGTAAATCACAGCGATATTTATTGGCAGTTTCGCGTCAAACATTTTTTTTAAACCGAGTGTTGATGTACAGTCGACTCTCGTTAGTTCGAAATCGGATAATTCGAATCTTCGCTTAATTCGAATTGAACATGAAGTCCCGAAATTTCCAATGGCAGAATAACGCTAAAATTTTTCATTAATTCGAATTGAACATGAAGTCCCGAAATTTCGTATGGCAGAATAACGTTACAAATTTTCATTAATTTGATATGCAGTCCCGAAATTTCCAATGGCAGAATAACGTTAAAAATTTTCATTAACTCGAACTCATTTCCTATTGACTTCGTTTAATTCGAATTTTTCCTCCTTTGTGCTTGTTTCTAATCTTTTAATTGGTTTATGTATTTATACATTCTAATTTAATATTAAATTTTATTTTAATAATAACAGACGAAATAAATAATTAAAAGAAACACTATAACATTAATTCCTTTGTAATAGCACCATATTAAGCATGTTTACATATCATATTTTCCAAAATTCGAACATTTCTTGTGGTCCCTTCGAGTTCGAATGCACGAGAGCCGACTGTGTTTCTATTTTGTACACCTGAAAAGCCATTTCTTATCTTTTTCCTACCTAGAACAGAGTCTACGTTCGAGCTATCTACAAATAAATTCAATTTTACTCGAGAAAGAGCCTTTACTTTTTTTCATACATTAAATTTTAAATATACTTCTCTGTTTTTTTTTCTTTAAATAAAATATTTTTAATAAATGTACATTTTTTCAAAACGAAATTACTTTTATGGTTACTGTTTAGTTGTGACTGGCTTTTTGTTTATTTCCTGAGTCTGTATGACATCTTTGCTAAACACAAGGGGCACATTTCCTGTTCCTGTCTTCTTTTATTTTTAGAGTGATGATATACATGTTATTAATAGTAGGAAAAAATAGATTTGTTCAGAGAAAAATAATGAAAAAAAAATCAGAAAGTAAAATTATTTGTTAATTTGGAGATGAATTCATTATTATTATAAAGAATTGTAATTGATGAACCATTTGAAGTAAATGCGTTGTATATATGTATATCTTGAATATACAATGACGGATTCACGACCACAGTAGGTAAGTCCATTATGAAAAAAAGAAAAAAAAAAGAGGTAGAATCCTATTATAAAGTGTTAAAATTTGTTTTACCAATTCTCTTTGTAAACGAAGTCAGTACACAGATAACATATTTGAAATATTATGTGAAAATAGACTTAGCTCACCGTGGAAAAATATAAAACAGATTTTATGCACTTTCTTGATAATTTTTTTTTTTTCAAGGGACACATTTAAATTTTTTTTAATTTATTGAATTAAAATTTTAATTTTTTTTTGTGATGGTTAACCAGATTATTTGTAAACTGATAAAACTTGGCAAAAACTAAAAAAAAAAAAAAGTAATTAAAAATTTATTAGGATGAGCGAAGCGAATCCTCTACTAGGCCACTCAAATGACATTTTGTCGTACACTTTACAAAAAAACTATACAGTATTTTGACTTGAAATTAAACACGAATATAAATTATGATCTGTAGATTTGCAGATTATAATTTTTTTTTACAGAAATACTTTTCAAATTTTTTTTATTTTAATTAATTTATTTTACATGTTTTTCCATTACGAACGCATTTTTTTAATAAAAAGGGAAACACGTACGTTTACAGAAGAAAAACTTAAATCATGGAGTCAGTAATTATAGCTATAGAATCATCACTAAATAAATAAATAAATGAAATATATTTTCATTATTCTGACAAAATATCTCAAACTGCTTTCAGATATTCAAACTATGTTCATTCCTTTTAACTATGTATAGTTTCATTTCTTTTATAAAATTTATAAAATCCTTTTTTTTTTTAGAAAAATTATAGCATAATTTTAATGAATTAAAATTTGTGAAAATTCTGTCATTTACATTCAATTATAAAAGTATTTTTCTGTGTTAGGAATTCAAATACACAATTTATTCTTATTTTGTGAAATCATTTAAGCAGACGATATTTATGGATTTAAACAAATTACATTAGGGTTTTTTTTTGTGTGTGAAGTGGCAATAAAAGAATTGTAAACAAATAAAATGAATTAATATTTTGTATAATTCTGCTGCGAAAATATTTTTATTTATACCAGTCTTATATCATAAATAAACAGTGTGAGGAAATTCTTAGTTATTTGGTTGAAATACATTTTAAAATTCAATTGCGCCGAAATATAAATTTATATTTTTGCTTAATAAAGATGCAAAAGTAATTTTAAAAATATATTATTACTTTCAAATATTTATCTTATAGAATAATACTTCGCGAATCCAAACAAAGCATGGGTTTTGCTAGTTAAAAAAATGAGGTAATTTAAAGTCATAATTCAAAATATTATTTATAGAATTGCATTTTTTTCACATTTAAATAAAGAGAAATATAATTTTTAATTTTGATTCAGCATTTTTAAAAATATAAAAAATAATGTAACTTTTATTTAAAAAAATCATATTTTGAAAAATAAATGTTTTTTTTTTTTTCAAATTCGCTGAATAAAAATTTAAATGAAATAATAATAAAAAAATATGTTCCAAGTTTGAAGAGCTTATCTTTAACAGTTCCTGAGTTACAACAAATTAAATCCGATAAATGGTGAAATACCCCATCATGAAGGAAAACACTTTTTCGCAAGAAATCATTTACTTAACAATCATTGCTTGAAAGCTAGATTTTGAAAACAAACCAAAACAACAACAACAGCAGTAATAATAGTAATAATAATAATAATTCCTCTTCTAATTAAGGGATGGTCTCAACTGCTCCGCTCAACAAGCGCGAAACGTTTTGACACATTTACAAATTCATTTTTTAACAGAAAGATATAAAATTGGAAAGCCTGATTATGGATGCGATTTCGAATCGAACTTATCTTTTTATTTTATGATAATTAAATTACCTATCCAGTTTTAAGCTATTTCGATCACGTAATCGCCCGTTTTTCTCCTGCTTTTCGACCAGTTTTTCTGCTTTCGTCAAAAAATCTGCTCAAAAACATCAACTTTGAAGGCTTGTTATAAAAGATTTTTTGTGTAAAAAAAAAAAAAAAAAAAAGAAAAACAGAAAACTGAGTGCAATTAGACAGTTTCTGAATAACAACACCTGTAATTTTCATGCATTTCCGAACAAAAATAAATTAAAGTATATGTCACAAAGTTGCCCTTTTTGATTTAAGAACACTCTTAAGATAGAAACATGATTTAAATGCCATTTTAACCAAAAGAAAAAAAACAATGCGATGTGTTTTTAATAGAAAATTTGAAGATTTTTGTAATCCGTATCCCCTTAAATGGGCTTGGTCTACTGTGGTTGTGAACTTGACATATAACGTTATGAATGATACACCAACAGGTGTCGCGATTATCAAAGTTTTAAAGCCCCGTCAGTGCGTGAAGCGCCAAATATCCCTATGAATTTTTACATGTTGCGCCTTTCATTTAAAATTTTACATAGTGATTCTTCAATTTGTATCCAGTGGAACTTGGCATCAGTGTTATAGTTGTATGAAACTCAGAGAATATGAGAATATACGCTGTGTTATGTTTTTTTTTAGTAATATTTTTTTTGTATAAATTATTTTAATATTCCAAATTTAAAAAGAACTCTTGTTAAGATATTTTTAATACGGTTTTTTATAATGCTTTGTGTATCTCATATTTAAAATTAGTATTCTTTTTTTTCTTAGTAGCGAAAACCCTGGACATTCCCTTTTTCTATTTATTTTTATGATCGTTCTCACGAGAATAAAGGCATTGTTGTGAATGAAAGTGAAAGTTTCCCATTCCCTTATCTAGCGTAAATAACACCCGTTCGTACGAATGCTTTTACTGTCCTGGAATTATTGTACTATTTGAGTAAAGTGGTCCTTTGTTAATTTTTTTCGAAGAAGAGTAGCTTCTGGATTGTTTGTAAAGGGCATATATTCAGCCTTGTTAAAAATTGGCCCACACGCATAGTTTATTGCTTGCGTACGTGAATGAATAGTACCCTAAAATTTTATAACCCATGACAAACGTTGACTGTCATTTGAGGCGGAGTAGATATTTTCCCAGACCCTTAAAGTTTTTTTTATGACCGATTCGAGATAATAGGGCAAATTCACGGTTATCGGCGAACACTGGTTTGCAAGCAGGTGCAAAACTTAGAGACAGCTGTCCCTGCTATCTGACCACGTGATTGAGAGTAGGGGACGCGAGCGATGACCATATTTGGTCATGAGAGAGGGTGACTATTGCATTGGCCAATGAGATGGACTCTAGGAACAGGAGAGAAAGGGGAAAGCATTAGTCTTCCTAGTGTTTGGTGCCCCTTTTGATTTGCAGAGGGACGTGCAATTGGTTTTTTGGAAATAAAGTGAGTCTTGGTCAGAGCTTCGTATGGAGAGCATCTAGTTGAAGAAGCGCATAAGTGTTGTCTCCCCCCCTCCCCTGTTTTGAATCTGGGAGAGGGGAGGCCAAAAGAATTATTCGAGATTGGCAGTCTAAGAGAAAGCACGTCAAGTGTAAGCAAAAAAAAAAAAGTGCTACCTGCCGGAAAGAACCGAGAGCTTGCCGTGAAAGAATGTTTCCTCCGTCCTAGCCTTCACCGTAAGCAGTGGAATGATTTGCGGTCTAAGACAACACACTCCAAGTGTAAGCCAGGAAGAAATGCTATCTGCCGGAGAGAGCCGAGATCTTGCCGTGAAAGAATATCCCCTCCGATCTAGCCTTCACCGTGAGCAGTGGAATGATTAGCGATCTAAGACAACACACTCCAAGTGTAAGTCAGGAAGAAATGCTACCTGCCGGAGAGAGCCGAGATTTTGCCGTGAAAGAATATCCCCTCCAATCTAGCCTTCACCGTGAGCAGTGGAATGATTAGCAATCTAAGACAAAACACTCCAAGTGTTAATCAAGAAAAAGTACTACCTGCCGGAGCGAACCGAGAGCTTGCCGCGAAACAATGTTCCTTCCGATTTAGCCTTCACCGTGAGCGGTAGAATGATTAGCGGTCTAAGTCAAAAACTTGAAAGAATTCAGCTGCTGCTTAAACTGAGTATAGACACTGGGAATTCTGTGTAGAGACTGTTGCTCTGGTGCATGGAAGACTTGTATACTATTGTCCCTCATATAAGAATTCAGCTGCTGGTAAGAGATATATTCTGTATTTAATCTTAAACGATTTTTTATCTTAGTGAGTAATCTTGTAGCGACTTAGTATTTCCATATGTTTACAACAAAAGAAGTGTTGGTGAATTCAGATGTTTTTTTTTTTGTTTTTCATTTTTATGTTAAATTAAATAAAGGAGAATGTATATAAAGGATATGCTTTAGTATAGTTTTTTTTTAGTTTTTTTTTTTATTTATCCTACCTTGATATTAATTTATTTGAATTTTAACCTCTGTAGTATCGAAATAACTATACTAAGTTTTGTAATACCATAAAATTAAAGTAGTTTCTTTGAATGTTTGGAAGTAAAATAATTTTCAACCATTACCTATTTTTTATTTGGAATTTTTAAATAACTTTCTAAAAAAAAATAAAAAAAATAATTTAATAAATAATTAAAAATCATATTAACACTGATTAATTAATATACTATTGCTTAAACTGAGTAAAGATATTTGACTAAGTAATAGATTTTTTTTTTTAAGCAAAAACTGTTAAGAAATTCACTTGATTTTAAATGAATTAACTTATCTTATAAACAAAATAAAAGAAAAAAAAAAGAATAGAGAAATTAAATTAAATGTACTAACACTATACGAAATTGGTCGAAAATATCATTGTTGATTTCTGGGGTGTTTATGTTTATTATTTCTAGTTTTTTAATTTATTCAAAATTATATCTTTCTTTGCCTTCTTGAAAATAAGAAGGATTTCAGGGTCTTTCTTCTCTCTTTTGTAATGTTAGATTGAATCTTGCTTTTTTAAATTATTAGTATGAGTTTGATATCTCAGGAATCAACATTGACAAATGTTGGGTTCTACTGCAGATCAAGGTTTAGTACTTGAGACTGGGTCAGGTTGAGAATCTTGCTGTGTCCTTTCTTGTTTATTTGTATTCATTAAATTTTAAAGAATTTTAAATAATATTTGTGTTTATCCTTTTAATCGTTTTAATTTGTCGTTTAGTTTGTTTATCTTAATGATTTCTTAATGTTGACTGGTGTAATCTTAACTTAATTCTTTTTTTATACAAGCATCTAGTTTATTTAATTAAAACAACAACAAGATTCATGTGATTGGAAATTTGACCCAGATCTCATTAAATTCTTTAATAAAGCTGAAGAATATTTATTGATCTATATTAATTAAATATAATTTGCTGAGCAGAAATTGCAATTAATTAAAATAATGAGCTGTTGCAGAAGTTTAATAAAAAAGAACCCAACACCGATAAATGGTGCCGTGTGTGAAAAGCCTGGTTATTGTGAAAAATAAATGGTACCGTGTGTGAAAAGCCTGATTATTGTGTCACAATAAGTATAAAAATAGTACTATGAAGTAGAGCCTATTTGTTACAACAATAGCCTGAATTTTGATATATATTTACTATATTAAGAGTGAAACGAAATGAAAATATATGTGTTTTGTGATTTTATTGTGTATTATGTTTGATTATTTTAGTGTATGTTGTGCATAACCAATAGGGGTGTACATAGCTTACTAATTTCAAATGCTTTTTTTTAGTTAGGCAATTTTACCGGGTTTTCAAAAAAAACTATTTAATTTGAAATTTTTACTGTTATATTTACATTTAAATGAGTGTTTGGGCTTACTGAGAAAATTATATGCCAATATAAGTTATGTATTTATGTATTTTTTATTTATTTTTTTTTCTCTCTTTCTTGGGCATCTGAGAATTAAGTAGCAGTTAAATTACTTTATTTTCTATTATTTTATTTTTAATTCGGTGTGAAGTTTTGCAAAAAAATGACAGAAAATCAGCATTTCAAGGAACTCGCTCTTATTCAGAAAAAGAGCGCATTAATCGAAAATGTCAGTCTTATTCCCCCTTTTAGTGGCGAAGGCAACTCTTGCTCATTTTCTGCATTTTTAGAAAAGTATGAGCAGTTGTCCGAGTTCTTTAATTGGTCAGAGGATGAGAAAAAATTTGCCCTACTAAGTAGATTAAGTGGGAATGCTGCTAGGATATATAAATTGCACCGCACTAAGGAAACTGTAGAAATAATTAAAGTACTTAAAGAGAGATATACGCAAGAGCTAACCCCTGATATTGCTTTAACCCAATTTTTGAATTTTAAACAAAATCACCATATGCCTGTTCAGGAATTTTATGACAGAGCATATGATTTGTCCCTTAAAGCATTAGTAGTCGAAGGTGTAGAACAGAATGTTGCTGATAAAAGCAGGGAAGCTCTACTGCATTCTATGTTATTAAGTAATTTAGTTCCTGAGATAAGAAGAGGAGTTATAACTAGGTGCCCTAAGACACCTGTTGAAATTTTAGAATTTGCCCTCCTTGAGGAAAAAGCATTAAAGAGTGTTAATCCTTTATATAACATGCAGGTAGAGAATATGAACCCTTTTTTCCCCCAAATTGCCCAGCAAAGTGTTGCGTGTGCTGCTATCCAGCCAAGTCACCCTAATCAGTCAGAGCAGGAGATTAGTAAACTGCGGGAGCAGGTAGAAGCTCTTACTAGTAAATTAGAGAGATTTTTAGAGGGTAGCAATCAGCAAAGAGACTTTCACACTACTGAGAGGCCTCAGTATAGAGAAGTAATCTGTTACGTGTGTTCCCAAACTGGACACATAGCCAGATTTTGTCCACAAAACCAAAATGCTAATAGAGGGAACTTTCAGAATTTTAGAGGAAGAGGTAGGGGTAGTTATTCTCAGTCCCACCAAAATCGCAGGGGAGGATATAATAATTACAGAGGTAGAGGGAATAGAAATAATGATAATGGTGTAAATATAGAAAGCGAGAATGTTCAAAGCTCAATTAGTGAAGCGAATAATCAAAACAATTCTTTAAACAGGTAAGGGCTGGTGTCGATTTGGTCGAATCGTCTCCATCAAGGCCTCTAGACCTCCCAATTATTTTTAGTATGTTTTCACCCCAGTCTTATCATTTACCTACTGTCCTCATAAATGTAAATAATGTGTTTTTTAATGCGCTATGTGATACAGGATCTGCTATAAATATTTTAAGTAATACAATACTTAATGGTTTAGATTCTTATGAAATTGTGGAGTGCAACACCCCTATTTTAACGGTGACTGGCGAGAGAGTGCTTTTAAACCATAAAATTTCCTTAAATTTTAAATTTAATAATTTATTATGTCAGTCTGAGTTTTTTATTGTCCACGGTAAGTTGGCCGATGAGTTTAGTGTAATTTTGGGGATGCCCTTTTTAAGTAAATATCAGGCTGTAATTAATTGTAAAAATAACAATGTGGTTTTAGATGTCCCTACTGAAACGCAGTGTAAGCAAATAGTAGAGAGTCATATGTCAAATGTTTCACCTGTGAAAAATTCTAGAGAAAAAAATGTTGTAAATAGTATCAGTGTAAATAGTATAGATTTGGAGAATAATTATGTAAATACTTGTAATGTGCAATCTAAAGGCAGGCAAAGTTCTGATAGTGAACAGAGAAGTAAGTGTAGTAATAAGAGTACTCCTAGGAAAAATGTAAACAAAAAGAGTAAGGAATGTGTAAAAGAAAAATTTGGGAATCTGAGTAGTGGAAATGAGACGGTTCAGGGTAATATGTATCCCATTATGGAGGAAAGGGTAGACTCAAGCATAACATTTAATGCGAAAGAGTCAGAAAGTGAAATTGCTCAGGTTTTTTGTTTGCAAAGTGTACCAGGGAGTAACTCAAGTACTAATGAGTGTGAAATTAATGAGAATAATGTGCCTTTAGACCTTAGCCCGCAATCAGCGAGTCAAATTGTACAGGAAAATTCAATCTATGTCCATGAAAATTTTTACATATCTGAGGATAATGAAAATGAGCTAATAAATAGAGCAAATCAGACTGATGAGTTAGGCATTGTTGACAATAATAACAGAAATAGTGAAAGTACTTCCTTAGCTATTTTATGCGAGAGAATTTCTGTTCCCCCCCAGTCAAAATTAATAGCTGAAGTTAAATGTAATAGAATTAATTTTATAAAAGATAATGATATACTGATATTAGAACCTTTAGCGAAGAATTTAAGCCAAGGGCTTCTTATTTCTCGAGCCATTTGTACCCCAGAACATGGCCTTTTTGTTTCGCTTGCTAATTTTTCGAATAAAACTGTTAAGCTAGGAAAAAATACTTATGTTGCTAAAATTCAGAAATGTGTAGATAAATCTAATATACCCTTAAATAATAATAATATAACTTGTAATGTAAATTTAACCACTCCAATAGCTGACTTTGATCACGCTGATCTCACTTGGAGCTCTGATATTGATTTAAGCCATCTAGACCCCCCCCTTAAAATCTAAAATGCAGGAATTTTTAGACCAAAATAAAGATGTGTTTGCAGCTTCTGTCCTAGACTTACCAGGCTGTAATACCATACCCCATGTTGTAAATTTAACCTCTGATAAACCTGTAAAATCCAAAGCTTATAGAGTCCCATATAAATTACGCCAGGAAATGGAAGATCAACTTAATATTTTACTGCAAGCTGAAATTATTTCCCCGTCTATGTCTGAATTTGCTTCACCAGTTATTCTTGTAGAAAAAGCAGATGGTTCTTATAGGTTAGCTGTCGATTTTCGTAAACTTAACAAGAATCTTGTCAAAGATGCATATCCTATCCCAAACATTACTGACTCTGTTGATGCGTTAAGTGGAGCTAATTTTTTTTCAACACTAGATTTAACTAGTGGCTTTTTCCAACAGGTCATAAGACCCGAAGACAGGCATAAAACTGCTATTATCACGCATAAAGGTCTTTTTGAGTGGAATAGAAATTGTTTTGGGTTGTCCAATTCAGGCAATAGTTTTCAGAGGCTAATGAATGCCATTTTTGGAGATTTAGGAAATCTAGGAATTTTAGTGTATATAGATGATATTGTCATTGCTTCGTCTGATGTAGAATCCCATTTTGAAAAACTTAAATTAGTATTTGATAGACTAAGACAACATAAACTGAAACTTAAGCCCAGTAAATGTAATTTTCTTTCGAATAAAATCCAGTATCTTGGCTTTGAAATTAATAGCGGGCAAGTATCCCCGGTTAATAAAAATATTGAGATAATAGAAAAATTGCAACCACCTACTAATCGAAAAGGTGTCAGGTCTTTTATTGGAACCCTATCATTCTATAGGCGTTTCATACCTGATTTCACAAAAAGGGCATTAAATTTAATCGATTTGACTAAGGAAACTGGACATTTTGCCTGGACAAAAGAAGCCCAGGAGGAATTTGAAGATTTAAAAAAGGCTTTAATATCTAAACCGTGCCTAGTATTGCCTGATTTCACTAAAGAATTTTATCTATATACAGATGCGAGTGGAGAAGCACTGGGTGCTGTTTTGTCACAATTGGATGATGAAAATAAAATTCATCCAGTGGCGTTTGCCAGTAGGCGACTAAAAGGTGCAGAGACAAGATATTCTGCCACTGAGAGAGAACTTCTCGCTCTGGTTTGGGCAACTAGTCATTTTAAGTGTTATCTAGCTAACACTCATTTTAACATTTTTACTGATCATGCACCACTTACTTTTATGTTAAAGATTCATGACCCCACTTCACGTATAGCCAAATGGGTATGTACTCTTTCAGATTTTGATTTTACTATTAAATATATTAAAGGGAAATGTAATAGTGTAGCAGACTTTCTATCTAGATTTGCTAAAATTGATGAATCACCTGAGATTAGTAAGAGTAATTTTTGTATTCAAGTAGAAAAAGAAACTACTTTTGTTCCCCATTCAAATTTAATTGAGAAAATTAGTGAATTACAAAAAATTGATAAGAAATGTTGTGAAATAGCTAGAAAATTAGACAAAAATATAGATATAGCACCTAAATACATGAAGTTTTTTTTTAGAGATGATATTCTAGTATGTGAAGATACCAGAGATTCAAGTGTAATAAATAACCCTATTAAATTAGTAGTTCCTAGGAATATGATTGAGCAAGTGTTCGCTCTAACACACGATTCTCTAGCGGCTTGTCATCAAGGGTTTAAGAAAACGATTGACCGCATCCGGGAGCACTTTTACTGGCCCGGAATGTCGGCCGATGTCAAGCATCTAGTAGAATCATGTATTAGTTGCCAGCAGAAGAGGGCGTATAAACCAGATCAGCAGGCACCCCTTCAACGGATGCCTACACCTGAATTTCCCATGAACAAAGTTCATCTAGACCTAATTGGCCCATTACCGGTCACGTTTTCTGGTAACACCCATATTGTTACGTATATAGACTCATTTACTAAATGGCCAGAAGCCTATGCTGTTAGCTCTACCACGTCTGATGTTATCGCAGATACACTTGCCGATTTCATTTCACGTTATGGCGCTCCTGTGTATATTGCGACAGATAATGGAAGAAATTTAGTATCGGAAGCGATTGAGCATGTATATAAAATGTTCGGTATTAAACATATAACTACATCTGCCTTTCACCCAGCCTCGAATGGACAGATTGAACGGCAGAATAAAACTTTAAAAAACGCACTCAGTCACATTGTAAATGAGAACCAGTCAGACTGGGATACTAAACTAAAATTTGCCCTATTAGCGATGCGTTCGGCTGTACATTCTTCGACTAAATTAACCCCCGCAGCAGTTTTATATGGCAGAAACTTAAATCTACCATATAATCTATTTTCGCAAGCGCCGAGGTTTAGCTATAACGACGCCCCATCTTTTTGTGAATTATTGATACCCACACTCCAAAAGGTATATGCTGAGGTGTATGATAGTTTAGTTAAGGTGTCTGAAAGCCAGGAAAGGTACAGAGAAAGAACTGCAGTCGTTAAGGATTTAAAAGTAGGCGATAGAGTGTGGTTATTTAACCCATCCATCACTGCTGGCAATACGAAAAAATTGTCGAAATTAAATAACGGACCATTTACTATAATTGAGAAGCTCAGTGAAGTTAATTTTAAGATAGCATTAATTGCTAATCCGTCTAAAACTCAAATTGTCCATGTAGACCGCCTCACTTTATTTAAAGATAGGCATATTTCAGGTGTAAATGAGCAAAATGGAGACGATATTGTAGACCAAAACAAACGCCAACCTCTGATATCAACTACGAATGATTCGAGTCATTCTCAATTCGATTTCACTACGCGAAGGAAAAGGAATCGATTCATAAATAGATTTCCCCCTCCCATTCCATGTCAAGGAACCAGCCAACCTGCAGTGCAATCTACGAGCAGACAAGAGGGTAGCGAGGAAACGGTTGGTGGGTTGCTCTCAGAAGCACGGGAAAATACGGTAATAGCGAGCGCTGATAACTGTGAGGGAGTAAGGCAGGTAGAAACGCCTAATGATTCGGGGCGCGTGAGTCGTTCGCGAGATCGTAATGGCGTCTGTTTATCTAGGCGAAACAAATCTTATTCAATTCCGAGAACTGAGTATGCGTTTCGAAAAAGGGATTCGCGACCGAATTATAAACTGTAGGGAGGTTTAACTTTAATTTTTTTAGATTGTATATAAATACTTGTGATTTTAGTTATTCTAGGAAGGTTTTATGCGCGAGTTAGCTAAAATTTAAGTAATTTTCGAGCCTCGATATCGTTTTTTTTGATTTGGTTCCGCTGTTATTTAATGTGGATTTCCGCCAGTTCCGTATTTTCTCTCGGTGATTTATGGATTATTTCGATAGATTAGGACAGTGTAAGTGCTTCGCCCCCTATATGTGTTCTTTTTTTTTATTTTTTAGCGGATTTTAGCGCTAATTTTGGGGACTTAGAGAGATTTCGGGTCAGGAGATTTTGGAGTAGAGATTTGGTAGCAGTATATGTGATGCTTGCGTATTCCTACTTGCCCCTTTTTGTATATAGTATAGGTACTGTTAGGAATGTAGTTCATCTTTTATTATTTTTTTTGCATTTCTTTTAACTTTGTATTTTTTTGGGTATTTTTGATATTAGTTCTCTATTTGGGAAGTGGGGATTTAAGATACAGGTAGTGTACACCCCACAGCCCACAGATATAGTATCTGGTTTATGTGTATTATATATGTATATATTTTGTTTATATAGTCTGTTTTGTTATTTCATGTGAGTTTTCTAACAATATACCCATTGTTTGTGTAAATTGGGTATTTAAAAAAAAAAAAAAAAAAAAAAAAAAATTAGTGGTACTTGTCAATGAAATTGGCGAACTCTATTGTGAAATTATCAGTTCATTTTAAGTATTATGTGTAGCATTTTATGAATTTTTTTTTAGTTACTATTAGTTTATGGAATATTTACCCATTGATAATAACTAAGGCAGATAATTATCAGTCTAGGCTACACAAGGTAACCTATATAATTATAATGCTGTGATATAAAATGCCCATACACTTGTGTAATACTGTGTCACCGATGCAAGTCATTGAACTGTTTTTTTTTTTATTTATATGCACATGTTATGCCACTGAATATAAACGGATATTAGTGCTATTTTTTTTATGTGTACCCTATATATGTACTGAAAGGTTATTGCTATTTTTGTTTTGTGTATGTGTATACAAACTGTTATCGTGCTATTATATGTATATATTTGTGATACCTACAGCTGGCAAGTAGTATATCTATTGTATTTTTTCAGAAATTGATTGTTTCGGTCCTTTGGCTCTATCCTGCTCACAGGATTCAAAATTTTTAAAAAAAAATTTTTTTTATTTTTTTTTATTCACTGGACAACTCTTCCTTGCATTCTACTTGTGGAAATTTTTTTTAGGGATATTTTTTTTCTTTTTACAGAGGTGTTAGCAGATAGGGATATCCCAGTGTGGTGGTATTCTTGACGGTATAGCAGATGTGGAGATTTAATTAAGTATGCCAGGTATATAGTGTAGATTTGAATAGCATCTTAGGCCCTAGTATATGTTTAACTTCTAGATGTTTTGCCCAAGCTTCAACTTAGCATTTCCGGTGTGCAGAGTTGGTGTGGTAGCTTAGTAGGGTGAGGTTATCAACTTTTCGGGTCGTCGTCTGATCTGTTCTAGGCGATTATCTTTATTCTACTATTCAACCGGGGTACTGCATTGTTTTTTTTATTTAATCTTTTCTTTCATTTTGGATTTAATTTTAAATTTTTTTAGGACTTTCTTTAACTGACCTTATGTGGTCATTTAGCTAAAAAAATAAAATTCTTGTTTTTGTTCAAAACTAATAATGTTTATTTTTTTTTCAACGAGGGGGAGCTCTTGTTATGTTTTTTTTTAGTAATATTTTTTTTGTATAAATTATTTTAATATTCCAAATTTAAAAAGAACTCTTGTTAAGATATTTTTAATACGGTTTTTTATAATGCTTTGTGTATCTCATATTTAAAATTAGTATTCTTTTTTTTCTTAGTAGCGAAAACCCTGGACATTCCCTTTTTCTATTTATTTTTATGATCGTTCTCACGAGAATAAAGGCATTGTTGTGAATGAAAGTGAAAGTTTCCCATTCCCTTATCTAGCGTAAATAACACCCGTTCGTACGAATGCTTTTACTGTCCTGGAATTATTGTACTATTTGAGTAAAGTGGTCCTTTGTTAATTTTTTTCGAAGAAGAGTAGCTTCTGGATTGTTTGTAAAGGGCATATATTCAGCCTTGTTAAAAATTGGCCCACACGCATAGTTTATTGCTTGCGTACGTGAATGAATAGTACCCTAAAATTTTATAACCCATGACAAACGTTGACTGTCATTTGAGGCGGAGTAGATATTTTCCCAGACCCTTAAAGTTTTTTTTATGACCGATTCGAGATAATAGGGCAAATTCACGGTTATCGGCGAACACTGGTTTGCAAGCAGGTGCAAAACTTAGAGACAGCTGTCCCTGCTATCTGACCACGTGATTGAGAGTAGGGGACGCGAGCGATGACCATATTTGGTCATGAGAGAGGGTGACTATTGCATTGGCCAATGAGATGGACTCTAGGAACAGGAGAGAAAGGGGAAAGCATTAGTCTTCCTAGTGTTTGGTGCCCCTTTTGATTTGCAGAGGGACGTGCAATTGGTTTTTTGGAAATAAAGTGAGTCTTGGTCAGAGCTTCGTATGGAGAGCATCTAGTTGAAGAAGCGCATAAGTGTTGTCTCCCCCCCTCCCCTGTTTTGAATCTGGGAGAGGGGAGGCCAAAAGAATTATTCGAGATTGGCAGTCTAAGAGAAAGCACGTCAAGTGTAAGCAAAAAAAAAAAGTGCTACCTGCCGGAAAGAACCGAGAGCTTGCCGTGAAAGAATGTTTCCTCCGTCCTAGCCTTCACCGTAAGCAGTGGAATGATTTGCGGTCTAAGACAACACACTCCAAGTGTAAGCCAGGAAGAAATGCTATCTGCCGGAGAGAGCCGAGATCTTGCCGTGAAAGAATATCCCCTCCGATCTAGCCTTCACCGTGAGCAGTGGAATGATTAGCGATCTAAGACAACACACTCCAAGTGTAAGTCAGGAAGAAATGCTACCTGCCGGAGAGAGCCGAGATTTTGCCGTGAAAGAATATCCCCTCCAATCTAGCCTTCACCGTGAGCAGTGGAATGATTAGCAATCTAAGACAAAACACTCCAAGTGTTAATCAAGAAAAAGTACTACCTGCCGGAGCGAACCGAGAGCTTGCCGCGAAACAATGTTCCTTCCGATTTAGCCTTCACCGTGAGCGGTAGAATGATTAGCGGTCTAAGTCAAAAACTTGAAAGAATTCAGCTGCTGCTTAAACTGAGTATAGACACTGGGAATTCTGTGTAGAGACTGTTGCTCTGGTGCATGGAAGACTTGTATACTATTGTCCCTCATATAAGAATTCAGCTGCTGGTAAGAGATATATTCTGTATTTAATCTTAAACGATTTTTTATCTTAGTGAGTAATCTTGTAGCGACTTAGTATTTCCATATGTTTACAACAAAAGAAGTGTTGGTGAATTCAGATGTTTTTTTTTTTGTTTTTCATTTTTATGTTAAATTAAATAAAGGAGAATGTATATAAAGGATATGCTTTAGTATAGTTTTTTTTTAGTTTTTTTTTTTATTTATCCTACCTTGATATTAATTTATTTGAATTTTAACCTCTGTAGTATCGAAATAACTATACTAAGTTTTGTAATACCATAAAATTAAAGTAGTTTCTTTGAATGTTTGGAAGTAAAATAATTTTCAACCATTACCTATTTTTTATTTGGAATTTTTAAATAACTTTCTAAAAAAAAATAAAAAAAATAATTTAATAAATAATTAAAAATCATATTAACACTGATTAATTAATATACTATTGCTTAAACTGAGTAAAGATATTTGACTAAGTAATAGATTTTTTTTTTTAAGCAAAAACTGTTAAGAAATTCACTTGATTTTAAATGAATTAACTTATCTTATAAACAAAATAAAAGAAAAAAAAAGAATAGAGAAATTAAATTAAATGTACTAACACTATACGAAATTGGTCGAAAATATCATTGTTGATTTCTGGGGTGTTTATGTTTATTATTTCTAGTTTTTTAATTTATTCAAAATTATATCTTTCTTTGCCTTCTTGAAAATAAGAAGGATTTCAGGGTCTTTCTTCTCTCTTTTGTAATGTTAGATTGAATCTTGCTTTTTTAAATTATTAGTATGAGTTTGATATCTCAGGAATCAACATTGACAAATGTTGGGTTCTACTGCAGATCAAGGTTTAGTACTTGAGACTGGGTCAGGTTGAGAATCTTGCTGTGTCCTTTCTTGTTTATTTGTATTCATTAAATTTTAAAGAATTTTAAATAATATTTGTGTTTATCCTTTTAATCGTTTTAATTTGTCGTTTAGTTTGTTTATCTTAATGATTTCTTAATGTTGACTGGTGTAATCTTAACTTAATTCTTTTTTTTATACAAGCATCTAGTTTATTTAATTAAAACAACAACAAGATTCATGTGATTGGAAATTTGACCCAGATCTCATTAAATTCTTTAATAAAGCTGAAGAATATTTATTGATCTATATTAATTAAATATAATTTGCTGAGCAGAAATTGCAATTAATTAAAATAATGAGCTGTTGCAGAAATTTAATAAAAAGAACCCAACACAACAGCTGAAGTCATGACTAAATTACACGCTATAGCTTTATTTGAGAAACAGAGGTTATTCCGTGCTCCTTTGATAAATCCAGAAAGTATATGACGTATATTTCCGTATACCATTCACTGCATTCCTACTTGATATAAAATGTAACTGAAAATGTATTATAGTAACAGTCATGTAAAAATATTCCTGAGAAATTTTCAAAAGACTGAATGTTAAAAATTACTGTTTTCTACATGTCTTAACAATCGGTTATCATCCACGTATCTATAAAGTACAGAGATTTTTTTCTGATTGTAAAGTAGTCTTTGGAGAACATTAGTTTGGTATATAATCGTCTTTGTAATGAAAGGCAAAAGTACATCAGTTTGGTATATAATTTTTTGTCTTTGTTCTTAAAGGCAAAAGAACATCAGTTTGGTATGTAATTTTTAGTCTTTGTTCTTAAAGGCGAAAGAACATCAGTTTGGTATATAATTTTTAGTCTTCATTCTTAAAGGCAAAATAACACCAATTTTGTATATAATTTTTAGTCATTCTTATTAAAGGTAAAAGAACATCAGTTTGGTATATAATTTTTAGTCTTTGTGATTAAAGGCAAAATATCACCAGTTTAGTATATATTTTTCAGTCTTTGTGATTAAAGGAAAAATGACATCAGTTTGGTATATAATTTTTAGTGATTGTTCTTAAAGGCAAAAAAAAAAAAAAAAAAAAAAAAAAATCAGTTTGGTATATAATTTTTAGTGTTTGTGGATCAAAAGTAAAAAATACAATTCGGTACATTATTTTTGGTCTTTGTGATTAAAGGCAAAAGTACATCAGTTTGGTACATAATTCTTAGTCTTTGTAATTAAAGACAAAGTAACTTCTCCATTTTATTACCACTTTTTATTTTCAAATCTTTCTGAAAGTCTATCGGGACATATTGCTCCAAAAAAAGCGCGTCACAATTTTTGAATATATAACGTAACATACTAATAAAGGCAGCGAATATCCAGTGTAAACACACCAAAATGAGTCAAACTTTATTTAATCAAAATAAATATGCTTCAGAACAATTTCTCCATTTTATTACCACTCTTTATTTTCAAATCACTCTATATTTAAAATACGTCTATAGAAAAGAGAAGAAATAAAAAACACGCACAATTCGAAAATTGTGACCGGCTTTGTTATTGTCTTCATTTTCAAAGAAAAAGGAATTAATTCCATAAATGCCTCCTCCTGTTCCTGTTCCTCGTGATTTAAAGTAAACATGAGCTGCATGCATGACATTCGGCAATAAAAAACCAGCACTGAGTAATCCACCGAGAGGGAAAATATGGGGTGCAGCTGAATTTTTATGTCATAAGGCCGTGAGTTTTCTAGCCTGAGTAGTACGCCCGTACCATATTTGTTAGAAGCGATATTTCACTTTCAATGCCGAGAGGGAAAACAAAGAGCAGGCATCCCGCGGTTCTCGACCTCTTTCGGATTTTTTTTTTTTTTTTCTTTGGAAAAAAGGAAGATAAGAAAGAGAGGTTCTGAATACTAAAAGAATAGACTCTGTAGAAAAATTCTGATTTTAAGAATCTGATCTGCTAAGTAGTGTAAAGCTCTTGCGTAAAAACAAAAACTGAGGTTCGTATAATGTTTAATTTGATTTTGGAAACATAAATAAGAGAGAAATCTGTAGGAAAATAAAAATGACAGAGTCATGCATTTCATACGCGATGGATTAAATATCAATATTCCTGGACCAATCATAAACAGATTTTCAAATGAAATTTTAATTTTACAATTTTCGGTACTGCACATTTTTTAATTTTTAAAGATCGCACATTTTCAATTTTTGCACCGTCGTATAGAGAAAAAAAAAGCACTTTTAAATCCAATTTGTTTGAAAGCTGTACCTCATTTTTTTGTGTTATTAATTTTGGTGTGGTTTTTAATACTTTTTTTGTCGTTATGGCAACAGAAGTATTTCATTTCTGGACATTAAACTTGGCCCAATCAGAAGACGAATAAAAACCGCACATCACAAGGCTAGATATGGTTCAGATAGCGCTAGACCGAAAGAAATAACCATTTTTCAAATTGTTAATCATTCCTATTTTTATACTTGAAGGTACAGTGGACTCTCAAAACTAATTTTTTTAATTTTCAATGAATTTTTTAAAAAATTTCTGGAAATTGTCATAGTATATATATCTTTTATTTCACAATTTTTTTAAGAATATATTCAATAGTTTTTGAGATACCGATTTTTTTTTTTTTTTAAATTAACGAAAAATGACAATATTTCAAAATGCTCCATGCGAAATTCTTTATGCCCAATTTTTCTGATTTTTTGCTTAAAATGCTCTCTATGTATGTGTTAACAAATGTTACTAAGCATTTTTAGCATATTACTTGATAAACATTAAAAAAAAAAAGATTTTAACTTAATTCTTTTGTATTTTTCGTTAAAAATCATTAAAAATTCCACATAACTGAAATTTTAAAAATTTAAATGCGCCTAAAAAAGTTTATTTTTAGTAACATTTGTTAATACATACATAGAGAGCATTTTAAACGAAAAGTCAGAAAAATTGGGCATAAAGAATTTCGCATAGAACATTTTGAAATCATGAAAACGACGAAAATATTCATTCTGAGAAAAACAGGTTTTAGTAACTACAATGGTTATAATTGCTTAATATTTTCCTACTGACACAGTTTCAGCTATATATAAGAGATATAAATATCATTTCTAGCTTATATGTAAGTGTTTTATGTTTTTATGGTAAATTCACATAAAATATGTGGTTTCGACAGTAATTCATGCAAAGGACGTGAAGTATCTGAATTAAAAAAAAATCTTCTCAAAAACAACTTTTTGTATTTTCTAATGATTTTTTTTTTTAATTTTTCTAGAAATATTCATGGTATAAATACCTCTTATTGTACAAATTTTTGTTAAATATGTAAAATATTTTTTATATTATTATTTTTTTTTTACGTTAAAAAATTGGGGACAAAAAGCAAGTCCTGTAAATACATTGCAAACAAACGCTAAAAGAAACAGTTAAAAGTTACAGTTAAAGCATTGTTTTGCGAAATCACAAAATTAATAAGCATTTAGTGCAAAATAATAACATTTTGTAAGGTAAAACTAAAAACTAGGCTAAATTTTACGGATGCGAATCGGCAATAAAGTAAACAAAGGGGCGTGGCAGAATCAGCTGATTGGACAAAAATGCTTGTAACTCCAGTAAAAATAGTCGAAATTGAACATTTTTTTTTGTGTTCAATAGCAGGGAGTTCATATAATGTTATTATGCTAAAAATGAAAATTCAACAATTTGATGATTTTTTGCGATTTTGAAAGTCCACTGTAGCCTTAACCTTCTTTCCGGGAAAATCTAATGATGAAAAATTGTGCACGAAATCGACAATTTTTACAGATAATTAAAACAGTATTTTTCATTTTGTAACCTAAACAAAGGCCCGATTAAACATTCAATTTCGTCTTTGTTTTCGGCTTCGACAAACATTAAATTTCGCTAAAAATGCGGCAGAACTTTCGGTAAATGTCGAGACCACAGTTAGAGGTCTGCACGGGCCGAAATTTCCAGGCCCGAAAGTTAAAATTTCGGCCCAAAAGTTAAAATTTCGGCCCGGGACCGGCCCGGCCCGAACGAAAGAAATATTGGCACGACCCGGCCCGGCCCGAAAGTTAAAATTTCGGCTCGAGCTCGGCCCGGTCCGGAAAAAAGTTAAAAATTCGGCCCGAACCCGGCCCGGCTCGAGTGAATTTCTACAGAACATTGATCTTTAATCTTATGGAAGAGTTCTGACCAAAAAAAAAAAAATTATATTAGTCTTTTTTTTTCCATGTTTATAATCTCCATTTATACAGAAGTGCCGTAGGCTGCGATATTTATGCTTTTAAATGAATCTTTGTTTGTTGTATGTAAATGTTTCAGTTATCACTAGTATTATTAATCCATATTCCCTGTAATGGAGAAAAAAAATCGAAAAAGCGGTATATGGTAAAATTTCCAAAGACGAAATCGCTTTGGAACGAAAAAAAAAATGCATTCCCTTCTTAACAGATGTAAATGTTTAATATATTTTTTCTCCCTTATTGTTGTATTCATTTTGCATGGATGAACATTTTAAAAGAAATTTTCAGTTTTCAGTTTTAAAAAAAATTCCGTCATAATCATGTTTTTTTTTTTTTTTTTTTTTTTTTTTTGTGTGTGTGTGTGTGTGTGTTTAATTCTATTTTAAAACGCCTAGTAATCTACGATTCTCTAAAAGGAATAAATTCTAATGTTTAATTGTAGAATAATGACGGCTTAAAAGTACATGCTTTTTTTGCAGAAATTTTTGGACAAAGCCAAATATTACTGATTTATAAAAAGCCGAGAAAAGGATTTTCATGTAGGAAGATTCAATAGGAACTGATTATTTTGGTCCATGAAAACTAGGAAGAATGGAATAAGTCTCGGCTTCGTACGGAAAAAAAAAGTTAGGCCCGGCCCGAAAAGATTAGTGACTAGGCCCGGCCCGGCCCGGCTCGAAAGGATTAGTGAATATGCCCGGTCCGGCCCTAGTCTTCAGAAGTAAGGCCCGGCCCGGCCCGAATGCCATTATTGGAAATCGTCCCGAGCCCGGCCCGCGGGCCGGGCTCGGGCTTCGGGCCGAGGCCCGGCCCGTGCAGACCTCTAACCACAGTCACATATCGTAAAATGCTTGCTTATAGAATAATTCATACGCACTCCATGATGTTTAGTTTTATTTGTGTATTAATAAGTTTTATCAATCCATTAGAAACAAACATGATAAATTAAATTCATTAACATTAGCATTAAAACTATTATTTTTGCATGTATTTATAGATTCAGCATTAAAAATATTTAATTCAGAATTGAGAAAAACCGATATCGCATTTCAAGAAAAATAATTAATACACTTTTAAAATTACTCAGAGTAACGTTTCTGAAAATTAATCAGCAAAAGAAATTTTGTTTCGAACAATTCTTCTTAAAATATCGAAAATATATCGGTTTTTGTGGATCCTAAAGGCGCAAAATGCAACTTAACTGTCTTATCGTACGGAAATATTCAATATGGGTGTAAGTCCTGGGTAGCTGCTTATCAAACATGTATTTAGATTAACCCTCGCATGGGCAAGAAATTTGTTCATGTAATTTCCAACATTTTTGTTTGAAAAAAAAAAAAAAAAAAAATGCAATTTTATACTTTTTTGCCACCAAAGATATAAAAGTAAAAAAAAAAAAAAAAAAAAAAAAAACTTCTCGTGCGCTCCTTGATAATAATTAAGGCGATAAAATATATCCCACTTCCACTGCCCCTCAAGGGATTTTACCATCAATCGTTAAAATTCAGCAATTGATACTCGAATACTATCTTCAAAAAACTTACGCTATTGCTGTCGATGTTTCTGTGAATTCACATGTCGTAATTTTCATATTTACACCCTTTGTGCAGCAATATTTGGCAAAATGTAGTTATGAACGCCGATTGTATCTCCGAATTGTAACTCCGATTGTAATTCCGAATAAATATTTTGCAAAATATTTATTTTGATTAAATAAAGTTTGACTCATTTTGATGTGTTTACACTGGATATTCTCTGCCTTTATTAGTGTGTTGCGTTATAGCTTCAAAAATTCTGACGCGCTTTTTGGAGCAAAATGTCCCGTTTCAGAAAGATTTGAGATTTGAAAATAAAGAGTGGTAATAAAATGGAGAAGTTATGCAGAAGAATATTTATTTTGATTAAATAAAGTTTTACTCACTTTGATGTGTTTACAGTGGATATTCGCTGCTTTTGTTAGTGTGTTACACTATATCTTCAAAAATTCTGACGCGCCTTTTAGAGCAATATGTCCCGATAGACTTTCAGAAAGATTTGAGATTTTAAAATAAAGAGTGGTAATAAAACGGAGAAGTTATTCTGCAGAATATTTATTTTGATTAAATAGTTTTTGTTAAAAAGTTTTTATTAAAGTTTTTTTAAAATAGTTTTTGTTAAAAAACATTTACCATTTTACAGAAATCGGTTTAACTTCTCTAAAAACTGGATATAGTTTAAGAGCCGACCGCACAAAACTCTAAGTTGAGCACAAGAAAAATCCTTTATTTTATGGAGGAGTAGTAATAGGGGAATCTAATCATCCATGTCTGCCGGAAGCAAAGTGGTGCAAAAGCCAAAAGTCGGACAATAAGCCAAAAATTGATACCACTAATGGCTGACTCGTAAGGATTAGCATTGTGTTCGCCGTACAATCAAAAGTATTAGAACATGGAAAACTGGGTGCAGTAAAACACAATGCTAATCCTATGAGTCAACCACTAGTGATATTAATTTTTGGTTTATGCACCACTTCGTTTCTGGCAGACATGGATCATTAGATTTTTCTGATTTTTCTATTACTACACTTCTATAATTTAAAGGATTTTTTCTTGTGTTCGATGACTTAGGGTTTTGTGCGGTCGGCTCTTGGACTATTAAGGAGTCTCAAATTCAATATATTTTCTGAAAAATTTGATTTTATTTGTTTCAAATGACTCAGATATATCACGATGCGACAAGCTTTGCACTATATGATTCCAAGTGTCGATTCCATACCGATTTGCAGCTGACAGTATTTTCACCAGTTTTAAGAATTATTGCAGAATATTAAAAAAAAAAAAAAAAAAAAAAAAAAAAAAATAGTAAAAGCTATGGATAACAAATGGGTAAATTAAACTTTTAAATCCTTTAATCATTCTATAGGTGGGGGGGGGGGGGGAGAAGTATTTTTTGTGAAGATGATATTAAGTTAGTTTTGGGGATCGGACACAATTTATCTCTTTGTGTGATTATATTTTTTCCGAAAGTATAGGAATAAATGTTCAAGTGTGTCTGGAAATCTTGTCCATATGAAGCTCGAATTCATTGATTTATTTTAACACACAGTTTATTCGTACACAGTTTACTACAATTTTTGAACAAAATCTTTAGTCTTATTTTATCGTAGAAAAATATTACAAAATTTTCGATTAACCGCAGATTTCTAATCTGAAATAATGGTGCCGTACTCCTGGAAAATTTTAAGAAATATATTGATAGAAAACTAACAGGGCGATATAGCAAAAACAATTATTTGAAACCTTTAATCTGTTTTCAACCTTTTGAAAATTTACAGGTAATCTTCAGGTTGATTAAAGTTAAATATATTGCAAGCAACACTTTCAAAACTTTCAAAGAAGCTTATAATAGTTTTGTCAACATAAAATCATTCACGTGTTTGGCAACGTTTTTTCTTAAATCTAAACAAACGAGATCAAGACTAATTGAGATTACACAGAGATTACCTCTGAATGCTTTAAGGAAATTTACGGCTTTAATGTTATGCTTTATTATTTTTTTACTATCAGCATTCACAATTGTATTGTTTGAGCATAGAAAACTTAGATAAGTTATTCTGCTTGATAAATGCTCACCATGAAGGTGAAAGCTATACCAAACAGCTGAAGTTTTTCGTATACCTAACCTTGAAATTGTGCTTTTCCTATTTTGTCGTCCTTGAATTTATCTTGTTTCTCTTTGTATGATCACCTAAAATAAGGATACTACTGGGAATGTGTTTTTATTTCCGTCCACAAAGAGCTGTTTTTATGACACGAAGTCTTACAGAATCCAGATTTAATGCCTCTTAAAATACAGATAGATAACGGCCGTTGAAACTGCGCAAAATATCGCCGTAACTTTTGGCTTAAACAAAGGAGTTTAAATTTAGTTTCGGCGTGTTTTTTAGTTACTCCTCCAACTTCATAATATTTTGAAAAGTACTGTATAATCTTTAGAAACGGATTCTATCTACAATCCATCTATTCTATCCAGTGTTGAATTCAGAGGGTGGTTCGGAAGGGATATTCGCCCCCCCCCCCGCAAATTTTGAGATTTATGCTTTTAAAGGTCGAAACGTGTAATCTCTCCCTAGAATTCTATAATATCGTAAATCCCCCACTCGCTCTAGAGCAACACACAATCCTTCCGGAGAAAAATATCTGAACTCAATACTATTGACAACAGAATCCTACCATAAATGGAAATAATCATTGTCTCTAATATATACATACAAATACATATATATTAGGGATGGGCATTATTTAACGTATTAGTATAAAAAACAGTGTTACTATGCTGAAACCTAATATTGCGTTAATATGTTACCGAAACGTCCCTGTTAATTAAATAACATATGGTTTTAAATGGCAACGTCTTCATTTATTTGTCTTAATCAAGAACTCAATTTCGCACCTCTAAAATAGAACAATATTCACTAAAAATGTTCTGAACCGTTTCTTTTGAGACATACGCACCTAATTGGCCCTATCTTCACTCTCTAGTTATAGGCAACTCTGTTACGCATGTGGTGCTTTTGCATTTCATCAATCCCTAACGCATGAATAGAAACAATTTGGAGCCCTAATTAAATGCTTTTTCGACTTGGTGCCTGGTGCTAGGTCACCATCATCACATACTTTTTTCGATTCTGACGGCACAAGTAGAGATAAACGAAACACTAGAACAAATAGTAGACCCGAAAATCATTTGTAAGAAAAAAGGTCATGCTTCACATGTTTCGTATTCATGAATCGCGTATATGTTATAATCATATATAATATCGATATTGTTTTCATTTAGCATTTCGAAAATAAAAAGTTTCCTTATAAAACTCAGCAACATTTTGTCTAATTTTTGACCTGGGCATTTTTTTTTCAACTAAAAATGTATTTTCGTGCTTTTATTTATTTATTTGTCGTTGTTTGGCTTATAATTGTTTTGTTTGGCATTGATTTCTAATCCCCTCCCACCTCCGACACACACACCAAGAAAAAACGGCGAAACCCGACCTCAGAATCATTAAATTTATAAAAAGTACATTTTTGCAATATTTAAGTAAAATGTATTTATTTATAATTCTATGCCTTAAAAATAATTTCTCAATTTTAGATAAAAAAATCTATTTAAAAAATGAAAATTATTTTACTACATTCAAATAAAATGCACGAGTTTATAATTTTTTAATTGATTAAATCATCTAAAAGGTGTACAATAGAACATCAGTTGAGTTCAATTGAAAACCAACTACAGATAATTCCTAAATATACCTAATTCATTCTGAGATATTTTCTTGTTCCTGCAATAAATCTAGTTCTTAAAATAAAAAAGGACCATTTATCGTTTGACTAACTTTGAATAAAAAACAGATAATTTAACATGTTTGCAATTATTTATCTGTAAATATTTTTTGCTGTCACTGTAACATTTGGCTAAAAAGCGTTTCAAATTGAAACTAGTTGGATGTGTCAATCCCAAAACTTTCTTCTATCTCATAAATACATATTTAAAAAAAAAAAAAAAAAAAAAAAAAAAAAAAAAAAACGTGGTGACCCAAAAGTTACCCACTATCGAATTTCCTGGAACATTTGACCTAGCCTAATGAGATTCTGGTATCCGAAAAGCATAAAACACAAAATTTAATTAATATTCTGAGAAAATGAGCTTAGTAGTGCCTCATGTTGGGTAATTTATACTAAAATCTAATAAGCATCTATTTATGTCAAAACCTAACAGAATCTGAAATTTGATGGAATTTCGTCCATTAGTTCTTCAGCTATAGTTGTAACAAAAAATTTGCAAAACGTAGCACAGCAACACCATATCTTGGACAATTTTTGCCAAAACGTAAAAAAAGTCTAATTATGTTATGGTGTAAAAGAATCTGAAGTTTGATGAAATTCTGTGCATTAGTTCTTGAGATATAGCTAGTTTAAAAAAAAAAAAAAAACGTGTAAAATATAACACAGCAGCACCATCAGTTGAAGGATTTATAACAAAACGTAATCATCGTGTAATTATGTTATATGTCATTTTGTAACAAAATCTGAAGTTTGATGAAATTCTGTGCGTTGGTTGTTGAGATATAGTTATCGGAAAAATCATGCAAAATGCAGCATAGCTGCACCACCTGTTACAAGGTTAATACCAAAATGTAATCAGTGTCTAATTATGTTATATATTCTAGTGTAACAGAATCTAAAATTTGATGAAGTTCTCTGCATTAGTTCTTGAGATATAGCTATCGCAAAAATCGTGCAAAATGTAGCTTAACAGAGCCACCTATAGGGCAGTTCACACCAAACCTTATCAGCGGCTATGTATCTCAAGATATCGCGGAATCTGAAGTTTGGTTAAATTCTGTGCATTAGTTCTTGAGATATAGCTATCATGAAAATCATGAAAAACGTGGCATAGCAGCGCCACCTGTTAGCCAATTTACACCAAAACTTAATCAGCGTCTATGTATATCAAGGGGTCACAGAATCTGAAGTTTGGTGAAATTCTGTGCAGTAGTTCTCGAGATATAGCAATCTTGAAAATCATGAAAAACGTAGTATAACAACGCCACCTGCAGGCCAATTTTCACCAAAAACCAATAGGCACTAATTCATATCAAGGTCTAACTGAATATAAAATTTTATTAAATTTCGAGCATTAGTTCTTGAGATAGAGCGCCCACAAATTTTTTGTCACATACATACATACAGACAGACAGACGGACAGACTCACAAACAGACATTTTCTAAAAATAGTCAAAACGTGTTCAGGACCTTCTAAAACGTATAAATCCGTCGAAAATCGGAAGTCGAAAATTTTCACGAATCCAATACTTTCTTCTTGTAAAGATAGAAGAAAGTAAAAATATGTTGATAATAAATATAACAGAATTAACAATTTTGTCTGAGTGAATGGCATCATAGGCGTAGGAACCAGGGGAGCTGGGGGAGCTGTGGCTCCCCCTGGAATATTTCAGACGGGCTCAGCTCCTCCGGGAGAAATTTTTGCACCACATCTGTTTAAGATATATGGTTGAATTAAAAAATGTCTACTTTTTCTAACACTATTCCCGGACGGAACTGACAGAAATGCATTGTGATCAGATTGAAAATTATGTCGTCGGAGGAATTTGTGAAGAAATTATTTTCTGAAATTTACCTTTATACAGAATTTATTTTGGCGATTCCAACATCAGTAGAAACAAATGAAAGCTCTTTCAGCATTCGTCACCGTCTTCAAACACACCTCTCTACCTCTTGGGGACGAGTGACACGTATACGTGCCTTGGAAAAGGCTTATTCCTTTCCGGCACGGGGAAATTTGTTAGTTAAATGAGAAATTATCAACTGACACGGAATTCACAAACGAATTTCTTAGATATTTTGAAAGCCTTAATTTAATCTTCTATTCTAAAAGCAAGATTTTACTAAAATATTATTGGTGCCGATTGCAAGTTTGGAATAAAAATTAGGTATCCCAGACCGGGCACAGTGTGCCGGAAAGAGTTAAAAAACCTTGTTTATCCCCACCAGTAAAATTTTATTGCAAAATTTACCTTTTTTAATCGGAGCATGTTCTCGTTTTAATAAGGTACAAATCAATACAATAAGGTAAAAAGCATTAAAAATTTCGTAAAAGGCTACCGTCGCGAAGAGGGTTAACAACAATGGGTCAACAGATTTTATTTGATGCTGCTGCATATTTATAAAGAGAAGGCCTTCAAAATTTGTTTAGAAAATAATTGTAAAAAATTTGTAAGCAAAACAATCGAAAGAACTTTAACTTTTGGTAAATAGGAGTGGATGAAGCCTTAAACTTGAATATTTTATTCGGGATCAGTTATTAGAGATAAGTTAAGTTAAGATAAGTTAAGATAGATAAGTTTTTGTGTATCAAGTATATTTAATAAAAATTATATTTAATTGGATTAAAGAATTGGTAATCTTTTGATATGCTTTTCTTTTATACTGCTTTTTGTAAAAAGTGCAGCAGTATGAAATAAACCTCCGAAATTAATGCAATTATGAACAAAATGATACCCGTTTCCACCCGTATTCCTGTGATGTGACAATAAGTAAAATGACGATTTTTATAGCCTTGAACCAAAAGGGACAATAGGGTCTATTTGTTTATGGATTATTAACTAGAAGCAAATGCTAAATTATTTATGTACTTTTAAGTATAAACGAAAATTTTTTGTAATATGCAAAAAAGCTTTCATTCAACTCAGTTTATCATAGAAAAGAATTCTGGATATACTATTTAAATGTGTCAGTTATTTTATTGGTATGTTTTGGAAAACTCAACATAGGGGATTCCAAATGTATCCCATTTATGAGAAAATCAAAAACGCTATTCATTATTTAAGTATTTCAAAATATCGTGCATGTATGCTTCAAAATGAGTCCTAGAATGTGTTGTTGGAGGAGGTGTATGTGTGTTTGGGAAGGGGGGGGGGGTAGAGTGAGAACGTTCTTAAATAATTTTACATTTGCTGTTTACGGTTTTATTTGCTATTTATTGAGATACCTTTTAATAACTTTTAGTATTCCATTTTAAAAAATGGGATATAACCATGGAGTTATACTTATTAAGACAAAAATCTGTCTAAACCGAACATTTTCCCTCCAGGGAAAATGTTCTGTTTAGGCAGATTTTTATTTCCTCTAAGAAGCTTTTACGAAATCTCAATCCCCTCCGAAATGATGTCTAGATACGCCTCTGCTAAAAAGAAGGTTTTTATAGCCCCGAACCACAAAAGGGAGATTAGCGTCCATATGCCCCGGCTCCCTCTATTTGTACAAAGTTCCTACGCCACTGAATGGCATTTGATTAAAAGTGCTTGTTTATTCTTTATGGTTTTTGGAAGTAATGAAAGAGGTAGTACTAAATGATTTTCAATAGGGAAAGATTCTATGTTGATATTGCAAGGGTGATGGAAGATACGGGAGGGTTTACTCGTTTTTGAATATTTAAAAGGGTTATTACTACATACTCATAGAATTTTCTTAGGCAAGAGGGGGGGGGGGAATTTTGGCACAATAAATTTTGTTTTTCGGCCAATTTTTTTTTTTTTTTTTTTTTTTTTGTATTTGCGTTGGAAGATTTTATTTCTGTGATTTTATCTCGCTGAAAAAAAAGAAAGAAAGAAAGGGAGAAAAAAGGAAAGGAAAAGAAAGAAAACAGTCTCCTATAATTTGTGAAATAACTTAATTTTAATATAGTTGTAATTAATTTGAAAAGCATATTTGTATGAACGAAATTTGTTTGGATGAATTGCATTCGATTAAAAGTATATAAATAATATTTTTGTGTTTTTGTGAAATTAAGTTTGAATAGGTGTTGATAGATGTGACCGCTATTAAGTCGCGGATCAATTTTTCATCTATAATATTTTATAATGTAGTTGAACAATGTTTATGAAATCAGTTTGTCTGTCCTTTCTTTAACTCGTGTAAATATAGTCCGACTGCCATGAAATTTATATATATATATATATACAGGGTGTTTCGCTACCAGACCGACAAAGTTTCAGGGGTGATAGTAGACATGAGGAAAAACATTATTAAATGAGCAACCATGGCGCGCAAACGTCTTCTGTAGGAGCTAGGACCATTAAAGTTTAAGGTCCAAATCTTCAAACGATGATAAAAAACGGAGAAAAGAGTCGATTCATTTTGCGGTTTTTACTAAAATCATTTTTTATATCACGATTTTTTTAGAAAATTTTTTTAAAGGTTACGTTCCAAAATTGTCGATAGAGAGCACTATAGACTTTAGAGTAACGAACAACTACTTTTAACCGTTATTTGGTGCATGGGGTTGAAATTATTATAAAGTTTAGACTATCTTAAATTTTAAATCCAAAATCGGAAACATTGGGATCGGGTTACTAGCAAAAATTGAATTGTGAACACAAAGGGGGAATTTAAACGCTCATAAAGATTGGACAAACTAATCGATTTTGTTGCGGCTTGCGTGTAAGGCATTCCCTTGGTAATTATTTTATTCAAAATGACGTACAGATTTGGTGTCCTCATTTTTTATAGAGGGCGCTTTCGACACATCTCCGATATTTCAATGGCATTACTCCTGGGGATTTTACTACCAGACCAGCATACTTCCAGAAAGTGTTAGGGATGCCAAGAGGACTCGGAATCATATAGGAATGTAGGTTGGAAATGTCCTTTTGCGAGTTACGGTTAAAGGAATAAGAGAAAAAAGCAACAGAAACAGCAGAGAAAAAGGCAACACGTTAAAGTGACAGAAAACAGTTTATAATATAATATAACAGTTTATAATATACTATAAATATATAAATAATATTTTGTTAACTCTAGTTTAAATATCATTTGTTTAAAAGTTAGACTTAGCAATGTACGGTGCATTTTTTATTGTAACTAAATTTGTAGGTTTGTTATAAATCAATAAAAAAGCTCCTCCTTAAATATTTTCTTTCGTCGAAATTCCGCGGGCTCTACCTTGTTATTTTAATAGCGTGTTAGGACCTAATAAAAAAAAAAAAAGAAAAAAAAATCAGACTTCTTCAATTTGTTACAAGAAAAAAATATATATACAAAATATCTAAACATACAATAAATTTATTTATACTCTATATGGCCAAAGATGACCGGCCACTTGCGATTTTTGACGTTTTGTTAAATAACAAGAAAAATACATGAGGAATTATCCGGAAATTCCAAGTAAATAAACAGAATAGTACAAGTCATATTTTTCCGGGAAGATTTTTTCCCGAAACCCTATAGGGCACCCTAAACAAATTGAAAAAGAATGAACATCTTTTGGATAACCCTGTCAAAACTAAAGTACAAAATCGTTCAAACTGTATATTACACTTATTGTAATAAGTTGTATTCTTTTTTATGAGAATAACATGTATACTCGCAGAGAAATTAAGGTTTTTATAAAAACAAATTCAAACTTTGCCAAGTTTTTTGCTTATATTTTTCAGAATTCTTAATATAAAAAAAAATTTCTTATCAGAAAAGATAAAAAACAACATTGTACATAATATTCTGCAATCAGAAGTAAAAAATAATAAAAAAATTTTAGATAATGAGCAGGTTTACTAAATATTTTTTCGCTGCGCATGCGTGAAAGCAATCAAAATATAATTGGTACAATGTGTTACCTAAATGTATAGAGCAACTTTTGTAAAAGTCTCAAAAACATAGTTTGAAAATTTTAAAAATTATTGTCGATAGAATAAGCTTAAAATCTGTTGTTCCTAAAAAGAAGCAAAAAGATGAAGGGATGTATCCATGTATCATTGATTAGTGTAAGTACAACATACATAATATCGCACGTATACTACATTTGAATACAACTTTTCGCATAGTTACACTTATGAAACTGTTTGTATAGTAAAACACCCTCATGATAGACCTATTAATAAAATAAAAAGTAAAATGAATTTTAACGAGATGACACTTTTGACACTTTTCTTGTGGATGAGCGATATTATATGAATGGTGTATAAAAAGAGAATATATATATGTACTATATGGCCAAAGGTGACCGGCCACTTGCGATTTTAGATGTTTTGTTAAATATCTAGAAAAATATATGAGGAATTATCCTGAAACGCTAAGTGTATAAACATAATAGTACAGGTCATACATTTCCGGGAAGAGTTTTCCCCCCGAAACTAGATATAGGACTGTCAACAAATTGAAAACTAACGGATATCTTTTGGGTAAACCTGTCAAAACTAGCAAAAACATTCAAACCGCAGATTTTGATTAAGTGGCTTAATTTAATAAACTGTGTTTAAATAGCTAGCATGTATACTTGTAGAGAAATTAAAGTTTTTATAAAACAGTGCCAATTTTTTTCAAGTTTTTTTGCTTTTAATTTGTAGAGTTCTTAATATAAATTAATGTTCTTTTCAGAAAATATGACAAACAACATCGTACACAATACCTTGTAATCCCAATTAAACTAGTTGGATGTATCAATCCCAAAACTTTCTTCTATCTCATAAGTACATTTTAATATTTTTAAAAAAATGTGGTGACCCCAAAGTTACCCACTATCGAATTTCCTCGAACATTTGACCTACCCTAATGATATTATGGTATCCGAAAAGCCTAAAACGCATTTAATTTAATTAATATTCTGAGAAAATGAGCTTAGTAGTGCCTCATGTTGAGTAATTTATACTAAAACCTAATAAGCATCTATTTATGTCAGGACCTAACAGAATCTGAAATTTGATGGAATTTCGTCCATTAGTTCTTGAGATATAGTTATAACAAAAAATTTGCAAAACGTAGCACAGCAACACCATATCTTGGAAAATTTAAGCCAAAACGTAAAAAAGCGTCTAATTATGTTATGGTGTAAAAGAATCTGAAGTTTGATGAAATTCTGTGCATTAGTTCTTGAGATATAGCTAGTTTTTTAAAAAACGTGTAAAATATAGCACAGCAGCACCATCAGTTGAACGATTTATAACAAAACGTAATCATCGTGTAATTATGTTATATGTCATTTTGTAACGAAATCTGAAGTTTGATGAAATTCTGTGCTTTGGTTGTTGAGATATAGCTATCGGAAAAATCGTGCCAAATGCTGCATAGCTGCACCACCTGTTGCAAGGTTAATACCAAAATGTAATCAGCGTCTAATTATGTTATATATTCTAGTGTAACAGAATCTAAAATTTGATAAAGTTCTCTGCATCAGTTCTTGAGATATAGCTATCGCAAAAATCGTGCAAAATGTAGCATAGCAGCGCCACCTATAGGGCAGTTCATACCAAAACCTTATCAGCGGCTATGTATCTCAAGGTATCGTAGAATCTGAAGTTTGGTGAAATTCTGTGCATTAATTCTTGAGATATAGCAATCTTGAAAATCATGAAAAACGTAGTATAGCAGCGCCACCTGCAGGTCAATTTACACCAAAATTTAATCAGCGTCTATGTATATCAAGGGGTCACAGAATCTGAAGTTTGGTGAAATTCTGTGCATTAGTTCTTGAGATATAGCAATCTTGAAAATCATGAAAAACGTAGTATAGCAGCGCCACCTGCAGGCCAATTTTCACCAAAAACCAATAGGCACTAATTCATATCAAGGTCTAACTGAATATAAAATTTTATTAAATTTCGAGCATTAGTTCTTGAGATAGAGCGCCCACTATTTTTTTGTCACATACAGACAGACAGACACACAGACAGACAGACAGACGGACAGACAGACAGACAGACAGACGGACAGACTCACAGACAGACATTTTCTAAAAATAGTCAAAACGTGTTCAGGACCTTCTAAAACATATAAATCCGTCGAAAACCGGAAGTCGAAAATTTTCATGAATCCAATACTTTCTTCTTGTAAAGATAGAAGAAAGTAAAAATATTAAAATATTACATGAAAAATAAACAGGTTTACTAAACAATATTTTATTACGCGTGCGTCAACATTATCAAAATTTTATTTGCATATTGCCTTAGCTAAATATATAGAGCAACTTTTGTAAAAGTCTCAAAAACATGGCTTGAAAATTTTAAAAGTGATCGTCGGTAGAATAACCTCAAAATCCATCCAATGTCTAAAATCGCAGGTGGCCGGTCACCTTTGGCCATATAGTGTACACAAAAATTCAATTTTTTCAAAATTTTGCTTAAGAATTGGGATGTGGTTGACTTAGACACGAGTATATACGATATTTGTTACTTATACCGGCACTTATTTATCCGGAAAAGGTATTTGTATTACGAAGGCTGTTGAATAGAATCATCATAATTTATTTATTTCAACATACTCTCATTTATAATCTAAATTTTGGCGCTTTTGAAAAAAATCATAATCAAAACAATTCATTTATTTGGTTATTGTTATTAACTGGTATTTTCCGTTTTCTCTCAGAGGGAAAGGGACATTTCTGTTTGTCCAGAGGCGTCAACTTATATGGGCCCGTTTGGCGCAAGCCCACCCAATAGCCTAATCAATGCGCCTACACAATTTTCATTGATTTATTTCGCTACTTATTTTTTTATTTAATCGCAGAAATAAAATTTGGGTTTATTAAAGTTCTCAAAATAATTTTGTTTAGAAAATAGTGAAGTCATCAATTGTCTTACAGGAGAACTGAAAACGTCTTTGGCAGTTGTATAATTAAACTTCTCTCAAAGACAGATTTCCTGCATATTTTGCATCAGATCTGCATTGTATTTTAATTTTACTTTACATAATAATTAATAGCCGGAATTTTAATATTTTTAAGTTATAATTATTTATTTAAAAACTAACCAATTTTATGCTATTTATAATAAGTTTTAATGTATTTATAAAGAAGAAATATTATTATTAAATTCAACATAATTAAAAGTAATTTTAATAATTTTGTATTTTACTTCGAAAAATCATAATTCAACTTTGAATTATCTTCTCAACTTTTCTACACATACACGTAAAAAAAAAAAAAAATGTTGATTTACTAAAAAAATTTAAGCACACCCAATACTTTGCAAAAATTGGCGCTACTGTGTTTGTCTGTATTGGACGGAACGTTTTTCACTTGAATATTCAACAAATAAAGTTAGAAAGTAAAATTTTTCATTTACTCTAGAAGGCAAATGCGCGCTTTTTACTCTAAACAGAAAGTTTCCGTTTAAAGATAAAAATATAATATAAATTTATTAGTATGTATTTTTTTTACAGTTAATATATTTTAAACGATCCACTCAAAGCATAAGTGGGAATCAAAATACATTCACATTTTGTTCAAGTAATCTATTAATAGGGAAAACAAATCATCATCATGCCAGAAAAATTTTCGAATTGCTTTAAAAATATTATTCCACTACCAGTGCTTACGCAGTTTAAATCGCTTAGCACCTGTTATTGGTTATACATATGAAAAGACAAACGTTTCTGAATGTGTCATCACATTTTATTAATTTTATTTTTTATATAATAGAAGTACAAAACGCAATATAAGTACATTCTATGTTTTTATTCGAAGGTTATTCAGAAAAATGTGATACACTTACTGCATGTTTGACAGTCTAATTGTTAAAAAAGATAACGTTATATCTATATTACTTAAGGCTCCTTTCCCCGTCGAGTGAAACTCTGGCGAGCTAATGTTATTCCTATTGGGGAGGTTATTTTCTAATATCTGGTTTGCATTTCAACATTTTAAAATATTGGGTAGATTTCGTATGAAATACTACCAGTTGCATTCTCTCCCATGTTGGAATTTCTGAAAATGTTTTGCAGATCTACACTGATCATGACTCCTAGACCCCAAAACTACCACCAGTAAAAAATTTTATATGTCTATCTATCTATCTATCTATCTATCGGTGTATATCACTTTCTTCTAGACACGATAACTTCCATAATTATGCTCAGATCTTCTACAAACTTTTACATAAAATCAAGGAGCACAAAATCTCGGTCGAGTTCGTTAATGGGCAAAATCGGACCAAGGGGTGGAAATAGGGAGGGTTTTTGTGAAAAACGAAAAAAAAAAAAAAAAACGCGATAACTTCTTAATTAAAATAGATATCGAATCAGTTTAAAGTTTATATTACTTCTCAAAAACGGGCTAAAAGTTTATGCATGACAGGTTTTTGTTAAAGTTAAAAATGGGCTCAAGGGGCGAAAAAAACAGGGTTTTTGGGAGAAAAAATTCATAACTTCGTCAATTCTCAAGATATAAAATCCAACTAAATTTTTTATAAATGTACTCAACATTATCTAAAACTTTTGTATTTACAAGTTTTTGATAGGACCAACTTTTACTGATGGAAAAAATTAAAAAATAAAAGAAACAGGGGGGAGGAAAAAGAAAAAACCCATAACTTACTCAATGATTAAGCAATAAAATATAATTAAATTTATTTTACATCTTCTGAATAATATCTACAACTTTTATGCTAACAAGTTTTTCATAGGACCAATTCTTATAGCAAAAATAAATTAAACAAAAATTGGAATTGGAGAAAAAATCTCAAATCTAAACTGCTTGTATTCTGACTCATTTTTAAATTCATTTTTTATTTTAAACGCATCCAAATGGCAGATCCTCTTATTTAGGAACTATAGAATGTGAAGTATTGGCCAGTGTTTTGATAAAGGCAGAATATATTTCAAAAAAGGTTGCCAAAAAGGGTATTTTGAACAGAATTTCCCGAAGTAATAGTGATTGAAAAATTGAGAAAGTATGACAAATTGCGTTTTTTCTGAGTCATTTTTAAATCCATTTTTGTTCTCAAACGCATCCATTTTACAGGTCCTCTTATTTAGGAACTATATAGTGGGACGGATTAGCCATTTTTTTTTTTTTTTTTTTTTTTTTTTTTTTTTTTTTTTTTATAAAGGCAGAATATGTTTCGAAAAAGGCTGCCAAAATGGGCACTTCGCACAAAATTTCCCAAAGCGATCATGATTAAAGAATTGAGGATGTATTCAAATAACAAATTGGTTATTTTATGACTCATTTTTAAACCCAGTTTTGCTCTCAAACGCATTCAATTGACAGTTTTTTGTTATTTAGAAACTATATAATGTGCGTATTCATCAATTTTTTGATAAAGCCTAAATATATTTTTTTAAAAAAAGCTGTCAAAGTGGGCACTTCGCAAAAAAAATTTCCCAAAGCGATCATGATTAAAGAATTGAGGATGTATTCAAATAACAAATTGGGTATTTTATGTCTTATTTTTAAATTCAATTTTGTTCTAAAACGCATTCAATTGAGAATTATTTGTTATTTAGGAACTGTGTAATGGGCCGTATGGGTCAGTTTTTTGATAAGGGCTAAATATATATTTTAAAAAAGCTGTAAAATTGGGCACTTCGCACAAAATTTCCCAAAGCGATCTTAATTAAAGAATTGTGGATGTATTCAAATAACAAATTGGTTATTTTATGACTCATTTTTAAATTCAGTTTTGCTCTCAAACTCATTCAATTGACAGATTTTTTGTTATTTAGGACTTATATAATGTGCGTATTGGTCGATTTCTTAATAAAGTCAGAATATATTTCAAAATATGTTTTCAAAACGGGCCTTTGAGCCGCATTTCGTTTAAGATGATTTTGATAAAATCATTTCTTACAGAAAAATGAAAGAATTTTTTTTTCAAAAGCGGCCAAATAAAGAAGTTAAACAGGGTTTATCGCTAATAATATTTTATTTTTTGTTGTTGAAATGAACACTCTTCGAAATCTACCTCCGCCTATAGGCCAAGCCGACAGGGATTTTTTTTTTTTTTTTTTTCGTTTTTTTTTTTTTTTGTATTGGATAGCTGAGGTGCATGCCAACATCGCCTTTTTTTGTTTTTACTTTTTCAATTGTGGTTGCAGATATTTTTTAAAAAGGCATTTTCATTTTCGAAACCAGCTTTGAAAGTGAAACTAATTTTATACAAAAATCTGTATTCAAAATTGTAAAAATAAAATAAAATAAAATAAAATAAATAAATAAAATAAAATAAAGAAAAATAAAATAAAATAAAATAAAATAAAATAAAAATAAAAATGTTGAAATGCAAATGATTTATTAGAAAATAACCTCCTCATAGGAATAGCATTATCTCGCGCGTGCTGCGTCTGACAGGGACAGGAGCCTTAATCCTCAATCGGAGAAGCTAGTGTACAGAGTACGCCAATGAGTTCTTTCTGGATGTAAATAGCGGATTACTTAATCATAAGCCTTCATACCTCCTGTACTCTCATAGAAATATCTCCATTAATTTCTTAATTTCTTTTTAATAAGGTTCTTGACGAGAGTAAGGTTAGAAACTAGGAAATATACGTGGAAACTTAAAGTAGAGGATGAGAAAATCTCGTGGCATACTTCATATGCCACCCCTCCCAAATTTTATTGTTCGCCAACCCCTCCAATTGATGGTTAAGGAACAAAATTATTAATAAGGCTAAAATAAATTTATTCAGTCTGAAAAAATGTTATTGGTATCAAACTTTAAAAGACAAATTTAGAAACGACTATCACATGCGTTTTGTTCAACACATTGCTGAAAACTTCATAAATAAATTCAGGCTCCGACTGCGCGTTATTGTGAACCTGGTACCTGGTATGTTATTTAGCACAATTTCACATTAGTAATTTTTGTCTTATTTATGACATTTTAGAAAAGGGGTCGATTGCTATTCGGAGAAAAGTGGTACTCACAGACCGGAGCTGCTGCCCGAGTATTTATGTGGTAATCAGACTCTGAAAGTTTAAGGATGTTCTCAACTGCTCTGCTCAACAAGCGCAAAACGTTTTGACATATTTACAAATTCATTTTTTATCGCAAAGGTATAAAATTGGCAAACCTGACAATGGAAGTGAGTTAACTGCATTTCTAACTGTAATCTAACTGCATTTTCCATTTCTTCATCAATAAATTACCCATTGAATTACAAGCAATTTTGATCACGTGGCAAAGACTTTTTTTCCCATCATTGACTGTTTTCTGCAATGTTGAAATTGATGTTGTTTATATTTTGGTGTAGTTCGCTCAGCAGATGGCGCTGCCATGCTGCATTTTTCATTATTTTCGCAATAGTTCTATCTCAAGAATTAATGCACGGATTTCCATCAAACTTCAGATTCAGTAAATCGTGATATGAACTAAGTATGTTTATATTTTGGTGTTGTTACCCAACAGGTGGCGCTGATATGCTGATTTTTCCCGATTTTTGCAATAACTGTATCTCAAGAACTAATTCACGAATTTTCATCAATCTTCAGATTCAGGTATAGCTTGATATATGTTATTGCTGTTTATTTTTTGGTATAAATCGTCCAACAGGTGGCGCTTTTATGTTGCAATTTTTCAGATATACACAATGGTTCTATTTCAAGAATTAATGCACGGGATTTCGTGTCTTTGAAATCCTTATGATGAAATATAGATTTTTATTTAATTCTGGCACTTTGGTAGCGAATTTTAAAATATTAGCATGCATGAGGTAGAAGGATGTTTTGTGATTACCACAAAACATCAATTACCTTTTTAAAAATTTTAATTAAATATACAGCTATTTTTTTTTCAAAATGTACTTTTAATCGAACATTGAAATGTAGTGATATTCTCCGTGTGACCCATATTTTTTAAAATAAGCAAAATTGTTGAAAAAACAAAATGTCTCCTTAACCAAAGAATTTAAAAATTCAGTAAACTGTAATCGAGATTTTAAAAATTTCAAATTCTTAAAACAAAATCATTTTAATCTTATCTCAGTATGTTTTTAGTCACTATTCTAACTATACAATATTTTAAAAATAATTTTGCATTGTTTTAGGATTGCACGCCTTTAATTTTTGTTCTTAAACAGTTATTTTATGACTCGAAGTTTAAATTTAATGCCTCTTAAAATGCAAACAGAAAATAATGATGCAATTGTACGAGATAATCGCCTTCAGTTTTGGCTTAAACAAAGCAGTTTAAATTTAGTTTCAAAGTGCTTTTTTCTAGTGACTCTTCTAATTTCGTAATTTTCTAAGAACTATTTTGCATTGTTTCTAAATAGCGTTATTTTAATTTTCCAGGAATGTGTTTTGCTTTAGTTTTTCAGTAAGCTTTGATTGTTTTATTTAAACAAATACAGTGAAACTTTCATTTCAGGAAGTCTGATCATTTCATTTAAACACTTCTTTCTGAAGGAAATTCGTTAAATAAAAATGTACTCAAATTTATTTTATTTGTATAATAAAATACAGTGTGGTCATAATTTTTTTTCAACATATGAGTCCCTAGCGGCCTAACTGCTCAACCGATCGGAAAAAATAGACATATTTATCTGATGGTATGCGCTCGAGATCGTGATCATTTAAAACAATATAACTAATATGGTTACGGTTACAGTGAAAAAATTTCTAAAATTTCGAATGGCTACACCTATTTTTTTCGTGTACAAATTCATCTGCTCATTGGAAAACTACAAATGGTGTTGGAATGATATACTTACGATGGAAATTGCCTGCGTAAAACACTTGTAAAAAAAGACCACTGTAAAGGACTTCCTTGTTGCGGGAAATGTATCCCGCCCACCTCCCGGTAAAACACAATGAATTCAACACTCATTGATGTAAGTCAAAGCGAAATCTATTTAGAACCGAAATTTTCCTTTCTCAATTTTGCATGATGATGGAAAAAAAAAAAATGGCTTGTCATTAAATGAATTTATGTTCCGAAAATCCAAATGAAATTCTATACAAAAATCGAATTTAGTTTTGAGGACCTTTCACAGTTTTTCAAAAATACTAAATTGTTACTAAAATAAGTGTTTTAACAACTCGCTCATCCTATTTGCACATATGAAATTAGAATGATGTTTAATATTGCACTAGTTATACACTCGAATTTTTCGTCATCCTATTATTTTCTTAGCATAAAATGAAGTTATTTACAACAATTTAGTGACAAACATAGTAACTACAGAGTAAATATTCATTAATTTATCTTTCTACATGAGAGAAAATATGAACCCCCACCCCTATATTTTCTTGAGCTCCCTCCCCCCTCCCTATTATTCACTTCTAGCTACGGCTCCGGGAGGAGATCCAAAATTACCGAAAACTTAATAACGTTATATTTTCACAGACCTTTAAATAGTTATGTGAAAAATCAAAATTTGGCAAAACCACGCGACACATAATTTGGACGATACCATTAAATTTAACATTATTTACAAACTTTATGAAGAAATGATTTCTTTTGCAATTCAGAATGAATAATTTTCAAATTAAGATTATATTTCCTAAGACATTAAGTAAGTACAGCAGAAGTAATATCTTCAGGCCATAAAAAAAGATCATAACTTTTTTTTTTTCTTTGCGAAAAGACTATTTATTTCTTTTATTATTCAGTCATTGTAAATGTATTTCGTTACAGTTGACGCATTTTAATTCTACACTTTTACGCTTGGAATGTAAGTTGATATTCTATGCATTGTAATTAAGAAAAAAAAAATCATATTCCCTTAACATCTTAAAGGCAAATGCAGCAATTTTATTTTATATTTTTGCAGTTACTCTATTATGATATTTACTTTCTTTACTTTTAGTGTCTTTTTCTTTCGTAAATTTTTGTAACATTCATAAAGATGTGCTTTTCAGATCTCGATACTTTCAGTAAAGGGAATTACTTAATTGGGTTTTATGTTTGTTTGACTTATTTTTGTACATCCATGTGCAACTTTTGAACATATTTTTCTGGGTTTTTTTTTTTTTTTTTCTTGGAATGAACTTTTTTCTTTAGAATGGAATTTTTTTGTAATAATTCCGTCAGAATTTTGTTAAGATCCAAAACTCATATGTTTATCTTTCTTGTATGTTTTCCTGTCATTTTTTTAATACTTATTTTTTTTCTTTTTACAAGAAGAAAATATTGGATTCGTAAAAATTTTTGACTTCCGGTTTTTGACGAATATACACGTTTTAGTGCTCAGAGATTCCAAAAAATATGTTTTTACAAAATGTCTATTTGTAAGTTTGTGAGACAGTGTGTTTGTATGTAGTATACATTTTTTGGACGCTTTATCTCCAGAACTAATGCATGGAATTTAATAAAAAATTACATTTATATAGTCTCTTATATAATTAGATTTTGATTAATTTTGTTGTAAATTGCTCAACAGGCTATGCTGCAATTTTTACAATATCCGCAACGCTTTATCTCAAGAACTAATACACGGATTTTAACCAAACCTCATATTCTAAATTTCAATTTCCCAACTTCAGATTCAATGCTTCACTTGAATTGAGGCTGTTTATATTTTGGTGTAAATTGCTGAACAGTGGTGCTGCTATCCCACTCTTTTCAGGATTTCCGCAATAGCTCTATCTCAAGAATTAATGCATAGCTTTTCATCAAACTTCAGATTTGGGTATAACTTGATATATATTATAGTTTATTATGTTTTAGTGTAAATCGCAAAACAAGTCGTACTTTTCTACTGCATTTTTTGCGAGAACCGCAACAATCCTATTTCAATAACTAATGCATGGAAATTCATACCTGTAGAATCCCAACTACGATACGCATAGATTGTTATTTAATTTAGGCACGGTAATAACGAATTTTGAAGTATTAACCTGAATGAAACAGAAGAAAGTTTTGAAATTGCCACATCCAAAAAACTCTTCTTTTTCTTTTTCTTTTTTTCAGCAAATTTGCAATATGTTAAGTATACAGTATTACTTTATGTTTTTAAAATTGTCGTCATATCGTATTTTTCTTTTATATATATGTATGTGTGTGTACATATACCAGATATTTCAGATACGGGATTTTGTCGGACATCAAACAAAAAATTAGTTTAAAACCTCAGCAATAGAGGGATCTACTGCTGATAATTCCGTAGAATAATTTCATACGGCTCACACAAGATATGTATACAAAAAAAACTGTATATGCAGTAATCTCGATTGTTTATGTATACAAATTCTACGTTATGTGAGCAATATAGAATTAATCCATGGAATTATATACAGTAGCACCCTCTGTTGTCGAGATTTTGAATTAATTTTTTGTTTAGTATCATACAAAATCCCGTACCTCTCTCAATACTTATCAGCATGTCTCTCCGACCCATACATCTTTTTTATCGCATTTTACTTTCACACTGAACTATTGAAATACCCGGTATATGTAAATGTACTTGACTTTGGAATGTGGGTGGGGCTAGTAATGGCTAAAACCATTTGGTAGGCCTCCCCACCTGGCTGAATCTGGCTGAATCTGACTTTGGAATGAGCCGATCCTAATATATATATGTTTACGCCGATTTAAATATATATATGTTTTACAAACCATATATTTCTATTCCAAAAGACGCTACAGAATGCACATATAGTCCAGGCATTTGGTGCTCAAAAAGGACAAATAAATGCAAGTGTTGGTGTAGTTTTGAAATTTGGTTTCCTTTATGTTTTTCGGGTCGCTGAACATGAATCTGGTGTTATCCAACAAAATTTATCCCCGAAAACACGTTTTTTTGGCAAAAAAGTATAAAAAACGTGACTTTTCTTTGTTTTTTCTAAATAACTTCAAAATTACGCATTCTACATAAAAGTCCTCCATACCCAAATTAAAGAGGACAAAATTTCTTGCATTTTATGTATTTAAAGTTTTTTTCTCTGATCAATGGTTTAGCCGTGACAGTGCCGCAAAAATGAGTTTGAAATGCAAAAAATTCTGTAAAACGGTAATTACGGTACTGTACGTCGATGAAACGTGAAAAAGAACCATTCTACGCAAATTTTGACCACTTAATAAGTACTATTCTCATACTTCATTACATCAGCTTGTAACATATAGTTATGAACTTGAATTTTTAAACTGGTTATGGATGATTGAAATACGGAGAGAGTTAAAAATGCCTCTTTTTCCCTGATTGATTTTAAGGCAACAGTGAAGCTCAGTATAACGATTATTTCGTTATATATTGGTTATTTTCTTAAATTATTCCTTTACACCCCCCTTTTCTTTTCAATTCAAAATTAGTTTTAAGTTGTCCTTCATCCCTTTCCATTTTTCCTCGCTCAGTTTTATTCTAACCGAAAATCTGCAGCTGCCCAAGTTTATCTGTGAGAAATACACTCACATTTTAATCAACCGTTCAAAACAATTTCCAGATGTCGGCTAATTCTGATCGAATCAATTCTTCATCACCTTATAAGGAGATCCTCTCTGTTTCGCAGTTAAAATTTATGCTTACGTTTCTTTTTCCTTTCTCGACAAAATCCTAAAAAGAATTTAACATCTGCGCATTAAAATCTGGTGTCCCTTCGGTGTGCTTCTTTGTTAGACATAACAACACGTGCAACATTTATCTATTGGCAACCTTTCCTTTCCTATCCCAGCTGGGCAACCAAATTGAATTCTGATCTTGCCGGCTGCATTTTAATTGTTATTTGGCGTATACTATCCATTGTGCATGGGCGAACTTGTGTATGTTGGCGATTGTCTTTCACGCCAAAAGTGGCGGTTTGTTTCTATGTACGAGGACACTTGACTTGTCTGGTTACGTTGCAAATCTCTGTTCGGAGATTTTCTCCGATTTATTATAAGTGTACCTCCCCTTATGTTTAAATAAAAAACTGTGACTGTTACATCATTGTGGGGTTTTTTCGATATCTTCCTACCGGACCTGGTCATCTATCATCGTAATAGCCTGTACAAGAACTTGGTGCGCGACCACATTTTCCCCACATTAAAAAAAATATATATATATATGGGGGAGGTACAAAACCAGTACTTTGCTGCGGATGTAAACGCCTTGTATCCTCTGCATACCTGATTCATCGATGCTTCCTTTTTTCTGGTGTCTGCATGCCTCGATATGGAGCTCTCCCGATATTAAGCTTGCCTGCTAAGGGTCAGCCGATGTGGAATTGATGTCCCTATCTTCACCTGCGGTCGACGTCGAAAAGTAATGCGGTGTTTCCCGTAATGAAATCCTTTGCTGGACACACCCCCTTTCCTCCCCTGTGCTCTCCATCTCAAGTCGTTCGGAGTGTTTCGTTCTCGATGTTCCATGTGCTAAAAGAAATCTCTGCGGCCAATCGTCACCTGGGCGGTGGGCGCCCCCCCCTTTTCTGTGCTCGCATCGTCTGTGTGTTATTGAAGTGCTATCATCGACACCCCCCCCTCTTCCGTGCGCGCATCGTTTGTGTGTTATTGAAGTGCTATCATCGACACCCCCCTTTTCTGTGCTCGCATCGTTTGTGTGTTATTGAAGTGCTATCATCGACACCCCCCTTTTCTGTGCTCGCGTTTGTGTGTTATTGAAGTGCTATCATCGACACCTTCTATCATTTTGTGCTTCTATTCCAGTGTGCTTCGTCAAAATTACAGAATATTCCATACAAAAGTTCACGTGCGATAAAGTGCGTTGTGTTCGAATGCTTAATACATTTTCGAGAGTGTGAAAATATATAGAGAATTCTGCTTAAAAGTAGTGCAATTTGTGTTTCTGCAAATGATCGGCTCCGACGTCTTCCAGTGCACAAAATTAATAAATGAATAAATAAAAGAATTACAACAAATCGCTAAAAGAGGTGTCACCATCTTCGATAAGTGAATACCCAATTACCTGATTACAATCTAAAATTTGTGCTATTCTTCAGTGAAAAAAAAAAGAAAAAAAAGTGCACATTTTGATTTCTTCGAAATACGACAGCTTTGAGTATGGGAGCAGATCGAGTCCCTTTTCCCTAACTATTATTTTGGTGTATTTAACAAAATAATAATTAATTGATTTTTATTTTTTTAAACAAAAAAAAGAAAAAAGTTAACCCATGTACTTTGTTTATTTCATGTTTTGCTTCCACAGTCAGTACACCACAGTCAACATTGCAGTTCGTTGTTTTTAAATTATGTTTAATCCCATATCATTCATATAATCCTGTTATTGTGTTTTTGCAAAGATTTTTAATTTGTGAAAGCACGGTAACTGTTGTCATTTCTAGTTATTATTTTTGGTGACATTTTATGCAGTTTTTTTTATCAGTTATTTGCATTTATGTGCTATTATTTCATATTTACCGTCCCACACCCCTTCCGGTTTTTTTTTCAATTTTGTATTTAGATTCTCTAGTATGCTTAAATGAGTTTTTAACCAGTTTTGAACTTTTAATTATAAGGTTAAAATAATAATATTCTTTTTCATCCAAAAAAATAAATAAATAAATAAATAAATAAATAAATAAATAAAAATATTTTAAGTTACGAAAAGGGAATTTTTTCCTTGGGTAAAGAAGTTAAAAGAAGATTTCATTTTATTGCTTGCTTACTAACAGTTTTTGGTGTTTTCTATATAGTTTTCTTTGCTTTATTATCTAAGGATAAAATAAGTACTTTTTAAAGTGAAGGAATATATAGATATATGTTTTCAAAGTGTAATTATTTTGCTATTTTATTTATTTTATTTTCTAAATGATTTACTTTTGTATGTGCTCCCTTTGCTTTACTGTCATAAGAGGTTCAAATAAGATATCTTTAAAGTGAAGTATTATATTTTTAAGGTCTATTTATTTTGCTATTTTATATATTTTACTTGCTAGGAAATTTACTCGTTTTCAAAGTGCTTTAGGGTATAAATCCGGTCTGTGTAACAATTTCTCAATAACTTGTGGGCTTAAACAAAAAATAAAAAAAAAAAAATAAAAAATTGCAATCATGGCTGCAAAACAAATTCCGATAAATATCATTCAATTTGATGGAGATCCAGATTTACTTAAATTTTTTTTGATCAAATTAGAGTCTGTGCGGAAATTAATAAGTATAACCCACGGACAACAATCGCAATCTTAAAGGGAAAGTTAGTTGGGCCTGCACAAAAATTTCTAGCCCAGAACCCTGACCTACAAAAGATAACAGACCTCGATTTGCTAGAAAAGGAATTTGCGTCATTTTTCGCCCCCCCCCTAGTAAATGTGTTGCTTCTGTTGAATTGTCCAGTTTAGCACTTATGCCTTCTGAGACGATAAAAAATTTAGCCCATAGACTAAATGTTCTTGCGGCTACAGTGTATGCAGATATCAACGACGAAAATGCACGCAACACTATCAAACTCATGAACTTCCTTGAGGCCCTTCCTTCAAATATTAGAATAAAATTACAGGAAGAAGGCATTAATGATTATAAAACAGCAGTTGAAAGAGCGCAAACTCTTCATGAAATTTTAAGGAATGAAAAAATTTTACATTCCTTACCTTCGGTACACAGACCAGAAAATCTCATTGAATCGCAATTAAAAGAAATTTCTGAGAAAATAAATGCATTGTCTTTTTCCCCTCCAGATACTAAAACCGAATCTGAGCAAAAAAATGTGCAGACTAGACCAAAACATTCCGCAGGTGTTTCACGTTTCAAAAAAAATTATAAGAATCGGAACTACACTAGACGTTATTCCCCACACAAGTTTTCATATAAAAAACCAGTTGTTTGCCAGTTATGTGGACGAAACAATCACGACGCTCTCTCTTGTTTTAAATGGAAAAGGGCAAATACTCAAAGAAAAAATAATTACACGAATTCCACTCCACAGTTTCAGGAAAACTGAAACAGAGATTCAATTTTTATGCTGATGGTGTTGTGTCTCAGTCTAATACTTCTGCATCAGCAACTTTTGCTTTTGACCCTGTTTTACCAAAAATTTCAAGTGCGAGACTAGTTGATTCAGTAGGTTCCCAAACTTTTGACTCCATTAAGATAGCAAATAACACCAGTACACAAACAGAAAGTGATAATGTTCAGATAATTTGTAGTGTAAACACTATGTCACCATCCCTTCCTCTTGTTAAAGCCACTATAGCAAACCATGATATTACTTTATTGGCTGATTCTGGTAGTAGTATATCGTTACTTTCACAAAAATTATTTAATCAACTTAAACCCGTCTTGAAATATAAAAGACTCTCCACTGATGTCAATATTAAAACTGTCAATTCTGACGTCTCATTTTCCGCGTGCATCAGAACATCCATCAAGTTAAAACAAAAAACTTTTTCACATCACTTTTACATTGTTGACATACCTGAGTCTTCCCGTTTTGAAGGCATTCTAGGTTTTGATTTCATAACTAGATATAATGTTGTCATCGATACTTTTAACAAGTGTCTCCATGTCAATAATAATTTCTCTGTTCCTTTAAAAACCAGTAAGGAATCTTCTGGAGAGAAACAATCAAAATTATGCAATTCTTTGAGTGATGTTGTAATGAATCAAGGTGTGTTCTTAACTCGTAAAATAATATTAGAACCTCAACTACAAATATGGTGCTCTGTTTACACTTCCAATAACATCAACAATGACAGAAATTATCTATTTGAATATTTGGCACAAACAAAAGAATTAATAGGAAATGCTGCCATTATTCAAATGAATAAATCATCTAATAAAAAAAGGAAAACTTCACAAATACACTATTTCTTCTCGATAACACTTAAAAATCACTTCTGAAAAGGCCATTCATCTTCCTAAACATACAAAATTGGGCCAATTGTCTGAGATTGAGGAAATTCTTGATTATCCGTCTGAAGATTCTTGCATGCAAAATAACTCGGAACAGCACTTTCTAAATTTTATTCAAGCCTCTAATGAAATATTACAAAAAAGAAAGCAGGAGTTATCGGCTAATGATTTTAAACTTTCTCACTTAAAATCTGACGAAGCTAAGAACCTAACTAAATTGTTACTTAATTATTATCCTGCCTTTTCCAAATCATTAGACACACTTGGTCATACTGATAAAATTGTACCTGATTTGAAATTCATTAATGATTACCCCATAAAGACTCTCCCTTTCCCTCTTCCCCAAGCTGTGCAGAAGGATGTTTTAAACCAAATCAAACAGTTGCTTGATGCCAAAATCATTGAACTTCATTGTTCCGAATGGGCCTGCCCCATGCTTCTTGTTAAAAAGAAACCAGACGGTACAGGTATACAGAAATATAGACTTGCATTAGATCTTAGAATGGTTAATACTATAATTCAAGGTTCGTCCTATCCACTTCCAAAAATTCAAACCATTATTTCAAATCTTTCACAATATCGTTTTTTCTCTTCTCTCGACTTTCATCAGGCATATCATAAGATTGATTTGATTTCAAAATCAGCTCACATTCACTACAATGTTTGGTTCTTTTCGGTATAAGAGATTAGTATTCGGATTAAAAACAAGCGCCTCAATTTTTCAAGCTTTAATGGACTCGTTACTTGATGAATTACAGTTAGAAGGTGTCTATACCTACCAAGATGATCTTATTGTTGTTGCCAATTCATATCAAGAAATGTGTGATAAGTTGGATAAAATTCTTGCAATATTAGTCAAATATAATTTAACGCTGTCCCCTAACAAATGTACTTTTCATAAAACCAGTTTAGATTATCTTGGATTTCACATAGAGAATCAAACTATTTCTCCTGTTCAGTCGAACATTGTAAAAATAACATCGTTTCCAACGCCTACAACTAAACGTCAATTAAAAGCACTCATAGGTGTCATTACATTCTACAAATCTCTTGTTCCATCCTTTTCTGAACTTGTGCAACTTCTTATAAACTTAACTACTCCAAAAGCTAAATTTAAGTGGACAAGTAAACGCCAAAAAATTAAGGACACCATACAGAAGATATTCTTTAATCCACCCATGGTTAGATTACCTGATTGGAACAAAAAGTTCTATCTAAATACTGATGCGTCAAATGTTGCTATTTCTGGCGTCTTACTACAAGAACATGATAAACAACTATTGCCTGTTGCGTACTTTTCAAAATCTTTAAAAGCATCAGAAAAAAAATATCCGCACTTAAATTAGAACTCATGGCGATTCATAAATCAGTTACTGCTTTCAAATATTATTTATACAACAGCGAATTTGTAATCCTTTCAGATAGTAAACCCCTGGAAAAGTACAACAAAACTACAAACCCGGCTGATATTATCTCTCGTTGGCTCATGAATCTCTCAGAATACACATACAAATTTCAACATATTCCAGGCAAAAAGAATGTACTCGCTGACTATTTATCTCGCTGTAACTTTGAAAATAATCAACAGACTTTAGCTACAAATCCTGAACTTATTCATGATCCTCAACCTTTACCTGTTGTAGAATATGATACTCCACACTCCAGATCGAGTGATTCTAATATGCATGTTAACTGTCTTATTTCTGGTACACAAACAAATCCTGACCCTTTATTAGAAATTTCGAATGAAACATTTGCTACTGAACAACAAAATGACATTACTTTGTCTGTTGTTTATAAAGAAATCTTAAAGAAAGGATCTTCTCAAAAATTTCCTAATTACTTCATTCATCCTGATTCGAAGGTATTAATGTTAAAGAAGGAAAATATTCTTAATAACACTTTCTCATATCACATTCTTGTCCCAAATTCACTTAAAAGCAAAGTCTTAACAATTTCACATTTATCTCATTTTGGCTTTCATAAAACTTATGAATTCTTGTCAGGTAGATATTTTTGGAAGGGTATGTATGTAGATACTTTAAACTTTGCTGCATCTTGTGTCAAATGTCTTCAATGTAAACATCATCAAACTCCACCCGCACCTTTGCAGCCCACATACACTCCCAGGTACATCTGGTCATACTATCAGTACAGATCTCCTTGGACCGTTTGCTAATGGCAACTATGTTTTAACTATCACTGATCATTTTTCGAGACATATTGAACTCTTTCCACTTAATGACATATCTGCAAGTAAGGTTGTTAAATGCTTATTCTGTTACATAACCACCTTTGGGAGACCTTCGGTTGTCTTATCAGACTTAGGACCTGTTAGGATGTGTAAATATTTTCAGGCAATCTCAAAAATTCTGATTATTATCTTAAGTAAATTTAATTAAATATCAATCTATTCAAAAAAAAGCAATTTTAATTCTCTGGAATTTTATTAATAAATCAAATAATTTTAATATTTTTCGGTTTAAACATCGGAGCTCTCTGTCATAACGTAATTGGAACAAACTAAAAATTTTTTTTCTAAATTATTTTATTATTAACTATTAACTCCTAAAACTATATTAATCGATTTTATTTTCAAATATAAATCATTTTTACATTATTACCCAATTCTTTAAACCGTTAGTTTGTAATTTATGCATTTTTAAATTTTGGCGCGATCACTTATTTTTATTATCAAAAACTGGCTTTTTCTCAATTTCAAGTTCGCCATTTACAAACCTGCCCCTTCGCGTCCCTTCATTGATGATTCATCGTGATCGAGATTGTTCCAGAGGCTTCCAGTGCCTTCCATTCTAACACCTCCCACGTAAAATTAGGGGAATCCCCTGATAGAAGCTTCGAGAAAAAGCTTCTGATTGGTTGGGAGTGGCGTCAGTGACCAGCACTGAAATTTTTCGCGGGCGATTCGGGGGGATTCGAAAAAATTATCCAAGCGAGCAGGACGTAAAAGAAGATTGGGGATTTTTCTCCCCGCTGGACCTTCGGGTCCAGCGTCGGCGAAAATGTTTTTTTTCAAATTTGGCAGAGGTTCCAGTTATTTCAAGAGATGATTTTAGATATTTTCACAGGATGATCGTCTTTACAGTTTTGCATAACAAGATTTAATTTTTTATTATCTTCGCTTCTAATATTAAGTAAAAGTATCTCCAGCCTAGCTCGTAAATTTCCTTATACTAAGATAATAGTGATTCTCCCGTCATCCGAGCTAACTACTTCTGTTTGATCAATTTGCTGACAACTCCAGAGTCTTGGAAATTTCTAGCGGACATCGTGTGAACCTTCGTGAATGAAATATACCTATTTAAATGCAGGCAATCGATACAATGGATCAACGCCAGACGTTGTCCACCTCCAAGGCCTGATATCACTGGATTTCAACACAAGTCTCACCGGTGTAGCGAGGATCAACTGAACCCCGGCCAACATCATTTATTACTGTCAACACAGTGGAGGTGATTATAAAGTATCAAACAAAATGAACTGATGCGAACTGTAAATCGAACATTCAACTAGATATATCTTACAAAAATTTTAGTTTTTCTGTAAAGGAATGCATGGCCATGTTCTCCACAATTTATTATCTTGCCAATCTTAAATAAAAGCTGTAATTTGTAAGTAGAAAAATAGTGTCTTCCTTGTGAATGCTGTTTGGGTGAGTGTTTTATTATTTTTCTTTTCCTTTTATTTTAGGTAACATTTAACAGCTTGTTGAAGTAGTTGAATTAATTTTACTTGCGGCACAACGCTTAATTTATGTACTTCCACTTTTCGTTCACGCGCTGCTATCTGTATTTGAGGAATCTGTTTCCGGGCAATACGCTATTTGAGCTGACTCGTCTGTTTTGATGAGTTCAGCTGCCGGGATATCGCTTGGATCGGGTTCCCCAAATACAACACATAGCATTAATTGGCGCCGTGTCACCGTTTAGGATCTTACCTAGTTCTTTTTTTTTACTTTTGAGATAATTGTTAATTTATTTATTTAAGTTTTTTAAGATTAAATTTAGCTTTGTTATTTTTACTTTACTATCGGGAATTTTAACGATTTAGAGTAAATTTTTAACGATAGTTTGGAATTTTTTTGAAATAAATAAGGATTTTTATTTTTCTAACAAATTCATGTGAACATCAGGGTTTATCATTTTATAACATGTGAATAATATAATATTCTCATATATTTTGATAATAATGTATTTTTTTTAATGTGTACTCTCTTGTTTTTTATATATAACAGTAATTATGAAATATTATTTAAAAAAAATAAAAAAAATGGTCGATTTTCTAAATAAATATTTGTAGTGCCATAGTAATATTTTCCATATCAGGTACGACAATGATTTGATGTATTTTTTTATTTCCTGCAGGCAGGAAATGGTGTGCATAATTTAATGTACACTTTAATTAATTCATTAATGTTTGTTGTGTATGGTAGTGGTACTACTATTAAAATAATAATAAGTAAAATAAATCGATAAAATAAAAAATAAACAAAAATTGAACAACAAAACATTTATATTAAATTTGAACAATTAAAAAATATGCTATTTCTTTGTGTATGTAATATTGAGTAATATTTTCAAAAAAAAAAAAAAAAAAAAAAAAAAAATTACTATTGAATTTTCTCCAGTGCTATATTTTTCATACCCCTCAAATATTTTTATTTATTTTTATTTTCTAGAGCTTTACACCCACCCCCCTCTAAAGTTTCAAAAAATATTCTGGGGTGATAGGGGATAAAATTTATTTTCAATTTTGCTTTTTATGTGTATTATGATTTCATGCTTTTCTGTTGCTCAATAGTTTGAACTTTTAGGATATATTTGTCATTCATTTTCATTTATTATTGGGGCTGTCTATTCATTTAAATGTTTAGTAGTAGCCTGGAGAATAGAAAGTGCTTTGCACTGACCGGATTTTAGGGATGTGACACACGGAAAAATAGCTCTTTCCTCCACCCTCCGGATTTCTCGAAATGGTATTGTGAGAGGGATGATAAAATTCCTATCTTTATATTTTATTATTTAACTTATGCAATAATCAAACTTTAATAATCTTTATATCAATTTAAATATTTGTTTACACTGGGAGAATTTTTGTTCAATTTTGCTGAGGAGGCCAAAACTATATTTTAATAATTATTTTGAAATATATAGATAAGAAAGGGTACCCTAATCAAATATATAAAATGAAAGAAAAATAATAAGAAATATTCATAATAAAATGAATATAAATTAAAATTATTTTTGAAAGATGTATAAAATGCATCAATAATGTAAATATAGACCTTGGGATATTTTATCGGTCACTTTTTCTCTACCTAGCTTGATCGTACTATTCTCAATTGGTGCGGCTAGAAGAGATTTTAGATGTTTTGGCAGTTAGTTCTGCGGAAATTCTTTTTTTCCCATGATGTCACAATTAGTGATTTTGCGGCTGTGGTTTCCTCGTGTCACCACTATTGATGCTTAATTCGTTTGTTGACGATAGACTATTTTAGTGCCAAAACTATCTTTCTGGTGATTTTAAGGTCTTTTTTTTCCTTTTTGATTGAGATTGGAAAAACCAATCCATTTAATTTAATTGAGTTTTGCCAGATTCCTCAGTAATTATATTGGTAATTTTTCTTTATGACTATTTTTACAATATATCTTTGATAAGATTAATTAATATAATCTTAAAAATATTTATTTACTTTTATAATTATCAATGAATGAATTTAAGAGAGTCACAATACAACTTACCTTTTGAAGTTATTTTCTGTTTAGCACACTTTGATGAAATCTAAATTTCAAAACAAATCTCTTTTTTGTTCTTTTCTTTTTCAGATTATTTACCTGCCATTGAATTTTACATGATATTCTATATATTAATTTTATATGGTTTAAACTGTTTATTTATGGTAATGAATATAAAGGTTATTTTGTTTTAAGAAAAATATTGATTCAAAAGAATCATAAAATTGGTATAAAAGCATTTGTGTTTATTTTTGTGATTGTTATAATACTGAAAATAAATAAGCAAGCAATAAAAATAAATAATAAATAAATTATATAAATTGAAAATTCATATTAAATATTCTTTATTACAGGACAAAATTAATAATTTTTGCTTTTTAATTGTTGATCCCTTTGTTTATATTTATTATTTTAACTTTAGATTTTTTTTCATATTTCTCTAAATTTTCAATATTTTAGTATTTAAACTTTGACTTCTATAATTTTAAATGGGTAAATAATAGTGTGACGACTGCTTGTTCCTTTATGCTTTACTGATAAACAAAACAGGGACTGCCAAACCCGAGTTTGCTTTCGATATGTGTGGCCGGCTACCACGCATTATCTTAAGAATTGGTAGGGCATATTATTAAATTTATTTAAATAAATTCTAATATTAAAAATCTTTTAAAAATAATACAGTAATTTCAATCAAATTTTAATTGTAGGTTGTCACTTGCTTTAATAGATATTCATCAAAAATAAGTATATATATAAACAGGGAAAAACTTTACTTTGCATAATTTTTAATTTATTGCTGGTTATTATATACTGGGGTAATATTTCAATATTAAAATTCTGATTACTTTTTCAAATAATTCATAATTTGTCTTAAATTTTTAAAACAAGCAATCTTAAAACTTTGACATTGCTCTGAAAGCTGCTCTTGGAATTTTTCAAATTTTTCTAAAAATTCTGGACAAAGCAGACGCAGAGGGTCAACTCGGCTTAGCTTGGGAATTAATCCAAATTCAAAGAATTTTGGCCCTCCGATATTCCCTCACGGTGCAGTCCATCATAAAATTTTTACGATGCTGATGATTCCTTATGGGTGTCTATAACTTCCACTTGTGGATTATTAGTTAGGTTCACTGTTTAGAATCTAGGACACCTAGAGAGATTTTGGATGCAGTGTTATTTAATTTTCAATTTTTTTTTTCTGTCACTCAATTACAAATACTTTTGAAAAATAGATTATTTATGTTTATCACAACTTTACCATTCAGCATTGTCCTGTATATATGCATATTAACTATGGTTCATTCACTAGATACATAATATTTTTTTTCATGAAAGCCATATATAATGTAATCACAATGTGCAAATTTTAAAATTTCAATGAATTGGTGTTGCATCAAGAAAATTTTACATAAAAATTTTATGCTTTGTAATGGTGTTCACATGAATATTTTTTTTTCTTTCGCCTCTTCACTCACCCTTGGTTGTATTGAATAATGTTTGTATATATATATTTGTATTCTAGATCAACATATTTTAACATGTTTTGTTTATCTTATACCTTAAAATGTAATATTTTTTTATTGGGTTATGTGGTCAAAGAGAGTCTTACACATAGTCCAATCGTTTGTTCGCAAACGTGTAGGTTCCTTTTCAGTGCATATTATATGTACTTGAGATCCCAGGATCTCATATTTTTTTTTATTGTTTTTTTTTTGTTAGAGGCTGGAGGTAATGTTAGGATGTGTAAATATTTTCAGGCAATCTCAAAAATTCTGATTATTATCTTAAGTAAATTTAATTAAATATCAATCTATTCAAAAAAAAGCAATTTTAATTCTCTGGAATTTTATTAATAAATCAAATAATTTTAATATTTTTCGGTTTAAACATCGGAGCTCTCTGTCATAACGTAATTGGAACAAACTAAAAATTTTTTTTCTAAATTATTTTATTATTAACTATTAACTCCTAAAACTATATTAATCGATTTTATTTTCAAATATAAATCATTTTTACATTATTACCCAATTCTTTAAACCGTTAGTTTGTAATTTATGCATTTTTAAATTTTGGCGCGATCACTTATTTTTATTATCAAAAACTGGCTTTTTCTCAATTTCAAGTTCGCCATTTACAAACCTGCCCCTTCGCGTCCCTTCATTGATGATTCATCGTGATCGAGATTGTTCCAGAGGCAGAGGCTTCCAGTGCCTTCCATTCTAACACCTCCCACGTAAAATTAGGGGAATCCCCTGATAGAAGCTTCGAGAAAAAGCTTCTGATTGGTTGGGAGGGGCGTCAGTGACCAGCACTGAAATTTTTCGCGGGCGATTCGGGGGGATTCGAAAAAATTATCCAAGCGAGCAGGACGTAAAAGAAGATTGGGGATTTTTCTCCCCGCTGGACCTTCGGGTCCAGCGTCGGCGAAAATGTTTTTTTTCAAATTTGGCAGAGGTTCCAGTTATTTCAAGAGATGATTTTAGATATTTTCACAGGATGATCGTCTTTACAGTTTTGCATAACAAGATTTAATTTTTTATTATCTTCGCTTCTAATATTAAGTAAAAGTATCTCCAGCCTAGCTCGTAAATTTCCTTATACAAAGATAATAGTGATTCTCCCGTCATCCGAGCTAACTACTTCTGTTTGATCAATTTGCTGACAACTCCAGAGTCTTGGAAATTTCTAGCGGACATCGTGTGAACCTTCGTGAATGAAATATACCTATTTAAATGCAGGCAATCGATACAATGGATCAACGCCAGACGTTGTCCACCTCCAAGGCCTGATATCACTGGATTTCAACACAAGTCTCACCGGTGTAGCGAGGATCAACTGAACCCCGGCCAACATCATTTATTACTGTCAACACAGTGGAGGTGATTATAAAGTATCAAACAAAATGAACTGATGCGAACTGTAAATCGAACATTCAACTAGATATATCTTACAAAAATTTTAGTTTTTCTGTAAAGGAATGCATGGCCATGTTCTCCACAATTTATTATCTTGCCAATCTTAAATAAAAGCTGTAATTTGTAAGTAGAAAAATAGTGTCTTCCTTGTGAATGCTGTTTGGGTGAGTGTTTTATTATTTTTCTTTTCCTTTTATTTTAGGTAACATTTAACAGCTTGTTGAAATAGTTGGATTAATTTAACTGGCGGCACAACGCTTAATCGATTTACTTCCACTATTCGACACGCGCTGCTATCTGTATTTGAGGAGTCTGCTTCCGGGAGATATACTATTTGAGCTGACTTGTCTGTTTTGATGAGTTCAGCTGCCGAAATATCGCTCGGATCGGGTTCCCCAAATACAACGCATAGCAGGACCCCAGTACACTTCTCAGGTATATAACATTTTTAATGATACAATGGGCATTAAGGTATTACACAGTTCTGCCTCGAGACCACAATCAAATGCGATTGCAGAGCGAATCAATAAATCAATCAAATATTCAGTCAATATTCTTTTACAAGAAGGTCACTCATTCGAAAATGCAGTCTTTATACACAAGTCTCTTTATAACGGTCCAAACATGCAACTACATTGTACTCTCCTAATTTTCTTCATTTTGGACGCGAACTTTCTCTAATTTTTGACACTTTTGATCAGTCGTGCAACCAACCCTTTCTTGATAAACATATTGTAGTCCACAAATTGCTTGATGATTTGAGTAAGATATATCACAAAGCTTATAACAACATTAAATTAACTCAAGATAAAAGATATAAATATTACGGTCTCAAAGCTAAATTAAGATCCATTTTCTTAAAAGATATTGTATATCTAAAATCAAATGACAAGTTTAAAACAAAGTATACTGGTCCATATATTGTCACTTGTAAACATTCCCCTGTGTCATTCTCAATTAAAAGGTTGTATGCTCCTGATAACACAGAATTTCGAGTACATATTGATAGACTTCTACTTGCACCCCCTCGTTATGGACACTTATTTGATGCATCAAGTCATATAAACAACACTAACTTTAATACGTTTTATCAACCACACACATACAATTTAAGAAAAAGAAGCTAATGTAAATCATTATTTATTATTTTTTAAGTCACGTTTTATGATACCACATATCCAACCAAAGAGCTCATGGTTGTGTGTATGTTGTTTTTGACTGATCTTTAACAATATCATGGCTGGTCCATCACTGTTGCTCTGAAGATCTCTTGGGAACAATATTAGGTATCATTATTATCCTTTAACACTTAGATAGGTCTTCATACTCACTTAAAATTTTATTTACTTTTTTTTTTTTTTTTTTTGCAGTACACTTAAAAGTTTTTTGACAATCCTCATTAATTCAGTATTTTTCCAGTAGCTAACCTCCCACTTAACAATTCCTGTACTGTAAGTCAAACATATTATAGTTAGATAAACAGGTACTGTAGTTTAGAAAAGTAAACAAATGATTCATGTAGTTAAATAAAGCACATTTTTCGTATATGACTTGTTCATCACCCCACTCGATTGTGACACATTTTCTCGTTTTTCTTCACTCTAGGACTGTCTGCCCATATTAGTTGTTATATGATATACATTTTTGTTTTTTTTCTTTTTGAATTCTTCCCTTTCAAGTCTTGTTCCCGTTCAAAATTAATGCCCTAAGGGTTCAAGCTTCATTGTGTTGAGAGACAAAGTTTTGGAATTGGAGTTTCGATTCAAATTTTTGAATTGTGATTCCAATTCACAACAATTCAAATTTTTTTCATGTAATTCGACGTGGGCTCCTTCAGAAGACCGCTAGTGCCTTCGGGGGAGCATCACAATTCCCTCCTCATCTAAGGCTAGGCCCTAAGCTGATGCCATAATACTTGTGTTTTACACAAGATTCAGGGTGACGCATATATTTATGGGCGTGCTTGGAGCACCTCTTTTTTTTGTCATCCTATGCTTCGGCATGAAACATTTTTTTTTTTTATAAAAAAAAACATTTTTTTATTTTAATATACATCATATTACTCTTTTAAATTGTTTGGAAAAATATAATGCAATTATGGTATTTTTGTGTATTGCTATTCTACATTCATTTAGTATTAGTTTCATGTTTTGTGTATATGTTTCAAAAATTTTTACTTGTGTCATGATAACAATCAAAGCTGCAGTAATGTTTTTGTACTGTCTGAGTCGACTCAACTTCTACATATGAAAATACAGTACTAGCTTGGATCCATAAACATATATATAAAAAAAATATAGAAACTTTAGAACTTCTGACTGTTTTTTGAATACAAAAGAATCCATTATCATGACAGCAACTTTCTACATATATATATATATATATATAAACCCTTTGCATTTATGTATGTTTTTATGTTTTATAATATTTTATGCTAGCCTATGCACATTGGACAGCAAAAGTTTTTTTTTGTGGTGCACCGGGTGATATATATAACGATTATTTCGTTATATATTGGTTATTTTCTTAAATTATTCCTTTACATCCCCCTTCTCTTTTCAATTCAAAATTAGTTTTAAGTTGTCCTTCATCCCTTTCCATTTTTCCTCGCTTAGTTTTTCTCTAACCGAAAATCTGCAGCTGCCCAAGTTTATCTGTGAGAAATACACTCACATTTTAATCAACCGTTCAAAACAATTTCCAGATGTCTGCTAATTCTGATCGAATCAATTCTTCATCACCTTATAAGGAGATCCTCTCTGTTTCGCAGTTAAAATTTATGCTTACGTTTCTTTTTCCTTTCTCGACAAAATCCTAAAAAGAATTTAACATCTGCGCATTAAAATCTGGTGTCCCTTCGGTGTGCTTCTTTGTTAGACATAACAACACGTGTAACATTTATCTATTGGCAACCTTTCCTTTCCCATCCCAGCTGGGCAACCAAATTGAATTCTGATCTTGCCGGCTGCATTTTAACTGTTATTTGGCGTATACTATCCATTGTGCATGGGCGAACTTGTGTATGTTGGCGATTGTCTTTCACGCCAAAAGTGGCGGTTTGTTTCTATGTATGAGGACACTTGACTCCCTGCTCTTGTCTGGTTAAGTTGCAAATCTCTGTTCGGAGATTTTCTCCGATTTATTATAAGTGTACCTCCCCTTATGTTTAAATAAAAAACTGTGACTGTTACATCATTGTGTGGTTTTTTCGATATCTTCCTACCGGACCTGGTCATCTATCATCGTAATAGCCTGTACACTCAGTCCTCATTTTCAGGTAACAAAAATTTGGGTTATTTCATGAACTTTACAGATCATCTGATTCCATTTTCTTTTCTACGCACATTTTTAGATAGAAAATATTTCCCAATTTTTGCTGTAACATTTTTTTGTTAGATCGAGCTCTACTTTTCTCTCTGGTTTCACCAGTTTTTTATATGATTCATTATAAGTTCGATTGTATTAACATTCAAATTACTGTTTATAAAATGTAAACAAAGCAATGAATAAAAATCCATAAAATTCTAAAATCTGACACCCCCTGGTCTTAAGCTACGCGGATTTGAGGGATATTAATGTATTTCTAAAGTAAGTCATATCTTTCAAATAACATTCCAAGCGATTCATTCTAAATAGTGATATTCTACGCAATGCCTTTGAATAGTTAGGAAATGGATGTATATTTTTCATTTTGATAAAAATTAAACTATTGCTTTGGGCATCAAATTGTTTATTTTCCTTTTATACTCATAAATTAAGGATAACAGTTCATGATGGATATGTTTTTGATTCGGAGGCTTCTTGAATATCCACAGAAATTCTTGACGAATCATCCTTAAACTTCAGAGATGTTATAAAACGTTGGAAGTTGAATTTTTTTGGGAAGATTTAGAAACGAGATCAATTATGGGGATAATTAGTAAATTGAGGTATCCGACTACGTTCGAATGCAAACCTTTTTAAAACTACTTTTGACACATTTTGTTGGTATTTTTCAGTGTCATGTAACACAGAATAAAGAAAATTGTTAAAAAAATTTATGTAACACGATTTTTTTTTACATACAGTCGACTCTCGTTAATTCGAACTCGTCGGGACCACAAGAAATGTTCGAATTATCCGGAGTTCGAATTATGAAAAGTATGAAATAAAAACATGCTTTTTTTGGTATATTACAAAGGAATTAATTTTATAGTGTTTTTTTTATTTACTTCGTCTGTTATCATTAGAATATGACAATAGTAAATAAGAATGTATAAATACATAAACTAATTAAAAGGTTGGAAAGAAGCGCAATGAAAGAAACATTTAAATCGTCACTGATGGACAGACGGGGCACTAAGAAAGTGGATATCAAATGCAACAGATTATATGTATACTCGTTCGGAACAATTTTTACAAAAATCAAACAAAGAAAGTTCTTCAGATGTCTGAAATCCGTGAGAAAAAAAAAATGAAATATGAAAAATCGGAATCCTCGTTAGTTCGAATTAAATGAAGTCAAGAGAAAATGAGTTCGAATTAATGAAAATTTTCAATGTTATTCTGCCATTGAAAATTTCGGGACTTCATGTTTAGTTCGAATTAAGCGAAGATTCGAATTATCCGATTTCGAATTAACGAGAGTCGACTGTATGTATATTAGACACTTATGCTGTCGCGGCTGGTCAGGGGGTGCTGCATCAATTTATTCACGCTACTAAAATTATATGGTTATTCCAGTTTTATTTAATCAACAAAATTTGTCGAATAAATAATATGAAAGATTCTGTTAAATTTTAGTGGTGTGAAAAATCGGATGCAGCACTCCCTAACGAGCCGCTACTGTACTTATGAGTGTAATAAACTAAAAACTAGTCTACATACGAAAATCAAAAAGAGATACAGACGATTATATACAACTGTATGGAAAGTTTCAGTAATTTTACGTGTAATTATTCATAAAAAATAGCTATATATCAACAAATAAGTCACTTCGTGCTAATTCTTTAGTTTATTACACTTTAAATATTTTATGGTTATAGGACAATAAAAGTTTGAGTTAGAGCAATAGTCGTTTACAAATTTACAGAAAATGCAGTTAAGGTTTTCATCTTCAGTTCAAGTTAACGTCGGCTGCTTCTTTTAAAGAGCTCTAATTTCCTTTATAATAGACGTATACAAGAAAAATAAAAACAGATTTAGAAATAAAAATAGATATGGTCATTCTATCAGGAGGAAAAATGCGAATTACCATTGAAATTAACGTTTCAAGCGTAGGCAGATAACTTAAAAATAATAATATTTGCTATAAACCTGTAAAAGAAAAAGCTCTGTCACTATAGTAAATGACTTTTTGTGATCTATGTTCAACGTTTCTATGCATTTGTGTTAAGGATAGAACGCATATTCCTAAATACAGGGTGATTCATAAAAGATGGGCAGAACTTTAAGGGGTTATAGTACACTTAAAGACAAATAATATTAAATAGGAGACTAAGGGTCCCAGACGTATTCCCAAGGAGATAGGGGGCATTAAAGTTTAGGGTCCGAAATTTCAAATGATTATAAAAAATGGAAAAATTGGTCGATTCGTTTGCGGTTTTTACAAAAAATTTTCTTTATGCCAATATTTTCTTGAAATAAAATTTTAAAGTTCAATTTCAAAAAATGCCGATAGGGGGCGCTTTAGACTTTGGAGTAACAAACAACTATTTTTTAACGTTATTTTTTGTATTTCTTTAAATGATTTCGAAAGCTTAGACTTAAACTTAAATTTTGATCTAAAAATCTGAGTCCTAACGAGTAGTTAAGTAGCGTAAACTGAAATTTGAAATTTGAAACCCTTCTCCCCCCAGAACAAAAATCAGTTATTCCCGATCTTTGTGTTGTAGATTAGGCTCTAACTACTGCCGCGTTTTGCTAAAATTATTCTTTATGTCAGTATTTTCTTGAGAATAATTTTTAAATAAAAGTTTCAAAAAATTCCGATAGAGGGCGCTTTAGACTTTGGAGTAACGAACAACTATTTTATACCGTTATTTTTTGTGTCTCATTAAATGCTTTCTAAAGCTTAGATTTAAACTTAAATTTTCAGCTCAAAATCTGAATCGCTGAGCGTGGTTCAGTAGCGAGGGGAGGGGGTTCAAATTTCAACTTCTGAACATAGTTCAGTTTGCACTACTTAACCATGTCCAACGATTCTGTGCTGTGATACGAGGCAAAAATACAACTTTCGTCAAGGACTGCATAGTCGGAATTCACTCATAAAGGCACTGGCACAGTTGGAAACGTCGCTCATGCAAACGTTAAAGCTCCATTCCTGACGCTAGTCACCGGGTGAAGAAGGAGACAGAAAGTATGCAAATGTCAAATGGGGAAGAAGAAGAACACGTATGCAAAATTTCGACACGATTCAGGCATAAAAACTACTGAACGGTGAGTCAAGTGTAAGTCGCTGTAGTAATGAATCTGAAGATGGTGCCCTTCACGAATAAGGAAAAGGCTGAGATGCATTTAATTTACGGAGCGGCAGATGGAAATGGTGCAGAGGCACAACGAATGTACGGAGAGCGATTTCCCAACAGGCGGTTGCCTAACCGCAAAACTTTCGAGCGCTTGCACAGACAGTTGTGTGAGACGGGATCATTTCTCGCTTCCCGGTCGAATGCAGGTCGTGCAAAAAAGGACGAATCAGTAGTTGTTGCAGAAGCCATTCTGGATGTAGTAGCGGCGCAGCCAAGTACAAGTACACGAACAGTGGCTAGGCAGGTGGATACCTCACAGTCCATGACTTGGAGGGTACTGAAGGATGAACATTTGCTCCCGTTTCATGTGCAACGAGTCCAGAAACTGTCTCCAGGGGATTATCCAAATCGTATTGAATTCGCCCGCTGGTTTCTGCAGCAGAACGCGCTAAATCCACATTTTGGACGAACTGTGCTTTTCACCGATGAATGTACCTTCACACGTGAAGGTACATTTAACACACACAATGCACATGTATGGGCGGATGTCAATCCACATGCTACGTATCCACATGCTCATCAGAGACGCTTTTCCATCAATGTTTGCGCAGGAATCCTCGGAGACCACCTAATCGGACCGTACCTTCTTCCTGAACGCCTCAACGGTAAAACATACCTCACATTTCTGCAACATGTGCTGCCAGACCTGTTAAACGTTGTTCTTCCACGCATCCGGCGGATCATGTGGTTCCAGCACGATGGAGCGCCAGCCCATTACGTACGAGACGTCCGCAACTATCTGGACATCACATTTCCGAACAGATGGATTGGTCGAGGTGGTCCTGTTGCTTGGCCTGCTCGCTCGCCAGATCTTTCACCCCTCGATTTCTTTTTTTGGGGACAATTGAAGGCTCTTATGTATGAGACACCCATTGAATCCCCCGAGGAACTGGTCGCCAGACTTTCCGCCGCTGTAGGGGAAGTGCTCGAAAAGCCTGATGTTTTCGCGAATGTTCGCCGTTCCATTCTTCGCCGTTGTTCTGCGTGCATAACCTCTGGTGGTCACAATTTTGAACATTTATTGTAATTACATGTTAATAAATATGCTTTGGTAACATAATCCTAATTTGTGTCTTTTTACCTCGTATCACAGCACACAATGTGTGGACATGGTAAACTGAACTGTGCTCAGGAGTAGAAATTGCAAACCCCTCTCCCCAGAAACTTAATTACGTCTAACGATTCAGATTTTGGGCTGAAAATTTAAGTCTAAGCTTTAGAAAGCATTTAATGAGACACAAAAAATAACGGTATAAAATAGTTGTTCGTTACTCCAAAGTCTAAAGCGCCCTCTATCGGAATTTTTTTAAAATTTTCTTTAAAATTTATTTTCAAGAAAATACTGACATAAAGAATAATTTTAGCAAAACGCGGCAGTAGTTAGAGCCTAATCTACGACACAAAGATCGGGAATAACTGATTTTTGTTCTGGGGGGAGAAGGGTTTCAAATTTCAAATTTCAGTTTACGCTACTTAACTACTCGTTAGGACTCAGATTTTTAGATCAAAATTTAAGTTTAAGTCTAAGCTTTCGAAATCATTTAAAGAAATACAAAAAAAACGTTAAAAAATAGTTGTTTGTTACTCCAATGTCTAAAGCGCCCCCTATCGGCATTTTTTGAAATTGAACTTTAAAATTTTATTTCAAGAAAATACTGGCATAAAGAAAATTTTTTGCAAAAACCGCAAACGAATCGACCAATTTTTCCATTTTTTATAATCATTTGAAATTTCGGACCCTAAACTTTAATGCCCCCTATCTCCTTGGGAATACGTCTGGGACCCTTAGTCGCCTATTTAATATTATTTGTCTTTAAGTGTACTATAACCCCTTAAAGTTCTGCCCATCTTTTATGAATCACCCTGTATATAAAAGTTTCTATAGAAAGTTGATTTTTTTGTTTATACAGTGCAGAGTTACGCTTTGCACCTTTTCGAAAGTTTGATAAAATGCAATAGGAACATTACATTGCATTTAAAAATAAATATATAGAATATTACATGAATTATGAGTATGTATTTGTATGTATAGCATTTGAAGTAATTTTTAGTTTGCAAGCGTGAGCGATATCAGTATTTTTTCTTATAATTCGGCAATGAGTTATATAGAATAGAGGTCTGCACGGGCCGAAATTTCCAGGCCCGGGCCCGGCCCGGCCCGAACGAAAGAAATATTGGCCCGACCCGGCCCGTACCGAAAGTTAAAATTTCGGCCCGAGCCCGGCCCGGCCCGAACGAAAAAAATAATGGCCCGACCGGGCCCGGCCCGAAAGTTAAAATTTCGGCCCGAGCTCGGCCCGGTCCGGAAAAAGTTTAAAATTTGGCCCGAACCCGGCCCGGCTCGAGGGAATTTCTACAGAACATTGATCGTTAATCTTATAGAAGAGTTCTGACCAAAAAAATTAGATTAGTCTTTTTTTTTTCCATGTTTATAATCTCCATTTATGCAGAAGTGCCGTAGGCTGCGATATTTATGTTTTTAAATGAATCTTTGTTGTATGTAAATGTTTCAGTTATCACTAGTATTATTAATCCATATTCCCTGTAATGGAGACAAAAATCGAAAAAGCGGTATAGGTAAAATTTCCAAAAACGAAATCGCTTTGCAACGAAAAAAAAAAACGCATTCCCTTCTTAACAGATGTAAATGTTTAATATATTTTTTTCTCCCGTATTGTTGTATTCATTTTGCATGGATGAACATTTTAAAAGAAACTTTCAGTTTTCAGTTTAAAAAAAAAATTCCGTCATAATCATGTTTTTTTTTTTTTTTTTTTTTTTTTTTTTTGTGTGTGTGTGTGTTTTAATTCTATTTTAAAACGCCTAGTAATCTACGATTCTTTAAAAGGGATAAATTCTAAAGTTTAATTGTAGAATAATGACGGCTTAAAAGTATATGCTTTTTTTGCAGAAATTTTTGGACAAAGCCAAATACAGTCGACTCTCGTTAATTCGAACTCGTCGGGACCGCATTAAATGTTCGAATTATCCGAAGTTCGAATTATGGAAAGTATGAAATGAAAACATTCTCAATATGCTACTACTACAAAGAAATTGATGTTATAGTGTTTCTTAAATTTATTTCGTTTGCTATCATTAGAATATGACTTAATATTAAATTAGAAAGTATAAATTCATAAACTAATTAAAATATTAGAAACAAGCACAATGGAAGAAAAATTTAAAGCGTCAATGATGGACAGACGGGGCACTAAGAAAGTGGATATCAAATGCATTGGATTATATGTATATTCATTCGGAACAATTTTCACAAAAATTAAAGTAAAAAAGTCATTCACATGGTCTGAAATCCGTACGAAAGAAAAGAAAACTTAAAAATCGGAATTCTCGTTAGTTCGAATTAAACGAAGTCAAGAGAAAAGGAGTTCGAATTAATGAAAAATTTTTAACGTTATTCTGCTATTGAAAGTTTTGGGACTTCATGGTTAGTTCGAATTAAGCGAAGATTCGAATGATCCGATTTCGAATTAACGATAGTCGACTGTATTACTGATTTATAAAAAGTCGAGAAAAGGATTTTCATATAGGAAGATTCAATAGGAACTGATTATTAGGGTGGGTGGAAAAAATCGATTTTTTTCAAATCCACTGTTAATAGTGCGGAAAAGTTGCCTTTTGTATTTAGAAGGATAACGCAAAAAAGGTTTTTGAAATCGGTTAATATCTTTAGGTCGCGCATCGCACTTGAAATTCGGAAAATTTGACCAAAAATGACATTTTTTGAAATTAATGATGAAAATTAAAAAAATTTCGATCCTACTTCTAATAGTGCGGAAAAGTTTCCTTTTACAACTAAAAAGATAACGCAAAAACTTTTTTGAAATAGGTTAATATCTTTAAGTTGCGCATCGCACTTGAAGTTTGGAAAATTTGATCAAAAATGACATTTTTTGGAATTAATGAGGAAAATTAAAAAAAAAAATCGAACTTGCTTGTAATAGTACGCTAAAGTAACTTTTTACAATTAAAAACAACTTTTTTTCTTTTTTAAATCTGTTAATACCTTTAAATCGCGCATCGTACCTGAAATTTGGAAAATATGATCAAAATTGACATAGGCTGATTACAAAAACAACTGACAAACTGATTTTTTTCTATTCCGATTACTCAGTGCGCATATGAGCTGTGAACACAACTGGTTTTCAGGCTTGTCATGTAATTACCACAAACAGTTACGTTATATCAAGGAAAAATCGGTGTTAAACGCTATCGAAGATCTAATAGGGAAGGGCACATTTCTTTAATTCAGGAGTCGGATGATCAAAATATGTTGGTCATCTAACGCCTATGAATGGAACCGGAAAAAATATTTGTAAAAGTATCGTTTTATATCTGCCTTAGAAGAATATCTCCTTAGATGAAGTCCTTGTATTTGGATGTGATAGCTCCTCTATCAATACGGGATTGAAAAAAAGGATTATTCGAAATTTGGAAATGAAGATACGCAGGCCCTTGCAGCGGTGCATTTACTTGTTGCATTTCATCGAATTGCCTTTTAGGCACTTGTTTCAATGCATAGAAGATAAAAACAGACAGCCAGCATTTTTTTCTCGCCCTATAGGCAAGCAACTACCTGCTTGCTAAAGACAACCTGTCATCAAGTTTGAATCAATCAATTGTATTCGCCCAATAGTGACTGTTGAAAACCCAAATGACCTCAGTAAAAATCAAAAATATCTTTTTAAAATATCAAATGCTGTGTGATCGGGCTTCTGTCCTGAGGATCTTTCTGTCCGAGATCCAGGGACCATTTCTCATTCCCGGTGGCTAACGACCGTCAATCGAATTCTCAGACTGTATATATCCACAGAAAACCCTAGGACTGAAACGAAGCAGTTAATTTTATTCATCATAGAAACATATGTGCCCGTATGGTTTGAAATTAAGAAGAATAATTCCATTAATCAAAGCATATGCACAAGACAATAACAACATCGCGCTACCTATCAAAAAGTCTGCAGGAAGTTACAGACCCTGTTATTGAGGGTAACGCTTACTTCACTCATCCATAAAACCTACTATTAGCAATGATTGCAGATGAGAGAAAGCATGTGCGAGAGTTAGGATTACAACAAGTTTTGAAAGCAATGAAACTGGTGACAGAACAAGTGGCAACCGTGAGAGATTTTGTGATACGCAAGTTAAATTTTGGCGCTAAGGATTAGACTGAGCTAATTGATTGGTCGATCTGCAAAGTTACTTCACTAACTTTTTACACAGAATCAGTCCAGAGAGAATTTTCTCTTTTATTGAATCGAAATCTCTCTCAGAATTGGAAATGAAAACAAGGGCGTTTCCGTACCACACACACAGGCGGTGGAATGATGTGTGAAACTTGTGAGTGAGACTTCTGAAAAAGGATGTGGCTCTAATAGCAGATACGGCTATATTAGATCATCTTTGCTTTCTCGATCACTTATGTCAACATTTGATAATAAATCTCACTACAAGGCTTTACACAAGGTAAAAAATGAAGGTAAAAAGAAAAATAACTATTTTCTAAAATTAATATAATGCAAATAGCCTAATATTGCATAAGTAAAACATGTTTAAAATTGATTTAATTTTTTTTGTTGAAGAATGTCTCATTAAGTAGTGTTCTAAATCTGTTCAATATAAATGTTTAAATAAATAAAATAGCTAAAAATATATACTTTTCTAATTTTTTTTTCGTAATTCATAAACAATGTGTATTATGAAAAATTATTAACCAATTTTAAAATTGATTTTATTTTACGTTTCTATGCATATAATGGAATATTTTTATGTTATTAGAAAAAAATGAGAAAAGAAGACGACTTTTCATCTTTTATATGAAACATTGTCAATTTTCATAAAATTTCGATTACTTAAATAGACTTAAAGTTATTAATAGATTTAAAAAAGAAAAAAAAGGTATGTTTTAATTGTAAAAGGTTACTTTAGTGTACTATTACAAGCAAGTTCGAAATTTTTTTTTAATTTTCCTCAATAATTCCAAAAAATCTAATTTTTGATCAAAATCTCCGAATTTCAAGTGCGATGGGCGACCTAAAGATATTAACCAATTTCAAAAAAAGTTTTTGCGTTATCTTTTTAGTTATAAAAGGAAACTTTTCCGCACTATTAGAAGTAGGTTCGAAATTTTTTTAATTTTCATCATTAATTTAAAAAAATGTCATTTTTGGTCAAATTTTCCGAACTTCAAGTGCGATGCGCGACCTAAAGATATTAACCGATTTCAAAAACTTTTTTTGCATTATCATTCTAATTACAAAAGGCAACTTTTCCGCACTATTAATAGTGGATTTTAAAAAATTCGATTTTTTCGACCCACCCTACTGATTATTTTGGTCCATGAAAACTAGGAAGAATGGAATCAGTCTCGGCTTCGTACGGAAAAAAAAAGTTAGGCCAGGCCCGATAATCCAGCAAAAAAATTAAGGCCCGAGCCCAGCCCGGCCCGAAAAGATTAGTGACTAGGCCCGGCCCGAAAGGATTAGTGACTAGGCCCGGCCCGAGTCTTCAGAAGTCAGGCCCGAGCCCGGCCCGGCCCGAATGCCATTATTGGAAATCGGCCCGAGCCCGGCCCGTGCAGACCTCTAATATAGAATGCCCCAAAATGATTGAAACACGTTTTAATTTTTCAACTTTTGGCGATACGTCGATAATATAAATTGCAAAACTGTTTAAAATAAACTAGAAATTAAAATTGATATCATGAAATTGTTTTGCCACTAATATTAAAAAACTCACACTTTTCAATTTTTTTTTTTTAGTCCCGAAGGTTTATATGGTACATTTAGAAAATGTGCACTTATTCTGATATATACAATTTATAAAATTCAATTTTTCTACAAGTAAAACTCTAAAGAGTTACGAAATGTTAAATTTTATGAAATTTCGGGCACTAAAAAAATCATCTGTCTACTTTTAGGCGTAATTAAATAAATACGTAATACTTATAGTTATTATCTGGAACATCCGACTGTTCGCATATAATAGCACAAAAGCACCCAACTAAATGGTTTAAAATTAATCGATGCAGAATTTTGTCACGTCTTTCAAATTTTATGGAGATTGCATCAAAACTTAAAAGATATTAATAAAAATATTCTTCATCCTATTAAATTTTATTACGTATAATTAATTTAACGATATCTCATGATACTTAATGATTATAGGTTCTTGGTGATGACGTTCCAATTAAAATGGAGTCGTATTATTGAATTTAACTTATATAATCGTAATAAATTTTGCATTGAAGCATAAGAGTGCACCAGCTATTGCACCTAGATCTGAATATTTATAAAATTAGTTATTGCACCAACGCACAACACACCTCATTTGCCAAGTTTGACATACAATTTCTGACTTGTTAATCCTAAATTTAATAAATTTTAGGTATGCACTTCATGGGGAATCCTCCACTGAAAAAATAGGTACTCAAAATCATATAAAGAGCAGGGATGTAGTGGAGGTTATACGAAGGTATACTCCATTTACCATTACTGGATTTTTTAAGGGAACGCCGAATATTTTTATGACAAGAACATTATTTGCAAGCACTTTTAAGAAAATTTAAAATGCTGTGCATAATATTTACATTAATAAAAATTTTTATGTAGCTATGAGTGACATAAATCACTATAGAGTAGAAAACCCATTTTGTTTGGGTTTGATACATACTTTTTTATCCAAATATACTCAATTCAATATTAGTACATCGATGTACTCATTTTTAAGTACTTTATTTTTTTCAGTGCCCTAACAGAACCCAAATCTCTTTTACGCAAGCTGAGAAAAGTTCGAAGAATACAAAAGAATGAAAAGAAAAGAAAAAAAAAACTTGGAAAGGATATCTGCAATTACGCAGTCCTTTATTTTTAATATTGCAATACTTTGTTCTTAAAACGACTGTTTTCCCGATCTTTTTATTTTAAAAATTCCCTGACAATTGTGAGTCATAACTTGAAAGGTTTTCACAATCGCCTATTCCAAGTACACTAACGAATTTTACTTCGTTGTTTTCTCAGCTGAAGAAGAGCAGATTTTTGTCTTCCAAAATATACTCTTGTTTTTCTCCTATTTTGATAGTTTGCTTTTTCTTTTGGCAAAGTGACAGAAATGCTCCAAGCATATCCCATAAAGAAGCTCTTTAAGTGCGTTTGTACTTATCCTTGCATTACCAGGGGGCAAAAATAACTATGAAAAAACAAAAGCAAAATTGTAATTTAATAAATTAGAACGACTATTTGGAAAATGATATTTTATGACTTTTTAAAAAATTCTATATTTAAATTAATAATAATAATAAACATAAATTTTAGGATGATCAGAACGAGTCATATATTACGTATGTCGTGCATTAAACATTAATATTCCTAGACCAATGATAAAAATACTGTAGTTTATAGATATACAATTTTAGCTGTTTAAAATGTGCATTTTTATTTGATGAGTTAATCAGACTAAATTCTGAACGCCTCATATTACCTACGATATGGATTAAACAAATATTCCTGGACACATCATAAACAAATTTAAATGTATACCTCAGTTTTACAGTTTTCGGAGCTGCAAATTTTTTAAACTTCTTAACATTGCACATTTAAAATTTTTACACTGTTGCGTAGAGAAAAAAATGCATTTTTAAATGAAATTTGTTTGAAATCTTTATCAGTTTGTTTTCAAATTATTATTTTTTTTAAAGTGTTTATTACTTTTTTTTGTCATTGTGGTAACAGAAGTATCCCATTTTTGGGCATTAAACATGGACCAATCATAAAATGAATAAATTAAAAAATAGAAGTATTCCATTTTTGGGCATTACACATGGACCAATCAGAAAACAAATAAAATAAAAAAGTTGCGGAATTCAACCAATAAAAAGATTCAGATATACTTTAGATTTCCCAGTTCTCTACCGAGGACAACAACTATTTTCCAGTAGTTAATAACGTGTACGCCAAACGTAGCAAACGAGGAGGGTTACTCCAGTAAATAGTTTTATAAACATTCAAATTAGGACCGTAGCTAGAAATGAATATTGGGGGGGGGGGGGGACTCAAGAAAATATAGGGGAGGGGAGAGCTCATATTTTCTATTTTTTTTTTCTCTCTCTCTGATCAGAAAGATAAATTTGCGCATATTCACACTATAAATACTATGTTTCTCGTTAAGCTGTTGTAATAATTTCATTTTATGCTAAGAAAATAATAGGAAAATAAAAAAAATTGAATGTATAACTTGTGTAATATTAAACATCATGTTAGCTTCATATGTGCAAAAGGATGAGAGAGTGTGGAAACAGTTAATTTAGTTAAAATTTAGTATTTCTGCAAAACTGTGAAAGGGCCTCAAACTAAATTAGATTTTTGGACAGACTTTCATTTGGATTTTTGGAATGTAAATTCATTTAGTGAATTTGAAATTTTTCCCAGGGGAGGCTCAAAATGTTTTAGGGGGAGACTGAGCCATCCCTAGCACCCCATTAGCTACGGCCCTGATTCAGATCTTGATGCGATAACTGTTGTACCTTAAGCAAAAATGCATGAATACGGAATTTATTACAGTATATTTCCTCAAATACGCAACTCTAAAATCCGGTAACGCCAAAAATCCGTCACGACCACAGATATAAATAATGAAACTTTTAGTTCAGATGTAGAAGCAAAATTACAGATTTTTTTAGTTTATATCATTCCTTATATATTTTAATAAGTAATCTCGATAATATGATTGAAATCGTGAATTTTTTGAAGGAAGTATAAATTTACTTATGGAAAAAAAAATCAAGATATTGCTGATATCATTGATGATATAATCTTTTTACCAAATATATTTATGTATTAATCAAGTTTTTTTAGTTATTGACTAAACTGGAAATAAAACTTTCTTGTCCTTATGATTTTTATGTACTTTTATAAGGAAAATTTCATTGAATAATTCAAGGAAAATTTATTTCATCTTTATTATGCATATTTAATTATACATTATTAATTATTTACTTGATCTTTACTTTTAATAATTTAATTATTTTTAAAATTATTTCACTTTTTTATCATTTTAGTTCATTACTTTACTTAATTATTTTAATGTTTTACTATACTCAAGCATTCATTATAATTTTGATTTTGTTATTGTATTTAAATTACTGATAAAAAATGTAAATAAATTATTGACGAGAAATTAGCTAACTCTAGAATCCGCACAGCTACTGGTCCCAAGCTATGAGGATTTGAGGGAGTCTACCGTTCCATTATATGGATTAAATCCAGTGATACGAAAATAACAGGATGCCATCTGAAATAGGATGTATCGCCATGTCTATCACGCAATCTAAAATTGTTACTTATCATGGAATATCATTGAATTAATTATGAATAAGAAGATTTAATAGAATAATCCCCAAAACAACCTACAATCATTACCTATCATTGAATTAATTACGTATGATAGAATGTAACAGAAATGAGAAAATTTTTATTAATATCTTTTTAAGTGTTCGCTCGATTTTCATAAAATGTAAAAAGGCTCGACAAAATTGTGCAATGATTATATACTCTAAATTTCAAACCATTAGGTTTTGTAATTTTTTAGTTGTTATATGCAGCTGTGTCTATAAGTGCTACATAATTACGGAAGCACCTAAGAGGTTTACGTATGCAACATACAAGATGACTAAAACGTATTAGTATAAGAAATGAAATGGGTACAGTCCGGGTCCGAATTCCGGCCTCATAGGGCCTCGGTCTCGTCTTTAGGTGCGTTCGTAATCATGTAAATACGCAGCACCTATAGTCGTCGTTCAGTCAGTCCCTCTGTTCGCATGTAACAGAGCAAAAACTATCAAACTGAATAGTTTGAAATTTAAAATACATAATTTTTGTATCATTTTGTCGAGTCATGTCAAATTTTATGAAAATCAGATGTATAGTTTAATTTTAGGGAGAATCAAAAGTATTCCATTATACATTACGTCAATGGGGAAAAATAGTTTCAAGTGCATTTTAATGATGTTACATTCTTTCGAACAATATAAAATTTATATGCATCTAGGAAGTAGTATATACTAAAATATGCATTCTGTACAATCAGTGGTGCAAAGAATATTTGTTATTCATTTACAGGGCCGCACAAAATTATTCCATTATATAACGGTATACGAGGAAACATAGTTTGGAGAGCGTTTTTAGCTCACAGGCTATCATAGCCTGAGAGCTTATGTGGCCGTCCGTTCTGTATGTACGTGCGTAACGCGATAACTCATGATAAAAATATCCGATCGACATAAAATTTTGTATATAAGTATATCCCGATAAGACGCTTCCCTGATTAGTTTTTGGAGTTCATTCGATATGTATAGCAGGGGGGACGGCGGGTCGTGCCCCTCCCTTTAATTGATATTAAATGGGTTTTTCATGCAGAATTATCAGTTTTAGATATAGGATCATTCTGGTTGGGCGCCTCCGTGATTGGCAGTAGCGTAGCTATGTTTTTTGGCGCCCGGGGCCAGCAAGAAATTTTGCGCCCCCACCCCAATATAGATATATGACAATTTCTCTCAATTTGGCGCCCCCAGGCCTCGGCGTCCGGGGCGGACGCCCTCCTTGCCCCCCCTTAGCTACGCCACTGGTGATTGGTATTAGGTTTTCATTGAATAAGTATATACAGGGGGAACGGGGGTTCTAATACCCCTCCCTTTAATTTATATAAATGGGTTTTTCATGCAGAATTATACGATTTCGTTCGTTACTAAATAGTTTTGGAAGTTTAAGGTTTGATACGGAAGTTTAATGGTTTCGGAAGTTTAACGGGGATAACTCCTCTTAAATTATATAAATGGGTTTATATTAAGAATTTTCCAATTTGCTCTTAATTTTTGATATAGATTTTTTATATGATAAAACATGTCCTTGATTGTTTAGGCGGTTCAATGATTAAGTATAAAAAGGGGGAAAGAGAAGAGCCGTTTCCCCTTCTTAATTTTTTTTCGAACGGAATCAACCCTTTAAATTATAAGGCTTTAATGTGCAATTAGTATGCGTAGCCTGTGAGCTCAATGCCATCAATTTAACTGGGCAGTATTCTTTTTATTATTATATTAAACTATTTCCCATTTTATAAAATTGATATACGTTGCTGAGGTTTACTGCAAGTTACTTCCCGTGTAATAGAAAGCAAATAGTATTTATAGGGACATACAAAAGATATCAAATACTAAACTGTATCCAAAGTACTGTATACTATTGCATCAATATTTAAATATTTTCGAAACTTCATCATAGTACGAACATTTGCTACGCTTCACGTGCAATATCCGACTTGTTTATATCGGTCTTCGTGGTCGGGATCCAAGTAAAAATTTTAATTCATTCATAAATGGGTAAGTAGGAAATTAACCTACTGTTTGAGTTACAAGAGTTAGAGCATAATTTCATAAAGTGTTTAAAAATCCTTTAAAAATTAATTTAAGATGATTCTCAAATTCCTGGTTTATAACAGCGAGAAATTTCCCGACATATTTTCTAATTCATTTTTAAACATAAAGCCATCAAATTGTCAATCTTGGCTATTGTAGCGGTATGGAAACAAATTAGCGTTTTCCATAAATATATGACAAATTAACATCTTGTAATATTACATTCTTTCAAATCGCTATAAAGATGTAAAATTTTAGAAACAGTAAAATAGTTTTATTTAACTGCTAAACATGTTTGAATTCCCATCGAGTCATTTTTGTTTTCGATTTGATTTTCGAGTCATCATTTGTTTTGAAAATGATTCGAGAAGAGTTGAAACATCTCAACTCTAAAGTAAAACTATTTTACCATTTTTCACTATTATTAAGAACTTACTACTGCGTGTTTTTATGGTGTGAGGCTTGGGCTGTCATGACTTTTTACAACAAAGACTTCTAATAATCGATAGAATTCTTAAATAAAAATGTGAAAGGTTTACATGGTTGGTTGGTTGTGTTTATGACGGTCAATTATCTGTACGAGGGATACAGCCCCTAGGGTGAGTGCCTTCTGTGGGGATCTTTCTAAGAGAACCTAATCCGTGTTTACTTAAGGAAATCCAAGGTTCGAAGAAAACCACGGAAAACTCCATACGGTTATGCCGACGGGCGCGATTGGGTTTGAATTCAACACTTGCTGTCTACCAATTTCGAGGGCGAAATCTTTCGTGTACTGGTGGAACGCTTAAAATGATAGTATAAAACTATTATAATCTAGAATTTGTTTATAAAAAAATACAAATAATAAGTCATCGAATAAATACTCCATTCATCTTTTAACCAATCTAAGTTAATTCATATACTTCGTGAGAAAATCACTTGAATTTTTTTTTCTTGATGTTTATTTTAAAAGTAACAAGCGAGAAAAACACGCTCTTCGAAAAATATGCAAGTAAATACTATCGTTACTTTTTTACAACAAAACTTTTCTAAGAATAGAAAGGATTCGTAAACAAAGGCATAAAAAAGTAAAAGGAAGATAAAACTCTAATCTGTACTTAGTTGATAAATAAAATACGAAGATGGATATGTTCAGTATCAAGTTTTTTCGTTTTCATGTTATCTGATATTCTTCGTGAAATCTGTAAAACTTTTTGTTATTTTAAGAGTGATTTAATCTATACAAAATAGATTAAATACAATAAAACTGTTGAAAAAAATTATATTAAGTCTTCAAATAGCTGAACAAAGGTTTTAAATGTTGATTAGATTTTCTAACATGGAATTGTTTATTAAAAAAAAAAAAAAAAAAAAAAAAAACTGTACTTGTGAGATAAACAGATGAGGAGAAAACGGAAACAAGCGTTGTTTACAAGCTAGAGAATGGCTTTTTTAACCCTGAAAGAGTTAAAAAGAACTGTTATACATTGATAACAATGTTCTTTACAAATGTAGATAAAATGACATAACACTCGATTATTTTCTTTGTTCTGGTCAGATTCAAGGTTTAGGCTTAGTGTTCCGCTGGTAGGTCCGTACACAGCAGGGTAGAGGCCAGTGTTGTAGTCGTAAAAACAAACCAACAAACAAAAATCAGAAGGTAAATGCTATAACAGGGATCTCGCTGATTTTTTTACGAACGTCAGCAATTCGACTAGTAAGAAATAAAAAACATTCTCCAAAAAAAAAAAAAAAAAAAAAAAAATAGTAAATTAAATTCATTCGTGAAACATTGAAAATTCAATCTGTAACTTCTTAACTCCTTCACGACGGGAGTATTTTACGAAATTTTTAATGTTTTGTCACCGGTTTTTAAAAACAGAAATTTGTGATTTATTAAATCGAGATAATGCTCAGATTAAATAAAGCAAATTTTACAGTAAGATTTTACTGGTATGGATAAACAAGAATGCTCAAGCCTTTTTACAGCTCGTATACATGTTGCGCGTCTCCAAGTGGTTAATGTATCCTTATTATACATAGAATACCCTCAATCATTTTTTCATAAATCTAAGTTAATTTATATACTTGGCCTTTACTTCAAAAATAAGAAGAAAGAAAAACATACTCTTCGAAAAATATGCAAGTAGTAACTGTCGTTATTTTTTACAACAGAACTCTTCTAAGAATAGAAAGGATTCGTAAACAAAGACATGAAAAAAAGACAAGCGGAAATAAAACCCTAATCTGCAATTAGTTGATAAATAAAATAACTAAATTGGATATGTTCCGTATCTAGTTTTTGTGTTTTCATGTTATCTGATGTACTTTGTGAAATCTGTAAAACCTTTTGTGATTTTAAGAGTGATTTAATCTTTATAAAATAGATTAAATACAATAAAACTGTTGAGAAAAAAATTGTATTAAGCCTTCACGTAATTGAACAAAGGTTTTAAATGTTGATTAGATTTTCTGACACGGTATTGTTTATAAAGAACTATACTTGTGAGATAAACAGCTGAGGGGAAACGGAAGCAAATGTTGTTTACAAACTAGAGAATGGCTTTTAACCATGAAAGAGTTAAAAAGGGCTGTTATTCATTGATAACTACACTATGAATAAATGAAGATAAAGTGATATAACACTCGATTATTTTCTTTTTGTATGTGGTCAGATTCAAGGTTCAGGTTTAGTGTTCCGCTAGAAAGCCTGCACAGAACGGGGTAGAGGCGATACAAATTACCGAGGCTCTACTCTTTTAATCTCTTGGGGATGAGCGACCGGTATATGTGTCGCTAGGCTGCTCAGAATCTTTCATTATTCCAGCCAATTATTTTTTATTGGTATATTTACTTCATTTAATCAGAGCATTTTCGTAATTCAGCTTCAGAAAAATTTTTGTTTTCAAAAGCCGGTAGTAAAAGATTAAACATTAAGTAAAGTGCTCTCGTCGCAAAGGGGTTAACCCCTTGGGGTCGAGCGACGGTATACGTGCCGCAAGAATTGCTCAGAATGCTTGTTTACTATCCCCGGTAAAAATTTTCTGTAAAACTTGCCTTATTTAATCATAGCATTAGATAAGGAACAATTTTCTGTTTTTAAAAGTTGGTGACGAAAGATTAAAATTTTTGCAAGAGGCTTCCATCACAAAGGGCACATCCATTAAAGGGCGCATCTTCGGTACTGGTTTTTAAAAGAAAATAGCAGCAAAAAGGGATACAATCATGCTTTTTACATAAAACTTTTAAGTTACAATAACTAACGAAAAATGAAATGAAACATACTAAAGTATTGTATTTTATTTTTTTCTTTCAAAATTTATTGGTGAAAATAATTTAGTTATATTTTCAATTGTTTCATAAACTACTCTTGCCAGAAACTGTCAAGTTATATTGTTTTTGTGACCGCCGATTATCTACACAAGTAATATATGCCCAAAAGATGAGTCCCATCCGTGGGGGGTCTTTCAAAGGGAACCTAACCTATATTTACGCAAAAATACCTAAGTTCGAAGAAAACCACGGAAAATTTCGAACGATTACACTGAAAGACGCGATTGAGTTCAAACCCAGCATTTTCTGTCTAGCAGTTTCGATAGCAGAACTTTGCAAGCCACTGGTGGGGCCTGAGAATTTTTTTAAATATATTTTATTTCTTTCGAATATTTGAATAGGTAACATTCATCCAAGAACTTAAAGAATAATAAAATATATAAAAATATTTAAGCACAAGATGTATCCAAGAGATTGAACTTTTAGTTGATTTTATGTTTTAGAAGGTATGGTGTAAAGTGTTTTCTAGGCAGCCCTTTTTTTGCAGTTAAGAAACAATGGAACACTGGCTCGTATAAAATAGAAGTAAAATTATTTATTGCCTCAAGTTCTTCGTAAAAAAAATCTTTCGAAAATGTTTTGTAAATGTACATTTTCAGAGGGAACCATTATTGCGTTTTTAGAAAGCTAAGTCATAGCAGACTCGTTAGAACATATTGCTACTTTAATAACCGAAGAAAAACAGCTCCAATGATGTTTTGTAGTGTAATTTCTGAAATAACTGTTGAGGAATAGGTTTTTCGTTCGAGTAAAAGTGTACTTTAACAGCTGTAGAAAAAGGTTTGAATTTCAGTGTTGAAATAAATACGTAAAACAACTTATTGCAGAGAATTCTTAAGAATAATATAACAGGAAAATTGCTCATGAAAGAATTTATTCTATTAAAATGATTATTGCATTCTATACATTACATTCATGATAAAATTATCAGAATGTATTGTTACTGATTTAAAAATTCAATTCAGTAATGCGTTTACGGGAAAACTGTGTTTTTCATTGAGTACGTTTAAGAGAAATATTATTTCTTAAAATGTTTTCAAGATTTTGAAATAAATGTACAGTTCGTCTATTGGTATGTTACGAAGCAAAATATAGCTTATAAGTTTGTATATATTAATTTTACAACTATTTTTTATTGAAATATATATGTTACAGGCCAAACCCGATTTTAGGCCAAACTAGATTGGCCTAGGCCAAACTAGTCTATCCTAACGCCCATCGGATAAACTAGTTTTTCCTAGGCCAAACCGGTCTATCCTAACGCCCATCGGATAAACTAGTTTTTCCTAGGCCAAACCGGTTTATCCTAACGTCCATCGGATAAACTAGTTTTTCCTAGGCCAAACTAGTCTATCCTAAGGCCCATAGGACAAACTAGTTCTTCCTAGGCCAAACTAGTTTGGCCTAACTCTTATAGGATAAACTAGATTAGCCTGCTGTTTATTGGTCTGAACTAGTTTATCCTAGGCCGATCTAATTTATCCTAGGCCAATTCAATTTCGCGTGATTTTATTTGATTCAATGACCGCCTCAGCGCCAAAATTCTAGTTTGTCCTAGGCTGATCTAGTTTATCCTAGGCCAATGTAATTTTACGTGTTTTTAACTCATGGACGTCAAAGCCAAAGAAAAAATGGGCTCACAGGTTCTGTACGTATGTATGTACGTACGTATGTACGTAACGCGATAACTCTTGATAGAAATAATGTAATTTGACATGTTTTTATCTCATCAGCTACCAAAGACTGAGAATTAATGTGCCGGTGGGTTCTGTATCTATGTATGTACGTAAATACGTAACGCAATAATTTTTGATAAAAATACTCGATTTGCATCAAACTTTCAATGTAGGTTTATTCTTATGAGGAGCTTTTCTAATTAATTTTGGAAAGTCATTGGAGAAGAATAAGGGGGAAGGGGACGAGAGGCTGATTAGCTCCTTCCCTTAATTCAAATAAATGGATTTCTATGGATTATTAGCATATTTTATTCAAATTTTTGATATAGGAGTATTCTGTTGAGGCGCCTTCATTAGTTGTGGGTGTCAATTGTTTAAGTGTAAAGGGAGGGGAGAATAGGGGTAACGCCCCGTAATTTATGTAAATGCTTTTTTCACGCAGAATTTACCGATTTACTTCAAATTTTAGAAATAGATTCATTCTGGTAAGGCGTTTCCCTAATTGGTTTTGGGGATTAATTGAATAAGAACAAAGAGAAGAATGGGGGAATCCCGCCTAATTTTGTTAAATGGGTTTTTCATACAAAATTAACCGATTTCCTGCAAATCTTAGATTTGTTCATTCTGATAAAGCGTTTCACTGGTTCTTTGGTTTTTGATCTGAACCAGTAATTTATTTCCTTCCTTAAAATATATAAATTTGTTTTAATACAGAATTATCCAATTTGCTTAAAATTTTGGGCATGAATTCATTTGATCAGGTGCTTCTTTAATTAATTTGGGTCTTTTCTTATTGTTATGTATAATGGGTTAGTTGACGATTTATCGCCTTCCTTAAATTAGATAAATGGGTTTTTATGCAGTTTTATCCGATTTGCCGTAAATTTTGAATATAGCTTATAGTTTTTTCTTTAAAAGGCGAATCCCTGAATTGTTTTGAGGGTTTAATGACTAAGTATAAAGGGAGGAATGTGGGATTACCCTCTCTAAATCAGATGAATGTTTTTTTGAGCAGAATTATCTGATTTGGTTCAAATTTTGGATAATTGTTTAATTTTATAAAGCGTATCTGTGATTAGTTTTGGCGGTTCAAAGGTTAAATATAGGTGGGAAAAAGTAATTCAACTTACTTTATTTTTCGAGGGTGTTATCCTATAAAAAAATAAGGCTGAAATACACAATGACTGTAAACAGCCTGTGAATGCAAAGCCACCAGTTTAATTGGGCAATATTCTTTTTAATATTGATCCCGACTACTGCTCCATTGCTAACCTTGTGCAAAGTGGTTTTGTCACCACCATTATAATGTATTTCATTCGATGCGTCGTAGAATACTGTTAGAGGTTTGCACAGGCCAGAATTCCGAGTTCCGGGCCCCGCCTTTCCCAAAGGAAAGTTATTTTGCCGTGACCCTGTGTAAAAATTAAAAGTTCAGCCCGAGCCCTGCCTCTATAAAAATATGCGAAAAAAGACTCAGTCCCGCTCAGTCTGGCCCTACTCAATTTCTGCAAAAAATTCAGATTTTACTTAACATAAAATTAGGATTCCTTTAAAAAATACTGCATTCATATATATTGGATAAATTTACAATGTTTTTTTAAATTACGAGGTGTTCACAGAATAAAAATACACAATGTATTATTGATTATTTAGTTTCTTAGACCTTTCAATATTGAAATGGGGATTCATTAAATAATTAATGTAGTTTAGAACAAAAGAAAAAAAAGTAGAGTTATAAACATCATAACTAAACTGTTCAGTAAAAAGTAAATTTGTGAATATATTTCTCTGTCATTCCTTAAGACTTTTCTCAAATCCAAAAGAGCTACATCCTAACACATTTAAGAATTAATTCATTTTCGGAAAGGCATAAGATTAACAGGCATTCTCACTCAGAAAATATGTAATCGAATGGCGTTAACCATTTTTCCATAAAAGCGATGTACCTTTGAGAAAATACTATTAAAGCTACGTTTTGAATCGAATTTTCGGTTACGACTTCACGGAAAAGAAAAACTTGACGCCGTGACAAGAATAGCTTATATGTCGACAAGAAATTAATTTCTAAAAAATGGAAAACGCTGTTCGATTCCAAATTATGTTCACCTCCAATCTGGCTCGAATATGCAATAATAATAATAATAATAAATGCAAGCCTGATCTCAGATGGCACGAGTCTGCAGGAAAAAAAACATCATGTAAAATGCATTATGTCTTTAGGGTGGACATGTGAAATTCCTGTATTGATGTTATAAGCAATTACTCTTGACACACATTTATACTTATTTTAGTGAAAGACATGTTTTTTACCGGCCAAACCCGATTTCGAGCCAAATTAGATTAGTCTAGGCCAAACTATTTTATCTATATGCCCGTAGGAAAAACTAGTTTTTACTGTAAGAGGGAAATCCGTCATTTTCCCTTCATACTTTACCATTAAACCCTCAAAACTATTCAGGGAATTGCCTTATCAGAAAGAACCTATAACCAAAATTTGAAGCAAATCCGTAATTTCTGCGTTAAAAACCATTTATCTAAATTATGGGGGGGGGGACCTACATTGCCCTTTCTTTAACACTTAAACAATAAACATTCACAACTAATCCCGGAGGCGCCTTGTCAGAATAATCCTATATCTAACATTTTAAATGAAAACTGATAATTCTGCATGATAAATGCATTTCTCTAAATTAACGGTGGGGGATTAGATTCCCGTTCGCCCCCTTTATTCTTATTCAGTGAATTTCCAAAACTTCACAGTATCTTATCAGAAGGAACCTACATCCAAAATTTGAAGCTAATCGGATATTTATATCAAGAATTATAGCGTTACGTACATTCGTACATACGTACATACATGCGTACGTACATACATACAGAACCTATGAGCCCTTTATTTCGCTGGCTTTGACGCCCGTGAGCTAAAAACACGGATATTACATTGGCCTAGGACAAACTAGATCAGCCTAAGAGAAACTAGAATGTTGGCGCTGAGGCAATCATTGAATTCAATAAAATCACGCCAAATTGAGTTGGCCTAGGATAAACTAGATCGGCCTAGGATAAACTAGATCGGCCTAGGATAAACTAGTTCAGACCAATAAACAGCAGGCTGAACTAGTTTATACTATGAGTTAGGCCAAACTAGTTTGGCCTAGGAAAAACTAGTTTGTCCTATGGGCCTTAGGATAGACTAGTTTGGCCTAGGAAAAACTAGTCTATCCGATGGGCGTTAGGATAAACCGGTTTGGCCTAGGAAAAGCTAATTTATCCGATGGACGTTAGGATAGACCGGTTTGGCCTAGGAAAAACTAGTTCATCCGATGGGCGTTAGGATAGACTAGTTTGGCCTAGGCCAATCTAGTTTGGCCTAAAATCGGGTTTGGCCTGTAACATATACAATTAAAAAAAAATCATATGGGCAATTAAAATGGTACTTTGTCGTGTGAATTTCTGTAAAAAAAAAAAAAAAAAAAAAGTATTTTAACAGATTACAACGACCATTTGGAAAATGATATTTTCAAAGACTAAAATTTTAGGCTTAGAAAATAAATTCTATACAGCCGAGCCTCGTTAACATGAACCTAAAAGGAAATCGAAATTTTGTTCATGTTAACAGTAATTCATGTTATGAATATCTAATATTTGTATACGTCTTTATAGGGGATCGTAAAAACAATTCATGTTAAAATTAATTCACGTTAAGCGTGTTCATGTTAACGAGGTTTGACTGTATTTAAAAAATAATAATAAACATAATTTTTATGCTGTTCAAAACGGGACTTACTTAATAACAGAGTCATATATTACGTACGCAATGGATTAAACATGGCGATAATATTCCTGAACCAAACAAAAACAAATTTTAAATGAATTTCAGTTTTGAAATTTTTGGTATTGCAAATTTTTAAACTTGTAGCACATTAAACTATAGCACATTTTCATTTTTAAATGAAGTTCAAACAAATTTTACAATCAAACAAATTTTAAATGAAGTTTCAGTTTTGCAATTTTTGGTATTGCAAATTTTTAAACTTGTAGCACATTAAACTATAGCACATTTTCATTTTTACCCCATCGTATACAAGAAAAAATTAACTTTTAAAGGCAATTTTTTAAAAAACTGTATCTCAATTTGTTTCTGAATTATTAAATTTTTTTGTAGTTTTCAATACTTTTTCTTGTTATTGCGGCAACAGAATTATTCCATTTCTGGACATTAAACATGGACCAATCAGAAAATGAATAAAATCCAGAAATCACAAGGATTCAGACATTTCTCAGAGATCTAAAGCTTAAAATAGTTTACTGTATGAGTATTTTAGAATAAACTAAGTTTCAGGAAAATTGCTTGGGGAAGAATTTATCCTGATAAAATATCCATTCATGGTAGAATCATCAGAGTGTATTGTTACTGATTTAACAATTCAAGATAAGCAGTTAACCCTTTGCGGCGCAGAGCACTTACTACGTAAAAATGCTGGAAATGAATGAATGACACCGGAAATTGCATACAGATTTATTTTTAAATAAGAAAATGCTTACCCCCCCCCCCCCAATAACATTATAAATGGAAAATCTTTATACCAGAATTCTGGTGTCATTGTGGCCTTTGGGAAGCTAGTTAAGTGTTCTATATAGTGGAACACTGAGACGCAAAGGGTTAAAGTGATACTTTGTAGCACAAATTTCTACAATAAAAGTACTCTGGAGTGGAAGAGTGTATTGAAATCAATCAATAAAAAATTTAAATTTGATTTTTGGGAAAATAGAAAGACTATGTACTTAAAGCAGTTCATTACATGAGTTCCTCAAAATAAACTAAGTTTGAAGAAAATTGCCCGTAAAAGAATTTTTTCTAATGAAATTATTATTATACGTAAATGAATGTTAGAAATCTATTCATGGTAGAATTATAGGAATGAATTGGTTACTGATTTAACAATTTAAGATAAGCAGTTAACATTTTGCGCCGCAGAGCATTTCCATTGCGAATATGTTGGAATGTGTGACTGACACCGAAATTGGAGAACAAATTTATTTGAAAATATGAAAAAGCTATTTTTTTCCGTAACATTTTAAATAGAAATTTTTCAAACAGAATTCTGGTGTCAGTGTGGCTTTTGAGATTCTAGTTAAGTATTTTATGTAGTGGAGCACTGAGACACAAAGGGGTAAAGTGGCACTTTGTCGTACAAATTTCTGCAATAAAAATACTCTGGAGTAGAAAAGTGTATTGAAACCAATCAATTAAAAATTGAATTAAAATTTTGGAAATATAGAAAGAATATGTACTGAAATTTGTTCATTACATTTCTTCAGAATACACTAGATTTGAAGAAAACTGAGCCGTGGAAGAATTTCTTCTAAATAAGTTTATTCGCCTGTAAAAGTGTATTAAAATCAATAGAAAAAAAATTTAAAATTGAATTCACAAAATAAATAAATAAATAAATAAATAAATAAATAAAATGAATAAAAAAGAAAGAAAATAGTTTATTACACGAATTTTTCAGAATAAAGTAAGTTTGAACAAAACTGCCCGTGGAAGAATTTATTCTAATGAAATTATTTTATAGCATGATTGTACATGAATTTAGAAATCTATTCATGGTAGAAATTATCAGAAAGCATTGTTACTGATTTAAAAATCTAAGGTAACTAGTTACAGTGATACTTTGTCCTGTAAATTTCTGTAATAAAAAATATGTTGATTTGAATGCAAGAGTGTATTAAAATCAACAGAAAAAAGCTGAATTTGAATTCTAATATATATATATACTATATACACTATATTGCCATTGATTATGGGACACTTGCGATTTTAGACATTTTACTAAATATCTAATTAAATACATGAGGAATCATCTCGAAACTCTTAGTGTATAAATATAATAGTATACGTCATACATCTCCGTGAAGATTTTTTCCCGAAACTCCAAAGGGGACCGTCAACAAATTAAAAAAGAATGAATATCTTTTGAATAACCCTGTCAAAACTAATGTAGCAAAAGCGCTCAAACTCTAGATTATGATTGAATGTCTTATTGTAATACACTGTGTTCATTTTTATGCAAATAGCATGCACACTCGCAGAGTAATTAAGGTTTTTATAAAAATGGTCCCAAATTTTTCCAAGTTATTCCCTTATAATTTTCAGAGTTCTTAATATAAAATAATATTTTTTTCAGAAAATATGACAAACAACATTGCACACAGTACCCTGTAATCAGAATTAAAAAATAATAAAAATTGTATGAAAAATGAGTAGGTTTACTAAATAATTTTTTACTGCGCATGCGTCAAAGATATCAAAATTTCATTTGCATATTATGTTAGCTAAATGTATAGAGCAACTTTTGTAGAAGTCTCAAAATTATGGCTTGAAAATTCTGAAAGTAATCGCTTATAGAAAAAGGACAAAATCCGTTGTTTCCAAAATGAAGCAAAAAAATGAGGGATTTTATCCAAAAGTAGTCGTAACATCCCGTATTGTGTATTCTATATTGACACTAATCAATGAATATATGGATACAACCCCTCTTGTTTTTGCTTCATTTTGAGAATAACGGATTTTCAACTTATTCAATTGACGATTATTTTCAGAATTCTCAAGTTATGATTTTGTGACTTTCACAAAAGTTGCTCTATACATTTAGCTAACATAATATGCAAATGAAATTTTGATATCTTTGACGCATGCGCAGTAAAAAATTATTTAGTAAACCAACTCATTTTATATACAATTTTCATTATTTTTTAATTCTGATTACAGGGTACTGTGTGCAATATTGTTTGTCATATTTTCTGAAAAAAATATTATTTTATATTAAGAACTCTGAAAATTATAAGGAAAAAACTTGGAAAAATTAATGACTATTTTTATAAAAACCTTAACTACTCTGCGAGTATGCATGCTATTTGCATAAAAATGAACACAGTGTATTACAATAAGACATTCAATCATAATCTAGAGTTTGAGCGCTTTTGCTACATTAGTTTTGACAGGGTTATTCAAAAGATATTCATTCTTTTTTAATTTGTTGACGGTCCCCTATAGAGTTTCGGTAAAAAATCTTCAGGGATATGTATGACGTATACTATTATATTTATACACTAAGAGTTTCGAGATGATTCCTCATGTATTTTTCTAGATATTTAGTAAAATGTCTAAAATCGCAAGTGTCCAATAATCAATGGCAATATAGTGTATATATATATATATATATATATATATATATATATATATATATATATATATATATATATGTATATTTTTTTCTTGTTTTTTCATTGACTTAAATTTTGTGTTTACGATTAATCGGCTACTATAGAAATAATTTTTAGGATCTTACTGATTTCTATCCAGAAATTAATCGTGATTGTTGTGTCTGCTTGGTTGAACCCTTGATTGATACCCTTGAGAACGAACCAAGTATCACAATTTCCAATAATTCATTATTGTTCCAATATTCCTAACTCTTGTTGTATTGTTTAAGTTTGTTATTTATTGTGTTATTCTATATTCATTGTAGATGTTGAATTGTAGTTTTGAATAATGGTTATACATATATATACTCAAATCAGTTCATTACAAACGTTCTTCAGAACAAATTAAGTTTGAAGAAAATTACTTGTGGAAGAAAATCATCTAATGAAATAATTATTGTATGCATTGTACACATATCTCTAGAAATTCATTTATGGTAGAATTATCAGAATGATTGTCACTGTTTTAACAATCACAAGTAAGCAGTTAAAAAGATGCTTTGTTGTGCAAACTTTTATAACAAAAAATACATTCGTTCAATTTAAAAAATGGATTAATATCAATAAAAATAATTTTAAATAATAATAATAATAAAAAAAAAACACTTAAAACAGTTCATTGCATGAGTTCTTCAGAATAAGCGAAACTTCATTAAAATTGCTCCTGGAGGAATTTAATTGAAATCATTGTTATGCGTTTTAAAAAGTGTGTTAATGGTGGTGGCATCGTTAGAATGTACCGTTGCTGATTTAACAACACTAGTAAAGCAGTGATACAGGGGCGTAGGAAAGGGGGGGGCTCAGGGGGCTCAAGCCCCCCCCCCCCCATTGGATTTTATGAGAAGCTTAATTAGGCAAAAAAAAAAATTCATTTAATAAACGCATTCAAATTATTTCGTGATAATGAAAATTTTAAATATTTCAAATTCTGTTGCTTAAACTTATGTAAAATAATAAATATGCTTAAGCTCATCTATAATATGAAATTTCTAATAAGTTTTAATTTGTATTGTTAATTTGTTAAAATTCACAAAAATAATAAATTTGAAACATTCTAGGAAGTTTGAACAAGCTAATCTGCAATATTCAATTGAGATCAATTTCAGTAAGTTTGAGTATGTTAAAGAAGGAGGAAAGGGGGGGGGGGCTAAAAGCATATTATAGTAGAATAATAGAACTGTTAGAAGCAACATTTGTAATAGGAAAAAAAATAGTTAAAGCTTTTTTTTTTATTTATACTCCTCTGGGAACGGCAGTGCTTCAAACTCCCGGAGAAATGTAGTAAATTTCCTTTGGGATTTGCAATCCTTTTTTAAGGCTAACTGATGACAGCAGTAAGGCCAGACACCAGAGAAATATGCAGCGCCGAAACTAGCCTTTTTGCGCCCGGGGCAAACATGTATTTCGGTGCCCCTCTCACCCTCCACATATATGCATTCTTCAAATCAAACACACCAAACAAAATCTTAATTTGGCGCCCCTTTCACCTTCTGTTCTGGTGGCGCCCGGGGCACGCGCCCCCTCTGCCCCCCTCTAGTTTCGGCCCTGGAAATATGCGACCCGGCGTGTAGCTTGCCATACAAAATCAAGCTTTCAAGAGAATTTCCAATACTTTTGCATCTCTCTATTTAAAAAAAGAAAAGAAAAAAGAAATACCGTCTCCGTTAACAATAATGCCGCGCTCGAAGAACACGTGTCCAGCAAGAGGGGGAGATTTTAGTGGCACGTCATTGGTCGAATTAAAACTTATTGCTAGCAGTGGATTGCGTCATTCCCCTGATATTTTGTGAATAGAACAGAATTTCTTCCGAGAAGATTGTTTCAAAATCATTTTGATTTTGCATTTCCCTTTCGTGTTATGATTTGTTAAGGTTTAGTTGAATTTTATCGCCCTAGGCAGCAGTATATGTGAACGTTATATACGATACATTACAAAAATAAAATTGCACTATGAATTCTCGTAAAAGACCGAAAAAAACATTGAGTTTTTCTCTTCTAAAGTTCCAAAAAGAACGGAAGATTCTGAAGTCATAGAAGAAAAACGTGAAGAATCAAGTTCTGCAGTTAAAGATGAAAAAACTGAAGAATTCAAAATATGATTGACCGTTTTGAAAATCAAAAGAATATAGTTACTAGCTTATACGCAATACTGCCAAAATACATAGAAAAATCTTCCGTAGAAAATATCATGCAATGTGCTGAATTTTATTCTTCTGATATAAAAAGTTTTCTGAATATTTTACAAGTTGAAATTGAAATGTGGTTCGAAAAATGGTTGTCGTTAGACAAAGAAGAAAGGCCAAGCACTGCGATAGAGTCATTATCAAAATGTAATGCGAATGTTTATCCCAACATCAAAAAATTGTTAAAAGTATTATCAATGCTTCCAGTATCAACAGCCACTCCAGAAAGAACATTTTCCACATTGAGACAGTTAAAAACTTACCTTAGGAACAGTATGTCAAATTCTCGGCTTTCTGGACTTGCACTGATGAACATTCATCAAGAAATAAAACTAAATGCTGAATCCATTTTGAACACAATGGCTTCGAACCGCACTTACCTTGTATTATGACGACAAAATTTGTAAGTATATATATATTTATTTTTCTAAGCACTGTATTTTATCGAAGAAACGCCGCATTTGTCATAATCACTGTACTCGTCAAAACTGACACCCCTCCCCCCTCAATAACCTTTAACTAATGCTTCTTTTGTGGACAGCGTTGCATTGATCTGACTTCAATTAACGTTTTCTGAATAATGTAGAGTAAGAGATGTCTTATAATTTGAATTATCTATAACTTTATTTAAAATATTTAAATCAAATTTTAAATAGTATTTTAATGTAATTTTTAGACGTCAGTTGTATTCAAACTATTCCAGGAAAGATGAAAAATTTGTCATCACGTGGCTGGAATCGCATTTAACTCAATAAATAACTTATTCAGGGGTGATTGTGGTCCGGGTATTCCCTTGAATTCCGGGTTTTTCGATCGATCTTCCAGGTTTATAATATCGTTACTTTTAGTGGAAAATTCAGATATATAAAAAGTTCGCGAATTTCGAAAAAAAGCGCTGAAAAACGTAAATTGCTCAAAAATTAACGAAAAAAACAAATTTCTCTAAAGTATCGCGTAGTAAAAACACAAGTTTTGTAAAAAAAAAAAAAAATCGTGAAAAAACAATCTGTATCGTGAAAAAACAATAAATTTCATCAAAAAATCACGAAAAAGCGACTAATTTCGTCTTATAAGCGCGAAAAAACAGCCATTTTTTTAGAAGATTACGAGAAAACGGCTAATTTGTGTAATAAAATGAGAAAAAAAAAATCAATTTTGTCAAGAAAGCGTGAAAAAACGGCAAATTTCGCGAAAAGATCGAGAAAAAACGACTAATTTCTTCGAATATTGCAAAAAACGACCGATTTCGTCAAAAGATCGAGTAAAAGCAGAAGCAAACGTCACATTTAGAAAAAAATAAAACAAACTTTCAAACTAGTAAACGCCGCGGTGTTTCTTTTATAAAATTCGGTTCTATTTATGAAAAATTTCTTTCGTATTCTAGTGTCATATTTAACAAAATTGTGAAATTTAGCCTATTCTTTAATGTTTGCTTTTAAGTAATGTGCATACACATATTTTTAATTGTGAATAAATATATTTATTATTCTACATAATTACTAATTGAGACGTTTTATCCTTTATAGATTTTCTCAGTTTTGTAGTTATTTTGCGCGTATTGAGTTAGAAATTATTTGAGCCCCCCCCATAATTTTTAAATTGCTACGCCACTGGCAGTGAAAGTGATATTTTGACGTACATTTTTTTTGCCTTACAAAATATTGATTTCTGAATGAAATAACGCTCAAAGTGAACAACACTAGTAACGACAATAGTAAAGTAGTGAGAAAGTGATATTTTGCCGTACATTTTTTTTTTTTTTTTTTTTTGCCTTACACAATATTGATTTCTGAATGAAATAACGTTCCAAAATTTGTTTAAGAAACATTGGTTTCTGAATTAAATAACTGTTTCCAAAATTGGTGAAAGGGTGCATTGATCAGACCTGTGTGAAACGGGAAGTGGAAAGGGGATGCAGGCTTCGGGTGCGAAAATTGAGGGTACGCCAAATTTATGATTTTAGTCTCGTTTATTTATTTATTTATTTATTTATTTATTTATTTATTTTTTTTTTGTAAAAATATTAAGACACATTTTTTTTCATACCTATTTTCCAGATTTGTTTAGCCAAATTTGAAGTGAATTTTTTTTTAAATGTAATTTAGGTGTTAAAATTGAAGATTTTAAATTTCCAAAATAAACACAAAATATGTTTTCAATATAATTTATTTCAGTTTCTGCACTTTTTCAAGTTTGTGTCTCCTTGTTACAAAGAGAAGGCGTGTGTGTGTGGGGGGGGGGGGGAGGGGCATCAAATAGAAGCTTTGCCCCTGGTGCAGTTTTCTCTTTGCACGGTGCAAACATTGATATCAAAAACAAAAAGTTTGGATAAATAAAAAGAAAATAGCTTATAATATTCAATATCAGGTGACGCCACTAGCATCCGAATATGTGATGAAACCTCGAACTTCACTGATAATTTCCCGATCCTTATCTTTAATTTAGAGCAATCTAATAAATTTTTGTTATTGCGGGCTTAAAAAATGGGTGAAATAATTAATGAATTAATCGTAAAAGATGTGAGATTTCCCACATCTTTAACAGGTGATGGATCAGATGCTATGGTAAGTTTTTTTTTTTAAATTAATAAATGAACAAATAAAAATGAAAAAGGAATCTGTGATATCTTCATTCGAAGATTTTATTAATGTTTCAGAATTGTTAATATAATAATACTTAATAATAATACTGGTTAACGTAATTTAATTTTCAAATTATTTTCATTTTAAATGTTTTTCAAAATCCTTTTTTTATTAAAGCCTTTGCCTACATTGAGAAAGGTACTCTCTTTGATATTTCAATGTTGAAATAGGTTCTTTGAAGGTATAAAGTTATTTTAAGGATGTCACTTGTATGATTTTCCCCGCAGTTTGCCTCTCACATATCTCCGTAATTCTTTAAACAAACCCAATTCAAACAAAACTTTCTACATAATAAAACCCTCTTCGGAATCTTTCAAATGCTCATAAAATCTGTTCAGTAAACATCAGTGTTGAATTCATTAGGTCTTCCGGGAGGGGAGACATTTCCCCCGGAGCAATGAAATGTCTCCCCTATCGAAAATGTGTGTTTACAATGATCAAAAAGTGCAACCCCTCCCTCGTAATTTAACGATCCCATTTCGGAGCTTTATAATGCCCCCTCCCCCGGGAACCACATAAGTCCCTCCCGGAGAAGAGTGTCAGAATTCAACACTGGTAGATATTAACTTAAAGGGATAAATTAATCCCAATTAAACATAAGGGAATAAACATTCAAGGAATAAATTAACCCCATTAAAATTTGTTCAATAGACATTAATCTCAAGGGATAAATTAATCCCTATTAATAAACATAAGAGAGTTAAACAATGAAGGGATAAATTTACCCCATTAATTAAGCATAATAAAACCCTATTCGTAAAATTTCAAATGTCCTTAAAATCTGTTTAGTATACATTAATTTCAAGGAATAAATTAACCCCAATTTAAACATGAGGGAATAAACACTCAAGAGATAAATTAACCCCATTAAAATCTGTTCAGATGACATTAATCTTAGGGGATAAATTAACCCCAATTATTAAACATAAGGGAATTAAACATTCAAGGCATATATTAACTCCATTAATTAAATATAATAAACCCCATTCGTAAAGTTTGAAATGTTCTTAAAATTTGTTCAGTAGACATTAATTTAAAGGAATAAATTAACCCCAAATATTAAACATATGGGGATAAACACTCAGGAGATAAATTAAATCCCTTAAAATCTGTTCAGTAGACATTAATCTCAAGGGATAAATTAACCACAATTATTAAACACAAGGGAATTAAATATTCAAGGGATAAATTGACCCCATTAATAATAAACGTAACAAAACCCTCTTCGTAACATTTCAAATGTCCTTAAAATCTGTTTAATAAACATTAATTTAAAGGGATAAATTAACCCCAATTACTAAACATAAGCAGATAAATACTAAAGGGATAAATTAACCCCAATTATTAAACATAAGGAGCTAAACACTAAAGGGATAAATTAACCCCGATTATTAAACATAAGGAGATAAAAACTAAAGGGATAAATTAACCTGATTAAAATCTGTTTCATAGACATTAATCTCAAGGAATAAATTAATTCAAATTATTAAGCATTAGAATATTCCCGCCCTCGCTTTGCTTCGGTCTAGAGCAAGTCGCCCAGTCCCGTGCTACTACTGACACCGCAAACTGTTACTACCACTCCATTCCATTAAATTCAACTACTAAAAACATTACCCTCCTTTTAGGTAGTCTAGTAAAAAGTAGCCTATATGTTAATCTAAGGTGTCAAATACCTTCATACAAAATTTCATAAAAATCGATCCATTCGTTCTTGAGTTATAAATGGTATAAAGAACCCGACTTTATTTTATGTATATAGATTATAATCAATAGTATTCGCAGCGCACACGATGTAAGGATTTTTAAGGTAATTTTTCTACACCTTGGTTTACATTATTGGCATTTTACTGAGGATCCCTAATTTATATATATATATATATATATATATATATATAGATAGATATTGAAAATAGCTCATATTTTATCGTTTCTGCATAAATCTTCAGAACGGGCCGACAGGCCCGAAAATTTTTTTTATCGGCCCGGCCCGGCCCGGCCCGTCTGGCCCGCTCAATTTTTTTGCCGGCCCGGCCCGGCTCGTTGAAAAAACTATTCTAAATCTGCCGGGCCGGGTACGGGCCACGGGCCAAGCCCGGGCCCGTGCAGACCTCTAGTGCAAATATCCTCCTCCCTATCAGGAACTCCATATTGTTATTCAAAATGTATACTATAAAATAATTAAGAATGAATAAAAGGGGGAAACATGGGGATCATTCGTGACCTCCTCCGTCCTCTATACGGAGGATATTTACACAGAACAACACTTTAATTGCATGTAAATAATACCATTATGGATAAACATCATTAATTTTGAACGATTTTGTTCAACAAGTTGTAAAAAAATTTATCGTTCAAATATTTTTAACGAAAGTCATAAAGGAACTGCTATTTCATCTCTATACGTGAGAACACTTATAATAACTTTGGTTGAATTACCCTTATAGATAAATAATGGTGCATGGATGGAAAGTTTATTGCGAAATTACACTTAAAATGACCATTTTCTTACGTCAAATTTTTTACAGTGTAATGAACATAGCTTCACTAAACTATGCCACACGCATCCAAAATCGAATTCCTCCCCAAGATAAAATACTTTATCTCTCCTTTAAATTGAAATTTGGATTTGCCCATGAAAATAATATAGCTGAATAACTTATTCAAGTCTATTTCCACTTTGTACACGTTTAGTTTTAAAATTGTCGATAAAACATTTGCACTTTCAAAAGTCCCTTCTACATGTAGGTTCAATATCATAATGAATTGCTTATATAGGAAATAGTTAAACAGTGTCTTATATTTATAAAACTGATTTTTATTTATAGTAAATATTATATTATTGAGAGGCGTTGTAATATGCTTAAAAACATGGAAAAAAATGGTTCTCAAAATTGAGTTAAAAAGTATTCAATTTTAAACACGTCATATACTCAAAATAAATCCGATCCAAATGTACTAAAAACTGAGAAACACATGCACTCATTTTTGATCCCACATTTGTATTCAGGAAAGAATCGTTATATATTGCTCCTTAAATTTTCAAATTAAAGTAAAAAATATCGCATTTTGACTATTAAAAAAACCTAAAGTAGAACAAATAAATGTTAATGTCAAGAGAAATTTAACATTATACATAAAGCTATAAACTTTTAAAAATTTCCGATTTTTTTTTTCAAATATTAAAGTTGGGATATCGCTGAAAATAAACTCTGGCGATAGATTTGTTTTTATATTTATCTATACCATCTGTATTTATCCCCCCCCTTACATTACGCCCATCTATATTTAGGTTTCTGATTTGGTTGAGTTTGGTTGTGCTTTCAATAATGAAAACATCAGGATGAAATCAAAGTTCAATTATCATGTTCCCATCAGTTTTTTTCAGTATTTGTATCATCCACAGCTGATTCAGATTTTAGTAAGATATTTAGTCACCACGTGTAAGATCAAGATAAATCCGGATTCATCAAGATACTTACAAGTATATCATCTTAAAAAATGAACACTTTTTAGTTGAAACACACACACATCACATGTTTTGGATTTGGCGGGAAGAAAAGGTCATATTGATATTTTAAGGACGTTCTCGATTCTTTTTTAATTTATTTTCACCAATGAAAAACGTAAATCTTTCACTAAGTTATTTTTATATCTGTATGATGTCTTATGTGTAAAATCTGCATGAAATTTGCAGGTATTATTACTCAAGTGTTAAAAAATTAAATAATCCACCGTCTTTCTAACTGCTTCCTATTATAAACTTTCCGTTACCAAGTGCTGTTTAATGATAAAATATCCACATACTGTTAAATTTTTTTCTATGAAATTACAGAGGATCTACGGGTAATCCATAATCTTAAGTCTTATGTAAAATTACAGAGATTAGAAAAAACAGAGATTTTGTTAAATAACAGAGAAGTTATTTGGTAAATTTAGAATAAACCCTGTAAACTAACATAGTTAAAAATACACAAAACTCTCTAAATTTATGTTAAATGATAATTATGTAATTTAGTTTTCAGAATAAATGAATCACTCAATCTCTAGTGATCTCAAAGATTTTGAATCTTTTGAGATTTTGAATCTTTAAATTACAATTGCTGTAACATTTAATTTTTAAACAATTTGTTCCTAGCTGTCCTGGTGTTTGAATCCGAGTCTTCTTGAAAGCGGGGGAGCACCTTACTGTCCGACAGGCACGTAGCCAGGGAGGGGGCTAATGGGGCTGAAGCCCCTCCCGAAAGTTTGGAAATACAAAATTATGCCTATGATAAAAAAATAAGTTTTGTTTGTTTTTATCTTCCATTACATTAAAATCAATTGCATTTTTAGTTGTAAAAATATCCATTTATTGAATTACAGTTACGGTAATCATTCATTATATCGGTTATTTGGATATATTGTTTTTTTAATTGGTATGTACCACTAAAAGAAATATTTTTTTAAAATAATTTTTACTGTCTTTATGCGCATTAAAATTCGATCAAGTGTAATTTCTTATCATTAATTTGACTAAGAAAAATTAAGTATAATACGCATACGGCATAAGAAAGGTAACGAAAAATTAGGAAGACTATTTTTTACATGTTTCAGTCACTGGAAAAAGGCTAAATATTTTTCTTAAAACATACACAATTAGATTATTACAAACTGTATGTTATTTTAACAAACAAACTTTAGATTTCTTCAGGAAAATAGAAATAGAATTATTTCATTGTTGAGTTTTCAAAGAGCTCCAGGAAAAGAAGACATGAGAGCAGCTCTTGGACTAATTCTTGAAACAATCTTATTTTGTGCAGAACAAAATAGCCACTGACCACGATGACGATCCTCTAACTTTAGAGAAATTTGTATAAAAAAAGACTGTTAGCTAAGAGTTCTTTTAAGTTTTGAGCAAAGTCTGGAGCGAATGAATTGAAACGAGATATAAATATCGTTAGAAATGCTATTTACTTCACCTCAGAAACTTAGAATTAAATCATTCAAATATTCTGGGATATAGTTACCGAAGTATTAATTATCAAAATAAATAACGCAATCTGTTTTAGCTTAACTGCTGATGAAACTATGGACATTTCAAGCGCAGAACTGATTGTCATTTGTGTTAGATATGTGAACTATTAAAAAATTCACAAAACCCAATAATTCGGATTTTTTTTATGTGTTATTCCAATAAATGTCTTCTCTTCCAAAAATTCAAGAAAAGTAATTTTATTTCATTGTGATGAACTATGTCTTGGCATGTATAAATGCGTCACATAGGCGTATGACAAAGTAGTCAATAAGTTTGGTCATATTAGCGGGGTTAATTCTACAATTCTTCAGAGTATCTAAAAATGAGATACGTCCTCTGTGAAAGCCATTAGTTAAATCTTGCCTTGTCCAACAACATGCTGATTCCCTTCATTCGAAAGTATCATGGACTTGTTAAAGCAGGGACAAAAATTTTTAAAAATCACCTGAAGGCAAATTTAACACTTCAAGAAGCAATTGCATCATATATCCTAGAAAACAAAAGAAAATAACTTCTCCGCATTTGTGATACAAATTTTATCGAGAGGCATGAAAGCATATTGACTTTTGTTGAGCTACTTAAATATATTTGTATTAGCTCAGAAAATATTCCGAAAAACACATGGAAGATTTCTTCAACAGCTGGCAGTCAGGGAGAAGAATAATTTTCTCATAAGCTTGTCTGTTGGTCAGAATGTTTTCTGTCTGACAGTCATAGTGAATTCTTAAAAAAAAAATAATCTCGTGATATAATATTGGCTGTAACCCATCCTTAAGATGCATAATTTCTTTACATATGTATGCAGAAAAATGAAATAGAAATCTTTTGTGAGATTTTATTGTACATCAAAACTTCGGGAATATATCTTCTAAACTTAAATAAAGATACCAAGACTAGCATTCAGGCAGGCAACAGGTACAAACCCTCAAATTACATCCACTAACAAGTATTACAATACCACGGTCTTATTTCCCCATAAAGAACGTCTTATTCAAAATTTAAATTATCTATTCATTTCGAATGAAGACAGAGATTCCCAGTTACATCTTCCAGGATGTGCTTCACTGGAAAAAGCAAACAAATTAGAGAATCCGATGCAATATTTTCAGGATAAAGTGTCAATGTAGCAAGTGAAAGTTGAATATGAATTAGGGTGCAAACAAATTGCTAATGTTGATACCAACACAGAGTTTTTAAAAGTTTTGTACTGTAATGTGACGTATTACAATAAAATCAAACACTTGCTGACAGTTTTGGTTGAAAACCGAGTAACAACAGTCAGTGCTGGATGAAAGATATTTTTCGGCAAAGAAAATAATTAAATCTTTGACTCGAAGCGATATGGTCGATGACAGACTGAGTAGTTATTCCATGATTTCCATTCTTTGGAAAGTTACAAAAGATCTTGATATTTGATGATTTCAATCAGCATCATGGCTAAGAAGAAATTATGATGATTGCTTCTGTTGCATGATGATTGCTTCTAGTAAACAGTGTTGAATTCAGGGGGTGGCCGGGAGGGGGAATGTCCCCTCCCCCGGAACAATGAGATGTCTCACCCCGAAAAATTTTTGATTTTGTGTTTTCAATGGTTAAAAAGTACAATTTCCTCCCGGAACATTATAATGTCCCTCCCGGAGCCCCAAAAATCCCTCCCGGAGAAAAGTGCTTGAATTCAACACTGCTATTAAATATTTTACCAAGAGTATCATTTATAATTATTATAATCAAAGAATGTGAAATACAAACATAATTTTTATGATTACATATGACTCTATCAATTAATTTTTTTTCAAAATAATAATAATAATAATAATAATGCGCAGTAATTTATTTCATTTATGGATCAATAGTTTCAGGATCTCGCACTCGTAATGTCAGATTCTCGCACGTTAACATTAATCCTGTCTTTTAAATCAATACATGTTATTTGTTTGCATTTCAACATCTTACAACGTTTTTTTTCATAGGATAGGGGAGAGGGGTGCACGTTTGAACAATTTTTTAAAAATCAGCATATTTCTTATTTGAATTATATTTTTTGCGTTTTAAGTACAGTCAAACCTCGTTAACATGAACACGCTTAACGTGAATTACTTTTTTGTTTTCACAACCCACTAGAAAGACAAATACAAATATTTGATACTGATAACAGGAATTATTGTTAACATGAACTAAATTTTGATTCTTCTTGAGGTTCATGTTAACGAGGTTTGACTGTATTACATAATAAAAACAGTGCGTTTCTTCATCATATAAAACAGAAATTAAAAGTTTTCCATGTAAATTAAAAACATTGTGAGGATTTAAAAAGCTGAAATATTTCTGTTTAAACCTGCCTCATTAGGGGAACCTTTGAATAAGTAAGGGGCACCTTTGAACAAATGAATAAAATATGAAAATATTGAGAGTTTTCATAAAACGCTGCATATGTTTCAGGAATATAAAATAATATGAATAAAATTTAATAACTATATTTTATTGAAACTCATAATTTTTCTATTATTCAACCAAATTTAAATAATTGAAAGTAGATGTCAAAAATCATTGTTGAAACAACACAGAATGTCTCTCCAGTTATGTTTGGTTGAGAAAACTTTTTAAGAATATCCTTGTAATGTACCAATATGATATCTGATGCTTCTGGAAAATTTTTATGAAAAAATCCTGACTTAAATTCCGTTTTATCTGGTAGAAAGTACTAGTAATTCCGTAGTTTGGGAAAGAATAAATGAACGAGTATAGGCTTTATTAGACAAATCTACTAAACTATCTGAATCATTATTGTGTATCCGGACTTTGCAATTATCAAATAAGTGAATGCCATCATCAATTCAGGTTTAAACTTCCAATCGCTGATACATCCAGAGATTGTAATGCATGTATTCAGTAAGGAAGGATTGTTAACAGTATAAGTTCATGTTCTTTGATATTCTTAATTAACCTCTTTTCACATTAAAAAAAATTCCAAAAATAGTAATATTTAGGTACATCAACAACTCTTTACTTCATAGTTTTAGATGTTCAATGGTGCCCCATCACATGGAGTTCAACTTACAACTGTATATCAATTCGGCTGAAAAATTTGAATAAAACAAAGCTTATAAACTGAAGATCACATCTTTATTTAGGTGTTGAACAATAAATCAAAATTTTAGGGATACAAAATTTTGAACAAAAATCTTACAACGTTATTTTCTTAAGTTTAGATTCAAGAGGGTGGAAAATACATATCTTGCTTAGACAGTATTGTGCATGTAAAATGGATCAGCTTTGTATACTTATTGTACTGAAGCAGTAGTAATATATTGCCATGGACATTTTTAGAAAATAAATTTATTTGAAGGAAAACATTTAGAGTGTTCAAACGTGCCCCGTCTCCCCTACTTGAGGCTCATCTCACACATTGTTAGTTTGTGCTTTTTAAGTTTCGCAAAAAATTTTTCCTAAAAACTCTCCCGCTTCCGAACCGGTTGGGAAATTGAAAATGCTCTTAAAAGTTAAAAATTGCAACAGAAATTGAAAAAATTAATTATGAAATAACAACGTTTGACATAATTAACAAGTATCCTATGTAGAAACACACTTTAGGATAAGCCTGGATTATTTTTAAATTTTTTACTGAATATTGTTCAAATTACTTTTATAAAGACAGAAAAAATTCCAAAATTGAGCCCCTCCCGAAAGAAAATCCTGGCTACGGGCCTGCTGTCCGAGCTGTAGAAACTGTTGATACCGCGTAAAATGTATGTTTTTTACGATTCAATGGGCAAAGATGATGATTGAACTGTAAAGTGATTGTCGATAAAAATCCCCACTAACTCCGAGGAGATAATTTTTACCTTTCTAAATTATTCTAAGTTGAAAACAATATTTTTTAAACTAAATTTTCTTCTTTAATATGGTCTAATAAAATTGCAAAAGAAAATCGAAAGTGTGTATTTTGAATAACAAGCTTTAACAAAGATACAAATATTTTTAAATAAATACAGGATAATCTCTCGAGGGAATTAGATTTAAGATGAGGGAATTGTCTGTACAAAGATAAGAGAAAAACTCAATCAAATGCATTTAACCGAGAACAAGTGTAAGTTTACAGAGAGTTTCGCTTTTATTCTGCGTTTTTAACGAAATTTTTAACAGTGTAACTATCGTATACCAAAAAGTCAGCTTAAAACGCCAACTCTGTGATTTTTATAATCTATAGCAATAAATAAATCTATAATAAATAGTTTTTAATTATATTATTCTTTTATTAAGAATTTTGAGAGAAAGAGTTTAGCTGTTTGAGATAAAATATATATTTTTTGTAGAATATTTTTGCATGCAATAGACATTTTTGTAAACAGTTATATTCTACTGATTTCCGCGATAAAATTATTTTTCATCATATTTATATTCAATTCGTATTTACATTTCGAATAGCACAAGTGTTTCTATACAGTGAAATAGGGGTCATGAACCTGTGTATTGCCGTGGGTGTATTTGAATTATTCAAGCATTTTCAAGGGCGCAACTCCATCTCACAGGCATCACTGTATTCATTTATCTAAGCTTGTGATTGTGATGGGCGTGTGCTGCATAAACATAGATTGTGCTGCTTTTGGACGGATGTTTTAAATATTTGCTAAAATTTTCAAAGAATAAATGTAATTTAGGAAGAATAACAAAAATCTACTTGTAACTATAGAGAGAGAGAGAAAAAAAAAAGGATATCTTATAATGTTGTCTTTTATCACAGCAAGGATGCATGGGTGATTCTCTCCAAATAAACCGAAATAAGAGTTATGAGCGAGTAATGAATTTTAACAAAATGCTCATTTGCTTTATTACCATTATTTGAATTGAGATTAGGTTTAGTGGGATTTAATTATATCTAAATACTTATAAATCATTAATAATTAATATTTTAAGATTTTTATCTGTGTTCAGTAGAGGCTGATGAGAGAGTGGTGAAATCTTAAGCCTTCCGTATCATTAGCCTCTACTGAATACAGGTAAATATTTAAAATATTTATTATGATATTATTATGACATTAAATATGATAAATTTAACTATGCGGCGGGCACCTGTCGCTTAGAACATTAAAAATTAATGATATGAAAATAAATGTCTTAAATAAAATATTACAGAATTTTTTGAGCTAGTTAAATCTTTGTATTAAGATATGCATTCCATAGATCGATATTAGGTTTTATAAATTAATTTTTCAATGCGTGTTTTAGTGATTTTTTTTACATTTTGGGGCGATTTTCTACTATATTTAAAAATAATCGTGTTTCAAACTTTTAGCTCAATATAATAAATTTTGTTCTATTTTAAATAATGTTTGTTTTAATTGCAGTTTCTGCAGCAAATTTTACATCCATTTACCAGAAAGAAAAGAATGAGAACCAAATACTGCGTTAACTCGACCAAATCAAAACCTAATTATAGATAGGGGTAATGTAGGCTGATAACTATAAAGAAGGTATGTAGGATGGTATAGATAAATATAAAAAAAATCTATCCCTAGAGTTTATTTTCAGCACTATTCCAACTTTAATAATTAAAAAAAAAGGAATTTTTAAAAAATATTTAGCTTTATGAATAATGTTAAATTTCTCTTGACATTAAAATGTATTTCTTCCATTTTTGGTTTCTTTATAATCATAATGCGTTTCATTCAAAACATTACAATAAAATAATTAAAAACGCATCAAAGAGAACCAATCATGACTTACTCTAAATGGAGTATGTTTCCATAGAGCAATACTTTACTTATGTAAATACTATTATGAAGAGCATTAATTTTAAAAGATTTCGTTCGACGAGTTGTTAGAAAAATATACTTCAACCATTTATAACTAAAGAAATAAAACAGCTGCAATACAGTAAGAACACATTATAATGTCTATGGTTGAATTACCCTTATATATAAATACTGGTACATGGATGTAAAATTTGTTGCAGAAATTACAGTTAAAACAAACATTTCTTACATGATTTTTTTATTTTTTTTTACAGTGTATGGACACAGTTTCACTAAAAGGTGCCACACATACCTGGGTACACGACATTTCGGTCCCGCCGTTTCGGTCCCGAGACATTTCGGTCCCTGGCCATTTCGGTCCCGAGACATTTCGGTCCCGAGACATTTCGGTCCCTGGCCATTTCGGTCCCTGGTTATTTCGGTCCCGAGACATTTCGGTCCATTGCCATTTCGGTCCTTGCCATTTCGGTCCCTTGCTATTTCTTTACCGGCCGCCTTATAACTTGGTTTCTGATTGATGAAGGCCTACTAAACGCTGTAAGCTCAACATTGTTCGGGCTTTTTTTAATATTTTTATTCTCCTGCCACCCTTTTTTCAAATTTTATACAAAGCTGAATATAATAGTCCAATAAGTTTAATCTATTGTAACTCGTGATAATAAAATCACAGGGAGTTGAAAATTTGATTAAATAATGTTATATAATTTTACACTGTTTTTATTATTATTATTTAACATAATGAATATTTTAAGTTTTATCATATATTCTTTGTATTAGGTATTTTATCTATACAAAAAACTAAAATACATATTTGATTGATTGTTTTAGCACACTTTCTTAGAATCTTTAAATTAGTGATTTCCTAACTAGGCGTGCTACGAAAATTTTTTGTTAAAAAAAAAAAAAAAAAAAAAAAAATGCTCCAACGATCTTTTTTTATCTAATAATTATTGGTTGCATTATTATTATTATTATTATTATTATTTTTCAGTTTTCTCACTTTATGAAGACAGTTTTTGTGAATTAATTTTATTGAAAGTGAGCTTATTTCTTTGTAATAAAATGATTATTTTTTAATTTTATATAATAATGTAATTATTATTTTAAATAATTTTATTTTCAAATTTTAACTGGCAAAACTAAGCTTTTTTAATTTATCGTTTATTTATTTATTTATTTATTTGCATTACCTTTTCGCTCCCACTTTCACAGAAAAAAAATTGACAATTCTTATTTTAATTTTATTATTGATTGAATTAATAGTTTTAAATTTCAGTAACTTTAAATATAAAATAAATAAACAGGTAAACAATAAGTTTCAGTTTATAACTACTACAAAACATAATTATAAATTGAATATAAAACAGACTATTTATTGAGTTTATTTAAAGTAAAATTCGAAATGCGTATTAATAATTTTATAAATTTAATTAAATAAAGATTTATTAAAATAAAAATACATATATTTAATAAAATATTAATTTGATTTTAATTTTAAAATCACTAACTGTTTTGATATTTAATTTATAGCAATTATTCATCACCATAAGTTTTAATTCAAAAATTGTTATTTATTTCAAAAAGGAAATTATTATTATTATTATTATTATTTTTGAAAAATCAGTTAGTAACGTAACGTAATAATTAATTAAACATAATAATGCAACACTGTAACAATACGTAAAAATATTTCTTAACAGTGTTAGGTAACATTATTATCCAGATGCAGATTTAAATTTTCTGAAACAAAGTTATAGTTTACAGTTCGCAAAAAGCAATCATATATTAATTAATTATTTTTAAAGAGTAAGAAAAATATCATAAACTAACAAATAAATGAATAAATAACATATTTATTTAGAGAATCCTTATCATTTTTATACATCCTAATGAACTTAGTAACATTATAGTAGCTGAAATTTAAAAAATGTTTTTTTCATTTTTGCTATAATAACTTCGATATAGTTCTTGTACTAGATTTTAAACAAGTAATTGATAAATAAGTCACTTAAACAATTAATAGTTAAAATAATTTTGAATTCTTATTAATAAATATGTTTGATAAAAATAATTTAATTTTTGAGAATTTTTTAATTTAACAACATAATTATTAATGCTTTAAAATTTTCTAAGATTATGTTAATCATTTAATAAAATAATGTATAACATTAAATAAATAACAAATCAAAACCGAGTGCCGGGAATTTTTAAACACTTATAATTTTTTATGTTGGTGTTCCTATAAAATTTGAAATATATGCATATAAGTACCAGCTAAGTACTACTATTAACCTCTTTTAAGCAAAAAATCTGCATGTCAATCAATTGTCAACGCCCATCTGAACAAATAGTCATCTTTATACAAGATAGCTAGAAAAGCTAGGTAGTTAGCTTTATTCTACTTATCTTGATCTTTATACACTTGTCAGATGAAATCCCTCATTCTATACAATGTCCTTTTTACTCTGGATTAAAAAGGATTTGTAATTCCTGCATTGTTATATGTAAAAAGTTTGTTACACGTAAAAAGTTATTTCGTAGCAATAATTGTTATATGTAAAAAGATTAACGCAAACTTTTAAATAGTTTTTTTAATAGCGAAATAAAATAATTATTTAAAAAATAAAATGTTTTAGTCAATCCCGATGCAGAACTTAAAAAATAATGTGACTTTATCACAATTCCATGTTAAAAATCCCTGAAAAAAAAAAAAAAAAAAGATTTGTAAAATGCCATAATCTAAAAATGATGTGACGTTAAATAATAGGTTGAAATAAAGATTTCTAAAACTATTTGAAGATTTTTTTTCATTATTAAACACATATTGTACAAATTATATGCAACTGAAAATGTGTAGGCCAGGGACATTTGCTTAAGCAAATTAAATTCGACTTATAAGTGTTTTTAAATTACCAGATCTTCATGATTGAGGAACTTCTATATAAATCCACAGAACAATCCTACCCTCACTCCTGAAAACAATTACTTCTGTCATATGAAATTTGCATGGCGTTTGGATCCGCTGCAATATGTTTGAGTTTGGATCCGAGTTATACGTGTAAGCGGTTTTTGGGTACTTGTTATTTCTAATTAATTGCATTACACTAAAACTTTATGTGGCTTTCAGTTAAAAAACCACTGTTGAATTCAGACACTTTTCTCCGGAAGGGACTTCTGTGGCTCCGGGGGGGATTCAATAGAGTCCTGGGGGAGATTACACTTTTTTACCACTGAAAACACAATCTAAAAATTTCCAGGGGGGGGGGCATTTGATAGCTCCGGGGGGGGAATGACCCGCCCTGAATTCAACACTCTAAAATGTTCCCTTTAAAATTATGTCAGATATTTCCCGTGCACAAAATTTCAGCTTGCTGGAGAAGGGACCGAAATGTTTGAGGACCGAAAAGTCCGAAATGTCTCGGGACCGAAATGGCCATGGACCGAAATGTCTCGGGACCGAAATGTCTCGGGAGCGAAATGGCCAGGGACCGAAACGTCTCGGGACCGAAACGTCCTGCTTCCACACATACCTAACCGCAAATTACTCCCCAAGATAAAATATGTTATCCGTCCTCTAAATTAAAGAATGAAATTTGCCCCATGAAAATAATATTTCTGAATATCCTATTCAACTCTATCCCCATTTAGACACACGTTTAGTTAAAAAATTTTCTATAAAATATTTCCACTTTCAAGAGGTTTTTCTAAACGTAGATCCAGTATCATAATGATTTTCACTATAGAAGAAATAAACGGTGCCTTTCAGTGGCGTAGCTAGGATGGATGAGACCCAGAACGGATGTAAACAGTGTCACCCCCACGCATCAGGGTTCACCCCCACCCAATCCGTCATATTTTTTTTCAATCACAACTCTACGTTATTACAACAAATAACTATACCATTACTTATTTACTTTTACTCATGCATTAAAAAAAAAAAAAAAAAAAAAAAACAGCAGCGACTTATCATTATTCAACCCACAATCCGCATAACTCAATATAAGTAGAAGAAAAATATTTCTTTTAAATTTGGCTTTTGCCACCCTCTCGTTGGATAGGTTGGTTTTTGTTGGTGCGTATTTTATTTAAACACACCTTTCTGTATAAAACTTCACATCCTCTCTTTGAGAATGAAAGGAATTATCAATTAAAGAAATTTAACTCTGTTGCATCGTGCGCTAGAAATTTCATTTTATTCCAGAATTCTTTTCCAAAATCTTATAAGGTTATATATATATATATATATATGTGTGTGTGTGTGTGTGTGCATATAAAGATTGGGTGTCACCCCTTAGAGGGTGACATTCGGGGCGGACAACTCCCTCCGCCCCCCGCTAGCTACGCCACTGTGTCTTATATTTAAAAGATTGATTTGATTGGAAGCACTGAAGGTGCCACACACACCCAACCCCAAATTACTACTCAAGATAAAATACAATATCCCGCCTCTAAATTGAAGATTGAAATTTGCCCATGAAAATAATATTTCTGAATATCCTGATATTTAAGTCTATGCCCACTTAGATGCACGTTTAGTTTAAAAATTGTCGATAAAAATTTCCCCTTTTAAAAGTCCATTCTACACAATCCGGGCAACGCCGAACAGACGCATTATTATTATTACTATTATTATTACAAGGCAGAACCCGTCGAATTTCGACGAAAGAAAATGCTTAAAAAAGAACTGTTTCATTGATTTTAAAGAACCTATAAAAGAAGTTATACTAAAACTGCACTTTATATTGGCAAGTCTAACTCTTAAAAATGATATTTAACCTTAAGTTAACAAAATACTAATTTCTAAAAATCTCAGTTGTGAAAATTGCTAAAATTAAACTTTAATCATACATGTAAGCAGTAAAACAATAATAATAAAGATCTGTTATTATGATACAATTATCAAATGAAGTTCATATGCTAGTATTCTAAAATGAAAAAAAGCAAAATTTATCCCACCTTGACTCAATCATAGAATTTTTTCCCCGTGAAATCTAAACCCGACACCATTTTCAGCGTATCAAAATTAAAATATGCATCTTTCATATATTTATTCGTCTTTTTTTAAACAAAATCGGTATTTTAATTTGATCATTTTGATTCCAAAATTTGATTATTATTATTATTGTTATTATTTATTTATTTATTTTTAGTTATAAATTAAAGTAAATATGACAAATAATTCCTCTAATATTCATTTAGTAAATGTAGGTTTTTGGCCTTTTTTTACATGTAATGTACAAACATATAAGAGAATTACATATTAAAAAATACATAATGCAGGTTTTTTTAATATATTGTTTATCACACTGCAGAAAAATTTCCCTGTTAATGAGGTGTGTTACAAAAAGCTTTTAAAATTCTGCCACAGGGCTTATAGGTTTCACATACACATGTTACTCAATAAAACGTTACTAAATCACGTTCTTATATATGTAATTCTCAGAACAACGAAATCAAACAAACAAAATAAATATTTGAAATGTGTTTCAGATAACTGTTCTTAAGAGTCCAAAATACTGAGTGAAAAAGACCCGGATGATAATGTTAAGTCTATGGGAACGTTCTTTTCATATATCTCGCTCAAATTTTAATATTTTTACATGATTTTTTTTTTTTTAATTTTTTTTTTTTTGCATAGGATAGCTGAAGACGATCTACAACCGGGCTAGTTTTAACTTTTTCGATTTTGGTTACATATATATATTTTTTTTATGTTATGATAGTTTCAGTTTCAGAACCGGATCAAACCTGCTTCAAAAATTGAAGTATTTTTTTTTTTTTTTTTTTTTTTTTAATATGAAAAAAAAATCATGTAAAAATATTAAAATTTGAGCGAGATATTAGAAAAGAACGCCCCCATAGACTTAACATTATCATCCGGGTCTTTTTCACTCAATAGTGTGGACTCTTAAATAAATAAATGAATAATAATAATAATAATAATGAAAACTGCATGCATTTTAATATTATTTTTGCTCCTATACTAGCATACTGATCCGGATTATTCCTGTGCCTATGTTATTCTGACTACTGCGGCTGGACACAAAGGATATGGATTAACCTTCACAATTGGCAAAGGAACAGAAGTGGGTGAGTATAATACTTTAACGTTTTGAGACCCCAGGGTTTATTGATGTTCTTTTTGTAATTCCAGTTATTGATTTATATTAACAAGCTAATAACTAAGAAAAATTGAAAAAATTAATTTATTTTTTGCACCTAAAATTTCATGATACATGGAGATTCAAAAAGTATATTATTGGACAATTTCTTAGGATATATATTTTTTATTTTATTTTACTTTTTTGCAAAAAACATTGAAAAGCATAAAATAGATATATATTTAACAATATTTTATTACTAATAGACTCTACGAATAATATCTTAAGGGTTCTGTCCCTGCCCGTGTAGACACTCACGAGCTAAAGCTATTCCTATAGTGAGGCATTTTTCTAATAACTCTTACGCATTTTTGACATTTTAAAATATTTTTTTTTCTGACATTGGATAGCTGAGGTACCTTTCAAGATCGTTCCTTGATTATTTTTTCGATTTTGGTCTCAGATTTTTTTTTTATAAAGTTATTTTCATTTTCAGAACCGGTTCAGAAAGTGAAAGTAACTTTATAAAAAATACTTGCGACCAAAATCGAAAAAGTAATCAAGGAGCGTTGTCAACATGCACCTCAGCTATCCAATAATAATAATAATAAAAATAATAAAAAACATTTAAAAATGTCGAAATGCGAAAGAGTTATTAGAAAAATGCCTCCCCTGGAATGCCTTGGAATAGAATTAGCTCGTGAGTGTCTTCGCGAGCACGGACAGGACCCTTAACGCAAAGTAAAATTATTTACGCATTCTTTTTTGTACATTTCTGCTGCAAGCCATTTTGACATAACACGCAGCTCGCTAAAAAAAACTGTGTGAGAATCAAATTGCTATTTTGGGTACTACTCTGCTATCCCGTCGACCAAAATACTATCGCCAAATTATAAGATTTAATGCCATTAATGGATGATCGTGAATGTCGATTCAATGACATTAAATACGATACACGTGTTTAAAACGTCATTAAGTGATTTTTATTTCGACTTTTTAGTTGCATTTTTATTAATATTCTACTAATTATTTGTTTTTTTGTTATTTAAAATAAAAATTATGTCAATATGTATAATTTGGCTATTAGTTCGGCGATTTTTATAATTTGGCGAAATCGGTCGACGGAGTAACAGAATAGTAACCTATTTTGTTTAGTTCTACCATCTGTTAGGCTCCATTCACACCATTTAAAAAAAATATTATTTATATACAGGAAAAAAACAATTGTAAAGATGTGTATCCTATAGAAACATCTAAACTGAAAATGATAATATGATTAGTAGCCAGTTTATTAAGGGTGTATTCGAAAAAACGCTTTTTCACCTTCAACAGCTCGAAATTTTCCGATACAATTTCAGACACATTTTTAAAAGTAGAAACATGAAACTTGCTGAGGGGATTCTTGAAGAGACGTATAAGGTGCCGTGTGATTTTTTTTACGCTCAATTCATTAGAATTTGATTTATAAACATTTACCTTCTCGCAGTGGCGCAGCCAGAATTCGGCTCTGGGGGGGGATAGAGTTGCTTCAGGGGTGATTCTGGTTGAATTTTTTTTTTCGGAAATCGGCGCGGGGGGGGGATCCGCGAGTTACCCCCCCAGAAGGGGGTTTATCCGCAGTCTTCAGACGAAATGGGCGTTTTCCCGCGACCTTCAGACGAAATCAGCGATTTATTTGCGATATTTTAGCAAAATCGGCGGTTTTTCCGCGATCTTTTGACGAAATCGGCGTTTTTCCGCTACTTCTAAACGAAATCAGTGATTTATCTGCGATATTTTAGCAAAATCGGCGATTTATTGCGATCTTTTGTCGAAATCGGCGGTTTTTCCGCGATCCTTTGACGAAATCGATGTTTTTCAGTGTTTTTTTTTTTTATGAAACCGGCGTTTTTTTCGATGATATTTAGACAAAATTTGCAATTTTACGCGATCATTTTTTGAAAACGGCGCTTTATCCCCGCGGTCTTCCGACGAAATCGGCGTTTTTTCCGTGATCTATTGATGAAAGCGTCCTTTTTTTTTTCAATGATCTTTTGACAAAATATTTTTAAGCAATCTTTTATCGAAAACGGCGTTTTTTTTTTCGATTTTTTAACGAAACTGGCATTATATCAGAAATCTTTAGACGAAATCGACGTTTTTCCGCGGTCTTCAGACGAAATCAGCGTTTTATCTGCGATATTTAGTGAAATTGCCGTTTTTTCCGCGATCCGTACAGGAAATTCGCGATTTTCGGCGATCTTTTGACAAAGTTTGTTGACAAAAACATTGACGAAATTGTCTTTTTTTTTCACGAAATATTGACGAAATGTGTGCTTTTTCGGCGATCCTTTCACGAAATTTGCATTTCTCCGCGATTGTTTTATCCGCGCTCAAAACCGTACAAGTTAGCAACTATGCGGAATTGATAACCCGATTTCAAATTTTCGGACGAGAATCACCCCCAAGTTGCTTATAGATAAACAAAATCGCCATCATTTTTTTAAAATAAATAAATTAGTTAACGAGTTATAAGCGATTTTGATTGCATGGCAACCATTTTTTCTCCTTTTTGTTGCTACTATGTCGTAAATTCTTTTCAAATCATCCACTGTGAGAATCGTCTTCTGAAAGATCTTATCAAAGAATGAACTCACATTTCTCAGTTACATAGCTTTTTAATCATATCTACTTGCCTGAATCTAGAAAAAATAGCTATCGGAAAAAAGTGACAAACTACAAAAGCGGAAAAAAATGACTCAGAAAAAAAGTTACCGGAAAAAAGGGACATGATAAACATGTTACTGGGAAAAAAGTGATAAGGAATTGATTTTGGGGATTTATTTTTGATTTTGGGGATTTATTGGCAAAGTATGAAAGGGGGGGGGGGGTCGGGGGTCGGCTCTTAATTTAAGTGAATGATTTTTTCATGCTGAATTAACTGTTTTGGTTCAGTTTTTGGATATGTGTTCATACTGAAAAGACGCTTGCCTGATTAGTTTTGGGAACGGACGATTACCCCCTCCCCCCCCCTCCGCCCTAAATAAGATGAATGGTTTTTTAAGCAGAATTATCCAACGTGTGCCAAATTTTGGATATAGGTTCTTTCTGATAAAGCTTATATATAGTATTGTGGTGTCGCGCCCTGAGTTTCTCTTTACTAAGTTGGTTTATTTGTTAAGTTCGTCAATAACACATTTTTAATTCCTCAAGTTCTTTAGTAGAACCATAGATCAATTATTAAAAAAATAAATAATACGACATTACAACTACATAGGAGCCACACTCAAATATTACATTTCGCTTCCCTCTCGGTGCTCAATAATCCCAGTGTCCCCCTCAGCTCATTGCCACTAGACCAGTGCAATTATTTTCTAGGCATGTCTCTTGAGGTCAATAGCACCTATTCTTCTCAGCTTTTGAATGAAGATACTTTCACCTCTACATACCTTTTCACAATAAGACTTCGCTATCTATCTTCTGCCACGATTAAAGTTGTAATGTCGTCAGAGTATATAATGCCTGAAGAATTTCGGTAATTTAATGGTTAAATATAGAGAGTGCATTGGGGTATAACCTCTCTTAAATTAAATAAATAGCTTTTCACGCAGAATTATCCGATTTGCTTTAAATTTTGAATGTAAGTTCATTAAGAAATTAAGATAAGGGGTATCCCTGATTAGATGGGGTTATGGGGTTATTTTGCTAATTAAAAATGGGGGCCGCGATTATTCCCCCCTTAAATAAATTGTTTTTTATGCACAATTATCTGGTGTATTTCAAATTTTGGCTATAGTTTCTTTCTCATAAAGTGAATCCCTGAATAGTTTTACGGGTTTGTTTATATATCCTCAATAGCTGTTTGTATTTAAAACTGCGATTTATGTTTCTGGATAGCATTTTTCAGTATTCTATAAATATCGTAACAAAGAAAAAAAATATCCTGTTTTTCTTCAAATCGTTTTTTATTTAAATCTGTTTTTTATTTTTTTTAAGCGTTCAAACCTGAAAATCTATCAAGAACTACAGGTTTTTAAACAATTAACTTTCTAATTACTAACATAAGCTAGCAATGAAAAAACTATTTTTATTACTACAAATTAATGAATTCACTAGTTCATTCGTTCGTGACATACAACATAGTTTGTACATTAAAACTTTCTAACATATATATTTTTTAATGTTTTATATTATATTTTGTGATGCGTAATATGGGACATTAATTAGTAAAAATCCAGTTTTAAATGATAAATATTTGGCGTAAATTAAAATGACAATTACAACAAATAATTTAGTATATTACTTTTTTCACAAATAAAATAAATAAATAAATAAACCGGTTTTAAATGCAAAATGAATGGAAGTTAATCATTATAAGAAAAAAGGTAAAATGTGTTATAATGTTTTCTGACATGATAGTTTTCAATCATTAAATTAAAAAAGAAAGAAAAATTGTTTTCATTTGTTATTTGCGTTCAGTTGCATTCAACTCGTTTTTTTATGTTACTTGAATATTTTTGCGGCAAACCTTTACCGGGAAATCCCCTGATGGACAAATCCGCCCGCCGAGACTAGCCGCCCGCGATATCTACCGGACATCCCCCTCCGTCGAATGGGGAAAGCAAGCTTCTTTCCCCGAAAGGGTTTCCTGAATGGACTGCTGCATTCCTCCTATTTTAACTATATTCATTAGCTTATACGCCTTACCATTATGAAACTACATCCAAAATTTGAAGCAAATCGGATAATTCTGCGTAAAAAGCCATTTATGTAATTTAAGTGGGAGTTATCCCCAGTTTCCCCTTTCTATACTTAGCCATTAAGCCCTTAAAATTATTTAGGGATTCACTTTATGAGAAAAAACTTACATCAAAAATTTGAAATACATCGGAAAATTATACATAAAAAACAATTTATCTAATTTAAGGGGGCGGGGGATAATCATCCGTTTCCCTATTTATACTCAGCAAAAGAACCTCATAAATAATCCGGGATACACCTTATCATAAAGAACCTACATCCAAAATTTGAAGCAAATCGGATAATTCTGCATAAAAAGCAATTTATTTAATTTAAGGGGGAGGGGGTTATCCTCTGTTTTTGCCTTTATACTTAGCCATTAAACCCTTAAAACTATTCAGCGATTCACCTTATCAGAAAGAACCTATATTTAAAATTTGAAATACATCGGATAATTCTGCATAAAAACCGATTTATCTAATTTGAGGCGGAAATAATTGCTTGTCCTCCCCTTTTATAATAAGGAAAAGAACCCCTTAACAAATCTGAGATACGTTTTATCATAATGAACCTATGTCCAAAATTCGAAGCAAATCGGATAATTCTGCGTAAAAAGTCATTTATTTAATTTAAGAGGGATTATCCCCGTCCCCCTCCCCTTTATACTTAGTCATTGAACTCTTAAAACTATTCAGGGATTCACCTTATCAGAAAGAATCTATATCTAAAATTTGAAATACATCGGATAAATTTACTTAAAAACCGATCTATCTAATTAGTGGGAGGGGGGTTGTAATTGACCATCCTGCCTTTATAATAAGCAAAAGAACTCTATAACTAATCAGAGATACGTCTTATCATAAGGATCTTATGTCCGAAATTCCAAGCAAATCGGATAAATCTGCGTAAAAAACTATTAATTTAATTTGAGAAGTTACGGATGGGGGGGGGGGGGGTATCATATTCCTAAAACTGAACCAAAACAGTTAATTCAGAACGAAAAATCCATTTACTTAAATTAAGAGCCTCCTACTTCCTAAATACTTAACCAATGAATTCTCAAAATCAATAATAAATTCCCAAAATCAATTCCTTGTCCCTTTTTTTCGGTAACTTCTTTTTCGCTTTTGTAGTTTGTCACTTTTTTATTGGATAACTGTTTTTTCGGTAACTTTGTTTCCGTTTACCCACTTGCCTATTTCGGGCGTTTTTTAAATAAGAATTAATATTAATAAAAAAAATTGTCAGAAAGTAGTCTCTTTAAAGTAGTAGTAAGTAGAAAGTAGTTAGAAATTTGGCGCCCCCTAAATCTCTGCGCCCGGGGCGACCGCCCTCTTCCCCCCCCCCTTTCGAACGGCGCTGTTAATATCTTTCCAGAGACATAAATATAAACGAATTATATACTTTCCAAACATACCTGGATTTTAAAAATTGATCTCTTATATCCATCTTTTTCATAATTTTCTTCTCTGAAGAGGATTTAATATCCATAGCGAAACGCACAATAAAGGAAACCTTTGCACTACAGCAACAACAGAATGTTTGTGGAATAAAGCCTATCCTTCAAAGCATGCGTTTTTGTGTTTTTCATGGAATTCGCGAGTCCAGTCCCGTTTCCAAAAAAAGAGCAAGAAACAGATGTAACTAATTAAGACCCCCCCCGACGGGGGGTCGAAAATTGAGAAACCCGAGACGGCATTGGCAGTGACAGGAAATGAAATGACCATTCGTTTTAGCCTTCGGCTGATTTCCAATAGTATAAATGAATGCCGGCCTTTTCCGAAATGGGTGACCAGTTTTCGATACTGATACCGTTACCATGTGCTTTCGCCATTTTTTAAAGAAAATACATTACTGCCGCTTATACGAGTCAAAATTTTTAATAAAATTTGATTCAATAAAGCGGCAGATTTCGAGAGCAAAACAAATAAAATTATAACTTTAGTTTTATTTTTTATGATTCGGTTCATAAAAATGGAAATTTCTGTATTTTTGTCATGGCTCTGGGGGGGGGGGTTTAACCCCCAAACCCCCCCCCCTCGCTGCGCCACTGCTCTCGACATGACCTTTTTTTCCGTTCTCAGATCTCTCGCTTCGGGAAAGTCTGTTCAAAATGCCGTTTTTGTTCGCTTTTTTTACAATGTTTTTTACATTTATGAAAGAATTGACAATCACGGCACCTTGTGCACTTTCTAAATAAGAGAATCTGCAAGTTTGATGCGTTTGAGAGCAAAAGTGCATTCAAAAATAAATCGGAAAATAAGCAGTTTGAACCGAACTAAAAAAAACTTCAGAAGATTTAAATAACTCTGATAAATCATTGAATTAAAATATATATATATATATATTAAATTCTCTATTTTGTTTTAAATTATTAATTCGGTAAATACTTTCGAAATTCTTTTGTTTATTGCTTAAATAAATTCTTTTTACAAACTAAGAATTTATAAAATAAATTACTGTAAATTTATATTGATTCAATTGGCGTCACTGATAGTGGTGCCATCTATGAATAACTATTTCAGTGTTTTGACTAAGGCTCAATGTTATTTAAAATGTTTTTAATAGCATGTAAAATAATTAAATATCCATAACAGAAAAAAATTTCATATAAATATTTTTAGAAAGTTAATTTTGAAATATATTTTTTACACATTTAAGCCAAAATTAGAAAAAGATAGTTAGGTGAATTAAAATTGTATGTCTTTTTCTAATGGCAGATCTTGAATCTACATAATATTTCTTAAAATTATAATAAAATTTCTGTTTTATCTTAAGTAATTAAAATAAAATTTATTATTGCATTTTGGTATTTTACAATTGTTAATGTCTTAATATGGTTTATTTAGTACTACAATATTAAAGATAAATTTATTAATTCCATAGTGCTGCCATCTGACGAGGTTTTCTAATACTGAAACCATTTTGAAAATAAAAGTGTAGAATAAAGTTATAATAATTATATAGTAGTATAAATGATGAGGATATAAATGTTACATAAGAATATTAAAAAATAAGAACTATTATTTTATAAGAATATATTATGAAAACTATATCATGAGGTAAAATTTTCCGAGAAATTTAATGTTCGTATTGAATTTTCCAGAGTTTGTACAATTTCAGACAACATTCAAAGCATTGTTGTTATTATTTTTTTAAATATAAATAAAAGAAGAAATAAAATTCTTCAAATGGCTACTTCAAGGATTTTTTTTAGCGGGGGGAACGGGTTAGATATTTAAGGTTTAACTTAATAAGGTATGTTGTATTTTCTATCCCTCTCTTTTTTTCTTTCTTTCTTTCTTTCTTCTACTTCTTCTTCTTCTTATTATTATTGTTGCCAGATTGTTTTTATATCTATATTATAAAGGCCAAACATATCTGTGCGTAACTCATACGTCATTTTGCGAATGGCAACACTTTCCCCTGCAATTTCGGTTTTGCAATTTTTGTTACAGCAAATTTTACACTTCTAAACATCGCAAAATTTAAATTTTTACACCATCGTAGAGAGAAAAAAAATTTACTTTTAAATGAAATTTGTTTGAACGTTGTATCTCAAACTGTTTTTGAGATATTAATTTTTTCATAGATTTTAGTACAAATTTTGTAATTGTGGCAACAGAATCATCCTATTCTCTTTTAAAATTTAAAGGGGGAAAAAAAGATAGAAATTAAAATGCGTATACTATGTCAAATATATCGTCTGTGATCGTGTCAATTTCGATTTTTTTTCATTGACATTTATACCAAACACAAGAGCCTCAATCGATAACTTACTAATAACATATCTGTATTACAGCTTACTGATTATATATGCAGTTAAAGATTAATTTTAATAATTTTTACAACTGAGTTTTATACAAATAGTATTTTGTCAATTTTAATTTAAAATAATTTTTGTTTGAAAGTTAGACTGACCAATGTCAGATGCATTTTTTATTGTATCTAATTTTGTAAATTTATAATAAATCAATGAAACAGTTCCTTCTTAAACATTTTTTTTCGTCGAATTTCGAGGGGTTCCACCTCGTTATTTTGGTTTCTAAAATAAACCTATCCCAATTTTGCAGCAATGTCTAGCCATTTCGAGAACGTAATATTTATAAAAATTTTCTAATATCCAAGTAGAATAATTATGTATGATCGGATGATAATTTTAAAAGTGTCAAAATAGCATTGCGTATCTAATAAATAAATACAGATTTCGTAGTCATTGGCATTCATTTACGAAAACTGTCTAGGCAGACAGACAAATACTACCCAGATAAAAAAAAAGAACAAGTCATACGTCAAGCGCAGCAAATGAGGCTTGTTTGTGCTAAAATGAAGTTTTAAAAATTCTCAGATCTTGCTGTAATAGTACATAGTGAAGAATTCAATTGTTCGAAAGTTTATTTTATTAATATTTTACTCAACTCAAAATTAATTACTCATATCTGGTTTTAAACAGTTTATTCTGATGAGTAAACTCAACTCAGGTTCTTTCGAACATTAATAATTTAACAAAACACAACTCCAATAAAAACCGTAACATTTTTACACATATCCTCATAAAAAACATTCTAATCAAACTCAAAAACAAAAAGAATATTGTTTCACACAGCTTAGGTAAAAGCTGAAGAAATAAAACAGATAATGTATTTATCACAAAAAATCGTTTGCACAGAAAACTTTTTACATTTTGAAATAATTAGGTATATCTTGGTTGCTAGGTGACAAAGTCAGTAGAAAATTAAATAGCCTTTTATCAAACATACCGCCCCTCTTGAAACCTCTGAGGGGGGTTTGAAACTAAAACACTGCAATTACAACCATTGTAAAAAATATAAAGAACAATACAATTAAATACAATATAAATGAGTCACAGTTAAGTTAAATTTAAGCAAATATTTAAAAAATTTTACATAATACATAATAAATAAAGAAATTTTACAATAATGTACACTTTCTTATTAAAACTGAATTACTTTTCAAGAGGTAATACAGCAATTTTGGATACTGCTCTTTTATATATTCCATTTGGAGTTTTTATATTTACAACTCTTATTCTATTATCATTACCAAAAAATACTTCTACAATTCTCCCTAATAACCATTTAGACACTGGAAGATCATCTTCCTTTATTACAACCATATCTCCTATTTTGAGGTTGTTTTTGATATCATCCACTTATGCCTTTGCTGCAATGTACTTAAATAACTATTTTTCCACTTTTTCCAGATGGTCTGAACCATTTTAGTGGTCTTTTGCCATAAGTTTAGTCTATTATCTTCAATATTACTCAGGTCAGATTCAGCAATGGCATTAAGTGGGCGACCAATAAGAAAATGTCCCGGGGTCAAGACCTCCAAGTCATCAATATCTGTACTCAAGGGAGTAAGCGGGCGCGAATTTAAGATACCTTCAATTTGGACAATTATAGTTAACATTTCTTCATAAGTTAATTTAGAGTTGCCCACAACACATTTAAAGTGATACTTGAAGGACTTGATTCCCGATTCCCATAAACCTCCAAAATTTGGAGCTTTAGGGGGAATAAATTCCCAAGCAATACCTTCAGATATCAAGTAATTAGTAAGGTTCTGGTCTGGTTTGTTTACCAATTCATGCAACCTTTTAAGCTCTACATTAGTCTTCACAAAATTGCCTGCATTATCACTGAAAATTTTTTGAGGTTTGCCTCGTCTAGCAAAAAACCTCTTTAATGTTGCAATAAAAGCCTCAGATGTTAAATCATTGACTAATTCCAAATGCACTGCCTTTGTTACCATACAAATAAAAATACAAACATAAACTTTATGATAAATGCCTTTACGTTGACCTCTATATCTAATCAAAAATGGACCACAGAAATCCGTTCCTGTGCAATTAAAAACAAAGTCTACATTTATTCTTTCTTTTGGGAGCTCGCCCATAATTTGCTCTAACAATTTAGGTTTGGTCCTAAAGCATGTAATACATTTATGTACAATTTTTCTACAAATAGGCCTACCGTTTAAAGGCCAAAATTCTCTTCGAACACAATAAAGTAAATTTTGTGGTCCTATATGTAGATATTTTTTGTGATAAAACTCGATAATTAATTCTGTTAATTTGTGTTTAGAGGGCAGTACAATTGGGTGTTTTTGGGCATAATTTACCGTGCTATTTTGAAGACGACCTCCAACTCTGATTAAATTGTTTTTATCCAAGAAAGGATTTAATGAAAGTAATCTACTATTTTTTGGTAACTCCTTACCCTTAGATAACAATGTGAATTCAGAACTGAACTCTTTTTCTTGAACAGATTTTATGATAAACTGCTCAGCCTTCTTCAATTCAGCAGATGTTAGCTTACCTGAATACCTTTCTTTTGGCTTCTTGACATTCTGAATGAACCTGAAAACATAGCTAAGAATTCTTATTAATTTAGCATAATTATTACTCAATTGCAAAAAATAGTCAATAAAAAATGAACAGTCTGATATTAAAAGTGAAGTCTCTGAAAAAGTCTTTTTAAGTTCACTTCTGTATAGATCCTTATCATTTTGCTCAAGTTCGACAGTATTTAAAGAAGATTCAGTTTGTTGTGTTAGGAATAATGGACCCTTCCACCATAAGTTACTCTGGAGAAGTTTGTCTGGATCTACACCTCGTGACACATGATCAGCAGGATTATCAGAAAAAGCCACATGTCCCCAATGACTGATATCAGAAAGATTCTGAATCGTAGCCACTAGGGCTGGGCGATATACCGTAATATCGTTATATATCGATATTTCTTTAAAACCGCGGTAACGATATTGAGATTTCAATCCTTCCGATATATCGCTTCAAACGGTATTTCATCCTATTTTCGGAATTACGGAGTTACGGAATTTCGAATCTACCTCTATCGGCGCAAAAGTTGTTTACTTTTGCAAATGTTCGCGCTGTAATCGGCACTTGCGTGATATTTCCGGTTTTGAGCCGGTGTCGCGCACACACCGGAATATGGGCGAACAGTCTACTTTTTGCGCTGGTGTCGTGCACATACCGGAATATGGGCGAACCGTCTACTTTTTGCGCTGGTGTCGCGCACATACCGGAATATGGGCGAACCGTCTACTTTTTGCGCTGGTGTCGCGCACATACCGGAATATGGGCGAACAATCTACTATTCTGATGTACCGCTTTATTTATCGGAGTTCGTTCGAGAATCGAAGTTGAAACACTCGTTCGAGGATCGGGCATTTCTTGTTGACTCCATATCGGTGGCTGACTGTTGTTTTCCTGTGAGCTTGTGTACAGTAATTGCTGCCGGAATGCAGAATTGATTGACATATTTTCAAGAATGTGAGCACAATTAATCGATAGTTTTTGTATGTTTGTTTTTCATTTATTAATAGCATTAATGAATAATTATATTAAATCACATATTATTTTACATTTTTTATTAATAACATTAATAATTTACATGTATGGTAATTCTATTATGTCATTTATTTTAAGCAGAAATTTTACTTAAAGCGGAAGTTTTTTCTTTTTTCATTGTGATTCACCTTAGTTTTAGAGTTTATTGGATACTAGTATTTTTACCCGTTTTGCGTACGGGTTTTTGAAAAAATCAAAAAAAGAAAAAAAAAATGAATTTTTTTTTAAATTAGGAAGGAAAATACTTTTCATTTTGAAAGATCGCGAAAACTCTATGGATGGTGTCTTTCTGCTTGGCAAAACATATTACCCATCCACAGCAGATGACAATATGATTATTGTATAAACATTCAAGTTTCGATTTCGCTGAGTTCGGTGAACAAAAACAAACGATGGATAGTTTCCTACGTTTTCTTTGAGGTTCTTCTGTACTGGACACTTGTAAAGATGCTCAAATTTTGTAATAACTTATTATATTTTAATAAAAATATGTCACACAGCCTAATTTACTATTATTGCAAATTGCTGAAAATTTTAAAAAAAAATCGGTAAATTAACTTAGGAGTTATGAATTTTTTTCCCTTTTAATGGTAAAGAATAAAAGGTTTTGTTTTTCTTCCTCCCCCCCCCATTTCGTTTGTATGTGCGTTGAATGTGTTTTTCGCACACTTAAACAACTGAAACTAGTTGATACTTTCACAAAACCCTTTTTATAAGTTTAAAAAAAAATCGAACAGTTTATCTTTTATAAAAGAATAAGGATAATTTTGATTTTGAATATCATGGCTCCTTTCTATTTCAAGAGTTCACTAATGCAAAAACATCCGCTCAATGTCAATCTTATTTTTTTATACCCCGTTTGCATTTCCATATTTTTTATTTATTTATTTATTTATTTTTTGCTTTTGCATTGCACATCTGAGGTTGATCTCTTTCAACAAAAGCCGTTTTTTAATATTTTTTTTCAAGTTTTTTTTTTCTTTACTGGAATACTTTCATTTTTGAAACTGGTTTCGAAAGTAAAAGCATCCTAGAAAAAAAATCTGTAAACAAAATCGAAAAAGTAAAAGATCATTATAGAGATTAATTCAACATTATTATTAAAAGAAGAAGAAAGAAAGAAACGGTAGTTAGCAAAACGTCCTGATTTGGGACTTTGTACTCTATTAAAGAAATTTCGTGTTTTCTTAAAATTATTTGATTATTCTAATGCTTTCATTTGTATTCTGACTAATAATATAATTATTTATTATAACAACGAAAAGAAGGTGTTCCTTACTGCCCAAAATTGCACAAATGCAATTTTTTTTTGTATTGTAATAAAAAAATTCTAAGTTTATAGGTAATTAAAGTATTTTCTTTCAGTATATCTAATGTCTATTTGTTGTCTTATATACATTTTCTTGTTTCATTTTGATGATTTATAATGTTTAACTTTCTAAGAGTTTTCAATAACACATATTTTAGATCAGATTTGCAGGTAAAAGGTTTGCATATTTCGAATCAATACATAAAAATTAAAATTTATGTTCCTTGGAATGTGTTAAGATATTGATATTTTTGTTTTTTCTTGATAATTAACATACACACGCACACACATATATATATATATATACTATTATGTGTTTGTAGTATTTTATACAGAGGACAGTTACATTTATGACCCTATAATGGAGTGACATATGAATTGAAATATATCGATATATCGAAAATTATCGATATTTGGTCACCGATATATCACGATTTTAAAATTATGATATCGCCCAGCCCTAGTAGCCACACGTGATGACACAAAGGTTTTTAAGTCACATGGCTGTTTTCGAATCCAACATAATACAATAGTACTATCTGAATAATAGTAAACAGATTCTTTAGGAACTTTTAAGGTTTTGGCAACCTTATTCATCAATTTGGCTAATAAAACTGCACCACAGAGCTCCAAGCGAGGAATAGTGATTGTTTTGATTGGTGCAACTCGACTTTTACTGCAAAGCAACTGAGAAATTTGCTCTCCTGAAGAATTTGAAGACACAGCATACAATGCCACACCGTAGGCTTTCTCCGAAGCATCTGAAAAGCCACAAATTTTAATTTGCACTGGATTATTTGTAAAAATGTATCTAACAGCACTTATATTATTGATGGCTCTTAATGATTCTAAAAACTGCAACCAATCATCAAGCTCAGCTGTAGGGAGATTTTCATCCCAATCAATTTGCAGTTTCCACAGTCTTTGTAGGAAAATTTTTGCTTTCGTCTCAACTGGTCCAAGTAGACCCAAGGGGTCGAAAATGCGAGCAATATTTGACAGCACACTTCTTTTAGTTACCTTGGTTTGCTCACTGAATGATACACTAAAAGTAAAAGTATCATCATTGGCATTCCAGCAAAGTCCTAGTGCCTTAGTTTCACTCATATTTTCAAAAGTGTAATTCTCATTTTTAAAGGCTGGCTCCATTAATTCTGGATGGTTACTAAACCATTTATGTAAGTTCATGCCACACGTATTTAATAGTTGAATAAGCTCAATTTGCAGTCTCTTAGCCGATTTTAGGTCAGCTGCTCCAGTCAGGACATCGTCCATGTAAAAGTCTGATTGTACCACACCAGAAGCATACGGAAATTGAGATTCACCATCTATACCAAGCTGTTTAAGGCAGCGCATGGCTAAATAAGGGGCACTAGTTGTGCCATATGTGACTGTACATAGTCTGTAATATTTCATCTCACCATTTACAGAATCTTTCCAAACTATGCGCTGTAAATCACGTTGACTTTTATCGATAAGTATCATGCGATACATCATTTTTACATCTGCTGTAAATGCATAGCGGTGTGTACGAAATCTAAGTATTATGCTAAACAAATCATCTTGAATGACACCTCCATTCAGCTGTATGGAATTTAGGGATTCTCCTGATGAAGTTGCATGTGAACCATTAAAGACAACTCTCAATTTTGTAGAACTTTTATCTGGGCGATAAACAGCATGATGAGGTAGATAATTCGCATGTATTGGCTCATCTGTTTTCTCTACTTCCTCCATATGGCCTAACTCTCTATACTCTGCCATAAATGCGCAATATAACTCTAAAAGATTTGGATTTTTGACTAGCCTATTCCAAAGTGAATTTAATCTATTTTCCGCAAATTGCTTTGATTCTCCCAAAAAACTAGGATCTTTTTTCAACGGCATTTGTACTATGAATTTGCCCGTTATATCTCTCTGATGTGTTTTTATAAAGTGGGTGTCGCATGCTAATTCTTCTGTATTTCTCAATGGTGTACTTTCTTCTACTCTTTCAATTTCCCAAAATTTTTTCATTTCGAAATTTAAATCTGTTTCAGTAATTAACCCACAATGTATTTGTTCTTGATTGTTACAATCGTAAACACTCCCACTTACTATGCAACCGAACACCGTATTTTGCAGTATTAATTTAGAATTTGGTAGCTTCATACGACCCACCTTTATCAATTCTAGAAATACTTCAGCTCCTAGCAAAAGATCTATTTTCCCTGGTCTATTAAATTCAGGATCAGCAAGAATAATAGACTCTGGAATTCCTAGCTCTGAAATATTAATATATTTCGAGGGCATAATTTGCGAAATCTTTGGTATGATAAGGAAATCTAACTCCCGACTATAATCTCCCGAATTATTACTGATCAAGGCAGTAGTTTTATTTTTTACCGCTACAGAGGATCCACTTAAACACGATACCGAAATATTACTTTTTTCTTTTCGAATTCCTAATCTTTCAACTAACTGCAATGTTAAAAAATTTCTCATTGAACCATTGTCCAATAAAGCACGCACCGGAACTTTATTTCCGAATTTATCTCTCATATAAACAATAGCAGTGAAAAGAAGAACTGTTTTAACATTATTCGATCTCACATTTGAAGTACCAGTGAAATTTTGAATTTGGTTATTTAACTCAAATGGTATGGCGTCAACATTTAATGTTGGTTTACTTTCATTCGTCGACAATGCATTTGGCACTTCCTTATCACTATAATTTTTTGTGTTTCCCACCGCATTGGAATTTCTCTCACGCCTATCAAAACAAAGAAGTATATTGTGGCGTTTATGGCATTTTGAACACGAGAATGTTGAGTTACATTTTTTGACGCAGTGGAATTCTGAAAGACAATTAAAGCACATATTGTTTTTTTTCACAAAATCTACTCTTTCCTGTACATTAAATTTTTGAAATTTGGGACATTTAAAAACACTGTGATTTTCCTGGTTACATACAACACATTTGCGCATATTTTTCTCATTTAAACTCGCAACCATGGATGTTACCTTTGAAAAGCTATGCTTTGTTTGGCTTTCGTTTTGAAAATTTCGCTTTGTATTTACTTGTTTGGACGCACTTAGTGTACGCGCGTGGTCTCTCAAGAATTCTAGCAATTCAGTTAAACTCGGTAAATTAACCCGCTTAAGATGTCTTTCCCACCACATTTTTGTATTTACATCTAATTTTTGAGCCAAAATATAAGCAAACATAGTAGTAGAAAACCCCTCAACTTTTTGTTCTAAAATCTCTAACGACCTAATACATTCATTTGTTATATCTATTAGATTTAATAATGCTGCAGGGGACTCATTCTGAATAACAGGAATATTTAAAAAACGTTTTAAATGCGCGTAAACTTGTTCTCTCGAATTTGAAAACCGTTCTTCCAAAAGCGACCATGCAACTTCATAATTAGAATCCACGATTGAAATAGATTGAATTATACGAAAGGCATCTCCTCTCAATGAAGACTTCAAATATTGTAATTTCATTGCCCCTGACAAATTAGAATTTTCATGTACAGTAGCCTTAAATATATCTTTGAAAGAAAGCCACTCATGCAAATTACCCGTAAATACAGGAAGAGTTAACTTTGGCAATTTAATGTTATCAGCCTTTGTGGCGTTTTCTAAATTAACAGTTTGCACTTTCATTTTTGATAACTTTTTTGTAAGTTCAAATTCCATTATTTCTAAAATTTCATTAATTTCTTCGTTTTCCTTAATAAAATCCTCAATTTCATCTTCTTTACTTATCTTATAAATAGACTCAAATAACTCAGAAAAGTTTTTCTCTAATTAATTCCGTTTCTCCTTTATGAGAATTAATTCATTTAATTCTAGCTCAGTATTCGATAATTTTTCTTTTAATTTTGTCAAGTTTGTTTTGAAAATTTTCTTTTTTGCTTTTAATTCTTTCTTACTCATTTTTAATGAATAAAAATTAAATGGGTGCACTTACTCCTCTTGGCTCTTTAAAAGATGACTTCTAACATCGAAGAAATAGCAAAACAGCACAAAATATTCACCAGTTATCCTTCAATCATTGACGTAGAACAACTCGCTGATTTTTCTCCGTAGAGACGGACCATATGAAGAATTCAATTGTTCGAAAGTTTATTTTATTAATATTTTACTCAACTCAAAATTAATTACTCATATCTGGTTTTAAACAGTTTATTCTGATGAGTAAACTCAACTCAGGTTCTTTCGAACATTAATAATTTAACAAAACACAACTCCAATAAAAACCGTAACATTTTTACACATATCCTCATAAAAAACATTCTAATCAAACTCAAAAACAAAAAGATATTGTTTCACACAGCTTAGGTAAAAGCTGAAGAAATAAAACAGATAATGTATTTATCACAAAAAATCGTTTGCACAGAAAACTTTTTACATTTTGAAATAATTAGGTATATCTTGGTTGCTAGGTGACAAAGTCAGTAGAAAATTAAATAGCCTTTTATCAAACACATAGTACTTCAAATACTTTAAAGTAGCCGAAAACTTTTGTGCGTCTCTGTAAATACTATCTGCTTTCAATTATATAGAAAGTAACTTTTAGTAAACCACAGCAACATATATCTATTTATTAAAATGTGAAATAGTTTAATATAATTAAAACGACCCCCAAACAATGTTTTCTTTCCATACCATTGTGTATGAGAATACTTTTTTATGGATCGGTGAATTAATAACATATATCCTTTGAACCACAGACTGTACAGAATGTATATGTAAGCGGCAGAATTACAGTAAAAAAACGGTAAAAAAAAAAAAAAATACTTTTGAATGTTTGGCATGATAGGGGAAAGCATCCCTTTTCCTCGCCACAAATAAACGATTTTAATGCAACTGAAAATTGTTGGATTTTTAAAATGCGTGTAAAAAGGATTTAATGAATTTAAGCATTAGCAACGAGAGAGTTTACTATCTTAAATGCATATATGTATATATATATATATATATATACCGGGTGTCCCAAAAAGGATTGATGGATTTTAAAATTCAATAACTTGCAAACGGTGACAGCTATTTAAAAAAAAAAAATTGCAGGAGGGTTATGTATAATGTCAGGAGTTTTTTTTACCGTAATTTTTTATTTTAGTTCGCATCTCAAACAATAGGTGACGCTGACGGCGATTGAAGGCCAGGTGATCAGTGCTGAGTGAAGCGTCAACCTAGCCTTCAATCGCCGTCAGCGCCACCTATTGTTTGAGATGCGAACTAAAATAAAAAATTACGGTAAAAAAAAAAAAAAAAAAAAAAAAAACTCCTGACATTATACATAACCCTCCTGCAAAAATTTTTTAAATAGCTGTCCCCGTTTGCAAGTTATTGAATTTTAAAATCCATCAGTCACTTTTGGGACACCCGGTATATGCTGCATTACATATATATTAGAGATGGGAAATATAGTTATTTTTGGTTAACAGGTTACATCGTTCCACACATTCACAGGTAACAGGTTTCAACAACCTGTTATTTTTGTAACATATAACTAATCGATGAGACTATGCTGTCAACAGACATTTTAATTAGAGGGCCGTTAATTAAGGTATCTTGAATAATTTTGATACATAAGTATAGACGCTGTTTTAGTTCAGATAAACATGCGCCTTTAAAATCAACATAGAGTTAAAATTTTAATTTTTGCAAGACAAAAACTTAATTAGTTGTGATACTTTACATTTCACGTATTATTATCGTTTTCTTGCACTAAAAATGCATTTTTCCTCGTTGAAAATTTATACGTATCATAACTCAGTAAATTTTGCCGTAGAACTTTTTTTTTTTTTTTTTTTTTTTTTTTTTTGATGATTTACTTGTTAAAACACATAAAAACTTTTTCTAAATAAAAGTTATAGAAAACTTACTGAACACTGTATAAAATGTGTAGTTTCTTAACAATTTAAAAAATAATTATTTTAATGTAAATTAATATTTATATGATGCAGAAGAAAGTTTGAAGCACTTTTGCAATTGTTACAATGACTCTAAAACTGACGGTTTAGAAATTAATTTTTTCTAAACGATCAGAAATATCCTCCATAAAAAGAACACCGTTTTAACAATGCGATTTGTTAAAAAAAAAAAAAAAAAAAAAAAAAAAAAAAGATCTTCATTTGTTAGCACCTTGATTTGAAGTTCGAATTTTGACATCCCCGAATCAATATCTGTCAACGCATATTCAAAGCTTATCCCACAAGAGCGCGAAACATTACTTGTATATTTTTAATCAAATGTCATTCATCCCACAAATTTCGTATGTGCAAGTACGTATTTAAAATCACCTCCCCAAAACTTGTGACAGGCCAAAAAATGACGTTGGTAGTATAAAATTGAAGCCCTATAAATTTCCGCGTCCGTCGGGACCGCCCCCCTTCGCCCTCCCCTCCCATTCCTTTTCGAATGGCTGTGTCCTCACCAGGCTATTTTTCTTCCTTTTTTTTCAGGAAAATACAATTACAAAACTAATGTTTTCCAGTTCATATTTTCTAATGACGCAATATTGACAAAATAATAATGATAAAAAAACAGTAATAAACATTTTATTAAATAAAAATCATAGCGCCAGAATACCCCCCCCCCTTCCTCAAATACCATGAGTACATAGTAATATCCCTTTTAAATATTCAAACTCAAAGAGCGCCACCGTTTTACCCATCTAACTACATCAACGAAAGATTATGTCCCGTGTCCGAGCGATAAAACAGCTTTCTATCAACAATTAAATCCGTAAATCTCTTTAATTCCATTTTTCAAACAGAGATTCCTTCCCATTAAAAATATGACCAAAGATGGCCGACATTACCTCCTTGCTTTTTGATAATCTGCAAGTGTCACTAACTTCACGTACTCTAGAATAAAAACACATTTTCCCCCCATTTCATTTTCAGTATTCTAACCAGTTTTCATTATTCTAGCTGTTTTTTGAATAAATGTTGTTTTCGTTATTCTAAAAACTGATTCTATTGCTTTAATCTTTGTAACTGTGAGCGTTATAAAAAATTCAAACAATAAAATATATTCTGTGAAGAATCGAAGCCAGATGTTTTTAAATATTCATAGAATAATCAACAACGAATAGCTTTTGAGAGATTTTATCACGTGAACTTTTGAGATAGCAAAAGGACAAGGTTTCCTATGATTGGCTTTCTTGATTAGACCAAAAAGATTTTTAATGTCTTGGACAATGCAAAAGGACAATGGTTCCTATGATTGACTTCCTTGATTAGACCAAAAGGATTTTTAATGTTTTGGAATCGTAGATCGACAGTGACGCGTCAAAAAGAAAGTTTCATAGGGTTTTTTTTTGTGCGTCGATTTTTTTTTCTCTCTCTGTCTCAAAAGCGTTTTAATGCAGTTGGGGATTTTTGTTTTCTGCAGTAATAGAAATTTTTTGCCTCAGAATTCAAATAGATTTATAAGTTGGAATTTTTTTTACATAACTAAACTTTTATTAATTTATAAATATGTATTCCTAAAATGATTTTCAGCCTTACTATTTGTTTCTTCATTTTAAAATGCTTATCATACGAGGCGTTCCAAAATTAACAGGGACTTTTCGGTAATCTGTTATTGAATAATAAGTTTTTGGTTAATATTACGAATATTTATCCTGTTATGTTAAATAATGCCCATCTCTAATATATATATTGCTTGTTGCGGTAGTTATTTAATTTATCACTGGAGAAATTTTCAGGTATAAAAAAATTCATATCGAGAAAAATTATTTTCATAGATTTAAGCGTATTCAAAAATAAAAGCCAGCTGTTTCCATAGCAACAAAATCGAATTGACAATGCTCAATTGGAATTTGGGCTTGAAACACTTTTAATTAATTTAAATTATGAATTCTGTTTTAAATCGCAAATTTCGATGGTTAAATTTGAATACAAAATACACATTAATATCGATATAACAAAAATATACTCAAAACAAACCAAAACTGCCAAAACTAATGTTATTTAAATTAATCTAAACAAGTTCAACATAAAAAATGTATTTGACATAAAAAAGTATTTTTGAAATTGCATTCCATTGACAATCCATAAAAAACTGCCAAATAACGTTTTTTTTTTTTTTTTTTTTTTTTTTTTTTTTTACGGAGGTTCTACCGAATTTTTTTTTTATAAACATACATATCCTCATGAGAAGATCATTGTGTAATTTTTTCAAAATTCTTGACATATGCCTTTCCTTGATAGATCTTAAAATCTGTTGTTCTGGAAACCTTTAATCTTAACAGCTATCTTATTTTTCTCTAAAACAATACCTTTCAATTATGATATGTATGGTAGGTTTTCAAGTGATTACTGGAGAAATCACTGTTTAACTGAATCAGTGGCGCAGCTAGAATTCGGTTCTGGAGGGGGGGGGGGGGGGTAAGAGTTTCTGATAAAGATATTTGCCGGTTATTTGAATCGTCGGTTAATAGAATCAATACTAATTAGAATATTCATTGAATAATAATTAAACTCAAAGAGTATCTGTGTGTCAGGAAATCATCATTCTATTAGCATAATACGTCTTAGAAAGGGATTTAACTCAAATAACCAATTTATACTTAACTAATCCATGTTATATACCCTTTCACAGTTTTAAGTTGAACTTTGGCCATTTAATTGAATTACTTTATTAAATGAAATCTGATTCAATAAAGCGGCAGATTCCGAAGTACGCCAGAAACGCTTAAATACTAAGTTCGGTTTTGATTCATGTAAGCGGCAATTATAGTGATCTCTCTTAGCTCTGGGAGGGGTTTTAACCCCAAAACCACCCCCTTTTCTGCGCCACTGAACTGAATGCAGGCGTGGAAGGAAACACTCATTGATTGAACCGTGAAATTTTAAAGTTGGTTTATAATCGGAGTTTTTTTTTTTTTTTTTTTTTTTTTTTTTTTTTTAAATACTGTTTATTTCTGTGTAATTTAACACAGAGTTCATAAAACTAACAATAAATCATTTTTGGGTGCGTTCGTAATTATGTAAGTACGTAGCACCTATAGTTGTCGTTCTGTCCGTCCGTCTGTCCGCATATAAAAACGCAAAAACTACCCAACCGAATCGTTTGAAATTTAAAATATATAATTATTACATAATTTTGTTGAGTCATTTCAAATTCAGTGAAATTCGGATGCATAGATCAATTACAGGGACAATCAAAAGTATTCCGTTACATTAAGGTCAACGAGGAAAAATGTTTCAAATGCATTTTAATGGTGTTACACTCATTCAAACATAATGAAATTGATATGCATCTATAAAGTACATATAATATGCATTTTGCATAATCTGTCGTGCAAAGGACATTTGTTATTGGTTTACAAATCCACACAAAAGTATTCCATTACATAATGGTATAGGGAGAACATTGTTTGGTGCGCGTTTTAATTGTAATTAACTATTTAATATTTTATGAGATTGATATACGTCGCTGAGGTATAATAAATGTTACTTCAGTAATATTTACAGGAACACAAAAAGGATTTCGACGACTACACTGATCCGAAATACTGTCTACTTTAATAGTAAGATCTGGATATTTTTCAATTTCATTGAAGTACGAACGCACCTCATTTACTACGCTTCACAGGCAATTTCAAACTTGTTTATTTTGTGGAGAGAAAACACGGTATGAATGTTTGCTCCTCATTTATCTTTTACAATGATTTTTCAGGTATTTTCCCACAAGATATGACTTGACAGACTGATTGCATTTTAATATACGAATCGAGTTTTAACTAATTTTGAAATTTCAGCCATGAATTCGATGAGGTGATTATCCGCATCCCGATCTAATATTAATTAGACGTGGGCCAACGGACTCGATTATGCATTGCTTTTTAATCTCTATAGTAGCAAGCACAATCAATTAAATTTGATTAAAAATTAATTGTGAATATTTTGACACTTCATTTTCACCCATTCGGTAGATCGCGAGATATTGTAAATTTTGTTAGTAATACATTCAGTGCAATTACCCGCAAAATTGAAAATTTTAAATGACTTAAAAATTTCATGAAACGCAATATCGTTCCTGTTTGCTCTGGAAAATTTCGAGCCCTGCATTTATGTATGCTTTTTAAGTGGTCCAAATTCTAGAAATCAACAACATAAAAACACATTTTCTGATTCATTTTTAATCATAAAGACATAACATTTGCAGACCGGTTTATTCAAGCAATTTTGAATCGAATGGCGTTTTTCATTTTTCGATTAATAAATTATTTATCGAGTCATAAATGATTACTGTAAATGGAACGACAAATTTTACGTCTTTCTCGCGCTGTCGCACCCAGAAATTTGTTTCAAAAGTCTACCTTTACCTGAAAATAGAAATACCATTCCATAACACAGTTTTTTGAATAAAAATGCCTACCAATTCCATGCGTTTCTGAACATAAATGAATTCGCAAATGTGTCAAAAAAGTCGCTCTTTTGGATTTACAAACAACGTTAGAGTACACGCTTAAAACGCTATAAAAATGATTTGTCCTCTTAATGTCTTAATATATTCATGTGAACATATATATTTCGGATTTAGATTTTACTTTTGTATATGGTCGCTTACACATTCACACATACATTAAAAATAAAAGGTACACTGTAAAAAAAAGGGTCGATCTACTAAAAAAATTTTAGTGACCCTTCGAATTACAAAATTTTTTTTTGTAATCTTACTCGGTTACAAGAAAATTTGTAAGAATTACTAGAAAAAAGCTAGTAATGAATAGAGTTAATAGTTTTATATTTTTAATAGCTATTACTAAAATTCACTTGGCGTGGCCGTGATAGCCTAGTGGTCATAGCACCGAACTCCAGGGTGAAAGGTCCCGGGTTCGATGTTTGACACCACCAAAGACGCACCGAGTGTATGCAGTGTAAGTACTCGTTAAATAAAGGGATTATGATAGTGATGGGCGATTTCGATTTTTTAAATCGATTTAATCGATATTATGGTCAACTCGATTTAATCGATACTATAAAATTTTAAATCGATTTCTCAGAAGATATTATTTTTATTTTGCTTCAAAAGTTGAAGATAAAGCAGTCGGATGTGCCAATCTCAAAAAGTCTTCTATCTCATACATGATAAAACTTCTAAATGCACTAACACATTGTCAATGTCAAATTTAAATTATTTATACCCATCATGAAGATTTAAAAAGTATAGGTTGAAGTATGAACATTTTAAAAGAAAGCATTGCGTTTTCCAAACAAATCGCTGAATTTCGGTCCACCCCCGCTAGATGTCTGTAACCGAAATGTATGCAATTCAAAGAGCATCACAGCGACACCTGTTGTGCAGTATACACTCAAGCCTAATAAGACAAGCGTAATAAGAATCTATTTATGGGAAAGTTTAACCAAATATGAAATTTGATTAAATTCCATGCATAATTTCTAAGATATCACTAATATCGTGAAAAATGCAGTATAGCAGAGCAGTATTATATAACTTACACAAAAAACTAATCAGGAACAACGTATGATAATATCTAAGAGATTATTAAGTTTGATGAAATTCCGTTCAGGAGCTCTTGAGATATGATCAATAAAATCTTGTAGATCCTGAAAAAGCGGTTGAATTCAGGGGTCAGCCCGAAGAGGAACATCTCCGCCCCGGAACTTTGAAATGTCTCACGAAAATATTGAAGCTTCATGTACAAGAGTCCCCCCCCCCCCTTCTCTGAAGTATAGAATGCCCCTTCAAGGAGATATAAAAATCCCTCCCAGTGAAAAATATCTGAATTCAACACTGCTAATAAAAGCAGCATAGCAACGCCTCCTGTATAGTTATTTACACTGAAACCTAATAAGCACCAAACTTATGAATGTGAAGCTTGATGAAATTTTCTGAATTAGTTTCTGAGATGCAATTATCGCAAAAATCAGGAAAAATGCAGCGTCACCTGCCGTTAGATTTAAATCAAAACTTAATCATCAACAATTTACGTTAATATCAAACCGAATCTGAAGTTTGGCAAAAATACGTGCATTAGTTCTTGAGGTATCTATCTTGCAGTAATCATGAAAAATACAACATAACAGCGCCACCTATAGAGCGATTTTTACCATAAGTAATCAGCACTAATTTATATGAAAGTCTAGCTGAATCTAAAGTTTCAAGAGGTTCCAAGCATTAGTTCTTGAGATAGAGCGCCCACAAAATTTTGTAAGAGACAAACAAATAGACAGACTGAAAGACAGACAATTTATAAAAACAGTAAAATGTGTTATATTTAACAATATATTCGAATTTTGTAAGCATTAGGTTATTATTAATTTTTTTTAATAACATCATACAAACAAAGAAAAAAAAAAGCAAAGTTTTTTTTTTTTTTTCTTTTTTTTAAAGAAATTAAGCAACATATAATGTCTAGAATTATATATGGGTGTGTAAACATGTTTAATAATCTACATAACCCTCTCTCCCCCCCCCCCCCCGTTTTTAAATAAGTTAATGGGAATTGTCTTTTTTTTTTGTAATTATCTTCTTCTTTATAGTTTTTCAAAATAATAATAATAATAATAATAATAATATATATAATAAAAAAAGGAAGTCTATCAAAATGCAAAAGATTCTCTCCTTTCCTCGCCCCCCCCCCTTCCCCCCACGAAGGACATCTTCTGCCCTTTGTACCTATATCCCTCGTGTTGATAATCGGCTGTCATAAAATAAACCAAACCTTTTCCCGTCTACCCTATTTAAATCCTCTATCTTCACAGTTTCCTTTTCCCCGCCGAAAATCTTGCCAGTCCTTTGAGTCAAAAACAGACGCAAAATCACTGACCAATCACATTACAAGGTGATAAAGCCTAGATGCAAAATCGCAAGACTATCTTGGATGCAAGTAGTAGATCGATCTTTTGTAGTAGATCGAATCAGTACAGAATCTTGTATAGTAGATCGATGTCGATGTCGATTTCGATGTCGATGTCGATTTCGATTTCGATGTCGATTTCGATGTCGATGTCAGAATCGATTTTATTTTGATTTACTAAAATTGAAATCGCATTTTGAAATCGATTTTTAGATACAAGTAGTGTTGTTACTTTTTTGATATGCTTGAAATCGATCTACGTTTCAGGTTGAATCGATCTTTCCCTTTCTATTGTTTTAATGGTAGCAGTAAAAATTTCAAACTCAAATATTAGGCGAACCGTTGATTTTAGAGGGGTAAGACTTAAGTATGTCAAGATATTCTAAGGTATGGTCAATCGAATAGTGATGACCATTATACCCTAGCAGCACATAGGGGGTGGGGGGCAGGGGGGGGGGCAATATTCAATACAGGTATGGGTGGGTCATGTGACATATCGTTGCAAAGGTCTTGGCCTGGGCTATCCATATCTGCATATCGCTTCATAATATAGTTCAATTTTCAGACTCCAGGGGGCATTTTTAAGCTTTTTTGGGGTTTTTTCCCTTACCCCACTTTGTAGTGTATCATTTTATAGATCTTGACTTGTAGACCTCAAATATCTTGAATTGATTGGTAGAACTGATGTAAAATTTCGTATAAGAAAGGATTACCAATTTTTTTTTCAAACCAGATATTTCTAAAAGTAAAAATTTCAAACTCAAATATTAGGCGAACCGTTGATTTTAGAGGGTTAAGACTTACGGATGTCAAGATATTCTAAGATATGGTCAATCGAATAGTGATGACCATTATACTCTAGCAGCACATAGGGGGTGGGGGGGCAGGGGGGGCAATATTCAATACAGGTATGGGTGGGTCATGTGACATATCGTTGCAAAGGTCTTGGCCTGGGCTATCCATATCTGCATATCGCTTCATAATATAGTTCAATTTTCAGACTCCAGGGGGCATTTTTAAGCTTTTTGGGGTTTTTTCCCTTCCCCCACTTTGTAGTGTATCATTTTATAGATCTTGACTTGTAGACCTCAAATATCTTGAATTGATTGGTAGAACTGATGTAAAATTTCGTATAAGAAAGGATTACCACTTTTTTTTCAAACCAGATATTTCTAAAAGTAAAAATATCAAACTCAAATATTAGGCGAACCGTTGGTTTTAGAGGGTTAAGACTTACGGATGTCAAGATATTCTAAGATATGGTCAATCGATTAGTGATGACCATTATACCCTAGCAGCACATAGGAGGTGGGGGGGCAGGGGGGGCAATATTCTATACAGGTATGGGTGGGTCATGTGACATATCGTTGCAAAGGTCTTGGCCTGGGCTATCCATATCTGTATATCTCTTTATAATACAGTTCAATTTTCAGACTCCAGTGGGCATTTTTAAGCCTTTTTTTTTACTTTTTCCCTTACCTCAATTTGTAGTGTATCATTTTAAAGGTCTTGACTTGTAGATTTCAAATATCTTGAATTGATTGGTAGAATTGATGTAAAATTTCGTATAAGAAAGGATTAAGGTTTTCTTTTCAAACCAGATTTTCCTAAAAGTAAAAATTTCAAACTTAAATATTAGGCGTACTATTGAAGACTTACGGATGTCAAGATATTCTAAGGTATGGCAATCGAATAATGTTGACCATTATACCTTAGTAACACATAGGGGTGAAGGACGGGGAGGGACAAAATTCAACACAGGCATGGGTTTACGGATTTTCTTCAAATTTTGGATATATTTTCATTCTAATAAGGTGGTTTTCTGATTTGTTCTGGGTATTCATTGGTTATGTAAAAGGATTTAGGGGCTACTCTTCTTAACCGTTTAAACGCCAATGTTCCCAAAAGGGAACATAGTATTATTTGCAATGCAAAACATATATTTTCCAATATAATTACGATGTTCTTATTTTTCCTATAAAATATAAGGTTGATTTTAACTTTTGAAAAAAAAATATGTTTAAGCATTTATCACCGGTATAAAGAGTATGCAAATTCCTTAATTTACATAAAAATATAATTTTTGTTTTTATCGTTTCTCTATATTACTCACATTTGACCACTAGGAATCTAAATGTTTTTGGAATTCGAGAAAATACTCAAGAAGAACATTTTTAAATTTGTATGCATAAATCAAAACATTTGAAGTTGTAATATGAGAAAAACAAAATTATTATTACATTGCGATATTAATTCGGCTTGTAAACAGTTAATTTAGGTAAATGGTTTTTTTGTGCAGAATTAACCGATTTGTGGCCGATGATAGGTTATGCGCTGCCCGACCATTGAAGGTACAGTTATCCATTAATCCGAACTTAGGTCGCTTCCAACTTCTTCGGATAATCGACGCTCCGCTGTATTTTTATTTCTTTGTTAACCAGAGAAAAGTATGTTGTTTCACTGTTAATTATTCTTATGAAAACAACATTTTTTTTTCTGTTAACTGCTGAAAATTTGGTAAAGGTTAAAAAAGAATAATATTTTATAAGCTGTAAATGAGATGAGGCGATATATATTTTAAACGAGAAAAAAAGTTTAGTCACATATTTTTTTAACCCTTTCCGGCATACTGTGCCCAGTCTGGGATACCTAATTTTAATTTCAAACTTGCAAACGGCACCAGTAATATTTTAGTTAAATTTTGCTTTTAGAATAAAAGCTTACATTAAGGAATTCAAAATATTTAAAAAAAATCGTTTGTGAATTCCGGTGTCAGTCGATAATTTCTCATTTTAGTACAGATTTTGCCCGTGCCGGAAAGGGTTAAGCAGAATTTCTGCTTTTAAATTGGTGGATAATTAATAATTAGCATGTGCTGATTGTGCAATTAAATCATCACAGCTATTTTGAAAGAAAATTTGCAATATTTGCGTTTCCCACACCATTATAGAAGGTCTTAAAAAGACTGAAAAAAATTTTTTTTTGAATAAATTTAGAGCTTTTAAAATTTTATTCATATGCGAATTTTTAAGAAGAATGACGTTTAAAGGAAGTAAGGCTCCATTTGTTTGGTTGAAGGAGTATGTAGAAAATACATGTGTTTCGGATTAAAAAATATATATATACAAATCATTTCTCCCTTTTATTTTTTTTTATCTAACCGAGATCTTTCTAAAAAAAAATAAAGTTAAATATAATATAAATTATTATTAAAATTGTATCTAAAAATAATAAAAGATAAATCCTTATTATTCGACTCTAAAAGCTGTAATAGCTTACTTCTGTGCCTCCCTAAATGGGAGTGAGGAGTATGAGGTGTTACGACTCTGCTGATTAGCCAAGTTTTAGAATTACTAATTTTGAGCTCATCTGTGTAAAATCTAAAAATATCGAAATATCGATTTTAGTATCGATTCTAGAATTTAGAAATCGATTCTTATTATAATCGATGTCACTTTATACGATGTCGATTTTAATCGATTCTCAAAATTCCCAGAATCGCCCATCACTAGATTATGAAAATCCTGTTGTAGCAGTTACCATGGGTAATAAAATCTGGACTTTCCTTCCCCTTTAGAAACATGTCAAAATAGAGCAGGTGGCAATGTTTGGTGCTGCCATCTATTGCGGCTTTGCCGAAAATCTTCCGCTCCAGAAGTCTGTCTTCTTACCCACTGAATGCAGCTCGAAGGCAGCTCCTTCCCTTCGGGCACACGTAATGGTTACTAAAAATAATTTTGGAGCTATTACTAAAATTTGTTTGGTGGCTTATATTAAAAAGTTTTAAGTTTGTTATACAAAAAATTCTTTTGTTCAGTTTACAAAAGAAATGTTTGTTTCACTTGCAAAAAAAAAAAAAAAAAAAAAAAAAAAAGAAAATGTTTGTAATGGTTATTAAAAAGTTCTGTGGAATACAAATTTACTAAAAAATTTTTAGTAACCTCTTGAATGTTTTTTTACAGTGTAGAACCCGTCGAATTTCGACGAAAGAAAATGTTTAAGAAGGAACTGCTGCATTAATTTATAATAAGTCTACAAAATTAATTGTAATAAAAAATGCATCTTATGCAATTTGGGTATCTAATGATTCATATGCTTGCATTTGTTTGTTTATAACAGCTTCATGTTTTATCGGAAATCATTCATTTGCATTTTTTCAAAATTTGAAAAAATGATTTTATAGACGGATTAATAAATTTTAATACTTTCAGCTATTTGATGCGAATTAAGAAAAAGCGGAGAAAATAAGTCATGCAACTATTTTTCAAAATACATTTTTGTAAAGAGAAAGTAAGTTTGTTATGAACTAAAAATCCCGCCCCCCATTTAATTGTTTAATAAAAATGAAATAAAACCAGAATTCACCAAGTTTTATAATCCTACGACATTCTTGACATAGTACGTATTTTAATTAATTTTTCCTTTACTTTTTATGAGAAAATGGCAACAAAAAGATACAGTAATCTGCTTTTATCCTTTTCCTTTTAATAGAAATGAAGTACTTCTGTGGATACAATTTCATAAACGGTGTTAAGGACTACAAAAATTAATATTTCAAAAATAAATTAAGGTAAAATTTCAAACAAACTGTCCTATGCGGCGGTGTAAAAATTAAAAACGTGCAATGTTTAGAAGTTTAAAAATTTGCAGTAGCAAAAATTGCAAAACCGAAATTGCTTTTCAAATTTTAAAGTTTTGCCATTCGCAAAATGACTTATGCGTTACGCACAGATATATATGGCGTTTATAATGTAGACAGATATCAAACGTCATAATGTGGCAGATTTTTATAAAATTAACTTTATATTTTCAGTTGTATTAGCGGTAAAAGCTCTATCTCCACTTGTCATTGGAAAAGATGTCAAATTTATCTTCAAAAACTTTGCTCAATTTTGGAGAGACTTGACGAGTGATTCTCAATTACGATGGGTAAGTCTTAATTGCTTTATTTTGTTTAAAACCTCATTTTATGTTGTGATATTTTTTATATTTTGCATTTTTCTTTATCACTGATTTCAAGAAATTTGATCATAAATTAACAAATTTTTTTCTGATTAAATAAAAGTACGGTTAGTATATAGTATACTTGATTAATGTATGTTTATACAATAGCATGATGTGCTTTCATAACGTAATGTGTTTTTAGAATACATTTAACACTTTCTGCAACTGAAATAAGAAAAAAAATTTAAGAAAGCACCATTTCTGGAAAAATTACAGTTTTTGTTGTTTTTAAATACCGTTGTGCTACTATAGTAGAAGTTCTATTTTCCAAAGTTTATGGAGAAAAAAAAAAAAAAAAAAAACAAAAAAAAACATGGATCGACACGGGATATCACACACTGTAAAAAAAAAAAGGGGTCGATCTACTAAAAAAACTTTAGTGATCCTTGTAATTACTAAAAAATTTTTAGTAATCTTAGTCGGTTACAAAAAAATCTGTAAGAATTACTAGAAAAAAGTTAGCAACGAATAGAATTAATAGTTTTATATTTTTAATAGCTCTTACTAAAACTCAGTTGGTGTGGCCTTGATAGCATAGTGGTTATAGTAACGGTCTCCAGGCTAAAAGGTCCCGGGTTCGAAACTGGACAGCGCCAAGTACGCCCCGAATGTATGTAGTGTAAGTGCTCTATAATAAAGGGGTTATGAATTTCCTGTTGGAGCTGCACCCCGAATGTATGTAGTGTCTCGTTAGTACCGGGATTATGAAAATCCTTTCGGAGCAGGTAGGAATGTTTGGTGCTGCCATCTATTGCGGTTTTGCCGAAAAGCTTCCGCTTCAGAAGTCTGGATGCAGCTCGAAGGAAGCTCTTTCCCTTCGGGCGCTCGTAATGGTTATTAAAAATAATTTTGGAGCTATTACTAAAATTTGCTTGGTGGCTCATACTAAGAATTTTAAAGTTAGTTATACAAAAAATTATTTTGTTCAGTTTACAAAAGAAATGCTTGTTTCACTTGCAAAAAAAAAGTTTGTAATGGTTACTAAAAAATTCTGTGGAATACAAATTTACTAAGAAATTTTTAGTAACCTCTTGATTTTTTTTTTTACAGTGCACGGCATCTTTATCTGACTTCATATTAAAAATTTTGCTATTATTGTTTAAATGTCTTTAAGGGGGCTCAGGGGTTGAAAACTTTTCAAAAAATCGATTTTTTATGATTTAGTTTGGTTATTCGATTAATTCTTAACTCAATGCAAAAAACCGCATAAAAATATTTGCATTTTTAGCGGAGTTATAAGCATTTATGTATCAACACTTTCATAGCCGCACCCATATAATTTCAACTTTAAATCGCGTTTTCTCAAAACTTGATTTTTGACGACTAACACCAAAATTTGAAAAAAGCTATTTGATGGAATGGCTTATTTTTATTTTATTTATTTATTTTTTTTTTTTTGCATGCATATAATATTATTATCTAGAGAATGAATTAAGGATATAACTATCACTTAAAAAAATTATTAAAAAATCTCTCAAATTTGAAAATTTAAAAAACCGCTTAAAAATACAACTTTTTTTTCATTAAATATACTCAAAATATTAAACTATCTAAAATATATTAATTCATTCTCTAGATAATGATATTATATGCATGAAAAAAAAGCAATTCTATCAAATAGTTTTTTTTTAAATTTTGGTGTTAGTCGTGAAAAATCAAGTTTTGAAAAAACGCGACTTACACTGGAAAAAAAAGGGTCGATCTATTAAAAAAATTTTAGTGATCCTTGAAATTACTAAAAAAGTTTTAGTAATCTTACTCGGTTACAAGGAATCTGTAAGAATTACTAGAAAAAAGCTAGTAACGAATAGAGTTAATAGTTTTACATTTTTAACAGCTATTACTAAAACTCACTTGGTGTGGCCGTGATAGCCTAGTGGTCATAGCACCGAACTCCAGGCTGAAAGTACCTGGGTTCGATGCTGGCCACCACCAAATGTGCGCCGAATGTATGTAATGTAAGTACTTGTTAAATAAAGGGAATATGAAAATCCTGTCGTAGCAGTTACCATGGGTAATGATCTCTGAACTTTCCCTCCCCTTTAGAAACATGTCAAAATAGAGCAGGTAGCAATGTTTGGTGCTGCCATCTATTGCGGTTTTGCCGAAAATCTTCCGTTTGAGAAGTCTGTCTTTTATCCACTGGATGCAGCTCGAAGGAGGCTGCTTCCCCTTGGGCGCACGTAATGGTTACTAAAAATAATTTTGGAGCTATTACTAAAATTTGCTTGGTGGCTCATACTAAAAAGTTTTAAGTTAATTATACAAAAAATTCTTTTGTTCAGTTTACAAAAGAAATGTTTGTTTCACTTGCAAAAAAAAGTTTGTAATGGTTACTAAAAAATTCTGTGGAATACAAATTTACTAAGAAATTTTTAGTAACCTATTGAATTTTTTTTTTTACAGTGTAAGGGTGTATTTGAAAAAACGCTTTTCCACCTTAACGGCTCGAAATTTTCTGATACAATTTCAGACACATTTTTAAAAGTAGAAACATGAAACTTGCTGATGGGATTTTTGAAGAGACGTATAAGGTGCCGTGTGATGTCATTTTATGCTCAATTTATTAGAATTTCATTTATAAACAATTATGTTCTCAGTTTGACACTTTTTGTCTTTCACATATCTCCCGCTTCGAAAAAATCGGTTCAAAATATCGTTTTTGGATTGCTTTTTTTTGCAATATTTTCTGCATTTATCAAAGAATCGACAATCACGGCACCTTGTGTACTTTTTAAATAAGACAATTTGTCCGTTTGATGAATTTCAGACCAAAAAGGAATTTAAAAATAAATCGGAAAATAAGTCGTTTGAATCGATGCGGCTATGAAAGTGTTGATACATAGATGCTTATAACTCCGTTAAAAATGCAAATATTTTTATGCGGTTTTTTGCATTGAGTTCAAAAGTAATTGAATAATCAAACTAAATCATAAAAAAATTGATTTTTTGAAAAGTTTTCAACTTCTGAGCCCTCTTAAGTGTATCACAACGCCCCATTGCGGCGAAATGTTGTATTTTTAATTGTTGTAATTTTTTCAGAAAATATCAAGCGCATCATTTGAACTATCTGTAGTTCAAATTTGATCCCATTTGGACCAATAGAACACATTATAGAACCCTCTAAAGCATAGGTTCCCAACCTTTTATGGACCACTGCCCCCCTTAGAAGAAATAAAATTTTCCAAAGCCCCTCTCTTTCATAATAGTTAATTATACCAATTAAAGTATTCTTGCATGTTATCTAAAAATTTTTTGTCTATTTATAAGATTTCTATGTAGTTTGCTCATATCTTTCCATTTCCCAATAATAACTTTATTTGTTTTAGAAACAAAAATATTTTAAACAGTACTCTATTTCAAGATGTATATAAAATAAAGGGGCACTTTAGAAACAAACAGTGAAAGAACATTTTGATTAAGATTATTTTTATAAGCAATTTTATGAAAATGCAGGAAATCCCTTAAGACGCTTGGATTGTTAAGGAACACAAAGTAAAAATTAGAATTAAAACGACTATCAAATGTAATGAAAAGTTTTTCAGTAAACATTTTAAAAATAAACGCAAAATAAAATTAAATAAACTTTCTAAAAAGGTGCATTTAATACGTTGAAGAAGTCATATGTCTAAAAGATGTTATTACCTATAAAAACATAGTTTTAAAAGCTGAAAACTTTAAATATTATATCCGAGCGTTTTCGATCAGAAATTCATCATCCTCAGGGCAGTTTTGTTTATGTACTGAAATGCCTTTTCGTACTCTAATGTAACTCGAATGTAAACAAACTACCCCTAGAATTATCAAGTTTTGATTAAAAGCACCCGGTGTATAATATTTGAAGTTTTAACTTTCTAAAAATTGTGCTTTTATGTGTAACATCTTTTAGATTTGTGACTTTTAATGTTTTACAATAATGTATTAAATGTTTCACAAATAATAATGTGAATTAATAGAAAATCAAAAAGGAATAAAAAAAATTAATGACATAAATATAAAATCGATAAGAAATAAAAAATATTATTGAGATGGTTGAGGCTGATGGAATTTTGACAATTTGTTGAAGTCAGGTTCCAATTTTGCTAACAGCAGTCGTAAATCACCACGTTCAGTGACGTGCAGTCTATTTCTTTTCTTAGCCAATAAATTAGATACCGAATTGAACACACGCTCAGCCAAATAAGATGACGGAAAAAATAAAAAAAATGTATACTTTTGATCACAACTCTAGATAGAGAGCTGGTATAGACTTCTGAAGCCAGATCTCTCGGTCTTGACTTCCAAATTTTACTTTCAGTTCTTCATTAGTTGCGAGATCTGTGAGTTCTTCTTCTACATTTGATGATTCTGCTGTATCTGCATTTGCCGAAGTTTGTAAAACCCAAATCGGTTATATTCATGTTTAAAATGTCAATAAAATAATCGCTCAATAAAATCGGTATGAAGAGCATTCAAATGTCGGCAGTAAGTTAGTAAATCTTCCTGATTTGCAGAGACCGCTGCTAATGTAGAAAAATGGCTGTATTAACTTCTATTCATGATTTCGCTTGAACATAACAAGTTTACTCACAAAAGCAGCGATGACATTTTTTTATTTTAATTAAATTTAATTCATCACCTTGCAATTACAAATTGATTTCATTGAATATTTTAAACAGGTCTGTCAAATAAGCAATGTCATTTTTGAGTATTATCAGGTTTTTGCGCAGTTTTTCATCTCTGTTTTCAAGAAAGTCCAGTATTGATTCAAATTCATAAAAAAAAAAAAAATGATTCAGACAAATACCTTTAGTGAGCCAACGAACTTCTGTGTGCAAGAACAAGCGATTGTAATCTTCATCATTTTCACTACAAAGTTGACCAAATAATCTGTCATGCAAAGAATTGCTTCTAATCTTATTCACTGCTGTAATAACGTAATAAATAGATGTATGCATACATTTATTCAGTTTTTTGGCAACCAAATTTTGACAATGAATAACACAATGTACAGCGAGTACGTTTGGTACAACTTCTTTCAAATGCGCTATTAAACCCCTATGACGCCCCGTCATTGCTGGAGCACCAGCCGTTGCTGCTGACAAATTATAATGATCAGGAACTTCTTTCTCTTGATGAAACATGTTCAGGCTGTTAAATATATATCAATTTCCAAATTTTTAGCAAATAATAAATCTTGACAATTTTTTTCTTCTTTTATAAATCGAACATTTTTATAAGAGTAGAATTTAATCTATTCTTCTTTTTACCTAATTAGTACACATATGAATTTTTATAACGATATATGACGGTGTTTTGTGATGAAGAACAGTTATTATTACCTCTTTGACTACCGGCAAGATTAATTACTCGTCAATTGTGTACGGATTTCTTGCTTTTGCGATTAACAATGCAATATTATATGAAGCTCGTAGTCCGTCATCTTCTTGTTCATAAAACAACTCAAAACATTTTTATACAGTTCGCTGTTTTAAATATCTCTTTTCCAGGCCTTGGAAACATGATAAATCCTTGCCCTTTTTATCAGCATGCATTTTATTCTAATGTTCTTGTAATCTAGAAGGCTTCATGGCTTCATTTAAAAAAACTTTTTGACAAATTAAACACACACACACATTTAATGATTGGTTTGTCGGAGAATGCGTAAATCCATATTTTAAATATTCAATACTATACTGCTGTCATTTCTTCTTTGATTCAGACATTTTGAAATATAAAATTTGCCACACTTTAAGTTTAAATAGATTAACTTTGCAAAATATTCATAGTTAAGTATAAAAAAATATAGGCTATTATGACTTTTATAGTTTTCATCCAGAATAAAAGAGTTTATTGAATAGATTCAAACTGTAGTTTCCTTTCGAAATTTCTGCCCAGGTATAAGTCGACATATTCTTACTTTTTTCGAAATACCGGTTTTTAAAAATTAACTCTAGTTATTAATTTTTAATGAACTTAATTTAGCAAATTCTGCATTAATGATAGGGATAAAATTTTGATCAATGCATTTGTATTGTTACTAAATTAGAAATTACAAATGTTAAATTACATTTTTGTTTAATCCAACGCGACAAAAACAAATTATTCGTCGCTGCGAAAATAAAGTAATACAGCTTGGAGAGCATAAGCTTCTGCGATCCTAATTCCTAATAGCATCCAAGTGATCACAAGAAGGGCAAAGAAAGAGTCGCCAAGATTGTTTCGAATGGAAAGTTCTCCTACAGCCTGTGACAGGTGAAAGCAGATCACAGCTCTAGGGTCGTTTTCATGGATTTTCATGTAAAGCTACATTTAAGATTTTTATCATGTGTCCGGGCAACACAAGGGAGACGGGGCAACTAGTTTCATGATATTGATTTCTTAAATAGGTAAATACGTCATGACTGCCCCCCCTTGACTGTCTCACCGCCCCCCTTGGAAGGCTCCAGCGCTCACTGGGGGGCGGTATCGCCCCCGTTGGGAACCTATGCTCTAAAGTGATCAACTTATTTTTTGTAGCCTCCGCATGGTTGTGTGCGTTGCCAATTGTTTCACGAGTATTGTATGCGCTATATTTCATTGTACTGAAAATCTTACGGTGGATTTTGTATTTTTATTGACCAGTTTTATTTTTTAAATATTATTTAACTATTTGGAAAATAGTTGTTCTCGGTAGAGAATTGGGAAATCTAAAGTATAACTGAATCCTTTAATTGGTGGAATTCAGCAACATATTTTATTTTTTTCGTTTTCTGATTGGTCCAAGTTTAATGTCCAAAAGTGGAAAAGTTCTGTTTTTTATTTTATTTGTTTCCTGATTGGTTAAAGATTAGTATCCAAAAATAGAATACTTCTGTTGCCACGATGACAAAAAGAGTAATAAAAACTAAAAAAAAAAAAAAAAAAAAAAAAAAAAAAAAAAATTAAAAACAAATTGTGATAAAGATTTAAAACAAATTTCATTAAAAAGTACCTTTTTTTCACTACCCAATGGTGTAAAAATTTAAAATGTGCGATAAATAGAAGTTTAAATATATGTAGTTCCGAAAATTCTAAAACTGAAATTTCATTTAAAAATTTTTTTGTGATAGGTCCAGGAATATTAATGTTTAATTCATGTCGAACGTAATACACTATATTGCCATTGATTATTGGACACTTGCGATTTTAGACATTTTGTTAAATATCTAGAAAAATACATGAGGAATCATCTCGAAACTCTTAGTGTATAAATATAATAGTATAAGTCATACACCTCGGTGAAGATTTTTTCCCGAAACTCCATAGGAGACAGTCAACAAATTGAAAAAGAATGAATATCTTTTGAATAACCCTGTCAAAACTAATGTAGCAAAAGCGCTCAAACTCTAGATTATGATTGAATGCCTTATTGTAATTAGCCTTGTTCATTTTTATGCAAATAGCATGCATACTCGCAGAGTAATTAAGGTTTTTATAAAAATGGTCCCAAATTTTTCCAAGTTTTTTCCTTATAATTTTCAGAGTTCTTAATATAAAATAATATTTTTTTTCAGAAAATATGACAAACAACATTTCACACAGTACCCTGTAATCAGAATTAAAAAATAATGAAAATTGTATACAAAACGAGTTGGTTTACTAAATAATTTTTTACTGCGCATGCGTCAACGATATCAAAATTTCATTTGCATATTATGTTAGCTAAATGTATAGAGCAACTTTTGTGTAAGTCACAAAATCATAACTTGAAAATTCTGAAAATAATCGTCAATTGAACAAGTTGAAAATCGGTTATTCTCAAAATGAAGCAAAAACAAGAGGGGTTGTATCTATATATTCATTGATTAGTGTCAATATAGAATACACAATATGGGATGTACTACTACATTTGGATAAAATCCCTCATTTTTTTGCTTCATTTTGGAAACAACGGATTTTGTCCTTTTTCTATAGACGATTACTTTCAGAATTTTCAAGCTATGATTTTGAGACTTTTACAAAAGTTGCTCTATATATTTAGCTAACATAATATGCAAATGAAATTTTGATATCTTTGACGCATGCGCAATAAAAAATTATTTAGTAAACCTACTCATTTTTCATACAATTTTTATTATTTTTTAATTCTGATTACAATGTACTGTGTGCAATGTTGTTTGTCATATTTTCTGAAAAAAATATTATTTTATATTAAGAACTCTGAAAATTATAAGGGAAAAACTTGGAAAAATTAATGACTATTTTTATAAAAACCTTAACTACTCTGCGAGTATGCATGCTATTTGCATAAAAATGAACACAGTGTATTACAATAAGACATTCAATCATAATCTAGAGTTTGAGCGGTTTTGCTACATTAGTTTTGACAGGGTTATTCAAAAAATATTCATTCTTTTTTAACTTGTTGACGGTCCCCTCTAGAGTTTCGGTAAAAAATTTTCACGGAGATGTATGACGTATACTATTATATTTATATGCTAAGAGTTTCGAGATGATTTCTCATGTATTTTTCTAGATATTTAATAAAATGTCTAAAATCGCAAGTGTCCAATAATTAATGGCAATATAGTGTATGAAGCGTTCAGAATTCAGTCTGATTAAATCCATCCAATAAAAATGCACATTATAAACAGTTAAAGTTCTCTATCTATAAAGTAATGTTTTTTTTAATCATTGGTTAAGGAATATTAATATTTAATGCACGGCGCACGTAATATATGACTCGTTATAATCATCCTAAAAATGATGTTTAATATTTTATTAATTTTAATATAGAATTTATTTATAATTGTCCAGGAGCCCACCTCACAAAAAAATAAATCATCGAGCACAAGAGCAAATCCTTTATTTTATGGAAGAGTAGAAATAGAGGAATAGAGTAAAAGTAGAGAAGAGTAGAATGATCTATGTCTGCCGGAAGCGAAGTGGTGCATAAGCCAAAAATTGATACCACTAGTGGTTGACTCGTAGATTTAACAATGTGTTTGCCGTACAATCAAAAGTATGAAAACATGGAAAATTGAGTGCAGGAAAACACAATGTTAATCCTACGAGTCAACCAGTAGTGATATTAACTTTTGGCTTCTGCAACACTTCACTTCCGGCAGACATGGATTATTAGATTCCTCTATTGCTATTCTACCATAAAATAAAGGATTTTTTCTTGTGCTCGATGACTTTGTGTTTTGTGCTGTCGGCTCTTGGACTATAAGTATTTAAAATTTTAGTCTATGAAAATATCATTTTTCAAATAATTGATGTAATTTGTTAAATTACAATTTTGTTATTATTATATTTTTATGGGGTGCGCGGACGGACGTTGCAACAACTGGGAACCAGAAAATTTACACATGCGCATCAGTAATCACTTAGATCTCACTTTTCGTCCGTGTGAAAATCGAAATTGATCATAACACCGTTTTAAGAAACTTTTAATTTAGCTATTCAAAAATAAATGCTTGATTTGTTGACTCCGTTGAAGGAGGATATCAAAAGATCAATTATTATGATCGATCTTGATTTTTAAACGGATGAAAGGCAAAAGATGGACGATTAATAATGCGCATGCGCGAATTTTGTAATTCCCAGTTATTCATCGAACGACCTCCTATTTTTTATTCTCACTACTAGAATGCAAATACTTTTTATAGCATCACAAAATTTCCTTTTTTTATTTATTACTATAAAGCGAATTAAATGTTTTAGGTTCATTACTTCGCCACCTAGCGCCGAAATTTGAAATTTTAATTTTTGTAATTTTTTAAAATGTCAAGCGCATCAATTGAATTATCTGTAGTTAAGCTTCTAGAGTCCTCTGAAGTGGCCAACTTACTTTTTGATCACTCTCTTACACCCTCATTCGGATTTTTGAGTACAGATTGTTGAGTCCATAATTTTTAGTATAAAATAAAAAATGTGTTTTTTTTTAATCTACTTATGAATTTTTTGAAGCATCGAATTCTCTTAAGTTGGTTTTAAAAGAAAGCAAAGACTTTTCATTATATTTTTAATGAAACAGAGTACTAAACTCTTAAAAGTTTTTCTGTGAAATTGCAGAGAATCTACAGGTAATCCGCTATCTTAAGTCTTATGTAAAATAACAGACTAGAAAAACCGAGTTCTTATTAAATAACAAATAATATATTCGTAAATTTATAAAAGATTCTGTATATTAACATCGTTAAAAATACACAAGACTGTGTAAAGTTATTTTAAATGATAATAATTTAATTTAGCTTTGAAACTTAACGAATCATTCAATTTTCAGTGACCTCAAAGAATTTAAACTTTTCGAGAACTGCTGTATCACATAATTTGTTCCTGTCCGTCCTGACTGTCGGAAAAATCGTCATTAATACCGAGGAGATGATTTTTCCCTTTCTAAATTATTCAATATTAAAAACTAAATTTTCTTCTTTAATATGTCTAGTAAAATTGCAAAATAATTATAAAATTGTGTATTTTGAATTACAAGTTTTAACAAAAATAAGAATATCTTTAAGTAAAGACATGAAAATCTCGCCAGGGAATTAGATATAAGATAAGTGAAATGTCTGTAAAATGATGAAACTGAGAATTTCAATCAAATGCATTTAACCGAGAACTAGTGTGAATTCTCACTTTCTTTCTATGTTTTTACGTAATTTTTTTTATCGGTATATGATTAATATGATTTTAAAATTTTGAAAATGATCCGATTTTAGATAGGACCCGAAAAAGGCGTGATCCACTTAGCAACAGCAGCCATTGTGAATGCATTATGGGATTTGTGGGCAAGAATGGAAGGAAAGCCTTTGTGGAAGCTGTTGGTGGATATGGTAAGTTCATATTCCATTTTTCAAAAACTGACTAGTTTAACATTTAAGAATGGTTTTAAGTAAATTTAGAAACCATGTCCAGTGATGTTACTTAATCACTGATCAATAGTTTAAGGGGAAAAAAATCAAATGATGCCAATTTGTTTCATGCCTTTTGCAGAATTTTTAATCTTTTATCACCAGTTTTTCAAAACAGAAAATTTTGTCGAATTGAATTAGAAAAAAAAAAAAAAAATGCTCAGATTAAACATGCAAAATTTAAAATAAAAAATTACTGGTGAGAATGATATATCATGATTAGAATATGGATGTCTGTATGTGGTACGGAAATCATGATTGATAAAACATGTTACTCGTATGATATACGGGCAAATCAGGGAAGCAGTTAATTCGTTAGATGTTGCTTTTAATATTGACAATATTTTAATATTTGCTACTGCGAGATGCTGAGCAGTTAATTTCAACTATAGACATTAGAGCACTTTTTTTTGAACAATTGATTATTTACCATTTAAGAAAGTGTTTGAAATAAATTTAGAGTTAATGTTCAATTATGTTACTGAATTCAGTAGTTATTGCTATTAATATTGGGCTATATTTAAATTTTTGCTATTGCAGAATGCCCAGCAATTGATTTCAACCACAAACATCTTTGCACTTTTTAATGATGACTGTTTAGCATTTAAGAAATTGTTTGAAGTAAATTTAGAAATAATGTCCAGTTAAGTTACTTAATTCATTAGTCATTAATTAACATTGAGAATATTTTAAAGTTTACGACGTAATGTGTAGGATGTGAAAAAACTGATTTCAGCTAAAGACATCACTGTATTTTTACTTTCTTCTATCTTTAGAAGAAGGAAGTAATAGATTCATGAAAATTTTCCAATTCCGGTTTTCGACAGATTTACACGTTTTAGGGGTCAGAAAAAAAAAAAATGTTTTTACAAAATGTTTGTCTATGAATCTGTGACTATGTCTGTCTCTGATATAATTTTGAGGTCTGTTTAACTGAAGAACTAATGCGTGGAAATTTTAAATGAATGTAAAAATGTAAAATGGGAAATGTAAAAATTTATATTCAGATAGCCCCTGATATAAATTGATGTTGATTAGTTTTTGGTGTAAATCACTAAAGAGGTAGTGCTGCTATGCTGCATTCTTTACTATTTACGCTACAGCTTATCTCAATAACTAAAGCACAGATTTCATCAAACTTCAGATTCAGTTTGCCCTTTACATGAATTGATATAGTCCAGATTTTGGTGTAAATCTCTCAACAGGTGGCACTGTTATGTTGCATTTTTCACGATTTCCGCAATAGCTCTATCTCAAGGATCAATGCATGGATTTTCATCAAAATTTATAGTCAGTGAATCCGTGATATGAACTAGTTTTGTTTACGTTTTGGTGTCGATCGTCCATCAGGTGGTGCTGCTGTACTGATTTATTTTCCGATTCCTTCAACAGCTCTATCACAAGAACTAATATACGAATTTTCATCAAATTTCAAATTAAGGGATAGCTTGTTAAATATTATTGTTGTTTATATTTTAATATAAATTGCCCAACAGGTGGTGCTTTTATGTTGCATTTTTACTGATATCCGCAATAGTTCTGTTTTAAGAGCTAATGCAGGGAATTTCATGCTTTTAGAATTCTCACAATGAGAATAGATAGTCAGTTAATTTTCGCACTGTGGTCGCGAATTTTGAAGTATTAACATGCATGAGGTAGAAGAAAGTTTTGGGATTGCCACGCCCAACTAGTTTAATAATAACTGAATTTTATCATTTATGAAGTTGTCTGAAGTAAATTTAGAAATACTGCTCGATTATGTTGCTTAATTATTTATTGTTATTAATATTAACAATGTTTAATTTTTTTCAATTGTAAAATGTTGTGCAATTGACTTGAAATATACATATTATTACATAAAAAAAATAAATATATAGCACTTATAAAATTGACTGAAATCATTTTAGAAATTATGTACATTGATGTTACTTACTTCTTTGTTAATGTTAATGCTGTTCAAAATATTTTTATTTTTTCCTATTGTAGGATGCCGAACAACTCATTTCAACTATAGACTTCCGTTATGTGTAAGTTATACGTTATTAAATTATATTTTTAATTAAATATACATTTTTATACCTTAAATTTGATAAATTTCTCTTTAAAATTTGTCCGGTGATGACTCTTTATTTCTTTTATCAACCATTTGAAAAATGGTTGTTTTTCTCGATCGATATAGAGGTATCTGAGACATATCTGAATCCTTGTGATGTCCACATTTTATTCTTTTTTTCATTGGTACAGGAATATTATTGTTTAATCCAATGTTTAATATTGTTCCAGAAATCGAACAAAGAGTCATTTTCCTGCATTGAGTCTTTATTATTATGTCAAAAATGTACCTTAAAATGCTTAAATAATATAAGAAGTTCAAAGGGTATAAAGTCCCTTTAATACCGAAAACTAATTATCTTATGGTAAAAGGATCATACCAATCAAATTATCACCAGACAAATTTGACAAGTTTATAAATAAAGCATTACACAAAAGAAACATTTGCATACTTAATAGACTTTGACATTAATGTCGTCATCGCCTACTTTCTTCTGATATCTAATTTAGAAATGTATTTATAATCTTATCTAAAAGTGTTTCATTATTTTAATAAACATACTTAATTCAAAAATAAATCTGAGCTATGCAGTAATATTTCTAGAACAAATACGAAAAGATAACAAGATAAGATAGTAATTACATTTTGCTACACTTTGTTCTCTGTTTAGTGCCGTCTTAATCAGAAATATGCTGAAGTTTAAGGATTCTAAAAGCTTGTATTCTTCAAGTAGCTTATGTAAGGAGCTTAAAACTAACAAAGAATGAATTAATACATTCATGTCCCGTTTTAGGAAATATAAGCTCCTGTAATTAATTTTAAAGTTTGTGTCGTAACCTTAGTCATTATAGTAATTACATTTCATATTTAAAATTCAACTTTAATTAAATTTAGTAATTTTAGATTTTTAAGATCTGTTAAGATCTGATTTTTAAGAGGCTGTCAAAAAATGAAAACTTTTGATGTATGTGTGTAGGAAAGAAGCGAAAGAACTTAAGAGTGTTCTTAAATAAAACAAGTTGGAAATTGCACGTGAAGGTGCAAATGAGGTGGTTCGTACGACAACGAAGTTTTAAAAATATTCAGATCTTGATGATACAGTAGAGCGTACTTCGGATACAGTATAGTAGTCGAAATCTTTGTGTTTCTGTAAATATGCAGGAAGTAATTTTTATTACACCTCAGCAACGTATATCTTATTCATAAAATATGAAATAGTTGAATATAATTAAAACACACCCCAAACAATGTTTCCCCGTATAGCATTATGTAGTGGAATACTTTTGTGTGGCCCTGTAATTTAATAATAAAAATTCTTTGCATCACAGATTGTACAGAATGCATATTTTAGTATATACTTCATAGATTCATGCCAATTCTATTATGTTCGAATGAGTTAACATCATTAAAATGCATTTGAAACTTTTTTCCCATTGACGTAATGTAATGGAATACTTTTGATTGTACCTGTAAATGATCTATGCATCCGACTTTCATAACATTTGAAATGACTCGACAAAATTACGTAATAATTATATGTTTTAAATTTCAAACGATTAAAATGCATTTAAAACTTTTTCCCCTATTGACCGTAATGTAACGGAATCCTTTTGAATGTCCCTGTAATTGATCTATACATCCGACCGTCATACATTTAAAATGACTCGATAAAATTACGCAATAATTATATGTTTTAAATTTCAAACGATTAAAATGCATTTGAAACTTTTTTCCCCATTGATCGTAATGTAATGGAATACTTTTGATCGTCCTTGTAATTGATCTATCCATCCGACTTTCATAAAATTTGAAATGACTCGACAAAATTACGTAATAATTATATGTTTTAAATTTCAAACGATTAAAATGCATTTGAAACTTTTTTCCCCATTGACCGTATTGTAACGGAATCCTTTTGATTGTCCCTGTAATTGATATATCTATCCAATTTTCATAAAATTTGAAATGACAAAATTTTATAATTATGTATTTTAAATTTCAAACTATTCGGTTGAGTAGTTTTTGCGTTGTTATATGCGGACAGACAGACGGACAGACTGACGGACTGAGCGACAACAATAGGTGCTACGTATTTACATAATTACGAATGCACCTAAAAAGGCAACTTTGTGACATAAATTTTAATTCATTTTTGTTCGGAAATGCATGAAACTAGCAGGTGTTGTCATTCAGAAACTATCTTATCGCACTCATTTTTCTGTTTTTATGCAAACGCAATAAATATTTCAGAACAAGCCTACAAAAATGATATTTTGAACCGCATTTTCGAACGAAAGCAGTCAACGAATGGTAGAAAATAGCGTGATCAAGTGATCAAAATAGCTTATAACTCGCTAGGTAATTTAGTTATCATAAAATGGAAAACTGAGTTCGATTCGAAAGTGCTTACATAGCCAGACCGTACAATTTTATATCTTTCCATTAAAAAATGAATTTATTAATGTGTCAAAACGTTTTTGCGCTTGAGAACACCCTTAAATTAATGGTAAAAAATAAACATGACAGGGATTTCTCTAACTGCTATAACAATAGCCACCCATTATGTATGAATTTTTATACTATGAAGCGTTAAGAATTATTCATTGTAATTTTCCCATCAGAAATGTTACATTGCATATTTCAGGTGGGGAATTCGCCAAGGTAAAAGCTAAAAGTACAAAATATCTAGAACTTCGAAATTTCCAACATAACAACAAAAAATCCCTTTCCCCGCGACTTGAGTTTTCTCCTCAAACAAGAGAAATTTTCTACGAGTTACCATCACTGAAACTAAATAAACATACATTTTTATACCTTGTATTTCATAAATTTCTCTTTAAAATTTGTTCGATGATGATTCTTTAATTCTTTTATTAAACATCTGAAAAGTATGATTATTTTCTCGATCAAGAATAGAGGTGTCTGAGACATATCTGAATCACTGTGATATTCGCATTTTATTTTTTTTGAATGGTCCAAGAATATTATTGTTTAATCCAATGATTAATCATGCCCGAGAAATCGAACAAAGAATAATTTTCCTTCATTGAGTCTTTAATAGTATGTCAAAAGTGTAACTTAAAATGATTAAATAAAATAAAAAGTTCAAAGAATATGGAGTCCATTTAATACCGAAAACTAATTACCTTATGGTGAAATGATCAAGTCAACCAAATTGTTCACCAGACAAATTTGGACAATTTTATAAATGAAGCATTACACAAAGAAGTATTTTCTTGCTTAATAGACTTTGACATTAATGTCTTTATAGCCTATTTTCGCCTGATATCAAATTTAGAAACGTACTTATAATCTTATCTAAAAGTGTTTTATTCTTTTAATAAACATACTTAATTCAAAACTAATCTGAACTCTGCAGTAATATTTCTGGAACAAATATGCAAGATAAAAGACAGTAATTACATTTTGCTACACTGTGTTCTCTGGTCAGTACAGTTTTTAATCAGAAATATGTTGAAGTTTTAAGGATTCTAAAAGCATGTATTCATCAGAAGCTTCTGTAAGAAGCTTAAGACTAACAAAGAATGAATTAATTCCTTCATGTCCCTGTCTGGGAAATATAAGCTCCTGTTATTAATTTTAAAGTTTGTGTCGTAACCTTATTCATTATAGTAATTACATTTCACATTTAAAATTCAACCTTAATTAAGATAAGTAAATTTAGATTTTTAAGGTATGTGGCTGACGAAAAATTATTATTTTTTAAATATGTGGGAAGGAAAGAAAAAAATGAACGTAATGGTAAAGAATAAACATGACTGAGATTTATTTGTGATAAATATAAATTTTGAAATTATCGTCTGTTGTATGGTTTTGAAAATCTGAATTGTTATGCGGTCTAAATTGTTTTAATAAAATCAATAAGATAAACAAAATAAATGAAAATACGAAATCCGAAATAAGTGAAATGAAAATAATTAAACAATTAAAAAAATCATTTATAATATATTTTTATTACATGTAAATAAGGTACCCTGGGGTAATAACGCCACGTTAAGGTTCTGCCAATTTTCACGTCTTAGTTTTAGATTGTATTTTTCAAACAAATATAGGTTCTGATACAGCAACTCATTGACTATCTATATAAAATAAAATAATTTAACAGATATGTATTCATAAAATGTAATGGCGTTTTATCTTGACCCATGCTATTTGGCGTTATTACCCACCTATATGGGTAATAACGCCATGCAAACAAAACTATGAAATAAGATGGAATAATTGCATGTAGATAGCCCAATTCTAAAAATACAAACTCTACAAACTTAGAAATTGACAAATTGCATTCTAAGCTATTGAAAATATTCAATTTTTGTGAAAGTGTAAGAAATATAAAGGTGTGGTGTGAGAGGGGGGGGGGGGTGAAGCAAATGAATATCAGACAGTGAGTTTCTTTTTGCTTAAAAAGGACCGTTTAAATAGAAATATGAGAAACATTGCACAGTTTTAACTGTGTTTATTTGAATCAGTATTTAGGATGTAGCTCGGCCACTGTAGACAATCAACCGGAGTATTAATGTCAAGGATTGGCGTTATTACCCCGGTATAGTTATTGCGCAGTACATTTTAAATTACAAATTATCTCGAGAAGATATCCAAAATCTTCAACAACATTTTAAAAGTACATGAAATGCACTACAAATTTATGTAATTATCAAAGTATTTCCGGATAAAAAGATAGTCTTCACATATACAAAACGTATCTCGCAAATTTTAGATCAAGCGTTAATTTTAGTTGTTTGTAAAAACAATAAGACCTAAAAATGAAACAAATTAACTTGAAGCTGTTTTTTGCGATTTATATGACTCAAAACCCTTTTGCGCAGAGCACATGGGTGTCATTTACCTGATTATTTCATAATTATGCAAAATATAAGCACTTGGCGTTATTACCCCGCCTGGCGTTATTACCCCAGGGTACCTTATGTTTTTTTTAATGTTATGTAAATATAATATACGTATTAAAATTTTAACTTCAGTTAATTTAATAAGTTTAGATTTTCAAGAGGCTACATCAGTCACACGAAAAGGCACGCTCATTAATTATAATCCTACGGAAGAAAATTTTAACAATATCTCCTTTGCATTTCAGTATTTTCAAACAATTCTTTTTGCATTAGCTGACTAAAATGAATCTATATAAAAACATTTTTTTTCCTAGGCTTTGTTTACAGATATTTTTAACTAGGACACTTTCATTTTCGGAACCGGTTTTGAAAATTTTTGTAGTAACCTTAGTCATTATAGTTATTACATTTCATATATAAAATTTTCCCTTAATTAAGTTTAAAAAATTTATATTTTTAAGGTACACTGTAAAAAAAAAAAGGGTCGATCTACTAAAAAAACTTTAGTAATCCTTGTAATTACTAAAAAATGTTTAGTAATCTTAGTCGGTTACTAGAAAATCTGTAAGAATTACTAGAAAAAAGTTAGCAACGAATAGAATTAATAGTTTTATATTTTTAATAGCTATTACTAAAGCTCACTTGGCGTGGCCTCGATAGCATAGTGGTTATAATAACGGACTCCAGGCTGAAAGGTCCCGGGTTCAATACTGGACAGCGCCAAGTACGCCCCGAATGTATGTAGTGTAAGTGCTCTATAATAAAGGGGTTATGAATTTCCTGTTGGAGCTGGTCGCAATGTTTGGTGCTGCCATCTATTGCATTTTTGCCGAAAATCTATCGTTTCAGAAGTCTGGATGCAGCTCGAAGGAAGCTCCTGCCCTTCGGACGCACGTAATTGTTATTAAAAATAATTTAGGAGCTATTACTAAAATTTGCTTGGTGGCTCATGTTAAAAAAATTTAAGTTAGTTATACAAAATTTTCTTTTGTTCAGTTTACAAAAGAAATGCTTGTTTCACTTGCAAAAAAAAAGTTTTAAATGGTTACTAAAAAATTCTGTGGAATACAAATTTACTAAAAAATTTTTAGTAACCTCTTGAATTTTTTTTTACAGTGTATATGGCTGTCGAAAAATGAAATTTTTTGAAGTATGTGTGTATAGTATAGAAAAGAAAGAAATTAGTGGTAAAGAATAACCATGACTGGGATTTATTTGTGATAATATAAATTTTGAAATTATCGTCTGCTGCATGGTGTTGAAAATCTGAATTGTTATACGTTTTAAAAAATATGAAGTCCTAATTGGTTTAATAAACTCAATAAGGTCAATAATAAATTTTAGATCGTGAAATCATCAATGTCTTTCTTTTCGCGAAAATTACGCCTCGTGAAAATATGTGCTTTTTGCAGTAATGGCCACTAACTAAACATACATTTTGATACCTCGAATTTGATAAATTTCTGTTTAAAATTTGTCGGGGATGAAGCTTTTATTTATTTATTTATTTCTTTTATTAACCATTTGAAAATGGTTGTTTTCTCGGTCGACAATGCAGATATCTGAGACATATCCGATCCTTATGGTGTTCGCATTTTATTTTTTTTCTGATTGGTCCAGGAACATTAATGTTTAATCCAGTGCTTAATCTTGTCCGAGAAATCGGCCAATTTCTAGATAGAAATATTTTCCTTCATTGAGTCTTTATTACTGTATGAAAAATTTACCTTAAAATGCTTAAATAAAATAAGAAGTTCAAATGATATGAAGTTCCTTTAATACCGAAAACTAATTATCTTATGATGAAAGGATCAAGTGAACAAAATTATCACCAGACAAATTTGGACAATTTTATAAATAAAGCATTACACAAAGAAGCATTTTCATACTTAATAGACTCTGACATTAATGTCGCCATCGCCTAATTTCTCCTGATATATAATTTAGAAATAATCTTAGCTAAAAGTGTTTAATTATTTTAATAAACATACACAATTCAAAACTACTCTGAACTTTGCAGTAGTTTTTCTGGAACAAATATGCAAAAGATAACAAGATAAGATAGTAATTACATTTTTCTACACTGTGTTCTCTGGTAAGTACAGCCTTAATCAGAAATATGCTGAAGTTTAAGGCTTGTATTCTTCAAAAGTTTCTGTAAGGAGATTAAAACTAACAAAGAATGAATTAATTCATTCATATCTCATTTTGGGAATAATAAGCTCCTGTAATTAATTTTAAACTTTCAGTCATAACCTTAGTCATTATAGTAATTACGATTCATATTTAAAATTCACCCTTAATTAAGTTTAGTAAATTTAAATTTTTAAGGTAATGGCTGCCGAAAAACGAAATTTTTTTACATATGTGTGTAGGAGAGAAATAAAATAGAGCTTAAAGTAATGGTAAAGAATAAATATGGCTGGGATTTATTTGTGATAATATAAATTTTGAAATTATTGTCTGCTGAACGGTCTTGAAAATCTGAATTGTTATACGGATTAAAAAAATATAAAGTCCAAATTGTTTTAATAAATTATAAGGTCAATAATAAATTTAAACTCCTGAAATCTTCAATGTCATCCTTTTTGCGAAAATTACGCCTCGTGAAAATATGCGCTTTTTGCAGTAATGGCCACTAACTAAACATACACTTTGATACCTTGAATTTGATAAATTTCTGTTTAAAATTTATCGGGGATGACTCTTTTATTTATTTCTTTATTTCTTTTATTAACCATTTAAAATAGTTGCTTTCTCGGTCGAGAATGTACATATCTGAGACATATCGGATCCTTGTGGTGTCCGCATTTTATTCTTTTTCTGATTGGCCCAGGAATATTAATGTTAAATCCAATGTTTAATCTTGCCCGAGAAATCGAACAATTTCTTGATAGAATCATTTTCCTTCATTGAGTCTTCATTATTATGTCAAAAATGTACCTTAAAATACTTAAATGGTACTTAAAGGGTACCGAGTCCCTTTAATACAGAAACTAATTATGTTATGGCGAAAGGATCAAGTCAACGAAATTGTCACCAGACAAATTCGACAATTTTATAAATAAAGCATTACACAAAGAAGTGTTTTCATATTAACACTAGAACTACCGGTGTTTCATATATACCTAGTTTTACCGCATCCATCAAATTGACGGATTTTTGATCAAGGCTTTCATGCATTTATTTTACATGCATTTCCAATACGGACGCATTTTAGCAAATAAATAAAAAATGAAACGCGTATATTTTCAGAAAAAAAATATATAAATCATGGAGTATGTAATTATAGATAGAATCATGATTAATTTAATAAATAAAAGATGTTTTCATTATTCCGCAAAATCGTTTGCACAGATGACACTTAAACATTTTAAAAGAATTGTAGTATGGATATTTTTTTTTGTAAAGTGGCAACAAAGTAATTGTAAACAAATAAAATTAATTGTTAAATTTTTTATATAAATGAAAAATTAAAAGAACTGCGCGAAGTTGTTGCCTCGATTCAAGCTCTTTATAAATGTACTAAAGCAAAGTTGGCCGATTCAGAAACGACGAATAGACTTTAACCATTTCTTACTTTATCATTTGGATCTAAAGTAATGTTACGTTCTTATTTGTGGGCTGAAAAAGGTTTAGGGAACGGGACTTTAGACTTTGTTGCACGTATTAAAGAAAAACACAAGCCACCAGACCAGATATCGCGAATAATCATGAATAAATTTGAATACTGCAGTAATTTAACTTATAAGAATTGGTGCGTACCGATTCCCCCATTAATTGAATTCTGGAAAAATGGAAGCATAAATTGCTCAAGGAAAAAATTTCTTCTGCAGTTAGCTTTTTACTGTTACAATTCATAAATCCCAAGGTTTAACATTAGATGAAGCAGTTGTAGATATTGAGGATCTATAGACACCAGTTGGCTTAAAAACGTACGTAACGTTGTCGAGAGTGAAAATCCTTCAAAATTAAGCATTCAATAGAAATTTTGCTTACGAAAAACTCTACAATATAAAAAATTCTCATACGCTAACATGTATAAAAACGAAGAAATTAAAATAAAATGTTTTACAGTTAAAAATTGATAGTATCAACGAAAGCAGATTTCAAATGTTTTTGCAGAAAATAGGATTTTGAAGAAGTAACTTTCTTCAAGCTCTCTTCAAATATATTATTCTAAAATAGCGATCAAAGATTATATGATGTTAATTACAAAGATTGGAAACATGCATATTTCAAACAACTTTAAAAAACACCAGTGGCTACTGGAAATTGTAAAAACATCTTTAAAAGAGCTTTTAGTTGAAAATTTAAAAATATTTTGTAAAAGTTTGCTTCGAAAATATCTTATTATGCAAGTCTTAGATCATAAATAAAAAATTAAAATGCGCCAAAACATAAAATAATGTTTTTACTTAATAAAGATGCAAAAAAAAAAAAAAAAAAATATATATATATATATATATATATATATATATAAAATATTGTTACATTCAAATATCTGTTTTATAAAATAATGCTTCGCGAATCCAAACAAAGCATGGCTTTTGCTAGTGTAAATAAAAGAATATAATTTAACAAAACAATATTTAATATAACAATTCATTAATGATAAATATAAAGAAACTAAACAAAAACTGTTTCTGTTTGTATTTACAGTATAGCACATTTGATATGCACGAAATAATTATATGTCAGATATTTTACAAGTGTCTCTTATCTTAGATGAACACTTTCCACAAAGATATTTGACTTAGTTAATGTAAATAATATATATATATATATAATTTAACAAAGATAACATTTAATTTATTAATTCATTAATTATTAATAAAAAACAACCAGTTTCTATTTGCATTTATAATATAGCACATTTGATATGAATGAAATAATTATGAGGCACATATTTTACAAGTAACATGTTATTTTAGAAGAACACTTACCACAAACATATTTGTTGCATACATTGCAAGTATAAATCGCTTTGTTTTTGTTCCATAATTGAATTTGGCAAAATTTGCGATCATAAGGAATATTTTGTGAATTTTCTAGAGCACAATCCATTGATTTCCGTTCTTGTTTTTGGGAGGAGGCTTCTTTTCTGCAGCACCCATATTCACTGGAGAATTCTTCGGATAATTGAAATAAAAAATTTTTTTAGTTATATTTTTATTACAAGTCTCTTTATATAAAATCCACGCATTGATTGCTACCAAGTCCAAAATATTGTAAAATACCTGCAATGGCCATCTACGTGACCCTGCTTTTACGCTATATTTGAGGGCCATTTGGTCAACTACGTCTACTCCAAACTTGGTCTCATTGTAAAATGACACAGTTACAGCATTTTGTTTTCGATTAGAAGTAATTTTTACAGATTTATGTTTTGAGCTAAGAAGTAGTGCTGTTTTACGAGGTTTACTTTTGTAAACTGTTAAAATAGTATCATTTGATTTGTAGAGTTTTGTGGAGAAAAAAGCCATGTTATCTTTTCTAACTTTAGCTGTTTTTGGCAATTCTCTTTTATTTGCTCGTATAGTTCCAAGAAGAGTTTTTTTTTTTTTTTTTTTTTTTTTTTTTTTGGCCAGTAGCTTCTTTGCGAGCGAAATACTTGTAAAAAAATTATCCGTTGTTATATTCCTCCCGAAATTTACGTAGTGTTTTACAAGATTCAAAACTACAAATTCATTCAAAGGTACTCTTGATGGTCTAAGTTCCTCTTTGCCTAATTAGGAAAAGCCATTTATAAGATATTTATTTCGCACGTCTACAGCTAACCAAAATTTAACTCTGAATTTGTGTTTTGGGCATATATTGCAGAAATCTGCATCTTGCCTTTGTGGGAAACAATTGTTCATCTACGCTTATTTTCTGATCTGGTTTTTAACAAGCTTGGCTGTTATCAATAAAGGACCTCCAAATTTCGGAAGCTAATCCAAATTTGTCAATTTGTAAGCGAACACTGCTCTCACTTTTTTTGTCAAAACGAATAAATCTCATAATTTCTAAAAGTCTATTTCTACTTACAGTTTTGCGAAAGAAAAGAGGTCCCCATTTTTCTGACCACAAATAGGATAATTTCAAATTTCTCGCTTCATAGAATCCTCGAGTATATAGAATAGCTAAAAATGCATACAATTCTTCAATAGTAATTTTCCAATCGTCCTTCAGTAAAACATTTCTGGCCTCCAGCTCAGTGCAAGTTTTTATGTGCTTCATCATTCGATTATCAATTATAAGTCTAAATGCACTGCTAACATTACCAAGCATAATGTTTCGTTTCGCATAACCAGTTGGACCTGAAGTATCCTTGAATATAGTGTGTGATGGGAGTCTACAAACTCAACCATTCCTTATTTCTTCCCATTCAGTACCGTCGAAAGCATTTTTTTCCTGTCTTTTTTCAGTTTCTGTTTGGCTGTCCGATAGTGCAGCCAACGGACAGCCTTACTAAAACCTTAATAATATGAACTTATTTGCAATAGCTTTCTGCGTTTATGGCTCTTTTGGGGAATTTCATCTTCACTCCTTGAATCTTCACTTTCATATGCTTTTTCTTCACTTTCTTCAATATCTCGTACTTCAATTTCATCTCCAGAATTTTCACGGTCATTATTATTACTTGAATTAGTTTTCGAACAGTCTTCATTTGTACTAGTGAGTTCTTTGTATTCTCCGAATAATTTTTTTTTAATCCTCGAAATCGCTTCATTTTTCACTACGAAAAATAAATGAGACAAAATGTGACAAAATGATTTACAAAAAATAAATGTTATTTTTTTATATAAAAATATATTCATACTTTTTTCCGAGATTGGACTTTACTCAGATTACATTATTCATACACTGTAAAAAAAAAAGTGTCGATCTACTAAAAAAACTTTAGTGATCCTTGTAATTACTAAAAAATTTTTAGTAATCTTAGTCGGTTACTAGAAAATCTGTAAGAATTACTAGAAAAAAGTTAGCAACGAATAGAGTTAATATTTTTATATTTTTAATAGCTATTACTAAAACTCATTTGGTGTGGCCTTGATAGCATAGTGGTTATAGTAATGGACTCCAGGCTGAAATGTCCCGGGTTCGAAACTGGCCGCTGCCAAATACACCCCGAATGTATGCAGCGTAAGTACTCGCTAATAAAGGGATTATGAATATCCTGACGGAGCAGTAGCAATGTTTGGTGCTGCCATCTACTGCGCTTTTGCCGAAAATCTTCCGCTCCAGAAGTCTGGATGCAGGTCGAAGGAAGCTCCTGCCTTTCGAGCCCACGTAATGGTTATTAAAAATAATTTTGTAGCTATTACTAAAATTTGCTTGGTGGCTCATACTAAAAATTTTTAAGTTAGTCATACAAAAAATTCTTTTGTTCAGTTTAAAAAAGAAATGCTTGTTTCGCTTGCAAAAAAAAAAAAAAGTTTGTAATGGTTACTAAAAAACTCTGTGGAATACAAATTTACTAAAAATTTTTTAGTAACCTCTTGAATTTTTTTTACAGTGTAGACTGCACTATTCACTAAGAACGTTATCACATTAGAAGTACAATTGATAATGATTGCGTCCAAATTACATTTACCAGTTACTGATACATTTGATATGAAGCCTGGAACGGACTGCGCATGGGCAAAAAGGGCTAGTCCATGTGAAAAATAGGAAAGTCGGCATTACTTCGAGATGAGTTTGTTAATTGCCAAAGCCGTCAATTTGACAGGTCTTGGTATAAATAGGTATAGGTCATACTGATTACGGAAATTAAAATGGATGAGAGGAAATTGAATAGGAATATTTAAATATTCTTATGTTTCATCAAAAGTCGTATCATAAAAATTTGGAACTCGCCATAAATTATATAAAATTTTTAAGCATGAAATTTGAAAACCGTCAAAACGACGGTCTTGGTCGTTCTAGAATTAATAGATTTTGATATTAATGTCTTCATCGCCTATTATCTCCTGATATCTAATTTAGAAAACGTATTTATAGTATTATCTAAAAGTGTTTCATTATTTTAATAAACATATTTAATTCAAGACTAATCTGAACTCTGCAGTAATATTTCTGGAACAAATACGATAAGATAACAAGATAAGATAGTAATTACATTTCGCTACGCTGTGTTCTCTGGTTAGTACTGTTCTTAATCAGAAATATGCTGAAGTTTAAGGATTCTAAAACCTTGTATTCATCAGACGCTTACACAAGGAGCTTAAAACTAACAAAGAATAAATTAATTCATTCATGTCCCGTTTTGGGAAATATAAGCTCCTATAATTAATTTTAAAGTTTGTGTCGTAACCTTAGTCATTATAGTAATTACATTTCATATTTAAAATTCAACCTTAATTAAGTTCAGAAAATTTAGATTTTTAAGGTATATGCTGTCGAAAAACGAAATTTTTTGAAGTATGTGTGTAGAAAAGAAAAGAAAGAACTTAAATTAATGAAAAGAATATAAATATGACTGGATCTGTTTGTGATAAATATAAATATACATTTTTAAATTATCATCTGCTGCGCGGTTTTGAAAATCTGAATTGTTATGTAGTTTTAAAAATTTGTATTAATGAAATCAATAAGATGCACAAAATAAATGAAAATGTGAAATCTAAAATTGAAGTGAAAATAATTAAATAATAAAAAAATCATTTATAATATATTTTTATTGCATGTAAATATAATGTTGTTTCAGATTATATATAAATAAAATAAACATATTAAAATTTAACCTCAGTTAATTATAGTAAGTTTAGATTTACAAGAGGCTACACCTGTCGCCACAAAAAGCATGCTCACTAAATGCTTATCCTACGCAAGAAATTATTAAAGATATCTCGTTTGCATTTCAATATTTTTAACCAATTCTTTTTGCATTGGCTGACTAAAATAAATCTGTATAAAAAGCTTTTTTTTCTTTTTTTGGGGGGGGACATGGGGGGGGGGGGTTGTTTACAGGTATTTTTTAATAGGACACTTTCATTTTCCTATCCGGTTTTCAAAATTTGTGTCGTAACATTTTCATTATAGTAATTGTATTTCATATTTAAAATTCAACCTTAATTAAGTTTAGTAAATTTAGATTTTTAATGTATATGGCTGCCGAAAAATGAATTTTTTTTAAATATGTGTGTAGGTCAGAAAAGAAAGAATTTAAATTAATGGTAAAGAATAAACATGACAAGGATTTCTCTAACTGCTATAACAATGGCCACCATATATATGACTTTTTATACTATGAAGAGTTAAGAATTATGCACAGTCATTTTTTCATCAGAAATGTTACATTGCGTTTTTAAGGAAGGAGAAGGATGGAATTTGCCAAAGCAAAAGATAAAAGTACAAATTTCTAAAATTTCGAAATTTCCACAAAACAGCAAAATATCCCTTTCTCCGCAGACTTGAGTTTTCTCTTCAAACGAAAGAAATTTCCTACGAGTTACCATCATTGCCCTAACTAAATATACTTTTTGCTACCGTGAATTTGATAAATTTCTTTTTAAAATTTGTCCGGTGATGACTCTTTATTTCTTTTATTGACCATTTGAAAAATGTCTATTTTCTCTGTCCAGAATAGAGGCATCTGAGACATAGCTGAAACGTTGTGGTTCCGCATTTTATTCTTTTTATAATTGGTTCAGGAATTTTATTGTTTAATCCAATGTTTAATCTCGCCCGAGAAATCGAACAATATCTTGATAGAATTATTTTCCATCATTGACTCTTTTTTATTATGTCAAATATGCATCTTAAACTGCTTAAATAAAATAAGAAGTTCACAGAGTATGGAGCCCCTTTAATACCGAAAACTAATTATTTTATGGTGAAAGGATCAAGTCAACCAAATTGTCACCTGACAAATTTGGACAGTTTTATAAATAAAGCATTACACAAAAGAAGCATTTGCATACTTAATAGACTTTGACGTCGCCATCGCGAATTTTCTCATGATATCTACTTTAGAAATGTATTTATAATCTTATCTAAAAGTGTTTCATTATTTTAATAAACATACATAATTCAAAGCTAATCTGAACTTTGCAATAATATTTCTGGGACAAATACGCAAAGATAACAAGATAAGACAGTAATTACATTTTGCTACACTGTGTTCTCTGGTCAGCACAGTTCTTAATCAGAAATATGCTGAAGTATAATGATTTTAAAAGCTTGCATTCTTCAGAAGATTAATGAAGCTTAAAATTAACAAAGAATGAATTAATTCATTCATGTTCCGTTTTGGGAAACATAAGCTTCTGTAATTAATTTTAAAATTTGTGTCGGCAACCTTAGTCATCGTAGTAATTACATTTCATATTTAAAATTCAACCTTAATTAAGTTTAGTAAATTTAGATTTTTTTGGTATATGGCTGTCGAAAAAAGAATTTTTTTTGAAATATGTGGGAAGGAAAGAAAAGAAAGAACTCAATGGTAAAGAATAAACATGACTAACAAGGAAGGTCTCCATACGGGCATACTCAGAAAAATCTGAAAAAAAAAAATACAGAATGTTCTTCTCATGAGGATATATACGTTTATAAAAAAAATTTCAGCGGAACCTCCGTACCCTGCCTGTAAAAAAATAATGAAAATCTCGTTATTTGGCGATTTATCATCGCTTGGCGATAAAAAGTATTTTTTTTTTTATGTACAATGCATTTTAAAGAAAAAAAGTTTCATGTTCAACGTGTTTAGATAAATTAAATATTTTTGGTTTTGTCAGTTCTAGTTTGTTTTAAGTATAATTTCGTTATTTTCATATTTATATGTATTTATATTAAAATTTAACTATCAAAATTTGAGATTTAAAACGAAATTCAAATTTAAATGAATCAAAATTGTTTCAAGTTCAAAGTCCAGTTGAGTATTGTCAATTCGATTTTGTTGCTATGGAAACATCTCGCTTTTATTTTTGAATACGCTTAAATGTATGAAAATAATTTTACTGAAAAAGAATTTTCTATATATGAAAATATTTTTTGCAGAGTTAAATTAAATAACTACAGCAACAAATATTATGCATATATGCAATTTAAAATTTTTATAAATGTATATAATACATTAAACACTCTCATTGTTTATGTTTAAATTCATTAAATACCTTTTACACGTATTCTAAAACTCCAAACGTTTTCAGTTGCGTTAAAATAGTTTGCTTTTGGCGGGGAAAAGTGCTGCTCGACAAATCCTGTGGCCCTTTCGTCTTTTCACGCCAAATATTCGAAAGTATTTTATTTTTTGACATGTTTTCTACTGCAATTCCGCCGCTAATTTCAATGATTCTTTAGTACATATACATGAGTAGTTTAATTAGTTTCTTTTTCAAAAAAATCTGAGTATGCCTAGTATGGTGACCTTCCTTGTGAGATTTATTTGTGATAAATGTACATTTTGAAATTATCGTCTGCTGCATAGTTTTGAAAATCTGAATTGTTATGCGATCGAAATTGTTTCAATAAAATCAATAAAATAGACAAAATAAATGAAAATATGAAATCTAAAATAAGTGAAGTGAAATTAATTAAGTTCTTAATGACTTAATTCATTCAAGTTCCGTTTTGGGAAATATAAGCTCCTGTAATTAATTTTAAAGTTTGTGTCGTAACCTTATTCATTATAGTAATTACATTTCATATTTAAAATTCAACATTAGTTAAATTTAAGCAAATTTAGATTTTTAAAGTAAATGCTATCGAAAAATGAAATTTTTTGAAGTATGTGTGTAGGGAAGAAAAGAAAGAACTTAAATTAATGGTGAAGAATAAACATGACTCGGATTTATCTGTGATAAATATAAATTTTGAAATTATCGTCTGCTGCACGCTTTTGAAAATCTGAATTGTTGTACAGTTTAAAAAATATATAACGTCGAAATTGCTTTACTGAAATCAATGAGATAGACAAAATAAATGAAAATATGAAATCTAAAATAAGTGAAGTGAAAATAAAGAATGTTTAATCCAATGTTTAATCTTGCCCAAGAAATCGAACAATTTCTTGATAGAAACATTTTCCTTCATTCAATCATTATTATTATGTCAAAAATATACATTAAAATGCTTAAATAAAATAAGAAGTTCAATGGGTATCGAGTTCCTTTAATACCGAAAACTAATTATCTTATGGTGAAAGGATCAAGTCAACCAAATTGCCACCAGACAAATTTGACAATTTTATAAATAAAGCATTACACAAAGAAACATTTTCATACTTATAATACTTTGACATTAAGGTCTTCATAGCCTATTTTCTTCTGATATCTAATTTAGAAATGTATTTATAATCTTACCTATAAGTGTTTCATTATTTTAATAAACATACTTAATTCAAAAAACTAATCTGAACTTTGCTGTAATATTTCTGGAACAAATACACAAAGATAACAAGATAAGATAGTAATTACATTATGCTACATTGTGTTCTCTAGTTAGAACAGTCTTAATCAGAAATATGCTAAAGTTTAAGGATTCTAAAAGCTTGCATTCTTCAAGAAGCTCATGTAATCAGCTTAGAATTAACAAAGAGTGAATTTATTCATTCATGTTCCGTTTTGGGAAATATAAGCTCCTATAATTAATTTTAAAGTTTGTGTCGCAACCTTAGTCATTATAGTAATTACATTTCATATTTAAAATTCAACCTTAATTAAGTTTAGTAATTTTAGATTTTTAAGATATACACCTGTCGAAAAATGAAATTTTTTGAAGTACAGTGTCTCACAAAAGTGATGGGACACTTGTGCTTTATAAAAAGAAACTGCAATAAAATAAATAAACAAACATGTGCAAAAATTTTTTTGGGTGTGTTTCATATTTAAAGTTAGTAACAACTATTACATAACATACATTTTGTCAAAATATTAAAATATTAATTTAGTAAAAATACAATTGTTCAGAACGGAGCAAAAAATGGCTCACATAAGTGATGGGACACTTACTTTTCCATCAAATATTTATCCAAAAATTTTACTTTTTAAAAGGTTTTAATATTTTGTTGGATTTCCTTTTACTTTTAAAACATGATTTAATCTTTTTGGGATGGATTCGACTAATTTTTTTGCGATTTCTGGAGTGATTTTACTCCATTCTTCTTGAAGCACCGATTTTAGTTGTTGTTTTGAAGAAATGGTGTGTTTGCGAATTCTTGATTTCAATTCTTGCCAAATATTTTCTATGGGATTTAAGTCTGGAGATTGTGGTGGTGTTTTTATTATTTCAAGACAGTTATATAGCAGCCAGAGTCTAACGTTCAGAGCAGTGTGCTTGGGGTCATTGTCCTGGTAGAATTTAAAATCGTTATGAAGGTTCAATTTTCGTGCTGAAGATTTCAAATTTTGCTTTAAAATATCAATATACTTGTACTGATCCATTATACTGTCAATAAAAACAAGATTACCAACTCCAGCAGACGACATACACCCCCATACCATAACTCCTCCTCCACCATGTTTTACTGTTGGTACCAAGTTCTGTTTGCGAAATTCTTCCCTGGGTTTTCTCCACACCAAGATTCTACCGTCAGAACCAAAAATATTAAATTTACTCTCATCAGCAAATATAACTTTATTCCAGTAATCAGAATTCTTATTTATGTTGGATTTTGCGAAAGCTAGTCTAGTTTTCTATTCTTTTAACTTACGAAGAATTTTTTCCTGGCTACTCTACCGTGATATCCAGCAGATCGAATTACCCTTCTAATAGTCTCAGGATTAACAATTATTCCATATAATGCTTGTAAATCAGCAGCAACTTTTGAAGCACTATTTCTTGGATTTTTTTTTAATATTTCGAACGATAATTCGCTTTATTCCATTGGATAGCTTTGATGGTCGGCCAGGTCTTCTTTTATCCTGAATCATATGATTCTTTTTATATAGTTTAATGATATTGAAAACTGTTGAACGACTCAAGTTAACTGTTTCAGCAGTTTTTCTAATAGATTTTCCACGTTCAATATGCAAATTAATAACTAATTTTCGAATTTCAGGCGAAGTTTCTTTTCGTTTAGCATTCATGGCTACACAGAGCTAAAAAACACAAAAATTCCAAAACAAACTGGAGAGAAATACTGCAGACGATTTTATAAATTATTGCCAATTGCTTTTAAGTAAAAATAAAACCCCAAAAAATATTTTTATTGCTTATTTCAGACGATTTTTGTTGCATATATAATGGTGTCCCATCACTTATGTGAGCTATTTTTTGCTCCGTTCTAAACATTTGTATTTTTATTAAATTAATATTTTAATATTTTGACAAAATGTATGTTATGTAATAATCTTTACTAAATTTAAGTATGAAACTCACCCACAAAAAAAATGTGTACATGTTTTTTTTAATTTATTTGATTAGTTTCCTTTTGTAAAGCACAAGTGTCCCATCACTTATGTGAGACACTGTATGTGTATAGGTCAGAAAAAAAAGAAATCAAATTAATGGTAACGAATAAACTTGACCGGGATTTATTTCTGATAAATTTTGAAATTATCGTCTGCTGCATGGTTTTAAAAAACTGAATTGTTTTCTGGTTAAAAAAAATATACAGTCGAAAATATTTTACTGCAATCAGTAAGGTAGACAAAATAAAAGAAAATATGGAATCTAAAATAAGTGAAATGAAAATAATTAAACAATGTTTATTCCAATATTTAATCTTGCCCAAGAAATCGTACAATTCCTTGATAGAATATTTTCCTTCATTGATTCTTTATTGTTATGTCAAAAATGTACCTTAAAATGATTATTTAAAATAAGAAGTTCAAAGGGTATAGAGTCCCTTTAATACCGAAAACTAATTATCTTATGGCGATTGGATAAAGTCAACCAAATTGTCACCAAATTGCCTCTGGTCCTATACCAGATAAATTTGGACAATTTCATAAATAAAGCATTACAGAAAGAAGCACTTTCCTGCCTAATAGACTTTGACATTAATGACTTCATCTCCCCTTTTCTCCTAATATCTAATTTAGAAATGTATTTATAATCTTATCTAAAAATGTTTCATTATTTTAATAAATATGCTTAATTCAAAACTAATCTGAACTCTGCAGTAATATTTCTGGAACAAATGCGCAAAGATAACAAGATAAGATAGTAATTACATTTTGCTATGCTGTGTTCTCTGGTTAGTGCAGTCTTAATCAGAAATATGCTTAAGTTTAAGGATTCTAAAAGATTGTATTCTTCAGAAGCTCTATAAGGAGCTTAAAACTAACAAAGAATGAATTAATTTATTCATGTTCCATTTTGGGAAATGTAAGCTCCTGTAATTAATTTTAAAGTTTGTGTCGTAACCATAGTCATTATAGTAATTACATTTCATAATTAAAATTCAACCTTAATTAAGTTTAGTAAATTTAGATTTTTGAGGTGTATGGTTGTCGAAAAATGAAAATTTTTTGAAGTACGTGTGTAGGTCAGAAAAGAAAGAACTTAAATTAATGGTAAAGAATAAAATGACTAGAATTTATTTGTGATAAATATAATTTTTGAAATTATCGTCTGCTGCATGGTCTTGAAAATCTCAATTGTTGTGCAGCTTAAAAAATATAATGTCGAAATTGTTTTAATGAAATCAATAAGATAGACAAATTAACTGAAATTATGAAATCTGAAATAATTGACGTGAAAATAAGTAAATAATAAAAAATCAGTTATAATATATCTTCCATACATATTTATATGTATGGAAGATAATTTATATGTATGGAAGATATATGTTTTAAAATTATATGTAAATATAATATACATATTAAAATTTCAGCCTCAATTAATTTTAGTATATTTAGATTTTTAAGAGGCTATTCCAGCCACCCGAAAAGACATGCTCACAAATGCTAATCCTATGGAAGAAATTTTTAAATTTTTTCTCGTTTGCGTTTCAGTATTTTTAGACAATTCTTTTTGTACTAGCTGATTGAAATGAATCTGTAAAATAGACATTTTTTGTTTTTTTTTTTGATTTGTTTACAGACATTTTTAATTAGGTCACTTTCATTAAAAGAAATTTGCAAAGAAAATCAAAAAGTAAAAAAGGATAGATGCATTAATGAATCTCAGCTATTAAATGAAAAAAAAAATGTTGAAATGCAAATGAGATATCTTAAAAAGATCCTTCTATAGGATTATCATTAGAAAAAGAGTCTTTGAACCTGACTGAAGTAGCCTATTAAGGCATATGTTCTCGAAAAATGAAATTAGTTGGATGTGCCAATCCCCAAACTTTCTTATATCTCATACGCATATTTTAATATTTCAAAAATTAGTTACACATGTTAATATTTTAATATTATTAACTTAATACTATATCATCTTTGATTTTCATCTTAAATTTCTGCTTCAGTCAATCAATGGAAGTAAAAACGAGTTAATGTGGATTATGATATTTAATAAAATCAATGGTTTTCCCTGATTCTGTTATAATCAGCTGGACACGAGTTCCAGTCTCTGCACGGGCCGATTGACAATAGAATAATAGGCAGATTTTTTCCAGATTCATTGAGAACCTGCTTGTCATATCCAAAAATAATCATATACAAAAAAAAAAAAAAAAAAATTGATTAAATTCTATGATTACTTCACACGCTTTTGGCAGGTATAATATTGAAAGTGGCACAAAAATTGCAATTACAGCGCCCTCTTCCGGCGGAATATTTCAATATTGAAAGGAGAACCTGCTTTCTACAGCTAAAAACATACACAAAAAATTTGCTTCGACTCTATGCATATCTGCATTCACTTTTCGATGTACACTGGTGACATACGGACACAAAGACACACACGCACACACACACGGAAAGACAGACATTTTGTAAAAACATGTTTTTTAGAATCTGTGACCCCTAAAACGTGTAAATCCGTCGAAAACCGGAAGTCGAAAAAAAATTTCGATTATAATACTTTCTTCTATTCAAGGTAGAAGAAAGTAAAAAATTAGAATTAATGAGTACAGAAGAAAAGAAGGAACGAAAGTTAATGGTAAAATACAAACATAATTGGGATTTATTTGTGATTCGATATAAAAATTGGAAATTATCGTCTACTGTATGGTTTTGATAATCTGACTTGTTATGCAGTTAAAAAATATGATGTCAAAATTATTTTAACAAAATGATAACCTAGACTAAATAAATGAACGATTTTTTAATATATTTAAAATTCTTGCCATGTATTGGTATTTGTTATCAAATTACTTATTGAAAGAGAAAAAAAAAGTGAAGTAGCAGACAATATATTGGGCAAAAGAAACGTAACAAATATCAGCAGAGAAAGACAAATGCAATTTCTTTAACAGCTGAAAATAAATGGAGTTGAAGCGTGTTTGCTTCATAAGATAAACTAATCAGAAAAGTCACAAAGTTCTTTTTTAAAAGAAACTATATTATGTATAAAAAATTAGTAATTATCGTCTGCTATATGATTTTGAAAATCTGACTTGTTATGCAGTTTAAAAATGTGAAGTCAAAATTATTTTAATAAAATGATGAGCTAGACTAAAAAAATGAAGGATTTTTTTAAAAATCTATTTAAAATTCTTACCATGTATTGGTATTTTGTTATAATTTTTTTTATTTTAATAGAAAATGAAGAAGCAGACAATATAATGAGCAAAAGTAACATAACAAATATCTGCAGAAAAAGACAAACGCAATTTCTTTAATAGCTGAAAATAAATAGAGCTGAAACGTGTTTGTTTCATAAGATAAACTTTTCAGAAAAGTCACAGAGTTCTTTAAAAAAAAAAAAAAAAAAAAAAAAAAAAAAAAAAAAAAACTAGATTATATACAAAAATTAGTCTCGTTAGAAGATAGAATATTATTTTTGACCTAGGTGATTTTTTATAATTTTTCTTTGGAAACATTTTAAAATCTATTTTATCAATAAGGTCATTCCGTACAAAATAAGTTAGATAAAACAAGTTGGAAATTGCAAGTGAAGCGTAGCAAATGAGTACGATAACGAAGTTTTTAAAATATTCAGCTGTTTAAAATATTCTTGCTGTTCTAGTAGACAGTACTCCGGATACAGTATAGTGGAAGAAATCTTTTTTGTTTTCCTGTAAATATAAAGGAAGTAACTTATATTATTACACCTTAGTAACGCATATCATATTCATAAAATGTGAAATAGTTTAATATAATTAAAACACGTCCCAAACAATGTTTCCCCGTATAGCGTTATATAGTGAAATACTATTATGTGGCCGCGTAATTTAACAATATATGTTCTTTGCATCACGGATTGTACTGAATGTATATTCTAGTATGTATATATATATATTTCATAGGTTCATGTCAATTCTATTATATTAGAAAGAATATAACAGCTTTAAAATGTACTTGAAACTATTTTTTCCTACTGACCGTAATGTAACGGAATACTTTTGATTGTCCCTGTAATTGATCTATGCATCCGTTTTTCATAAAATTTGAAATGACTCGACAAAGTTATCTAATAATTAAATATTTCAAATTTCAAACGATTAAAATTTATTTGAAAATTTTTTCCTCATTGACCGTAATGTAAAGGAATACTTTTGATTGCCCCTGTAATTGATCTATGCAACCAATTTTTCATAAAATTTGAATGATTCGACAAAATTATCTAATAATTAAATATTTCAAACGATTAAAATTTATTTGAAATTTATTTCCCCATTGATCGTAATGTAACGGAATACTTTTGATTGTCCCTGTAATTGATCTATGCATCCGATTTTCAAAAAAATTGAAAAGACTCGACAAAATTATGTAATAAATATATATTTTAAATTTCAAACGATTCGGTTTGGTAGTTTTTGCGTTGTTATATGCAGACAGACAGACGGACGGACTGAATGACAACTACAGGTGCTATGTATTTGGGTCATTCCATGTCAAGTGTCCTAAATTTTGGCATGGTTCCCGCTCGACCCCCTTCGATTTTTATGAAATTGATACAGAATATACATGTAGGTATTTGATGAACATTTGGAAACTGTTTAGTGCAAAAAGTTGTATAGTTGGAGAACCAGGGGTCCATTTGTACCAATCACTATTTCATGCTTGTAGAAAAAACGGCCAAATCATGAAGTTTGGCATCATATTGCTCATGATATATGAAACCTTACTTTTTGAAAATAGGTGATCTAGTACAACTTTTTGTGCTAAAAAATGTAATTGCAGTATTAAAAATCACAAATCAAAACTATCGTGATTACTAGGCCTCAAAGTAGGCCGTACGGCTAATCTGATTGAATTTTACCCTTACTTTAACATACTGTAACTACTGCAAATATTATTTTAAAAATTTTTCGCTTTACAAACTAATTACCTATGGATATATCGTAAAGCCGCTGTAGTTGTTTTTTGACTGCTTAAATATTCATTAATTTATTAATGTTCAAAATTTAATAAAAAATTAAAATCGTCGATTTTGCCCCATATTCCAAAGCGTATATCTCAAAAGGGACACTTCTGATTTGGTTGCAATTAGTACCACTGGAAAGAGCATATCTTAATTTATAAAAAATACTTTATTTCATTTTGGGCCTCTTAGATACAGAAGGAAAATAATAAAATTCAAAAACCTGTTGTACGAGATAATCCAGATACATACAAGAAAGGTATATATTACGACAAGGTCTTGCAACATATTTTGAACCATTCTTTTTTATTACAAAGATTAATGCATATAATAATTATCACTTTTTCTGGTCCCAGTTACTTCCCCTTTACCATTATGAATGATTTGTAACCACATTGCCAATGAGTTATATCCAATAACCAAGCAACACTAGCTCCTGGTTGGGTGTTGCATGTTTAACAAGATTTATACAAAAATATTCCTTTTCTCTTCCAGTTTATGCTTCACAATACTGTTAAAACATTCTGTTTTAAGATTTTAGCTCTATGGATTCTCATGATTATGATCAGAGTCAATGCAGCATTGGCTGTGCTGATAGCTCTCATTGCCATTTGACGACGTATTGTGCTCATAAAGGTTTTAAGCTTTTTAAAGAATTTTCCTCTGAAGATCAGGAGTTAATTTATCGCCGAATTTTATTGCATCTTGAAGAAAATTCTCAAATATGCTTTCATCATGAAACATTGCTTTTGCATAAATTTGAGTTTCTTCAGCGAACATGCTGTAATCCTTTCACTAAAGATAATCATTACGTACGAAAATCTTTGCGGTCGATCAATTTAGAAAGTTCTAATCATTTAACAGACTAAGAAACTAAGAAAAATGTCAAACAGATCAAAAATATGTAGGTCATGCAGAGAAGAATTTGAAGAAATAAGAACAACATGGTCCTCTTCTTCAAGCGAATTGGAGCAAGATGAAATAGATGTAACAGAAACGTTGAACAAAAGTCTAACAGCTATTGATATATCTCCTTTAAAATTTCAACGAATATCAACAAGAGATATTAAAAGCTATGCAAAGCGAAAGATAAGTGAAACTGAAGATGTGATAAAAAAAAATAGCTATTGTTGCTGGTATAGATCCATGTAAATTAAGACAACCTACTACATGCAACCAATGCTTAGGCTGTTTAGATTACAAACAGCTAATTAAAGAATTGAAGGAGAAGTTACAGTTGTCAAAACGTCCAGAACAAATACAAATATTAACAATGGCACCTGAAAGTTGGACAATAAATGAAGTTGGGTCAATCCATTTCAAGTGGTCCAGCACTGGTCGCTCGACTATTTTTAAAAAATCTGAATTTTTTTGTACAACAACCCTAACATGATGGAAGTTCAAAATGACCGTTATTTTAATTCTACTATTTTTTGTTTGTGCATGGCGGCCATCTTTGTTTCATCGTGTGCAGCGATTTTCTCAGAAACTAGGATACACTAAATTGTAAATATCTCGTCTTCTATTTTCCCAATTGAAATGGGGTTTGCAGCATTTTCTTCAGAATAAAATAGGCTAAATATACAGTGTAAGAAAAATTAAAAAAAATAAATTTTTACAGGTGAAATTTTAGCACAAAATGTACGATTTTTTCCAAAATCTATCCGTTTGCAAGAGGAAAATTTTCATGCAAGGGACATTGTCAACCTTACACAATTTTTTCTACAAATAGGTCAAAAGTATGTGTACTCATACACCGAATCCCAGATCTGGGAGTTAATTTCTCTTTGCGAAAAAAATTCCGAAATTCGTCAAAAATTTCAAAAATCGCACTTTTTAGGCTTTGATATCTCTGGTGGGGCACGAGATAAAAATCTGAAATTTTGACCTATGATAGTATTGTGTAGTAGCGTTATGTACAAAAAATTTCAAGAAGGAGATTTGACTACAAGCTGAGATATGACATGCAAAATATGCGAAAACAATACTGTCAAACTATTGTAAACCTACTATGTAATTGTTCAACAAGACTGTTAACCTTGCACAATTTTTTCTACAAATAGGTCAAAAGTGCGTGTACTCATACACCAAGTCCCAGATCTGGGAAATGATTTCTCTTTGCGGAAAAGATTCCGAAATTTGTCGAAAATTTCAAAAATCGCACTTTTTAGGCTTTGATATCTCTGGTGGAGCACGAGATAAAAATCTGAAATTCTGGCCTTTGATAGTATTGTGTAGTAGTGTTATGTACAAAAAATTTCAAGAAGGAGATTTGACTACAAGCTGAGATATGACATGGAGAATATGTGAAAACAATACTGCCAAATTATTGTAACTTACTATATAATTGTTCATACCTCCAAAATTTTAAATTAATTATTTATGGTATAAAGTTAAATGTTAATTACAAATATCTTTTTCAAATACTTCTGTGTGATTTAAACAATTCAGAATGTATGCTAAGCTAATACACTATTTGTACAGATGAACAAATCTACTAGAAATGATATTGCAACAATTTTACTCGGAAAACATTTCAGGAAAAGTAAATTACAGACAATGGATTACAACTGATCGATTTGACATGGCTTCAATTATTAAACCTAGAGAATTTCATTCAAGTTAACAAGGGATGATAAGACTTGGGGGGCTTCAAATAAAATTTTTAGAAAGAACAGCCTGATGGACTGATAAAAGTAACTGGTCGAACTCATAACATCTCTCGTAAATATTGTTAAGCTAATTTGTTGAGCATATGTAATATTTTGTAAATTAAATGTTTATTATTTAACTGTTTTCAACAAACGATATTTTCTGTGTAAATATTGTAATAAAAGAGACTAATCTCATTTCTCCTAATGTACTCGTAATAGCACTTTTAACATTTTTTTAATCACCGTATCTCAGCTTGTAGTCAAATCTCCTTCTTGAAATTTTTTGTACATAATACTACTACACAATACTATCAAAGGCCAGAATTTCAGATTTTTATCTCGTGCTCCACCAGAGATATCAAAGCCTAAAAAGTGCGATTTTTGAAATTTTCGACGAATTTCGGAATTTTTTTCGGAAAGAGAAATTATTTCCCAGATATGGGACTTGGTGTATGGGTACACACACTTCTGAACTATTTGTAGAAAAAATTGTGCAATGTTGACAGTCTTGTTGAACAATTACATAGTAGGTTTACAATAGTTTAACAGTATTGTTTTCGCATATTTTGCATGTCATATCTCAGCTTGTAGTCAAATCTCCTTCTTGAAATTTTTTGTACATAACGCTACTACACAATACTATCATAGGCCAAAATTTCAGATTTTTATCTCGTGCCCCACCAGAGATATCAAAGCCTAAAAAGTGCGATTTTTGAAATTTTTGACGAATTTCGGAATTTTTTTCGCAAAGAGAAATTAACTCCCAGATCTGGGATTTGGTGTATGAGTACACATACGTTTGACCTATTTGTAGAAAAAATTGTGTAAGGTTGACAGTTTCCCTTGCATGAAAATTTTCCTCTTGCAAACGGATAGATTTTGGAAAAAATCGTACATTTTGTGCTAAAATTTCACCTGTAAAAATTTATTTTTTTAAATTTTTCTTACACTGTATATTTAGCCTATTTTATTCTGAACAAAATGCTGCAAACCCCATTTCAATTGGGAAAATAGAAGACGAGATATTTACAATTTTGTGTATCCTAGTATCTGAGAAAATCGGTGCACACTATAAAACAAAGATGGCCGCCATGCACAAACAAAAAATAGTAAAATCAAAAGAACGGTCATTTTGAACTTTCGTCATGTTAGGGTTGTTGTACAAAAAATTTCAGATTTTTTAAAAATGGTCGAGCGACCATTTTTATATTTTCTGGACCACTTGAAATGGATTGACCCAGTTATGGAAGAGTTTGAAGTTTCAGAAAGAATGGTAAAAGCAGCGCGAAAATTAAAAGCAGACATCGGGATATTGGCTTTACCTAGAGCAAAGTTTGATAAGAAGTTGTCAGAAAACATAAAAGAAAGAGTATTAAATTTTTTTCAAGATGAAGAATTTAATCTAATATGTCCAGGAATAAAAGATTTCATTTCTGCTCGGATAGATGGAAGGAAAGTTCAGATGCAGAAACATCTATTACTAAGCGATTTGAAAAAAAGGTTTGCAGTCTGTCGAAGTAGTAATCGACCGGAAATCGGATTCTCCAAATTTTGCGAGTTAAAACCAAAATGGTGTATGACTGTCGTTGGAGCAAGTTCACATTCCCAATCTGTGTGTAAAATGCATCAAAATGTTAAGTTGATGCTAGCAAGCTGCCCAACTGATGTAGATTATAAATTCCTTATAAGTAAAACAGCTTGTGACTTGAATTCTAAAGATTCTATGCTTCATCTCTGCGAAGAATGTCCTAGAACAGATGATTTAAAAAAAATTTTGGAAAGTATTTTCGAAGATAGAGATCCAGAAGACGCCATTAAATTTAAACAATGGGTTCACACAGATTATGACACGTTAGAAACGAAGCAGATGCCAATTGAAGATTTTATTGAAGAATCGGTATTGAAAATCTCAGCAACGATGTCTTAATAAATTTTATGCATCCTCATGGACCTTCGAAAACATTTTATTAGCCCACTAGACAAGACCTCCGTTGGATTCCGGAAGATCATATAATTACTGTTTCATTTCCAATAAAAACAAAAATTAGTCAGCAATACAATTTACCGAAAGCTGTTGCAATCGCAATCAATAAGAAATTTGATAAACTGAAACAATGAGTAATGTTTTTTATAGATTGGGGATCAGGAATCAACATAATGGCAGCTTGAAATAATCAAAATATTTAGTCTATAATAATCTATGGATCCCTTTATGTACCCACATTCAAAATTTAAAACATACAATACCCAACCAGGAGCTAGTCTTGCCTGGTTATTGGATATAAATCATTGGCAATGCGGTTACAAATCATTCATAATGGTAAAGAGGAAGTAACTGTGACCAGGAAAAGTGATAATTATTATATGCATTAATCGTTGTAATAAAAAAGAATGGTGCAAAATATGTTGAAAGACCCTGTCGTAATATATACCTTTCTTGTATGTATCTGGATTATCTCGTACAACAGGTTTTTGAATTTTATTATTTTCCTTCTGTATCTAAGAGGCCCAAAATGAAATAAAGTATTTTTTATGAATTAAGATATGCTCTTTCCAGTGGTACTAATTGCAACCAAATCAGAAGTGTCCCTTTTGAGATATACGCTTTGGAATACGGGGCAAAATCGACGATTTTAATTTTTTATTAGATTTTGAACATCAATAATTTTATGAATATTTAAGCAACCAAAAAACTACTACAGCGGCTTTACTATATATCCATAGGTAATTAGTTTTAAAATAATATTTGCAGTAGTTACAGCATGTTAAATTAAGGATAAAATTCAACCAGATTGGCCGTACGGCCTACTTTGAGGCCTAGTAATCACGATAGTTTTGATTTGTGATTTTTAATACTGCAATTACATTTTTTAGCACAAAAAGATGTACTAGTTAACCTATTTTCAATAATAAAGATTTCATATGTCATGAGCAATATGATGCCAAACTTCATGATTTGGCCGTTTTTTCTACAACCATGAAATAGTGATTGGTACAAATGGACCCCTGGTGCTCCAACTATACAATTTTTTGCACTAAACTGTTTCCAGATGTTCATCATATACCCACATGTATATTCTGTAGCAATTTCATAAAAATCGAAGATGGTCGAGTGGGAGCCTCTAGGCCAGTTGACATAGAATGACCCATTTACATAATTACGAACGCACCTAAAAATTGGAAATTATCGTCTGCTATATGATTTTGAAAATCTGACTCGTTATGCAGTTTAAAAAATATGATGTCGGAATTATTTTAATAAAATGATAAACTAGACTAAATAAATGGAGGGTTTTTTCATCTATTTAAAATTCTTACCACGTGTTGGTATTTTCGTTATCAAATTACTTATCGAAAGAGAAAAAAAATGAAGTAGCAGACAATGTAATGGGCAAAAGTAACATAACGAATATCTGTAGAGAAAGACAAACGCAATTTCTTTAATAGCTGAAAATAAATATAGTTTTAAAAAACTAAAAAACACGCTTTTTAAGTATATCAAACTAAAAAGTGAAAAATAATTCGTACTATAAGCTGAAAACGAAAATAGATGAAAAATACTATATTACTATAAAATCATTGTTATTATAGAAATCAATTAATAAGCAATAAATAAAATTATCGTGGAAAAAAAGCGTGGGGTGCTTCATCTACCATGCTCCATCTATCAGTTCTTAAGCAGCACCCCACGCTTTTTTTCCACGATAATTTTATATATTGCTTATTAATTGATTTCTATAATAACAATGATTTTATAGTAATATAGTATTTTTCATCTATTTTCGTTTTCAGCTTACAGTACGAATTATTTTTCACTTTTTAGTTTGATATACTTAAAAAGCGTGTTTTTTAGTTTTTTTAAACTATATTTATTTTTCACTTTTTAGTTTGATTACTTTAAAAGCGTGGTTTTTAGTTTTTAGCTCACAGGCTATCATAGCCTGAGAGCTTATGTGCCCGTCCGTTCTGTATGTACGTTCGTATGTTCGTATGTTCGTGCGTAACGCGATAACTCATGATAAAAATATCGGATCCACTTGAAATTTTGTATATAGGTATATACTGATAAGGCGCTTCCCTGATTAGTTTTTGGAGTTCATTCGATATGTATAAGAGGGGGAACGGGGGGTTCATGCCCCTCCCCTCAATTGATATAAATGAGATTTTCATGCAGAATTAACAGTTTTCATTTAAAATTTAGATATAGGATCATTCTGATGAGGCGAGTCCGTGACTGTTATTAGGTGTTCATTGAATAAGTATAAACAGGGGGAACGGGGGGGCTCATGCCCCCCCTCCTTAATTGATATAAACGGGATTTTCATGCAGAATTAACAGTTTTCGTTCAAAATTTAGATATAGGATCATTCTAATGAGGCGATACCGTGGCTGTTATTAGGTGTTCATTGAATAAGTATAAACAGGGGGAACGGGGGCTCATGCCCCTCCCCTTAATTGATATAAACGGGATTTTCATGCAGAATTAACAGTTTTCGTTCAAAATTTAGATATAGGATCATTCTGATGAGGCGAGTCCGTGGCTGTTATTAGGTGTTTATTGAATAAGTATAAACAGGGGAAACGGGGGTTCTAATGCCCCTCCCCTTAACTTGTATAAATGGATTTTTCAATCAGAATTGTCAGATTTCGTTCAAAACTCTGAATAGTTTTGGAAGTTTAATGGTTAAGTATAAAAGAGGGGAATAACTCCTCTTAAATTATATAAATGCTAGATGGGTTTTTATTAAGAATTATCCGATTTGCTCTGAATTTTGGATATAGATTTTTTAATATGATAAAGCATGTACTTGATAGTTTAGGAGGTTCAATGATTAAGTATAAAAAAGGAGAAAGGGGAGAGCTGTTTCCCCTTCTTATTTTTTTTTCGAACGGAATTAACGAAAATACAAGGCTGTAATGAACAATTAGTATGCGTAGCCTGTGAGCTCAATGCCATCAGTTTAACTGGGCAATATTCTTTTTATTTTAAACTATATTTATATTTAATACAAAAACCAAATTGATTGGATAGTTTCAGAGTAATTGGTGAACATACATAGAAAAAAAATACATACGCGTCGAATTGATAACTTCCTCTTACTTTTCTGAAGCCGGTTAAAAATAAAAATTGTAATACGGAATTTTTTTTTTAATTTTACATAGATGTAAATAATGTCAGGAGTGGGGTTCGAACCCACAATCTCTTTCGAAAAACAGAGCTTCAATCCGGCGCCTTAGACCGCTCGGCCATGCTGTCTACACTCCATTCAGTGAACGTATTCAACACTTTTAATTAGCGAAAAATCGCTAATTTTATTAGTTTTTTCCTAATTACTAAAAAAGTACTGAACCAATTTCGATGAAACTGAAGTGGACCAATTCGAGAGCATCGTCTTTCATTTAACACCAAAGCCAAGTTAATCGGTTGCATGGTTTCAGAGTAATCGGTGAACATACATAAAATAAGGAGAGTTACAAACTCACAAACTCACAAACATACAGGTGAAGTTAATATAAAAGCGTGGTAATAAATTGAGCTGAAACGCGTTTACTTCATAAGATAAACTTCTCAGAAAAGTCACAAAGTTCTTTTTTAAAAGAAACTAGATTATATATAAAAAATTAGTCTCGTTAGAAGATAATATCAAGCCAAAATTATTTTAATAATACGATAAGCTAAACTAAATAAATGAAGGATTTTTTAATCTATTTAAATTTTTTACCATGTAATGGTATTTTCGTTGTCAAATTACTTATCAAAGGAGAAAAAAAAATTAAGCAGCAGACAATATAATGGGCAAAAGTGACCTAACAAATATCTGCAAAGAAAGACAAACGCAATTTCTTTAATAGCGGAAAATAAATGGAGCTGAAACGTGTTTGCTTCATAAGATAAACTTCGCAGAAAAGTCACAAAGTTCTTTTTAAAAGAAAGTAGTTTATATATATATATAAAATAGTCTCGTTAGAAGATAATATCAATTTTGACCTTACAAGGAAGGTCTCCATTGGGGGCATACTCAGAATCTTTTGAAAAAAATACGAATTAAACTACTCATGTAGGTAATAAAGGATCAGTGAAAATTAGCGGCGGAATTACATTATTAAATACGTAAAAAAAATAAAATAGTTTGGAATAATTGGCGTGAAAAGCTGAAAGCGACGCGGGATTTGGCGAGCAATGCATTTCCTCGCCAAAAGCAGACGATTTTAACGAATCTGAAAATTGATTTTAATTGACTTCACTTTTTAAAATCTGCAGCATTTACTGCAACGTCACTCCACTACTTTTATAGAATATCTCTCTTCTGACACATGAGAATGCTCCATAGCACGGTCAATTGACCGCGTCATACGCTGCTAAAAATCTGCTGCATTTTGTTGCAACGCACTCCACCGCTTGTATATAATATCTCTATTCCAACCAATGAGAAAGCTCCATTTCACGGCCAAGTAACCGTGCTGCAACAAAATGCAGCAGATTTTTAACAGTGTATTTTTCAATTTGGAACAATTTTAATCAATTTAAATTGTGTTTTAAATGATAAAATATATTAATTTCATTTTGTTAAAAGTACATGTAAACGAATATGACAAAATAACACTTAAAGTAAAGTAAAAATGCAAAACTAAAATTACTTAAACTAAACTTATTTAAATAAATTGAACATAGAAAGTTTGTTCTTTAAAAAGTATTCGAAGCGTAAAAGCGTATTTTTCAAAATTTCGTTTTTTCGCCAACCGGAGATAAATCGCCAAATAAACGAAATTTTTATTATTTTTTTACGGACGTAATAAGGAAATTCCGCCGAAATTTTTTTTATAAACATATATAACTGTATGAGAAGAACATTCTGTAATTTTTTCAGATTTTTCTGAGTATGCCCGTATGGAGACCTTCCTTGTTAGTAGTTTTTCAAAAATTTTCCTTTGAAACATTTTAAAATCTGTTTTATCAATAAGGTCATTCTGTACAAAATAAGCAAATGAACTGTGGCTGCCATGTCATAAATTTGAATGCAAATAAGTGCATAACTTGATCATGTTTATTCATCTGTAAAGACAATATATTTTGACAAAAAGTAAAATATTTAGCAGTTCTGTCCGTTTGAAAAACTTGTGACACAGAATCGTATATATGCAACTGGTCAAAGTTTCAAATTTGAAGTTCCATATCTTAACAAAATCCACCGTAAGAGTTTCAGTACAGTGGAATACGCTATATCCAATACTCGGGAAACAACTAGCACATTCACATAACCATGCGGAAACTGTAAAAAATAAGTTGCCCATTTCATCTTCTTTAGAATACATTCTATTGGTCCAAATGAGATCAAATTTACAACTATAGATAGTTAAAATCACAGGACTGATATTAAAGAATACACACACACACACACACACACACACACACACACACACACACACACATATATATATATATATATATATGATATTGTATATACAAAATTTTGCCGCTAGGAGGCGTTGTTATATACTTAAACACATTTAAATACTAGCCGCGAAATTTTGTGATCTTAATTTTTGTAATACTTTTTAGTAATTATCAAGCGCATCTTTGAACTATTTGTAGTTCAAATTTCACCTCATTTGGATAAACAGAACACATTTTAGAGCCGTTTGAAGTAGGTATCTTATTTCTTACAGTCTCCGCGTGGTGTGCTTTGTCGATTGTTCCCCGAGTACTGGTTATGCCCTATTACAGTGTACTAAAAATCTTATGGTGGATTTTTCAATAGACTAATTTAATTAGAATTAATCACAACAATTTTTACGGGACTGCCGATTAATTTTCATTGAGGGGATTTCTCAATATGACTTCGGTGTCTGTAAAAATTAATCAAAAACATATCTGGAAAAAAGTGGCATGCACCAACGCAGTGTTGCAGATTTGCGACCTCCTTTCGAAGCGCGATTAGCACAATCTAAGTTTAAACTTTGAACAAGGGATTTGTTTTAGCTACTCTGTAAGAAGAGAAGATTATTACTACGCTGATTTTTGTTTTCTTATATGCCAAGTGAAGTTTAAATCTATATTATAGTTCATATACAATAAAAGTATACTACAATATACACTGGTTTCCAAAAATTAAGGAAAAATCACAAAAATAGCAATAATTCAAAATATTACATGTAGATTTTAATGAAACTCAGCCACAATATACAACGCATAGTAATGTATAAAATATCATGAAAAGAAATTACCAGGCAATTATGGTGTTTCAAAAAATAGCATAATTATAAAATTAACCAAATCAGCTTGCCAGTTTGGTATAGGAAAAGTACCTTTAATATGCCATATGATCACCCCTAATAGCAATACAGCACAGACAGCAGTGTGTCATACTCTCAATTATGCAGTCGATGAGTTCGCTGGGAAGTAAGAGCCATTGCTCTTCTAAAGCAGTTGTAAGCGTGGCAAGGGTCAGAGGAGGGGGATTGAGAGCAGCGACACGTCTCTCTAAAGCATCCCAAACATGCTCGATGGGATTCAAGTCCGGTGATCGAGCTGGCCATTCCATACGCTGAATTGATTGGTGCTGAAGATAATCTTCCACGATGCGAGCCCTGCGCGGTCTAGCGTTGTCGTTTTGTAACAGGAAATCATTACATATTGCACCGGCATAAGGTCGCACATAAGCATCAAGGATGTCATCTCTATAGACGTGAGCATTCATGGTTCCATGTGGAAAGACATGGAGGTCTGTGCGTCCCCCCAAAGAAATACCACCCCAAACGCAGACACTTCCTCCTCCGTATGAATCTCTTTCATGAATGTTTGATGAATGATAGCGTCTTACCCGTTCTGTCCAAATCAAACAACGCCTGTAGTACCGCTTTGGAGGCTAAACCGGGACTCATCCGTGAAGAGAACACGCCTCCATTGATCAACCGCCCAGTGGGCATGTTGACGTCCCCACGTCAAACGTTCCTTCCGGTGACGTTAGGTGAGCGGCATATAAATTGCTGGTCGCCTCGCGTAAAGTCCACCTTCGTGAAGCCTTCTACGAACAGTAGACATTGACACAAACCTTCCAGTAGCTGCAGCAAGTCAGAATCTAAGGTGAGATGGGGTTGCGGTTCTATTCCTTCGTACATATAACCGCAAATATCAGTCATTGGCGCTTGTCGAAACCCTTGGCCGTCCTTGGCTGAACCTTCTTGAACCCAAACCAGTGATTTGAAATTGTTGCCAAAGCCTATGAACTACCGAAGGACTCACATTTAGCCCTCTAGCCACCTGTGCCTGACTTTGTCCTGCCTCCAATCTCCCAATAGCTCTAAATCGCAGTTCTGCGGGCAAATGATGCCTCGAGATCATTGTAATGAATTGGCTATCCTAGATTTATAATATCACTATCGGTGCTATAGTGCTTTCGCAACCGAGAGGGGAGAAATTTTAGGGATAGTTAGGGAAAACCTCTAAGATACTGATAACGAACTATGAAAGGCAACCATTTCGTTTCTACTTCAGTACCATTGAAGTCAAAAAGATTTTTACTGAAATGTGAGGCGCGGGGGGGAACTTTACAACTAATTGCTTCCCAGATAGGTTCACGATAAGCAGTGGGATGGGATTGACTTCTTTTTTAGTTTTTGATTTATTTTGTTTTTACTTCTTCGCAATTCTAAACTTATAATTATTGAAAGAAGTTTACGAAAAAAAAAAAAAAATGTATGCCTTTTTTTAAATTTATTTACTTAACATTCTGATTACAAAATCAAATTTCTCAAAAACAAAGATCAATAAAATTATGCAGTAAACAGTTTCTTTATCAGGTAAGCTGTAAAAATCTTATACAAAAGTTTCGAACGGTAAATATTTTGAAAAGAATGTGTTCTGGTTGCAAAGAATGCTTTGATTTGACATTTTTCTTGCTTTAGATTGCTGCCAGAGAATGTGTTTTTTGGCTTAAAATGCCATATTTCATAGTTTTTTTAAATTAAATTTTTGAAATTTCGAAAATCTAAGAATTTACTTCGAAAAATCTATAAAAATTTGCACTGTAAGCTGAAAAATTATTTCTCTGCAGGCAATCTAAAACAAGAAAACTGACAAATCAAAGCATTCTATGCAATCAGAACGCAATTTTTTCAAAACATTCAATGTTTGAAATTTCTGTATAAGATTTTTACAGCTTACCTAATGAAAAAAACCGTTCACCGCATATTACTATAGATCTTTGTTTTTGAAAAATTTAATTTTGAAACCAGGGTGTTTTTGCTGGACACCCTGTACTTTACTTCTTCGCAATTCTAAACTTATAATTATTGAAAGAAGTTTGCGAAAAAAAAAATGTATGCCTTTTTTTAAATTTATTTACTTACAGAAACAAATTGATTTGTCACAGGTAAAAGAAAAATGAAATAATTATATAATTTTCTGTTGATTGTTTTATGAAATGTTAAAATTCTAATAAGTTTATTTACATTAGTTTTTACTTCATTTAATATATTTATATTTCAAGTAATGTTTATATTCTTAAAAAGATTTTGCGAATACAATAAACTCTGTTTAAAGCGGAATCAATCGATACCGAGAAAAATTTCCGTAGTAGACAACTTTCCGCTTTAGACAAATTTTACTCTATGTCTATGGATTTGCAGGGACTTGAGAATCTTTCCAAAATTAATAATGAATTTCCATAATACACAGAGTCCGCCTAACAGAATTTAATGAAGTTGTAAAAAATATGAACTAACTTTTAAAGAGCTATCTGAGATCGATTGAGATTGATTTTTTACTTTTTAAATTAAAATATTTTTCTGTTAGATGAAATTTTTGGGTAGTAATTATTCTAAAATATTTTTTTATTTGTCATAGATAATTTGTACAGCACATTATACTGCTACAAAAGTTTTCTCTGAAAGAGAAAAATTTATCTGAAGATTTAAGATCATTTTCATTATTTTGTATACCAAAAAGTATATAAACTTTTAAATAATAAATCATTATCATATTAAATTTCATTCTGCTGTACACACATTAAGAACCACTAGATCAGTAAAAAGAAGGAACATAAAACACAATGTGCCTGACTTTATTTTAAGAAATTATCAATAAATGCATACGCTGTTTTTTTATGATATAATATAAATTTTGGATTTGTTTAATGTATATACCTATTTAATTAATATTCATATTTAATTAATTACTTTATTAATTATAAAACTGCTTGAAATCTAAACTGGTTGTTTCTGTCACATTTCCCAATTCATGTTTATTTATAAACACATAATGTTACCGCGCCTTACAGAAAGTTTAATCAACTTTATCGGTTTCTAAACTTTTTTAAATAAAAAGTTCAGTAAAATATCCCTTAAAAATAATGCCAACACATGTTACTTTGTTTGTTTGTTATGTTTTATTTAATAAAGTATTAGAAAGTTTCGTGTTCTTGAGTGAAGAAAAATACATTTCTCAGAACAGCCTTAACGGATTGTTTAGGAAAATATTCACATTAAACCAGAACCCATTAGAAAATACTTTCTCTTATAAACAAGCCTTTTTAAAGAACACATTTAACACAAAGTCGAATTTTTACTAGTTTAACTATTCTAAAATAACAACATGACAATTGAAGTTAACTATCGACCTATTATTTAGCTGCGAATAAATATATTTTAATATAAAAGATCATGATATAATTATGTAATACAACTGCATATAATAATATAAGCTCAATTCCTTTTAGAAATAAAAAAAAATAATAATAGCACATCTTAAAATATACATTAACAAGTATGAAAAATCATGCGTTAAGCATATATTATGAAACACTTTCAACACTTCCTGGAATCTTGAACAAAACTTCGTTATTTAAATAAATAAGGTGTTACTAAATATGTATACCCAAAATATGTATTTCGATACTTTTGAACAGACCTGTATTTGATCTGCCGGTTGATATATATCCTATATAATGCGAAAGTTTAGTTTAGCAAGAAAACGCCTAATATGTTGAAATTTCTCTTTCAACAATTTATACTAATGTATGAAAAATACTTCAATACTTTTGTCCGGTGCTGTAGTTTATCTAGAACTTTTCATTACACGCCAGCATTTTCTTAAAGTTTAGTTCAAACAAAAACACCTTTAAAATTATTTAAATCACACTTCCAAAAAATTATCATCCATCGGTGACCATGTAGATAATTCTTTGGGTGACCCTGCATATAATTTTATTTATACTCCACAAACATTTTTTAGTAACCTGAAAGCAGTTCAAAAATGCATCACTTATTTAAAAACTGCCTTTAAGTAAATTACCCTCATATCCAGTAAGGTTTGCGAGCTCTTTTGTGTAATCCTGTATATCAACTATAGCATTTATACACACCATATAATATGCAGACATTTAGTAAAACTTAAGTTTCTTTCGAAAAGTAATTTATATAAACTTTATGCATATATGAGCTGATTTGCGCCTGTTGTATTGGGATTGTTTAATTTATACATTTAGTCAAAGCACTATGCATATATATATATATATATATATATATATGCATAGTGCTTTGTCTAAATGTATAAATTAAACAATATATATATATATATATATATATATATATATATATATATATATACTTTTATAAATACATCCAAAGTTAATCAGATGTATTTATAAACCATTAAATAAACCAATTAAATAAAATCCATTATATAAACCAATGAAACCAGCATTTTTACAATCATATTATTAAAAACGGTTGAAGTTTGAAGTGAAATAGAAGGCAAATTACCAATAAATATAACCAAAGTAATTCAGATGTTACCATTCAATAAACCAATGAAACCAGCATTTTTACAATCATCTTATTGAAAACTGTTGGAATTTGAAGTGAAATAGAAGGCAGATTACCAAAATAATAAAAGATACATGAATAAATAGACATTAGAAGGCTTTTTCATTAAACCACTCGTCAAAAGTGCATAATTTAATGAAAAAGAAAAAGCATCCAACCAGTTTCCGTTATGGAACGTGCTAAAAGCTAAGAAATTCGTCCCACAATGCATCCCTGGTCGGATTTTATTTACTGTTACAGATTAGGAAAAAAGATATTCATTGAAGAAAATAAAAACAATATGACATAATAACAATAATATAATATTTCTTAAAAATTATATATATATATATATATACTAAAATATTTACCATACTTATACTTAGTTTGATGTGTAGTTCAAGTGAAACTCAGTTAAGAGTTAAAGTGGATATAAATTACATGCGACTCTGTAGCAGGTAAGGTTATAGTCACAGTTATAAGTTGTATAGATAATAAAATTAAAGTTGTAACAATAATTGAATTAAAATATTAGCAGATCATATATTATACCATAAATAGTTATTATACGTTTGGCAAAAAAAAAATTGCTACTGTTAGTGGTATTATATTTTTTAACAATTATTAATATTACTATATTAATTTTTTAACTAAAAAATATGTTACTACAACTTCAAGTACAAAATACAAAAAAAGTTTTTTAGTGCTGCCATCTATATGATTAATATATTAATTAAATTATATATTCATAGTGCTGCCATCTATATTTTATTGATTAAGATAAATATTATCGGAATAAAATAAATTATTTAAAAGCTAAAAAATTTTTAAGAATAATTTCTATTCTAATATTTTACAAATAATTTCTTTAAGACAAATGCAATAGACAACAATACCTTATCTCAATAACTTGATCATTTTTAAGTTATGCAGATTAATTTTAGGTAAACATAAATTTTAATTCTATGTGTAAAGTTAAGTATTTTTTTAATATAAATGTATAATAATTAACCATTGCGTATTATCCAGACAACACCGCCCTCTTCCGTAATCCAATATCTAACCCACCCATCCATCCTATTATACACATTTTTTAACATTTTTGCATTTGTAATTTTTTTTGTATTATCTTTATTTTTTATACATTTTTTATACATTTTTTTACGCAATGTGTTAATTAGTTTTAAGATCATATTAAAACTAATAAACTAACTTATTACCTATTAAAGATTATATGAAAACATAGACATATATATATACAGGGTGTTTCGCTACCAGACCGACAAACTTTGAGGGGTGATAGTAAACATAAAGACAAACATTATTAAATAGGAAACCATGGGGCGCAAACGTCTTCTGTAGGAGCTAGAGGCCATTAAAGTTTAAGGTCCAAAAATTCAAACGCTGATAAAAATTAGAAAAAAAGGTCGATTTGTTTGCGGTTTTCTCTAAAATCATTCTTTATATCACGATTTTTAATTTTTTTAATTTTAAAGGTTAAGTTCAAAAATTGTCGATAGAGGGCGCTTTAGACTTTAGAGTAACGAACAAATACTTTTTGCCGTTCTTTTGTGCATGGGGTTGAAATTATTCTAAAGTTTAGACCTTAAGTTAAATTTTAAGCCCAAAATCGGAAACACAGGGATCGGTTAACTAGCGAAAATTTCACTGTGAACCGAGGGGGAAATTTTAAACGCTCATAAACATTGGACAAACTAATCGATTTTGTTGCGGTTTGCGTGTAGGACATTCCCTTAGTAGTTATTTTATTCAAAATGACGTACAGCTTTCATGTCCTCATTTTTTGATAGAGGGCGCTTCCGACACATGTCCGACATTTCAATGGTATTACTCCTCGGTTTTTACTACCAGACCACCATACTTCCAGGAAGTGTAAGGGATGCAAAGACGACTCGGAATCACACAGGAATGTAACGTTGAAAATTGCTTTTTTGCATGTTACGTTTAAAAAAAGCAGAGAAAAAACAACAGAAATAAGCAGAGAAACACCAACATGTTAAAGTGGCAGAACAAAGTTTATTTAAAGTTTTTACTGCAAAAAGTGTTCGAAATTACGACCAGAAAAAGTCCGGCAAACTTGAAAGTGACAGTAGATGGCGCTGCGATTTTCTTGCTGTACATTGCGCTGAACGGCAATGCGCGTGAAAGTCTCTCTCTCGTTGCGCAGCTCTATGTGGTTCCAGCATGATCGGGCTCTTCCACATTTTACCAATGATGTTCACCGATACCTCAGCGTAACATATGGACAGCGGTAGATAGGTCGTGGTGGCCCGGTTTATTGGCCTGACAGATCACTGGACTTATCAAGTATGAGCTTCTTCTGCTGGGGTCACATGAAAAGTTGGGTGTATGAGAATCCCGAACCATCAATTAAAGACTTAGCAGCTCTTATTTCTGTAGCTTCCGGAAATGTATCAAATATTTCAGGAATCTTTCAAAGCGTGAGGAATTACATGCGACGCCGCTGTCAAACATGTCGAATTACTTTTGGTCGTAATTTCGAACATCTTTTCTATTAAAACCTTTAAATAAACTGTTTTATGTCATATTAACGTGTTGTTGTTTCTCTGCTTGTTTCTGTTGTTTTTTTTGTTTGCTTCCTTTAACCATAACTCGCAAAAAAGACATTTTCAACGTTACATTCCTGTGTGATTCCGAGTCGCTTTTGCATCCCTAACACTTCCTGGAAGTATGGTAGTCTGGTAGTAAAACACCCAGGAGTAATGCCATTGAAATGTCGGACATGTGTCGAAAGCGCCCTCTATGAAAAAATGAGGACACCACAGTTGTACGTCATTTTGAATAAAATATTTACAAAGAGAATGACTCCACGCAAACCACAAGAAAATCGATTAGTTTGTCCAATGTTTATGAGCGTTTAAAATCTCCCCCTCGGTTCACAGTTAAACTTTCGCTAGTTAACCGATCCCCATGTTTCCGATTTTGGGCTTAAAATTTAAGTTAAAGTCTAAACTTTAGAATAATTTCAAACAATTCAATATTTATGAACAGCCCTGTATTTGACCTGTAGGTTTATATACGAATTATATTATAGGGAAATTTATTTTAGCAAAAAAACTCCAAACTGGTTGAAATTTCTGTTTCAGCAATTTATACTATAGTATTAATTGATAAATGAAGCATACTTATATAATTTTGTTCACACTGTATTTTTTCTAGTATTTTAATAACACGCCACTATTTTGCTAAAATTTAATTCAAACGAAAACATTCTTAAATTAATTAAATTACATTTACAGAAATTATTATCCATATTTGTCCAGAAATTTGGGAAAAATTCTCTGGACTGTTTGAAAGCCATTCCAAAAGCAACTTATCAATGCAAACTTAGTTTGCAAATTTGAAACTCGACATATGGTAGCGATTGATATTTGTAAGTTTATCTGTTGATAATTCAATTATAGTCTAATTATTTTTCTAATATTTTTCTTTGAAATAGTTTTTCCATTGCAATTAATCTATTGATAATTCAATAGATGTCTTTTGCAATCTGTTGACGAAATTTGCTGGGGTTTTTTATATACCATATTTACCGCTAGCTCTTTTTTCTTTTATGATTATTTGGCAAAATTTGCGTTTTTTGTCGTACCTAGACGAATTTTGTGTGTTTTCGGGATCTTTTGACGAAGATCACGTTTTTTATAATACCTGGAGAAACCTCTTTCTCGAGGTCTTTTGATGAAATTTGTCGTTTTTTCTCACGATCTTTCGATTTACCTTGCCGTTTTATCGAATTTATAATTTTTTTGTAAATTTTGTCGTTTTTTTGTTATTTTTTTGAAAAATTTGTCCTTTTTTTGCTATATTTTTCGATTTTTTGATGAAATGTGCCCTTTTTTTCCATCTTTTGACAAAATTTGTTGCTTTCTCACAATCTATTTACCAATATTTGCGTTTTTTAAAGTACCTAGACAAATTTATGTATTTTCGTGATCTTTTGACAAAATTCACGTCTTTTATGATACCAGGACAAAATTATTTGTTTTCTCAGGAATTTTCGGTGAAATTTGTCGTTGGATATCGAATTTATTTTTTTTTCGTGATTTTTTTTGTGAAATTTGGTGTTTTGTTATTTTCGAAAATTTGTCACATTTTCGCTTTTTTTTTTTTTTTTTCTGCAAAAATTACCGTTTTGGGATTTTTTGATGAAATGAGCATCTTTTTTCCATCATTTGACAAAATGCGTTGTTATCTGATTATCTATGTTATCTGTTATCTCGCGATCTTTCGATGTAATTTGCCGTTTTATCGAATTTATCCTTTTTTTTTCATGATTTTTTTTGTGAAATTTGTTTTTTTTGTTATTTTCAAAAATTTGTCATATTTTCGTTTTTTTTTTTTTGGAAAAATTACATTTTTTGTGATCTTTTGATGAAATGTGCCTCTTTTTTTCATCTTTTGACAAAATGTGTTGTCTGTGTGTTGAAATACCTAGACAAATTTAAAGTATTTTCACGATCGTTTGACGAAATTCACGTCTTTTATGATACCAGGAAAAAATTATTTGTTTTCTCAGTGATTTTCAGTGAAATTTGTCGTTTTTTCTCACCATCTTTCGATGTAATTTGCCGTTTTATCGAATTTATCCTTTTTTCATGATTTTTTTGTGAAATTTTTCGTTTTTTTTTGTTATTTTTAGAGATTTGTCCTTTTTTTCACTTTTTTTTTCAAAATTTATCTTTTTTGGGATCTTTTGATGAAATGTGCCTCTTTTTTCCATCTTTTGACAAAATGTGTTGTTTTCTCACAATCTGTTTACCAATATTTGGATTTTTTGAAGTACCTAGACAAATTTAAAGTATTTTCACAATCTTTTGAAGATATTCACCTCTTTTATGATACTAGGAAAAAATTATTTGTTTACTTAGGGAATTTCGGTGAAATTTGTCGTTTTTTCTCGCAATCTTTCGATGTAATTTGCTGTTTTATCAAATTTATCCTTTTTTCGTGATTTTTTTTTTGCGAAATTGTCGTTTTTTGTTATTTTTTGAGAAATTTGTAGTTTTTTTCGCTATTTTTAGCTATTTACCTGTTTTTGCAATTACCTAGACAAATTTTATGTGCTTTTTGAGATCTTTGGACGAAATTTGCGTCTTTTATGATACCTAGACAAAATTCGTCATCTTATGGTCTTTCGGTAAAGTTTATCGTTTTTCTCGAGTTCTTTCGATGTAATTTGCCGTTCTTTTGAAGATCTTTTTGCAAAATTTGTTGTTTTGTTGCGAAATTTATCTTTTTTGTGATTATTTGATGAAATTTGCTTTTTTTTTCAATCTATTGACGAAATTTGTTGCTTATTCACAATCATTTGTTAAAATTTGTTGTTTTCTTACAATATTTTGAATTTTTATTACAATATATTTACAAATTTGCCATTTTTTAGGGATTTTTTGTCAAAATTTGCCTTTTTTTTAAAAAAAAGATTCATGAAAATTGCCATTTTTTAGACGTTTTGGCAAAATTTTGATTTTTTGCAATACTTTCGGGAAATTTGTTTTATTTGGAGTTTTTTGACAAATTTTTTAGAGATCTTTTGATGAAATTTGTTGTCTTTTGCAATCTGTTGACGAAATTTGCTGGGGTTTTTTATATACTATATTTACCGCTAGCTCTTTTTTCTTATATGATTATTTGGCAAAATTTGCGTTTTTTGAATGTAAAAGAGCAAGGCTTGTCTGAGATTTTGGCAGTTCGTATCTGGGCTTGTACCTAGAGAGCAGTGTAGGACAGAGGTCCTTGCAGAGAGTGCTCTGTGTCGGAGAGCGTAGGCAGTTCGTATCTGGAGAGCAAGGGATCAGACATCCCAGCGTGTAGTGCTCTGGGCCGGATAGCGTAGGCCGAGTATCGATGTGTTGGGAGATTCGAAATTGATCTAAAGAAAAGTGAATCTAACATGCATTGAGTGTGAGGGAGAAGGTGTAATTTGAACAGTACACAGCCAAACGTTTACTGTATTTAATTTAACGTTGAACCGGATCACCTATATCCGTGTTGTATTTGTATATAATTGTAAATAGTGTATTTCTTGTGTACATATAGTATAAATAAACTGTTAATTCAGTTAATTGACAGCGTCGGTGTTCATTTATACAATCCTCACAGTGGGTGACCGATATCACCTAATAATATATCGGTGGTGGCAGCTATAACTACTACGGACTTTCTTCAAAGTTGTGCGGGCTGAGAGGAACTTCCAACAGCAACATTAATGATTACTTCGATTCTTTGACTTTCAACATTTAATTAAAGTTTCATTAGAAAAAAATATATGGTTTGGAATAAAGGGTATAAAAGAAAGTTAAAAACATCATAACTTTTGAAGCCGTGTAATATGAGTATATTTATGAAAATATTTCTACGTCAATTTATTAAAGATTTCTTCAAATCCGAAGGAACTACTTTCATATACATTTCTGAATTCATTTCTTTTTTGTAAACTCATAACATTAGCAGGTGTTTTTATTCAGAAACTACATAATCGAATAGCGATATCCATTATTTGATACAAGCAATTAAGAAAATAATATCAAGGTTAGCGTTTTGTATAGAATTTCAGGAAGCGACAGCATAAGAAGGGAGAAAAATGTGCAACCATCTGACAAGAATCTCTCATATCTCAAAAATATATACAAGTATCTTATTTACTCAAAATGAAAAACTCCATCCGATTCCAAACACCTGCAATAGTCAGGCTTGTCAGTTTTATACTTTTCAGTTAAATATTAGTCAAAAAATGTGTCAAACTTTTCTTTTGCGTTTTTGAAAAGTGAATTTAAGAACCACCAAGAAGAATGTTTCCAAAGATTACGTTAACATAAGTTTTTTTTATCGCTATTAATAATTTTACAAATCATGTTGTCTGCCCCTACACATCTTGAGAAAGTCTTGTCCGTCCTGGCTCGCTTATATATAGAAAAACAATGCAAACCTGAGCTCGGGTTGGTACGAATCTACTAAAAAAATATTAAGCTCGAATTCGCCACAATGTAACTGTCCGATGCCTATCTCTACACTGTACAAGTTATATTTCTGTGTTCATGTTGTCAAACTAATATCAGCTTGTGTCGCACATTTATACTTATTCTCGTTAAAGTCATATTCATTGAAAATAGCTCATATTTTATCGTTTGCACCGAAATTTTTAAAACAGACCGGCAGGCCCGCTAAATTTCTTTATCGGTCCGGCCCGTATGGTCATTTCAATTTTTCTGCCGGTCCAGTCCGTTTGTCGATCCGGCCCATCCCAATGAAAAAAAAAATTCTAATTCTGCCAGCCCTGCTCATTAGAAAATTTGGAAAAATTCTGCCGGGCCGGGTAACGGACCTTGGACCGGTTCCTGGAGACCGGTCTCCAGGAACCGGTCTCCAGGTTACCCTCACTTACCCTCACTTACTGCACAGTTTTTAAGAAAAAAAATAAACAATTTTCTAGTTATCAAAATTGAAATAATTATCTCTTATATTATTTCTTATCTCTTATATTCTCTCAAATTATTTCGAAATTGAAATAATTTCTAGTTATCAGATCAAAATTGATGCGCATCCCCCTTCCCTCCACTCTCACCCGATAAAAACTAAATTTTCAGAAATTTTACAAAATAAACAAAATAATACAATATTTGCCGTTTAAATAAACTACGGTTGTTGAATAGATTTTGATTCAACAATATGGCGTACTGCGAATAAGCTAAAAATACTACTACTAGTATTAGTTAGTCATAAAAGTGGCTAATTTCATTTACTAGCCATTGATATGAACAGAAATTTCTGCATTTGTTTTAGCTCTTGAAGTAGGTTTAATTCTGACTACCTCCCCCCCCCCTTTTGATGAGCAAGTGTGAAGTGTGTTTTAAAATACAACATTTGTATTTTTTTTTTTTTACTTTGGCTTTAATTTGTATTTTTTAGTATTTATTAAAGTTTGAAAATGAAAACAGACAACCCTAATTACATCGTTTTATTGAACTCAACTTGATTTGTTTATGTAAAAATGTAAATTTTCAATAGTGTTTTTAAATCGCATTTGATGTACTAGAATTATACACACACACACACTCACACACATATATATAAATATATATATATATATATATATATATATACATTCATACTTTTACAAATAAAACCAAAGTAACTCAGATATTACCACAACAAAAATTTATTGAAACCAATATTTATACTATCTTTATTTATATATTTAAAACTTATTTATATAAAAAGAAAAAAAAAGTACAAAGCTTTTGATGGCAGTTCAATGTTATAATTCTTAATGACGTAATTTTTTCACATATAATGTTATTCTAATATTAGAATATAGGTTTTTTTGTAGTCTTTTTTTTCAGTATTCTTGTGTTTCTGGAAATGGAATTTATTAGTGATTTTTAAAAATTATAAAAAAAGTGGTAACTAAATTTTTTTCTGAAATATGAAGTAAAATGAATCGAGATTTTTAAATGAATTAAGAATTTTAAAAATAAAATTGGAAATATAAACTTAAAAAATACGAAAAACATGCCGAAAAAGATTGTTAAAATACTAAAAATTCTAATTCTGTAAAGCTTTTTTTAATCAAACTATTTTACCTTTATCAACATTAAAGAGCATTTCTTCGATTTAAAATTCAACATATTTATATTCAATGTTTTTCCTAATATAAGCTAAGCAAAGAGCTACAATTACAACTAAATTGTTTCAGCGACAGAGTTTACAATCATGAATTGGTACAACCTCAATGCCTTGTAAAAAAACGTATTTCCTTTCCTACCCCGAAGTGATTGATTACACTTTGACATCTAAGAGTTACAGTTGACCCTTAGAGTTGACCTTTGTTACCCCCCAACAGTTAAACGTAGAAAGGGGATACTGGTTTTTTTGTTTGATAGTTTTAGAGATAAATTTCAACAAAGATGGTGGGTTTTTAGGTTTGACTTTTCAAACCATTCATATATTAGAGAATATTCTAATTCAGTCATAGATTAGAAATAGGGAAAAAGTTGCGAATGCACTATTAAACCTTCAACAGCGACAACTTACTCTCTAACGTGCATTTTTATGTGCCTCACGGATGACACAATGCGATTGCAGCGCCACTAATTTGCATTTGGTATTTTTATTCAGCATCTTTTATTTAACAATATATGTAAATTTCATACGGATTGCTTTTCTTTAGAACGAGTTATCGCTATTTTTGTGATTTTTCCTTAATTTTTGGAAACCAGTGTAGTACGATAAAAGTATAGTACAATAAAAGTATATTTTTATTGTCAGTACCGAAATGAGTTCATTTTAACAAATTAGGATGAGATTAAATTATACGGAATAGCAATATTTGATATTATTTAAGCTTCATATTTCTTTGAACATTTATGATATACCAATTCATACTTTTCTAGTATCTATAGCAATACCTAATCCTACGTTATATAGTTATTAAAAATTTGTATTCTTCTTTTAGCCATGACTTCTTTAACTAATACAGATATAATAAATCATATACTTTTTGTACAGATGCTTGTAATTATAATTTAATAATATCATTGTCAATTAAAAATTATAATATTGTGTACCATATATTATTTTAACGTACTTATTTTTTTATTTGTAACTAAATAGTTGTGTAAAACATTTTAAAACTGCTAATTAAAAAAAAATCCCTTTTATAATGGATTTTACATATTCTTTATCGATGAAATGATATTGAACATCTGTGTCAATTTGCGATTTTAAAGAAAGATTATTTAAATATTGCCTTAACAAGGAAAGTCAATGCTATGATAATATTTCTCTGTTTTTAAAATAAGAAGCATAAATATGTTAAAAATTAGAATAAGAATTAAATTACAACACATTTTTTGCATTTTAATGCAAATGTTAATTTTGATTTTTTAAATTTGCAATACACATGCTTGCTTTTTGAATTATCTTTCTTTCACAAATTATATTCCTTCTACTTTTATTTTCACTTGATTGGAATGTGTTTTATTTTATTATGACTAGAGTGCACCAAAACTGATTTTGGAATTTTTATAATTCAATAATCGATCCATTATATATATATATATATATATATATCCTTAAATGATGAGAAACAATCGTTTAAAAAATGAAAAATTGAGGTTTAAATATGTTAAAATTGTAATTAAGATAGAATATTAAGATTTTTTATTTAGATTATTAAATTATAATTAGAAGTATATTTATGAAACAAAAGCAAATAAAGAAACAAACAAACGCGAAAACAAATGTAGCGCATACCGGTATCGAACCCTAACTCATGGCCCAATGAGAAAACGCCACACCATCTGAGTTACAATGAGCGTAATCTTTGTGTTAAAAAGTAAGCATTTAAGTTGTGGTATAAGCCCCCCACATTTTACAAGAACTAAGAAGCATTGTATAAAATGAGATTAACCTGAGAGTAAGGGGTCTCTATACCCTACAGCATGACCTCTTCAGTCCTGATGTCGCCTGTAGAAGACACTAAAAAAACACCCATTAAATCAATTAAAATGTTTCTAGAATTTTATAATTACTTCTAGACATTTTTAATAAATGCGCGTATAAGCATTCATATACAGGTTGATGCATGTTTGGAAATATTTTATACAGGTTTTTTGTGGTCCCTTGTAATATTTATCTCAGGACTGAGGAGAATAAAATAATCAAAATCTGTAATTACCAGGTTGGCCTTTTCAGTGTAAGTGAAACGTGCTTGTGTTGGGCTACTTAACCCCTTGGCGACGGGAGCTTTTTGAGAAAATTTTGCCACCGATTTTTAAAGACAGAATTTTGTGCCTTATTAAATTGAGAAAATGCTCCGATTAAATTGGTCAAATTTTACAGTAAAATTTTACTGGTGAGGATAAATAAGGATTCTTAAGCCTTTTTGCGGCACGTATATGTGACGTTTGTCCCCAAGGGGTTAAGAACACTTTTCTAAAGTAATTATTAATATTAGTGATTTCTAAAAGATATATGTAGATATATTAGCCTAGTTCATGCATCACAAAATCCATTCAAAGTTTGAAAATGTATTTTCCGAGTATATATATATATGTTTATATATAGTATAGAATTCCATCCAAATTAAACATTAATTCTATAATAAAACAATTTACTTATGATATAGATATATTTATTTATAAAATTGCAATATATTACAACAAACCTATTGAATATTTCAATCATTGGAAAATTTTAGTTATTGATAAATTAACTAAGGCTTTAAAATATAATATTTCACCTCTGGATTATGTAAATACAAAGCATCTTTCACAGAAATCACTAAATTGCAACAAAACTTTGTAATAACTTATGTGGATAAATCTCCAAATAATTATGCAATTATATGTAATTCATGAACTGCTTAAATCCAGTATATCTTCTAATAACTCATTCCAAAAACTAATGATAACATAATTGTGAACAATCGTAAAATTAAAGGTTTTTATAAATTATTAGACATTAACCCTACTAACTTTAAATATCCATATCTAGTTCTTATACCCAAATTTCATAAGAATCCTGTTAAATTTAGAACAGTTACAATTGGTTCCAATACTTATAATAATACAGCTAACAATCTTCTATTGAAAATTCATAATCAAATATATAAAATAACAAAAACAGTGATAATACACATTATATAAAGAATAGTTATGAACTGGTCAATATTATGAAAAATCTTAAATGTATAAAAAATATAACTACACATGACTTCAAAGATATCTTTAAAAATTTCAATTTATTAGATTTACATACTATAATAAATGCATTATTTAAAAATATCAACATGATATGGATCTATCACCGAACATTGATACTGATTATTTTATTACTTTAACAAATTTCATAATCTATAATGATTTTATAATGTAAGATAACATAACATGTATACAAAAAGTTGGTATACCACAAGGTGGTTGTACATCTAGTATATTATCAGACTTATATCATTATGAGCGTAAATATTTTAATAATAAAACACATTTATATCGATATATTGATGAAATAATTTAAATTGATACTGATAACACCAGTGTATCTCAATTCCAAGTAGATTATCCATCTAATCTAGAAATTACAAAAAAAAAAAAAGAAAAAAAAAAACTATTTTCTAATAATATCATTAACTTTTTAGACCTTAAAATTACATTAAAAGAAAATAAATTAATAACTGATATTGATGAAAAACGGAATGAATTTAATTTTAAAGTTAATACATTTACTAATTTTAAATCCTGTCTTCATAATTCTGTATATCGTAATATAATCCTTAATCATTTATACAGAATAAAATATTTATGTTCTTCTCATCTAATTAATGCAAATATTAAAAAACTAGTTTATGATGCTATAAATAATGGTTTTCCTAAATGATTCATATATTCTTTAATATGCAATTAGTTATTACATGATCTAAAAAATAATTAACACATTGCTTAAAAAAAGTACAAAAAATTATTGAAACATAAAAAAAAATAATAAAAAATTAAAAATGTAAAACAATATATAAAAAATGTATATAATAGATTGGCTGGGTGGGTAGATGTTAGAGTATGGTGTTGTCTGGATAATACGCAATGGTTAATTAATTTAAAAAATTGAGAGTGGGAAATGCATTTGTTAAATTGGAATACATATTCTAATGGTAGTTTAATTGACACTAATATATGGATAATTGTATAGTTATATCAATTATATTAATATAATTTTATTAATTTACATTATTAAATTGCACTTAACTTTTAATAAATGAGTTACCTATAAAACTATCTAACTGGATATGGTATATATATTAATTAGCTATTTTTAAATCAATTTACATTATTAAATTGCACTTAACTTTTAATAAACCTATAGCATTATGTAACTGTATAGGGTCTATATATTAATTAGCTATTTTTAAGTCTTATATCATCTTAAATTAAGATATTGTGTTTAGCTTAGCATAGTCAAATTAAATGTTTTTGTTTTAAATCTTCATAGGGTAAACTATGGTGCATGGTTTATTTTATCTGTTATCACATTACTCTGCTTTTAATTAATTAATTAATTAATTATTATATTATGTGTTCGATAATTATTTTTTATTTTTTCCCCTTTTCATTTTTTTATCCAGTATAGTAATTTTGTTGTGCCTTGTTTTTAATGTTATATCTTCATTTAATTTTGGTTTTATGTGTTGTTGTTAGCCCCAAATTCGTATTATTTTGCTTTTTTATGGCTAACACGAAGATGAAACCACACATTTAATTTTTAGTTCCAAAGTATTTGGGGCTTGATAATTCTGCTTTGGTTCTACAAATTCCATCTATATTAATTAATTTATTTATTTAATTTTTTTCCTCATGTTCAATATGTTTTTTTCTATTAAATTCAAATGGTTCATATTGTAATGCAATTAATGGTTTTATATATATATATAATACCATTAAAAGTAGACAAGATTCACCAACGGATTTTATCAATAAAACAATAAACCAAAACGAAAAATTAAATTTAATTATAGTAAACAATATTAACCATTTGAAATTAACCATTGAATTTAATAAATTATAGCACATTGAACATGGAAGGAAAAAAAGAATAATATGAATACAATTGAAATTTGTAGAACCAAAGCAGAATCTTCAGGTCCCAAATACTTTGGAACTACAAATGGAGTGTGCGGTTTCATCTTCGTATTTGCCATGAAAAAGCAAAACAATACGAATTTGGGACTACCATCACACAAAAACCAAATTATTAAACAAGGAAAAAAGATATTTTACAAAAAGGAGTTGAAAGTAAGTAAAAATAATAGTTATCCATAACAAACAAAAAAGATAAAGCTGAATGGAAATATAATTGAACCGGAAAAAATAATAATCGATATTAACATAAAATTAAATTAATAAAATGATTAAAATTAGAATTAAGAGATAACATTCATATTAACATATAACTTAAAATACATTATTGTTACTTTAATCAGTAACATTTATTGTGACTTTACATGGTAAAAACACATTGTCTTAATATAGGATAATAAATAATAATAATAATAATAATAATAAATAAATAAAAAAATAATAATAGTAATAATATTATTAATAATAATACCAAAAATTATATCAATAACATTAAAAATAATTTGATATTTAAAATATAGCTATTTAACTATAGATATAACTAGACGAATATCCATATATTGGTGTAAATTAAACAGTTTAAAAATTATGTTAAAATAAATAACCCACTCTCATTTTTTTTAAATAAATAATTAACCTTTGCGTTTTTATCCAGACAACACCACCTTCCTCCGTACTCTAACATCTACCCACCCAACCAACCTATATATATATATTTTTTATTACTTTTTAACATTTTTAATTTTTTATTATTTTTATGTTTTATAATTTTTTTATACATTTTTTATGCAAAGAATTAATTATAAGATCATGTAATATCTAATTATAAATTAAAGAATATATGAATTTTTTAGGATAACCATTATTTATAGCATCATATACAAGCTTTTTAATATTAGTATTAATTAAATGGGAAGAACATAGACATTTTATTCTATATAAATGGTTAAGTATTATATTACGATATACAGAATTATGAAGACATGATTTAAAATTAGTAAAAGTATTAACTTTAAAATTAAATTCTTTCCTTTTGTCATAAATATCAGTTATAAATTTGTTCTCTTATAATATAATTTTAATATCTAAGAAATTGATTGTATTATTAAAAAGTAGGTTTTTTGAAAGTTCTAGATTAGAAGGATAATCAACAGGGAATTGAGATATACAGGTGTTATCAGTATCAATTAAAATTACATCATCTATATATCGATATAAATGTACTGTATTATTTAAATAATGACGTTCATAGTAATATAAGTATAAGTCAGATAATACACTAGATGTACTACCACCTTGTGGTATACCAACATTTTGAATATATATATTGTTATCATGCATGATAAAATTATTATAGATAATGAAATTAGTTAAGGTATGAAAATAATCAGAATCGATATTATGTGATATATCCAACTCGTGTTGATATTTTTTAAAAAGCTCATTTATGATAACGATAATTCGATGAAGGCTATGTTTCGTAAACTCCTAAGAATGTTACTTCTAAGAATCGGCAGCAGCACGAGCAGAGTAGTCGCTCCGGAAGTTCGCAAGCAGTGGAAGAGTTGCATTGGGGTATTTCCCCATTATAAAAACAAAATCCATGAGTCTTTCAATTCCTTTATTTATTAACTCATAAACTAAGTAAGTTCTTCTCCACATTCACCTTGGCCTGGTCATCAAATATTCTAAAACTTCGTGATTAAGTTGCATTCCAAGATATTAGAATTTTTCGGGGAAAAAGAAACAGCTTCCTAATATTTTAAAAGTCAATCGAATTCTGCGCTCTGAAAAAAACAAACAAATGAGAAATCCACATTTTCACGACAAATTAGCCCCTCCTCACTCCGCGTCAATCATTTTAAAATCCAACCAGGATTAATCTGCGTCTACGTAATAAAAATGGTCACCTCTGATTGGCCTAGGAGGCATGAACCTCGGTTAAGGATTATATCTTGTCTCGCAAATAGACAAGCTTTTTAACATCCGCGCACTAACACAGTTCGCGTGATGTTAATAAAAAATAAAATTAAAATCCCTAGAATATTCTAAAAGGAAAGATTACGAAATAATTTCCCGCCTTTTTTAAGAAACAAGCAATAGATTATTAATAAATAAAAAATGAAAAAGAATTTTAGTTGTTAAAAGTTAATGTATTACGAAACTAAGATTGAAATATGTTCCGCAATTTTAGAATTAAAGCTAAAAGAGAACAAAATGGCGAATTTTTTTTTATTTTATTACATATATATATATATGTATATAATGTTACTTTTCTCTACGCGGTAAAGGTAGATCTAATAAATTTCTGGTGCATGAATCTTTAAGTTTTTGCCTTATCCAACAGATTGTAATATAACATATTACAATAGTTTAAATGAGCAATCGTTTAAATTAAAATAAAAATAGTAAATATGCAATGTTTTAAATAAAAATTTATCTGTTAACAAAATTTCGACCCCCCCCCCCCTTTTAAAAATCAGTTTTTGAAAACACTCTAAAATGTAAACTAATGTATCAGCATTAAAAACACATATTTCAGACAGTTTACGGAAAGTAACATTTAAGGATGTTAATCAATCAGATTTATTTCAGTCGTTTATCAGAAATACATTTTGTGCTTGTTTTAGACTGTAAAAATAAGGGATCCACTATTGGTACGTGATCCCTTATAAGTGTATTTACCTTGTATCTGTATTATTTCCTCTCATTTTAAATTGATCATGTTGTTAATATTTATTGTGATCTTCTCTTAATTTTAGATCTGATGCATTGACGAAAGAAGAGGCATTAAGTAAGTAAATAAATTTGCATGCTACACCTGTAAATCTTATTCAGTTAATAACAGGAAAAGTTGTATAATAATAATCATTTATTAACCCTTTATCTACCGTATTATGAATTCATGAAAATTTGACATTTTAAAGCATTTTACGCAAATTGTTTAAACTAGATTAATAGACTTATATAATCATTGAATAAGTTTTTGAAGGATTTCAGACGGATTGAAGGATTAATCAAATTTGAATTTACAGAGATTTTGTGCAATTTTTATAATCCCACTCAAATCTTTTATTTTTAATTATTTTCTTAGTATTGTAGAATTATAAAATGTTCAAATATGCTGTTCTTACAATATAAATATAGAAATATTTCCACATTGAAAAATCCCCCCCCCCCCCCTCTCTTAGCACCAAGAAAGCAAGATGCAAAGGCAAAAGAAATCATCTTTTTAAAAATATTTTTGTTTTGTATAACCAATAATGCTTCTGGAACAAGATAAAGTAATGTATCTGTAACTCATTCTAAACAATATTACAACTAACTAATGTATTAAAGGAATTTTATAATGAGTTATTTTAATGGTACTTATAACTACCGTCGGTAGATAAAGGGTTATGTATATCTTAGATTTTAACACGACTTTTACAGTTAAACTCTTATTTTAGATTTTTTTTTATTACTTATACAATAAATATCTTTTTAATCAATGTTTTACTCATATTTGAAACTAGGAAAAGCATAGCTGAGCACTTCGCCTTTAAAACATTAAACCCTTCGTGAAGAGTGTCTTTTAATCAATTTTTAATCTTTTATTACCGGTTTTTCAAAAACAGAATTTTTTTCCTTATTGAATGAGGGACAATGCGCTGATTAAATAAGACAGAATTTACTATAAAAAAATTACTGGTTGGAATAATGAACGATTCTGAGCCCTTTTTACGACAAGTAAACCTGTCATCTCTCCCGAAAAGTTTAATAAATTTTTAGTCATTTTGTTTCATTGTGATATAGAGTATTTATTGATAAATATATTAGATAATTAACTTTTCCTCCGCGATTTTTCCTTTTTATTTTAAGAAGAAAAAAAAAACTGCGGCGTCTCTGCCCTATTTATTCTATAAACATCATTAAACATCGTAATAAACATCATTTTTATGATGATCAAAACGTGGCTTACGTAATAATTGAGTTCTATATTACGTACACCATGGATTAAAAATTAATATTCTTGTACCAATCTTAACAAATTTTAAATGAAATTTTAGTAATTTTCGTTACTGCAAATTTTTAAATTTCTAAACATCACATATTTTCAATTTTTACATGTCGTATAGAGAAAAAAAAGTACTTTTAAATGCAATTTATTTGAAAGCTGCATCTCAATTTGTTTTTAAGTTATTAGTTTTTTTGTAGTTTTTTAATACATTTTTTGTCATTTTGACAACAGAAGTATTTCATTTCTAGACATCAAACATGAACCAATCAAAAAACGAATAAAATAAAACAAAGAAGTATTCGATTTTTGGACATTAAACATGGACCAATAAGAATGCGAATAAAATAAAAAAAGTTGCGGAATTCAACCAATAAAAAGTTTCAGATGTATCTCGAATTTCCCAGTTCTTTATCGAGGAGAACAACTATTTTCCAAATACAGTCGACTCTCGTTAATTCGAAATCGGATAATTCGAATCTTCGCTTAATTCGAACTAAACATGAAGTACCGAAATTTTTAGTAGCGGAATAACGTTAAAAATTTTCATTAATTCGAACTCATTTTCTCTTAAGTTCGTTTATAATTCGAACTAATGAGAATTCTGGTTTTTCATTTTTCTTTTCTTTCTCACGGATTTCAGATCATTTGAATAGCTTTCTTTCTTTGATTTTTGTGAAAATTGTTCCGAAAGAGTATACATATAATCCAATACATTTTATATTCACTTTCTTAGTGCTTCGTCTATCCATCAGTGACACTTCAAATTTTTCTTCCATTGTGCTTGTTTCTAATATTTTAATTAGTTTATGTATTTATACATTCCTATTTAATATTAAGTCTTGTTCTAATGATAACAGACGGAATGAATTAAAAAAAACCCTATAACATTGATTCTTTTGTAATAGTACCATATTAAGCATGTTTTCATTTCATATCTTCCATAATTCGAACTTCGGATAATTCGAACATTTCTTGTGGTCCCGACGTGTTCGAATTAACGAGAGCCGACTGTAGTTAAAAAGAATTTTATTTAAAGGATACTTTTAATTAGCGCCATTTCTTTAGATTTAAGTAAATTAGAATGAATATTTTTAGGTGGATTAAGATTTTATGTCTTTCAAATACAGATTGATAGCTTAATTTTAAAAATAGGGTTTTAATTTAATAAGCCGAAATAATGTATGGGATATTATTAAACAGAAAATTGATATACAATGATGTTAACCTTGGCGAAAAATTAAAAAATTTTTAATGCATAATAAATTTTAAATAATTCGGTTGGATTATTTTTTTTCGCTATTATATGCAGGCAGACGGACAAACAAACAAGAGAATCAGACGTCGACTGTAGGTGCTACATATTTACATAATTGCGAATGCACCTAATAAAATAGAGTAAACAGAGAGACATTTTCCCTAAAACTTATAAATTTTACTGTTATCATATTTTATTTTTTTAAACAAAGGATTTTGAACTTTATCTCATACACTGAAAGAGTTTTAAAAATTAAAAACAGAGCTAACGACGGAAGAAGTATTCTTTAAAAAATATTTATTTTAAATTTGTAGAAAAAATATTTTGGAATAAATTAACAACGAATTCTCGTAGTTTTTACTTTAAAAAATGCTGACTAGTATCCTTTTTTTTTTATAGGAATTCTGAAAGAGAAAGAAAAAGATAAAAAAGAAAGAGGTAACTATTGTTTAACTTGTTATATGAATTAATGATCTGTCAATAATTGTAAAAACAAAATTATGAAAAGTTCATTTAAGATAAGAGGATTGTTAGAATTTTTTTTTCAGAGTTTATTTTTTTAAAGTAAAACGTAATATTTGATTATGAGTATGAATACAAACTTCAGTAGCTTAAACATTTTTAAGAGTGGTTACAAAATACTATTTTAAGAGTAAGATAATGAAATATAAACATACTTTATTTCTGTCGTAAAATATGCAATAATATGTATGGTAACATTTATTAATGTATTGCATTTTTCAATTAATTGTTCTTTAAAAAGATAAACACCACTGCAAATTCGTGGAACACTTTTATAGTTGTAGCTGACAGTTTTTTAGTGTTTAAAGTATAAATTTAAACATTGTACAATTAAGAGAAAAAAGGAATATATTTTCTATTTTGTAAAAACTGCTCTCATAAGGATGCTGTCACCAAATGGGCTTTGGCTGTCATAAGGGTGTGTCGCCGCGAACCGTTACGCTTCACCCTGGACTAAGGCTAGGTTAGCCTCCAGTCATCTTAACGTAAAATGGCATTTATCGCCTGAGCAGCAGGTCGAATTGCAAGTTGGTGAGGCCAGTATCAGCGACAGAAGGGCTGTCTTCCGCAATTTAAGAAATCTATTTAGGAGGGACAGGACTATGTCGTTGAGGGGGCATCGCCAACAAGGCAAAACTAACACCTGTATCGCTGCGGCGAAGGAAAGTTCGCATTTTTTTCTGGATGGAGCTTATACTACCTTTAAAGCGTGGCGATTTATTCATCGTGCTAGATTAAGCTTAGTGAAATTAAGCGCCTATAATATGAATAGAAATAATCCTCGCCCAGTGGATACAAGGTGTCGACGATGCGGCCATCCCGAAACCCTGCCGCACGTCCTTGACCATTGTATGGTCCACAGTACCTTGTACAAACGTAGGCACAATGCAATTGTCAATCGAATTAAAAAGGCTATTGAAGGAAAGTGGACCATCGTGGGAGAGGATCGTGTGGTCGGTGAGGGAAATATGAGACCCGACTTAGTTATTCGAAAGGGGAGAAAAATACTCATTATTGATGTTACAGTGCCCTTCGACAATGGGCTCGAAGCTTTTGAAACTGCTAGAAGTATCAAAGTCAACAAGTATGCAAATGTTGCAGAAGAGTTTAGGAGCAACGGTGATGATGTTGCAGTTGAGGCCATTGTCGTCGGTGCACTGGGAGGATGGGATCCGGCAAATGATCGATGTATGAGACAGCTGTGCTCTAGGAAGTATCTGAATGTATTTAAGAAGATTGTTATCAGCGAAACCATCGCCCACTCCTGTGACATCTTCGACGAGCACATCCGCCGGATCCCACACTGAGTCCCCCTCTTACTACTTCACTCACCTGCATTTTTCTCTTAATTTTTTTATTTTGATGTTTTATATGGATTTTTATGTTTTTAAATAAAGTATTGTTAATTATAAGACCAACCTGTCTTATGACGGGGGTCATAGACCAAGGTTCTCACGAACCACAGACTGGCTGACGTAAAGCCTTGCTTCCACACGGACACACACTAATTTAGTGCTACTTGTAAAATAATTGACACTTTGTAAACTCACATAGCCACAACTTTTAACATTGTACTGCAGGGTCAAATGGGTTTCGGCATTCCCTAGGAAAACACTCCACTCTAATAAAACCTCAACCACAAATCCACTCATCTCACGGTCTGAAAGTTAGCTTCTCATAAAGAGTTAGAACAACTCGAGAGAACGAGTTGTTTTTAAGCCATTTAAATCGAGATGAATAAAATGTTTAAAAAAACAACTCATTGATGATCCAATAAATTACAGCTCTTTCCTGAGAAGCCACTTCCTCTCTTTCGTTTAAAGAGTGCACCAGGCTTGCAGTTTGGAGCTACGGTTTGGATTTACCTTCCCCCCTATCTAGATAGCAACACTTTTGTAATATATTAAGAACACAGTCACAACACAAAACACGTTTTCTATATGGAATTTTCTAATTCACAAAAATATATTGTAAATTTGATGACAAAATGTGTTTGTTTTTGTGTGTTGAGAATTTGCAATAAAATTGGAAATCGTCTGTCAAACGTGGCAAATTTGGTGAGTTAGTACTATAATTAATTTTATAAACATTCACATCTTGATGAAATAACTGTTTTACTCTAATGCAAAAGTGAATGAATACAATATTTATTATGGTTCTATATATAAAATTCAGTATTACGGAAATGATAGGACACCATATTACATCGGACCTAATAAAATTATCATAACTTCATAAAATTTGACTCGACTAAATTTTGAAACTATTGTATATATTAAATTTCAAACCATTCGGTTGGGTAGTTTTTGCCCTGTTATATCCGGACAGACGGACGGACCAGACGACGATTATAGGTGCTATGTAGTTATATAATTTTGAATGCGCTAAATAGGAACAATAGCATAGCAAGTGACTTAGTAACAAATTTGTAATTACCCCCTTAAAAAGTCACGGGAACCACTGCTTTAAGTGTTAATGTCTTGGCTTATTTACAAAGATTTTTTCCCCAAATCATTATAGAAAATGTTTTTATACTTCTTCTACGTTAGATATCTATAGTACTCCTCAAAATTTTTGCTGAATGCCCGTAAATCGAAATTTGTATGTAACGAAAAAATATCCGTTGTGAAGCCTTCAAAATGAAGACCGGGTAGCGTGGTGCGGGTACTTCGATGAGGCGGTGACTCATGTTTGAATTAATAAAAACATTTTATTAAATGTTATAGTAGATTCTTGGTTACACGAATCACAAATCACAAACAATAACTAATTAGCTTATGAAAGAGTTCCGATTTCAATAAAAGTCATTGAGATGAATAGTATAGTCTAATAGTCTCTGGTTATAGTCAATCAGTCTATTGTTATTTCACTACGAGCATTAAGTTGGTCAGATGGACAAATGCAAATGTAGTTCCTTTGACTAAAGTAATCCGTTTTTCACAACTTCACGACTAGTGTCAACTCAGTCATACTTTTCTTACTCCCATATCCGGAGTCATCTCCCTTGACGCTCAGCCAGATCCGCTGAACTCAAGTCTCTTTTCTAGAGAAAAAAATTCTCTGCTCCAAGCAGGTCTCCTCACCTTTTCTCTCCTCTTCCTGAACCAGACTCTCTTCTCCTCCTCATCTTTTTTCGACCCCCCGTCAAAAACTCTCCGTTCCTTTTTTTGTCCACTTAAATCTTATCTACCTTATGTCACTAACAAACTGTTTTCTTATTCGTCGATCCCAGTTTCATTTTTGCCGTGCAATATTTTTTTCGGACCGTGGGATACTATCGGATTCTCATCGAGGCGGCGATTTCAAAAGGGCGACCTTCTGGCGCGCCTATTTTCTGCTTGTCTGAAAAACTGTCTATCGCTAAGATGAATTGTGATACATTTCTTCTTTCTACTTTTCCGACCTTGTATGGGATTTTTCTTAAATTTTGTACTGTCCGGGAGTTTTCTCTCGCAAAATCAACTAATTTCCGACACCGTTTTCCGAAAAAAATGTGACCTAGGTAATCACTATAGTTATCCTATAAGGTTTAAATTAATGTCTACTACCTCTAATTTTTTCATAATATTACTTTTATTAGATTCAGAAATAAATTAGGAGGACATATTTTTTCACTACATTTTCGACGATATCCCTGAATAGATAATACACAAAATTTAAAGAAATGTATTTTTGAGTTCAGCGTTACGAAAGTTTTTAAACGACACCCCTCACAACATACGATTTTTTTTAAAACTTTTCCAAGTAACTTAATTAGCCAATACATTTTACCTAAATATATCTGTGAATGGTTAATAATGTGTAAATTATGTGGATCAATAGTCTTTATTATTTCTCTCAGCTTAAACTTTCTCCGTTGCATAGTTTGCAAGTAAAATGACTGTGACAGACAGACACAAGAATGATCTTATAATGCTTCCTTTCTGACTTTTACTGTACGGAACCCTAAAAATTAAGAAGTGTTTATTATAAGACAATACTTTTAGGTGTTAGAATACAGAAACATTTTAATTCAACTGAAAAATATGATTTTTTTAATAACATTTATTTATTAGTTGCTATCGTTCAACTATTTGTAAGAACGCAACTACTTAATAGATTAACACGTTCGCTGCCGCTTACGTAAAGATGTGATGCTAGATAATGCCGCACTGTAGAAGTGGGTTTTTCCCAGAAGCCGATTTACTTTTTATAACAAAATATCAGTGAAAGATTTTCCCGCGCCAGCGCGTGACTGGCTATTGGACATCACTCCACATACCACCCTGGCGCGTGAGTGGACTCTTAACGTTAGCGCTATATCACGTGCTTTCCCGTGAGCGGCAGCGAACGTGTTAAAAAAATAAAAAATAAATATGTAAATACTGTTTATTACTATGAGTAATTTGTTAATAATTAGGAAAAAGTACCATAATAAAATTTCCTAATTTTTTTAAAATTAAGACGTAATGTACACTTATGAATGCTTACAAGAGCCTTTAGTAATTTAATAACCTAAATTTTTTTAGGAATAGTTATTATGGGGTAATTATTTAAGAAAAATATGTTAAATTGTATGAATATTTCAATGTCACAGTAAAATATTTTAAAGCATACATAGCAATACTTATTTATTGTGTGCACACAATTACTTGTTTTATTAAAGGGATTAAAAACGGAGAGAAGTAATAATTGTATAACTTGCTACGATTTAACGATTTATTCACGACTAGAGTATCACTAAACTATCATATGATAATTTCAAGTAAATTTTAGATTAAATAAATATTTTAATTTACTTGATAACCATCGTCAAAAATCTAATGAATACTTGGAATTGTGTGTTCTTAAATTTGGCTTATTAACTTGCATAATTTCATAGCAATAAGTATTTAGCGTCATAAAAGAGATGATACATGTTTTACATGCTTTTTTCACCAACTTTATTTTTAAAGCAAAACTTAATATATTTTTATATATATTATAAATATACATAAAAATTTCGTCTGGCTTTATATGCCCTTCCTGGGCTCTTTCACTTTCTTTTCAACGTTTTCTACTTTCTGACGCTTCATCGGACCGAAAAAATTTATAAAACCATCACCAAACAAATTTAAAAGCATCCATACTCAATTAAGTAAGATGTCCTAAAATGTAACAGGCGTTAACGTTTAACGCCTGTTATATTTGAGGTACATTAACTTTTAACACGTACATTAACGTTTAACACGTTGTGTACCAGGGTGACTGAAGCTGAAAAATTTACAATGTTTTAAGTAATTTTTAAATAAATTTTCCGTAATTACTTAAAATATAGCATGCATTTTTAGTTTTATATCATATTTTAGACCGCCAGTCATCGGTGATTGACGCTTTCTAAACGGAAAGTTCAGTGTCAGTCACCGGTGATTAACGTGGCGCTTAACGTGTTAACAGCTTTTCCTGCCCTTGCCGGGTGAGAGTTACTTTTGAACAAGTGCTAACTTTAATTTATTTCTTTTACTTTTTTATAGTAATTTTATAACTACAGTTATACCGTTATATATAACTTTTTCTCTATTTTAGTAGACTTAAGTTATTATCTTACTCTTAACTTTAATTTATTACATTAATTGTAAATTTTTAATTCTTTTCTATTCTTTTAAAATTTTTTATTAAGTAGCTTATCTACATTTGTACTTTTCCCCAAAGGTTCTTAACAACATAAGATTAATTAAATAGACTGGGTGTGAAGATGTCAATACCCTAACAGCATGCATGGTCACAGTGACGTCACTGTGAGTCACTTTGGTCACAACACATCTGTGACCAAAATGCCACCTCTCAGTGACGTCACATTATGACTGAGATGTGACCTGCTTAAAAATCTTTAGAAATTTATAAATATCCTTCAAAACATGTTATTTACTTTAAAAAACATGTTTTTGGCAATTTAAATATCGTCGCTTTTGTCACAGGTTCGTCACAATGTTAATGTCAAATTAGTCACAAATGACACATTTTTCACAAATTTGTCACATTGTGACCACTTTGTGAAACGTCACAAAAGAGATCTAAAACGGCCATAACGACTTCACATTTATGTCACAGTGACTAAAATGTGAAATTGTTATGGCCGTTTTAGAGCTTTTTTGTGACGTTTCACAAAGTGGTCACACTGTGACAAATTTGTGAAAAATGTGTCATTTGTGACTAATTTGACATTAACATTGTGACGAAACTGTGACAAAACCCGTAAGACATGGTGACGTCACAGTGACGTCGTTGTGAAGTCACACTGTGACTTTGTGACCGTCGATGTGACGTCGATGTGAAGTCACAGTGACTAAAATGTGAAGTCGTTATGGCCGTTTTAGAGCTTGTTTGTGACGTCACATTGTGACCACTTTGTGACGTCACAATGTGACCAATTTGTGAAAAGTGTGTCATTTGTGACGATTTTGTCATTAACATTGTGACGATACTGTGACGAAAGTGACAATGCTTTCAAGTCACATTGTGACCAAATTGTGAAATACAGGGTGAGTCCAAAATCATGAAACAAACTTTGAGGGGGGGGGGTAGGACTCACTATAACAAATAATGATGGCACAGAAATATATGACCGGAAGTGACTCGTCAAGACGGTACACTAGTCACTAAAACAGATCCGGTTGATAATGTTAAGTCTATGGGAGGGGGCGTTGTTTTCAAATATCTTGCTCAAATTTAAATATTTTACATGATATTTTTTCCATATTATAGCTGAGGACGATCCAGAACCGGGCTAATTTTTGCTTTTTCGATTTTGGTTATATTTTTTTATATTAAGATAGTTTCATTTTTAGAACCGGTTTAAACTGGTTCTGAAAGTTAAATTATTTTCTTTGAATTTGTAACCAAAATCAAAAGAGTAAAAACCAGCCCAGTTGCCGATCGTCCTCAGCTATCCTATGGAAAAAAATTATGCGAAAATATTAAAATTTTAGCGAGATAGTTGAAAATAGCGCTCTCATACACTTAACATTATAATCCGTGTCTTTTGCAGTGACTAGTGCGGCGTTTCAACGCGTCACTTCCAGTCATACATCTCTATGCCATAATTATTTATTATAATGAGCTCTACCACCTCCCTTAAAGTTTGTCTCATTATTTTAGACTCACGTTGCAGATCATTTGTGACAAAATTTTCGTTAACACTGTGATAATTCTGTGACGATTTAACTTTTCTTAACGATTCTCTAACAATTTAAAAGAAACAGGATCTGCTGAAACTATAACTCCATGCCATGTTCCTGTTAAAATAAGGTTTGAGTCCTAAAATCATATATTGACAATTTATGAACAAATACTGTATAATATATAAAAATAGTTACCTGAAGTAAGGAGACTTTCTTCTAAATTAAAGTTAAAAATTCGATTTACCTCACATGCCTTACAACTCTGGTGTTGTTTTCAAAATTTGAAAAATATTACCTTTCAAAAATATTTATATATTTTCCCGCCACATGCTGAAAATTGCATAGCTTCAATTTTACTTATAACTGACACACATTTAGTCGTATGTTGTTCAAACTGTTTAATCTTTTTGGTCTTTTTTTAAACTTTTACTCGCTTTGATATCCACAAATCTCAGCACATATCTAAAACTGTAGAGCTTGCCAATATTTCTGACCAATAATCCTGATGTCTATAAATATATATATCTTTTAATTATCTTTTGTTGTAATTTTTCAACTGATTGAAAAAGTGTCCAGGTCAGGATTCGAACTAAGCAGTCTTTCGCGCAAATTGTCAAGACTTTGTTGACTGAACTACCCTGGAAGAATCTGACGCACACAATTCACACAGTGAATATGAACGCATACTTATCATTATTATATATAACCCTATGTAATAATACTTTAATTTTTTTTCAAACTACCTGTATGATAAATGAGTATATAATGTATCTATTCATATGAGTATATAATGATATTTCTCCGGGTGAATTGTGCGTGCTAAGTTGCTCTGTTGAAAGAGCATTGGCAGCATACATCGAGGGTCTCTAGTTCGAATCCTAACCTAAACACTTTTTTACTCATTTTGGAAAATTAATATTCGTTTGATTAATTTACCAATTAAAATCATTCTGTTAAATATAATATAGAATTATCTTTTGATGAAACTACGTGAAGTTTATGCGAAATATTTGTAATATACAGATTTTATTTGAAAATCGAGTACAAATGAAGATGAGACAATTAGTTCTAGTATTACGCTTAGTTATTTCCTTACTATAGTGGCCTGTGCGCATGTATGATTACACCAAGGTTTAAATTCGTTAAACTCATATATATATATATTGTATGTCATATAATGTAGATGTGCCGTTAAAGGACATCCTTATGGAATTTATTTTTAAAAAATTTAAATATTAATAGTTATAATTATTAGATTTAACTTTTTTTCGTATTAGATGAATCTATTAATAATATTTAAGTATTCTTAGTCTCACTTCCCAATATTAGACAAAATTTTATGGAAAATAATAGAAATACATCAAACACTAAAAATTTCAGTAATGTACATCCCACAAAAAAGTACATGTAATTGTTTTTATGACTATTTAGAACCAGGATTTAATGAACACATACAGATGAAACAAAATTGTTATTTTCAACACCATTTAACAATTAAGATATCAAAAATTAATAAAATAATGCGATAATTACTCATTTTTTAAAATCAATAATTGTTATTATCAAAAAAATAATATCTTAATTATTTTAGATACATGGTTTAAAATAATAAATGTCATGGAATTACAGTTATCAAATTTTTGGGATTATGAGAAATTCAGAAAGGTAATAAAAAAGTTTTAAAAAATTTGTTTTTGCAATATTAGTGCATAAATTAGCATATTTATCACTATTTTCAACAGTTAAACAACGCCAAACTCCTTTATATATTAATTATAACGTTAATTTTTGATTATGTATACATTTTTTAATTTATTAATATGTAATTTTTACAATGTAATTAAAAAAAATGTGATTAAAGTGCATTTAAAAAAAAATATTATTAACTATTTTCAAATCGTTGACATGCTGTTGTCCGTATTTCAACAAAATAAATGTTAAATTTATTGAATTTACTAAGGTAAGTGAATTCAAAAAAGTTAAATTAATATGATACTTATTCCTTTTATAACATTTTTTTTATGAAATTAACAGAAATCATTATACAAAAAGCAGGAAAAATAAAATTTTCTCACCTCTTTCTTATAAGCATTATCCTCTAATTCCAGTGTGATAATCCAAATAGGGAAGATAATTTCGAAGTCGAAATATCCGAATGAAGTACAATGACATTGGCGCGCTCATATTAACTAAACGCCACTGACATTGTATTTTTTCGGACCGACATTTTATATAAAATGTCACCTGATCACATATCTGCATAACTTTTTAAAAAATTTCAACTTACGTACTGAATATACACACATAACATCATAACAAAGCTACTAGAGCAGCTGCCTAATATTCTAAAGAATAAATACACTAGTGTCAACTATTCTGGTCGTTGCCAAACGATATTTTTTAAGCAGGTGATTTTTAGGTGCGTTCGTAATTATGTAAATACGTAGCACCTATTGTTGTCGCTCAGTCCGTCTGTCCGTCTGTCTGTCCGTCTGTCCGTCTGTCCGCATATAACAACGCAAAAACTACCCAACCGAATCGTTTGAAATTTAAAATACATAATTCTAACATAATTTTGTCGAGTCATTTCAAATGTTATGAAAATCGGATGGATAGATCAATTACAGGGACATTCAAAAGGATTCCGTTACATTACGGTCAATAGGGAAAAAAGTTTTAAATGCATTTTAATTGTTTGAAATTTAAAACATATAATTATTGCGTAATTTTGTCGAGCCATTTCAAATGTTATGAAAATGGGATGTATAGATCAATTACAGGGACAATCAAAAGGATTCCGCTACATTACGGTCAACGGGGAAAAAGTTTCAAATGCATTTTAATGGTGTTACACTCATTCGAACATAATAGAATTGGCACGAATCTATGAAATATATACTAAAATATGCATTCTGTACAATCTGTGATGCAAAGAATTTTTATTATTAAATTACAGGGCCACACAAAAGTATTCCACTATATAATGCTATACGGGGAAACATGGTTTGTTACGTGTTTTAATTATATTCAACTATTTCACATTTTATGATAAGATATACGTTGCTGAGGTGTAATAAAAATTACTTCCTGCATATTTACAGAAACGTAAAGATTTCGACTACTATACTGTATCCGGAGTATGCTCTACTACATCAGCAAGATCTGAATATTTTTAAAATTTCGTTATCGTACGAACGCACCTCATTTGCTACGTTCACGTGCAATTTCCAACTTGTTTGTTATTATTGGTTGTTTGAGCTTCGAAGATTTGTAAGTTGAATGCGCATGCGCATTAGTTTTATGAGAGTATCCCTAATTAAAATTTTGAGTTTAAATTTTTTTTCACGCATTTCTCTTTTACTTTCAATTAGTTTCGAAATAGAGTGGAACTTTCATTTAACGAAGCCCATATTTAATGAAATTATCTACATTTTTAATTTTCTGTTGAACCTTCATTTAGAACGCAATTAACATTTAAATTAATATTCATATTAAAAAAAAATTCTACTTAGCAAAATTTGTTGCAATTCCGTGCGTGCACAGTATTTAAAAGGATAGATTGCTGTTAAAATTGATTGGTGAATATATTTCAGCGGATTGTATGAATTGAAATTATGTATTTATTTTATCTTTTAAATAAAAAGGAAAAAAATGCGAAAATTTTTCGATATACTAAGAAAGGGATTCTAGTTCCACAAAAATATTATAGGTCCATTCTCTGAATACTTAAAAAATATGCGAAAGTTTTTATGGGTGTATCTTCATAAGAAATCACCACAAAGTAATATTCCGATTTTTTTTTATTTTTCGATTTGAAATACAAGAGAAAACGAGAAATAGAACGCTGCGATTCAGTTTTTGTTTCCCTTCCTTTATTACGTGGTTTTTTAGATATTGTACTAATGAATTTTTTCTTATATGGTTATATTGCATAACAAAAATTACTATCCAAATTAAAACACAGTTTTATAATATTTCCATTTTTATTTGTAGTTTACTATACAAATTTCATGAATTTTCGTGGATTTCTATTCAACGATATTTTTTTCATAACGAAGCATTTAAGTGTAACGAGAAATTTCCTTAAATGGAAGTTTCACTGATAGGTTCATTGCTAGGTGCTTAGTTTCATATGATGGGAGGTTTATCTCACATATGTGATATGACGTACACGTTACATGCAGTGCATGTAACGTGTGACATAACAGCGATTGCACAATATTCTTCTGCAATGCCAGAAAACACTTTTTTTACCAATAAATAACATGGTTTGAAGAATTTTTGTAATTTTCTAAAGTTTTCTAAGAAAGTCACATCTGAGTCACAATGTGACGTCACTGAGGGGTGGCATTTTGGTCACAGATGTGACGTCACATTTCAGTCACAATGTGACGTCACTGAGGGGTGGCATTTTGGTCACAGATGTGACGTGAACGTCACTGTGATGTCACTGTGACCATGCATGCTATGTGGGAAGCGAAGATACATAAATTGCCAGAAACATGTTTTTTAAAGTAAATAACATGTTTTGAAGGATATTTATAAATTTCTAACGATTTTTAAGAAAGTCACACCTCAGTCCGAATGTGACGTCACTGAGTGGTGGCATTTTGGTCACAGATGTGATGTGACCAAAGTGACTCACAGTGACGTCACTGTGACCATGCATGCTATTAGGGTGGGTAAATCTTCGAATCTGCTCTACTGTTCAGCACTTTTAACTGTGTCGAAAATTGCGAAGACATCAGCTCAAGTGTTTGAAGCCATCGAACAAGCGATGAAATAGAAAATTTTTTTTTTGCGAAGAAAGTATGGAAAATAAATTTCAAAACGATATATAGTCTGTACCATTATGATTAAATTCTGTGTACAGAATGCTTATAAAATAGGTTGCATTGTAAAATTAGGCATTTTATATTTTTGCTCCAACCTAAATATTTTAACCACCCCAGTCCTTTTCAAAACCCCGAAAAAACCTCATTGTGAGACTTTATTTATTTTTCAAAGTGGCTAAGATTAGTAAATATTAAATGTTATTTTAAATTCTTTATACTTTAGCACATTTTACTTCCATACTTAATATATTCTCATGCTTCCTTTTTTCCTTAAATGGATACTTAAATCTCAGAAAAGTATTTCCAATAACAAAAGAATAACTTAATATGCATAAATAAAATTTTGTTGGAAGTATTAAAAAATACTTTGTTTCTGAAAGAAATAAGAACTTTTTCCCCTTAAAAAAATAATAACGTTTAAATACGACAATACAAAAAGATCCCAAACAATATATCCAAACAGAAAAGCAAACATTAAAAAATTGATAAAAAAAGAATCTTTTAAATTTCGATATATAAAAATTTGAAATGGGTTTTTGTTTGTTTTAAAATTATAGCATAACCAAAAATTATTTTTCAAGTTCTTTATTCTTATTTCTGTAACAATGTTTCTATATCTCTTTCCTTATCTGGAACGGAAATTAATTTAGCTTATTGAATTATTGAAGCGACCTTTAAAAAATATCTTATAGAAGATTGAGGTATTTCAATCTATATTGTTTTACAGAGAAACTATCAAAACGTCAAAGGTGCTTTCTTCTTAACTTAATTTATTTATTTAATTTAATTTTGCGACTTCTCATTGTATTGAAATTGTATTGCTTACTCAACTTACGCAGAATCAAAACAATTTGTTTATTCATTTAAAAGAATATTTAATTTTTTTAAGCCTTTTGCGTCATAAAACTTTTTTTTATATATATTAAAACACACATACACACACACAAATAACGCCTACATTCAAGTCACAAAGGTACACACAAATAATAAACAAACGTACAAACAATAAATACAATAAACCCAATTGGAGTAAACTCTGTTGGTGTGAATTGGCTCTGGCTAATTATTCACTCCAGTTGGGTTTATTGTATTTTTTGTTTATATATTAGTTTATTATTTGTGTGTACCCTTTTTCATAGTTAATTAAAGAATGACAAACATTCATTCAACAGGTAGCAGTAACAATGTTTTACGACTTTTTTCATGATTTTCTAAAAACACTATTAAATTTAAACAAATTATAAGCAAACAACTAACCAGCCAAACTGTTTCCATAGGATACGGAAATAAAACAACGTACAAGGCTAGATATTACAAATTTAAGGATATGTGTCAAACTGTTCTGATTCCTACTGTTCGAAAATATTGTGACATATGCCTATGTGAAAAGTGTTTTAGGTGCGTTCTTAATTATATAATTAAGTCTTAATTATATAATTATACACCTACAGTCGTCGTTTAGTCCGTCCATACTTTTGTTTGTCCATCTGTTTGTCTGCACATAACAATGAAAAAACTACCCAACCGAATCGTTTGAAATTTAAAATATATAATTGTTGTATAATTTTATCGGGTCATTCCAAATTTTATGAAAATTGGATGTATAGTTCAATTACAAGGACAATCAAAATTATTCTGTTACATTATGGCTTATGGGAAAATTTCAAACTTAAAGTGCATTTTAATGATGTTACACTCCTTCGAGAATGATAAAATTGATATCTATCTATGAAGTATACACCAAAATATACATTCTGTAAAATCTGTGATGCAACGAATATTTGTTATTTATTCACAGGGTTGCAAATAAGTATTCCATTGTATAATGGATAGGGGGGAATATTGTTTGAGGCTCTTTTAGTTATATTAAACTATTTCCCATTTTATGAAACAGATATTCGTTGCTGAGGTTTAGTACAAGTTACTTCCTGTAAAATAGAAAGCAGATTGTATTTACAAGGACACACAAAAGATTTCGGATACTATGCGGTATCCGAAGAACTGAAGTTACACGAACTTCTGTTACACGAAGATCTAAATATTTTTAAAATTTCGTTACAGTACGAAGCGTCTCATTACTACATTTGACGTGCAATTCCCGACTTTTTATAAAAATAACTTTGGAAATATAAAATGTTAACAACCAGTCATTCAAAAAAAAAAAAAATAAATAAATAAATAAAAAAAAATAAAAAATAAATAAATAAATAAAATAAAAAAAATAAAAATAAATAAATAAATAAAAATAAATAAATAAAAATAAATAAATAAAAAAATAATAATAACCTTATATATCAAATATAACTCAGAATTTTTTTTATCGCCGTGAATAACTATATAGATTAAAATTTCTATCTTGAAAACTGAAGAATATTATAAACGGAAATTTCGATAATAGAGAAAAGACGAAAACTTTGCTGCCATTGCATTTCTCTTTTTTTTCAGGAAATTTTTCTTTAGAGTAAAATGCGAATTTATTTAATCTATCATCGTAAATTTCCAAAATCATTTAATTTTTTGACCACAAAACGAATAATATCTTTTTTATTTGCATTTTATTTGCTTGAATTTCATTGGATAAAATTTCTTTTATTTTGCTCATTCATTTTTAATGTTTGCTTAATCCTTGGATCTGAGATTTTTGTTCTGGGCTAATCCGCTTAAACTAAGAAGTAAAAGATTCATCTATTTTTCAAAAAATATTTCTTAAAATAAGCAGGCAATATTTCTTTTTCTAACTAAAAATTAGTGTTCCGAGAACGGAATATTTCTTGAAAAGATTTAAAGTTCGATGATTGAGAATTTTCTTTTGTTAATATCGTAAGACAGAGTTATAATCTTTGATAATAAAACGATCATTTTGCTGTTTTCTAACAGTCTTAAGTATGTTATGCATGGTTTCAAATTTTCATGTTTCATTTCAAATTTTCATAGCTCAATAAATTTTAGTCTTTGAAGAATGGAACTTTTACTAATGTATTTGTCAAAGAAAGGAAATTTTTTCTTTGTTAATATAACGCATAGAAATTAGAAACAGTATGAGACATTAAAAAAATATAAACTTTTAAATGTCTAATTTTTGAAAATCGATGACAGAACTTTTTCACAACAAAAATTTTAATTCCAACCTTTTTTCTTGGTGCTTATTTGTTATCTACATTATTAAACGTCTTTTGTTGAGAATTTGTTAAAAATTTAAAATCTTCTTCATGTAATGCTTTGAAAACTGTACTTAAATCGATAAAGCATGAAATTATCATACTATTTGCGTTTCTGTCATAGCATATTTTATTGAAAATAAAATATTTATTTATTTTTACTTACTTATTCATTTATTTTTTTCAGAAAAGCAGTTATTGGAGAAAGGATATCCTGCATACTGTACAAGCGTTGGATGGATTGGATATAGTGACGAAAAAATTAAAAAGGTAGTTTTTAATTGATTGATTGATATTATATTGATATTTATACGGGAATTTTCAAAGCTCCTTCAAGTATTCGTCAAATTTATAAAATGATATTTATCAAAATTGGTATTAGCAACTAAAATTACATAATACTACATATAATGAGAACTGCTTAGATGCAAAAATCACTATATGTTTAAAACGAATCAATCTTTCTGCATTAGATGAAAAAAAAAAATGTATGTCATGCCCTCCCCCCCTTTCTTCTACGAGAAACCTACTTATATTTCCCTAAATTTAGTGAACTCCGCCAAAAAAGAGTAGCGGAATCTACACTAAGGCCCTTATAGTGAATATATAGAAAAAAGGGACAATTTTTTTACGTCATAGAATGTGTGGACAGAATGCAAGCGGTGAGAAGTTAAAAGGTAGTTTTCCAATGTCAAAGAATGATGGATTGGTCAAGGTTGGCCCATAACTTAAGGCCCCTGTCCTTGCCCACGAAGACACTCACAAGCTAATGCTTGACATTTTTAAATGAATTTTTCTTGCATTGGATAACTGAGGTCCCTTTCAAGATCGCTCCTTGACTACTTTTTCGATTTTGGTTGCAGATATTTTTTATAAAGTTACTTTCACTTTCAGAACCGGTTAGAAAGTTTACTTTCTACCTTTATTTTTACAACTTTATAGAATATACCTGAGACCAAAATCGAAAAAGTAATCAAGAAGCGATCTTGAAGGGGACCTCAACTATCCAATGAAAAAAAAAAAAAAAAAAAAAAAAAAAAAAACTTAAAAATGTCAAAATGCGACAGAGTTATTAGAAAAATGCCTCCCAATAGGAATAGCATTAGCTGTGAGTGTCTTCGTGGGCAGAGATAGGGGCCTTAACCGCCGGATCTTTTCCGGCCATCTTTGGACTTTTTCCTCTTTCTCTCGTGCTTGGACTGTGGGGCAGGAGAAACGGTTGCTGCAGCAACTGAGAGTTACAAAATTGATGCATGCGTATTTGTTTGTCGCTTTGCTTTGTCGTCTGCTCGAAAATCGAGATCAAATCTAAACAGCGATACAGTTTATAATCAGATAAAATCCGGACATCACAAGGATTCAGGTATTTCTCAGATATCTTTAAACCGAAAGCAACAACTATCTTTCAACTGGTTAAAAAAAAAAAAAAAAAAAAAAAAAAAATTGTGCTCTTAAACAAGTTGACTGCCTATACCCACTTCGCAAACTGGCATATTAAGCCTGGCCACTTCGCAAACTGGCCGATCGCACATTATGAATTGGCAAGTTCGCGAATTGGAGAATTAGTTAAAAAAATTGTTCGCCGATTCGCGAATTGGCCGGCCAGTTTGCTAACTGGCTGATTTCGGGTTTTGGCCATATATTCAGGGCCTACACACACGCACATGTATCGAATTAAACAAAAAAGACAAAAACAAACCATGAAAAAGGCAATAAATAAAATATAATTAATACCATGTTCATAAAAAATAAAACATAAAAAAAGATAGAAAAGAGTAAGAAGCTAAAACAATTTTATCAAAAAGAGATTGAAAAACAAAGAAACTGTCGGAAATCTAAAAAAAAAGCTTATTTTGTTAAGCAGAATAAATATTTACGTTTGATTTCGAATTTCATTGTGCTTTTCTTTCATTTTTTATGATATGTTTAAATTGTTCGTTCCGTTGTATTGAATTTTACACCAGTTTTTATAGCTTTTGTTTCAAACTATGTACCTTATGTGAATTCTTTATAGGTGTTCCTAGATTTAAAAGATAAATGTCACTGTTAAATTTAGAATTTAGATAAGGTTTCGTGTTAAATAATGCTCAATTAAATATAGGAGTACTTTTTTTAAAAATTAAATTTTTTTATTTATATATTTTTTTCTGGCAGTAAACATTTAAACTGCGAGAAGTATTTGTTAAGTAAATACCGTTTTGTTATTAAAACAAGGATGTAAAAGCATGCGTAAAACATAGATTATGCAACGTTTTTCAACACCGTGAAATGTTATAATAGAAGTTCACAGTTTATTGAAGTGAAAATTCATGTCTAAATAAAGAATTTATAAAACTTAAAAAACATCTGAAAATTCAATTTCAGGTTTTACCACCAATAATAATAAACAAATAAACAAGCAAGCAGAAAATAAACCTGTCCTGTCTTTTTAGCTGTCCTGTAATAACCTATGTATAACGAAATTTAGTTCACCCTGAAGAAGCATTGCATAGTTCAAATTTCTTCTTCATCAATTTTAATCATTCAATGGGAATATACATTAGATCTTTTGTTTTGTCCTGTATGCAATAAAAAGAATTTACACCCACAAATAGTAATAATAATAATAATAAACAAGTCGGAAATTGCACGTCAAGCGTAGCAAATGAGGAGCGTTGGAACTATAACTACAATAGAATCCCGCAAATCCGGGCCCCGTTAATCCGGATCTCTAGATAATTCGGATCGGTTTGGTCGATTTTTTTTTTTTGAAGTTTGAAAAGTGATCGGCAAATTTCCATAACATAAATTTATTTCAAAATCATATTCTGAATAAAAAATATTTTCTGAAATCTTTTCGGAAGAATACCTCAACCTTTCTTATTTAAACTCTTTAATCCCTTCGCGACGAGAGCTTTTTACGAAATTTTTAATATTTTGTCACCGGTTTTTAAAAACAGGAATTTGTTCCTTCTTAAATCGTGAAAATGTTTCCGATTGAATATGACAAATTTTACACTATAATTTTACCAGTGGGAATAAACAAGGATTATTAAGTCTTTTTGCGGCACGTATATGTGACACTCGTCCCCAAAGAGTTAATGTTATGTATAAAAGGACCAACTATGCATCATTTAAGCTTTGGTAATTCCAATTTTCACAGTTTTCTATTTAATCTATTTAAAATTGTGATCAAAAGCTCACTCCTTAATTAAGTTTTACTCAGAGCATTACAAGAAAGCAAAGTAAAATAGTCACACTGACTGATAAGGACGCTTTCTAATCTTTGTCAGCCAGTCCATAGGTCTCTCAGTACTGTTTCCTTGTCTTCGTGCCAAAACCCTTCTACAAATCACTTGCGGAAAATCAAAATAGATAAATAAAAGAGAAGGAGGAATGAAGATAAATTACACCTAAAGATTTTGTTTGTTTGTTTAAAAAAATTGATGGTTGCTCAGATGTTGATATCAGCGACATTAGCAATTGGTTGGAAGCAGAAAGTAATAAAGAGTATGCCTCGCTTACAGATGACTTAATAATCGCTTTGTGCACAACTGAAGAAAATGAAGTTGATGCAGTCGAAAACCATTATCAATGATGATCAACCAAAAGTTATAAATTATAATGAGGCAATATGATAAATAATAATGAGGCTTCCACTTTGAACAATTAATGATTTATTTAGAACGTCATATGGAGACTACATCCAACGAACTACTTATGCTCAAGGGAATGTGTGACGATACGGTCCACAAAGCTGGCACAGCAGAATATGACAAATTTTATAATTACAAAAGTAAACATTTTTACTGTCTGTAATTATTGAATATGTTCAGTATAAAGGTGATTTTCTGTGAATATGTTTATTTTATTTCATTTCTTCATATTCTCCGAATAATCCGGATTGGGCCTGGTCCCAATTAGTCCGGATTATCGGGGTTCTACTGTATATATATAATTTTGGTGTAATAGTATACAATACTTCGGATTATAATATAGTAACCAAAATCTTTTGTGTGTCTTTGTATTTACTATCTGTTTTCTATTATACAGGAAGTAAGTATTAGTAAACATGAGCAACGTATATAAATTTCATAAAATGTGGGAAAGTTTGATGTAATTAAAACGTGCCTCAAACAATGTTTTTCGCTATACGATTATATAAAGGAATACATTTGTGTGGCCCTGTAAATTAATAATAAATATTCTTTGCACCAAAAATTATGCAGAATGTATACTTAAGTACATACTTCATAGAAGCATATGAAATTTATTATGTTCGAAAGAGTGTAACATCATTAAAATGCACTTCAAAATATTTTTTTCCATTAACCTTAATGCAATGGAATAAATTGATTGTCCTTGTCACTAAACTATACATTTTATTTTCATAAAATTTGAGATGACTCGACAGTATTATGCAACAATTATATATTTAAAATTTCAAACAATTCGGTTAGGTAGTTTTTTTCCGTATTAAATTGGGACGACCGGACTGAACGACAACTGTAGGTGCTACGTATTTATATAATTACGAACTGTTTAATTTAAAAACGCTACCAAAATTGAAAATGTGCTTTCAGCAATAATTTTCAAAAAGAGTACTGTAACCTAATTATTTTGTGTGCTTCTTTATATGAATAGTGAATGCTGTGCACCCATATTCTGAAATAAGGAACTTGTGGTGCACATGGGAGATATACCTGTATTAATTCCAGTATGTTTGGAAAGGTGCAGTATGCTTAAACTAAATCAAAAACGATTTTTTCCAATACACCGCTGTTGCACTCTCCCTTAGTTTACAGGCTGATGATTTTCCCTGAATCTACGATAACCACTCTTACAGATTTCGAATAAAATGTTATTTTATTTGATAGACTGCCACCACCGAAATAAATACATGACATCGGATACGGTGCGGGAAGAATTATAAAAAATTCTAAATTTATTCAATTAATATTAAAAAACAATTCATTTACAAATTATTTACCTAGAAACAAAATATTATTTACATTTAAGGAATCAGATGTACCCGATCCTACGTTATATATCAAATACTTCCTGCGTACTGGGTCAGCTTATTAAATGATTTTATTTCCTACACGCCTTGCTGTACCTCATTAGGTTTATCGAAGGATCACCCGGTACATCCTGTTACGTCAATAGCCACGTTTTCTCTTATCTAAAACTTCTTCTCAAATGGCATTCATTAACTACAAGATTGGGTGGGAATTTTTTTATTTTACTTATATGTGATCAACGTGTTTGAATAGAAAGGAAAACTGGAATTCGTTGGTACAATGAGGCTTGTTCATATAATAAAATCTGACTGTAATCCCTCGGATCAACTTCAAGATAAAGAAAAATGTTACTTTAAACCCATATACGCAGAAAGTGATCTACATGAAATACAATAAATAAGTAAAAAGATAATATCAGATAACAGCAGCCTTAATTATTTTCTTGCTCGTTATTTCGGAAACTTGACAAGCGCTATGTATCGTAATTCTTTTGAGTGTGCTTAACATCTTGTAGAGTCTATAGTGAAATATATCTAATTTTCAATAAATTTGATATTGCGAAATATCATTAAAACTTCGAATTTAAAATCCCCACAAACGAGTTTTCCCCATAGACCGCAATGTTATGGAATTCATTTGGTTAAATGAACCGTAAATGTTACACTCTTCATTTTCAATATCGAACATGTCATAGTTAAACTGAGAAACTTACATCAATTCCATAGCAGTCCGAATGTATTTATGTGTGTTTAAGCACTGAAAGACAATATCAATTAAAATCAATTCATAAACATTTTCCAACTATATTGGAAAATGTTAAAAACATGGGATCATTTTTTATAACAATTTCATTTTTGCATGAAAACCTGAAACTTAGTCTACTTTTCAACATATTTTTCTCTATTAAGGCACTTACCGTTTTATATAACCAACTTTTGTATGCCATAATCATAGAAATCTGCCGCTTGCTTGCTAACTACTGCATCACCAGCGGTTTGACGCTATCATCATCGTCGTTGTATAACGATGACCGTCAAGTTAGCTTCTGCACTGAAATAATCATATTGCGAAATCTTAAGTTAATTTATGGGAAAGTTTTGAAGCGCTATGATTCACTACCTAATATAAGTATTAAAATACCGTTTTCACCATCAGAAAGTAGATGCCAGATGGTGATGATGTCCTTTTAAGGTGCGTTTGTAATAATATAAATACGTAGCACCTATAGTCGTTCAGTCTGTTCCTCTAACCGCCCGTCCGTCCGCCCGTCCGTCTGTCCACATATAACAAAGAAAAACTACCCAACCGAATGCTTTGAAATTTATAATCTATAATCATTGCATAATTTTGTCAAGTCATTTAAAATTTTATGAAAATCGGATGTAAAGTTTAATTACAGAGACAATAAAAAGTATTCCGTTACATTAAGGTAAATGGAATAAGATTGTTTCAAGTGCAATTTAATGATGATACACTCTTTCGAACGTAATACAATTTTTGTGCATCTATGGAATATATACTGAAATATACATTCTGTACAATCTGTGGTGCAAAGAATATTTTTATTAATTTAGAGAACCACAAAAATGCATTATTTTATATAATGGTATAGGGGGAAAAATTGCTTGAAGTACGCTTTAATTATATTAAACTATTTCACATTTTATGAAACTGATAATCGTTGCTGAGGTTAAGACAAGATAATTCCTGTATAATAGCTATTCTATATAATAGGATTCCTATATAATAGGAAATACAAGCGTATAGTATTTACAAGGACAGACAAAAGATTTGGGATACTGTACTGTATACTTTAAAACTTCATTATAGCACGAACGCACCTCATTTGCTACGATTAACGTGCAGATTCCGACTTGTTAAAAATTGTCTACGTCCATTTTAAGTATTTTTAAGCGTATGATTAAATTTTAATCAAATGGAAATTTCAAATTTTATAAAGATTTTTTATGTACTTAAAATTTATGTAGACACATTTAAAACTGTACAGGCTGGTTATAATTAAAGGTTATCCTGTTTAGATTTATACAAAGTTCACTCTGGTTGACAGGTATCGATGAAACTTGAAATATAAGCTATATGAACCGCGGGGAAAAGTAATCTGCAATAAAAAATTTTAATTCAAATTTCTACCACCAGGTGAGAGGCATAAAGACCAAAAATAACAAAGTGGAAGCACAAAACATTTTTTGTTTACAGCCTATGCTCAATGCGCATTTCATTTGCAACAAGCATATGTTCAAAGCGTATTACAGCGGGTTATACAGTGGTGCGAGGGATTTTTCGGTCAATTGCAGTAACGTGACGAGTTATGTTTGTTTTCAAATCAAGCACAGCCCGTATACTTCCTCCATACAATGATCTTACAAGAATTCACACAAACAGAAGTCACTGGGATTCAATTCAGAAGAACGAGGAGGCCATGTTGTCGGTAAACTTCTCGAAATTACCCCATATCTCCAAAGTGAATACGAAGAAGTACATCACTCATTGGGCTATGTGAGGTGTGGCGCACATTCTTTCATGAATACGGTTATCTATAAATATTTTCGATTTTGTAAGGATATAATAACCTGCTGCTGAAGTAGGTCGCATTAACGGGTACTCGTAATGAAACATCTTTTAAGACCCTGAGAAGTGTTCTCCTAAAAAAATGACTAAAAATGAAATCAGTCGTAATACTACACAATACAGTATGTAATCAGGATGCAAAGACTGTTCTTGAACAACATTAGGATTTGCAGGACCCTATACGTGACAGTTCTGAGAATTAACTGCTCCATATAGGGTGAAACGTGTCTCTTCAAACCACAGGATGTTCTAAGGCCATGCACTATTAACGGTTATTCTGGCCAAAAACATTCTCGCAAATTAAGTTCATGTATCCGGGTCTGCAGGGTTTAGCACTTACACAACTTGAATATTGTATGGATATCACTTTACAATGAATCGAAGAACATTTCGTTCTGCAGATCAAGAAAGAGACAAATCAATTTCGACAACGGTCAGACCGACTTTCGGTAATTTTATTTGAAATCCGTTTCCATCCTTTTTCTTGCACCACCCAACACCCCAGTCTCTTTGAATTTAGGCATCATCTTTTTCAAAGAACTCCTTCACATCGTTTCTTTTCGTAAAAGTTACAAGCTATGGTATTCTCTTGAAAATGTCGTCACTGACAGTTCTGGGATAAGTTATTGTCTTTCTGAGAAAAAAAAGCTTCACTGGTAACGCACGACCTTTCTTCTCTAACGGCGTGGTGCATAATGATTTTATATCAGCGACTTTTGGGCTTTTAAATTGTTCCAAATTTGCATAAAGCCCTTTTTCGCAGATAAAAACGCCATCTATCGGTTGAAATGTGAACTATTTTTAATTGAAGATTTCTTCTCCCTATGGTGCATATAACTTATATTTTAAGTTTCATCGATATCTGTCTGTTAGAGCGGTCTCTACGTAGGTCTAAGTAGAGTAACTTTAATTATAATCACCCTGAATATTATCGGCATCTGACATCTACTTTCTGATGGTGAAAGCGGTATTTTAATACTTATATTAAATAACGAGTTATCACTCTTAAAAGTTTTCCCGTAGGTTAACATGGGCTTTCGTGATCGAGGAGTTTCAGTGCTATGAAGCCTTAAGACGGTATTTCCAAATCCTTTGATTAATAACTCAAAACTTTCTGAGGCATTATCTGACTCATTTCTAAATAAATATAAAGGCATAAAATTGTTATTTGTAACTATTAAGGCGAGTTTTCAATTTTTTGCTAAATGAAGTACTTATCGATTTATAATAATTGTGGCTACGTAACAATCGGTTTTTCCCCTTCAAGGCAACGACACTGCGGAAATTCGGTTCAAAACTTTAATCAACTTTGACAGAATTTTCTAAAACATTTTTTCCGTTTACCAAAAGATGGAAATCAATTACATAACCTTTCGATTACATAACTCTTGATTAACAACACCTGATAGTTTCATGTTTTTCTAGACAAAAATGAATTAAATAATGTTTCAGTAAATAGCCTCTTTTTAGTTGAGAAGAGGTCAAAGTGCTGGGACAAGTGGTAGCCACATTGCGCTCATACGACCAATTGAACTACCGGGTGATCCAGAAGTTTCGGGAGTTTTGAAAAGTTAATAATTAGGAAACTATGTATAATACAAAGGTTCTGTTTTCAGATATATGCTCAGTAACATATGGGATTTTTGTTTAGAATGAATTTTTTTAAATATATATAGTTACCATTTTTAGCAACAGGTGGCGCTGTTGTATAAGACTGAATGTACCTATACCATGCGTTATATAGACACATGAGTTCATTGCGAAACTTCTTTTCTATGATATTGATGAGATTTCGTTTTAAGGGTGGTTTATGTTCAAACATTTTTTGTAAGGCAAATGAAATTGCATTGTAAGGGAAATTTGATACAAAATTTAAAGAGCAACTGCAGTGTTTAGACATTGTCTAGACTATGTTTAGACACATCTTTGCATGTCGCGTTGTTTTCATATCGTACAATACGTCAAGTTAAAACTGCAAAAGAATCGATGGCCATTGCAAATGTGAAATGCTATGGTAAGAAAGGTTTGAGAAAAAGGCTCATTGGAAGATCGTAATAGAAACAAGAGATCCCAAATGTCTGTTACAATCGTATATTAGGTAGGATTCTATGCCAATACTCTGTAGAAATCACCAATTCATGGTTAGTGCAGTAAACTTGTGATATCACGATGAACTGAAATTTCTTCTGGAATTTCTTTCTGCTCTGAGGATACTGTGCACCCTGTTTTGCATCGGCTCACGGCGGTACTTATAAGCCATGAGCGTCATGATTAAACTTTGTAACCCTTGGACACTAATTCGTTCTTTTAAATGAGCTGTATCATACTATAAAAACAATACCATCAATTTTAGCGCCACCTGCTGCCAAAAAGTGAAACTAACATAATATGTTTTTTTCATCGAAAAAACAAATCCCACAAGTTTCTCAGCATTTCTGTGAAAACCGCATACTTCTATCGTTTATGGTTTTCTAATTATTAGTATTTCAAAAGTCCCGGGACTTCTGGATCACCCGGTACATCGTTTCATATAGATGAGGGAAACTTTATCAACCCCCGTATAGCCCAACCTTGATAAGTGATTACCGCTTGTTTTTGTATTTAAGATCAGAATAGATTTATTATTCAACTAATTTCAGTATCGGCTTCTGTTTTGTGATTACGCGGCGCGGTGTTTGTTATCTTTAATAGCTTTAAAATGAAACTGACACACCATCTGCATGTGGAAAAACTTTCTTTCAAATCAATGTAATCTTTTTATCTCCTTTACATTGTTGGTTGGTTGGTTGGCAAGTACTGAGACATGTGCTACTACCTGTAAGGGAGGCTTTTGTCTCGAAACTCTAGAGCCTTTACATTGTTGAAGCTCCTCGTCCGTTTTGTAAATAAATTCCAGATGAGTAGAGAAGAATAGGTTTCTTAGAAAAATGTTGAAGAAAGAAAAGACAAGTGTTTAAACGGAGTCTTAAGCTGCAAACACACACAAAGACTTTTTGCGGTTAGCAGGCGGCGCGTTATGTCCGCTAACGGCGCGTGTGATGTTAATGACTTTTGAAGTTCAACTTCAATCCAAGTGTAGGACAGGAAATTTTCCTTACAGTAGGGTCTAAGATAGTTATTTCCTTTGCCACTGTATCTCACCTGTTTCCTATTGTCAGTAAACTGCAGATGGGGAGAAAGGAAGAGAGTTCCACGAATTCAATGAACTTCAACAAAATACTAGTATGTGTTGAGCCTTAAAGAAAAAAACACCTTTGTAATCAGCTCTACAATGATGATGACGATGTCAAAATGATTCGAGGAGTTTATTCCAAGGACTCTGACATCTAACTCTTAACGCTGTAGATTTGATAGCAAAATTCAACTTTCGAATTTCAAGTCTTTACGCTGATTACCATATGCTGAAAACTACCAAAACTAGTCTGTTTTAAGTTAAAAGTTTCTGGTGATAAGAACATTGTTTTATATTATATTGAACCAAGTATCCCATTAGTTGTCACTGTCATTTACGAAGAATTTTCCAACTTTTTTTTTTTTTTTTTTTTTTTCTAGTTGATAGTATTTTTTGTTTAAATAAAGTAAATAATGAAAAATATTTTTAAAGTCTATGAAAAACCAAAAAGGAAAAAAATATATATTTCTGATAGTGGATTTCTTTTTCAGCTCTGTCAAGAAAAGCTTAAAGAAGGATTCACAGCGTAAGTACTGTTTTCAAAAAAATATATTTAGATAATTACAGTGATAAAGAACATAACTGCTGAAATCTATTGCAGTTTATAGGCATGGCTGTATAAAGGAGTATTTTTAAAAATATTTATATGTCTTTACAGCTACAATGTTTATGGCGAACAATTATTAATAACTGAGTTGATTTATTGGTATTTTTCTCTTCACATTTTTAGCAGTTATGTTTTTTCATGATCTATCAATACTCACGAAATGGAAAATGACAGCATAAATGGATAAAGTAAATCACTCTAATGTTAGAGTGATAAAGAAATAATGAACTTTCACTTTTATATATTTGATGATTTAGTTATACAGGGTGTATCTAAACTACTGGGCAAAACTTTAAGGGGTGATAGTACAGATCAAGACAAATAATATTAAATGGGAAATTAGGGGTCCCAAACGTCTTCCGAAGGAGATAGACGCCATCAAAGTTTAGGGTCCAAAATTTGAAATGATTATAAAAAACGGAAAAATGGGTCGATTCGTTTACGGTTTTCACGAAAAGTATTCTTTATGCCAGTATTGTCTTGAAAATAAATGATAAAGATAAATTTCAAAAACTGCCGATAGAGGGCGTTTTAGACTTTGGAGTAACAAACAACTATTTTTACCGTTAATTTTTGCATCTCATTAAATTTTTTTAGAAGTTAAGACATAAACTTAAATTTTGAGTTCAAAATCTGTGGTTAAAAAGCACAAACTGAACTGTGTTCAATGGGAGTGGGTAGGTTCAAATTTCAAATGATTATAAAAAACAGAAAAATTGGTCGATTGATTTGCGGTTTTCACTAAAATTATTCTTTATGTCAGTATTGTCTTGAAAATAAATTATACAGATAAATCTCAAAAAATGTCAATAGAGGGCGCTTTAGACTTTGGAGTAACGTACAACTATTTTTTATCGTTATTTTTTGCATCTCATTAAATTTTTTTAGAAGCTTAGACATAAACTTAAATTTTGAGTGGAAAATGTGAATCGTTGAGAGTGGTTAAGTAGCGCAAACTGAACTGTGTTCAATGGGGGTGGGGAGGTTCAAATTTCAAATGATGATAAAAATCGGAAAAATTAGTCGATTCGTTTGCGGTTTTCTCTAAAACCATTCTTTATGTCAGTATTTCCTTGAAAAGAAATTTTAAAGATAAATTTCAAAAAATTCCGTTAGAGGGCGCCTTAAGCTTTAGAGTAACCAACAACTATTTTTAACTGTTATTTGTTTTATCTTAATAAATATTTTAAAAGCTTAGACTTAAATTTTGAGCTCCAAATCTGAATCGTTGTGAGTAGTAGCGAAAAACTGAATTGTGTTCGTAGGGTGGGCAGGGTAACATTTCAACTCCTGAACACAGTTGTTTGCGCTTCTTAAACCCTCCCAACAATTCAGAATTTAAGCTCAAAATTTAAGTCTAAGCTTTTGCAAGCATTTAATTAAATACAAAAAATAACAGTTAAAAATTGTTGTTGGTTACTCTAAATTTTAAGGCGCCCTCTGTGATGGTGTTAGTTCAAAGGCCCAGGTGATTTACCAAAAAGAAGCACACACAAAAAAAACTCCGAAAAAAGGGAGAGTTACATTTTACGACGATACATTTATTTAGCCAGAGATAACAGACTGCAGGTCCTTCTAAGGGGAAGGTAAATCTCAGAGATCTAGAGAGCTACATGTTAACGGTATGATGGCAATCGGCGAAGTGACGACACAGCGTCATAGCCCTTATCGCCAAAAGGCATAAGAAGTTTTTCATACAAAGAATTTTGGCGATATTTGATAAACCACACCTTCAGTATCAGCTAACTTTTGCGGTCTGGGAACGCAAGGATTATTTTTACATCTGCGAATATTTTATAGGGTTATAGCAATATTCTAAGCTTGGGAAGTATATGAGATAAGCAAACCGTTACATACATTTGTCTTTTGCAGACAAAACCTTATGCTATCCAGATGTGCAATTAAACAGATAAGACAGCACAATCAGGATAAACAGAGACAAAAGTATTTCTAGCATTAAGCATTAATTGTGAGAATGAAAACAGGGTGTGGAAGGCAGATGTTAATAAAAATGTAACGGATAAAAGATTATGATGAACAAAGCCCAGAGCTTTCTTTATTTTGTTAATAAGTGCGGTATCTATGGACAGATGTTTTTTTTTAAAGACACAACAGAAATTTGTGAGAAAGAAAGTTCTATTATTATTTTCTACAGTGAGCTCCAAAAGATGAAAAGTTGAAACTTCTAATAATGGGAGGATGAAAGCTAGAACTTAACTATTAAATGTAGAATTAATTTAAACTACTGGGTTTATTAGTGAAAAGGGAATCTAAAATAAAACTAAGAATTTATTAAAGGGAAATAATTATTGCATTTATGAAGGGGAAAAGATATGTAGCGATAATCTCCGCTACATAACTCACCCCGGCCACCACAAAAAAACTTAATACTTGTATTAAAGTTTTTTTTGCTATTATTGTCAGTATTTTGAGGATACTGAATGTGCCGTCTACCAAAATATATACAAAAACACATGTCAAAAGACATACAAGTATATATATATATTACAAATTAAAAATTTTTTCGCCAAAACTAACCTTTATACTATCTTAATTTTCTTATAATAATATTCCGTACTTACTTCAAATTATTAAATTAAAATCTTGTTTCTAAATCTAATCTGTTAATCCTTATGCAGACGATATAAATTCTTAATTTGCCTTAAAAAACATTATTCCAGTATGCGTAAATTTAAAAAGATGGTACTAAATTAAAAATATTCTTAATTAAAACTTTATTTCTTAATATTCCAAATAAAACTGATTTCTTCCATGTTTTTATCAACCCTTTTTAAGAAAGTCTTATTAAATTTATTCCAAACCCATACCTTTCAAAAATATCATTATTTTATTTTATCTATTTATTTATTTTTCCTACGTCAACCTTTGATGTGTGCATATTAATAAATTCATTTCTTTTCTTTTTCTCTTAAAATTAATCATTTATAAAAATCGTCTGCCTAAGATATTTAAAATTCTGAGTCAATTATAAATTGGTTAAATAATATATTTTTTTAAAATAAATTTATCGTTTGTGGAAAATAATCTCGTAGCTGGACAAGAATTCTGTTTACATAAAAGAATGATGGTTTGAGGTTACAGAAAGTTCCAGAACTTTCTTTTTAGTTTAAAAAGGTGGAAGTCTCGAGATGAGAAAGAAGATTTCTTGGGTTGCTTCTTCGATGAGGACAGCTCGCTGAAATAATGATGGAATTTTTGCAAAAGGAGCTTTTCCTTCCTCATTATTACGAATTTAATAAATGAATTTACAGCAGCCCATGACTAATTATTGGATCTTCTACATTTATTATTTTGTTTTTTCCCTCGCTTGCCATGACTGTGTGTTTCTTTTTAACCAGTGGAAATAATTCGAGTTCTCCTTAAATCGTCACATATATAAGTACTACAAAAATGATTGGTTATACTATTTGCTTGCAAAGTAGATAAATAAAAACAATGACCATATCTATCTTTATAATCAACATGACAGGGAGAAAAAGGAAGACACATTTCTTCTGAGTGCGGGTTTCGGGAAGGGGAATACGTCACACAAAAATACATACGGCCTTGGCACTTCGGAAAAAGGAGAGCAGTTTATAGAAAACAGTCCGTCGATGTTTGACGCATACATTTCGTCGACGTTTAAAGGTTTTTTTTTTCTTTTTTTGGAGCAGTGCTGATTCGTTGATGTCCGAGGGTGCTTGATACAAGATTTTTTTATCGAAGATTTTAATTATGATTTTTTTAAAGTCTCTGTGTGTGTGTGTGCGTTTTTTTTTGACCGGAGAAAAAAAGGCCAGATGCACCAGATATATTCATGTGATGGTGTTAGTTCAAAGGCCCAGGTGATTTACCAAAAAGAAGCACACACAAAAAAAACTCCGAAAAAAGGGAGAGTTACATTTTACGACGATACATTTATTTAGCCAGAGATAACAGACTGCAGGTCCCCCTAAGGGGAAGGTAAATCTCAGAGATCTAGAGAGCTACATGTTAACGGTATGATGGCAATCGGCAAAGTGACGACACAGCGTCATAGCCCTTATCGCCAAAAGGCATAAGAAGTTTTTCATACAAAGAATTTTGGCAATATTTGATAAACCACACCTTCAGTATCAGCTAACTTTTGCGGTCTGGGAACCCAAGGATTATTTTTACATCTGCGAATATTTTATAGGGTTATAGCAATATTCTAAGCTTGGGAAGTATATGAGATAAGCAAACCGTTACATACATTTGCCTTTTGCAGACAAAACCTTATGCTATCCAGATGTGCAATTAAACAGATAAGACAGCACAATCAGGATAAACAGAGACAAAAGTATTTCTAGCATTAAGCATTAATTGTGAGAATGAAAACAGGGTGTGGAAGGCAGATGTTAATAAAAATGTAACGGATAAAAGATTATGATGAACAAAGCCCAGAGCTTTCTTTATTTTGTTAATAAGTGCGGTATCTATGGACAGATGTTTTTTTAAAGACACAACAGAAATTTGTGAGAAAGAAAGTTCTATTATTATTTTCTACAGAGAGCTCCAAAAGATGAAAAGTTGAAACTTCTAATAGTGGGAGGATGAAAGCTAGAACTTAACTATTAAAAGTAGAATTAATTTAAACTACTGGGTTTATTAGTGAAAAGGGAATCTAAAATAAAACTAAGAATTTATTAAAGGGAAATAATTATTGCATTTATGAAGGGGAAAAGATATGTCGCGATAATCTCCGCTACACCCTCTAACGGAATTTTTTTAAATTTATCTTTAAAATTTGTTTTCAAGGAAATACTGACATAAAGAATGGTTTTAGAGAAAACCGCAAACGAATCAATCAATTTTTCCGTTTTTATCTCCATTTGAAATTTGAACCTCCCCATCCCCATTGAACACAGTTTAGTTTGCGCTACTTAACCACTCTCAGCATTCAGATTTTCCACTCAAAATTTAAGTTTATGTCTAAGTTTCTAAAAAAAATGCAATGAGATAAAAAAAAAAAAAAAAAACCGGCAAAAAATAGTCGTACGTTACTCCAAAGTCTAAAGCGCTCTCTATCGACATTGTTAAAAATTTATCAGTATAATTTATTTTTAAGACAATGCTGACATAAAAAATAATTTTAGTGAAAACCGCAAATTATTTGACCAATTCTCCTGTTTTTTATAATCAATTCAAATTTGAACCTACCCACTCCCATTAAACACAGTTCAGTTTGCGCTTTTTAACCACAGGTTTTGAGCTCAAAATTTAAGTTTGTGTCTTAACTTCCAAAAAATTTTAACGAGATGCAAAAAATAACGGTAAAAAATAGATGTTCGTTACTCCAAAGTCAAAAGCGCCCTCTATCGGCCTTTTTTGAAATTTATCTTCATAACTTATTTTCTAGACAATACTGACATAAAGAATAGTTTTCGTGAAAACCGCAAACGAATAGACCCACTTTTCCGTTTTTTATAATCATTTCAAATTTTGGACCCTAAACTTTGATTGCGCTTATTTCCTTCGGAAGATGTTTGGGAACCTTAGTTTCCCATTTAATATTATTTGCCTTGATGTGTACTATACCCCTTTAAAGTTTTGCCCAGTAGTTTAGATACACCCTGTATATTCAAACATATTAAATGCATACTTATATATAACAACAAAACATTGCGGGCACTGCTAAAAAAGTGCTTTAAAGATTTAATAACATATTTTTACAAGTTTAATCCTAATGTTATCATTTGTTTAAAAGTATGTTATTCGCTATCAGGGGCGTAAACCACCCTTGTTGCATAGGGGGGTGTATCCTCATAAATTTCCGACTCCAAGAAGGAAAATTTCCGAGTACTAATAAAAATAAAATACCGACTATTATATATGTACATATATGTATGTATGTGTATTATATACACACATATATATAATGTCATGCATTAAATTCGTGGAATCTTTGCAGTTTATGAAATATTGTGTTATTTTGTAGTCAAATCCAGTCAACTTGCGTGAAATTCTTGATAATAGCTAATATCAGAGAATTTAAATTGAGAACACAAAATGGTTGTTTTGCACTCGTACTACTATATATACAATCTGAGCGTAAGTTTAGCAAGGCAGTAGATTCGATAGTCCGGTGATTTCAACATCTGAAATGGAGCGAGTTTGTTGTTCTAAGTTTATTTATCAAACATGAAAAATTAAATTAGTCTTAAATATGAAAAAAATTCGTAAAGCCTTCAGTCTTTGGGATGAATCTCTATGTCATACAATATGAATTTCAAAAGAAAAGTTAGGAAATTTTTGAAACAAGACATAAATCTAAGCTCCTAAGCCACTGCATCTGCTTTTTGTTAGATTCGCACAGATATTGACGACAGATATTGACGTAGTACAGAAACAAGCCAATCAGTGAAAGAAGCACTTTTAGAGATGGGCAGCTAAGCTAATGACTCGAGAAGGGAGCGGATTAAGGAGCCCATAGCACGTAGCGTGGTGTTTTCGAAGTAAAAAGATTAGCATCGAAAAGAACATAGGGGAACATAGATTCCTGGAATTAAGATTGGAAATAAAAATAACAAAATAACTTTTTAAACATTCGAAAATAAAAACTAGCTTCGCTCATAATATTAAAAATTGGGCAACTGATAAAATTTATAAAGGACTAAAAACTTTAGATTTAGACTTTAAATAAGATGTTTATTAATAAACGCGTTTTTAAATTAAAGGGAAACTCAATCGAAACAAATATTAGGTATTATTAAGAAATGGGGAAGCAAATGATATGCCAAAAATTTAGAATATTTTAGATGAATATTTCGAAATGAAATTTAACACACACACACACATGTATATACTGGCAGCCTTTGTCCACAATGCTAGTCATTTTTCCTAAAAAAATATTGAATCAAATGAAATAACACAGATAAAATTTAAATAAAACTACATTTTCTTAACATCTAATAAACTATCCATTATTGTTGTCTTATTCGTATAATTTTACATTTTCCCCTTCAAAGTCGATGTTGGCGATAGAATAGACAAAATAGCTCTAAAATCACTGAAGTACTGTAATTAATAATTTTTTGGTAGGTTTGTTGCACTGAATTTCCCGCTCCTACCTAAAATTTGTGCTTAGATATATTGAAACGACCTAAAACTTACCATCATCCCATTAGACATTATTACTTCAGAATTTCCAAAATCAATAAAATATATGTTTAAGCATATTTTAGTAGATTAGTTATTCTGAATCTCATCACTATCTAAAACAGAAATATTGCGAAATGATCTAAGAGTTTCAATACTCCCCCCCTTTAATCCTCTTAAAGACAGAGGAATTTCTAAAATCTCTGAAATGCATGTTAAGTTACATTTAAATTAGCTTGCTATCTTGAATTCCATGCCACTACTTAAAACTGTTGCCAGGATATGTTCAAATGTTTTAGAATTTTTGATTCCCTTTAACTCACTTAGAAGGCAGTTCCGAAATGCGTGCTCATTTTTTTAGTGGTTTTATTTTCATTAATTCCACACTTCTACCTAAAACGGCTGATGAGAAATACCTAATATTAAAAAAATTTTGACCGCCTTTACCATTATAGAGGAAGAATTTCTAATACACTAAAATACATTATTAATATTTGTTTAGCAGATTTACTTTCTTGAATTTCACGTTCCTACCTAAAACGATTGTAGAAATATGTCCAGTTGATCTATAAAACGATATCGCCACAAAATCGAATTACAAAACTTGCATTGCATTTTTTGTTCTTTTCATTTAGGAGGTGGCATAATTGATACAGAAAGTATTGAATTATTAAATATATACAAAAAATATTCTCAGCAGTAGCAACATATGACGATTAACGGCCTTAACGATTTCATGCTATATGATCATAAGCTAGTAAACTAATGGTTTAAGCAGAATAGAGTTAAATATTAAGAAGATTATTTGTAAGGTATTCGTAGGAATGTCCATCGTGGCGCAAGCATAGTTTTGTTTTGTAACTGATACATGGGAAGGGCTCTAATCGTCTGAGTGTGCCAAAGCATTACCTGGAAGAGAAAACAATGTTATATCTGTTTAATTTTAGCAGTGAATTAAAATATTTTTGCCGTTTCTTTTATTTGTAAAATTTAAATTTGATTGCTCGAGGACTACTTTAAAGACAAAAATTTGTCAAAGGTATGTTTATTATTATTATTTTATTATTTATTTAAATTTATAATTCTTTCTAATGACAAACTTTCAATCTGTGTAAAAATTTGGTGTCATCTATGTTTTTTTCGATTAAACAAAATATATTTCATAATAATATGAAAAAAAAACCCAATCAAATACAATTGATGAAGAAAATAAAAACCGAACGAATTATTTCTGATAGAAACAAAGTCAGACATTGAAAAATATCCAGATTAATTCGGGGTAAAAATTCAAAGTATTTGTGTGCTTTCAATTTTCGTCCATCTATTTTCATTAAAATTACATAAAGTAAACAAAATTCACATTAAAAAATAGTTAGTTGAAAAAATAAAACCATAATTATTTTCGATTAAAAATTAAATTCGTGTAGCTTGGAAAATATCCAGACTAATAAGGATAAGCACTAAATATTTGCAATTATTTTTTGAATTTTCATTAGAAGAAAATTAGACTTAAATTCAGTGATATACTTTTCTAACTAAATTTAAAGGTAGACAAAAAGTAGAAGTTTCATCACTTCAATCAGCATATCTAAAAATTTCCACACCAAAGTAAAAAATTTTCGACAATACTGCAGAATCTCGATATTTCGAAGTCAAAGTGCACGAAAAAATTTTGGAATATCAAGGTTTTTGATTAAAATATGAAGGTTTCATATAATATTAACATCGCTGGGATATATATCTGAGTATTTTTTCGTCATATTGAGGTTTTAGAGTTCACAATATTCGACAAATCAAAATTTATATGTATAGTTTTATCAAAAAAAGAAAATCTGAAATATTTCCGACTAAGAACAAATTTATACAAGTTTTCTTTGTTCAAAATTGCTTTTTTTCATCTAATTAAAAACTAAACTAAAAAAATTTCTCCAATTCATAAATTTTTATAATTTATTATATATATATATTGTTTTCGACTAAACGTACCTTTTTCCGATCAAACGGGAATTTTTCGGACTGACTTTTTCATATTTCCAATTTGTAAGTCCTTATAGGTAAATACCATTTCCCGGACTAAACATAATTTTTTCCTATCGAACAGGAAATTTCCCGACTGATTGTTTCGTTTTTCCAATTTGTAAGTCATTATAGTAAATAACTTTTTTCCAATTCGTAATTTTCCCTATCGAACGGGAATTTTTCCGACTGATTTTTTCGTTTTTTAACTTTTAAGTCATTATAGAAAATAACATTTTTCCGACTAGACGGACATATTCCCGACTGATTTTTTTCGTTTTTCCAATTTATTAATTTTATAGACAAATACCATTTTCCTGACTAAACATAAATTTTTCCAACTGATTTTTTCGTTTTTCCAACTTCTAAGTCTTTATAGTAAATAACATTTTTCCGACTGATTTTTTTCGTTTTTCCATGTTATTAATTTTATAGATAAATACCATTTTCCTGACTAAACATAAATTTTTCCTATCAAATTAGAATTTTTCCGACTGATTCTTTCGTTTTTCCAATTTGTAAGTCATTATAGTAAATGACTTTTTTTCGACTAAATGAACATTTTTCCAATTTGGAATTCTTAAGGGTAAATGCCATTTTTAAGACTAAACGTACATTTTCCCTATCGAACGGGAATTTTTCCGACTGATTTTTTCGGGTTTTTTTTTTATTATTTTTATTTATTTATTTATTTTTTTTTTTTTTTACCTTTAAGTCTTTATAGAAAATAACATTTTTCCGACAGATTTTTTTTTTCGTTTTTTCAATTTATAAGTTTTATAGATAAATACCATTTTCCGGATTAAACACAAATTTGCCCTATCGAATGGGATTTTTTCCGACTGATTATTTCGTTTTTCCAATTTGTAAGACATTATAGTAAATAACTTTTTTCCGACCAAATGAACATTTATCCAATTTGTAAGTCCTTATAGGTAAATACCATTTTTAAGACTAAACGTACATTTTCCCTATCGAACGGGAATTTTTCCGACTGATTTTTTCGTTTATCCAACTTCTGAGTCTTTATAGTAAATAACATTTTTCCGACTAAACGGACATTTTTCCGACTGATTTTTTTCGTTTTTCCAATTTATAAGTTTTTACAGATAAATACCATTTTTCTCCCAACCAAGTGTATTGTTTTACCGATAAACACGAAATTTTCCGACTGATTTTCTCGAGGAGGGAGGGGTGCGGCACCCCCCCATAACCCCCCGGGATTTACGCCCCTGTTCGCTATGAAATAGATCGTTAACCCTTTCGGAGCGAGAATTTTTTACAGGATTTTTAATATTTTATCACCGGTTTTTCAAAACAAAAATTTTTACCTAATTGAATCGAGAAAAGGCTCGGATTAAATAAGGCAAAATTTACAATACAAATTTTCAGGTAAGAATAATCAGGGATTCTGAGCACTTTATGCGGCACGTACACTGGTCACTAGTCCACAAGGAGTATATACTAAAACTAAACTTAAAAAAAATACTACTTAAATACTATAATATATACAAATTTCTCTAAGACACACTGAATAATGGCTAAACAGATCATTTAAAAATAATATAATTCAATGTACTTAAAAAAATAACAACAATTATAAATATTGGTGAAATGAAATTGCAACACATCATGAAATAAATTTTAAATAATTATCGCCTATATGTATAATTTATCTGACTTCTTAAGTATGGCGCTTTAAAATAATCTCTATAGTTATAAATAATGAACAGCTTATACTGTATCGAAAAAATGGTGCAATAATCCTTAATAATATACAGTAATCCGTCAGCATTTGAAGGTTTAACATACGCGAGCTTTGATTATTCGCGAAAGGAAAAATGTAAAACATTTCAACATTCGAGTACACTTAGTTTGGTTATTCTCGAATTTCGCTATATATATAGAACTATTATACTATACTACTATTTAACATCTATAATGAATATAGAATAACCCATAAAATAACAAACTAGAACAAATCAAGAAGGGTTGGCGATATTGGAACAATTACGAAGCATTGGAAATGTAGTATTTGGCTCGGTTTCAAGGGTTATTCCAAATAGACGCATTAAGTACGATTAATTTCTGATTAGAAATCAGGATAAACCTAAAAATAATTTCTAAATAACCCGATTAATCGTACATGCAAAATTTAATTCAATGAAAAATACTAGACATATATGAAACCAATAATAATAGAATTAACAAGGAGAAAAAAAACATTCATTAGACAATCGCCAACATCTGGGAGAAAAAAAATTAATTCAAATTTGCAATCTCATTTTGCTACAGTTAAGAGATTACAGTTAACAGAATATTGTAAGGAGATTAATATCAGAAACCAGATAGATATATTTAATTATTAATTTAATTAAAAATTACTATTATTATAAATATTAAATTATTAAATAATATTAAAAAATAATGTTATGAAATTAATGGAAATAATGTAATTATATTATAATGATAAAAAGATAAAAGGATTGTCAACAAGAATTGAAAACATAATAGTTGTCAAAGAACAATTTTATAAATGAGACTGATAGCGCCATCTACTAATCAGAGTATAAAATTTTTAATATAACATTTTAAAAAAGCATATTATATACTTTATATATAAAATAACAAGATAAATTGACAGTTAGATCTTAATCAACAAAATGAGAATTAATAATGCATTTTAAAATCTTGATAAACAGTACTTTATTAATAAAGTGAGTTTAACTTGATAACGTACAGGATAAATTATAAATTTATTTACAATTAGCAAGCCATAATTTGAATTGTGAATGAGCCAAATAGGCTTTATTAGGGAATACAAATTTAACAGAATTTTATAAGCAAATAATTAAGCAGTTTATGTAAGCAAAATGAAATACACTGAAATATTTTTTATAAGAACAAATAAGTCAAAACAAAGTAGTTTAATGGAATAATTTTATTATAACGATGGAGTAAATACGTATAATGGCGCCATCTCTAGTTTGTATCCAGCCATAAACCACATTACAAATTAAAGCCAAAGGCATTAACAAGGAATGCTGTGTCAACAGAATACCAAAAACAATCTATTGTTACACTGTACCTTTTCCTCCTCCCTTGTTTTAATAATAAATATGTTAACCTATGCGCACATATTTTCCTGCAACTCCACCCAAACTCCATAATCTAACATCTACCCACCCAGCTAACCTATTAATATTTTTTTTTTTTTTTTTACATTTTTATAATTTTATGCTGTTTTTATCTTTATATATATTTTTTGAATGCGCAAAATGTTAAAAGTAACTGCCAATAAACATCTTACAGCAATTTATATGTGATAATATATATATATATATATATATATATATATATATATATATATATATATGAAAATATTGAATTTGACACTGGACAACTGAATAACCTAAGTTCCGAAAACTCCAACTCTTATATTCATAGAAAACATAGATCAGTAATTCCGAGACACTTGAAACATCACTTAATGCTCAAAAAGAATAAAAACTTCTTTAATTTGTTAAAATTCGAAGTTTTAAAGCGACTGAAATTTTTTCTGTTAAAATTGCATGAGAAATTTTAAAACTTTAACAAGAACTTGTTGAAAAAGCAATAGAATGCGATCTTTAACTGGAAGAGAGCCTTAAATTTAAAAGAAAAATTGAGGCTGCAACTTTTCCTTATATGGAAAATCATAAAGAAAAGGTGTGTTCTTCCAAATAAACGTAATATAAATTATAATCCGTATAACACTTAAACTTTGTGCAATATGTTTATAATTATTCAAATTTACTTACAGCATGTACTTTTTAATGCTTATTAAATATATTTTTACTTTTCATTTGCTTTTTTGTCTTTAAAATAAACTCTTAAAAACTGACTCCTTTTATGCACAGAAAGATAATCTCAACATATGCGGAGGATTCTGTGACATCACGCTGTTAAAAATTTCTATAAATACACAGAAAAAAAGAAACTCTGTAAATTTATACTAGTTATCGGTTAAATGAATTTGCTTAAGTTTCTTCGTCATCATTTTACACACATTTCCCTTATTTTATATCTAATTCCCTCTAGGGATTTCCATGTCTTTATCTAATGACATTTTAAACTAAATTTGTTAAATTTAGATTGCATGTTTTAGATTGTTTTTTGTTTGTTTAATTTTTAAATTCAAAATGCACTTTCCTAAAATTCTTTTCCAATTTTAATAGAAATATTAAAGAAATATTAAAATTTAGTTTGAAAATTGCTTTTTTTTAAATTTTAGAATAAATTAGAAAAGGAAAATCACCTCATGAGATTTAGTGAAGATTTTTTCCTGCTGAATCATAAAAGACTTAATTTTCAATGAGAAGCAATAGCTCCTATAGCTCTTTCAGTAAGGCGTTCTTCTATTTTCAAGAGATCTCAAGTTCAAACCCCAGAAGGCTAGAAACAATTTGTGTTAAAGTTTAATATGATACACCGATTCAGATTTTTCAGAGAATTCAAGTTCATTGTAGATTGAGTTTTTCACTAATCTTAAAAACGGAATTAAATTGTTATTATTAAAAGTAAATTTACAGAGTCTATTCAAAATTAATCGAATTACTTCTTTGTTTTTCAACATAAACTCTGTTTTTCTAATCTCTGTAATTTTACATTAGATAATGGATTACCAGTAGTTTCTCTGTAATTTCACAGAAAATTTTTTAGCAGTGTAATCTTCGCGAATGTCATGGCATTACTATGTACTATTTTTTTTAAATTTGGTATCAAATAATGTCACGATTTTTTTTGTATTCCTCTAAAAGAAATATGAATGTTAAGAACACTAGTCTCACTAAAGAAAATATTACACTGCACTACTGTAACATGTATATAAATTTCATGCTGAAGCATCATTAAGTAAGATTACAATAAGGAAAAGAAACTGAAGTCACAAACACTTTTCTCAAATCTCCAAATACTTTCAAAAACGAAAACATTACGAAAATCGTACTTCAAACATGGCAAATGAGCTGCAATTGTAGTATAACTAGTATATTCGGATCTTTCTGCAATAGCTGCTGCACTCTCGCAAAAATCCATTAATGCAAAATTTATCACAATTATGTATATTACATTAATTAATACGGAAATAATATGACACCATTTTAAATACCATTTTAACCACCATAGCAACCTAGAATCATTACCTATCATGGGATATCACTGACGAAATTACGTATGATAGGATTTACAAAAATGAAAGAAATTTTTAATAGTATCGTTTTATTTTTTGATTTGATTTCCAAAAAATCTGAAATTCTGAGACGATTATATATACATTAATTTTCAAACTCCTTGGTTTGGTAGTTTTTGCATTGTTATATAAGGACTGACGAACGACAGATGGCGACTATATGTGCTAAGTTTATATATAATTACGAACGCACTTATTAAAAGAAAAAAAATATGCTTATGATTCTACTTATTAGTATATTTTTTTAAAGTGCAAATCATAATGTTAAAAGATGTAAAATATGTTTTGCAGCATTAAATCTTTAAATTTTTTCTGTTTATATTTATTTTTTATGCTTTATTCTGAACATTTCAACATAAAATTCTTTAAAAAAATCCTTTGTTCTCATTATGTTAAACATTTATTTTTTATTTACGTGTTCCTGCAAATTTTGTACATTCTTGTCAGCAAATTAGCTATACACCTAAAAAAGAAAACCCATTACATAGTTAGCAAACTTTTATGACACTTTCTTGTGTTTTAAAAAGAGTGAAAAATAATGAAGCAGTCTGTCAAGAAAATTAAGAGAAAATTAGTCTGACACTGTAAAAAAAAAAGAGCTGATTATTTACATTTTTTATTTGACGACAAGCAAATAATTGAACCAGAAAACAAAAGCTTGATGTCAAAATAATGGTGTTATGAATACTAAATATTTCTAAAATGATTTATAATATTACTTGACCATCATATGTAGTCTAGAGTAAGTCTTGCAATCATTTTGAAAAGTGAAAAATTTCTTTTGACGGATTTACACGTCAAAATATACAAATAAATACTTAAAAGGTGTTGCAAAAATATAGATATAATTTATTTATTTTACCTGAGATATTTCGAATGCCCACGCATTCATTTTCAAAGGAGTATAAAAGAAGATTATTTCTTCTTTGATTAAGATTATCTTCTTTTATATTCTTTTGGAAATGAATGCGTGGGCATTCGAAAGATCTCAGGTAAAATAATAAAAAATATCTATATGTTTGCAACACCTTTTAAGTATTTATTTGTATATTTTGATTTAATAACAAGGTGTAAATTTTCATCAAAGACACTGGTATTATTACAGTGGTTTGACTCATGGATTTACACGTTTCTGGATACTGGAGATTTCGAAAAATATACATTTAGAAAAAGAAATTGCCGTCCGTCCGTCTGTGTGTCTGTCTGTCTGTAAACGCTCTATCTCCGGAACAAATTGAGATAGAGACTTCAAATTTTGTATGTACTTAGTATGGAAAAATGGAAAGAATCCTATTTAATGTCAGTAACCTCGATTATCAGGAACTAATTTTTTCGAACTCTCAAAAAATTTGTTTTGATGAAAGCATATAAAAATTTTCGAAACTTTTTATTTTAAGGAGTGGACGTAAAAGGAAATAAAATAACACAAATTTTGCATAAAGAACGAAGACGATTGAATTATTAGTTGCCGAGATATTTGTAAACCTGTTTTCCACATTATTACGCACGCACGTAAAAAAACAACAAAATGCTTGTAATGCTACTTTTTTTTTCTTTTTTAATTTCAAAGCATAATGTTAAAAGATGTAAAATATGTTTTCATGGGTTAAAATCTTTAAAATTTTTTCTGTTAATGTTTATTTTTTTATGTCTTATTCATAACATTTCTACATAAAATTCTTTAAAATAAATTCCTTTGCTCTCATAATGTTAAACAATTATTTCTTATTTACGTGTTCTAGCGAATTTTGTACATTCTTGTCAGCAAATTAGCTATACATCTAAAAAAGAAAACCCTTTATATAGTTAGCAAACTTTAATGACACTTTCTTGTGTTTCAGAAAGAGTGAAAAATAACGAAGCAGTCTGTCAGGAAAATTAAGAGAAAATTAGTTAGGCATTGTAAAGAAAAAAGGGCTGATTAATTACATTTTTTATTTGATGACAAGGAAATCATTGTCCAGAAAACAGAAGCTTGATGTCTAAGTAATGGTGTTATAAATATAAAATATTTCTAAAATGATTTATAATATTTATGAGTTATTTTGTTGATTTCGTAACACTGAGTAGATTTAAATTATTTTAAAATAATTAAAATGTGTTGCAAACAATCCCCCCCCCCTTCTTTATTATTATGTATCAGAATTTTTTTGTGTGGCCCTGTAAATGAATAATAACTGTTCTTTTCACTGCATACTTTAAAAAATACATATTTTAGTGCACTTCGTAGTTTCATATAAATTTGAAGATGATTAAAAGGGTGTAAATTCTTTAAAATTCATTTGAAATGAATTTTCTCCATAGACCATAATGTAAGGGAAAACTTCTGACTGTCCCTGTAAATAAACTAATCATGGTAGAAACTTTATTTTGAATATTGTTCGTGATAGGGTAAACGTCAATAACGTCTAAAAATTTCATGGCAATCCGAGTATATTATATTTACGAGTGTTAGAGCACGGACAGACGAACAGACGGCAATATGGCCAGATGGCCAGACAAATCGAAAGCATAAACGCTTTTAAACTTCGTTGGAAGACGTTAAAAATACATGTAATGCTACGTAAAAGTTTTTTAAATTGCAAAGCATAAAGTTAAAAAACGCAAAATATGTTTTGCAGCATTAAATATTTAAATTTTTTCTGTAATATTTAACTTTTTATATTTTACTCAGAACACTTCTACATAAAATTCTTAAAAATAAATCCCTTGTTCTCATTATGTTAAACATTTATTTCTTATTTACGTGTCCTTGCAAATTTTGTACATTCATGTTAGCAAATTAGCTATACATCTAAAAAAGAAAACCCATTGCATAGTTAGCAAACTTTAATGACACTGTCTTGTGTTTCAGAAAGAGTGAGAAATAATGAAGCAGTCTGTCAGGAAAATTAAGAGAAAATTAGTTGGGCATTGTAAAGAAAGAGAGCTGCTGATTAATTACATTTTTCATTTGACGACAAGGAAATCATTGTTCCAGAAAAAAAAAGCTTGATGTCTAAAAGTAATGATGTTTATAAATATAAAATATTTCTAAAATGATTTATAATATTACTTACTCATCATTCGTAGTATAGGTTAAGTCTTAGAATCGTTTTGGAAATCGAAACATTTCTTTTGGCGGATTTACGCGTTTCAGATGTTGGATATTCGGAAAAAGATTTTTTTAGAAAAAAAATTGCCGTCCGTCTGTGTGTCTGTCAGTCTAAAACGCTCTATTTCCCAAACAAATTGAGATAGAGACTTGAAAGTTTGACCTAAAATCAAAGCAATCATCAATATTTTCATTTTTTTAAACTTTACAGTAATTAACTTATGTAATTAACTATAGATTTGATACTTAAATTTTTATATTTTATTAGTGTGTAAAAAATATGTTAGTCACATTTATTATTACTTAAAAAAAAAAAATATTAAAATCTAGGTTTAAACATTAGCTCCATTAAGAAACTATCACTTGGAGAGACCAATTTTTTTAGAACCGAACGTGATCGATTTAGGGAGGTTTTACTGTACATTAAATTTCAAATAACTCGGTTGGATAGTTTTTGCGCTGCTTTATGCACATGAATGAACCAGATGACGAATGTATGTGCGATATTTTATATAATTACGAACGCTCGTAAAAAAGAGAAAAATGCTTATAATGCTATTTACAGATGTTTTAAAATTGCAAAGCATAATGTTAAAAGATGTAAAATATATTTTGCAGGATTAAAATCTTTAATTTTTTTCTGTTAATGTCTAATTTTTTATGTATTACTCAGAACATTTCTACTAAAACTCTTAAAAATAAATCCCTTGTTCTCATTATGTTAAACATTTATTTCTTATTTACGCGTTCTTGCAAATTTTGTACATTCTTGTTAGCAAATTAGCTATACATCTAAAAAAGAAAACCCATTGCATAGTTAGCAAACTTTAATGACACTTTCTTGTGATTTGGAAAGAGTGAAAAATAATGGAGCAGTCGGTCAAGAAAATAAGGAGAAAATTAGTCTGGTATTGTAAATGAAAAGAGCTGATTAATTACATTTTTTATTTGACGACAAGGATATTATTGTTCCAGAAAACAAAAACTTGATGTCTAAATAATGGTGTTATAAATGGAGTATGCCCTGTAAATGCTATATGCACTTCGTATTATGCATGAAATAACGACAAAGATATCATTGTTCCAGAAAACAAAAACTTGATGTCTAAATAATGGTGTTATAAATGGAGTATGCCCTGTAAATGCTATATGCACTTCGTATTATGCATGAAATAACGACAAAGATATCATTGTTCCAGAAAACAAAAACTTGATGTCTAAATAATGGTGTTATAAATGGAGTATGCCCTGTAAATGCTATATGCACTTCGTATTATGCATGAAATAACTCATTTTAATTCTCAGCAACGTAATTATACATGAAATCGTTTACCATAATTAAATTGTGTAGCAACCCCCCCCCCCTTATTTTATTATTATGTATTGGAATTCGTCTGTGTGGCCCTGTAAATGAATAATAACTATTCTTTTTACTGCATACTTTACAAAATGCATATTTTAGTGCACTTCGTAGTTTCATATAAATTTGAACAGGTTTAGCAGCGTGTAACAACTTTAAAATTCATTTTTCCTATTCTCATTTTTTAAAAAGAATTCATTTAACGAATTTTCCCCATAGGCCATAATGTAATGGAAAACGTTTGACTATCCCTATAAATAAACTAAAAAAAGTGTTAAAAATGCATGTAATGCTACTTAAAAGATTTTTTTTATTGCAAAGCATGATGTTAAAAGATGTAATTTATGTTTTGCAGGATTAAAAATTTTAAGTTTTTTCTGCCTTACTCGGAACATTTCTACATAAAATTCTTAAAAATGAATCCCCTGTTTTCATTATGTTAAATATTTATTTATTTCTTTTTACGTGATCTTGCAAATTTTGTACATTCCTGTTTGCAAAATAGCTATACGTTTAAAAAAGAAAATTCATCACATAGTTAGCAAACTTTAACGACACTTTCTTGTGTTTTAGAAAGAGTGAAAAATAATGAAGCAGTCTGTCAGGAAAATTAAGCGAAAATTAGTTGGCCATGTAAAGAAAACTAGACGATTAATTGCATTTTTTCTTTGACGAAACAGAAATTATTGTTCCATAAAACAAAAGTTTGATGTCTAAATAATGGTGTTATGAATATAAAACATTTTTAAAATGATTTATAATATTTATGAGTTATTTTGATGATTTCGCAAAACTGAGTAGAATTAAACTCTGTGTCGAATCCTTTACCGAAATATTGACATATTTGTGCATAAAATGATAAAATAGCTCTCACGACATAAGGTATGCGGGGTTAACTGGGTTATAGGCTATTATATGTATATATATATCCAAAAACTACACTATAATATACAATCTTTCTAAACCGAATCAATATGTATATATATATATATATATATATATATATACAGGGTGATTCTAAAATTTTTTTACAATAAAAGAGGGGTGATAGGACACATGAAGACAAACAATATTAAATTGGAGACCAAGGGTCCAAAACATTTTCCAAAGGAGATAACCGCCATTAAAGTTTAGGGACTAAAATTTCAAATAAACATAAAAAACAGAAAAATCGGTCGATTGATTTGCGGTTTTCACTAAAATTATTCTTTATGTCGGCATTTTCTTGAAATTAAATTAAAAAGATAAATTTTAAAAAATGCCAATAGAGGGCGCTTTAGACTTTGGAGTAACGAACAACTATTTTTTGCTGGTATTTTTTGCATCTCATTACATGATTTCGTAAGCATAAAATCAAACTTAAATTTTGAACTCAAAATCTGAAAGCTGGGAGTAGTTAAATAGCACAAATTGAACTGTGTTCAGAAAGTTCAAATTTTAAATAATTATAAAAAACGGAAAAATTGGTCGATTGATTTGCGGTTTTCACTAAAACTATTCTTTATTTAGGTGTTTTCGTGAAAATAAATTATAAAGATAAATTTCAAAAAATGCCGATAGAGGGCGTTTTAGACTTTGGAGTAACGAACAACTCTTTTTTGGCGTTATTTTTTTGCATCTTACTAAATGCTTTCGTAAGCTTAGACTTGAACTTAAATTTTGAGCTCCAAATCTGAATAGTTGGGAGTAGTTAAATAGACAAACTTAGCTGTGTTCAGAGGGTTCAAAATTCAAATGATTGTAAAAAATGGAAAAATTGGTCAATTCGTTTGCGGTTTTCGCTAGAACTAATTTTTAAATCTGCAATTTTTGAAAATAAATTTTAAAGATAAACTTCACAAGATGCCGATAGATGACGCCTTAGACTTTGGAGTAGCGTACAACTATTTTTAACTGTTATTTTTTTAATCTCATTAAATGCTTTCAAATGCATAGACTTAAATTTTGGGCTCAAATTCTGAATCGTTCGGAGTGTGTAAGTAGCAAAAAATTAAATTGTGTTCGAGGAGGAAGGAGGGTTAAATTTCAACCCCTGAACACACTTCAGTTTGCGCTTCTTAACACCTCATAACGATTCAGAATTTGAGCTCAAAATTTAAGTTTAAATCTAAGCTTCCGAAAACATTTAAAAGGCTTTTGCAAGCATTTAATTAGAACCAAAAAATAATGGTTAAAATGAATTGTTGGTTACTCTGAAGTTTAAGGCGCTTTCTGATGGAATTTTTTGAAATTTATCTTTAAAATTTATTTTCAAGAAGATACTGACTTAAAGAATATTTTATTTTAAACTGCAAACGAATCGAACAATTTTTCCATTTTCTATAATTATTTTAAATTTGAACATCCCCCTCCCCCTTAAACACAGTTCAGTTTGTGCTACTTAACCACTCCCTACTATTCAGATTTTGAGCTCAAAATTTAATTTTAAGTCTAAGCTTCCGAAATCACTTAATGAGATGCAAAAAATAACTTCAAAAAATAGTTGTTCGTTACTCCAAAGTCTAAAGCGCTCTCTATCGACATTTTTGAAAATTATCTTTATAATTTATTTTGAAGAAAATACCAACATAAAGAATAGTTTTAGTGAAAACCACAAATCAATGAACCAATTTTTCCGTTTTTTAAAATCATTTGAAATTTGAACCCTCTGATCGCAGTTTAATTTGTACTATTTAACTACTCCCAGCTTTCAGATTTTGAGCTCAAAATTTAAGTTTGAGTTTATGCTTACGAAAACATTTAATGAGATGCAAAAAATACCGACAAAAAATAGTTGTTCGTTACTCCAAAGTCTAAAGCGCCCTCTATCGGCATTTTTTGAAATTTATCTTTATAATTTAATTTCAAGAAAATGCCGGCATAAAGAGTAATTTTAGTGAAAACCGCAAATCAATCGACCGATTTTTCCGATTTTTATGTTTATTTGAAATTTTGGCTCTTAAACTTTAATGGCGGCTATCTCCTTTGGAAAACGTTTTGGACCCTTGGTCTCCTATTTAATATTGTTTGTCTTGATCTGTACTATCACCCCTCTTTTATTGTAAAAAAATTTAGAATCAGCCTGTATAATATATATATATATATATACATATAAAGAAAGCACATTGATGTCTTTTGAGTTTTAGCTTTTGTGAACAATACTCATTAATCTCTACTTCTTAAAACAATGTGTGTCAAATGAATCATAACTCTGTATTTGCTGTAATAGGCTCTTAAAAATTTAGAATTTTTTATTTTTATTTATTTATTTATTTATTTATTTTACAAGAAACTTCGATTTGGTTGAACTTCCTCGGCTTTTTGTTAATAATATCACGATAATCATTTAAGAACAATATTACGGGCCATGCAACTTTAGTGGTCAATTAGTGACAAATAAATTTGTATATGTACTACATAGTGTGCTAAAATTTAAATGAGTTATAAAACATATAACATCGTTAAAAATTTCTCTTTTGCAGTTTCCGTCAGTAAAGGTGATTTGGAGTTCTTTTAAGTAATTTTGTACATAATCTGTAGAATTTATACACATCAAATGATATGCAAAAAATTTGTTAAATTAAAAAAGTTTTGTATAACATTTCTTTGCTGTATACCCATTTCAACATCTTTGAAATAGAGTAACATCATTGAAATATATTTCAAACATTTTTTTCTGCCTATCATAAGATAATGAAGCATAATTCTTTTAAGTGCTCGTAAAATCAAACTGTAGATTTTACACACTTCATTTTCACTACTGAATGCATTATAGTGAACTTAATAACATGTATCATTTACACAGGCAATTACAATACATCAATTACAGGCTATATTTGCCTGTGTTAGAGCACGAACAGATATAAGGACAGACAGAAAGATAGATGACCAAACGAAACTAACAAAGAAATTCTCTCCAGAGGTGGTGATAAACAGGTCAGGGGCGTTCGTTTACTACATTGACATTCTGTTGTTACACGATAAAAAAATGACCACATCAAACAAGTTGATAAAGGGCCCGAATTCCATCGGATAGGTATATTACAATTTTTAAAATTTGTTGAGAGACTACAATTTGTTAAATTCTAATTCTATCAATGAATTAAGTGTGGATATTTCAGCTTGAGATTAATTAAAAAATTTCAAAGTATTTTTTTTTTAATTTAATTTGTAACGTAAATTAAATTTGCCAAAGAGGCAGTTTTTTCGTTTACTTCAATAACGTTATCAAATAAATGTATTTATTATTCGGTTTAAAAAAAATTATATTTAATTAAAACCCTACTGAATTTCTGGAGTTTATATTTTTTAATTAATCTTTATCCATGGAAATATCGAAGGAAAAAATTGCAATATCTTAACTTAAAATCTTTTCTTTTCTTACAAAATTATCAACGCTTTTTTTTTTTTAATCAAAAACAAATTTAGTTTTTTTTTTCTAATAAATATTTCTAAAAATGAAATACTTTGAGTATTTTTTTTATTTTGGAAAAATCAGTAAATTGCTTCTAGTAAAATTTACTTTTTTATTAATGTATATATATATATTTAATTCAATCTGAAGGGAAATAATGTTTTTACAAGTTAGAAAGTTCTCGCATAACATGAAGCATTAAAACGAAAAAAAAAAAAAAAACTTTTTTTATATATGAATGTCGATAATTGCAACGTAGTTCGAATTAAATCTGAAAAGAAATTTCTTTTATATACTTTTTTTTAAGATTAAGTAAAAGATTTTGAATGTGAAAGTTAATTAAAAAATACAAATAACAGTCATAATATTGTCATAATTGTAATCATAAATACAGTCTTAAAATACTCATATGATTTTTATCCCATTTTATAATGGAAAATACACGGAGAGGCATAAAGATCTCCCCATTTTAAGAGGCCAATAAAGGTACTTACGTATTAACGCCACCGCAGCAGATTATGCTAATGTGAAAATAAAGAGCAATCTTGTTGTTTGCACGCGCATGCAGTTATCTTTTGGATTGCTTCTTGCCTTGTTTGCTGATTTTTGTTGCCTTTCTTTAGTGATTTTTTTTGCTCATTTTTTGACGACTTTTTTTTTTTTTTTTTTTTTTTTTTTTTTTTTTTTTTTGTGCACATGCGAACAACAAGATCGCTCTTTACTGGTGCATTAGCGCAACTTCTGCTGCGGTGGTGTTAATACGTAAGTGCCCCAATAAAAATATATTGGATATTGAAAACAAATACTTTATGTTTACATTCCGAAAGAATAATGTTTGCCATTTATTAATTTTTACAATCTGTAACAATTTTTGCTATTAATTTCGAGGTTTTGTTGTACAAAGAATGATATCGTCTAAATATTTTCTTTCTATCTCTATACACTTGTGAAGCCTATCTCGGAAATTTAGCATAATTTTTTCAATCATTGCTGGAAGAATTGCTGCAATTTTAAATCGAATAGCATCCTTCAGTTCGTCGAGTGTCTTAGGACTTAGGTTTATGTGTGTAAACTTTAGCCTTTAGGTAACTCCACAGGAAGAAGCTACATGCTGCTGTATGTAACAGTATCATATTTCGTGAAACAAAACCTCAAAATTAATAGCAAAAATTACAGATTGTAAAAATTAATAAATGGCAAACATTATTCTTTCCGAATGTACACATAAAATATTTGTTTTCAATGTGCGATATATTTTTATTGACCTCTTAAAATGGGGAGATCTTTATGCCCCACTCTGTATTTCATGAACAGTGTTTGATAAATGTAAAATTCCTTGAAAATATTGCGCATTTGTACTGTTTTAATTTTGGTGTAGAACAGTAATTATATTTAACTTACCGTATATTTTCATGTATATGCCGAGACTTTTTGGACATTTTTTTCGCCCAAAAATAGGACAGGCAGCTTATACAAGAGTATAAGAAAATTTGACAAAGAGACATTCTAAAACGAGAAAGAAAAGATGGTATAAATATAATAAATTTTAGAAATACTTAAACATCTCTATAAATAATTTAAAATTGCATTCTTTTACCATAAAAATGCTATCAATCCTGATTCATTACCCAATCTTTAACAGAATTTGCAAACAACTCATTGAAATAGCTTTCTTTCATTGGTACAGCAGTTTGAATATCAACAGTGTCTTATTGAGTATCATCACAATCGCCGACTTCTCCAAAAATGGTAGCATTTCCAGTTCCATCATTGAATTATTGATGTAACATTTTTTGAAAGATCAAATGATTATTTTTTGTGGTAATTCAAGCCCAAAACAGGATAGTTAGTTTTTATTTACAAGATGAATGTAACCTAATTAAAGAGATTTCGCAGCGTGTCCAAATACAAGCGATGAGTAATTTCGGAGAAATATTTTTGTGTTTGTATGCATTTTTTGTATGATTTTTTGTATCTGTGTAGAAAAAAGTTCTTTGTTTTCGTTCGCTGAATTTTTTATCAGTATTTTGTAACATCGGCTTACATACAGGTTTCCGATTTTGGATGATTTTTCACTGTAAAGTTGTATACTCGGTTTATATACGGATCGACTTATATACAGGTTTCCAATTTTGAACGATTTTTCACTAAAACATCGCATAATCGGCTTATATACGGGTTTCCGATTTTGAACGATTTTTCATTAAAAAATTGTATACTCGGAAATATACAGTACGTTGAGGTTGAGGGAATAATAAAACTACTAATAAAGTTATCATTTTAGGGGCAAAGAAGATTTGGTACTTGATAGCATAAGATATCTCTAGGGGAAAGAGGGGTGTCTTTTGATAGATATCGTTATCACTTTTGATCCAACTAAAATTTTCTTTTTTTATTATTTTTTCCTTTACGTCAAAATAGTCTCTCATAATTTTTCAAAAGTTTTACCTCTTTATATTATACAGGACAAAGTGTTGAGTCCAAGCATAACAATGACGTTATTTTAAAGGGTGGCAAAACTTAACGATTAAATTTAACTTTTACCACATTTTTTATTTTATTTTCAAAAGTATCAAACTTTATTTTTTTTTTTGCCGAATAATAAAAAAAAAATACTTTCATAAGAAATTTGTTTGAAAACTCTATCATAATTTGAAAAATGTTTCGCTATTTACTAAACTTTTTATTGTTTTTAAAATCATTCTCAGGATTTAAAAAAAAATCTCCGTCTACTGAATGCAGACGACTACATAAGTTTACTTTAATGTAAAGAGCTCAGAATAAAAAATTAAAACATAAACAAAATAAAATTTAAAGCATGTGATCAAACTGTGTATTTAAAGCACTAAAATGATCAATCAAAGAATTTCAGCAGCTCTATGACTTTATTGAAGCTTTAATGTCATGATTTGTAATGCTAAAGGCAAATATATTTACCTCCTGTCCACATTCCATGTAAAATTACATAAAATCGCTCGATAAAAACTTGATCAACATTTGTTATGTTTGCGACCACAGCAGTGTCCTTAAAATGTCTTATTTTTCTATCTCTTAGATTATTATTACTTCATCCTTGTTTTAGAGTTTCTATAAATAATTCTCTTTCACATTTAAATTTTATAATTATGTTTTCTTTCTACTATATTTTCTTTTTCTTCAGGTTTTCGGCACTGCCTTACATCAAATCTGGCTATTTCCATGAATACTTGTAGTGTAAGTCACAGGCTACGATTTTTGGCTACCAGTATCTTAGAATGAAAAAAATGTGATTAATTTTATTGGCACATTCTCATTAATTGAATAAGCAGACTTTTCGAAAATAACGGTGGCTAACAAGCATAGCAATTAATAAGTTATGTGACTTACACTACAGAACCCATGGAATTAGCCATCTATAACCAATATGTAAGAGATAATTCACAAATCTTAATTGTATATGTAGTGCTGATAAGTTTCAAGAAAAATTCTGAACATTACTCCTGTATCATTCAGTAATTTTCAAGTTTGCTTTATTTGAAGATAAAATGTCGCAAATTGTGCTATCTACGACCGTTTCTTCAAATTTGTGCCTTATGTCACATATAAGAAATTAATTTCTGTAAAAAATTAATTTCTGGCAATTTAAAATTCTTTTGTTATTTATTTATCAGTTTCTATCAGTTTTCTATATTATATCAGTTAAACTTTATGATCAAGAATAAGAAGTAGATAATGGGCATGGATTTAGCATGTCCCACTTGTTTAAAACTGTGGATGCTACGTTATCTGAAAGTCCTGAATGAGCTTAGATATTTTAAAAAATCGTTTAAAACATGGATTATAAAATTTTGATATCTTTCATTGCGGCCGGATTTCTTTGGTCATACAACTTTCTTCAGGTAGTAGTCATTATTACTTATGTCCAGTAAATATTTTTTTTGTCACTATTCAAATCTCACCATCTCTTATTTTACTTCAAAAAACGTTCTCTAGCGATAGCCATTTCTCCATCTTCGATTACAGTCAATTATAAATAAATGGATCAGCCGCTTAATCTGGTTTATTATAACAGATGTGCAATAGGGTGGGTCGAAAAAACTTTTTTTCGATTTTCGATAATGGCGGGTGAGGAAAAGTGGCCACTGGTGGCACTCAATTCATACGAAAAATTTGAGATTTTTTGGACATTTCCTTACCTTGCCGCAAACGGCTTGAAGTTTTGCAAAAATGCTCATTTTTGAACTTTTTTTGAAATTTTTTTAAAAATGTTAAATTAAATTTATTTTGGTTGCATTTACTTGAAAAGGCATATTTAATGTACCAAATGTTTAAATAAGATCTGATCATGCATTATTTAATATCTATGTGTATAATAACTTAGCCTATTTTTATAGCTTTTTCGGGTATAACAGGCAAAAGTTGTGTTTGTTTGAATCGATCGTTAATTTCTCTCTTATTTATGTCCCTTGGTCTTCTTTATATTTTTTCTATGTGTCAAAGGTCATATATTTGGGAAACGGACAGCAGTATACTCCAAAAACAAATCTGGAAGGTGAGAAGGGGTTGAAGCAGGAATCTAAGTGAGCGCAATGACTCGTCGTAATACTGAGGAGTGAAGGACGAAATAGATGAGAGCCAAAATGCGATAAAGGATTCTTATTGTTTCTCCATGCTCAGTTACCTCCGACATTTGTTCAGTGTGAACGTGAAACCTTTTTCTAGTGAGATATAGTGCTTTTTGGATCTTTTAACCCATTAGTGCCTAGCGTCCCATTTTTGGGACAGTTTAAAAAAATTCAAGTAAGCGCCTTTCACACCAGTAAAAAGGAGGATAAATAAATACTTTCTTTCTCCGGACAAATTCTTCGATAAATTAAGATAAAAGTTATTCTTGCTTTAAAAGTGGTGGGAAAAGGCAAAATTTTAATTTTAACGAAGAAAATAATTCAGGCACTAATCCGTTAATGTTACATTATATTGTTTTGTGCGTTTTATTACGACGAGCTTAGAAATGGTTAGTATGAAGGACTATGGTAATGTAAAGACACGCGGTAGTATGAAAAGTAGCCTAAGGAAGCATCATGCATATTGAAAGCATTGTAATCGCCAACTTATGCTGATAGTCATGCGCCGCTACTACTGGTTGCTTCATCATGTAGAAGTTGTGACAGCAAAGGATACGAATCTCGTCATCGATAAAAACAAAGTCAGAAGAGAGAAATAGAAAATTGGAAAGAAGATACAGGAAGAAAAGTTCTTGAAATAAGGAAAATTAAAAGCATATTTTTTGATGATAGAAAGGATAAAAGTATATTCAGAGGAAAAAAAGAACAAGCGGTAACGTCGAGAGAAAGGAGAGGAACACATCATCGTGTTGTTTGAACCTGGTTAGGAATACTTGGGTCACTTTATACCTCGTTCCTGTCATGGAAAAGAAATAGAAAAACCATTATATAATCTTCCAAGTCACCACAAGTTAGACTTTTCTGAACTGATATCACTTGGGTGTGATGGCACCACTGTTAATATAGGATAACGCAATGGTATCATTGCCTGTCTTGAAAAAAAAAAAAAAAAAAAAACTAGGAAGAGAGCTCCAACATTCGATATGTATTCTTCATACGAACGATATCCCACTTCGACATCTACTCTCTAAACTTGATGGTGAAACCACGGGACCTAAGACCTTTGCCAAACCAATTGGTGCTAGACTAATCGGGTGTGAAAAATCTACGTGTCGCTTTGTTCGTGCCTATTGCTGTTTCATGGATATCAGAAATGGAAAATATTGAAGATCTAAGTATCGATCAAAAGTACTTATTTGATATTTATGCAGCAGCTTCAACCGGAGTATGTCCTTCAGAAATGTAAAACAGATAACCTGGACCACCTGTGAAATCGAGATGGATCACAACTGTTTGCAGAACTTTACACTCATGCGTTAGTAGTTTAAATCCTGATAAAGCGTTAAAATATCTCGCTCAGGTACGTGAAACGAGGTTATGCGCCCGTGTGGTTTTTTGTAAGGAAAAGGCTAGGTTACGCGGATGGACCTAGACATATGTGGAAAATAGTTAAACTTTCAACGTTTTTACCAGATGACTTAAATCAGACAGTGCATTCAGTCATCCAAACAAATGGATACTATGGTCATCCCGAGAATTTACTGATAGCAACGGCAACCAATGATAGACAACATATTAGAAGAATAGCATGGAAAGAAAAAAAGTATGCCACAATTTAAATAGGATAAAAACCAACGTAGTGCGAGAGTTTCAAGTTCCAAAGCTAAACTTTAAAGCAACGGAACTCTATGGAGTGGGTCGCCGCCGAAATCGGCGAACCTCTTATAACAAAAACCTTTTCACTAGAAAAGAGTAGAGAAAACGTAATTTCAGGGTCCATGTTGGATGAATCAATAAATAGTCTGCTTTCCAAGTCACTCCCAGGCTGTGGAAAGTGTCGTTAAAATTGTGACAGAAGCTGCATCAAAGGTATGCGGGAGTAAAGGAAGACATACCTTCATTAGAGCAAAACTGCCAGCATGGAAAAGGATACCAAAGTTCATTTCTAGAAAAGACTTTGTAGCATAAATGCGATTCAGTGCATTTTGAATTTAACATTCTGTGGATAAAAGGGCGGGTAAAACTCGGCGTGCAGCTACCTCCTCGTGGTAAGTTCTGGATTGTTTCGCGTTGGTACCGAACGCAAAACAACCTAAAAGCTGTATATTTTTAAAGAACATAGCATTAAAATAATGCATAGTTAGAGGTTTTTTAACATTTGACCGATTAAATATATCTTTTCAATTAAATACAACCAAAATAAACTTAATTTCACAATTTAAAATTTTTTGCTAAAAAAGTTCAAAAATCAGCATTTTTTCTAAACTTCAAGCCATTTGCGGCAAAGTAAAGAATTGTCCAAAAAATCTCAATTTTTTTGTGTGAACTGAGTGCCCCCAGTGGCCACTTTTCCGCGCCCGCCATCATCGAAAATCGAAAAAAGTTTTTTTCGGCCTACCCTAATGTGCAATATTGAAGTTATATACGTGTAATACGTAGTCTATCGGGATATTTTTGGAATTCACAGAGAATTATTCATATCTAATCGCATTTTTTAAAAAAATCTTATACAGTTCGCTTTTCGAAATTAACATGAAAATAAATTAATTATATTGTAGAGTTGTAAATAGTTGCAGCTAAAAATAATTTATTTAATATACCGGGTGATCCAAAAGTTTCGGGAGTTTTGAAATGTTAATAATTTGAAAACTATGCACAATACAAAGGTTCGGTTTTCAGATATATGCTCAGAAACACATGGGATTTTGTTTAGCATGATTTATTTTTACATGTATATAGTTACAATTTTTAGCAACAGGTGGCGCTGCTGTACAACACTGGATGTAACTATAAAATATGCTTTATAGACACATGAGTATGAGTTCATTGCGAAACATCTGTTGTAGGCTATTAATAAGATTCCGTTTTAAGGGTGGTTTATGTTCAATCACTTTTTTTAAAGTGGTTGAAATTGCATTGAAAGGGAATTTTGATACAAAATTTGATGAGTAACTGCTATGTTTAGACATGCTTTCTTTGCATGTCGAGCTGCGTTCTTATCGTACAATACGGAAGTTAAAAGAGAAAAAGATTCGATGGCCATTAGAAATGTGAAATGCCATGGTAAGAAAGGTTTGAGAAAAAGTCTAATTGAAAGATCGTAATAGAAGCAGGAGATCCCAAATGTCTGTTGCAATCGTAAATGAGGTAGAATTCGATGCCAATACTCGGTGGAGATCATCAGCTCATAATGAATCAGAACACTTGTAATATCACGATAAATTCAAAATTTCATCTAGAATTTCTTTCTCCTTTGAGAATACTGTGCACGTTGTTTTGCATCGGCTCACCGCGGTACTTATAAGTTATGGGTGTCATAATAAAAATTTGTAACTCTTGGGCACTAATTCTTTCTTTTTAGCGAGCTATATCATACCATAAAAATAATACTGTCAATTTTAGCGCCACCTGTTGGCAAAAAGTGCAACTAACATAATTTGTTTGGTTCATCAAAAATACAAATCCCATAAGTTTCTAAGCATTTCTGTGAAAACCGCATACTTCTATTGTTTATAGTTTGTTAATTATTAGCATTTGAAAACTCCCGGAACTTCTGGATCACCCGGTATATATATGCCTACTAATTACAAAAGAAGTTATGATACAATGTATCAGTGTGTAAAAAAATTTTGGCAAGTTTTTAAAATTTTTCATATGCTATTAAATTTTCAAATATTTTTTACATTTGAGTTAAATTTTATTTTTTATAAATAACTTATAAATAACTATCGTAACTGTACACTATAAAGTATGTACATTGTTTTAAATCTTACATACAATCCTAAAAAATATTTACAAAATAATTGCGTTTTTAGAGATAAATTTCAATGGCAATTATATACAGCAATCGCCATCCTAAAAGAGTTTAAAAGAAACCTGGTTTTTGACTCGATTTTTTTATGGTGTTGTTACGGAATTAGGCTGTTATCACTCTAGACATCTTTTCTCCAATGTGTTAGTTATTATTTGAAGTGTCTAAAATGAAAATTAGTGCAAGTCAATTTTTGGGCTTTTTTTCAGAGAGATTTGCAAAATCCCACAGTGTTCATGATTGTAGAAATGCTGCTTAGTTTAAATCCAGTGTATCATACCCAGTGTGTAATTATACCAGTGCGTATCTTTGTCCCGAGTGATTCTTTATCCTTACATACTCTGTTCAAGTTTTGTTATTCTAAAAACTAAACTGGCATTCAAGTCGCTTTAACGGGCATTAAATATATGCATTTAATTTAAAATTTAATATAGAAATATGATTTTAACTTTTTGATTTTCTTTCAAAAACCTAGCATAGTCAATATAAAATTACAGCTACTATTTTAAAGCATCTCTAAGATATATTTTTCTTATGATATATTATTTTAATTTGTTTCTTCACACTTAGATGATTAAAGAAAGTGATGAAACAAAAAATTTGTTCAGAGGACAAATAAATACATTAATTAAAAGAGGCAAACACAAATCAAAAGATCCTTTCATGTAATTGATTTTAAGTAAAATTAATTGGCTGTAAACGTTGTTTAAACAACCTGCTGAATGAATTCGATTTCATGCTACTAGAAATAAATTACTAATGAGTTTACAGGAAATGTAAATAAATGCAATAGGAAATTGCGATTGTTTTAATTTTAATTAATGAAAGGTTATGATAACATGAGATAAGTTTAGTTATTTGTTTACTGGACAAATAACTCAGTTAGCTCAACCAGCAACTTTTAATCAACTGTTTTACATTCGTAAAGCATAAAAAAATATATATATTTCAATTGATTAAGTGAAATACAAATTTATTTATTTGTTTTAATATAATGATCTTTCAGGGTAATATGAAAAAAATAAATAAATTCCATTTTATTTTTTTGCAATTATTAAAAAAAGGCGTAATAATTTATCTTTGAAAATTAAAAATTAAAATACACTGAAGATGTTTCGTATAGAATTTTAATTGATACTTTACTTATTTTTAAAATCATTTAAATAATTTATAAATTTTTTAATTAATATTGAATACTATAAAACTACAGATAATGCCTTTAAAAATCCTTAGTTTAAAATTAAACGATTCAATCATGTAAAGTAATTAGATAAACAACGGTAGGCTTAAGTTAGGGTTTAGATATCATAGTGTGCCCGATTTTGATTTAAACAGACATTCCGGTTTATTTAATCTTTGTTTTCAAAGGAATCTCATAGCCACTTTTTGTTGAATATTTTATTACATTATTATTCAACATTTAACCAATTCTTGGTTCAACGTTTTACAATTTAAACAGAAGTCCCAATCTAGTTAATCCTTGTTTGCAAAGGTTAGACATACCCACTTTTTGTTCAATATTTTATTACATTATTCTTCAACTTTGAAAATATTCTTGCTTCAGCACTTTGCCATTTAAACATAATTCCCGATCTGGTTAATCCTTTTTTTCAAAGAACAATCATAGCCACTTTTTTGTTCAATATTTTACTACATTATTCTTCAGTATTTACCAGTTATTCTACCAATTCTTGGTTGAATATTTCGTTATTTAAACAGAAGTTCTGGTCTAGTTAATCCTTTTTTGTAAAGGTCAGTCGTATCTACTTTTTTATTAAATATTTTATTAAATTATTCTTCAACATTAAAAAAATTCTTGGTTCAACATTTTATCATTTAAGCAGAATTCTCAGTCTGGTTAATCGTTATTTGCAAAGGGCAATCATAGCCCCTTTTTGTTCAATATTTTACTATTCTTCAGCATTTAACAAATTCTTGGTTCAATATTTTGTCATTTAAACAGAGGTTCCGGTCTAGGTAATCTTTGTTTGCAAGGGTCAATCATAATCATTTTTTTGTTCAATTTTTTATTACATTATTCTTCAACGTTAAAAAAAAAAAAAAAAATTCTTGGTTCAACGTTTTGTCTTTTAAACAGAATTATCGGTCTAGTTAATCGTTATTTGCAAAGGGCAATCATAGCCACTTTTTGTTCAATATTTTACTATTCTTCAGCATTTAACCAATTCTTGATTCAATATTTTGTCAATTAAACAGAGGTTCCTGTCTAGGTAATCCTTGTTTGCAAGGGTCAATCGTAACCATTTTTTGTTCAAATTTTTATTACGTTATTCTTCAACGTTAAAAAAAAAAAATATTGGTTCAACATTTTGTCTTTTAACCCTCTACGTGTTTGAAACGTAATATTCCATTCACTAAGCTCCACATTTCACTGCGATATAAGCAATATTTAAGATAATATAATTCTATAGATTTAATGAATTTTCAATTCTTTTTAGAATAATTAATACTCTTAAGGATTACCTACATATTAGTAATTAAGTTTTTTTTTTTTATAAAGTTGAAATAATCATATTTTGCGAGCATTTAAAACAAAATGCAGAGTAAATAATATTACAATTTTGCCCATTTGGAAAACGCTCGAGTATTAAATAGAATTTTCGGTCTGGCTAATTCTTATTTGCAAAAGGCAATCATAGCCCCTTTTTGTTCAATATTTTACTATTCTTCAGCATTTAACCAATTTTTGGTACAATATTTTGCCATTTAAGCAGATTTTCCTGTCTAGTTAATCCTTGTTTGCAAAGGTCAGTAATATCCACTTTTTGTTCAATATTTTATTACGTTATTCTTTAACATAAAAACAATTATTGGTTAACCTCTTGAAGCACGGTGGGGTAAAATATATACCACTTAATTTTTGTTGCGAAATGCCACATTGACATCAGAATTTTGAAATGAAAATTTTAATTTCATTAAGTGTGCAAAGAAAAGCATTTTTAAATTTTGAAAGAAATTTGTTTTTATGTTCTGGCGACAATCAATCATTGCAGCATTTTATGAATAGAAGTGCTTTGTCCCTCAAAGGGTTAAACATTTTGTTTTTTAAACAGAATTCCTGATCGTGTTAATCTTTGTTACCAAAGGAACCACTTTTTGTTTAATATTTTGCTACATTATTCTTCAGTTTTAACGAATTCTTGGTTCAACATTTTACCACGTAACACGTCTTGTGTCATCTCAATCATCGATGACTGACCCCGAACTTTCCGTTTTTGGCCGCGTCAGTCACCGGTGACTGATAATCATAATATAAAAATAAAATGTTAATATATTATTTTAATTGCTGAAACTTTATTCAAAATTTATATAATAACATATTTTACGTTGCCAGTCACCGGTGGTTGACGCGCCTAAACGAAAAGCTCACTGTCAATCACCATGGAATTCTATGTATTAAACAGAGGTCCTGGTCTGGCTAATTCTTGTTTGCAAATGATAGTCATAATCGCTCTGTGGTTCAATATTTTATTACATTATTCGTCAACAATAATCAATTCTTGGTTTAATATTTTGCCATTTAAATAGAAGTCATTGTCCAGTTAATAAATGTTTACAAAAAATAATCATTTAAACATTTCTTTGTTAAACGTATTTGCTAATTACTGCAACATAATCCAAACTATACAACTTTAAAATCCAATCTAAACATTATTCAATATTGGTTATAACAGTATTTCCTGATTTATAGCAAATACCAAATTGTGGTAAAATGTTTTACCATTTTATGGTTGTATATACTATAACACAAAATCTTGCAAAATGTTTAATTGTGTAAATCACTTTGAGATATGTTCTTTCAAAGTAATATTTTAATCCTTTTATCTAGAATTCAGATGTTTAAAGTTTAATGACTCAAAAGACTGCTTTCAAAGTAAAATAAATAATTAAATTAAAAGAGGGTGACACATAAATCAAGTACTCACGTAGTTTATTTCAAGTAAAATTAATTGGCTTTAAACGATGCACTGCTGAAACAGTTTGATTTTCTGTTATCGGAACTAACTTAACAATAAACTTTTAGAATATGTAATTGGAAATTACAATTGTTTCAGTTTTAATTAGTGGAAATCTAAACATCGAGTTAAGTTGAGTTGAGTTGTTTATTTACAAGACCAACTTTTAATCTTTCATTTGGAATTTATGAGGCAGAAAAATATTTATAATTCAATAGATGAATGAAATATTTATTTATTCTTTTTGAAAATATAAATGATATTATAAAGTGAGATGATTAGATTTTAACTATTTAAATTATTCTAATCGCATTATTATCCAATATTTTTTAAATATTGGATAATAATGCGATTATCCAAACGATGCGATTAAGCAAACATGTATTAATGCAATAGAAAAACTAGTCGTTGGGGGCCACCGTAATACTTACCCATCCATCATGAATATGCATAATATAATATATGAAAATAAAACATGTGTAAACTATTTATTCAATATATTGCAATTCCAAAACAAATTTAAACGTATATTTAAATATTGTTAATATACATAATAATACTCTATTAATGAATTGCTGATGAACCAATTTCCACAAATTATATAAAATGCCAAACAACTCAAGTAGTACCGAACTGTGTAAAAAAAAAATCCTTATAACTCTAAAAATAATAATCATGTTGACTAACAGTTTATTCGGTGTATTCGAAAAAACGCTTTTCCACCTTCAACAGCTCGAAATTTTCCGATACAATTTCAGACATACTTTTAAAAGTAGAAACATAAAACTTGATGAGGGGATTTTTGAAGAGACGTACAAGGTGCCGTGTGATGTCTTTTTACGCTCCATTCATTAGAATTTGATTTATAAGCAATTAACTTCTCAGGAAGACACTTTTTTTTCGTTCCCCGATCGCCCACTTAGGAAAAATCGGCTCAAATTGCCGTTTTTGATTGCTTTTATTGAAATATTTTGTGCACTTATCAAAGAATCGACAATCACGGCACCTTGTATAATTTCCAGATAAAAGAATGTGCGAGTTTGATGCGTTTGAGAGCAAAAGTGAATTCACAAATAAATCGGAAAATAAGCAGTTTGAATCGAAATACACCCTTAAGCGTCTCATTTCCAATTAAAAGTCTCTGAATTGAAATTTGAATGAAATATAGGGTTATGAAAAATCGACGAATGTGGAAAACATGATTACAAATATCTCGGCAACAAATAATCCGGTCGATTTCATTCTTTATGCAAAATTTGTGTTATTTTATTCCCTTTTACCTACACTCCTTAAAAAAAAATCGAAAAATTTTACGTACCTTTCATCAGAACAAATTTTTCAAGAGTCCAAAAAAAAAAAAAAAAAAAAAAAAAAGTTCTGGACAATCGAGGTTACTGACATTGAATACGCTTCGTCCAACTTTTATATACTGACTACATACAAAATTTCAAGTCTCTATCTCAATTTGTTCGTGAGATAGAGCGTTTACAGGCACACACACAGACAGACAGACGGACGACAATTTTTTTTTTCTTAAAATATGTTTTTTGGAATCTTCACTATCTGAAACGTGTAAATCTGTCAAAAATTTTTTTTTCGATTTTCAAAAGGATTGCAAGATTTACCCTGTTACGTCTGATGGGTAAGTAATAAAGTACATCAAGTACTAAATTACATGCTATTACTAAAACCAGTTTAAGCTAATTTATGATTTCTGCTTTGTTCCTATTTGAGAAATAAATCCTTTTTCCCAAAAGAAGAAGAAAAGAAAGCAATATTTAAGAAGATTATTTTGTGATGATGTTGACATAAAATTAACTACAGACAATATTAAAAATGCGTGTTTCCGCATTTATTATCATGGAATTTTAGTTTTTTTTTTCTTTGCCTAAAATAGAACCACATAAAGTTTATTTTGATTGAACATTGATTAACGCTTCACAGATACTAGACTCTGAATATTGATTAACTGATTTTAAATAAATAAATAAAATAAATAAGGTCATAAACTGAAGAAACAGTACTGTCTAAAACTTTCCTAAAATCCCTTTTAGGCGCGTACGTAATTATATAGATACTTAGCACCTATAGTCGTCATCTGGTTCATCTGTCTGTCCGTTTGTCCACATATAATAACGTAAAAATTACCCAATCAAATGGTTTGAGTTTAAAATATGTAATTATTGCAGAATTTTGTGGTTTTAAAATTTATGAAAATCAGATGTTAAATTACAGGGACTTTCAAAAGTATTATCTGTATTAGTTACTATTTTGAATTGAAGTATTTAGTTTTAAGTATGTTTTATCCAAATACTATTCATTATTTCAGATTTAAAGCTAAAGTAGGATTGAATGTTGAAGATGACAAAAGGCGACTGAATCTGATACGAAAAGAAATAGGTTACGATAATCTACTTGTAAGTATAGCTATTAAAGAGAATTTTAATTTTATAAGTAACATTTTGCCAGAATATGTTTTCAGTAATGTAGTATTTAGCATCAATTTTTTAATAGGTTAATAAAATTTCATATTCCTTGTTTTTAAGCGAAAAATTTCATAATAACGAAAACGCATAAATCTTTGAAATAAATATAGTAATAAAAAAATAAGCTCTCATTTTTTATTTTAAGAAAGTTTATTTAATATTGTTGAAATTCATATTAGTAATTTCGACTAAGACATCAAAATTTTCTGATATGCTTTATGATAACTTTCTATAAAAATGTTTTACTTAAATTTAATACCATAATGAAAAAGTTTGCATGCAGAAAACTTTTTAACATTGTCATTAAAATACTCAATCGATAATACAATTATTTATAACTGAGAAATTCAAATTAACTTTCTAATTACTTAACAGGAAGGAGGTATTAATCTACCGACAACATTTAATAATTCTCACAGTCTAATTTCCTAATATGAATTAAAATTTAATTCTAAGAAACAAAAGCATACCAGAACATATAAAATGCCAGTAATGTACATTCTTTGTTCCAGTAACGGATATCCCATAAAAGGTAATTAATAATTATTTTTATTACTCCGTTTGGAACTAGAATTTAATGAAAGTATACTAATGAAACAAAATAGTTATTTTCAAATAAATTTAATCAATTAAGATACTTGTAATTAACAAAATATTTGCATAATCACTCACTGTTTGCATCAATTATTGTAAATATCAGAAAATCGATATTTTAATTAATTTAGATGGATAGTTTAAAATATTAAATATCAAGCAAGTACCGCTATCAAATTATTGAGACAGCAAGAGATTTAAAAATTAATAGTTGAAAATCATTTAAAATCGGATTTTTACTACATAATTTCGTCTCACTACATTTATCAATTACATTTATAAATACTACTAAATACATTACTTTACTTGTAGCAATTAATATTATAAATACGAAAGAATTGCTACTGTGAGTTGGATATTTTGATCATAAACAAGTTGGAAATTGCACGTGAAGTGTAGCAAATAAAGTGCGTTCGTACTATAATAAAGTCTTAAAAATATCACTCTCATATATCAATTAAAAAAATTTAAATAGTTAATTGCAATTAAAATGCGCACCGAACAATGTTCTCCCTATATCGTGATGTAATGGAATGCTTTTGTGTGGCCTTGTAAATAGATAACAAATGTTCTTTTCACCACAGATTATGCAAAATGTATGTTATAATATGTACTTATAGGTTCATATCAATTTTAATATGTTCGAATGAGTTTAACAGCATTAAAATGCATTTGAAACTTTTCCCTTATTGACCATAATGTAATGGGATACTTTTGATTGTCCCTGTAATTGATCTATGCATCCGATTTTCATAAAATTTGAAAGGATTCGACAAAATTATGTAATAATTATATATTTTAAGTTTCAAACGATTCGATTGGTTAGTTTTTGCATTGTTATATGCGGACGGACGGACTGAACGGCAACTATAGGTGCTGCGTATTTACATAATTACGAACCACCTAAAAACAGTATTTTAAAAATCAAACTATATAGTTCATGTTTGAGACTATTAATCTGAGCAGGCTTACTAGTTTCACGACTAGTGAAACTTTTATTCATTAATATTATAATTTTATTTATTTATTTATTTATTTTATGTTAGAGATGAATAAGAAAACATTCAAGACAGAAAACAGATTTTTAACAACTTCTGTAACTTTAATTGTTTTTCTTTAAATCGGAAGGGATTAAGCCCTATGAGCTCCTCTTTGACTTTGTCTTAAACAATATTTTGGGTTTCCTGGCTTTCTTCATTGTAGGATTATAAAATGCGAAAAGCAGCGTTATATTTATTTGAAACAAAATAATAATAATATATAAATAAAAATATTGAAATTTTGTTAACCACATTAAAATAACTTAAAAGCAACTGTTTATAAAAGTTTTCCGTAATTACATTTTGGTAAATGTAATTTACAAATGAGATTTGATCATATAGGTTTTCAATTAAGTTAAAATATTTTATTCACTATAACCATTACTTAACCCCTTGGAGATGAGCGGTAGGTATACGTGCCGCAAAAAGGCTTAAGAATCCTTGTTTATCCCCACCAGTAAAACTTTATTGTAAAATTTGCCGTCTCTAATCGAAAAGGCTTCTCGATTCAATAAGGCGGAAATTTCTGTTTTTAAATCTTGTGTTAAAACATTAAACATTTCGTAAAAGGTTCCCATCGCGAAGGGTTAATATCGCATTTTTAGCAATGTCTACATAGAGTATCCGTTACTGGAAAATGATTATTTAAGCATTCCAATAATGGATACGCCTTTTAAAACCTTAAAAATAAATGAAATTTTATAAATGGCTATTAGCATATAAAATTTAAAGCATATAAAATTCCTACCAAAACAAAAAATTGCAAATTTTGCAAGAAAGTAAAGAATATATAAATTTATTAAATGAAGTGTTTCTTAGCATGTTCATTAAGAGTTTCATTGAAAAAACACTGAAACTTCTTATTTTCTGCTTCCTGATTGTTTTTTACGAGTGTAAACAATAAGGCAAGATTATTAAATATGCAAAGGGAGATTATGAAAAAATAATAAAAGCTAAATTTTTATCGTTAATTTTTTATAAGCCGGAAATATTGAGGGTTGTCCATTACTGGAAGGATGTCCATTTCTCGACATTCACCCTATTTAAAAACTTACATTAGCTGGCTAAAAAGGAAATTATGAAGCAAACACTTCTTAAAGCAATAAATTTTACAGTTTAAAAACAGTAAGTCTTACAGAATAGCTTTTAAAAAATGTTAGATTATTCATGCATTTGAAATATTTTCCAAAGCATTTTCCTAAGAATACTAAAAAATATTCTTTGTTTTTTTCCCTTTTTTTTGCATAATAATATATTTCTAGTATAAATGGTATTGTAAAAATAATTTAAGAAGGAAATTTACTACCAATGCAGTGTTTGTTTTAAAGCAAAATTTAACAGAAAAAAAAGAATTGTTGGCACATAGGTATAATAAATATGTATGGGTTTAGAAAAAATATTCCTTTTTTTTAAATACAACTTTTTTACGTCTTCTTTAAAAAGTTTTTCTTAATACTAGAAGAAATAGAATAACATGCACTAAGAAAGACCATACATATGCTTATCATTGAAATACTAATCTATGTAATAAGCATCTCTTTCCTATTCCGTTTATGATATTGAAGTGGAGAGGCCACAGAATATAGCTCAGAAGCAGCTGTATATTGTGTAAGCTTCGATAATCTATAGATCTATCACTTTTCAGGTGCGTTCGTAATTATGTAAATATGTATCATCTATATTCATCGTTCAGTCCGTCTGTCTGCATATAACCGAGCAAAATCTACCCAACTGAATCATTTGAAATTTAAAATATATAATTGTTGGATAACTTTGTCGAGAGATTTCAAATTTTATTAATATCGGACGTATAGTTTAATTAAACAGACAATCAAAAGTATTCCGTTACATTACGGCCAATGGAAAAAAAATAGTTTCAAAAGCATTTTAATGGTGTTGTACTCTTTTCAATGTAATAAAATCGACATGAATCTATGAAGTACATATTAAAATGCACATTCTGTACAATATGTAGTGAAAACAATATTTGTTATTAATTTACGGCTACACAAAAGTATTTCATTGCAGAATGGTATAAAACAGTGAGTTTCCCGATCCAGAGCCGAGTGGCTCCATGCGGTCCACGCAGAGAGGTCACGAGACCCCCAATGAGGAGGAACCAAGTGACGTCCGGCCTCACGACAGCGCCCGCTGCCGGCCAGGAAGACAAGCGAGGACACCCGGCCCACGGACATGGACTTAGCGTCGCGGCCTCGGCCGCTCACCATCCGCAGCCACCCACACGACGCCGCCCGCGCCCAACACGCCGATTGGAGCAACCAAGCAGGCATCGTAGCACAAGCTGCCTGAACAACCGCCGATCCAGAGACCCAGCCTTCCGGGAGGACTTACAGGAAAGCGACTCGAATTCTCGTTATGTACAAGGGAAACCCGGAAAACCTTGTATAGTCGCTTCGTCCGAAACGCGCCTGCTAGAGGCCTCGGACTCCTCTAAATCGAGTGTTGCGTTCGAATGATCTGGAAAATCATCAAGCGTTCAAAGACTTCGGTCGAGACGGTCGGAAGCTCAATTAGCCCGACGACCAACCCGATCCAATGTCCTTGTCAAAAGGTCGCCAACGATGTCAACAATACCTTTCCTGCTGTAATTGTCAAGGACGAGATCGGTCAGCGTTCGAGTGTGGAAGTTAGACGGGAAACACTTTTCCCTGATGGACTTCCACAGGGGGCACTCATAGACACAATGTCTAATCGTACTCACCCCGTTCCCGCAAAAGCACGCAGGGTTGCCTTTAAAGAAGCGGGCTTGATGGTCGCCAAAAGCACCATGTCCCGTTAGGACTTGGTTGAGGAAGAAATCACCCTGTATTCTCCGAGTGGAGACCTTCGGGAAGATCGCATACGTCGACCGGCCGTCCTCAGATCGGTCCCACCATTAAGGAGCTTCCTCTTGACTTGACGTCCTGAGAGAGGAACAAGTATGTCGACCGACGGTCGACACGCAGCTTCCTTCGCAAGGGAATCGGCCAGCTCGTTAAAGGCGTACCCGACATGAGACTTAATCCAGTGCATATGGACCCTGACTCCTGTATTTTCAACCAAGTTCCTGATCTCAGCTACGGCTTTGTGCTGAGGCACTAAAGCGTAAAGAGCTTGAAGCGCCGATCTCGAATCAGAGTAGATATCGAGTTCACTGAGACCCCTCCGAAGGGCGTCCGCAATCGCTTCCTTGATCGCATGGACCTCGGCCGCAAAAACAGTCGACCCATCAGAGAGACGGAACCTTCCCTCCGCAAACTGCCATCCCTAGTGGCGAGGTGGTAGGCATAACCCACCCTCTCATCCACGAGCTTGGAACCGTCCGTATAGTAAGTATACGGAGACTTCCGGCTGAGCTCCGGCGTCCAAGGTATTCGTGCCGGATAGCGCCGTTGGGGTCGGTACTTCCAGACCTCTACCATTTCTGGTGAGAGGTTTGGTCTATCAACGCTTTCGCTCCATCTCGTGAGGGCCTCGAAGTCGCGTTCGATACGAGCACGGAGGTCCAGGGGAATCACCCCGGACAAGACGTTCAACGCAGCGGTTGACACCGTACTGTAGCACTTGGTGACACACAGCAAGAGACCACGCTGAATACTCAGCAGTCTCTGACGAAGAGCCACTTTGCTGGAGTACCAGATAGGAGCCGCATACAAGACTATGCGCTCGGCCACCACCGAGTACACTGCCTTTCGAACATCGGGCTTGAGCCCCCACGTAGCTGTCGCCAATCTGGTGAGCTTGTACTGGACTCTGGTCGCCTTCTCTCGGACGAGGTCCAAGTGAGGCATCCAGCTGTAGTCCCTATCTATGACCACGCCTAGGTACTTGATTTGATTAGAAAACTTCACCCTATGCTCACCCATCCGGATGCGCAATGAGGGTTCGTAATCCATCTTTCCCTTAGGTGGTATGATAGTGTACAAGCACTTGTCGTAACTGAACTCCAGGCTGCATCCTACAGCCCACGCGAGAATCTCTGCGAGAACTCGCCGGACTATGTCAGCGAACCTGTAGACAGCCACGGAACGTGCAAGGATGAGTATATCGTCGGCGAAGACAAGTACGGTCGAAGCCTCCTCAATCCCAAGCCGTTTCAACAAGCTATTGATTAACACCAGCCACAGGACCGGCCCGAGACACGAACCCTGCGGGACCCCAACATTGAAGTAATGCTCTTCTGCGTTCGAAATGACCGATCTATTCCAAAGAAAATAATCGATCAAGCCCAGGAGCTCCGGAGGGACTCCGTACTCCACCAGTAGGTGAAGCAAGTCATCCCGCCGAGCGCTGTTGAAGGCATTCTTGATGTCGAGGCTGACGAGACAGGTGTAATGGCCTGTTCTCTTACTCTGCGAAATGTACTTGACCACCTCATGGAGCGCGTCAATGGTCGACCGATTTCGTTTGAAACCATATTGTCTACCATCAAGTACGCCGTTAGACTCGAGGAAGGCCATCAGTCGAGTTGCGCACAGCTTGTCCAAGATCTTCCCGACGACGGGAAGTAAACAGATAGGACGGTAGGAAGCCGGATCGCTCTTACTTCTACCTTCCTTGGGAAAGTAGATGGCGACAGCCCGCTTCCAACTTCTCGGAAACACGACTCTCTAAGGCAGTGATTAAACAAGCCGAGCAACCACTGAGTGTGCCCGCGAAAGACCTCACGGATGATTCCCAGACTGAATCCATCGTGGCCTGGCGCCTTATCGAGCGCCATCGAGTCGAATGGTATAGAATAAGAGTCAGAATAGTATAGGCGAAACATTGTTTGAGGCACGTTTTAATAACATTAAACTATTTCACATTTTATGTAATTGACATACGTTGCTGAGGTTTGTTACAAGTTATTTCCTGTATAATAAAAATCAGGTAGTATTTACAGGCTGAATGTACTATCTGTTTAGTATATATTATAGTAATATGGGTATTACTTAGTATATTAGAATGTCCGAAAAGATTTCGGATACCCTACTGTATCCGAAGTACAGGGTGGTCATAAAAAAACTTTGCCGATATATGGAGCTCTAGTGGCCTGTCCGTTCAATCGATCGAGGTGGAATTTCAGATATAGTTATTCAGAGGTATGATCTCGAGGTTCTGAGAACGGCAAAAAAATGGTGCTCACGGTAACGGTTATAATTACAGAAACTCGAAAATTTCCAATGACAACACACATTTTTTTTCATAGCAAAATACTCAGCGCATGATAAAACCCTAAAGAGCGTTGGAACGGTATGGTTATTGCAATAAATGGACGCATTATGCTCGCAGAAAATCAGCTCTACGAACGGCCCCCAAAAAAACACGACCATGGAGCACGAAGAAAATTTGAATATGACACAGACAAAATACCAATCGCGGAATTTTGTTTGCCAGATAGTCAGCGTAGAAAACGGTTAAAAAGTAGGGTGGGAATGTTAGTTCTTCAGTCAGAGCTCGCAGATGCCAACAAAATGACTTCGATCGTAGTGAGTTGGTAAAACTATTATCTAAATGATATGAATGCTGCGAAAACCTGGCGCGTTTACCGTCGAAACGATCGCCAACTACGTGGCCTATGCATTTCACAAGCTCTTCATGATTTAGTAATGAAATTCGAAGAAATTGGCTGCACCTGTGATAGTCTGCGATCCGGACGATTTACTGTTCCTGAGGATACTGTTATGGAAATTCATCACATAGTGACCAGAGGAAATATGCAAAGTACAAAAGGTGCATCTCGTGTATTTGATATACCAAAATCAATGGTCTTAAAGTTACTGCGCTCTGTAATCCGCATGTTTCTTTACCGGTACCAGCGCGCCCAGATGTTGGAAGTGAGAGACCATCAACAACATATAGACTTTGTAAATGAATTTCTTATCCAATATGATGGAGATAACAATCGACCTCTTCCCATATTATGAAAAGACAAGACACATTTCACCTTAACTGGTAACGTCAATGGTCTCCGGGATCCCCCGACCTCACTCCTATGGATTTCAGGTTCTGGGGATATCTAAAATCTAGAGTGTACATGTGCAATCCGAAAATTTTGCCGGATTTGAAAGATTCTATCGAACGTGAGATTTCAAACATCCTTCACGCGATGTAACGTTCGACTGTATTGACCACAGTCGCCACCATGTAATGTGTAATTTCCTGTGATGGCACCCATGTGGAAAATGTGTATCAAAATGAAAGTTTTCTCCGATCTGTATTGTAATCAGAGATTAGTGTACTAGATTAGTGACTCTGTGTCATATGCAAATTTACTCCTTGCACTCCAATCTTGTTTTTTATGAAAAGGGAGGTTCGCAGAACAGTTTTTTGTGCGCGCATAACGTGTCCGTTTCCTGCTATACACGTATGGTTCCAACGCTATTTATGGAGTTCGCATTCGCTGAGCATTTTGCGATGAAAAAATGAGTGTTGCCATTGGAAAATTTTGAGTCTCTGTAACCATAACCGTAAGCGCCATTTTGTTGCCGCTCAGAGAATCTCGAACTCATACCTCTGAATAGCTATACCTGGAATTTCACTTCGATCGGTTGAACGGACTTGCCGTTAGAGCTCCATATACTGGCAAAGTTTTTTTATGACCACACTGTACTGTATACTGTTACACCAAGTAGAGATGGGAATGCTTGGAAAAAACCCGGAAAAATTGGGAAAAAAACCGGTTTTTTTCCGAAGGCTTATTTTTCAATTTTTCCGAACTGGAAAAATTGAAATTTCATTTATGAAATAATATAGTAAAAATTTTGTAATAGCCACATTCTCATACTTTTTATTTTATTTATTTTTATGTTGAGTGTCCCACATGAAAACTTTAATGTGGGTAATCTGATCTAAGCAGAAATCTGTTTGAGAAGACTTGAAAGGATCCTTCAAATATTTTTTTTTTTTTTTGAAACACAAGACCCTTCGCAAAATTTCTCTTGAAAATAGACATTTCAAAAAAAAGTTTAATCTACAAATTGAATCCTTCGCAAATGCAGTGATTGAAGGGAAAAAAAATCTCATGCCATATAGCAGCTGAATCTTATCAAGTTGTATATATGTATAAATAACCTTATTGAAAATGTCTATATAGGAACCTAAATATAGTAATAATTTCTTATTCACAAATTCTGAATATATTTTGCACAAGTATATACACAAAGTTCATAATTTCACAAAAACAGGATTACATGAAAAAAATCTAGATATATAATTAAATGCAATTTCTCTTTTTAAAAATTGATTCATGTGCAAAATTATTTTGCCGATTAATAGAAATGGTAAAATTAAAAATTTAACATAAAATTTTAAGCATGCATATATTACTTTTTTCTACCTTTTCAAGAAGTAAGTATTGAATTCGTGAAAATTTTGACTTCTAGTTTTTGGTGTATTTAAACGTTTTAGAAGATCCTGAACACGATTTGATAGTTTTTGGAAAATATCTGTCCCTCTGTGAGTCTGTATGGGACAAAAATTTTATGGGCACTCAATCTCAAGAACTGATGCACATAATTTCACAAAACTTTAGATTCAGTTACACCTTGATATAAACTCGAGACGTTTAGTTATTAGTGTATATCACCCAACTGATGGCACTGCTATGCTGCATTATTCATAATTTCTGCAATAGTTCTATCTCAAGAATTAATGTATGTATTTTCATAAAACTTCAGATTAAGTTAATCTTTGATATAACTTTATGCACATAACTTTTTGGTGTAAATCGCTCAACAGATGACGCTGCTATGCTGCATTATTCATGATTATCGCAATAGCTCTATCTCAAGGACTAAAGGACGATTTTTTTCAAACTACAGATTCAGACAGTTCCTGATATATATTAATGTTGTTTAGTTGTTTGTGTTAATTGCCTTATAGGTGGCACTGCTATGCTGCATTTTTCAAGATTTCGTTATAGCTGATTAATTGAATGTTTTCTCAAGGTATTGAATCTAAAATTGACCTTCATTTTACCTCCATAATGTACAGCAATGTTGCAAAAACATGGGCAGTTTGCATTAGAAAAGTACAACTGTGATGAAAAAAAAACCCCATATTTTATTACAAGTAACTATGTTCCAAATTATACATTCCCTCTTGATTAAAATTTGAATTTTTGTAGTTTTTTAAAGCACACTAGAAGTTTTATCTCTGTATGTAACTGCTTTTGTTAATTCCTCAAATAGCGAGCATTTTCTATTTGTATTGTTCTGTTTTCATAACTTTTGAGTTCCATTCTTAGAAATATGAAATTACCACATGGAAACATTATTGAATATGGTTTCTTACTCAAGAATAGAATACCTGATTTCAGTATAAAAAGAAAAAAATTGCGTTTAATTAAACTTTAAAAAAAATATTTTTCTGGTTTCAGTGAGTAAAAATCTAACAGTCAATAAATCCTATGCTATTTTTTAGTTGCAGACCTGAGTAAGCCAAACTAAAACTTAGTTTTGTTTGAATTTAGATTATAAAACTAAATCAAAACTTTGAGTTGAGATTGGAAAACTATACCAAAACTAAACATATTTTTTAAAGGAAATAAAATTATAATTGTACAAAAAAAGTGTAATAATGTAAAAATATACATTTTTTAAACAAACAATGGAATTTTTTGAATACTGATATTGATAATAATGACAAAACTTCAACAATTTCTTTAAATTGGTATCATTTACTTAAAAACTATACTTATGTAATTGGAATTCATAATTTATTTAATTACAAATTGCAGACATATTGGCCCAGGTTCTTACATTAGGTCAATTGGTAGTTAAACATGTAACTGAAAAATCATTTCAACAGAGATATGATATAACAAACAATAGTGTTTTAAAAATTCTTAGGCTGTGGAAAAAAACTAAACTTTTAAAAGCAGTCTTTGCTACTTTCTTTTTATTTTGTAATATAAAGTGAAAATAATTTTCATTTAATACAAATAAATGGGGAAAAATGTTTATTATTTAATATTCTCTAAGAAAATATAATTTATTTGGGAAAAACAGTCATGAAAAATCAATTTTTCCATTTTTTCCGTTTTTTTCCGAAAAAACCCGGTAAAAAACCAGTTTTTTTTCCGCCACTTATATTTTTCCGGAAAATTTACATCTCTAACACAAAGATCTGAATATTTTTGAAACATCCTTATATTACGAAAGCACCTCATTTGTTACGCTTGATGCAAAATTTCCAACTTGTTTAGACTTGTACTTCAATACTGAACTATCTGATTATAGCTATTGTAACTATCTGATTATAGCATAATGTATAAATTTGAATTATCTTAGATGGTTGATGCAAACCAAAAATGGGATGTTAAAGAAGCCATCGAATGGATGAAAGAATTAGTTGATTACAGACTCCTCTGGATTGAAGAACCAACTAGTCCTGATGATATACTGGGGCATGCCACAATATCTAAGGTAAATACTATTAAGAATGTTTTGTTTTTTGGTTAATAATTTTCATGTAATCTTTAGAAAAGTTGGTTAGGAGGCTACTTCACTCTCATAACAACATTCGCTCGTTAATACTAATCCTATGGGTCAACGGTTATTCCATCTTTATTTGAATGTGAGCCACTTTTTATCTCACAGGCTAGCATAGCCTGAGAGCTTATGTGCCCGCCCGTTCTGTATGTATGTTCGTTCGTGCGTAACGCGGTAACTCCTGATAAAAATATCCGATCCACTTGAAATTTTGTATATAGGTATATCCTGATAAAGCGCTTCCCTGATTAGTTTTTGGAGTTCATTCGATATGTATAAGAGGGGGAACGGGGGGCTCATTCCTCTCCCCTTAATTGATATAAATGGGTTTTTCATGCAGAATTAACAGTTTTTGTTCAAAATTTAGGTATAGGATCATTCTGAGAGGCGATTCCGTGACTGTTATTAGGCGTTCATTGAATAAGTATAGTCAAAGAAAACGGGGGTTCTAGTGCCCCTCCCCTTAATTTATATAAATTGGTATTTCAAGCAGAATTGTCAGATTTCGCTCACATCTCTGAATAGTTTTGGAAGTTTAATAGTTAAGTATAAAACAGGGGGATAACTCCTCTGAAATTATATGAATGCTAAATGGGTTTTATTAAGAATTATCCGATTTGTTCTGAATTTGGATATATACTTTTGATAAAGCATGATAAAGCATGTACTTGTTAGTTTAGGAGGTTCAATGATTAAGTATAAAAAAGGTAAAAGGGGAGTTTTTCCCCTTCTTAATCTTTTTCGAACGGAATTAACCCTTGAAAATATAAGGCTGTAATGTACAATTAGTATGCGTAGCCTGTGAGTTCAATGCCATCAGTTTAACTGGGCAGTATTCTTTTTATTAAATAAAACAATCCAAAATAACCCCGACCCACTTAGTTGAACTTCATTCTATTCCGCATAAAAACTAAACTGTTCGAATTTTTTGCATTTTTACTTTATTTCTATACAGCTGAATGTTGTTTGCTATAAAACAAAACCAATAAATGTCAGCATTGATGAATATTACCTCATAAAATATATATTAATTTCATGTTTCGAAAATACCTTCAAGACATTATGGCCAAGAAAGTAAGAAATATTCACGATTTCTTAACTTAAATGCTATACATTAAAAATTTTTGGGGCTTTGCTGATCATTTACTTATTTAAAGACCGTAATTTTGTAATTGCGTAAATTTATATTATTGATAGTTAAACTGATGTTTTGAGGAGATTAGTACTTTTATATCCATATTGGTAAACCTAAATTACCAGTCCTCTAAAGTAGTGATTTCATAAAAATGTCTCTTTCTTTTTCGTCTATGGTGTCATTTGGATTGTGCAAAAGCAATAAATGTATATTTGTTGAGTTATTTTATGCTCAGGTCTGATAAGGATAAGGGTGTATCTCTATATGGAAATTGTTGTATGACCCCTATAATTTAACAGCTATTTCTATCGAAATAATCTTAGGAAGGATACTAGCGGACCCGACAGATGTTGTCCTGGCACCTACACCAAAAAATCGAATAAATGCACATAATTATAATAATATTTATGTTCGATAAAATAACGCACGATAAATACTTCGCTATTAGTTTATTTTCTTATTACAATTATATAAGGAAATTATTTTTCACTTTGCAGTAGTTTTTGAAGTTGGTCCAATTTTTAATAGGAAAGTTTGTTTTTCTCTTTTTAGTTAAAATATAACGATTTTCTGAAGTCGGTTAATTAAAATTAAAATACAGGAAAAATTATTGCAAATCATACACGTATGTCAGGATTGGCTTTCGAACACACGATTTCTTTCTTCAAGAATCAGAGCTTAAATCTAGCGCTTTAAACCGATCGGCCATTCCGTCAGCACTCTGTTCAGCAACTTATTCAACACTTTTAATTAGCAAAAAATCATTAACTATTAGTTTTCGCCTAGTTACTAAAAATGTAGTGAATCAATTTCGATGAAATGTGAATCTAAACAATTCTCGAATCCTCTGGAACACACACACACAAAATTTCATTAAAATCGGTCCAGTCGTTAGGAGGAGTTCAGTGACAAACACACGCACAGAAGATTTATATACATAAAGATAACTATCATCATCATCATCAACAGCAACAAAAAAGACTTGTAAATCCCAATATCTGTAAGTTAAATAACAATTAGAACAACAGACAAACTACAAAGATAATAAAAAATCCGTTTAATTACTATCGAAGCACAACTTTACATTCAGTGTTCATCCAGATTTTTGGGTTTGATGTTTACCAAGTGTAAAACTGGTTAATTTTAACCTTTTCTTACTTGCTATTCACACACAGTTTGTTTCTGTACTTGTTTTTCGAATATGTACTTCGAGTTTGTACTTGTCACATGTATGTCATGTAGACCTCATTAAGGATCTTAAAGCTGGTATAGATATTTCTGGATATTCTGCCCGTATATTCATTCAAAAGGAAATAAAGGATTTTCCTTAGAGATATTATTTCTTATTGAAATTGTTATATTTTTACCAGATGAAATAAGAGATATACTTTTGTTACAAATCTCGATTGTTCCATGACCCAACAAAGCAGCTGCTACGACCCAACATTTAGTCGCGAGCCTTAGGTTCAGAACCACTGGGATTATTTAAAAAAATTACACGTGTGCATTTCGATATGTTTCAGCGATTTTTTTTTAATTTAACAGCCGAGCCCTATAGCTTCGAAGGCCTATCTCTCTTTTTACTTTTTTGATTTTCTTTACACTTTTTATTAGGATATATTCACTTTCGCAACGAGTTTCGAAAGTGCAAGTATTCTCATAAGAAAAACAGCCTTGGAACCAGTTAAAAATGGTCTATGTAGAGATGGACCTTAGCTGTTTAATAAAAAATAAATAAGTAAATAAAGCGGTGGTCGAAAGTTTTAGGTCATTTCGCCATATCTCAGCAATGGTTTTAAGTAGTAGCATAAAACTCAGGCAGTGGCGGAGTAATGGGGGGCGGTTCGCCCCGGGTGTCACCATCTAAGGGGTCACACCCAATCTTTATGCATATATATATATATATGTATGTATAATCTTATAGGATTTTGGAAAGGAATTTTGAAATAAAATGAAATTTTTAGCGTACGACGCAATAGAGTTAGTTTTTTCTCTTTGAGAATGTGAAATTTTATACAGAATGATGCATCTAAATAAGACATGCACCAAGAAACAAAAACCTATTTATACAATAAATGGGTAGCAAAATGAAATTTTAAAAGAAAGAATTTTCTTCGACATATTGACAGCATATTTATTTATGCGGACTATGCAGGGCCGTAGCTAGAAGTTAACAGTAGGGGGGGCTCAAGAGAATGTAGGGGGGGGGGGCTCATAATTTTTTTCTCTCCCTCTGACGCAGAAAGACAAATTAGTTCATATTTACATTGTAGATACAGTGTAACCTCTGAATAAGGGTGTGACGTCGTAACTAAATATACTCCGACTCTCTGTACAATTTCACAATTCATTTTAATAAAACCAACACACAGAATACACGATGAAAACTATATACATAACCACACTGCGCTATTTACAATTATGTACAGTTAATTTGCACATATAGCCAACAGGAAAAGCACTTGAGAATATACAGCCCCTTCCGGGCATGAGGTTTTGAACACCTTTTACCGATGTTCTTTAAAATCTGAACTATACACGGCTCACACCCGAGCCCGCCGAAAAAAAACGTTCTTTGCTGCGCATCAGGCAACAACTGAATCCCTTCGTTTCAGTTCCCTTTCAAACAGAAAAGTTACTTTCAAAAAGTCTCTTTCAAAATGAAAATCACGGAGCGGACAATTTTCAGACCTCATGGCACTAGGCATGGAACGTCATCGCAGACTTATTGGTGTCGACATTACGGAGACGGCCGATATCACAGCTCCTTCCCCCTAAAGAGATTTTCATAGGGTGCATACACCTATGAAAATTGAAGATTGGAAGACGGCATAGAGTCCCTCTATCACTCCCGACACGCCAAACCTGAGAGGTCACAATACCAGAACACTATTAAAATAAATGCATATTAATAATAATTAAATATATTATAATAAATATATAATAATTTTTTAATTAATTAAAAAAAACCTTATGATTAAATTTCACTAAACACAATGAGCTACTCATCTGAGATATCCATCTGAGCCGAAAGAATGGCACAGTACTATTCCCGAATATGCAACAAAAAATTCTATACTAAATAATACACAAAATTAATACAATTAAATAAAATTCAATATATGTAAAATAAATATAAATGAGTGAATTCAATGATTGGATTTTAATATTTACACACACTATTACTCAGTTCTACTCAGTCCATAGGCATTCCCGTGAAGCCTTCCCGGTTTGTGCTTAATCTCAAAATTGTATGCCTGTAAATATAATGCCCACCTAGTCAATCTAGCATTTTCCCCTATCATTGTTTTAAGATAGGTCAAAGGATTGTGGTCTGTTTGTATAACAAACCGCTTCCCATCCAGATAATGATTCAGCTTTTTAAGACCATATACAATCGCTGCTAATTCGCGTTCAATAGTGCTGTAGTTCTGCTCTGCTTTAGAAAATTTCTTACTTAAATATAAAATTGGATGCTCTTCCTCATCACGAATCTGTGACAGAACTATACCAGCACCATATAAACTTGCGTCGGTCTGCACTATAAACTCTTGGCTATAATCGGGGGCATATAAAACAGGACTCTGGGTCAACCTCCTTTTTAATTCCTGAAATGCCTTTTCGCAATCCTCATTCCACTCTATCTTTTCTTTTTTTACTTTCCCTTTCAAGATATTAGTCAGGGGAACCGCGACTATTGCATAATCTTTTATATAACGAGAATAGTAGCCCGTCATTCCCAGAAATGACCTTACTTGTGTTTTAGTTAAGGGTGTTGGAAAATCTAAAATTGCTTTAATTTTTACGTCACTTTGGGACCTCTTTCCCGAACCTACCTCATGATCTAAAAACTTCACGCTGTCTTGTGCAAATCTGCATTTTGTGGGTTTCACTGTTAAACCGGCCTCTAATAAACGCTTTAGGACCTCAGCTAGATCCTTCATGTGACTTTCCCAAGTAAGTGAAAACACCGCAATATCATCAATACGGCAAGGCAAACGATTCCAAGACCACCCAGAACCATGGCAATTAATTTACAGAAGTAGAAAGGAGCGTTCACGAGACCAAACATCATGACTTTAGGCAAAAATACCCCAAATGGTGTCACAAATGCAGCGTACCTTTGGGCCCTTTTGGTCAGTGGTATTTGGAAATAACTTTTGGTTAAATCCATCACCGTAATAAAGGTCGCAGAACTCACCTTTTCTACTACCTCCTCTATATTCGGGAGTGGGAAAAATTCCGTTCGAGTCTTGGAATTTAGTATCCTATAGTCCACACAAGGACGAGGATCTTTTCCCGGAACCTCTACCAAAATCATGGGGGACGTAAAATCGGACTGCCCTACCTCAACTACTGCTAAGTCTAATAATCTTTTTATTTCCTCCCTCAAAATTTCTGTCTGCCTTGGCGACATTCTATAAGATTTGGCTCTCACCGGCGTTTCATCAACTAATTCTATATCCATCTCCACTAAATGAGTACGTCCTGGGTCTGAAGAAAATACTTTCTTATTTCGCTCTATGACATCCTTAAAATTATTAATTTGAATTTCTGTCGCCCTTTTCTCTAGTTCACTGTTGTTCACGATTTCCCAAAAATCAATTTGTGTGGGGTTTGGCATGGGGTACGGTATTTCGGCATCTTCTTCCACCTCTTCCGAATCGATATCAATTACCAGATTAACAAATTCGGGCCGCTTATAATAAGGTTTCAATAGATTAACGAGATAGATTGTCGCCTTATTTCGCTTTTCTGGTAAGTCAACGGTATAGTTCGTTTCCGAAATTACTCCCGTGACCGTACCTGGCCCGATCCAATTTACAGCCATCTTATGAGATTTAGAGGTTGCCAAAACTAACACCTGGTCTCCAACCTTGAACTTTCTTATCACTGCATTCCGGTCATACCATAATTTTCGCTTGTCCTGGCATTCCTCAATGCACTTGACTGCCAACTCCTGACATCTTTTCAACCTATTTGTCAGGTTCAAAATATAATCTACCACATTTTGGTCCGTACTCTCGTCACCCATCCAATTTTCATACACCAAAGTGTGTGGCATACGCAAATTCTTCCCGTGAACGAGTTCAGCGGGACTAAACCCCGTGCTTTCATGCGTTACTGTTCTTAAAGCGAACAGTGCCATAGGCAAAACTTCTTCCCAATCACGACCTGATTCGAGACATAAGGCTTTAATGGCTTTCTTTAATGTAGAATGTAATCTTTCCACACAATTGGACTCCGGATGGCAGACTGAGCAATGGGACACTTTTATACCAAATTTTTGAAAGAATTCGTTCGTTAACTCGCTCGTAAAAGACCTTCCTAAGTCAGATTGTACCTCTCTCGGAAAGCCCGTTTTCGCGAAAATCTGCACCATAGCATCAATAACGGAAGTGGAAGTGATATCTACCACCGGTATGGCATCCGGATACTTAGAAGCAAGGCAAATGGATGTAATTAAGTATTTGTTATTTCTATTACTAGTTTTGTAAAGGACCTACCGCATCCAGATTTATCTTAGAAAAACATTCGGAAATTATTGGTACCAGTTTTAAAGGGGCCTTACGCTTATCTTTATTACTACCCACCTTTTGGCATGGATCACACGTTTTTACGTAATTTTCAATATCTTGATAACAATTTGGCCAAAAGTAATACCTAAGGACTCTATCCTTTGTCTTTGTCGTACCTAAATGTCCTGATACCTGCTCATGACACAATGCCAAAATTTCTCTTCGATAAATTTCCGGTACGCATAATTGTATTTTCTCCTCACCTGTCCTTGATAGCGACACCCGTACAAGCTTATCTTCCCTAATACAAAATTCTTTATCATTAGAGTTTTTAGCTTTTTCCCACAACTGCTTAAGTGAAGGGCAATTTTTCTGCTCTTCTTTAAATTTCTCCGCTGATACATTAACCAAATCTGTCTCCGTCTCTAACTTTTCAGGTATAACCATCCCTTCCTCCTCTTCTTTAAACTCCACCTCATCTTTATCTCCATCCTCCAAATCCAATCCATTCTCAACTTCAACCACGGATATCTCCCTTTCACGTTCCCGCTTCTGACTGCGCGTCATTACAGCATTTACCAACACAGGATTACCATTTGATTCCTCAATAAGTTCAGCTGTCTTGTTTCCTAACAAATAATAACCTTGCTCAAATTCTTTCGGTATCACAGCTGCCTTAGTAATCACTATTCCAAAATCCCCTTTAATTGTAACTCTCGCCAAGGGCAAACATTTACACGCATTATCCAAGGTTTGCTTTATCCACGTTACTTCCCCAATTAAATCATCATTATCTATCCAACTACGGTCACAAAGATCAATTCCTGCCCCTGTATCCCTTAAATAATTTCGTTCCATCCCATTAATTTCTGCTTTTTTCAAATGAGGTGTAAAACACTGTCCTAAACGTACACCTACGTCCACGTGACTGACTAAATCTCCAGAACTTTTGCGTTTTAAATCCGGACAATCTGGCCTAATGTGTTCTGCACGATTACATTGAAAACAGATAATTGGCTTTTTTCTATCAAATTTATCTTTATTTCCAAAATCCCTACGCACATTATCTCTTTTATCAACCCCACCTGATTTAACTACCTGATCCCCTTTACTTCTAGCATTATCTTGCCCATTCCTATCCCTAAAGTATGGTTTATTATTCCACGTTTTGTTATCAAACTTCCTAACATTCCCTCTCACACTTTCAAATTTATCACATTTTTCTGCTAAATATGACGCTGTCTTAATCTCATACCACTCATCGAGGAATTTATCCTTAATTGCAAAAGGAACTCTACGCTTAACCTGCTCTGTGAGCATTAGTTCTTTGAGTGATTCAAAATCATTTACTTCAACAGTTTCTAACCAGTATTCTAAATACCCTCTTAATAAACAAGCTCAGTCCATAACGCACCTGCCTTCCTTTGATGAGTCTCAAATTTTATTTTCAGGGCCCCTGCTCCTAATCTGAATCTCTTTAACAAAACATTCTTGATATGCTGGTAATTATCCCTTTTTTCTAAGTGTTCTTTTACAATAATTTCAGCTACCTCTACAGGTAACAAAGGTATAAGTTGGGAAACGTAATTTAATTATCCTAAATTTTCTTTTAACGCCTGACTCTCAAAAATCATAAAAAACAAGGTAATATCAATTAATTTAGGGTCAAATTTTGGAACTAAATCCTTTAAACTCACTCTTTTATCCTTATTTTCAGCCGTTACAGAATCAGGGGAAGCTAAGGAGTTACTATCTGCACTGCATTGTAATCGCAGCTTCTCTAATTCCAATTATCTATCTTTCTCTCTTTCTAACCTTTCCTGTTCCGCTAATTTATTTAATTTTTCCTGTTCTGCTAATTTTTCCCTTTCTTCTAAAATCCCTTCTAACATATCTTTTGCAATTTGTTCATCTTAATCAGAAGCTTTCAAAATTGCCTGAATTAAAGGCACTTTTTTAATGTCAGCAGATATTTCGGTATCAAATTCTGCTGCGAGCAAAAGCAATACATCTTTATTTTGCCTATTCAAGAATGAAGCCATAATCAAACTCAGAAAAATATCTCACTACAAAAAAGTAAATACAGTTACAAAAAATTTCTATAACTTTCCTGAGTACAATAGCATTAAAATACCAAAGAAAAACAAGACTTTTTTTCTTTTTAACTGAGTAACACGTTTCTCTAAGCACAGTAAATAATTAAAACCGTAACTAAAGTATTCATAAAAAATGCAAAATAAAATATTAAACACTCAGTACATTACTTTACTAAATCACTTTGCTTTAATGCACTAAGAAAAAGTAAATAATAATTTCAGCAAATTCAACTTTCTATTTTAATAAACTTAACACTGTAACTTAAACAATTAAGTTCATTACCGTACTACTTGTGCAATGAAAATTACTTTACTCTTTATGCAAAAAATAAAAATGTATTTAAAATACAGTCACCGCCAAAAAAATCTTGACACTTTCGATTTTTGTTGTTTTGTTAAATATCTAGAAATATACACAAGGAATTATTCTGAAACTCCTGGTGTGTAAACAAAATAGTATACGTCATATATTTTGACAAAGATTTTTCCCCGAAATCTAACAGGGGACAGTCAATAAATTGAAAAAGAACTAAGATCTTTTGGATCACCCTGTCAAAACTAATGAATCAAAACAGTTTAAACTGCAGAGAATGATTAAGTGGTTTATTGCGATAAGTTGTGTAGATTTTTATGAATATAGATTGAAAACTCGTAGAGAAATTAAAGTTTTTATAAAAACGGTCCAAAATTTTTCCAAGTTTTTTGCTTATAATTTTCAGAGCTCTTCATAAAACACAATAATTTTTTCAGAAAATATAACAAACAACATTGCACATAAAACCCTGTAATCAGAATAAAAAAATAATAAAAAATGTATGAAAAATGAATGGGTTTACTAAATAATTTTTTACTGCGCGTGCGTCAACGCTATTAAAATTTCATTTGCATATTATGTTAGTTAAATGTATAGAGCAACTTTTGTGAAAGTCTAAAAAATATAGCTTGAAAACTCTGAAAATTATCGTTAATAGAATATTGTCAAAATCCATTATTCCCAAAATGAAGCAAAAAGATGAGGGGCTGTATCCATATTCCATTGATTAGTACCTACGCAGTATTGCACGTACTACTATATTTGAATACAACTCCTTATCTTTTTGCTTTATTTTGGAAATAACGGATTTTGGCCATATTCTATTGACGATAATTTTTAGAGTTTTTAAGCTATGTTTTTGAGACTTTCATAAAAGTTGCTCTGTACATTTAACTAACATAATATGCAAATGAAATTTTAATACCGTTGACGCATGCGCAGTAAAAAATTATTTAGTAAAACCGTTCATTTTTCATACAATTTTTATTATTTTTTAATTCTGATTACAGGGTGTTATGTGCAATGTTGTTTGTCATATTTTCTGAAAAGATTATTGTGTTTTATGAAGAGCTCTGAAAATTATAAGCAAAAAACTTGAAAAAATTTTGAACCGTTTTTATAAAAACTTTAATTTTTCTACGAGTTTTCAAGCTATATTCATAAAAATCGACACAACTTATCACAATAAGCCACTTAATCATTATCTGCAGTTTAAACTGTTTTGCTTCATTAGTTTTGACAGGGTGATCCAAAAGATCTTCGTTCATTTTCAATTTATTGACGGTGTCCTGTTAGATTTCGGGGAAAAATCTTTGTCAAAATATATGACGTGTACTATTTTGTTTACACACCAGTAGTTTCACAATGATTCCTTGTGTATATTTCTAGATATTTAACAAAACATCAAAAATCGAAAGTGTCAAGATTTTTTTGGTGGTGACTGTACTTAATATATTCTACTTTTACACTTCTTATTTTGTTTTACTTTTAAAACAAAACAGCAATTAGCAAATAATAATAATAAATCACGAAAATACTCTTGTGCAATAACCTTAAAAAAAAGGAAAACAAAACGAAGCACGCTATTTTAATTTTCTAACATTTAAGCGTATGGCATTGAGACCTCCCCAAAATTCAGCGCGCAAGAGAAACAATAGGGACTCACCGTTCGATTCTCTAATATTCCGAGCTGAAATTCACAATCTTCGAATGCTGATTTCAATGACCGACACAGCTTTTCAGTCCACATTCAAAATAATACAGGAGAGACGATGAGTTTTCCGTCCACATTCAAACTAATACAAGAAAAATGATGAGTTCGAGGAACTTTTGATTTCAGTTCCTGTATCCCACAGCAAGCCACCAATAATTTTATATATTACTAGCTGTGACGTCGTAACTAAATATACTCCGATTCTCTGTACAATTTCACAATTCACTTTAATAAAACCAACACACAGAATACACGATGAAAACTATATACATAACCACACTGCGCTATTTACAATTATGTACAGTTAACTTACACATATAGCCATCAGGAAAAGCACTTGAGAATATATAGCCCCTTCCGGGCATGAGGTTTCGAACACCCTTTACAGATGTTCTTTAAAATCTGAACTATATCACACCCGAGCCCGCCGAAAAAAACGTTCTTTCTTTGCTGCGCACCAGGCAACAACTGAATCCCTTCGTTTCAGTTCCCTTTCAAACAGATAAGTTACTTTCAAAAAGTCTCTTTCAAAATGAAAATCACGGAGCGGACAATTTTCAGACCTCATGGCACTAGGCATGGAACGTCATCGCAGACTTATTGGCGTCGACATTACGGAGCCGGCCGATATCACAAGGGACAAGTGCGGGACCGTAACTTTTGTCCCTTTAATAGAGGTGTCCTTTATTCAGAATTTTGATTGTTATTTTTGGTTAATCGTTCAGAAGGATATAAAAATAACAAATCATTAAAGGTGAAGTTTAAATGTACCCAAAGTGTATGAATTACATTGAGATAAAAGGAATTTAGGGAATTAAAAAATTAAAATTTTTAATTGAGTATTAAATCATTAAATTATTTGTAGAATTGTTGATTTTTATTTTATATACAAATTCTGTAGATGCTAAAGGATTAAAGCATTTAAAAAAATTATCTCGAAGTAATCAAAAATAATTGTTTTGCAAATTTCAATTTTTCACTACAAATCTTTCAAGTGTTCATTTACTATACTCATAAATTTTAGTTCTTCATTATCAGGAGCATTTACAAAAAAAGTATTCAACTGCTGTGCTCAGCTAGTGGGAAACGTTTTATAACATATTTACAAATTCATTTTTTGACGGAAAGGTATAAAACTGGAATGCCTAACTGTGGAAGCGATTTGTAATCGAACTGAGTTTTCACTTTTTTGGTAAATAAATTACCTATTGAGTTATAAGCTATTTTGGTCATGTGACAAATACGTTTATCACCCTTCCTGAGTAGTTATTCTTCTTTCGTGTAGAAATTCGGTTCAAAACGCCCACTTTGACAATATTTTCTGTAAAGTCTATTGCATATGCCCTCAAAAAATGAAAAAAACAGTTCGATTACATATTTCTGAACAACAACGCCTGCTAGTTTCGTGCATTTCCGAATAAAAATAAATGAAAACTTATGTCATAAAAGTTACCCTTTTGGATTTGAGAACAGCCGAATGGCATTTATTAAGTTCTATGTTTCGTACTTTACTTTTATTCTCCACTTTCAGAACCATCCCGAAAATTTCCAACGTTACTTTCAATGGGGAAAAACGCACTGATGTCAAATCAGAATTGTGGGTAAAGAAATAATCGTCAATTGTGTCGTATGCCGCTGTATCCACATGACTGTCTGTCTGTTTGATAAATTCACAAAAATCTGTATTTTCATTTTCATCACAGACATATTTCATTAACTGAAATGCAAAAACCAGTCCCTTTGATCTCATTTTCAACTGTCCCTTAAATCGAGTGTCCCTTATTCAGAGGTAAGTACATTACATGTCCTATACCAAGGGACTGGGACCGGAAGTTTTGTTCCTTAAATAGAGGTGTCCCTTATTCGGAGTGTCCCTTATTTTGAGGTTTCACTGTACTATGTTTCTTATTAAACTGTAGTAATAATTTCATTTTATGCTAAGAAAAGTACAGGATGGTGAAAATTTTGAGTGTATAACTTGGAGCAAAATTGAACATCATGTTGGTTTCATGTGTACAAATAAGATGAGGAATTGTTTAAACACTTATTTTAGGTACAGTTTAGTATTTCTGCAAAACTGTGAAAGGGTCTCAAAAATAAATTAAATTTTGAACGAAATTTCATTTGAATTTTCGGAACAGAAATTTATTTAGTGACCTTGGAATTGTTTCCAGGGGGGGGGGGGCTCAAAATATTTTAGGGGGGGGGCTGAGCCGCCCATAGCGCCCCCTTAGCTACGGGCCTGGGACTATGGGTTGAGCGATGATTCGATTCTGTGGTGTTTTTTATATTAGGAGGACAAAAGGAAAATGAGGAGTAGCATGGTCATTTGTTGTAATAACGTAGAATTGTGAATTAAAAAATATGACGGATTTGAAGAGGGGGGCTGACCCCTGATGACTGGGGGTGATACCCTTTACGTCCGCCCAGGTTGTCACCCATCCTAGCTACGCCACTGAACTCAATATAACATCTCTATTAAAAATAGTTAATCATGTATTTGGCCGATTTTAGTAAGCTCCCTTCTCTAAAAGCATTAATGGGAATTTATTGCTCATTTTGCCATATCTCAGCGGCAGTTTTAGATAGAGCGTGATCACAAGATAACAAACTTAATAAAAAACCCAGTTAAACACAGGTACTTCAGCGATTTTGAAGTTATTTTAGCTATTTAATTTCTAAGTTATTTTAGTCATTTTAGCTATTTGTTGGCTGTCGCCAATAATGGCTTTGCACTGAGTAATATAAGATTATACGAATAAGACAAGAATTAATGATTTTCGAATAGACATTTCAAAAATAAATATTAAGACAAAGTTTTTTTTAAAATTTTATCTTTGTTCTAGATATAACTACATTTATTTAGTTGATTCAAGATTCTCTTGGAGAAACCGCCTAGTGTAGCAAACGAATTTTACTAGTATGCCATAACGAAATTAAGACATTCACACACACACACATAAAAAAAACTATATTTCGTAACCCGGGAAAATCAGGTTTATCACCTTGTACTAAATAAACATAATTAACTTATGTAATAAAGTCTGTAAAAGCGGATTCGCTGCTTAATAGTATTTATAAATTTAGAACAAAATTCCGTTATAAACAGTTTTATTTTCACAGGATTTACTGAACAAAGCACAATAATACCTCTAAAAATAGAATCGAATCGATAGAAACCACAAAAAACCCGTTTTACGCATGATTCTAACTAAGCAGTTATATTTGAAAAGTAAAAGATTGAAGGAAAAATAGAAGCTAATGGCATCTAAATTGAAAATTTTTGCCATCCTGCGCAGTGGTTACTAGAGACAGGTTTTAAAGTTTCTGAAATCTGGACACCTAACACACACACACACACACACACACACACAAAAGAAAAAAATCCAAGAAGCTAACAGCATCTAAATTGGAATTTTTGTCATCATGCGCAAGGATTACCAGGTCCAGATTCTGGAGCCTTTTAAAATCAGGATCTTTAACAACACTAGTCAAAGAAAACTACAAGTTAAAATGGGAACTTTTGGCGCAAGTTTTGGATTCCCTTCAAATCGGGACCCTTAGCAACACCAGTTAAAGAAAACTACGAGCTACAACATCTAAAATTGGAACTTTTGACATCATGGCTGGGGTAGCCAGGGACAGATTTTGGAACATCTGAAAAATTGGTCACCTGGGAATACTAGTTATATATACACGGTGGTCATAAAAAAACTTTGCCGGTATATGGAGCTCTAGCTGCCAATCCGTTCAACATATCGAGGTGAAATTTCAGATATAGGTATTCAGAGGTATGAGCTCGAGATTCTGTGAAAGGCAACAAAATGGCGCTCACGGTTATGGTTATAGTTACAGAAATTCTAAATTTTCCAGTGGCAACACCTATTTTTTTTCATCGCAAAATGCTCAGCGCATGCGAAAACCCTAAAGAACATTGGAACCGTTCGTGTATCACAAGAAACGGACACGTTATGCATGCACAAAAAAACTGTTCTGCGAATCCCTCCCCTCATAAAAAAAACACGATTGGGGCGCAAGGAGGAAATTTGCATGTGACACAGAGTCAGTACACTAATCTCTGATTACAACTCAGATCGGAGAAATGAAAACTTTTATTTTGATTACACATTTTCCATATGGGTGCCATCACAGGCAATTACACATTGCATCTGGGTGACTGTGGACAGTACAGCCGTACGTTACATCGCATGAGGGATGTTTGCAATTTTACGTTTGATAGAATCTTTCAAATCCGGCAAAGTTTGCGGACTGCACGTGTACACTCTAGATTTTAGATATCCCCAGAACCTGAAATCTAGAGGAGTGAGGTCGGGGGATCGCGGAGGTCATTGACGTTACCAGTTAAAGTGAAATGTGCCTCGTCCGTTCATAATATGCGAAGAGGCCGTCGTTATCTCCATCATATTGGATAAGAAATTCATTAACAAAGTCTATATGTTGTTGATGTCTCTCACTTCCAATATCTGGGCGCGCTGGTACCGGTAAGGAAACTTGTGGATTACAGAGCGCAGTAACTTTAAAAACATTGATTTTGGTACATCAAATACACGAGGAGCACCTTTTAAAGTTTGCATGCGTCCTCTGGTCACTATGTGATGCACTTTCATAACAATATCCTCAGCAACAGTTGGTCGTCCGGATTGCAGACTATCACAGGTGCAGTCAATTTCTTCGAATTTCATTACTAAATCACGAAGAGGTTGTAAAATGCATAGGCCACGTATTTGACGATAGTTTCGACGGTAAACGCGCCAGGTTTTCACAGAATTCATCTCATTTTGATAATAGTTTTACCAACTCACAACGATCGAAGTCATTTTGTTGGTATCTGCGAGCTCGGATTGAAGAATTAACATTCCCAGACCTTATCCGTTTTCTAGGCTGACTAATCTGGCAAATGACGTTCCATGAATGGTATTTTACCTCTGTCATATTCAAATTTTTTTCGTGCCCCTTGGTCATGTTTTTTAGGGCCGTTTGTAGTGCTGATTTTGTGTGAGCATAACGCGTCCTTTTATTACAATAACCATACCATTCCAACACTCTTTAGGGTTTTCACGAACGCTGAGCACTTTGAGGTGAAAAAAATGGGTATTGCCATTGGAAAATTACGAGTTTCTGTAACTATAACCGTAACCGTGAACGCCATTTTATAGCCGTTCACAGAATCTCGAGTTCATACCTCTGAATAGCTATATCTGAAATTTCACCTCGATCGGTTGAACGGATTGGCCGCTAGAGCTCCATACATCGGCAAAGTTTTTTTTATGACCACCCTGTATATATATATATATATATATAACAAGCTAAACGCATCTAAAAGTGAACGTTTAATGATAGTTGAAAGCTTTTTTGCATGCACTTTTCTTTACTTTAATAGATACAACTGTTTGATATAATTAAAAATTAATGCCATATATATATATACATATATATGTATTAAGTAAAAAATGTATTTATTTTTCTCTATTTTGAACAGTTTTTATTTGAATTGCAACAATTTCACCACGCGTAACAGACTAAATATATATACATGAGTCTAAATATATATATATATGTTTAGTTGTATACAGATGCCTAAAAATTTCTTATGTCTCGTACTTCAGAATGAGAAATAAATTCTACTTTTTCGTAATGTAATATATATATATATATATATATATGCAATCGATAAAATAAAGACCTATGTGAATTTCTGTAGAAACGAATCCCTTATCAAACAAAAAGCAACTGAAATAAAAAACAAATAGAAATCCATTTATCAAACAAAAAGTTCTGATTTATTCGTTTGAGAGTTAAAAAAATAACTAGAAGCCAAGAGCATCAAAAAATAAATGTTAAATGATAGTTGAAAGATTTCTTCCGTGTTTTGTTCTTTATTAACTCCAAAAACTCAGTAAAAGTATGATATATTATAAATATGGAAATTATTTACAAGATAGAAAATTTATCATTTTTTCTCATTAATTGATTTTTTCCAATTTAATCGAATAAAATTCAGAGTTTATCTAGTTTTATTTTCTCCTATTTTTTATAAAAGACTTTTGTAATCGAAGTTTTTCTTTGATTTCCGGTTTTTGGCGGATTTGCAAGTTTTGTCGGTCAGAGATCTCCACAAACATGTTTATACAAAATGTCTGTCTGTCCGTGTGTCACCGTTGTATCATCAGAAAGAGCATGAAGTTATGCATAGATTTGCACCAAATTTCATAATGTTCGCATATAAGTCGGGTTTTTTTTAACAACATTCGACAAGCAAATTGAGGAGGGGGTCGACTTATATGCCAGTCAATTAAAAAAGCAAACACAAACATTTCAAATAAAGTAATTTCGTTGGTAGAAACGAGATGTTCTAGATATTAGTCCAAGAGCCGACAGCTCGAAAACCTAAGGTATTGAGTACAATAAAAAATCTTTATTTTAGGGAAGAGTATAAATAGGGACATCTAATGATCCATGTCTGCCGTAAGCGGGCGCATAAACTAAAAAATAATACCACTAGTGGTTGCCTCATTGTGTTTTCTTGCTTCTAATTTTCCATGTTTTCATACCTTTGATTTTAGGACAAACACAATGATGAACCTACGAGGCAACCACTGGTGGTATTAATTTTTGGTTTATGCACCACTTCGCTTCCAGCAGACATGGATCATTAGATGTCCATATTTATAATCTTCTTTAAAATAAAGATTTTTTTTTCTTGTGCTCGATACTTTAGGCTTTTGTGCTGTCGGCTCTTGGTCTATACGATTCGATGGATGTTTTGGCAGAAAACTAATTTTAGGAGAAGCTCAGACTTTCGCCAGAAAACGAATTATCGGTCGATCTCTAATTTTTACCCATTTAATGCTTATACTTTTTTCATTAATTGCACTTTTCGAATAAAAAAATTATGATTCAAAAGCAAATTTTTGAAGAAGCAAGATAACTCTCTCTATATATTTTGAATAGCCGGTAGTTTTGATTTAAATCCCAGTACCACTGATTGACCGCAATCGACTAAATAATGGACCTTTTTATTTAAGTTAACTTTCAAGTTTCTTATGTCCTGTACTTTAAAATGATAAATAAATTCTAATCTTTTCTGTCAGTCTTTAATAAGAATAAATATAAAAGAATGATTAAGAAATGTAAAAGACAAAGTAAAGACCAATATAAAGTTTGGTAGAAATGAATCTCTTTTCAAACAAAAACTAAATAAAGCCAAAAGAGAAATTGTCATCCAAATATCAAGCAAAAAGTTAAAATGTATTCATTTGATAGTTAACAATATAGTTATTGATGATAAAACTATACGTTAACAGCATCTAGAAATAAATGTTTATTGATAGTTGAAATTTCTTTCTTTTTATTATTGACTTAAAAAATAATAAAAATAACTTGCTTGGAGTAAATAAAAATGTATCGGAAAAAACTTTTTTTTTTTAATGTAAGGAGGATTTTTTATATATATTTTAGTGCGCTCGTAATTATGTAAATATGTACCACCCTTAGTCAGCGTTCAGTCCATCTGTCTGTCCATCCGCATATAATAACGCAAAAACTATCCAACCGAATCGTTTGAAATTTAAAATGTGTAATTGTTGCATAATGTTGTCATTTCAAATTTTATGAAAATCGGATGTATAGTTCAATTTCACAGACAACAACAGTATTCCGTTACATTATGGCCAATGGTAAAAAATAACTACAAGTGCACTTTAACAATGGTACACTCTTTCGAACATAATAAAATTGATGTGCATTTATGAAGTATATAACAAAATATGCATTCTGTACAATCTGTGGTGCAAAGAATATTTCTTTGCACCACACACTAACTGGCACACTAATTTACAGAGCCACAGAAAAGTAATAAAATTAATAATTTTACCATTAGTACCATTGCATAATGGTACAGGGGGAAACGTTGTTTAGAAGGCGTTTTAATTATATTAAACTATTTCACATTTTAGAAAATTTATCTACGTTTCTGAGGTTTGCTATAAGTTACTTCTTGTACAATAGAAATCAGATAGTATTTACAGACATACAAAAGATTGCAACTATTATACTGTTTCTGAAGTACTTTATACTATTACATCAAGATCTGAATATTTTTTTAACTTCGTTATAGTATGAACGCGCCTTATTTGCTACATTTGACATGCAATTTCCGACTTGTTTTAAATGCCTAAATTTTTAATTTCAATCACAACACACATTTTTCATTTCGGCAATTGTCAAAACATAGTCATAGACCGAGAGGCGGCTGCGCAGATTATCATCTTGTGTAGTTCGTGGATGAAATTCAAGGAATAATTAAATCTCTATTAGCATGTTAAAATGCATCTGATATATAAAGTCATATCTTTTGGAAAATACATGAAAACCCGCTTTCTGTGATTGACTGGTACGTTTATCATTGTGTTTTACCACAGCTCAAAGAATTCGAATATTAAAATGCATCTGGTCTACTAAATCATATATTGGAGGAAAATACCCGAAAAACCGATTTTAGTGGTAGACTTGTAAGTTTATCATTGTGTTTTACTAAACCCAAAGGTATGAAAACATGGAGGATTGGGAGCACGAAAACACATTAGTAAACCTACTATTCAACTAATAAAATTGGTTTTGCAGGTGTTTTCCATCAAGGTATGACTCGGCAGATTAGTTGCATTTTAATATGCAAATCAAGTTTTAATTTATTCTAGAGTTCATACATGAACTGTATGAGATGACGATTTGTGCAGATGCTTCCCGGTCTATCAGTAAATGTATACTTTCAAAAGTTTCCAATTTCTGTTATTTTTTGGAATTGATTTAAAAGTTTGAAAACAGTATTGCGATATAAGCGCGAATGATTTTATATACACATATTTATTTTCATCGGAGAAAGAATGAAAGAAATACATTGAATGATTTTTATGCATTTGTTAAAATTGTAATAGACTCAAGAAAAAACATCCAGTCAAAGTGACTTAGGAATTTGAAACAACCAGTAAAAGTTTACTAGTTATACTTTATTACCTAAGTACTAGGAATACTAAGTAACAATCATTAAATTCCCAATTTTTACTTTTTTTATATGAAATCAAAAAGTACAAAATATTTAAAATACAATAATAATGTATAGAAGTGAAAAAAGCGCAAATATTTGAACTTATTATAATATTGCCCGTTTCTCAGAAGATTGGAATAGAGAGTCTTATATTAATTTTGACTCACAAATGTACTTGTTAAAGAATTTTTGTAGAAGTGGAATTATTTAAACAGGATAGTTTGGAGAAACTCTTGCCTGCACTTATTTTCTTACTCACGATTTTTTTTTTCATAAGAAAAGAAAGTAACTGCTGGAAATTAATTGATAAACTTGAATCCGGACTTGGATCTATTAAATTAACATTGGTAACTAAAGGTATCATTATATTAAAACATATTTTTTAAATTATTATTATTTACTTATAACGTTCTATTGGCAGTATATTTTTTATCGGCAATTTCCGGAACAAAACTAATCTATAAAAAATATGTAGTAATTTACGTTTATAAAGAGTAGGAGCGTGCAGGTAACTATTCCGGAGCAAACGACTCCGAGATGTGAAATGACTGTAATTAAATACCATGTTAGGTTTAAGGAAAAACATACATTAAAATATGATAATTTATTTTATCTCAAATCATGTTTGTTCAGCATATGTTTATATAAAACATTTAAATCAACATTTCTATTAACAATTTTTATATTAGTTACGCTTTTACTTACCCATCATACGTAGTATAGGGTAAGTCTTGCAATCGTTTTGAAAATCGAAAATTTTTTTTGACGGATTTACACGTTTTAGATAGTGGAGATTCCGAAAAACATATTTTTAGAAAAAAAATTTTGCCGTCCGTCTGTCTGTCTGTCTGTCTGTAAACGCTCTATCTCCCGAACAAATTGAGATAGAGACTTGAAATTTTGTATGTAATTAGTATGTAAGAATGGGACGAACCCTATTTAATATCAGCAACCTCGATTATCCGGAACTATTTTTTTCGGACTCTCGAAAAATTCGTTCTGATGAAAGGTATATAAAAATTTTCGAATTTTTTTATTCTAAGGAATGGACGTAAAAGGCAATAAAATAACACAAATTTTGCGTATAGAACGAAGTCGATCGGATTATTAGTTGCCGAGATATTTGTAATCTTGTTTTCCACATTCTTCGATTTTTTATGACCCTGTATTTCATTCAAATTTCAATTCAGAAGTATATTTTAATTGGAAATGAGACGCTTAATCCGACGCAGTTAATTGTTAGTTAATAGAATTATTATTTTTGGAGTTATAAGGATGTTTCTTTTACGCAGCTCGGTACTACTTGAGTAGTTTGGCGTTTTATATAATTTGTCGAAATTGGTACATCAGCAGTTCGTTAATGTAGCATTACTATGTATATTAACAATATTTAAATGTTGTTTATGAAATGCAATGCATTGTATAAATAGTTTCACATGTTTTATTTTCATATACATATCCATGATGGGTAAGTATTACGGTGGCCCCCAACGACTAGTTTTCAGATGTAATGTAAAAAAGGGAAAGAACTGGTGATTCATTAATGTCCATAAAAATAATATATTTAAAAATAAACAACAACAACAGAAAAAGATTTATCGCAATGAATTTTTAATTTTAATGCTTTGTAAAATTTTCAAAAATAGTGTTTTTTTTTTGTTAATTATTATTATTTTTGCAACAATCACTACACTGTCAAAAAAGTGAGTATTATTACATTTAATTTAGATTTGTGAGATGCCGAGAAAAATTTAAATGTACACAAAATGTGATGTCAAGACATTTTTAAGTGATTTAATAGATTAAAAATGGTGCAATTTTACTCCTTTAAAGAAACTGTGGAAGACATACACCAATTTTAGAGCAAAAAATTTAAACAATAAACGATTCATTGTGCCATTTTGAAAATTGCGTGTTCCTGGGTATTTTTGATTTCCGATATTCTTCTCAATTACTGATTAGAAACTGCTATTGAAATATTATCGAATTGCAGCTGTATTTATTTTAAATTTGCTTGGCTTGTTTAATCGAAAGCAGGCAGCTGTGGCAATGTGTGTTTACCAAAAAAAAAAAAAAAAAAAAAAAAAAAAAAAAAACACTTGTGGCACTTGGGGACTGCCGCGGTAAAGCTATTGCATAGGATTTTTTATCAACTTATGCAATTATAATTATTTATTTATTTTTTATTTCTGCAGTTTTTTTATTTGTCTTTGATATTAATTCAAGTTTCTTTTTCTTTGATATTAATTCAAGTTACACTTTTTGAGCGTGATGGCTGATAAGAAAACCTTTTTTTTCTTTTATTGAATAAATGAGAAGTCTGCCGAAGTCTGTCGAACTGAAACGACGTTAGCCGGAGTATTAGGGTTTTTTTTCTCGTTACGGAATTTCTAGATTCGGTCGCCGCGCTCAAAGCCCACGATAAAAGCTATGCAATAGCTTAAATGTGCCCCCTGGGGGGTGACACACAAGGCATGCATAATATGAATAAGCAGTTGCAGACCTCTCAATTGATGTGTCACACGACTGGTCTTGTAAAGAAATTAAAAATGTGCCCCCCCCTGGGGGGCAGAACGAAGGGGGACACACAAGACATGCATAATAGGAAAAGGCAGTTTCAGACTTTTCGAAAGATATGCAACACGAGGGGTGTGGATAAAAATTTTAAAAGTTCCCCTTTTGGGGGGGGGGGGGGCAAAGTGGAGTGCGGCGGCCCAAACATGCATAATTGGAATGAGCAGTTACAGTTCTTTTAAACGATATGCCACACGATGGGTGTATATACAAATTTAGAAAAAGCCCCCCTGGGGAGATAATTAAGAGATGGAAGACATTTTCTTAAATATCTCGAGAAATATTGGATAAAAATAAATGAAAATTTGTATGGATATAACTTACAGTATGACAATAATATGTGCAAAGCAACAATTAAAGTGCCATTCACTGGCAAGAGTTATTGCCAACATCCAAAGTGGACTGAAATTCATGATGAAAGATCCCTTGGTGATGAAGAGGAGGCCTTTCCAAAGATATGTCACACGACGGGTGTTTATGAAATTTAGAAAAGTACCCCGCTGGGGAGGTGGAGGGCGCATCGAATACGTAAAAAAATATAAATGGTCAATTTTTTCTAACAATATAGCACACGATGGGTGTCATCAACATTTAAAAAAATTCACATCAGGCAAAATTTTGGAAGATTTGCCTGATGGGGGAGGGGGCACATTCACATGAATAGTCACAGGGCTCTAGAACGATGTATCACACGATTTCTCCCCCCCCCCCCCCGAAGAAGGGTAGGTGGTAACCTTCTCCAAAATATGCACCGAATACGTTTCAAATTTTATAAATAGTATTTATCGAAGTTCCTTGTAAAAAAAAAAAATACCGCGTCAATGTCTGCCGAAGTCTACCGAAGTCTGCCGAACTGAAATGGTGTTAGCCGGAGTATTAAGTTTTTTCCTCGTTACGGAATTTCTAGATTAGGTCGCCGCGCTCAAAGTCCGCGATAAAAGCTGTGCAATAGCTTAAAAAGAAAAAAAAAGTCGTTTGTGGTTCAGAGGTAAAAAGAAATTTCAAAAAGTGCCTTGAAAGTACTGAAGAAACTCTTGTAACTCATAAAATATGAATCACGGCAACGTATTAGCACACACTATGGCGTTACTTAATTATTTAGAGCAAGCAGATGAGAAAAAAATGATATTGAGTAATTTGATTAGTAAAATTAGTCAAGACTAAATGAAAAACGAAAACTAATCTTTATCATTTCATTCTTCACAAGACAGTGAGGTAAATTACACTTCTTTTTTACTTTCTTCTATCTTTGCGAGAAGAAAGTATTGGATTCTTAAAAATTTCTGAATTCCGATTTTTGGCAGATTTACATGTTTTAGTCAGAGAAACCCTAAAACATGTTATAAAAATGTCTGTTTGTGAGTCTGTCTGTCACTATAACACTCTGTCCCTGTGTATGTGACAAAAATTTTGTGGGGGCTAAATCTCAAAAAATAATGCACCGAATTTCACAAAACTTTATTTTTTGTTACCTTAATACGAACTGGATCTGGTTAGTTTTTAATGTATGTCGCTTAACAAATGGCGCTTCTATATTGCCACCAAAAACTAACCAGGATCAATTTTTATCAGCTACTAACTCAATCGGAAGTATGATGAAAATCCATGCATTAATTGTTGAGATACAGCAACAGTGAAATCGCGAAAAGTACTGCATAGCAGTGCCAATTGTAGAGGGGTTTACCGAAAACTAAACAATACTAATCTATATCACAGACTAACTGAATTTGAAATTTGATGAAAATTTGTGCATTAGCTCTTGTGATATACCTGTTGCAATAATCATGAATAATGCAGCATGGCATCGCTACTTGTTGAGCGATTTGCACAAAAAAATAGTAAACACCAAATTATATCAAGTATTAACTGGATCTAAAGTTTTATGAAAATGTGTGCATTATTTCTTGAGACAGAGTTATTGTGGAAATTAGGAATAAAGCAGCACAACAGTGCCACTTGTTGAGCGGTATGCACCAAAAATCAGCACCAGTTTATATAAAGGTCTAACTGAAACTAAAGTTTTGTGAAATTCTGTGCTTTAATTCTTGAGACAGAACGCAAACAATTTTTTTTTGTCACATACAGAGTGATAGAGTGACGGACAGGCATTTTTTAAAAACCATCAAATCGTTTTCAGGACCTTCTAAAACACATAAATCCATTCAAAACCGGAAGTCAAACTTTTTCGCGAATCCAATACTTTCTTCTTGTAAAGATAGAAGAATGTAAGAACTGCAGTAGAAGCGAAATTAAATCGTTTGCTATTGCCAGTATTAAAACGACATCAGTGTTACTGACAGGACACGTTTGTCTCTTATGATACAGATCAGATAGTAAAAGAATTTCAAAATTTCGGTATGTAAAAAATCAAGGAAGTTCCTTATAAGTGGATTCCGTCGAAAATAAAAACAAAATGTTGATTTATAAAAATTTATCAGAAGTATATCACAGAAGTACTATACATGGGTTTGAAAAACTATTATTTAAGATATAATTAATAACAATGTTTTTGAAATGACAGATACTATTTTTGAATTCTGACTTCATCTTTAATGCGTTAATAAGATTTTTTTAAAAGGTTTCCACCTTATATATACATATTTTTTTCATATCCCTATAGCTATTTAAATCGTCTCTCAACAATTCGATAGAAATATTACATTATATAAATTCCTTCACAAAGTTTTCTTTCACTTATTTTACTCAACATGTTGCATAGAAAACTTTATGATCCTTCTTGACTTATAAATTTAAGAAGTTACTACTGTCAAGTAACTGACTAGAACTTCATTTGACAGGGAATGAAATTAATGTTGAAGAGAGATTCGTTTCTCTCGAACGGAGCACATATTAGAAATGAAATTTGAATTCGGATCTTTCAATCATGTCACTGTGACTATGGGCTGAATGTATTATAGTGTCAGTTGAAGTTGCTTCTTATTATTGAGACAGGTAGAGGCATATTAACATGCTCAAGAATTATGAAATGTGCTTCTGTACAAAATGACGTTATCTGTACTTAGAAATGAACGAGTAGATCATTCGGATAAGATATATTCAAATCTTTCCAAAGGGAGAATATAAAAGTGAATGTTTTAATATATAACATAATTATTTTCTGAGTACTTGAGATTGATTAATAGAGATTCAGTCTTATTTATTAATAGTTTACATATGAAATAAACAATGAAATTTTTTTTGTTACTTTTATAGAAGATTTTGAATACGGAGGCATGGTTTAAAGATGTAACTTGATTTAAAAAACATGATTTAAAAAAACATGATTTAAAAATATATATATATATATATATATTTAACTGAAACAGTTGCTGAACTATTTATATAAATTTACGTGCAAATTGATTTAACTTTCATAATCATCTGCGCACGACAGAGATAATTATGAAAAATCATGATTCAAACTTAAAAAAAAGTATAAAATAAGTAAATTGAGATGTTTTTGAAATAAATTGCATTACAATTTTGAAAATAATTACATTTCTAAGCACTTTTTTTTTGATAGAATAAAAATTAAAAAAGTGCGATGTTTAGAAATTTAAAAAATGCAGTAGAAGTGAAATTGAGTCGCCTGCTATTGCCAAAATCAAAATGACATCAATATTTATAACGGACGGGTTTGTCCCTTATAATGCACATCAGATAGTAAATGATTTTCAGAATTTTGTAATGTAAACAATCGAGGAAGTTCCTTATAAGTGGATTCCGTTGAAAATAAAAAAAATGTCAATTTATCAACATTTATTAGAAATATATAATAGAAGTACTATACATGGGTTTGAAAAACTATTATTTAAGATATAATTAATAACAATGTTTTTGAAATGACAGATACTATTTTTGAATTCTGACTTCATCTTTAATGCGTTAATAAGATTTTTTTAAAAGGTTTCCACCTTATATATACATATTTTTTTCATATCCCTATAGCTATTTAAATCGTCTCTCAACAATTCGATAGAAATATTACATTATATAAATTCCTTCACAAAGTTTTCTTTCACTTATTTTACTCAACATGTTGCATAGAAAACTTTATGATCCTTCTTGACTTATAAATTTAAGAAGTTACTGCTGCCAAATAACTGACTAGAACTTCATTTGACAGGGAATGAAATTAATGGTGAAGAGAGATTCGTTTCTCGCGAAGAGAATATGTATTAGAAATGAAATTTTAATTCGGATCTTTCAGTCATGTCACTGTGAATATGGGCTAAATGTATTATAGTGTCAGTTGAAGTTGCTTCTTATTATTGAGACAGGTAGAGGCATATTAGAATGCTCAAGAATTATGAAATGTGCATTCTACAAAATGACGTTATCTGTACTTAGAAATCAAACAGGTAATTCGAATAAGATATATTCAAACCTTTCCGAAAAGAGAATTTAAAAATGAATACTTTCTTTCTTTCTAATCGATGAATAGTCCCCTATCTGCCGAGTTACCTCAGCTTAACGGGTTAGATACCTGGTATCAGGGCGAGTGATCACCTCATCGCCGCATAGCGGCAATGAACATAACATCGCTTCTCTCGTCCACAGTACTCACCAGTATCCACAGTACTTGCTTCGCATTTGAGCATACTTTGTTTTGTCGGTTGCTTAGTGTTACATTCTGTTGTTTGTACTGCTAATGGCTACTCAAGTTGCTCTCGTCATTTAGAACCTTGATCAGATGACGAGACCTTCACCTGGCAAGGCACCTCCAGAGTAAAAAAAATGAATACTTTAAAGTATGACAGAAATATTTTCTGTATATTTGAGCTTGATTAATAGAGATTCAGTCTTATTTATTAATACTACTTTACATACGAAATACAATGATGAAAGGTTTTTTATTACTTTCATAGAAGTTTTTAAATACGAGGAAATTTTTTAAGATGTAACTTAAAACATGATTTTTTAGAAATAGTATTTTTTACAACTCAAACAATTGTTCAACTATTTATATAAATTTCAGTACAAATTGATTTAACTTTCATAATCATCTGCGCGCGATAGAGGTAGTTGAAAAAATTTCATGATTGAAAATTATTTTTTAAAAATGTAAAAAGTGAGCAAATTGCTATACAGTTAAAAAAAATTACAATACAGATTTGAAAATAATTACATTTTTAAGTATTTTGTTTTCTCTACTTGTCAGTCTAAAAATTGAAAATTTACGATTTTGAGAAATTAAAAAAATTGCCGCAGATGCGATGTTTAATCGTCAACTTTTTCAACATCAAATTGACGTCTCAGTGTTATAGATGGACACACTTGTCCTTTATAACACAGGTTAGATAGTAAATTAATTTCACTGTTACATGTAAGAAATCAAGGAATTTCCTTATCAGTGGATTCCTTTGAAAAAAAATGTCAACTTATCAACATTTAACAGATGGTTATCACAAAAATACCATATATTAATTTGAAGAAGTATTATTTAAAATATAATTAATAACAATGTTTTCGAAATGACAGATTATATTTTTGATTTCTTACTGCAACTTTTGAGGGATTTTGGAAAAGGTATCCGCATGTATTCAGCTATAAATAGGTATTTTTTATATATACACGAATCTATTAAAATCGAGAGTAGAAAAATTACATTATATTAAGTCATATTTTCTTTCACTCAATTTATTTAATATGATGCATAGAAAACTTTTATGATGCTGCTTGACGTATAAATTGAATGAGTTAGTACTGTCAAGTAAATGTCTAGAAGTTCATTTAAGAGGGTCTGAAATTAATTGTGAAAAGAGACTCGTTTCTTGCTAACGGAATACATATTATAAATGAAATTTTAATTCGGATCTTTCAGTCATGTCACTGTGAATATGGGTCAATGTACTGCAGTATCAGTTGAAGTTGCTTCTTATTATTGAGACAGGTGGTGGTATATTAGAATTCTCAAGGATGATGAAGTATGTATTCTACAAAATGACATTATCTGTACTTAGAAATCAAAACTAATTGCATGTGCCAATCCCAAAACTTTCTTCTATCTCATACGTACATTTTTATATTTAAAAAAAAATAATTACACATGCTAATGCTTTAATAATTTTAATTCAATACTATACCAACTTTGATTTTCATTTTAAATTTCTTCTTCAATCAATTAATTGGAGTAAAAACGAGTTTCCATCTCTGCACGAGCAGATGGACAATATAACTATAGAAAGATAATTTTTTTTTCAAATTCAGGGAGGACTTACTTGCCGTACCCAAAAATAATCATACACAAAAATTTTAGTTTAGTTCTATGCATAATTTCATACACTTTTCGATGATAAAATAATGAAAATTGCAAGATGATAATTTGCATAAGATAAATTCAAGCCTTTCTGAAGGGAGATTTAATAGCGAATATTTTAACATCTGACAAATATTTTCTGAGTATTTGACCCTTATTAACAAAGATTAAGTTTCATTTATAAATAGTTTATGTGTGAAACACAACGATAAAGAATCTTTATTATTTTTATAAAAAATTTTAAATAAGGAGAGATTTTTTTTAAAGATGTAACTTAAAGTATGATTTTTAAAAATATATTTTTTTACATCTTAAAAAATAGCTAAACTCTTTATACAAATTTCCGTGCAAATGGATTTAACTTTCATAATCGTCTGCACCTGATAGAGATGGTTAAAAAAATCATACTTGAAATTTATTTAGAAAAAAAAAATGTAAAAAGTGAGTAAATTGCGATGCAGTTTTCAAACAAATTAAAAAAAGCTTTTGAAACAAATTACATTAGTCAGTACTTTTTTTTTCTATTTGATGGTCTAAAAAATTAAAAATGTGCGATATTTAGAAGTTTAAAAAATGGCAGCAAAACGAAATTTAATCATCGGCTGTTGCCAGGATCAAGATGACGTCAGCGTTACTGAAGGACACGTTTGTCTTTTATAATATAGATTATATAGTAAAAGAATTACAGAATTATATAATGTAAATTTGAAGAAAATTCTTTGTAACTGGATTCTGCTGAAAATAAAAACAAAAATGTCAATTTATCAATATTTATCAGAAGTATATTACCGAAGTACTATACATTGGTTTGAAAAACTATATTTTAATAGAAAATTAATAACAAGGTCTTTGAAATGACAAATTATATTTCTATTTGCATCTTTATAATGACAATAGAAGATATATTTAGAAAAGTATCCGCTTATTTTCAAGAATGTTTAGATAGTTTTTTACAGCCGAAACTCTTAAAATCATCTTGCAACGATTCGAGAGAAATATTACATAACATAAAATCTTTCACAAAGTTTCCTTTCATTCATTTTATTTAACATGATGCATAGAAAACTTTTATGATGCTCATATAACTTTAATAAGTTAGTACTGTCAAGTAATTGTCTAGAACTTCATTTGGCAGGGAATGAAATTAATGGTGAAGAGAGACTCGTTCCTTTCGAATGGAATACATATCAGAAATAAAATTTTAATTCGGATCTTTCAGTCATGATACTGTGAATATGGGCTAAATGTATTGCAAGTTCAGTTAAAGTGCTTTCTTATTATTTTGACAGGTAGCAGCGTATTAAAAAACTCAAAAATGATGAAGTTTGTATTATACAAAGTGACGTTTCATGTACTTAGAAATCAACACGATCATGCGACTAAGATATATTCAAAGTTTTCCGAAGGAAGAATTTAAAAGTGAATATTTTAATATGTGATAGAAACATTTTCACAGTATTTGAGCTTGATTAATATAGACTCAGTCTCAGTGGCGCCAATTTTTTAAAAACATCGGTTTCGCTCAAAAATATTGGGTGCGCTTTAAGATATTTTGGCAAAATGGTAGAACCAGTTTGTTTTTCTTTGAAGGGTGGACAGCTAGAGAAAAATGAGATTTTTAAGTCAAGATATCATGTTTTAAGATAGTTGCTATTTTTTAAAATTGTATTCTCATAAATTTTTTCCCTATAAAGATACTAATATTTATTATATTATAATCATATCATGAACATGAGTACAAATTGAAACAGTAGAAAGTTAAACATTTATATTTAAGTCATTTTAGGTTTATGGATGTCAGTTGGAGAAGTTAAACACGCGGTCATTGGCAAATTAAATTTTGTTCTAGAGAGAAAGAGGAACAATAAAATAACAATGGAAAAAAAACAGCGAAATAGAAAATTTGGCACGCTGGCATTCAAAATTAATGGGTGCGCTTATGCCCCATGGGCCCATATAAATTGGTGCCACTGCTCAGTCTAATATATTAACAGTTTATGTGTATGAAATGTAACGATAACGATCAAAAATATTTATTACTTTTTTAAAAGTTTTTAAATAAGGAGACATTTTTAAGATGTAAGATAAACCGTGATAAAAATTTTTTTTGTACATTTTAACAATTGTTGAATTATTTCTATAAATTTCCGTGAGAATTTATATAACTTTCATATTCGCCTGCGCCCGGTAGAGGTAGTTTAAAAAAATTTGCTTTAAAATTATTTTTAAAAATGTAAAAAATGAGTGAATTGCGACACATTCCTCAAACAAATTTAAATACAAAATTGAAACTAATTACAGTTGTAAGTTTAATTTTTTCTCTACTTAAAGACCTAATAATTGGAAATGTGAGATATGTCGACAATAAAAAAATTACAGTGGAAGCGAAATTTAATCGTCTGCTGTTGCAGTATCAGAATGACGTCAGCGCTAATGACAGGCACGTTTGTCCTTTATAATACAGGCTAGATAGTAAATGAATTTAAGAATTATATACTTTAAAAAGTTAAAGATGTTCATTGTACACTGTTAAAAATCTGCAACTTTTGTTGTATAGCTACGCACTGCTTTTACAGAATATCTCTATTTTGGTCAAGGAGAAAGCTCCGTAATATCGTGAAGTTATCGACTTTTTTAAAAAGCGGTGGAGTGTCATCAAAAGTTTATGTCATGTATCATAAGTTTCAGTTTTTTAAAGTGTAAGTGGATTCCGTAGAAAATAAAAATAAAAATATCAATTTATCAACATTTATCAAAAGTATATCACAGAACAGGGCTCCCAAATGGTCTGCGAACTGAACACCAATATTTTTTAACAGAAAATTTCATAGTAGGCTTCTACAGAATTTGTGCTAAATCTAACCTCCGAAACCGTTTTCTGCACACTTTGCAAGAAAAATATAAAAAGAAAATCTTTCTAAGAAAATATTGATGTTCAGTTGGCGGACCATTTGGGAGCCCTGCACAGAAGTACCATACATTGGTTTGAAAAATTATAATTTATGCGGCAGTTAATAACAATACTTTCGAAATGACAGATTGCATTTCTTGCAGCTGCTTCTTTAAAATGATAATAGAAGATTTTTTTAAAAGTATCCGCTTGTTTTCAATATACAGGGTGTTTCTAAATTCATGGTACAAACTTTAAGGGGTGATAGTACACATCAAGACAAACAATATTAAATAGGACATTAAGAGTCCCAAACGTTCTCCGAAGGAGATAGGCGCCATTAAAGTTTAGGGTCCAAAAATTCGAATGATTATAAAAAACGGAAAAATTAGTCGATTCGTTTGCGGTTTTCACTAGAACTATTCTTTATATCAGTATTGTCTTGGAAATAAATTATAAAGATAAATTTCAAAAAATGTCGATAGCGGGCGCTTTAGACTTTGGAGTAACGAACAACTATTTTTTACCATTATTTGTTGCATCTCATTAATTTTTTTAGAAGCTTAGATATAAACTTAAATTTTGAGCTCAAAATCTAAATCGTTGGGAGTGGTTAAATATTGCAAACTGAACCGTGGGGGAAGTTCAAATTTCAAATGATTATAAAAAACGTAAAAATTGGTCAATTGATTTGCGATTTTCACTAAAATTATTCTTTATGTCTGTATTATCTTGAAAATAAATTATAAAGATAAAATTAAAAAAAAAGCCGATAGAGGGCGCTTTAGATTTTGGAGTAACGTACAACTATTTTTTACCGTTATTTTTTGCATCTCATAAATTTTTTTTAGAAGCTTAGACATAAACTTAAATTTTGAGCTGAAAATCTAAATCGTTGCGAGTGGTTTAGTAGCGCAAACTGAGCTGTGTTCAATGGGGGTTGATAGGTTCAAATTTCAAATGATTATAAAAAACGGAAAAATTGGTCGATTCGTTTGCGGTTTTCGCTAAAACTATTCTTTATGTCAATATTTCCTTCAAAATAAATTTTAAAGATAAATTTTTAAAAATTCCGTTAGAGGGCGCCTTAAACTTTAGTGTAACCAACAACTATTTTTAATCCTTATTTTTTGCATCTAATTAAATGCTTGTTAAAGCTTAGACTTAAATTTTGAGCTCAAATTCAAAATCGATGGGAGGGTTAAGAAGCGCAAACTAACTGTATTAAGTAGTTGAAATGTTACCCTCCCCACCCCTCGAACACAGTTCAATTTTCTGCTACCTAATTACTCACAACGATGCAGATTTTGAGCTCAAAATATAAGTTTGAACTTTTACAAGCATTTAATTAGATACAAAAAATAAAGGTTAAAAATAATTGTTTGTTACTCTAAAGTTTAATGCGCCCTCTAACGGATATTTTTGAAACATATCTTTAAAATTTATTTTCAGGAAAATATTGACATAAAGAATAGTTTTAGCGACAACCGCAAACGAATCGCAAATTTTTTCCGTTTTTTTATAATCATTTGAAATTTGAACCTTCCCATCCCCATTGAACACAGTTCAGTTTGCGCTACTTAACCACTCCCAACGATTAAGATTTTCATTTCAAAATTTAAGTTTATGTCGAAGCTTCTAAAAAAATTTATGAGATGTAAAAAATAACAATAAAAAATATTTGTACGTTACTCCAAAGTCTAAAGCGCCCTCTATCGGCATTTTTTTGAATTTTATGTTTATAATTTATTTTCAAGATAATACTGACATAAAAAGTAATTTTAGTGAAAACTGCAAACGAATCGACCAATTTTTCCGTTTTTTATAATAATTTGAAATTTGAACCTCCCTCCACAGTTTAGTTTCCGCTACTTAACCACTAACAACGATTTAGATTTTGAGCTCAAAATTTAAGTTTTTATGTAAGCTTCTACAAAAATTAATGAGATGCAAAAAATAACGGTAAAAAATAGTTGTTCGTCACTCCAAAGTTTAAAACGCCTTCTATCGGCATTTTTTGAAATTTATCTTTATAATTTATTTTCAAGACAATACTGACATAAAGAATAGTTTTACTGAAAACCGCAAACGAATCAACCAATTTTTCCTTTTTTTTTATAATCATTTGAATTTTTGGACCCTAAACTTTAATGGCGCCTATCTCCTTTGGAAGACGTTTGGTACCCTTAATTTTCTATTTAATATTCTTTGTCTTGATGTGTACTATGACCCCTTAAAGTTTTTACCATGAATTTAGAAACACCTTGTATATAGATATTTTTTTTACATCCACGAAGTTATTGAAATTGTTTTGCAACAAGAGAAATATTACATAATATAAAGTCTTTCACTAAGTTTTCTTTAACTAATTTTACTTAACATGATACATAGAGAACTTTTATGATGCTCTTTGACATTTAAATTTAAGAAGTTACTGTTGTCAGGTAGCTGTCTAGAACTTTATTTGACAGAGAATGAAATTAACAACGAAGAGATATTCGTTTCTCGCGAATAGAATTACATATTAGAAATGAAATTTTAATTTGGATCTTTCAGTCATGTCACTGTGAATATGGGCTAAATGTATTGCAGCTTAAGTTAAAGTTGCTCCTTATTATTTAGACAGGAAGATGCATATTAGAATACCTAAGAATGATGAAGTATGTATTCTACAAAATGACGTTATCTGTACTTAGAAATCAACCAGAACATGATTCGAATAAGAAATATTCAAAGCTTTCCGAAGGGATAGTTTAAAAGTGAATATATTAACATAGGAGAGAAATATTTTCTGAGTATTTAAGCTTGATTAAACCTTTAACAAATAGTGTTCAGAAAAAAAGACTTCTAATTTTAACAGTACTGGCAGCAAGAATATTTAATAATAAATTTCTCTTATACAAAATACGAGAAAATAAATAAGTTAATATTCTCTAATAAATTCGTTTGTAAATTTTGTTGCAAGTTCACCATTTTATCGTTTTACAAGCGTAATTACTCCGCGCCGGGATAAGGTTAATATAGAGTCAGTCTAATTTATTAATAAATTATATATGAATTACAACGATGAAAAATTTTTATTACTTTTATAAAAGTTTTTAAAGAAGGAGACGTTCTTTTAAGATGTAATTTAAAACTTTTTTTTTTACATTTTAAAGAATTGCTGAACTATTTATATAGATTTCCATGCAAATTGATTCAACTTCCATAATTGTCTGTGCACGATAGAGATAGTTAAACGAATTATGCTTGAAAATTATTTTTAAAAATGTAAAAAATGATTAAATTGTGATACTGTTTTCAAATAAATTGTCATAGAATTTTGAAACTATTAACGTTTGTAAGTACATTATTTTCTCTACTCGATGGTATAAAAAATGAAAATGTGTGATGTTTAAAAAGTTAAAAAAATTGTAGAAGAAACGAAATTTAATCGTCTGCTGCTACCAACATCAAATTAATATCAGCGTTACTGACGGACATGTTTATCCTTTATAATATAGATTAGATAGTAAATGAACTTCAGAATATGTAATGTTAAAAGTTAAAGAAGTTCTGTGTAAGTGGATTCCGTAGAAAGTAAAAACGAAAATTTCAATTTATGAACATTTATCAGAAGTATATCACAGAAGTACCATACATTAGTTTGAAAAAGTATAATTTAAGAGATAATTGACAATAATGTTTACTAAATGACAGATTGTATTTCCAGCTGTATCTTTAATATAATAATAGGAGATTTTTTAAAAAAACATTTTAAAAGGTATTTTTTAAAGGCATTTTTTAAAAAGGCCTGTTTTCAGCTATACATAGATTTTTTTATTTTATTTATTTTATTTTTTTTTTTTACATCGACGAAGTTTTAAAATCGTCTTCCAACAAGATAAATATTACTTAATATAAAGTCTTTACAAAATTTTCTTTCACTTATTTTACTTAACACGAGGCATAGAAAACTTTTATGATTCTTCTTGACATATAAATTTAATAAGTTACTACTGTCAAGTAAGTGCCTAGAACTTCACTTGACAGCGAATGAAATTAATGGTAAAGAGAGATTCGTTCCTCGCGAAAGGAACACATATTATAAATTAAATTTGAATTCGAATCTTTCAGTCATGTCACTATGAATATGGGCTAAATGTGTTGTAGTGTCAGTTGAAGTTGCTTTTTGTTATTGAGACAGGTAGAGGCATATTAGAATGCTCAAGAATTATGAAATGTGCTTCTCTACAAAATGACAACAAAATTTTTTTATGTTCGGGTCGCATTTATGTCTATGGAAATTATTTTGCCTTGCTCGGATCCAGTTATGGTTCTGTGGAATATTTTTGTCGGGAACAGATTTGGTTTAATTCAGATTTCGGCTTTTTCTTCAAATGGAATTTTTGGGTTCGGGTTTTTTTGCGTGTTCATGGAAATTATGCTGCCTTGTTCGAATAAGAACATGCTTCACTGGAATATTTTTTTTCAAGTACAGATTTGGTTCAGTTCAGATTTCGTGATTTTTTCAAAGAAATTTTTTAGGTTCAGATTCGGTTCATGTGAATGGAAATTTTTTGTCTTATTCAGATCCGGTTACGATTCTTTGGAATATTTTGTATCAGATTCCGATTTGGTTCGATTCAAATTTCAGGTATTTTTTCAAATAGAATTTTTAGGTTCGGATCTCGTTCATGTTCACGGAAATTATTTTGTCATACTCGAACCCAGTTATGATTCTTTCGAATATTTTGGTCGAATTTAGATGTCGTTTGGGTCAAATTTCAGGTTTTTTTCAAATCGAATTTTTTAGGTTCTAGTCGGGTTTATCTCCATAGAAATTATTTCGTCTCGCTTGGATTGGGCTGTAGTTCTTTGGAATATTTTTTTCGGGTCCAGATTTGGTTCGATTGAGATTTCGGGTTTTTCTTCAAATATAACTGTTGGGTTCGGGTCTTCTTGCATGTTCACGGAAACTATTCTATCTTGTTCGAATAAGGACGTGCTTCACTGGAATATTTTTGCTAATTTCAGATTTCGTTCAGTTCGCGATTTTTTCAAAGAAATTTTCTGGGTTCGGATTGTGTTCGTGTCCATGGAAATATTTTGTCTTGTTTGGATCCGGTTGCGTTTCTTTGAAATAGTTTTGTCAGATTCAGATTTGGTTCGATTCAAATTTCAGGTATTTTTTCGAATGGAAGTTTTAGTTTCGTATCGGGTTCATGTCCACGGAAATTATTTTGTCTTATTCGAATTCGGTTATGGGTCTTTTGAATACTTCGGTCAGATTTAGATGTGGTTTGGGTCAAAGTTCGGATTTTTCAAACGGAGTTTTTTAGATTTGAGTCGGGTTTATGACGACGGAAAATATTTTGTCTTGCTGGGATCGGGTTATAGTTCTCTGGAATATTTTTATCGGTTTCAGATTTCTTTCGAGTCATATTTCGGGTTTTTTTAAAGAAAATATTTAGGTTCGGGTCCGGTTTCATGCCCACGAGATTATTTTTCCTTGTTTATCGGGTTATGCTTCACTTGAACATTTTTGCGGGATTCAGATTTGGTTCGGGTCAGTTATCAAATCCATAGTTTTTTACAAACAGAATTTTTAGGTTAGGTCGGGTTTATACTCACGGAAGTTTTGTGTATCACGGATCGGAGTGTGATTTGTTTTTTTTTCTGTTTGGGATCGGGTTATGTTTAAATTAGTCTAAACATTAAGGTTATAATCAGTTTTGCTACTATTATTTTTATGGCTATTTCTGATAGATAATTTACTTTGATATTTGATAATTTATTATGGTGAATGACTCGTTTGCGGATACAAACCATTGTACGCCAAACAGCTATTTTGTTTTTGTTTTTAAAACAAATTAAAGCCATATTACAATTTTAAATTGAATAGAACACATTTAAATTTAATCAATGATTAAAAAAATAAACTCATAGAAAAGTGTTGTGTAATTTTTTTACTGAACACAGCTAATGACTCATACATTCTAATGTTCGAAATGCTAAAAATATGCATACAACCATACAGTAAAATGAAATTAATAGAGTGGCCGTATAATGTCTTGGGGTGACGCAAAAAATGTAACTCTAAAATCCGCTACATTAAGTCCAAATAAGCACAAACAAAACCATGTGCTTTGAAACTCCGATCAATTCAAACCGGTTTAAACCAGTATTTCTTTTTTTTTGTTTTTACCTTTTAAACTGTTATTGAATAGATGACTAAAATTTCGTTTAAAATAACGTTTTGTGCCATTATTGCCTGTAATACACGATCAGAATGCATGAAAGATACAAATAGATCAATCATAGGCAAGAATTATTTGATTATTTTTATCATGTGACTTTGAAATATCAATATAGAAGCATCATTTAAGATTTTGCTTGAAAAATCAACACTCTCTCGTTAATATCTTAAAATCGTCTGCACTCTGAAATCTAGATTTTATATTAATATTATTATTTAAGTGTTCATGCATGATTTTAAAAGAATCTTTTCATCACTATATTTTATATAATCGCATGAAATTATTATTTCATTGTTAAATCATAAAAATTTTTCATCTACGTTATAAAGTATTAAAAATTTCTGAAAAAAAAAAGAAAACTTTTAGAAATACAATTTTTTACTTCAAATCATATGTTTCCAATATTTTATTAAATTTTATTTTGACATTTAATTATTTTTAATTTTCCAATTTTAGTTACTTTAAAAGCAAACATTTATTTTAATAAATAATATAATAGAAAAAACATTAAAAAAATTACTATTTCTTCGTAAAATATGCTTCAGCTGTAATTTATTTCTTCCAATCCGTCTTATTAATAGAAAATTCCTTCCTCGTGCTTTTGTTTGAGACGTTAAAATTTCAGTGATAAATGGTTTCATATTGCAAACCTTTTTTTTTTCGGTTTACTTCGCCACCACCTATCTTTTTCCTCCATGGCATACAGCAGTTGTGATAAAAAAAAAAAAATCCTCATTTAAACTGACAGTTTGCCAGTCTATGAATTTTAAAGGTCAGTCCCAGCTTTTTAAATTATTTCTGCGAAAATTTTATGCAACCAACCAACCATAAGAGAATGAAAGGGAAAAGCGAAAAAAAAGCAATTTTTTATGAGAGTGAGATTTCGAATTTAATTAATTACTCAGTTAATAAATAGAATTTTGAAATTCTGAGCATCAGGTGCATCAGGAGGGATATGGGGCTACTCTCAGAAAAATTTTGAGCTTCGTACGTACCGTAGTTTTCGCTAACTATCGCAGACACACACACACACACAGAGCGATTTGTTATTTTATTAATATAGATTTTAACTGTCAATCATCAATCTAAGTCATAGACTTAAAGTTCAGTGTCAGTCACCGGTGACAGATGTGGCGTTTAATGCGTGAAAAATTTGTATTTATGTATGAAATGATAACGATGACAATATTAAAGCACTGTTATAAAAGTTTTTAAAAAGAAGAAACTTTTGTTAAAACATAAATTAAAACATGAATTGTTTATAAATCATCATTTTTTTCTTTTTTTTTTTACAACTAAAACAAACGGAATAATAGACACTTAGATTTGAAGTGTAGTATCTTTATTGTGAAAAGCTGAAATACGGCTAATGACGACCAATTTACAAAAGGGTAAAATTAATCAATGAAATGCAAGATATGTCAGAGGTACACTTTGAAAAAGCTACATGTCTAGAGTGATATTTAGATACAGACTAAATATTTCACTAGATAGATATAAAATCTATCGTTTACCAGCTGGCCGCTTCTAGTGTACTTCTGCTACTATGAGACAGAACTAGTCAGGCAGCTAATTTGATTAGTTTTCTCTTCAAAATAGTCATAATGATGTGCAACATTTAACTTTCGAAAAATGAATCAATTTCCGATACATTGATAACATTTACCAGTCTGTGATGTGCAAATTGTGATCGTATATGTCAAGGAATTGCTTTCTATTAAATAAACTTCTACTTCCTTGTGCTGTGATGGTAATTTTACAATGTTTCTAGTTACCCCTTAAAGAATTGCCGATACCTAGCGAACTCCCTACTTTTTATTTCTGAAAATCATGAGAAAAAGAATCAAAATAAAAGTAAACAAGAAGAAAATAAATAAAAAAATGTAGATTTTGCTTTAAACTTAATGTAGACTCTATAAGTAACAGTTTTTTAATGTAAATGTTACGCTTGTTTACCATTGTATATTTCTTTAAAGTTTCACATAGTTTTTAATGTTAGCACATATTTCCAGTCTTAGACTGTCTTTTTCTTAAGCTTTATCCAGAAATTAAATTTAAATATGAAATTATGTAATTTTATTTAAAAAAATGTTGAATACACAATTCCAAATGTAATGGTGCTGATTTTTTTAAACTAATTTGATCAGGGCAGAAAGTTTCTTCTCTCGACATTCTTCGCCCCTCCATTCTTTTCCCCTTCCCCTTTATCTTAATTTTAAATATTCCCCATCCTAAAACAATAAAAATAGAGCAAGGAAAAATAGAGAAAGATTGAAAATAATATTCTAGAAAATGTAAGTCAAAGGTATTTTAAAAGGTATGAAGATTTGAATGTACTAAGGTTTTACTGATTCTCGTTATGAAAATTAACAGAGCATAAATTTGTTAAATAGGAGTATTCACACATAAACTAAATATTTTATGCTATCTTCATCTTCCATTTTCCTTTCAACATTAATATTTCATCCACCCCTCCCCATTTAGAAAAGTTCAAGTTTTCCGATTTTCTAACTTATCCGAGCATAAATTTAAATTTTGTTCCGCAAAGATTTCACGAAATATGCTTTTCATTTCAGAGGAGTTCAACTTTATTGTATAAATAAATAAATAGTATGGAATAATGTATTTCATTTATTGGTTAGAATTCAGAATAATAATTTTTTTTTGAAAATTTTATAACTTTAATAAATTTTATGTCTATTACGATATTGATGAACAATTGTCAGAATTTATGTGTTAAATATTTTTAACTTTATTCCCTAGACTCATCCTTCCTGCTTCAATCATAGGGCTAATGGCTAGATTTTAGAAAAAAAAACTGCCGTAAAAATATTGCAGCGGAGATTTTAAGCAAAAACACAAAACACAACGGATATTATATTTTTTTTAGATAAACTAGTTATGTGTTTAAATAAATTGTTATGTTCGTAAAACTATGTTTTTATTAAAATTTGCAATGCAGCAGGCGATACATGCATTATCATTTCGTCGAACAGGGATCATTAAAAACAGAAAAATATGCAAAAGCTAACAAGAACAAAGTAAAGGAAATTAACACGAGAAACACATAAAGTCAATATGTTAAACATTATGTAAAAATATGTAATTTAAAGAATTTTAACTTCAAAAAGTAAAAACTTTCGTAAAATTTTCATCAATTTACGGTGAAATCCTGTGAATTAAAAAAAAATTACAGTATACTTCTTGTTTCATACAGTCAACCCTCGCACCGCCATTGGTAGGAAAGCTCTTTTGCCTTTCCGTAAAAATATTTTATTTTTATGGCTGTCAGAATTTTTACAAAAGCTCTAGCGTGTACTGTGGAACAGATATTTGTTTATACATACTTATACAGCTAGTCCTAAAATAACTGAACATTTAAAAAATTAGATACTAAGTTTAGAATCTTTACAAAGATGTAACGTGTACTGTAGAACAAACATTTATTTATGTATATATCTATTCATTATTTAACTGAACATTTAAAAAATTAGATAGTAAGTTCAGAATTTTTACAAAAGCTGTAACGTGTACTGTGGAGCAGACATTTATTTATATACAGGGTGTTTCGCTACCAGACCAACAAACTTTGAGGGGTGATAGTAGACATAAAGACAAACATTATTTAATTGGAAACCATGGGGTGCAAACGTCTTCTGAAGGAGCTAGGGGCCATTATAGTTTAAGGCCCAAAAATTCAAACGCTGATAAAAATTAGAAAAAAGGGTCGATTTGTTTGCGGTTTTCTCTAAAATTATTCTTTATATCACGATTTTTTATTTTTTTAATTTTAAAGGTTAAGTTCAAAAATTGTCGATAGAGGGCGCTTTAGACATTAGAGTAACGAACAAATACTTTTTGCCGTTATTTTGTGCATGGGGTTGAAATTATTCTAAAGTTTAGACTTTAACTTAAATTTTAAGACCAAAATCGGAAACATGGAGATCGGTTAACTAGCGAAAATTTAACTGTGAACCGAGGGAGAGATTTTAAACGTTCATAAACATTGGACAAACTAATCGATTTTGTTGCAGTTTGCGTGTAGGTCATTCCCTTGGTAATTATTTTATTCAAAAGGATGTACAGGTTTAATGTCCTCATTTTTTGATAGAGGGCGCTTCCGACACATGTCCGACATTTCAATGATATTACTCCTGGGTGTTTTACCACCAGACCACCATACTTCCAGGAAGTGTAAGGGATGCAAAGACGACTCGGAATCACACAGGAATGTGACGTTGAAAATTGTTTTTTTGCATGTTGTGTTTAAAAAAATGCAGAGAAAAAAACAACAGAAGCAAGCAGAGAAACAGCACCATGTTAAAGTGACAGAATAAAGTTTATTTAAAGGTTTTACTGCAAAAAGTGTTCGAAATTACGACCAGAAAATGTCCGACAAACTACTTGATAGCGATAGTAGATGGCGCTGCGGTTTTCTTGCGGTAGGTGGCGCTGAACGGTAATGCGCGTGAAAGTTTCTCTCTTGTTGCGCAGCTCTATGTGGTTCTAGCACGATGGGGCTCTTCCACATTTTACCAATGATGTTCACCGATACCTCAACGTAACATATGGACAGCGGTTGATAGGTCGTGGTTTCCCGGTTTATTGGCCTACTAGATTACCGGATCGATCAAGTATGAGCTTCTTCTACTGGGGTCCCGTGAAAAGTTGGGTGTATGAGAATCCCGTACCATCAATTAAAGACTTAGCAGCTCGTATTTCTGTAGCTTCCGGAAATCTATCAAGGATTCCAGGAATCTTTCAAAGCGTGAGGAATGACATGCGAAGCCGCTGTCAAGCATGTTGAGTTACTTCTGGTAGTAATTTCGAACATCTTTTCTAGTAAAACCTTTAAATAAACTGCTTTATATCATATTAACGAGTTGCTGTTTCTCTGCTTGTTTCTGTTGTTTTTTCTCTGCTTCCTTTAACCATAACTCGCAAAAAATACATTTTCAACGTTACATTCCTGTGTGATTCCGTGTCGCTTTCGCATCCCTAACACTTCCTGGAAGTATGGTAGTCTGGTAGTAAAACACCCAGGAGTAAGGCCATTGAAATGTCGGAGATGTGTCGGAAGCGCCCTCTATGAAAAAATAAGGACACCACAGCTGTATGTCATTTTGAATAAAATAATTACCAAGGGAATGACCTACACGCAAACCGCAACAAAATCGATTAGTTTGTCCAATGCTTATGAGCGTTTAAACTCTCTCCCTCGGTTCACAGTTAAATTTTCGCAAGTTAACCGATCCCCATGTTTCCGATTTTGGGCTTAAAATTTAAGTTAAAGTCGAAACTTTAGAATAATTTCAACCCCATGCACAAAAAACGGCAAAAAGTATTTTTTCGTTACTCTAAAGTCTAAAGCGTCCTCTGTCGGCAATTTTCGAACTTAACCTTTAAAATTAAAAAAATTAAAAATCGTGATATAAAGAATGATTTTAGAGAAAACCGCAAACAAATCGACCCTTTTTTCTAATTTTTATCAGCGTTTGAATTTTTGGACTTGAAACTTTAATGGCCCCTAGCTCCTTCAGAAGACGTTTGCGCCCTATGGTTTCCCATTTAATAATGTTTGTCTTTATGTCTACTATCACCCCTCAAAGTTTGTTGGTCTGGTAGCGAAACACCCTGTATACATATATATTTATTATTTAACTGAACATTTAAAAAATTAGATAGTAAGTTCAGAATCTTTACAAAAGCTGTAACGTATATTGTGGTACAAACATTTATGTACATATACAGCTAGCTCTAAAGTAACTGAACATTTAAAAAATTAGATAGTAAGAAAGCGGTGAAAGTTTTTAAAGTTAATATTATATACAGAAGCTTTTAATGCGTAATTTTTATTTTTTTGGAAAACATTATATTTGAATCCATATTTGTTAATTATCTGCTAAAAAAATAGTGAAAAAAATATTTATGTTTCTGTTGGACACAATTCAATAATATTATTCCTGAATTATATAGCAAAAATAGTTCAAATTAGGATCATTTAAAAATATATACTTATTTTAAAGTGTTTGCATTGCACAATAATGACTATTAATGAAATAGTAATTTTTATAATGCTTTTAATAGTTTTCAGAACTAATAATTACTATCTCACAAAGATAGAGAAAAATCGACAGTCGATCACATTGTATGCAGTATCAATGAAATATATTATAACCCGAGGCTAACGAAAAAGACAGGCTACGGCGGCGCATTTCACGTATCTTCTTTTGCAAACAGCTGGAGTCACGTGATACTCGAATGCACCAATGGAGGAGTACGAAAAGAGTATTATGTCACTGTAAAAAATGCACTTGGGATGAATCGCGGTAGCCTGTCTTTTTCGTTAGCCTTGTTATAACCTCTCCGCGTTAACAAAAACAGGTTTTAACCACAGCCAACTTAATTAGAAGCCACAAAGGCTTTTGCTTGTTAAGACGGGGCTTAGAACTTAGGAGTTCATGTGATCTTCGCCCACCCAATCATGCAAAAAAGTGGTTCTAGAAAATTGCTTTACAAACAAGAGCTGTCTCTGCGGATTGGATCGGCGTTAAATCACCTGATATGATGTCATAAACTACATCCTAACAACCAAGAGCTTTCGAACTTTTTAATAAAGTTGTCCGTGCTTTAACACCTTAAAAGTTTGTTATCCAAGATTCTTACTATAATATAGTTCGGTACTTTAAAGTATATTACCCAGATTCATCTTAAATGCATTCGCTAAATTAAGATGAATCTGAGAATAGGCTGTGATAATTTTTTAAGAAACTAGATGCTTTTCAAGAAATTTGTTTTTGAAGTAGAATTATAAATTTAAGACATTTCTTACAGAAATAGTTAGGGATGGTGCCCGAGAGTATCCATTTAAGAGACGGTCTTCACATGACAAGCAAGAGGGCATTTCCACCGTGAAGCAAGAGGGAGGCAATTCCATTCCTCATTCTATAATTCACACATTGGCACCACACAATTGGCGGCAAAGAGCATATGACAAATGAATGATATCATATCCGTGAAATTTTTTGTTACGCCTTAAACAATTAAGATGATTTTGAATTTAATGGCAGGGCAACCAGAAATAGGCAGTCCTAAAAAATACGCCAAAAAGAATTCGCGCCAAATCGTACGTTAGAGCTCTGTTTTGAGAAAATTTGTGAAAGGAAAGTATGCCGCATGCACATATTATGTAACGAGTAAGTTAGACTCCAAATTACGCAGAGAGGAAAATAATATTTCCCTAACCGCAAGCACAGTCGATCTTTATTCTTTTTTTATTTGTTTCTAGTAAGGGTGAAATACGCATCTTCACGAATTTTCTTTATCTGACAGCCATTTTCAGTAATAAAGCAGATGCTAATTGTGTTTTTATTTCTTTTCTTTTGAAGAAAAGTTATTGTGGGAACGAAATTAGAGTTAAGATAAAATGAATAAGTATTAAAGATTAATTTTAACTGTAATTTAGAAAAATGTATAATTTAAGAAAACTATATGTGATTCTACATCACACGTACGGGTCCTGGAATTTTATGAGCAGGAATTTCTTCGGTTCCAGTATTTCTTTTATAGAAAATCTCTGATTAAATAAGATGAAATTTCGCACTTTTGATCTATATTTTTTTTCTATAAGGAGACTTGCCAAGTCTCCCGCTTATTGTCCAACACTATTATCTTAGAGAAAAAGTTGCTACTTTAAATCATCCAAATGCTTCAAGTAAATAAAAGAATATTTTCTATATTAAATTACCAGTATCCAAAAAAGCGCCGGTGAGTTGGCAATTCTGCATGAAGAAATGTGGGTATTTCATTTGGAAAATAACGGTACCTGTACGAACCATGTTATCACGCGTAAGTAACTTCTAGTAGTTGGCGAAAATACCAATAGAAAACACCAAATGACAAAAAATATCACACAATACTTGAATTAAAATATGCATTTACGGGTTAATGTCTGAAGCCAGGAATCTCCCCCCATGAATGTCAGAAGCCAGGAATGTGTACCCATTTTTCTATAACAAACATAACAGACTGATGGCGCTGCACTGTCTCAAACTCTAATGCTGCTTAAAAAATTGAAATATCAAACGCAAAGCATAAATTTCAACTGCTAAGAAAGAATGAAAGTAAAAATATGCACGATCTTCGATACATTGTCATACATTAGTTTAAGCGTTCCAACAGTTTGAGATTTACCAGTATCATTTACTAGTGATATTCCGAAAACCGAATATCACCGATAAATGATACTGGTAAATATCATTGAAATATCAACCTAAGTAAGGAAGAAAATGTATAGTAAAGAAATTCTCGACTTCAAATATTAGTTTCCTGCAAGAATAACTTCAATAGTACATTACAGATGAATAAATTCATTTGAAATCATGAAGTGAAAATTGTACGCCAAATCAGGTGCTTTATTTTTATCAAATAACGTACCTTTGATTCAAGATGTTTGAATTTCCTTAAGAAGAAATCACATTCAGCAGTACCGAATATAATAAAAAAAAGCATTACCGTTAAGGATATGTTACTTATCTACATGATTTGTTTGCATTTACTTATTTTTGTCTTAGATATGAACTGGACTCTCGATTTGCACTATGAAATCACGAAGATTTTTCACATTCAATTTTATTCGATTAGGAGGATTTTTATTTTCCCATTTTTTGATTTACTCTGGTGGAAGTTTAAATTTTCTTTGAACAATGAGATTACGGACTTCATTCACCTCCTCTTCATTTCAATGGAGTAATAATATCCTTAATTGTTTCATAGAACATTGAATGTAGTTACATTAAAAATTTAAAAGAAATTGCAGTAACGGCTATAAAAAAATAATAAAAATAGTCATGCTGTATTGGTATATTTTATTTACACGTCAGAAAATGATAAATAAGTTCAGATAGATAAAATAACATTTAAAACATCAAGAATTAATTGCAATCATTAATTAATAATGCAATTTGTAAAAAATCTCCATAAAATGAAAAAAAGTGGGGCGCGTTTCGAGATAAAACATTAACAGCTCATCATCAGCTGAAGCTTACACGTGTCCGCCAACGGGACAAAGTCAGGGATAAACTAATAAAAATAATTATCTCCCACTTTGCCCTCTTAACGGACACGTGTGAGATTCAGTTCATGACTAGCTGTTGTTGTTTTAGTTCGAAACGCGCCCTGCTTTGTTTTTCCTTTTATGGTGATTTTTACAAAGTGCATTATTTTAATTATTAATTATTGCCAGTGCTTCTGGTGTTTTTTCATTAAAGAATGAACACATTTTAAAACTATTTCAGACAATCTTTGGTAGAGTTTAGTGTACCAACTTCAGTTCAAATAAGGACAGAAATTTTGCCCATCTATACTAATACATGGGCAAACGTAAGATAAAGAGATTGACTGATTTAATAACTCATCAATTCAGAGTTGCAAAAACTAAAGTCAGGGTCACAAAATTTGGACAGAAGATTGCTGTTATGACCTAGACAAGCAATAAGTATTTATGAAAATCCCACTCCCCTAAAGAAGTTAAATGAGAGTTGAAAGTTTTAGATTATTTCGTCATATCTTAGCAGCCGTTTTAATTACGAGCGTAAAATTGAAAGTAAAAAAATCTGCTAAATAAATAATTAAATACTTATCTCGATAATTTTAGAAATCCCTCTTAAGAAGTTAAAGGTAGTCGAAAGTTTCAGGTAATTTCACCATATCAAAGGAACTATTTTTGGTAGGAGTACGAAAATCAAGATAACGAATCTACTAAATAAATAACTAAATGCATATTTTAGGGATTTAAGACCCTCCCCCTCCAAATTAAGATTTAAAGGAATTAAACGGAATACGACGGTTTTAGGTCATATATTATGTCATTTCCTAGTCTATTTTACTATTCTTTTTGTATGTGTGTTTTAAGAAGTATTATAAATCGATGGAATGTCTATTCATCGTTGTCCCACCATCCGAGATTGTTTTATAAATAGATTATGACTTCTCCAAACATGGATTATTAGTGAGAAATCGCAGGCCTAGGCATTGGCTGGAGTAACTCAGTTGACAGAGCAACAGGCTGGTATGCTGTGATCCCGGGCTCGATTTCTAGCTTTGGATAATTTTTCACTCCAGTTGTGTTTATTATATTTATTGTATGTATGCCTGTATAATATTTGTATGTACTTTTAAATGTGTTTTCAGTTTGTTTGGTAATATTTATAAATTTGTTTACAAAGACACCCAGAAAAATCTATTAAATTGTGATTTACAGGCAAATTGTTTGTAATGTATTTTAATGATGTTATACTATTTTAAACATATTGATACTGATCTATTTCATTAAGGTTGAGGCACTTAGGTGAATAAAGGCACCTCAATATGCTAACTGTAGAATATAGCGCGCTTAGCATTTGTCTTTCGTTTACAAGAACATACGAAAGATTTCGGCTGCAGTATTGCCTACAAGCGGGTACTATACTGCGGGTACTATGTATTACATTTTTCGTGTATTATTTGCTGTGTATAAGTTTTTTATATTAAATACAGGGTTGCACAATAGAAATTGATTGCATTTTCTTTTATTGATGGAAACTGCTGAAGGGAAATTTTCAGCTGTAATATACGTTTTTAACCAAACAAAACTTTCGCATACTATGTAGTGTATATGCAAATTTATAGATCATATACAGGACTTTAAAAAATAATTCGGATATTTTTTCAACCATTGGTGGTAATTGCTATAATTGATTTTTCAAATGATTTTTATGCTTGTCAAATTGTTTTCTTAGATATTATCTTTAATCTTTGTAAATGACGAAGATTTGTTTTCCTATTTAGTATACACTGTAAAAGATTTCACAGTCTATTCTCGGCGTATGATTTTTATTTCTTATAAATTTTTAAATTAGCTTTTTTTAAATGCATTTCTCAAAGTTATCTTTAATGAAATACACTAAATTATCCCGTCAACCTATTTCATTAAAATATGCCGAATTATTTGCCAAATTATACAAGTGGAAGAATGTTGACATTTTAGAATTTTAATGTGGGAAGATTTATGAATTTAAATATAAAAAATACCTCTAAAGAATAAGGTTATTTAAATGATAATGGCACTGTGACATATCAGATATAAAATTTGTTTATTTAAAGAATTTCAGAAAAACGAATACCTATAGTTTATGTATTTAAAAGCAGAATTATTAAATTAAACGACAAACAAGCATATATTTTTAAGACACTGTATTTATGAATAAAATTCAATTATTTTAAATGTAATAATACAATTTATTAATTGAGAGAATAAATATCAATGACAGTGGAAAATTGAAAGACACCTAGTGATCATTACTTAGTCAAAAAACGTAGAAGAATATAACTAAAAGATGTATGTAAACATTAGACAGTCTTGACGAAAAAAAAAATCAAAATTCGTAAAAATTTTAAATAACGGAAGAACAAATAAATTAGTAAAACGTTAATACAAATACATATAAAACGTCGAATTAAGACTTTATTCCGTAACATCATGTTTACGATCATCCATTATTGGTATTTAATCTTACAGTTTAGTGACAGTTTTTGATTGACGTGATTATCAAACAGTACCATTTCTCCATTAATGTCTCCGATTTATGTGTTTTTAGGATCAGTAGTTGAGGCTAGGCATTAATTCTAATTGTTGATATGTCAGTTGTATTATTGTTCCACGATTTAATCCACACATGTCGTGATGTATCATCATAATTATCAAACAAAACTTTAAATAAAGATATTTTACATATTAAAATCTTCATCACAAAAGTATTTAAAAATGCAATTAATTATCTTTGAAATATTTTCAATTCAAGTTGAGTTACCAATTATGTTTTTTTTTTTTTACATGATAAACTAAAAAAGTTTACATATTTGTTTAAGATTGCAGAAGAATTCTGAAACAAATTTTACCTTATAAAGACTCCCATGAAACTTAAGAATGAAAATAAAACTCTGTATTCAAACCCACTTTTAAATATCGATTTGTAATATGTACATACGTAGCGTAGATATAACAAATGAATGAATTAGTTTGAAATTAATGAAGTAAAAATTTTATTTTAGACAAAGTCGTTCATGACTACTAAATGACATGTATTTTATCCAAGAAGTTACACGAACTTTCTTTATATGAACTTGAAATTAAATTTAGTGGCAATGAATACAATATAAAACAAATTAGCGATAAATCAATGGAAAAATAAATGGAAACATTTTTTTTAAATATCTTAATAATGAACTCTACTCTTCAGTTATTATACAATATCATTGTGAGGAACTTTCGAAGATAACATTCTGTAACTCAAGAAAGAATTACTACTATTCATTAATTTTACACTATTAAACGAATTTACTTTCATATTTTAAGACTTACTCATAATGGAAGAGTAATGGATAATGGAAGTTTAAACTTTCTCCGAACAATGAGATTAACTTTTACCTCTAAGTTCTGGTAGCTAGTTCTGGTAAAGCTAGTTGTTCCATAAAATTTTGAAAGCTGATGTATTCTGTAATTATTGCGTTGCACTGTTATTAATATCTTTTGAAGTGGAAAAGAATATATAAATAGAAAGACCCCAACCGCTTTATTAGCAGTTTTTATTACCATGGCACAGTGATGAAAATAAAAACTTCTAAACTATATCTATATTTTAAATCACCATTTAAGTATTCTTGATGGAATTTGGTATCTAGCGCTGGATCGCTTGTTTTTCTTATATCATACAAAATAATTCCATTTTTTGAAAGTATAAATTAAATTTTTTACAACGATCTTAAAATCCCACCTTATTTTTTTTATTTTATTTATCAGCTGGAACATTTCTCAATCCTTTTTTATGGGTATCTATAATCTAAATACGATATTTTCTAGAGTGAGCAAAATATATTCAAATTTGAGTGTTTGACATAGTCAAAATGCTCCGAATCAAAATTACTTAAGTTTGACACATTATATGTATATACGTATTTCTGAAAACATGAATATTTGAACATATTCAAATATGAGTACATGACCCTTTATTCATGATTATGCATTATGGTTGGATTTATATATTGTTGATGATTGCCAAATTCCACCTGTGAAGTCTTTCTTTAATGAATTTATCGATTCTTGAGTTTCGAAGGCTGAAGAACAAGCTCTACGTTTCGACGATTACATTACGACGGCTTTCGCGATCATGGTATAAATGTAGTTCGCCACATTTCATGTTATAAAAGGAGCGTTCCGTTCAAAATCGTAACGAATTAAATAATACAAATTAATTCAACTACCCTGGTGAAGTTTTCTACATTTAACGAATAAAAGGTAATTTCGTTTGAAATTGAGTATTTCTGGAATTTAGAAATGAAAGCATTGGGTCATCATATTTGAAACAAAATGAAAGCATCGATTTACTCAGATTTGAAAGTGTTATTTCTCTCAGTGAATGTTACAAGAAGTACCGCTTCTTCGAATTATATGTTATTTTAAGAGTACTACTTCAACGAAATCTACTTTTTGACAATTTAAATTAACATTAAAATTACGATCTCAAAACACCATTTTATTTTAATTTGTTTCAATTATTACTGTGAAACTTTCGAAATCATACCTTTGTGGGTACATGTGTTATAAGAATACATATTCTCCGAAATGTAGGATATTTTAAAAATTTCACCAAAACGAATCATATTTTAAAACACAAAATTACTCTTTTTTTAATTTATTATATTTATTAAAATCAACGTTTAAAAATCTTCATTTTCTGGATATCTATGCTACGAAAAATACCGATTCTTTTAGCTACATGATTTTTTGGGGAATCTCATTTAAATAAATCCATTTTACGAAAATCGCAATTAAAATTTTTGATTTATTACAATGTCAGATATATTATTTTAAAAAATAGAGCCTTTTAAAATCTTTCTTTTCTGAATCCCTATATTAAAAAAAGATATCGATTCTCCATGTTACATGATTTACAAATTCTTGGAAGAAGTTGGTCATTAGTAAGCTTGTCATTTATTGATACTTCAAATATATGATTTTTTTTCGTGACCTGGTCCACACATTTCTTCGTATATAGCTAAAACTGTGTAAACAGAAATTATGGATATAAATATTTAGTACATTGAAAATTAACGATGCAGTTATATTTGAAATCTACTCTGTAATTAAGTTATAAATTAAGATTGCCAGCATCAAACAATTAAAGCAATGAACTATGTCCGAAGTTGCGTTTTAAATTCATGAAACACTTCAAGAATTCTAACTGAACATAATAATTAACACTTCTAACTAAAATTGTTTTTGATTCTCTTTTGAATGTGTTGCGAATGTATAGTTCCAAGAAAATATTGTGCAAAAAGTGTTGTTAAAAATTACATATTTTTTCCAAAAATGCAATTATTGATATTTATTAGTAAAATTAGTGAACTCACTCAGTAATCTCCTGCTTTCTTTTAAGCAAACTGTCTCTTATTTCCCTTTTAAAATTTAAATTGTATAATTTTTAAGGTATTATGTAAAAAGTGCTTTGAAAATATTTCACATGTGTTGTTTTATAGTGTTCTACATTCTGTGGTGTTTACAATGCGTTTTCATGCTGTAGGGGGAACTGGGGCACATTAATACAGTTTTTTTTCTAAGAATTTTTTTGGTGTCCAGAAAGAAGAAATTTCAAGTTATTTTTCCATGTGGTGACAGCAAGATTTGTGAAGTGTGTTATAAAAATGTAGAATCGTTGTTTTATATATTATTTTTGCATGTAATTTTTAAAAAATCAAAAAAAGTCATTTGTATCAATGTGCCCCATTCCCGGGGCAGATTGATACATCTCATGGAGCACTTTGATATATTTGGGGGAAATGGAGACAAAATAACACCAATGCATATTTTTCATAGAAAATTAGTTAGCAAACCATTCTATATTTATTTATCGAAATTCAAATCACCTACAATTTATGTGTAAGTAATATTAAAGCAATCAAAATTAAATAAATAATGATTTGATGTTCTGGCTATTCCTTGTCTCATTGTTGGCTGTGGTAACTTTGTCATATCTGGTATTTCAACCCCAGCATTATCTTCTTTCTTAGAAAAGATGAAAAAATTACCAGATTTTCTGTTTATAAATCGGTTTATAAATAGAAAATAAAGGATAATTATATTAAAAATTCTGTTTATAATACAATTATCCTTTGCTCTTCTCCAGCTTGTTTCTCTTACTTAACATTTCTCATCTCGAAATAACTTTTTATCTGGAAAATCGATATAAATTCTAGATTTGCCAGGCAGCTGTCCTTTTCTTTTGTTTTAGTTCGACTAGCTCTAGATGTTGGGTAAATTCGTACGTCTTCTTTTTGCAAAAATACTATAAAATGTTCTAATATAAAAAATTAGAGCTCTTTAACTTCAATAAAAACTAATATTAGAAATTTTTGGCGAAAAATGGTTAGATTAAGGAGTGTATGGTAAAAAAAGTAATAAAAGGTAATGAAAAAATGAACTAGAAAAGGATTTAGGTTGTATCAATGTGCCCCGACATAGACTGTATCAATGTGCCTTATACAGTTATTTCTAATAAAGTGAGTCTCAAATCATACACTTCATAATTTGCCTAACAATAAAGAATGAGGAACTGATAAAGAGTAGCTTTACTTGCCAAGGAGAGTATTCTTTTCGGCTGAAAATACTGGAGCATTTGTATAATATCATTTCAATTGTACAACTCAAATTTACTTTTGACCTACAAAAACAATAAATCACCCGTCCCACTTCATCAAACTACTGAATCATCCCAAGACTTTCTGAATGTAGTTGAGTGCACTAGCATCACCTTTTGGAGCTGTTGTGAAACTTCCTGAATGACCCTGTGAGCAGTAGGGGGGGGGGTGTATTAATGTGCCCCATGTATCAATGTGCTCCAATTCCCCTACAGCACAGAACTATTGTAAGAAAATATTTTTATCAACACAGTTAGTAACATTATTTTTAGAACACATTTCTAGATAGCATTGTTGACTTTTGCAGCATATTAAGGTAAATGACAGCACAAATGTTTTGTTTATGAAGATTTTTAATTCACAACACATTAATGTGCTGTAAAATTGGTGACAAAAAGTGTTCTAAAATTTGTTTACTTGAATTTTTAGTATGCTTGAATTACACTAGCAACATTGTGAATGTGTTTCAGTGTGCAATGGAAAAGTTACATTATTAGTATACGCAGGCATTAGCAATAATTTTGTGTTCTGTTATGGTCTGTATTCTTGTAAATATACAGAGTTAGCATAAATGAATTACCGTATTTTAAAAATTTATATTTGCAAAACTATTACAAATGTTATAAAAAGTGATAGTTTAAAATAAAGAAAAAATATTCCAAGTTTGTGTCATTGCCGTCGCTCAAAGTTGAATTTAATCTGCGAATAACGATGATTTATCCTTATTCACAGCCAACATCATCCCCAGATCTTATGAAATGTTATTTCTTGTTTATGAACCACCACTGCGAAAAACACTCAAAAACTTAAAGAACGCACCAGTGCGTCATTACTGTTACGAAAGATTCACATATCAAACATTTGTAGCTAAAAAGAAAAAAAAAAGAAGTAATTTTTTTTTATATATCACTTATAATATGTGTAAAAGTTCTGAAAGTATTTTTTTTAAATATGATCATTCATTTATACTAACTTTGTACGAAATCCGATGATCCCTCCATGACCACTAGAGTAAAGCACTCTTCTGCCAAGGTTGCAGTACTGAGTTCGACTCCAGTCGTCTATTGTACACAACACATTTTGCTTCATTGTATTCTCTTTGTGGACCTCCCTTTTATAATCTTCAGTGACCGTTATTTCCAATCTTCATCGTGATTTTGTTTTATAAGTAAATATAGTTGTAGTAAAGCAATCAAGTTTGATGTATGTTATCATTTAAATAACTAGTCTGTTTAAGAGAAAATATGTAGCGATTTAATAAACGCCCTTTCTAATGAAAAATATGTATGTTTGTGAGAATAAAACGGACACGTTTAACTGTTTTCGCTTTTATTTCTGAGAAAATCGCAAAACCTTTACTTGTGCTTATTATATATGATAACATTAACTTTCATGATCAATAATTTTTCAGGCTCTTCAATCTTACGGCATCGGAGTTGCAACAGGTGAGCAATGTCACAACAGGGTGATGTTCAAACAGATGCTTCAGGCTAATGCATTGCAATTTTGCCAGATCGACTCTTGCCGACTTGGGGGAGTGAATGAAATATTAGCAGTGTATCTAATGGCAGCCAAATTCGGAGGTGAGAAAACCTTTTTTTTCCTTCCACAAACACATCCCAACACCAGTTATTTTCTTCTAAATAAAAATAGATGTTTTGTAATGCAAATTTGTCTGAAATTCACAAATATAACTCCAATTTTCTGTCAATATCTATTTTTTTTTAAATTAATACACTTATTATGAAATTTTCAATGCATATATGTCAAATGGTGAGGTCATAGGTCTATAGAGATGATGCATAAAGGCTGAATACAGAACATGCAAAGTAACAAACACAATCAACAGAAAACGGAGTTATGTCAGCGATAGTTTCTTGTACTTAAAATTGAGTCGACTCTGAATTTCTTGGCATACCATAAAAATTGAATATTTTGCACGATTCTCTTGTTAAAATGTTGCACAGTCAACAATTATTTTAGTTAAATACTGGTAAAATCCTTTGTGTGGATGGGATTCTTTCTGTTGTAGCGATGCATCGATTGTGTGGATGGGACTCGATCACGTCTGTAATCCTAACACGCAGCTGGAGATAGCCCATATTTATCCAAGAACATAAAGCAATAGCAAGTAATGCAAGTCTGGTCTGTTTGATATACATATTTCAAATTTTCCAAAATGTATTAATATTTAACTGTATACAGTGAGGTTTGCCTCGAAAGTTTAAGCAGAAGCATAAAATATAGATTTTCAAAGAATTATAAAAATATAGAATTAATAAAATTTTTTCATTTGCAGATTTTGCCTCATTATTTAAATAAATGATATTAAAAGTAGAATAAATAAATTGCATAATTGTAAAATATATAATAAAAAATGTAAAAAAATTGTCTAAAAAGTTTATGCACAATGTCAAAAACGAGTAGATTTATAATTTTTTACAGAACTTTTACTTACATATTATTTTCCCGTGATTTCGGATTAGTTAAGCTTATATGATTTACTTACTTACATGAAAACACGTTACTTTTAAGCAAGCTTCATAATTGAAATATATGCTGGACGTTTAATCAACATATTGTAATACCAAGAAAGAGGTTTTGTTAAATCTGAAATATAATGAATGCAACGAATGCAAATTGAATCATTAAATGATATTAAAACAAACGTTCTAGAGGAACTTGTTTAAATAGTATATAGCAAGTAATTTTATAACTAAATTTTTAACACTTTTTGGCATACTTTTGGCATTTTGAACCAAAATGACGAAATCAAAAGATAAAAAGCCAAAGCAGTAACAGATGCTCACGTTATGACGAGAAAGGAGCTGCAAAAAAATCATTATTTGAGATGTGTTAAGCTGATTTTTTGTTTCATTGCTGAGGAAAAATATATTACAAAAAAAAGAAAGGCTGCTGTAAAAATTAATCACATGAAAATCTTAATAAAATGAATAAGCATAAGAAAAGAATAGTGAGAAATGTATAAAAATAAAACAAATACTTCAAACAAAAGAAGTGTTTGGTAAAAAATGTAGAGCATGTGCGAGATAATATTCCAAAAAGATCATATTTCGAATTGAATAATGACGGAAATGTCCGAGAAAATAATAAATGTGGAATTATGAGAGGAAAGAAGACATTCGATCAAATCTATTTATTATTTGTAGCAGATATTTATGCCACGTTTGTACTATAGAATACAGTGCAATACAGTCTACAGGAAAAGCAATTATAAAATTAGAACTGTATTTTCAGGTCTTTGCAAAATATGAAGATTTTAGTTATCTAAGAATATGAAATATCTTCCTTTGTTTTAAGATACTTTTAGAGAAAGAATCTTTCAGAAAATTCAGTTATTAATAAATTTTGAAGCTATATTTTTTGAAAAATTTAGGAGCAAGGAGATTTTTAAAGGGAAACTTTTGGATCTACTTACTAATTCTAACCAACATTTCTGCCAAATTTATATTATACAATCTAGTAAAGTATATTTTACAGGAAAATTAATTATAAAATTAGAGCTGTATTTTAATGGTTTTTCAAAACATGAAGCACTTAGTTATCCACGAATACGGAGTTTTTTCGTTATCTCAGATTCTTTTAGGGAGAAGAAACTTTTAGAAAACTCAGGTGCTAATAGTTTTTGAAGAAATATTTTTCAAAAATTTAACATCAAGGAGTTTTTTAAAAGTAACATTATACTCTGTATTTTTTTTTTTTTTTTACTCTGTGGAAATTTATTTTTATTTGTAAAGACTTATGATTGGTTCTTCTCAAAATATGAAATAAAGGTTATTAAATAAAGGGGAATGTTTATATGATCTTGAATAATGACAATGTTACAATAAATCTTTGTAAATATATTTCGGCTTATTTAATAAAATCATTATTATTTTTGGAATTGGTTGATGATGCTAATAAGGTTTTAATGCTTTTTTTACTTTTTCCTTTAGTTCCCGTATGTCCTCATGCAGGAGGAGTAGGTTTGTGCGAACTAGTTCAACACCTGGCTGCATGGGATTTTATATCAGTCAGTGGATCGTTAAATAAAAGGTGTGAAAACATTCCTTTTTAACTACTATTTAATAAATATGTATAAAAGTCGGATGAGGAAATTCCAAAACTTTCTTTTACCTCATACATCTTAATATTTCAAAAAGTAGTAATAAATGTTGATACTTCAATAATATTAGTTCAATACTATACCAATTTTGACTTTCATCTTAAATTTCTGCTTCAGCCAATAACCGAAGTGAAAGCCATTTAATCTCGATCATGATATTTATTAAAAACAGTATTTTTCTCTATTTTGTTCTACGTCAACTGATTGCAACTAGCCGTCTTAACAGGATGTAAAGTTTCCGACGCTTCCCTAGCCGCCGACGTACAGAAAAACTACTAAAATGGAGAAAATTATGTATAATAGGCTATTACAACGGCCCCTTCCGATGGAATATTTCAAAATTCAAGAAGGATCTGCTTTCCATACGTAAAAACATATACATGAAATTCGGTTTCATTCTATGCATAATTTCATTCATTTTTCAATGTGCAATAATGAAAGTGGCTCAAAAATTGATATTGTAGTGTTTTCTTTCAGTGGAATACTTCCAAATCCAAGGAGGATTAAAAACGTGTACAAGAAATTAGATTTAGTTTTATGCATAACTTAATATGTTATCTAAGGTACAATGGTCACACAAGGTCAGATAGATAATGTTTTAATGTTTAATTGTTTTAATTGTTAATGTTTCCCATAAAACATATTTTGTTTAAATATGTTTTATGAGATACCTGACCTCTTAAGCGTATAAATCTGCCGAAAATCGAAATCGAAAAAATTTCGATTACAATACTTTTTTTTTTTTTCTGTTATAGATAGAAGAAACTAAAAGTTGATTTTTTATAAGTACTCTTTTATAGGCATTCATTGTTCATCTTGAAAATTCCTCTTTTTATTTCATCTCATGATTAATTTGGTTTGGCATCGAACTCGTTTATAAAAAAAAAAAAATTACTGATTTTCTTACTTTTGGTAAAAAGCGCTGGTACGTAAATTTATTAAAATACATATAATTTTAGATCCATTTCTTTTTGTAATACTCCGACAAGAAAAAAAAACTTTTTTTTGAATTTTTATATTGATTTTTCAGCGTATAATCGTAAATTAATTTATATTAAACCATCAAATGATAAAAATATTCCACTCTTTCTGTTTTATGTATAATCTATTTTCCACCTTTTATCTTTAAAAATGCAGTTTCACCGCAATTTGCTATGTCTTGAATATTGCTTATTGGCGTTATGTTTTATGAGATACCTGACCTCTTAAGCGTATAAATCTGCCGAAAATCGAAATCGAAAAAATTTCGATTACAATACTTTTTTTTTTTCTGTTATAGATAGAAGAAACTAAAAGTTGATTTTTTATAAGTACTCTTTTATAGGCATTCATTGTTCATCTTGAAAATTCCTCTTTTTATTTCATCTCATGATTAATTTGGTTTGGCATCGAACTCGTTTATAAAAAAAAAAAAATTACTGATTTTCTTACTTTTGGTAAAAAGCGCTGGTACGTAAATTTATTAAAATACATATAATTTTAGATCCATTTCTTTTTGTAATACTCCGACAAGAAAAAAAAACTTTTTTTTGAATTTTTATATTGATTTTTCAGCGTATAATCGTAAATTAATTTATATTAAACCATCAAATGATAAAAATATTCCACTCTTTCTGTTTTATGTATAATCTATTTTCCACCTTTTATCTTTAAAAATGCAGTTTCACCGCAATTTGCTATGTCTTGAATATTGCTTATTGGCGTATCATTAATTAAAATCCCAGAAAATTTTACGAGTTATAAAGAATATGTGGCGATTTACCACAAGTTCCGGGCAAATCGGAAAATACTTTGAAATGAAGGTATTAATTTATAACTAAGTTGTAAAAATATTAAAATGTCATATTTTCGTTAAAAACAAACTTTTGTACATAATTTGTATGATTCTATCATATCATGAAGCAAATTAAAAATTGATTGCAAAATTTAATCTTTACTTACAAAACCTGGCTGAGTTATATAAATAAATTAGTGTAAAAAGTATCGAGTTTTGGGAATAACCATAAAAAATTGTGGCATGTTTCGAAAATCCTCTAGTCCATTGTTTATAATTTACAAGCTTACGCTTGTAAAATAAGCGTAAAAATCTATATCGAACACAGTTTCAACTATAATCAAACACAGTTTTGACTAAAAACTGTATAATCGAACAGTTTTTTGAAAGATAAATGAAGTACATTTTGACGAGCCATTAATTCCTCAATTGGCTCAGAGCTCAGCTATCAGGCTGAAATTACTGATCAGGTGGTTGGCTAAAACTGGAGGAAATGAGGTAGATTCAAACTGATGGAGAAAAAACAGTTTTGATGCAGAAATCTGCTATTCAGAGGTTTTAATATATTTGAATTTGTCCATTTAAATTTGTACATTGTTTAACATTTGTCCATTTTTCTATATAATTCATAAATGTGTGCACTGAGCAAGTTTGGGAATTAATGGCTTGTTACATTTTGAGTTTTAAGTGACTTTTTTTTCAAGACGGCAATTTTCTTTTCTTTCACGGGCTGTTGCGACCAGAAATTCAGTTCAAAATGACAAAAACACATTGACAGCTTTTCTGAAAAATATTCTACATTTACCAAACAATGGGAAATCATTCCGAATACAAAGTGTCTTAATAAGATCATGGGCTACGAAAAGTTTGCCACCAAAAATTAATTAAAAATGTGTGAGAAAGTAACCAATTTTGTTTTCAGAAGAGCTTTAATTCACTTAAAAAATTATATTGCCTAATTTTATTGTAACTTTTCATTTTAAATTAAATTTTTTAAGTGGAATTTAAATTGGGGAATTTTTTGAAAAAAAAAATCACTAATTTGTAGAAGTTTATTTTTGCCCATCTGACAGCACAAGCAAATCAATATGAAGAATTATTAAAAATATTTCCAATAACATGCAAGCGTTGTACACATATTAATATTATCGTAATAATATTGCTATGTTGTATTTATTCGTTTAAATTAAAAACTTTACAGAAACTTAAAAATGAGGCATTCGAAAGCTATTTATAAATTGAAGTAAAGAAATATGTACTCTATAAATATGTTCCACTATTTTTGAACATTACAAGCTCTAGCTTGTTTGTCTATGAAACAATTTCAGTTCTTTTTTCCGCCAATGAAAATCAATCCATTCCATCATGTTAAAGACAAAATTTATGAATATTAACAGTGCAAAAATTAAAAAAAAAATGCAAATTCAAATATTTACTACTTAAATTAATAATTGCTATTAAAAGCTGTTATTTGAAAAAATAGAGATTATCAAAATTGGTGATACTTAATTAACAATGTGCACAATTACAGAGTTACTTTTCAAATAATCAAAATAATCAAATGAAAAAGCGGGAGTCGACAGAAAATTCTGTCGGCTCCCGCTTATTCTATTAATGAGTGCTGTTTTATTTTATTCAACATTGATTATTGGATTTTAAATCATAAGCAAGCTTCATCTTAACGTAACACAGCTCTCTAAATTAATGAATAATTATCGCTACTCGTTTATTTTAAAACAATTTATGAAAAATTTCGATAAACAGGGCAAATTTTATGCAAAATTGTTTTGTTCATTGACGAATATTAATACATTTTAATAAGAGATAATATGATATTTTAATGTATATCAACATCATGTCTTTATTCGGAAAGGGAGCCTGTGCTAGGAAAATTTTTGTGAGGATAATCGATTGATTTCTATACACCTGAGATTCAGAATTTTACATTTCTAATAATTAGCTGATAAATTAATTTAAAACATCAATTAAATTATTGGAAAAGTGGTCATAATTCAGTTAAAGCATAAATTTTTATCAAACCTCAGACAGTTTTTTAAAACCACTTGAAGAGAGAAGGATTTGCTGGAATATAGGGTTACTAAGGGGGTTAAATATATCGGGTCTTTTTCAAGAGGGCCGTATTTTAAAATCTACTGGTTCTGAAAACTCAGAAATTGCATAGCCAAACGTTTAAAAAAATAATAATGGTAATCCCTGATTATAAATTCTAAAAATAATTACGGTACTGTTAAAAAAAATAAGTAAGCGAAAAATTTGTTTATAAAAACTATTTTTATTTTCCTTGAAAGAAATCTAGATTTTGTTGAAATATTTAACAGACAGAGCAGGTGTTTTTAACAGAGAGGAATATCGCATTAGTCTATATGGCCTTTTTCAAAACTTTATATATATATATATATATATATATATATATATATATATATATATATATATATATATATATATATATATATATATATATATACATATTAAATATTTAATTTATATATTTAATTTTTATGCATCCTAGTATAACTTTTTTCACTAATAGAAAAGTGTACATTTCATCGGAATCACTTAATTATAAGCTACAAACGCTTACAAAAGGAATTATTATTTCATTAATTGGATAATTCTTTTCAAAACCTCTTTTTAAAAGGCAGACACGTGATCCCAAATACAAAAAGTACAGATAACTTTAGACTAGAAAAAAAAAATACAGGATTTAGAGATCTTAAATTTCATCTAAGACTATCTTTGGATGCTAACTAAGACTATGCAAAATTAAAAAAGAAATCGATTCAGAACTTTTTGTTTTATTAAAAAGTCGATTTTTAAAAAGAAAAGCTTTTTTGAATAGAGAATGAATGCAAATTTGTTAAAATTCGGAAAATTAACAAAGCGATCAATTTGAAACTTTGAGATAGTTTATAACACATAATAAAATAAAAAAATTGAGGGAACTTGAAGAGGGAGGGGACTTCGGGGACACTTTTCTAAACTTTACCGACACCTCTCAACGATGTGATATATCGTTATAAAACTCTGTAACCAATTATTTGTATAATTATGTGCTTCCCATGTCTTTTCTTTCAATTTTAATTCTCGGGAAAGAAGTTTTCAAAATTTTGCTAACAACTTTCATGTAATATACCACTGAAAATACTTTAACCAATGTTTCATAGTGTAATATTTGTATAGAATGTAGAATGATTTAACCACTATTTTCGAATAGTAATTTAAGCTGATATCTTAATTTCATATTTTAGTCAACGTCTTTATTTTAACACAATCTTTTTTGGATTATCTAAATAGATTAGATTAAATCTCTTAGGAAAAATCTGAAACTTTCGAACGGGTAGAAATATTTTTTTTTACAAAATAAAATGTGTGAAAATGTTCACGAAATCAGTAAAAGCCCAAATGTTTTATCGCGGTTTCACTCGCTTTCGGTACGCATAGATTCCAAAAATCAAATTACGCAAAATAGCATGCGCTTTCATTTCAATATTATTTGAGGTTTTTCATTGAAAAATATAAAACCTGACAAAACTGAGTTAAAGATATAAACTCATACAAATATGACGTTCATTTAAGGGTAATTTATCACGGGTCTGGGCCATGTCAAGCGGGTCGACTAGTAAATAATAAAATAAAATAAAAATAATTGTAGAAGAATAATAGCTTCATAAATCTGGAATTAAATCGAATCTAAAATAGACAACTGTTTTCAAAAGACGGATCTCAAATGTTAATAAAATCGTATACTTAATTAACAACGTACAAAATTATGATTCTAATTTTCTATAAGCCTCTTATTTAATTAAAAGTTGTTTTATTTTATAGAAAATGATTAATTACTTTTAAAACATAATCTAAAAAACTCCATCTTAATGTTACACACGTCTCTTATCAGCACTCGCTTATTTTGCAATTATTTATTGAAAAATTTAAAGTAAACCTGAGAAATTTTAGACAAATGTATCTTGTTTATTAACGAATATTAATTCATTTAAATTATGAATAAAATTTATTAAAATAATAAAGTGACACGGAAAATAAAAAAAGATCCCCCCATTAAAATGCTGTTCATGAAATGCTGTATAATGAACATCATAAAGCTGTTTATTAAACAATGAAGCTCAAACATTTTTTTGAAAATTTTTTAACATTTCTAAAGATTACATCTCAAATATAGTGTACATATGAAGAATATTCTGTTCTGGATTTTCTTGATAAAAATTATCACCCATCTTTAAAATAATAACGAAATCCGTGAATACAAAAATAAATCATAAATTAAATCCAATCTTAAATTGAAAATTGATTTTCAAGAGATTTTATCTAAAAAAGAGTTAGAAATGGGAATATTTAATTAAGAATGTGCTCAGTTATTTTCTATCAGCCTGTTATTTGATTAAAGGGCATTGTTTTGTTTTAAATAACACTAATTAACTGCTTGTTTTGAAAGATAATGAAAGAATCTTCGTGTTGATGTAATTCTTGAATTAATGAATAATTAGCGTTGTAAGTTTATGTTATTATTCTTTATTGAAAATTGTAGATACACTTGCAGCATTTTTACGTGCTTTCGTAATTATATAAATACGTAGCACTTAAAGTAGTTGTTCAGCCCGTCTGTCCGCATTTAACAATGAAAGACTACCCGATCCTATCGTTTGCAATTCAAAATACACAATTATTGCAAAATTTTGTTGAGTCATTTCAAATTTTATGAAAATCGGATGTATAGTTCAATTACAAGGGAAATCAAAAGTATTCCGTTACATTACGGTCAATGGAAAAGATAGTTTAAGTGCATTTTAATGATGTTACACTCTTTAGAATATAATAAAATTCATATCAATCTATGAAATATATACTGAAATATACGTTCGTTATAATCTGTGCTGCAGAGAATAATTTTATTAGTTTACAGAGCTACACAAATGTATTTTATTGCATAATTGTATAGAAGAGAACATTGTTTGACATGTGTTTTAAATATATTAACTCAAGAACCGTTTAAGATAAGTTACTCAAACTTGGAACATGCCTTTTCAGTTGCTTTACTTTAATTTTGATTCAGCAAATTTGAGGGAAAAAAACTTACTTTAAAGTTACATAATTTTTTTTTTAAATTTTTACTTTAAATATTTTTAATATTTATTTTAATTAATATTTTTATAAATGCTAAATTAAAATTAAAGTTTATTTATTTCTGTTTATTTACATGATAAAAATATTGAAAGTCTACAAATCATACTTCAAGTTAAAAGTTTCAAGTACTCTACTTTTTTAATGAATTTTAATTTAAAAAAAATTTTAAAACAATAGCGGTAAGTTTTAACATATAACGATAAGTCATCTGATTTTGTTTAAAGAAAGTAAGGTTAATCATCACTCAAAATTTTAACGCAATAAATAAAAATTATTTTAAAATGTGTCCCAGAACTTCAAAATTGTCTAAATTTTAGCTTGTTTAGATATTAAACACCTATTTTTTTCTCAACATTTTGATAGAATTATTTCCTTGAATTTCTCAGTAGAATAAAAGTCATGGCTTTTAAAATTATATCAGCTCAATAGATGAAACTGTGTTTCCGAAACTTTGAAGTTATTTTTTGCCAAATGCATAACGCGCAGGATATTTAAAAAATGTCGGAATATTTTTTCATAAAAAAAAAAAAAACATGTTTATGTTTGTCTATATAAATTGAATCTGAAATTTCCCTTTTTTTGTTGAACAAAATATTTTTTTACGTGATTATATACTGTTAAAACTGTTAGAAAATTATATGAACTAAATATTATTAACTAAACACAAATTTATTTAGGTTCATTATAATTATTACAGTCTGAAGTAAACTTAGGCACATTTTTTTAATTCTAGCTTCAAAATTTATCTTGTTATCCTACGCCTATAATGTGTTATAACAATATTCGGTTTTATTAATGTCTGACAGTTTGAAGACACCCCTGTAATTACTGATTCTGCAACTTGAAATTATTTTAAATCCATGAAATGAAAAAATTCCAACAAAAAATTCATTTTATAATCATATGCACTTTAAAATATTAAACATAGAATATGCTCATTTTTATTCAATTTTAAGAGTTCTGACATCCAAAGTTCGAAGTGTTATTTTTAAATAGTACAATATTAAATAAATACTCACACACCCTGTCCCAAAAATTCAGACAATCAATAAAATTCGCATTAACATAAAAAGTAATAAAGTACAATTAAAATTCGTAAGCAAGATAATAAATAAAAGTAGTTTTGTTGATATATACATATAAATTATGATCAAAGATTTGGAAATATAAAATAAACATTAAATTGCATAACAATGTGCTGTCCCAAAAGTATAGACACAATGCAGTATTACATGTTTTCTTTTACATATCTATTTATAAAATAAATTATTTTTATTTTTGTGTGCTCCTTTAAATGCAGAATAATTTTTCCTTTTTATTGAAATATCGTCTGCTGTATTTTAAGAATAATAATTTATTGAAATTTTGTAGAATCAAATGAGTTCAATACATTGCTTTGTTTTTGATTCGGAAAAGATATTTCTTGCATAATTTTTCTTTCTAACAAAAATGCCACGTTCTAAAGAAGTTTCTAAAGATGAAATTATTAAAATTTTACATTTAAAAGCACAAGGTCAAAATCCTGTACAAATATAAAGAAGAATAAAGAGATCCTTGAGCAATATTTATAGACTTTTGAGATCAGGTGGAACATAGAATATTAGAAAGCTGGTTGGAAGACCTAAAAAACAATGTTATGTGATGATAGAATGTTATTAAAAATGTCTTTAGTTGATAATTTATCTGTGCGTGAAATTGCATTAATTTCCAGAATTTCAAAATTCAACAAATATTGTTTACAGGATCATGAAAGCAAAACCTTGCTTAAAGCAGAGACCTAAAGATGCATGCCTAAAATGGGATAGAAAACACGTGCTAAAGATGCACACCTAAAGTGAACTAGAAAACATTCGATGACTAAAAATGGATTTCGCTCATCTTCAGTGATGAAAAGAAGTGGAATATAGACGTTCCTGATGTTTATCAATTTTACTGGCATGACCTAAGAAAAGAATCCCAGAACTATTTCTGCATGCAAGAAGGTGGAGGGTCCGTAATGACCTGGAGAGGCTTCAAATATTTCTAGGATTTATGGTCAGAAAAATGAAATCAGAGGATTATTAGGATGTTTTACTTACCAATTTACTGCCAATTATGGATTTGCTAGCAGGACCGCACTGGCATTCTGACCTGACATACATTCGCATCCATTCATACGTCCACATAAACATAAACATGGTTTAAGCAAAACAGTATCACACTATTAGACTGGTCAGCACTTAGTCCAGATTTGAATCCTATGGAGAACATATCAGGGATCTTATATCGTAAAATATATGAAAATGGAAAGCAATATAAACACGTAAATAATTACAAAACTGTATTTGCCAAAACGTGGTATGAAGTATCGCCTTCGCTAATGCAATTAGTTAATTGTATAGAACAACTTTTATTTGATGTTATAACGTATTGCTGCAATACAATGCAATATTAAAAGTAAATTTTCAATTACTTTTATAAATGTAAACCCATATATATATATATATATATATAGGTGTTTATTCTTTTGGAACAACACATTGTTGCATAATTTAATGTATATTTTATAATTTTAAACCTTTGATCATAATTTATAAGTGTATATTAAAAAAAATGCTTTTATTTATTATCTATCTCTCAAAATTTAATCGTACCTTATCACATTTCATGTTAATGTAAATTTTATTCATTGTCTAAACTTTTGGACAGGGTATGTTTTTAATTCAATAGCGATAAAGAATGATGAAAAAACACAAAATCATAGCAATATACTGATACATAAAAAAAATTTCTTATTACCACTTTTTAAGCAAAATTTCATGCATACACCAAACAGTGCACAATCAATTCTAAGTAATCTAAGTATATATTAATTTCCTTTGTACTACATACTATTTTTACGCTTACCTGTGCACTGAACTAGGAAGTTTACGATACCTTTAAAATTGACTGAAACCTTTCAAAATATGTCAAAAAATACATACAGTATATTTCGGTGCATAAGTCAAAACTTTTTTGAGCATCTTTTTTTGTTCCGAAGTGTGTGTGTGTGTGGATGGGGGGAGGGGGTCGGCTTATACACGACTCTAAGAAAATTTACAAAATTAATATTTAAAAAAAAAAAGAAAAAAAAAAGGGTAAACATAAAAAACGTACAAAATACTTGCAATAAAAGACTGCTTCAATAATTTTTTTTACAACAGAAAAATCACCAATCAAGGTCAATTTCAGCCGTTATGAGCCATTATAGTGAAATAACTATAAGTAAGTCATTATCAAAATTCATTATCAGCACCTATATATAGGCATTTCTGGAGAAGTTTTATAACATTTTTAAATTGGTTTTTACTGTGCCAGGTAAAATTTGTCGCGGGACAGAGGAGGATAGTATATGTTATAGTATATACTTCATAGATGCATATCAATTTCATTATGTTCGAAAGAATGCAACATCATTAAAATGCACTTGAAACTATTTTTTCTCATTGTCTGCAATGTAACGAAATACTTTTGATTTTCCCTCTAAATGGATTATACTTTTGATTTTTCATAAACTTTGAAATAAATCGACAAAATTATGCAACAATTATACATTTTAAATTTCAAACGATTCAGTTGGGTAGCTTTTGCGTTGTTTTGTGCGGACAGACAGATGGACATACTGAGCGGCGACTATTGGTGCTACTTATGTACATAATTAAGAAATCGCCTAAAAATTACTTATGGGCGGGAGAGACATGCGGTTTGCGGATAAATTTTCAACATTATAGCGGATTTTGGGTGACATACACGCAAAAAATTCAAAATTTCTATAATAGAGAACTCTACTGCATATAATTCTATTTAATAGTAACTAGCATACGCAGCCCGCTTCGCCGGGCTTAATTTGAAAGTTTATTTAATAATTTATGTGTATGGTACGCTTCTCTCTCAGCTGGCGACGGATCCCCCGGTGACTCTACGCTTCTCTCTCAGCTGGCGACGGATCCCCCGGTGACTCTCCCCGGACCATCGGCACTCCACGTGCGTCGGGTGAGCGTCAGAACAAACTTTCAGCATATACATATGGGTGGTTGTACTTGAATGCACAGACCTGCGCGTTTTTTTCTATCTTGCTTTTATACCTCTGGACCGAGTTGGCGCATTGCCAAGATTTGCTTCCTCTGGACCGAGTTGGCGCATTGCCAAGATTTGCTTCCTCTGGACCGAGTTGGCGCATTGCCAAGATTTGCTTTCCCCTGTGCCTCAATTAATTAATTAATTATCCTCAGAATTCCTTTTATTTATAGAGATTCCACATTTCCTCCACAATGCAAGATATGGATTCAAAAATATCAGAGAATATTCCATGCAAATCTTGCGTTGTGTGAATACGTTGTTGTCAAGATATTTGAATTATTGGTTTTGGTATCATGCAACACACTAAATATTTATCTGCAAATGTCGAGATATTTGAATTATTGGTTTTCGTGTCATGCAATACACTTGTGACGTGGCTGGGTATGCCGCCGGTGTTACGTTGGTCAAATGAGAACATAGCTTAAATAAAGTTAAAATCCAACACTTTATTTACTGTCTCTGGGAAATGGGAAGTGGAGCTAAAGTTCAATATTTCCAGTAATTAAACACAATATTATGAGATTAAACTATAACTCATACTTACATCCATGGCTAAGTCCATCTCAGAGCACTTACCCCGGCTCTACTTTTCAGGTCACGGCTTAATGCTACTTTAATATATAAGAAAACAGCCTGTGGCTGCGCATAATCTTTTATTCTCAAATACTCAAAGTGCTAGTTAACTCTTACGCGGTTTGATTGCAGAGACTTCTCTACCTTCAACTCTTAGGCAATCCAGCTCATCCGCCATTCAATAGATGCTATCTCGGTTCACAACACACCTTGCTGGCTCTCCTCGCCTCACAATACAAGTTATCCTTTTTTGGAGGCTCCCCTCGCCACACAACACAAGCTATCTCGGTTTGCCACACGACTTTGCTGGCTCCTCTCGCCACACAACACACCACACATTACAACTCACAGCTTTTATACATTGCAAACTGAAGATGGAGCTATAAATTTGCATAATACTCGCAACTGCAGTTAACTGTAGACTCGAGGGCGCCACACACACTCCGGAAAGTTAAAGTTGCATAAAGGATAGGTGTCGCTTTTGCGCCACACATGTTAGAACATTGACGTCACGATCTCATTAAAAATACTAGAGTGCCTTTATTGCAAAGGGACACTCCCTCACACACTAAATATTTATCTGCAAATGTTGAGATACTTGAATTATTGGTTTTGGTGTAATGTAACACACTAAATATTTATCTGCAAATGTCGAGATATTTGAATTATTGGTTTTGGTGTCATGCAACACACTAAATGCTTATCTCCAACTGTCGAGATATTTGAATTATTGATTTTGGTGTCGTGCAACACACTAAATATTTATCTCCAAATGTCGAGATATTTGAATTATTGATTTTGGTGTCATGCAACACACTAAATATTTATCTCCAAATGTCGAGATATTTGAATTATTAGTTTTGGTGTCATGCAACACACTAAATATTTATCTCCAAATGTCGAGATATTTGAATTATTGATTTTGGTGTCATGCAACACACTAAATATTTATCTCCAAATGTCGAGATATTTGAATTATTAGTTTTGGTGTCATGCAACACACTAAATACTCATCTGCAATTGTCGAGATATTTGAATTATTGGTTTTGGTGTCATGTAACATACTGAATACTCATCTGCAATTGTCGAGATATTTGAATTATTGGTTTTGGTGTCATGCAACACACTAAATCTGCAAATCGCATGTCTCTCCGACTTATGGTTTTTTAGGTGCGTTCGTATTATCTACATACGTAGAACCTATAGTTGTCGTTCAATCCGTCCGTTCGTCTTTCCGTTCTCATATAACAGAGATAAAACTATCAAAGCGAATAGTTTGAAATTCAAAATAGGTAATTCTTGCATAATTTTATAGAATCATTTCAAATTTTATGAAAATCGGATGGGTAGTTTAATTACATGGACAATCAAAAGTATTCCATTACATTAGGACCAATGGAAAAAATATTTTCTGGTGAATTTCAATGGTGTTGCACTCTTTCGAACATAATAAAATTTATATGCATCTATGAAGTGTAAACTAAAATATACGCTCTGTACAATGTGTAGTGTAAAGAATATTTGTTAGTCATTTACAGGGTTACACAAAATTGTGACATATTGGTATAAGAGGAAACACTGTTTGGGGTACAGTTTTATATTACTAAACTACTTTGCATTTTTTGAAAATGATCTATGTTACTGAGGTTTATTAAAAGTTACTTCCTGTGTAATAGAAAGCAGATAATACTTACAGGGTTACATAAAAGATTTCGGATACCATACTATATCAGAAGTAATGTATACTATTATACCAAGAATTGAATATTTTTAAAAATTCTTTATAGTACGAATGCGCCTCATTTGCTACGTTTGACGTGCAATTTACAACTTGTAATATCATTAAACTATTTCACATTTTATGAAATTGGTATACGTTGCTAAGGTTTACTACAAGTTACTTTCTGTTTATAAAAAGCAGATTGTATTTAAAGGGATAAACAAAAGATTTTTGATACTTAACAGTACATAAAGTATTGTATACTACTACACCAAGATCTGAATATTTTTAAAACCTCCTTATAGTACGAAAGCATCTTATTTGTTACGCTTGTCTTCTTCATTTCCAACTTGTTTTAATCTGTCACCGAAATTTTGAAACATCCGACATGTTTCTAGCCTGTAAAATATTATTTAAATATGGGAGATTTTCTGTATTTATTGTTTCGAATAGAAATTAATTATCTTTCCTACTTTTAATCCTCTAAGCATCTGGAACGTAATATTCCGTACTCTAAGCTCCAGTTTTCACTGCAATATAAGCAATATTTAAAACACAATAATTCTATAGATTTAATGAATTTTCAATATATCGAAGAATGATTTATACTCTGGAGGATTATATTCATGCTTATAATAATTTTTTTTATGCATAATGTTGTAAGAGTCACATTTTCTTAACATTTAAAACAAAATGATGAGAAAACAACATTACAATTTTACCCATTTGCAAGACGCTTGGAAGGTTTATCTTTAAAAAAAGATAATAATCTACTTTAGAAAATAATAAAATAGACGTGTACAAAAATAAAGGTAGAATTAAATGCAGCCTTAAATTTCCCCTAAAATACGTTATCTCAAACATCTTATAAATGGTGATACTTAATTAACAACCTGAACAATTAAAATGCTAATTTTACATTAACTTTTTCTTTGGTTGAAAGGTGTTTTTAAAAAATTTATATAACAATGATTAAGTGCTTTTAAATCACCAGGAAAAATGCTTCAAATGATAAGTTTGTGTTAGAAAATGCTAATACAGTACCACTTCGTAAATTAATTAAAAAATAGTTTTACGATTATTTTATGATTCTTTATTTAAAAATCTTATAATCCTCCAAACTGTTATAAGAATTAGTCTTGTTCATTAAAATGTATTTGTTATTTTAAATTTGAGGTAATATTTATTTAAATGAGATAAAGTTTATTTAATATGAAAAAAATCAAGAGAGTGGAATAGATAAATGGAGCTATCTGGTAATAATTAGAGAGCATCTTAATAAAAATAAAGCTGAAACGTTAAATATTTTTCTAAATATTTACATTTTTTAATATTATTTATGCATTAACAATTTAACATTATTATGCCTTAAATTAAAAATAATTATCCGCTTTGAAACAATTTGTAAATCATGAATGCAAAAAAAGAATAGTCAATTAAATCGAATTTTAAATTGAATATTGTTCTCCAAAAGATATTGTCTGAAATAAAAAAAATCCTTTAAACTGAAAAATCTTAATTAACAACCTGTGCGATTACAAAGCTAATTTTCTATCAACCTCTCATTTGATTGAAGAAAATTGTTTTGTTTTACTGATTAATTCCCTTCGAATTCTAAAACGGAATTAAAAAAAATATTTATGATAATGTAACACCGCTGCTAAGTTAATGAATAATTAAAGCTCCACGTATTATTTTACAATAGAAAACATTTAGCAACATTCAAAATTTTACACATATTCCTGACTTGTTAAGGAATATTAACCACTTAAGGGATCCTTTTTTATAAATATGGGATAACATCACTTTTTAAAACTAAAACATTCATAATATTTAGTGTAAAAATTTCTGTCATTAAATTGTATGAAATTTTAATTAAAAAAAAAGTTAGAGGTATCAAAAAGCTTTAAGTGATGGATCAATCATACATTTCTTTTTCTGACGGCATACGGACAAATCAGTTAAGCGAGTAATATAATTTATATTTGATGTGCAATAAATTACAAAAGTTGCCACTTGTATTTCGGGATTGTCATTTGAAAGGAGGACATGATACAGATTTTTCATTCTCGATTAATAATGAAAAGTTTTAAAAAAAGAAATGACTCTCTATCTCGCATATAATTGACATCGGAAGTGTACTGTACACTGAATCCCATAACTGCCATATAGTTAGCTTTTTCACCTTTCTATTTAAACATACTGAAACTTGAACAGATTAAACCTTAGGTTTTGTATTTTGTTTTGTTCTTTATCCCTATAACATTCATTATAATAAAATAAGAAATAAAAACCCAAAACCTTTATTGAAAAACCTCTCATCACTATCCCCTCCAATGCACTGGAACTTAATAACTTCGAAAGTTTAGTTGGATTTAAAGTAACAAAATTTAAAACCACATAACTGCTAGATTGCCCCCGTATCCTTAAATCGACCTTCATTCCTTTCCTTATACTCAGCTGCCTTAAACGGGTAGAGGAGGAAATTCCTACCTCTATTTCTAAGAAATGAATTTGTCAGTATTTTTCTATCTTAGCCCTTACGATACTTTTCAAAACTTCCTCTCTATTTCTTCTAAATTTACTGCCATTACCTCAAGAATTATCTACATTATTGAAACATTTCGAAATTTCTTTCCACAAATCTTATAACCATTTCGATTGCCACTTCCAAAATATATACTCTCTCTTACGGAACCATTTCCCTTGTGCCCAATTCTAAGCTCATTCGAACGAAATGAAACATTACAGAGAAACCCTCTCTGTCATGGGCTATCCGATATTCCATGATGTCTACATTCGTATTTCAGTTACAATTGAAAACGATCAGCGGGATTCTTAGGCGCCTGCATTTCAATATAGTCTTGTGTCGGTCAGTGGGGTAATCATAAAGACAACAGAGGGTATACAGTCCAAGCAGAGGGTATACGCTCAAGCCAGAGGGTATGAGCTTATGGGCCAGAGCCCTTGAGTATATATACTATAGCTTTCTTAAGAAACAGAGGGCATACGGTGTTTCTTTAAAAAAATCCAAAGGGATATACTGCATATATCTCCGTATATCCCTCCACTACTATCCCCCCCTTTTTTTTAAACTTGACATTATGCAAAAGAAATTTAGACACTTTTTAAACACTTGTTGCTTATTACTGTAAATTTTTCTTAGTAACTACTTTGTGACATAGTGCTGGCTACTGGCTGACATACTGCTGTTGCCTTCTAGCTCATTTTTTTTCCTGAGATATTTTAGCTGTTTTTTTTCAAGCCATAGAAGAAGAGTCCGACCAGCAAGTTTCTATTCCCAAGGCAATTTTTAATTTTTATGGCCCCCCCTTAGACTCTCTCTCTTTTTTGATTCATTTCCACGTGCATTCTCCTATTGGCTATTACTTGGCATTCCTATGCCATCCTATTGGTCACCTTCAATCCTCCATCTCTTCTATATAATATGAGCAAATTTCTACTTTCCCCAGCACTGATGACTTTACGCTATATACTACCGAAACCTGTTTGCTGCTAATTTAATATATTTGGCGCTTTTAACGTTGCTTATTTTTTATATCCCATTATTAATAGTGACTTTTTTCAGTATTGTACAGTTATTTAAAAAGGATAAATTCAATTTTACAGAAAATGGAAAAATTGTTCCAGGAATAAAAATGAAATTTTTTTTCTATTATTTATCGAAATGTGCTTTTAACCATACATTAAGGTATATTTGTGTCATTCCATCTTACTAATATCTCTAACATCATAATTTTCACCAAGGAAAATTTAGATGAAATTATAAAAAAATTTGTGCCTCTCAGAAATTTCGTGTTCAGGACACAAGTCCCAGATGCTCTTGCGATAGTCAAGGCCTACATAGGAGAACATTTCCTTTCACCAAACACTTCAGCAACAAATACTTATTTTTACAGGGATATTGTCATACAATTATTTACTTTTCGAGGAGTAAGGTAAAAGTCCAGGAGTCATTTATAACATCATTGCAGTCTTTTTTGAACGGTCTTCCAATGTTCTTGAATAAATATTGGAATTGGGACATGCTTTTTAGAGCTTTCAACTTGAAAGAAGGCCATGGTACACATGGTCTTCTTATTTATTACTTTAAATAGAGAATCAGCAGTGCAGCAGATAGATTTAATGTTGGCGATCAGAAATAAGCCGACTTTGAGGTAGACACAGAGAAAAGAAAATACATTCCGAAATGCTTATATATATATATACAAGAAATTTATCTTATATTTTTCGAGATTTAATTTTTTTTAAGTTATAATAGGTATCCTTGCACATGTAAACTATCTAGTAATGTGCATACGTGGGTACAAAATTTTATATGAAATATATTCTATATATTCTCTTTACCTTTTAAAGAAAGATCTCAAGTTTAATTAGAAATAAATCCAATTTAAAAGTTGACATTACATTAAAATTCAACTGTACAGCTTCGTTTCAGTTAAAAAAATATTAATTTTTAAAAGTAAGGTGGTCTGGTGTAATAACGCCAGGCAGAGTAATAACGCCAAGTAGGTTTAGTTAGTATCTTAACCGAATGGAAGTCAAAAGCATGACTCGCAAAACAATCGCAAAACATTGCTGGGAGACGAGTCATGCTTTTGACTTCGATTCGGTTAAGATACTAACTAAACCTACTTCTATACAAGAACTTAACTTCCTTGAAGCTTTCCATATCCATAAAAATTTTGCTAATCTTGTTAATTGTGATTTTGCTATTCCACCATTATCAGACTGTTGGAAATATTACATTAAAACTAATTTTTCTTAATCTTTTAATGCAATTCTCGCAATATCTTTTCCATTTTCCACCCATTTTTCCTATTAGCTGTTCCCTGTTTTCCTATTGGCTGTTGCCTAGGATCCTCTGTTTTCCTATTGGTGAAGAAACTTATCACTTGAATCCCTATCCTCCCTATATATATATGAGCAAATCTTCACTATCTTTAGCACTGAGGAAGGTATGCTATATGCTACCGAAACCGGTATGCTTGGAATTCGAATAGTCTGGTGTTCTAACGTTGAAAATAATTTTAACTTTATAATATGTCAAATGTATTCAACTTTTTAAGGATTGAACTTTTTTTCTTAGTGGAAAACTATAAAATATATACAAAAAAAAAAAAAAAAAAAAAAGAAAACAAAAAAGAAAACAAAAGAAGCTAAATCGATTTTGTTGATTTTTAAACACAATGAAAGTTTGCATGTTAAAATTATTTTCTGATATTTCATTTTAATGATTTTTATACATTTCAAATATAATTTTAAATTTAAAGGGACATTTCTTCGGTAGTTAATGCAGATCCTTTCTCTTTTCCTCTTTTAAAATAAAATTATTTTCTGCAATTGGGATTTACAGGGTGATTAAAAACTAATGCAACAAACTTTTAAGTGGGTTGAAATACATCATTGCAAACAACTTCTGCATTGAGAAACTATATAAATTTACTTATTTTGTCAAAAAATACATTTTTCAGAAATATCTCTGTTTGTACAGGAGCTCACTGGAAATAACTTCGGTACTTCTTTGTTTTTAGTGACTATTTAAATTTTAGACGAGATTAACCGGATCTCATAAATAGTGCTGTCCGGAATTCAGCGGAACAGCCCTTTCGAAAAAACTATGCCTGAATTATATTTTCTTTTTTCTTCGATCTCCAGTTCTTTGCGTTCTTTCCTACTCAAACATTTTCATATGTGGCTACACATATGCAAATGTGTGTGTTGCACACATATAATTGTCGCAAACATGTATTCATAATTATGTGTAGCTCTTGCAAGTGTAGACTCATTGGTTTCCAAGCGAAGAGGAGGAACGCCAGAGTTGGCCAAAACTGTATATGTCATTTTTACTCCTAATCATGTTATCTTTGCTCATCACTTTTTGCTTGTGTTTGTAAAACATTCTTAGTCTTAAACTTTTTAGCTCTATGGAATTTTCATTTTACACTTAAGCTCATATAAACTTAGCTTCAGTATATCTTTATTTTAGTAAATATTTAAATATTAGAGGAAACTTACAAAAACTTGTAAGTACTGCATACTGAAGTCCACCTGAATAGCGTTATGTGTTGTGTTTTGCTATGTAACCAAAAAAATCGTCGGCGAGTAATATTTTCTTAAAATTCCCCACATCTGATTTTAATCTTTTATTGCTCTGTTCATCTATTTGTTTTTACTATATATGAAGTCGCGAATATAAAAAAAAAATCGCTTTTGAAAATAAAACAAATTTAAAAATCCGGCGTTTGTATACAGGATGATCCAAAAATCTTTGTCTTTAATTAATATGCAGGTTAGGAAGACGATAACAAGCAAGAATCATATAGGAACATAGAGTCGCAAAAGCAACGTAGACGCGGCGCATGTTCACAAAATTTAGGGTGGCTTCAGTGTGTTGTGGAAACCAATATGCCCACCCCAAACAGTGGTGGTATTTACCGGCGGTCAGAAACCGCACACGTTGCACATGATACGAATGCAACAACAATGTATGTAAGAACCCAAAACGTTGAATTAAGACGCACGTACATGTGCTGCAATACATCGAGTACTCACCACTTGTTTTCGACTTATGACATTACAACTTCTTCCAATCTACGTGTTCCGCATAGATGGAACCCAGTATCGATCATTCGTATGTCGAAACGTGATGATGTAGACATAAGAATGCGGTATGAGCAGGGATATGTCTGGTTGGAAATCGAGAACAATACAGTTTTGTAGTAGCAGTTTTATTGGTTGCCCCATAAAATAAGTGAATATCCGCCCATTCACTATTCGTGTAGTGATACACCCTTTCTTCATCTCATACACACGGAATGCTTTTCCTTGTTTCTGCTTGCCCAGCTGCCCTCGCGATTTCTTGCACATCATGGTTGCGTTTGGCATCCATGTAGACCGGGAGGCGGCAGCACAGACTATCACCTCATGGAGTTGACGGCAGAAATCGCGGAATTGATTAAAAGTCGATTCACGTATTAAAACGCAATCGGTGTCCCAAATCATATCTTGGTAGAAATCACCTGAAAACACATTAACGGTTGATTCATGCGCTTACCATTGTGTTTTCCTGTATCCAAAATTAAGAAAATATGGAAGACTATGTGCAGGAAAATACAGTGGTAAACCTACGAGTCAACCTCTAAAATAGTTTTTTGCGTATTTTCCTCCAAGATATGACTTCGTAGGCCAATTGTATTTTAATATACGAATTGGCTTTTAACTAATTCTGGAATTTCAGCCATGTACTCGATGAGGTGATTGATTGTGCAGCCGCTTCCCGGTTTAATGTTCTTATTTGATTATTATTGTCATATTATCGCATATTATCGTCCTCCTAACTTATATATTGATTATTGACGAAGAGTTCTTAATCATCCTGCATAAACTATCTAGTGCTGCGAGAGAAAAATTCGTGGGTACAAAATTTCTTTAAAATGAATTTTATATATTCTGAATTTTCTCTCTACCTTTTCCCAATCTTTCTTGCTTTCTCTACATTAAAAATTCAACTTCAGAATTTTTCAATTATAACTGCAAAAGTCTTAACTTTTTGAAATATTTTTTAAATCCTTCTTTACTGTTTCCTTAAAAGAATAATCTTTCTACTAAATTAAAAAAAATAATAATCGATTTTTTCGAAAATTTAAAATATATGTGCTCTATTAATTTAAAATTTTAAATAATCACACACTTTTAAAATTTTCTTTGAAAATGTACATGCAGTTAAAAAGAAAAGAAACTTTTTGAAATGGAACATTTTCAATTCACGAGTTTTTCTTTTATGTTAATATTATACTATTTAACATTCAAACTCTTTTTTTTTGTATAAAACAAAAATTAAATATCTTGTATAATATTATTAAAATATAAACAACTTTCAAAAGAAAAAAAAAACACATGAATTATTTTCATTTTAAATCTCATAAAACAAAACAAAAAATGTAAATTTATTCCAAATTTTGAATTATCATGAATGTGTTATCCATCACTAATGAGATAGTAAGTAAAAAAACAGTTCCGAATAAAATTTAAGTCTGAAAAAAAAAGTTTTAAAAATAAAATATTCATAATTTTACTGATGAGATTTTAGATTTACAGTTTTCTCATTAAAAAATAAGTTTTATATTTTTATGTCAAACGCATTCAACTTTTCAAGGAATTTTTTTCTTTTTCGCAAAAGACAAATGTAAATTAAATAAATAAATGAATAAATAAAAATGAAGAAACCAAATCGATTTTAATAGTTTTCAAATCCAAATATATAGGGTGATTCCAAAATTTTTTTACAATAAAAGAGGGGTGATAGTACGCATCAAGACAAACAATATTAAATAGGAGACCAAGGGTCCAAAACGTTTTCCAAAGGAGATAGCCGACATTAAAGTTTAGGGACCAAAATTTCAAATAAACAGAAAAAACGGAAAAATCGGTCGATTGATTTGCGGTTTTCACTAAAATTATTCTTTATGTCGGCATTTTCTTGAAATTAAATCATAAAGATAAATTTCAAAAAATGTCGATAGAGGGCGCTTTAGACTTTGGGGTAACGAACAACTATTTTTTGCCGGCATTTTTTGCATCTCATTAAATGTTTTCGTAAGCTTAGACTCAAACTTAAATTTTGAGCTCAAAATCTGAAAGTGGGAGTGGTTAAGTAGCACAAACTGAACTGTATTCCGAGGGTTTAAATTTCAAATGATTATAAAAAACGGAAAAATTTGTTCATTGATTTGAGGTTTTCACTAAAACTATTCTTTTTGTCGGTATTTTCTTAAAAATAAATTATAAAGATAATTTTAAAAAAATGCCGATAGAGGGCGCTTTAGACTTTGGGGTAACGAACAACTCTTTTTTGGCGTTATTTTTTGCATCTTATTAAATGCTTTCGTAAGGTTAGACTTAAACTTAAATTTTGAGCTCAAAATCTGAATAGTTGGGAGTAGTTAAGTAGACAAACTGAACTGTGTTCAGTGGATTCAAATTTCAAATGATTATAAAAAACGTAAAAATTGGTCGATTCATTTGCAGTTTTTGCTAAAACTAATTTTTAAATGAGCATTTTCTTGAAAATAAATTTTAAAGATAAATTTCACAAAATGCCGATAGAGGGCGCCTTAGACTTTGGAGTAGCGTACAACTATATTTAACTGTTATTTATTTTTAATCTCATTAAATGCTTTCAAATGCATAAACTTAAAATTTAGGCTGAAATTTTGAATCGTTGGGAGTGTTTAAGTAGAGAAAAATTGAATTGTGTTCGAGGAGGGGGGAGTGTTAAATTTCAACTCCTGAAGACACTTCAATTTGCGCTACTTAACTACTCCTAATTATTCAGATTTTAAGCTCAAAATTTAAGTTTAAATCTAAGCTTCCGAAAACATTTAATAAGTTTTTGCAAGCATTTAATTAGAACAAAGAAATAATGGTTAAAATTAATTGTTGGTTACTCTGAAGTTTAAGGCGCCCTCTAATGGAATATTTTAAAATTTATCTTTAATTTTTTTTTTCAAGAAGATACTGACTTAAAGAATAGTTTTATTTTAAACCGCAAACGAATCGACAAATTTTTCCATTTTCTATAGTTATTTTAAATTTAACCCCCCCCCCCTTAAACAAATTTCAGTTTGTGCTACTTAACAACTCCCTACTATTCAAATTTTGAGCTCAAAACTTAAGTTTAAGTCTAAGCTTCCGAAAACATTTAATGAGATGCAAAAAATAACGGCAAAAAATAGTTGTTCGTTACTCAAAAGTCTAAAGCGCCTTCTATCCACATTTTTTGAAATTTATCTTTAGAATTTATTTTTAAGAAAATACCGACATAAAGAATAGTTTTAGTGAAAACCGCAAATCAATGAACCAATTTTTCCATTTTTTATAATCATTTGAAATTTGAACCCTCTGAACACAGTTCAGTAACTGCTTCTTAACCACTCCCACTTTCAGATTTTGAGCTCAAAATTTAAGTTTGTGTCTAAGCTTACGAAAACATTTAATGATATGCAAAAAATACTGACAAAAAATAGTTGTTCGTTACTTCAAAGTCTAAAGCGCCCTCTATCGGCATTTTTTGAAATTTATCTTTATAATTTAATTTCAAGAAAATGCCGACATAAAGATTAATTTTAGTGAAAACCGCAAATCAATTGAACGATTTTTCCGTTTTTTATGTTTATTTGAAATGTTGGTCCCTAAACTTTAATGGCGGTTATCTCCTTTGGAAAACGTTTTGGACCCTTGGTCTCCTATTTAATATTGTTTGTCTTGATGTGTACTATCACCCCTCTTTTATTGTAAAAAAAATTTGGAATCACCCTGTATATATATATATATATATATATATATATATATATATATATATATATATATATATATATGTAGTACTTAACAAATTATTTGCGATATTCCAAATTTTTATACATTTCAATTGTAATTTTAAAATAAAAATGTCTTTTCTTTGATAGAATACACATATTTCCCAAGCCCTCTTTTAAAATAAAATTAGTTTCGATCATTATGTTTTACAGGGACACTCAAAATTAATGCAACAAAACTTTAGAGGTGATCATACGCGTCGATATAAACAATTTCGGTGTAGAATACAAAGGTAAAACTCCAGCTATACTGTCAAAAATACTCTTCAAAAAGATTCTTGTTTCATTTCTACCTAAACTTTATTTTTTTTTAATAACATAATAATAATAAAGGTAGTTTAGAGCAATTTTCATCAGATTAATTTGGCCTTGGGAAAAGGCGGTGGTATTATAATTCGATTAATGACACAGTATTTACTCCAAGTGATTTTGCTGTTATGGAATGTCTAACTTGGTACTGTTTGGACGCATATTGTGACCATTTACAGCATTTAGAGAATTTCTATTTCATTTCTCACTAGGCAATGCAATTGACTTGAGGAATTCTTCAAAATGTATTTATGAATATTAATGTCTTGAAGGAATATTCAGATGCAGTTTGGAGTAAGACCTATATATTTTTTTATTCAATAATGAATTGCGATTCTAAATGTTCCTGTGTTAATTTTGTTTGTTTATTTATGGATGATTTAAATTTTCTTCTTGACGGATAATACGGAGTTATTTTTATTTTGGGTTCCTATTTATAATAGATGAAAAAAAATTATGTAAGGTGTCCTGTAGTAATAGCGCCATGTTAACACTAGAGCTACTGTGAGCCGTCATTTTGACGACTACCATATGAATATGTTTCGGTTCAAACCATAAATTTCATTATGAAATAAGTTTAAAATATACGAAAAAGAAAAACGTTAAATAATGAAATTAAATTGTTTTAAATCAAAATTATCTTGTGGAATATTTTTATAAAACTTGACTGAAATTTCCGGTAGTTCTAGTGTTAAGGTTTTACCAATTTTCACAGTTTAGTTTTAGAATTAAAAAACAAAAACAAAAACAAATATAAGATTTGATACAGCAACTTATTGACTATACATACAAGTAATAATGCCATGCAAACAAAACTATAAATAAGAATAATGCATGTAAATTGTTCAATTATAAAGTTATAAATTCTAAAGATCTAAAAATTGACAAATTTATCTTATTTACCATTAATTGCGATATCAGGATGCAGTAATAATCATTTGATATTTTATTCTTCTGGCATGAAAAAAATTAACAGCACTTATAGCATACGAATTTCTTTTGTATGTCCTAACTGCTGTTAATTTTTTCATGCAATCTCATGACAATAATGCTGTCTCGTGCATAAAATGGGAAAAAAATTCAAATGTAGTTCCAGCACTGAAAAGAATCAACCGCAGTAATAACGCCAGTGGATGACATTATTACACTGATATACTTATTGCACATTATATTTTAAACTACAAACTACTTTGCGAACACACCAGAATTATATAATACATAAAATATGCGACAAAGTTATGTAATAATCAAAGTATTTCCAAATAAATAGGTAGTCTTCATATCACAGAACTTACTTTGCAAATTATAGATTGGATGTCAACGCATTTGTACTTTTTCCAGCTATAAAATCTACAAATAGAACAAATTAATTTTTAGAGGTTGTTTATGATTAAGATGACTCAACGCAAAATCCGTAAGTGCCATTTCTTGAATTACTTCATAATTATGCGTAATATTATTAAGCATAATTACGCGTAATAGAGCACTTGACGTTATTACACGCCCTGCGATTAATTAAATAAAATGATGTCCCTGTATAAGATATCCCTTGGGTATCTTATGCAGGGCGATCTTGAACTCGTTGTCAAAACTTTATAGAGCGATCAAACATTCGTTTGAATATTTCTATCCTTTTTTTTTTTTATAGAATTTTAGTGAACAATATCTATTTTTAAATTATACGCTTAACATGGCCTCTGATTAATATAAAATTACAATCTGATCGAGTGTTGTCGGCAAGAGTATAAAACATAATTTAAAACAAATCCTATTTTCAATATCTAACATCGAGTAACAATAGAAATAACTAGTGAATTATATTATCAAAAATCGGTAATGTCAGATCCGGATTTTTGGGGATTTCATTTGCTTAAATTACCTATACTTTTTACTTTTAATCTCAATTAAGTTCCAATTACATCTCTAATGCTGGCAACATTGTTATCGTTTTTGGAATATGAAATACATTTAATTTATAATAAGTATTATTATTACTATTTATTTCAATTAACTAGATTATTACATTAACTCGAACCTTTCGATCTCTTTGTGTAAATGGGGATTAGGTTCACTTAGAACCCCCGCCCCCTCTCCAGTGGAGGGCAGCCTTCTTAGACCTATATCCCTCGTGCAGATAATTGGCCGCCATAAATAGCACCAATCAATTATATTAACTTTTAGCTGTATTTATACAGTAGAACTCATGCAAAACTGTTGATGTTCGTGTAATATATTATATATTATTGTACGCATTGTTTTATGGTTATATTACATGATTTATTGATTATTTTAATTATATTTATAGGATGGTGGAGTACGTTGAGCACTTGCATGAGCACTTTGAAAGCCCTGTTGTGATTAAATCTGGTCGTTATGTTCTTCCTAACGATGCTGGGTACAGTTCAAAAATGAAAGAATCAAGCATTATGGATTATGAATATCCCAATGGAGAAAAATGGAAAAAATTACTTAAAAAAGAAAATTAATGTAAATGGATAGAACTGATAATGAATAAAATAATGTTGGTACTTTTGGCTTATAGCGACTCCCGAGACAACGACCAACATTTATCGTCAAATTGTAAAGCATATACGAATATGGCTCTATGATGTATCTAATGTTTCATGATGCATATGGTCCTGTTATTGTCATATATGGTGTATTTATGTGATGTGTGTAAGATGAATATGAAATGTATAATTTACATGGCATACAAAACGCGCATAATGTTTATGTAATGACGTATATCACACATATATATACATTTAGAGTATATGTATGCGTATATGTGATGCATATGTAAGTATAACGATGATCTTTTAGAAATTGTAATTTCTGGAGCCGCTATAAAAAAAAAGCACCAATAATGTCTTAGAAAAATTATAACTAATGCTATGTGATTTATAATTTTCCGTATTACGAAAGAAACGTACTAATAATTAAGGTATCATACATAATCAATAGCGTCATTATTTCATACATTTTTTTGCCTTAATATTTTTATCATATACTTTTCTTTCCAATAATTCCCGTTAAAAAAAAATATATATATATACTATATTTGATCTGAATTTATTTTTATCTTCATCGAAAACATATATTTACCTCAAGATAATGGCTAAATAATTCTTTACAAAAGAAGAAAATTATTTCCAAAAGGATATTATATGTTGTTACCAATAATTACCTTTTGTAACGATCTTGTTTCAACGACATAAATAAAAGAATATATCATTAAAATATTGAACTAGAACTATTGTATCGTGGAAAAAAAGAACTTTTTAAGAAATGTTATTATCACATCGTATTTTTTGCGGATAATTAATTAAATTTTACAAATAAGAAATAACTGTATAGTAATATTTCAAATTCTATGTTTTTTATTCATTATTTGAATCGATTACCTTTGACATTATGTACGTTCTTTATTGCAAGACGATATTTCTAAATATCGTTTTGGTTTTTTTTTTTTTTTTTTTTTTTATACATAAAATGTTATTTTAAGACATGAAATTTTACAAAATGTTAATTATTATTAATAACATGATTTTTTAAAAAATAATTAATCTTAAGTATAGTTTAGGGATCAGAGTTGAATTCAGGGGGTGGCCCGAGAAGGACATTCCCTCCGGAGCAATGAGATGTTCCCCTCCCGAAAAATTTGAGATTTTGTGTTTTCAATGGTAAAAAAGTGCAATCGCAAATTTCAGGGCATTTGGTGATGTCTCAGCAGTCGTTTTAGGTAAAAACAGGAAATTTCTCATAACAAACTAATTAAAAAATTAACTAAATTTTTTAAAAAATAATTAATTTTATGTATAGTTTAGTGATCAGAGTTGAATCAGGGGTGGCCCGAGAGGGACATTCCCCCCAGAGTAATGAGATGTCCCCCACCCCCCGAAAAGTTTCAGGTTTTCTGCTTTCAATGGTAAAAAATTGAAATCGCAAATTTTAGGACATTTGATCGTGTCTTAACAGTCGCTTTAGGTAAAAGTGGGAAATTTTTGACAACAAACTTCTTTAAAAAAACTTTAGCGATTGTTGACATTTATCTCCTAAGAGGGTTAAAAGGGGAGAAGGTTTAAAATTTTAGAATATTGGGTCATATCTCAGAAGAATAGGAAGAGCATGAAATTGTGGAAAATAAATATACTGCAACATAATTAAATACAATACAAAAGTTAAAAAAACTACAACGTTATAACGTACAAATTTCATAAAAACACAAACCCCCCCAAAGAATTTCATACAACGTTTCAAGGATGCCTTTATCCCCTTCCTGAGTGAGGAAATAAAAGAAATGGATTCAAAAACCCCGGGAGCTGACACATTTTCATTTATTCCAGTTATTACCCAGCCAGTACTCGGGACTATAACGAAGCCGGAGTTTTCGAACCTATTTCATTTAATTTTTTTTTTATCACTGAGGAAGGTGATTAAGGCATCCTTGAAACATCGCATGAAATTCTTTGGGGGGGGGGGGGGTTGTGTTTTTATGAAATTTGTACGTTATAAAGTTGTGGTTTTTTTTTTTTTTACTTTTGTATTTAAATTCGCACAAAGTGTTACAATTTTACTTATAATTAAACACATATTTCACTGACTTTAGAAATTCTACGGTATGGAGGTTAAATTCCATCTTTGCTCATTGTATTTAGCTTGATTCAAGATTCTTTTAGAGAAACCGACCAGCGTTGCGAGCGAAGGCTGCTGGTATCTTAAAAAATAATTAAAATAAAATAAAATAAAATAAATGTCTGAAATTCCGCAAGATGGATAAAATTCACTCTTGTGGGAGTGGATTTTCAATACTGGAAAGAAGTGAAAATATAATCAGTCTCAGTGACAATCACAGAATTTTTTGAAGAGAGTATTTAACCCCGCACTTCAGTACTAAAAGTACTTTTACATTTACAGCACAAGTAAGAAGGAAACAGAAAGGAATGTAATTTAAAAAATGTCCGTGTAAAATTAATTGTAATGGTTATTTTTTTTATCAATTATCAAATCGCTGTGATATAGCTAATAGTAGGAGAAATGGGTTTCGCATTTAATGTTGTAAAATTCAACAAATGCTTTTCACCAAATAAGGGAAATACAAAAACTTCCTGTGCAAGTCATAGATTTAAAATCAGTTTTATAAAGACAATGGGAAAATTGATATCAAAATGTAATTTTCCAGTTTAGCCAGAATATTTATTTCTGTTAAAAAAAAGATTAAAAGAGCATTTAAAAAATTACAATCTTTTTTAAAATATATTTTATGTTTCAGTGTTTAAAATATTTCGTTATTTCAGTTTCACAGCCATTTGTCATTTTTTCGCAAGAGTTGTTTGAAGCGTAGTTAAATCTATTGTGTTTTTCATCACAAAGATAATTAAGCGATTTATTACCTGAGAACGGATAGCCAAAAAAAAAAAAAAAAAAAAAAAAGCCTTGCAACTAATTTAATAATATATAATTAAGTTTTTAAATATTACAGCGTTGTATTGGCATTGTAAAAACACCCGTGTACACGATTTTTATAATTGTGGCACATATGGAATTGAGTAAACAATAATATAAAAAAATCCATTTTTGCATGAAAAACCAGCTTAATTTAAATAAAAGAGCATAAAAATGCAGGATTACAATTTATTAATAAACTTAAAAAAGAGACATTACATATTTTGTTTTTGAGTAATAGCTTAAAATATAAAGTATTAATATCGGTAGAACAGAAAATGTTTTTGATATAAGTATGGCACTAAATTTGTTATGCACCAAATTACCCAAATTGACACACATTTTGAATCTATAAACACATTATATTGCTCTAATCAATCAAGAATATTATCAAGGATGCCTTTAAAACAGTGTTTTTTGAACATAGATACAATACAGAGATACAAGTCATTTACAAAATAATAATATTGATTTAATTCAAATATTTGCAAATCAACTCGAAAACGCTCTACCCTGAAACATCTAAAAGAATTCAGGGAAACCATGTCTAATATTTCATAAACATATATTTAACTTTTTGAAAGTACTTTTATATTTTTATTAGATGAAAATTTCCTGCCTTTATTTTTTACATCAGATTTTCCTTCAATTTGTTTTCATTCACATACAAACATGTTACTCTTGATTATTCATTAAAGATCATACATTCATTTCCAGTTAATGGCTAAATTATTCTGTAAAAATAAAGGAAAAATCTATCAACAAACGTTTTTCATGAAATTATATGGAATTACCTTTATTAACACAGGCGTACGAGCGGCACTCTTCTCTGCGGAAAGAGGCGTCGTTATCCGTCAATGGGATTGCAGACTAGATGATTACAGCTCTGTTTATGAGGCAGAAATCTATCCGATCTTAAAAATTCCAGAACATATTCAAAGAAACATCAAACATCCTTTCGTCCAAATTTATAGTGACAGTCTGCCTGGTGGTCTGCAACTTGTCTATTCTCAAAGAATCAAATATCTGCTAATCTTTGACACAAAAGTTAAGCTAATTTTCTTCCAAAATTGAGTAGCCCTTGGTCACTTAACATCGCACATTTATGCCCAGGGTAATAAAGCAGCGGTGGCACTCGCAAAGGAAGCTATCGCTAAATCAAATATAGACATCCTTCTCTCACTTCCTCCCACGTACATAAAATGTTTACTAAAAGCTAAAATTATCAAAGAATGGCAATTATTCTGGGACAATACCGGCAAAACCCGACACAGGTTCCATAACAGAGTTTCTTGCGGGACATTGTCCTTTTCAAGCTTGCTTCCACATATTTAAATGTTCAGACTGATGATTATTCATGAACCGCTTCTCTAATTTTTCTTCGAAATAAAATTTAAGCTGAAGTTCCTCTATAATTGAGTAGCCCTTGGTCACTTATCATCGCACATTTACGCCCAAGGTAAAAAAACAGCGATGGCACTCACAAAGGAAGCAACCGCCAAATCAAATATATAGACATCCACCTCCCTCTTCCACCCGCGTACATAAAACGTTTACTAAAAGTTAAAATTGTCAAAGAATGGCAATTAATCTGGGACAATACCGGCAAAACCCGACACACATATAATCTAATACCGAAAGCCTCAATAACCCACTACAACAGCTCTTCATCCATTATACAGTTTCTCGCGGAGCATTGTCCCTTTCGAGCTTACATGTTTAAATGTTTAGACTGGTGATTATTCATTAACCGCTTCTCTGATTCGCCGTACGTCATACGGGCGATGCGTTTTTGTCAATCATGCTTTGCTCGTACCACGTACGGGTATCTATATTCTAATCATGATATATTATTCTAACCAGTAAATTTTTATTGTATTTTTTACTTTTTTTAGTCCCAGCAATTTTTTTTGATATAATTAGGAAAAAAATTCTGTTTTAAAAAACTGCTGAAAAAAGATTAAAAATTTTGCAAAAGACATGAAAAAAGTAGGCATTATTTGAAAGTTTTTTTGAAAAACATTGACCAGTTAAGTGGTTTCAAACCATATATTCATTTCTATTTAATGGCTAAATAATTTTGTACAAATGAAGGAAAAGCTTATCAAAAAATATTTCCATGAAAATGTGTAGTTACCAATAATTACCTTTACTAAAACAGCATTCATCGCTGTGGAAATGGAAATTTACCGCCAGTGTTTGGAAATGTGGCGCAGTGGTATCACACTTTACCTGCGCGCTAACAGCACAGAGGCATATTAAAAAGTCTGTCAACCCTTTAAAGTCTGGCTTTGGAATATCCTAAATAGACAAACTCATACCAAAAAGTTACTTAAAATATGCCTTTTTCTAACAGATCTGTCAAACCTTACCCAGAAGATGTCAGCTGTAATTCCCAATGCATAACTTTTTCTCAATTCTCTGTTGCCTGTTACACTGAGGATTTGGCATTCCTTGGCAGAGCCGCCTTGTTGGCAATCTGGTCTTTGGCCTTAGTTTGTAGTTATTATTTTTTTCAAGTCAACGTCGCATCAAGCAGTCCCCTATCTCGTTTAACTGCGAGTATAGCTCCGACTGACCATTGTATTTTTTACATTGAATTTGTTTTAAATTTAATAAGGGGGACATTGAGAGATACTGTGCTCTACAGATTAGATCCTGGTCTGAGCTCTTAGGCTATCAAGAAAACTTGTTTCATTAAAGATAAGAAAAGAGTTATAGATCGAAGGCAGTTGCACAGAATATCATCTTATCCAGTTCACGGATGAAAATCTAGGATTAGTTAAATATCGATTCTCATACTAAAATGTAATTGGTCTGTCATGCCATATCTTGGTGTAAATCACTCAAAAATCGGATTTTAACGGTTAACTCGTAGGTTTATCAATAGGCTTTCCTGCACCCAAAAGTATAAAAACATAGAGGATTAGAAGCATGAAAACATAATGGTAAACCTATGAGTCAATCGCTGAAATCAGGTTTTAGGGGTTTTTTCACCAAGATATAACTTGGCAGATCGATTGCATTATAATATGCAAATCGAGATTCAGCTAATTCTAGATTTTCATCCTCAAAGTCGATGAGCTGATTTTCTGTACTGCCGTCTTTTGGTCTATTATGCTATTATTATAATATAGAACCAGTGGTGCACTTTATTTTATAAAATGCATAGATTTTTTGGAACGTAATATTATATTATGCATTTATTTACAAATAATTAATTCGGTTTTACAATTTTAAGAGTAATAATTATAACATTTCTAGTTTTACACTTGTTATAAATTATTTTAATTATTTTAAAGCTTGAATAATATTTAAGAATTTTAAATGTTTTATAAACTCTAATGGATTTTTTAGAAAAAAAATACAACTAATGCAATCGTATCACATGATTTCATATGAAATCCAGAAATGTATTTACTTCTGTTTCGACACTCAAGTACTTTAAGACGTCATTACGTGGGAAAAAGTAATGTAAAAAAAAGTCAGTGTTAAAGTTAGTGTTGTGCTGTATTAGTGCTATCTTATCACCTGTCAAATCGGTTTGATAATGTTGATAACTTAGAAATTGGTTTTGTATAAAATTGTTGTATACAGATTCAAAAAATGCTTTCACTGGGAAAGTGGAATGGGAAGACTTTCTTGTTTACTAAATGGATTTGAAATCCGTGCTGAAAAGTTATCTAAGAAACAGATCTCAAAATATAATTTTCTGCTTTAATCGGAAGATTTGAGTTATTTATTTATTTATTTTCCTAGAAAGAAAGAAAGTGACACCTACAACAATGTTCGCAGTTTATTAAAAAAAAATGAAAGTTTCCATGCTTTGTCTAAAGTACAAAAGATTGATAATAAAAATTTTCTTATGAATATCTTATTATTAGATATGAGGAATTATCCTGAAACTCCAAGATGTCTAATGATTCTGTAACGATGTGTAAAAAAAAAAAATATATATATATATAGGTCATATACTTCCAAGAAAGTTTTTTCCAGAAATCCAATAAGGGACCATAAATGAATTGAAAAAGAATAAATATCTTTTGAATAACCCTGTCAAAACTAATGTAGCAAAAGCGTCCAAACGGTAGACTATAATTAAGACTCTTATCGTAATAAACTGTGTTCATTTTTATGCAGATAGCATGATATTTGTAGAAAAATTATGGTTTTTATAAAAACAGTCCCGCATTTCGCCAAGTTTTTTTTTTACTTATAATTTGCAGAGTTTTTGATATAAAAAAATGTTTTTTTTCCCTGAACTTATGACAAACATCTAGTTTTACATTTGTTATAAATTATTTTAATTGTTTTAAGACTTGAAGATATTTGAGAATTTTAAATGTTTTATAAAGTGTTATGGAAGTCTAAGAAAAAAAATTACATTAAATGCAATCGTATCACATGATCTCAGATAAAGAAGGTATTCACTAAGAAAATGACATGAAATCCAGAAATGTATTTACTTCTGCTCCGTCACTCAAATACTTTAAGAAGTCGCTAGCACGAGAAAATATAATATAAAAAAATAAAGTAAATAAAAATAAGGTCAGTGTTAAATTTAGTGTTGCGTTTTATTATGGGAGTTTTTTTTATCACCTGTCAAATCGGTTTGATAAAGTTGATAAGCGTAAATGTTGGTTTCGTATAAAATTGCTATATACAGATACAAAAAATGATCTTCACCGAAAAAGTGAAACGTGATGCCTTTCTTGTTGTTTAACTGGATTTGAAATTAGTTTTTTTAAGATAGCGAGGAAGCAGATCTCCAAATGTAATTTTCTTCCTTAATCGGAAGATTTCAGTTATTTCTTTATTTATATTCCTAGAACTAAAGAAAGTGACATTAAAAACAAGGCTCATGATTTATTAACAAAGATGGTTTCCCAGCTTTGTCTGGAGTACAAAAGACTGATAATAGAACTTTTCCTATGAATATATTATTAATATACATGAGGATTTATCCTAAAACTCCAGATGTGTGCACAAAATAATAAAGGTCATATATTTCAACGACGATTTTTTTCCCCCAAAATTCTGTAGAGAAACGTAAACAAACTGAAAAAGAACGAATATCTTTTGGACAACCCTGTGAAAACTAATATAACCTATTGTAATAATTTATGTTAATTGTTATATAGATAGCATGTACACTTGTAAAGAAATTAAGGTTTTTCTAAAAACAGTGCCGCATATCGTTTTTTGCTTATAATGCTAAGATTTTGCCAAGTTTTTAATATATATATATATTTTCTTTTAAATCTATGACAAACATCTAATTTTACGTTTGGTATAATTTATATTAATTATTTTAAGACTTGTATATTATTGAAAAAATGTAAATGTTTTATAAAACTGTTATGAAATTTTTAGAAAAAATTACATTAAATATACTCACATTACATGATTTCAGATAAATATGGCATTCATAAAGAAAATGACATATAACCCTTAAATGGTATTTACTTCTTCGACATTCAAATACTTTAACACCAGAATTCTGGGCAAATATCAATTCGACACTGATCAGTGGACTAATTGAGGTTTCGAACGGAAAAATTTTCAAGAAATAAGTTATATACCAGGTGCAAGAAAATGAGTCAAACCAAATAAATTAAATAAATAATTTGAAAACAATTTTCCGGTTTTATATATTTTTCATAAAATTTACATAAAATTTCTCCGGCGTTCTAGTGTAAGTCACTAGCATGGGAAAAAAATAATGTAAAAAAAGTCAGTGTTAAATTTAGTGTTCTGCTGTATTACGGATGTTGTTTTATCAACTGTCAGATCGGTTTGATACAGTTGATAACCGTAAAAAATGGTTCGTATAAAGTTGTTATACACAGATCCAAAAAAAAATCTTCACGTTGAAAGTGAAAAAAAAGACTTTCTTGTTTACTAAATGGATTTGAAATCAGTTTTGTAAAGACATCGAGGAAACAGATCTGAAAATATAATTTTTTTTTTGTAATCGAAAGATTTCAGTTTTTTATTTATTTATTTATTTTCCTATAGAAAAAAAAAAGTATCACGATTTTTTTTTAAACAAAAATGGAAGTTACTCAGTTTTGTCTGAAGTACAAAAGCTTGACATTGAAACTTTTCTTATAAATGTGTAATTATAATACATGTGGAATTAACCTGAAACTCCAGATGCATAAACAAAATAATACTCGTAATATATTTCCGCAAAGATTTTTCTTTCCGAAATCCAATACGGGACCATGTAAATTGAAAAAGAACGAATATCATTCGAATAACCCTAAAAAAATTAACATAGGAAAATCGTTCAAAATTTAGAATAGGATCAAGATGCTTATTGCAATAAACTGTCTTAATTTTTGTAAGTATAGTATGTATACTCGTAGAGTAATTGAATTTTTATTATAAAAACAGTTCCAAATTTTATGAACATTTTTGCTTTTAATCTGTAGAGTTTTTAATATAATTTTTTTAAATTCGAAACTATGATAAGCAGTATGGAAACTATCATAGTACACAATACCCTGTAATCGGAAAAAATAATAAAAATTGTTTGAAAAAAGAGCAGGTATGCTAAATAATATTTCACTCCGCATGCGTGAATGCGATCAAAACCTAATGTGCATAATGTATTAGCTAACTGTAAATATCTACTTTTGTGAAAGTCTCAAAAATATTCCTTGAAAATTCTGAAAGTGATCTGTCGAATAAGCTTGAAATCCTTTATTCTCAAAAGAAAGCAAAAAAGATGAGGGTCTGTGTCCAACTATAGTACATGCAAGGGCGGCGCCAGAGGGGGGACCGGGGGGGCATATGCCCCCCCGTCGGGCATACCTGGCCCCTCCATCGGGGTCAAAATTCGATATCATCGGGGAAAATATTTTGACTTTTGAATGTTGTCCCCGTCAAGTTGGATCAACATAAAGTTTTTTATTATTATTATTATTATTATTATTATTATTATTATTATTATTATTATTATTATTATTATTATTATTATTATTATTATTAAACTCAGATTGACTAAACTAATTCTTTTGGGTACGAGTCGGTTTCTGACTAAATTTTGAATCTTGCAGATTGAGTTGAGATAAACCCGATCCTTCAAAAAAAAAAAAAAAAATTGAATTTCTTAAAATAAAAATCTACATAGAGGACTACACAGGATGATATACATGTCTGTGTACATGTATATTTTTTAACATAAAAGGTAAAATTTATACTAAAGTTTTGTCGGGGCTGTCTTCAATGACAAGTAGAATGCTGCATCGGGTCGGGCAAACTGAACCTGACACGACTGGCAATCTGGATTGGATCGGTCCTAATCTTTTGTCGTTGTGGGTCGGATTCCAGTTGGGTTAATTGTCTCAGGTTCGGGTGGATGTTGACACTTATGGTTTTTGATTCAAGATCGATCTCTCAAAAGAATTTACAACATTTAAGTTGAAAAATTATGTATTGAATGTTAATGAGTTTATATACAGGGCCTGATTAATGACGGGCCTCCGGGGCCTTAGACCTGGCCCACCAATTTCAGGGGCCCACAAATTATATGGCTGATTTTTTCCCCCTTAATCAAATACTTTTCAAATAATATTGTTTTATAAAATTTGAACTGTAAAATTTAAATATTCTAAGATACTGTCAAATAAACCTTCCTTTTTTGTGAAAGCGTCGAAGAAAATGGGTAGGTAGTGGGGCCCAATTTCTTAATAGGCCTTGGGCCCAACTTCAGCTTGATCGGGTTCTGGTTATACATACTGATTTTTTACTTAAAAGTTAAAATGGACATTGGAGATATAGTTGTATATATATTTTTACGTAATTGCAATATAGTATGGATATATTTTTTCATCAGTTATGGTTGAGATCTAATTGAGGTCGAAATATTTCGGGTTCAGATCGAAATGTGGAGATGCCGTGCTCAGATCGCATTTTAGGTTGAGTCCTGCATCACCTTGGGAAATTAAACCCAATTCGATTGGCGATTTGAGTCGGACCTGGCTAAAGTTAATATTTTTTCGGAGGGGTTCGATTTAACTTCTATTTTTTGAGTCGGGTTAGTTTTAATTGTTTTAGCATATGGGTTCGATTGTACCTCTTTTCTCAAAAATATCGCCGAAATACATTTTAAAATGTGAAATTATATTATTTGAATGTCAATGAGTGCATACATTAAATTTTAACAACATACATTAAGTTAAATACATTAAATTTAACACAAAAATAATAAATATATTAACTTTTCCAAATAAAATACATAATTGATATTGGAGGCATTATTGTAGACTATTTTTCCATTACTGCTTTACAAGATGGAATTTTCTTTTTCCATTTTCTCTTGCATTTCGATTTGGAATTGGGTTCGAATTGAATACTTTTAGTCGGAGTTTGTTCAATTCGGATCATCTACTTTTTTAAACTGGTTCAGCTTGAATGGATGTAGAATTAACTAGTTCAGGTCGGATATAACTCACTCCATGGAGGATTGATTCTATGCTCGCAAAATAATCCGTGAATTTAGCTATTTTTTCCCTGGTTTATATTCCATTAAAACAGAAAAATTTGCTTTAAATTTTGCTTTCACGCGCTTTAATTTTGCTATTTCTATCCTTCCGCCCCCCCCCCCCCCCGCAAAAAATACAGAAAAAAAATTAGCTGAAATACTCACATCTAAAGCAACATGTTCGTCAAATTACATGGGTGTTCTGGCAGCTATGCTGCTTAGTACTTTTTCGTATTAGAAATGGAATTTATAAATCCGTTTTATTAAAATATGAGTAAAAAATAGAAATCTAAGATCAAAATTTTCGAAAAATGTCCAATCAGAAGGCAGAAATTGCTTAAAATAATAGAAAAGCCACTTCAAATCACGGGGATGTTTCAGCATTGTCGCGACGGACTCAGAGCGAGAAATTTTGTGCGGATCGGTGATATATTTTTAATTGCGGATCGCTTTTCGCTGATATTAAAATAATGCACTTTTAGATTTCTAACTATTTTTCAAGTTTTCACATCTACATTTATCTTTTAATTTTTTAGTTTTGCTTTCACGCGCTTTAATTTTGCTATTTCTATCCTTCCGCCCCCCCCCCCCCCGCAAAAAATACAGAAAAAAAATTAGCTGAAATACTCACATCTAAAGCAACATGTTCGTCAAATTACATGGGTGTTCTGGCAGCTATGCTGCTTAGTACTTTTTCGTATTAGAAATGGAATTTATAAATCCGTTTTATTAAAATATGAGTAAAAAATAGAAATCTAAGATCAAAATTTTCGAAAAATGTCCAATCAGAAGGCAGAAATTGCTTAAAATAATAGAAAAGCCACTTCAAATCACGGGGATGTTTCAGCATTGTCGCGACGGACTCAGAGCGAGAAATTTTGTGCGGATCGGTGATATATTTTTAATTGCGGATCGCTTTTCGCTGATATTAAAATAATGCACTTTTAGATTTCTAACTATTTTTCAAGTTTTCACATCTACATTTATCTTTTAATTTGGGAATTTTTTATTTAAGTTTTTGTTTCAGATTTAAATTTTGCATCTTAGCAAAATTTGAAACATCGCACATTCTGTATTCGATCAATATACACTTTAAAACAAAATGGAAATCGAAGATGTTTTTCCCATTGTTTTTATTATTACTATAATAGCTAAAAAAATCTGCTTTGATTTACACATTTTCCCGAAAATACAGAAAATTCATCAATCTAATGCTAAAACTACCTGAAATCCTCCAATATCTAAAGTTGCATTTTTGTTGAATCAAAAGACTGTTCAGTTTAATGAGCAGCAACACTGTGCACTAGATTTTTCTATTCGAAACTGATTTTTTATGTACCTCTATTTTCTCTCAAAATAATGAAAAGTTCGCGAACCGAATCGCAAATCTTTTTTGAAATTCTTCAATCAAAGAACCCCAATTTCTTCAAGTGATAAAAAAATCTGTTCCAATAACATGTGCGTTCCAGCAACTTATTGTCTGTATATTTTATTTTTGGCGAAATATTTTTTGAGAGTGTATGGAATACTAATTACATTTTCTCAAAAGTGACAAAAATAGAAAATAATGAAAAAAGTAAAACATGGTATTAATAAAGTAATACAAGGTACATATTTCAAAAGTTTTAGCTCGATTAATCCGGCAAATATATTCATTTCAAATAAAGAAAACTAATATTTAGCATAGATCAGATGGAACGTAAAAGAATATGAAGAAATTTCAATTTTATACAAGTTTTGTTCTTATTAACTATGCTGTTTCTTTATACTCGTATTCTTAATTAGATTTCAATCTACGATGTTTAAACCGCAGAGAACAGCTGTGATTCACTGAAAGGAAATACATGCCTGTCTGTTTTGACTAGTTTCCAATTCTGATGTGCAAGTTTTTCGACGCAAAAACTAAAATAAACTAAACTAACTATAAATATAACTAAAATAAAGCAAATTTTTCGACAATTTGAATAAAGAGATTGATGAATAATATTGCTTAGCTTCAGCAGACGTATTCTTGCTGATTGTTTGTAAAAATAACATTTATATATCTCAACGTTGCTATATGAAAATTACAAAAAGAAAAAAAACCTGTACTGTGATAGACCGGAAGGATATTTCAGAGTTACAATGATGCAGTACTCTATTTTCATCAATTGTCCATTGACCACAGATATAAGGAGTTAATTTTTTTTCCTGATCTAGTATTTTTATTTTAATATTTAGAAATAAGATTTTTTGAATTATTATTCATCTGTTTAATGCATTTTTTTTTTTTTTTTTTTTTTTTTTTTTACAAAATTCATATATTTAATCAGATAGTAACCGTAAAAACAATGCTACAATGAAGTTTTAAAGAAAAAATGTGACTATGAAAAAATGAAATTTATGACTTTGCATATTTTGCAGTATAATTATCATTTCTACTAGTTATAAATACTTTATGAGTGTCTTCTTTTCTACGAAGATATCAACTTTAATTTGTCTCAGCTGTTTGTAAAAAGTTTCAAGACTTTTATAAGAGCAAGTCCAAATGATTTCTTATTTCTTTGTGTTTATATGTGATTTGATATTTTTACCCGAGTGTTTTAATTTTAAAACTGCTTTATACACAGAATTCGTACTTTTGTTGATAATAATAATTTAAATAATGCTTATGGATGTTTTTCATTTATATTTTTGCAATCAGCAATACATACAGTAGAGCTTCGATTATCCGGACCAAGGTCGATCCGGTTAAAGAAAAATACGGAAAATAGGACAACTTTAAAAAACGCATATGGCAATGTTTTTAGGTAACTTCCCTTCATATTTTTTCCAGGTTTAAGACTGGCAAGATTGTGTTAAGATTGTGGTAATGCATATTTTAGCACATTGAAAATGACGTATTTAGAAGGTTTTTATTTATTTTTTTTTTTAATAAAATTTAAAATTCTATTTGCTGCAGAATTGGTACAAAGTTATATATAGAAGTACACATTCATAATTTCCAATATAACTATGTCTAAAAAATTAACGGACAAAATTCAATCCAATATCATACTTTTTTTAGACTTTCAAATAAAACAATGCTGATAAAATTTGTTATGCATAACTCAATCAGTGGTTTAGAAGTATACATTCATGATTTTCCGATATAACTATGTCTAAAAAATTAACGCACAAAATTTAATCCAATTTCATACTTTTTTTAGACTTCCAAATAAAATAATGCTGATAAAATTTATTATGCATCACTCAACCAGTGGTTTTGTTATGCTTTGTTTTTAATAATTACGGAAAAGAATATACACATCAACACCTTCTACAAGGGTACTTCTACCAGGTACTACTACTTCACTATAACTCTCTCTCTCTCTTTTTTTTCCCATGCGATTTTTTTTAGAAGATTTTATTGTGTGGCATTTTTCTCATTCTTAAGTCTCCAATACATGATATAAGGATTAGCAATAACTGAATGGTGATTGAAACATTATAATAAGTATATAAGTATAATTATCATTTCTACTAGTTATAAATACTTTATGAGTGTCTTCTTTTCTACGAAGATATCAACTTTAATTTGTCTCAGCTGTTTGTAAAAAGTTTCAAGACTTTTATAAGAGCAAGTCCAAATGATTTCTTATTTCTTTGTGTTTATATGTGATTTGATATTTTTACCCGAGTGTTTTAATTTTAAAACTGCTTTATACACAGAATTCGTACTTTTGTTGATAATAATAATTTAAATAATGCTTATGGATGTTTTTCATTTATATTTTTGCAATCAGCAATACATACAGTAGAGCTTCGATTATCCGGACCAAGGTCGATCCGGTTAAAGAAAAATACGGAAAATAGGACAACTTTAAAAAACGCATATGGCAATGTTTTTAGGTAACTTCCCTTCATATTTTTTCCAGGTTTAAGACTGGCAAGATTGTGGTAAGATTGTGGTAATGCATGTTTTAGCACATTGAAAATGACGTATTTAGAAGGTTTTTATTTATTTTTTTTTAAATAAAATTTAAAATTCTATTTGCTGCAGAATTGGTACAAAGTTATATATAGAAGTACACATTCATAATTTCCGATATAACTATGTGTAAAAAATTAACGGACAAAATTCAATCCAATATCATACTTTTTTTAGACTTTCAAATAAAACAATGCTGATAAAATTTGTTATGCATAACTCAATCAGTGGTTTAGAAGTATACATTCATGATTTTCCGATATAACTATGTCTAAAAAATTAACGCACAAAATTTAATCCAATTTCATACTTTTTTTAGACTTCCAAATAAAATAATGCTGATAAAATTTATTATGCATCACTCAACCAGTGGTTTTGTTATGCTTTGTTTTTAATAATTACGGAAAAGAATATACACATCAACACCTTCTACAAGGGTACTTCTACCAGGTACTACTACTTCACTATAACTCTCTCTCTCTCTTTTTTTTTCCCATGCGATTTTTTTAGAAGATTTTATTGTGTGGCATTTTTCTCATTCTTAAGTCTCCAATACATGATATAAGGATTAGCAATAACTGAATGGTGATTGAAACATTTACATGCAAATAGATATTCATTCAAAATAAATAAATATTGCCGCCTAGACACTTCTTAAAAAAAAAGATACATTTTTTATTAGAACTTTTTATGCTAAACACTTTATAATCATATCGAAATAAAAATTCGCGTTTTGTAGAAATAGAGTCGGGCGAACTGAGATTTAAATCTTTTTTTTTTTTTTTTTTTTTTTTTTTTTTTTTTTTTGTCAGGTTATATTATGTATGTATGTATTTGTATTTCCCAGACCGTATAATCAGGCCGACTTTTTAAATTTTATGTCAACATTAATCTATTTAGTACAAACCGGATTGGGCCTGAGCCTAAAATTTTTGCCCACGCAGTTTTTTAAGCCCCTGGACCAGTACGCGGGGAATATATATTCTGAACTTGGCCCCCCTGTCGGGGATACAGTGCCCCCCCGTCGGGCGAATTCTGGCGCCGCCCTTGAGTACATGTTACACACTATTGATAGTATACAATGTTGCCTGTACTATTATACTTGAATGCAGCCGCCTCATCTTTTTGCTTTGTTTTCGGAACAATGGATTTCATGCTTATTCTGTCGACGATAAGTTTCAGAACTTTCAAGGTTTGTTTTTGAGACAAAAGTTGCTCTGCACATTTAACTAATACATTATGCTCATTGCATTTTGATTGCATTCGCACATGTGCAATAAAACATTATTTACTTAAGTTGCTCGTTTTGTATCCTGTTCTTATGATTTTTTAAGTTCTAATTGTAGGGTATTATATTAATTATTGTTTGTCATAGTTTCTGAAACGATTTTTTTATGTTATAAACTCTGTAAATTATAACCTAAAACTTGGTAAAATTTCGATTGTTTCTGAAAATCCCTCGATTTTTCTACGAATACACATGCTATCCCCACAAAATAATCACACTTTATAAGCTTCTTAATGATGTTTTGCAGTTTGAACGCTTTTTGCTGCATTAGTTTTTACGAGGTTATCCAAAAGGTATTCGTTTTTATTCAATTTGTTTTCTGTCTCGTATGGGGTTTCAGGAAAAAATCTTCATGGAATCTTCATGGCATTCTACTCTCCTTACACACCCGGAGCTTCAAGATAATTCGTTATATATTTTTCTAGATATTTAACAAAACGTTTAAAAGCGCAAGTCACCGGTCATTATGGCCATATAGCGTATATGATTAATTTTATGGGCAGGATAACTTCCATAATTCTGCACAAATTTCTTTCAAATTGATGCATAAAAACAAGGGTCAGAAATTTTCAATCAAGTTCATTAATGGGCAAAATCGTACTAAATATGCGGTAATAGGGAGAGTTTTTGTGAAAACCGAAAAAAAAAAAAACCCGTAACTTCTTAATTACAATACATATGAAATCAGTTTAATTTTATTAATACTTCCAAAAAAGAGGTAAAAATTTATGCATAACAGCTTTTTGCTATCAATAAAATAAGCTCAAAGGCCGAAAAAGTAAGATTTTAAGAGGAAAAAAAATTATAACTTTGTCAATGCACAAGATAACAAATTCACTTAAATTTATTATAAAACTTTCTAATATTATATACAACATTTATTTTAACAAGTTCTTGATAATATCAATGCTTATAGTCAATAAATAAATAAATAAATAAATAAAATAAATAAATAAGAGCAAAAAGAGAGAAGGGGTGAAGAAGAAAAACATCCGCAACATTGCCAATTTACAAGATATGAAATCCGCTTTATTTTATTATGAATATTCTTAATATTCTCTATAACTTTTACATGGACAAGTTTTTGATAAGACCAACCGTTACAACTGAAGAAAAAAAAGTTAAATAGGGGTTGAAAAAAGTATTATCGTATCAATATGACTCTGATAAATCAGTGTTCTTATGGGTCATGGAATTTTCAGACCAGGAATTTCTTCAGTACCAATATTTCCTTACAGAAAACCATTTTTTAAATAAAACAAAATTTTGCTCTTTTAAACAAGATTTTATTTTTCTGTAAAAAAATATTGATATTTCACCTAGAAAATAACGAAACCCATACGAACCCTATAAAATCAGCTGTTACAGGAAAATAAAATTAGAAACTCATGAAAAACTCATAAAAAAGGCGAAATAAAATTGTTAAACTAGATTTATCTCTAAACTTGATTTAGTTTTTGTTTGTGAAAATAATGCTTATATATAAAATTTACCTATGCCTCTAAGCCAAGATGGTAGGGATATTTTTACATGCCTCAACTAATTTAGAGATGATTTTTTTTTTTAAATTTTGAAATAATACTTAGTTTCACAATAAAAAAAAGTGTTGAAACATTTTATGAACTAATTTCTGTAATTATATTTTGTCCACTTTGCTAAAAAAATGTAATCTACGGTTAAATCTGTTTTAAATAAAAAAAAAATTCCCTGTTGACTTTCCTTACAAGCGTAGGTAAATTTCGAAGTTAAGTTCTCATTTCACAAACAAAAAGTAAAATATGATTAGAGATAAATCCAGTTCAACAATTTTATTTGGGCGCTTTTGAAGATTTTTTAATTTCATTTTACTGTAAGAGCTGGTTTTATCAGAATAATCTTAAGAGAAAATCGGTTCAAAATTCAGTCTTTGACAGCTTTTTTTACAAGTATACTCTGCCTAAATCAAAAGATTGACAAATATGGCACAATATATAGTTCCTAAATAAGAGAATGTACCAACTGGATGCGTGTAAGAGCAAAAATGAATTTAAAAATGAGCCAGAATATAAACAGTTTCGATTTTTGTACACTTTTAATACGACTTTTTCTTCAGCTCCTATTTTTGTTGAATTTGTTTTTGCTATAAAAATTGGTCCTATCAAAAACCTATCAATATAAAAGTTGCAGATATTATTGAGAAGCGTGTAAATCTGACGAAAACTGAAAACTGAAAATTTTTATGAATCCAATATTTTTTTTCTTGTAAACATTAAAGACAATAAAAATCCAGAAAGTTATGCCAAAATGTAATTTTCTACTTTAATCGAAAAATTTTATTTACTTATTAATTTTTATTTAGAAAGAAGAACAGCAACAGCAGCAAGCAGAAAAATTGTTTTCACAACTAAAAAATAGTGTTGAAATATTTTATAGTCTAAATTCTCTAATTATTTAAGGTAATTTTAGTTACAGATGTTATATTACAGACTCTATAATTACTATACATTGACATATACTACATAACACATCCCCTGATTTAATATAAAGATGATTTTTTAAAAAAAGGTAAGTTTAACTAGGAAATGTGTTTAGTTCTATTTCGACACTAAAAGAATTTTATATTTAAGGAAATGGCATGGCAAACAAACAAACGCACACACCACATACAACAGAAAATGCAAAGACAAAAACAAATAAAGTTGAGATTAAATTTAGTTCTGGGCTGTTCCATCTATGTTATTTTTTATTCATCAAATCTTTGCGATATTGTTGAAAGTCGCAGAAATTCCTCTTGCATTTCATTGCCTTATTGCTGTATATAGAGAAAAATACACTTTGCTACGAAATTGAAATGTGAAAGCTTTTTGTTTAAAATACACCAGTCAACTCTTTCGCTTTTTACCACAAAAAGTTTTGTTTTATACCACAAAATTTAATAGAATTTTTGGGGTAATTTAATCGGCAGATTATGGTAATTAAATATGGTAAAATTTGCTGTTGAATTTTTGTGCTGTAAAAAGCGTAAGAATTGACAGCAATGATATCGATTTGAAAATCATCCTGTAATGATGAAAATTCCTGTAAAAATGTAAGATGTAATAAATCAGAAAATCAACATCAAAATATAATCTATAAATTAATTGCACGATTTTATTAGCTTACATATGTTTTATTAAAAAAACAAAAACAACCATATAGCAGGAATCATTTTCGCAAATAAAGTACTGTTGATATAGTTACATATGGACTAACTTAAAAAAATATTTATTGTATTTTTTACCACAAAAATTACAATCTACAATTCAGTCTTATTTCCTGATTTCAAATAAAGATTTCTTTAACACACATACACATTTAAAGGCATGAAATTTGGTAAAGTATTTTTTTTTTCTTTTTTGACTCAAAAATAATTTTACATTGAAGGAGCTGGCATAAAGAATCTTGAAAGTAATGTAAAAAATAAAATAGAAATGTATGGGTTAAATTTAGTGTTGCGTTGTGCTATCAGTGTTGTTTTATCAGCTGTCAAATCGCCGTGATATAGCTGATAGCCGTAGAAATTGGTTTCGCATTTCATCACTGTATATAGATCCGAAAAGTACTTTTCGCTGAGAAAGTGAAATGGAGAAACCTTTCTTGTTTAATAAATGGATTTGAAATATGTTTTGTAAAAATATCGAAAGAATCGATCTCAAAATGCAATTTTGTAGTTGATAAAAAGGATTTATTTTATTTATTTATTTATTTTTACTGGAAAAAATGAAAAAAAAAAGACTTTGTATTATGATTTATTAAGTGAATTAAAAAAAGGAAATTACTCATTTAGGCAACATACAAATCTTTTAAATAAAACTTTATATTACTTAAGAAAGGTGATTATGGTTCTAATTAAGATTATGTTTATGATTCTTATTAGACTTGGAACTGAAATATGTCAAGTTATTTGTTTTTAAAAAATTCTGCAGCACCTTTCTTAAGTAATTTAAATTATTTATTAAAATGTTTACGAAATGGTGAAGGTTTTAAAATCTTGTGATTTTTAAAAATCTAATGGATTTATTAGAATTTTTAACATACAACCGTATATATGTGAACCGACAGATGTTTCTTAATCTATTAGCCGCTCTTGAAAATTGATATGTTTGATCTTCCTTAAATGTAATATTACGCATTTCATGATGTTTACTTTTATTTATAATTTACTTTACCTGTTCAATTCTTTGCCATATCCGAAGATTCTTAACGAGAAATCGAAATTTTGATACATTTACGTTAGTCGGACGCAGGGGATAAATCGCCAAACATCATTCCAGCCGCATTTTTTCACATTTCATTAATTATACTTAAGATATAAAGAACTAAGTGATTATCCAGTCGTCTAATGTCGCAAATTTTACAAATAGACATAATATTTATTCTAAATGACGAAAATCAAATAAATTAATAAAAGATTAATAAAAATAAAATAGAATGTCAAATTAAAAATCAAATATGACATTATAAACACATATATCGTGTTTAATCTAAAGTGAATGCGACATTTACGATAATACTTTATAGACATTTAATTTTATAGTTTAGGGATAGTTTTTTCGTCGATCTTATAATAAAGTAGTTCCAAACATAATCCTTTCATTCATTTATTTATTTTATTTAAAATGCATAACTTTAATTAAAAACTGAAACATTTAAAATTCACTACTTTTACTTATTTCTTTAAAAAATGAAAGAAAAGAAAAGAAAAAGAAAAAATAATGCCATAAACCATGACACTTAATTTCAACATCAAATCATTATTTTAATTTTCCTAAAAAAAAAAAATATATTTAACGATGAGTTAAAAAAGTGGCAAGATTTTTACCCACTTAAAGACATGAAATTCGGAAAATATTTTTTTTTACTGTAAAATAATTTTATATTAAAGGAACTGGCATAAAGATTCGTCAAATTAACGTAAAAATTAAATAAAAAGTGTTGTGGTTATATTTTGTAGTGCGTTGTTCTATCAGTGTTGTTTTATCAGCTGTCAAATTCCAGTGATTATAGCTGATAGCTGTAGAAATTGGTTTCGTACTTCATTTCTGTACATATATCCGAAAAATACTTTTTGCTAGGAAAGGGAAATGGAGAAGTCTTTTTTGTTTAATAAATGGATTTCAAATACGTTTTGTGAAAATATCGACGGAATCGATCTCAAAATGCAATTTTCTAGTTGAACAATAGAATTTATTTATTTATTTTTTTACGGAATAAAATGAAAAAGATAACCCAAGGATAATGATTTAATAACTGCATTAGAAGACGGAAATTACTCATTAGGTAATATATATACCATATATATGTGGATCCACAAATGTTTCCTAAACAATGAAAATATAATAACCGCGAGTGAAAATATCCAATAACCTTACTGGAATTACCCATGATTTCGGAAATCATTCTTTAGGATCCTGAGAAACTAATATATTTTCAAGAAGCATTTATGAAACATTTGTGAAATTTTCTTTAAAATATAGCACAAACTCTTACACTTTTGTCGCTCTTTTGTGCTAAAAAAAGCATAAGAGTTAGCAGCTATGATAAAGATTTGAAAATCACCTTCATCACCTTCATCATCCAGAGAATTAATATCAAAATGTAATTTATAACTTAACTGAACCACTTTATTTGCTTATTTTATGTTTGCTGAGAAAGAAGCAGAAATAAAACAATGTTGAAATATTTTGTGAATTATCTTTTAAAAATATTTATTGTATTTTTTTTGCTACAAAAAAATTCAATATACAATTGCATCTTATTTCCTGATTTTAAATAAAGATTACTTTGACACACATACACACTTAAATACATGAAATTCGGAAAAGTATTTTTTTTCTTTTTTGAGTCTAAAATAATTTTACATTTAAAGAACTGACATAAAGAACCTTAAAAGTAACACTGAAAAATTAAGGAGTTAAATTTAGTGTCGTGTTGTTCTATCAGTGATGTTTTATCAGCTGTCAATCGCTGTGTGATATACCTGATAGCCATAGAAATTGTTTTCAAATTTCATTGCTATATTTAGATCTGAAAGCTACTTTTCGCTGGGAAAGTGAAATGGAGAAGTCTTTCTTCTTTAATAAGTGGATTCGAACCACGTTTTGTAAAAATATCGGGAAAATCGATCTCAAAATGCAATTTTCTAGTTCAACAAAAGAATTTATTTTTATTTTTTTATGGAATAAAATGAAAATGGAAATCTTACGATTACAATTTATTAACTGCATTAGAAAACGGAAATTATTCATTTAGACAACATACAAATCGTATACATGCGAACCTCAGAATATTTCTTAAACAATGACAATATAATAGCCTCGAGTGAAAATATCCAATAACCTTATTTGCAAAACCCACGATTTCGAAAAGCATTCACTTTAGAAATCTGAAAAACCCAATATATTTTTCAGAATTAAAGAAGCGTTTAAGAAACATTTGTGAAATTTGTTAAAAATATAGCACAAACTTTTACACTTTTTCGTACCACAAAAGTTTAATAGAAATTTCTGCTTAATTTAATTGGCAGATTACGGGGATTAAAAAAAAGTATTACGGTGATTAAAATAGGTAAAACTGACTATTAAATTTTTGGATTATAAAAAAGGGTACTTACGTATTAACGCCACCGCAGCAGAAGTTGCGTTAATGCCGAAATAAAGAGCAATCTTGTTCGCACGCGCACCCAGTTATCGGTACTTACGTATTAACGCCACGCAGGTACAGATTTGGCGTTTTTTAAGTACCTCCAATCTACACCTAAATTTTTTTTCAACAAATCACAAAATAAAATACTTTATTTTAAATCAAGGCATTTTCAAAATTCAAATCACTTTATTTAAAAACAAAATAGTTAATCGGATTTCGGAGGAAAATGGGCCGACATAGAGTTTAACATAAATTCAAAACAGTCTCTATTTTCTTTTACCTCATGCTACCGCCATATGAATTCTGATAAATAAGATTCCAATTGATGTCTCGCTGTCTCCCTATCTCTCTTGTTCCTCCATTTAGTACTGCCCCGCATTCTCTCAATTGTTTGTGTTTCAAAAATCAGCATGAAAATGTATGAAATGTATGTTGAACATGAAAATGAGATTGTGTGTCAAAATCAACAAACAACAAGGTAAACAAGGAATCCAAAAGATAACTGCATGCGCGTGCGAACAACAATATTTTTTTTTATTGGCACATTAACGCAACTTCTGCTGCGGTGGCGTTAATACGTAAGTACCAAAAAAAGTATAATAGTTGACAGAAATGATACAGATTTGAATTCCATACTGTAAAAATATCCACAAAATCAATATCAAAATGTAATTTATAAAAACTGCACCATTCATTTGCTTACTTATGTTTATTTAGAAAGAAAAATAACCATAAAACAAGAATTATTTCCACAAAGAAAGCAGTGTTGAAATATATTGTGGATTATTTTTAAAAACATTTATTGCATTTGTTGCTGCAAAAAATGTAATATATAATTCAGTCTCATTTTTTAATTAAAAAAAAAAGAGTTTTTTAACATACATACACACTTAAAGAAATGAAATTCGTAAAAAGTATTCTTTCTTTTTTTTAGACTAAAATAATTCTAAATTTAAGGAACTGGCATAACGAGCTTTAAAAGTAACGTAAAAAAAGCAAAAAATATAGGGGTTAAATTTAGTGTTGCGTTGTTATATCAGTGTTGTTTTATCAGCTGTCAAATCGTCGTGATGTAGCTGATAGCCATAGAAATTGGTTTCGCATTTCATTGCTGTATATAGACCCAAAAAATACTTTTCGTTAGGAACGTGAAATGGAGAAGTGTTTCTTGTTTAATAAATGGATTTGAAATATGTTTTATAAAAATATCGAGGGAATCGTTCTCAAAATGCAATTTTTTAGTTGAACAAAATAATTTATTTTTATTTATTTATTTATTTTTTTTATTTTTGAGGAATAAAATGAAAAAAAAAAATCTAAAAGAAGTTATACGGAGAATTTATAACAGAATTAGTAAGTTAACATTATTAAAAATACACAATACTCTGTAAATTAATTTTTATAATGATAATAATTTTATTTATTTTTCAAAATTAGTCAATCACTCAATTTTCAGTGATCTCAACGAATTTGAATTTTTCGAGTAAATTTGAATTGTTGTACCACATAATTTTTACACAATTCGTTCCTAGCCGTCCTTTGGTTTGAGCCTGAGACCTCATGACAGCAAGAGAACACTTAACACAGAGCTCCAGAAGCCGTTGCTGTTTAGTACAAAATTTTTTATCATTCGGTGGAGAAAACCTATTAATACTTATGGTTGTCTAAAAAAATTCCCATTAGCTCCGAAGAGATGACTTTTATCTTTCTAAATTAATCCAAGTAGGGTAAGATCCCCAGTAATTGGCATGCACCAGTGATTGGCACATCCTACAAAAATTCCCTAAAATAAGATTTATATCCCGTCTTTTAAAAATGCAAGACCATATACCAGTTATATGTTGATTAACTTTACAGATTATAACTTTGATTTATGCTACTAAATTACAATAGTGCCTAGGAAAGAGAAACAATTATGGCTTGTATCAAATTAGCCATTTTTGTTGCAAATGCTTCTTCTCTGGCTTAAGAAAGGCATGCATTTCAATTTATTATTATCTGATTTATAGTATATTTTAAATTTTAATTGACAACAGTTTTGTTTAGTTGAAAAGAGTTACTTTAATTGTATAAAAGTCTGAGTGCCAATTACTGGTGATTACAGCAATTTTTTATAAATATATTTTTATAAAAATACTTTTTTCAAATATTTTTGCTTTTAGTGGGCAAAATAGATGCACAGATATGCACTCTTTGATTTAAAAATATTTGCAAGTAAATATTTTTTCCTTGGTAATGAAAATAGAAGTAAGTTTAAAGACAAATCCTTAATGTGCCAATTACTGGAAATGTGACCCTAAAAAAAAAAGTTTTTTAATACGTCTAATAAAATTGCAAAATAATTTTAAAAGAGTGTATTCTGAGTAGCAATATTTAACATAGATAAAAAATATTTTTAAATAAAAATATTCTTGATAGATAAAAAATATTCTTGATTAAGGCATCTAAGACACCACTCAAGCAGTCTTTGAAGATTGCTAAGATTACAGGATAGTATAAGACGTATCAAAATTACTAGTCACTTCTATTGTAGAAGTCCCCTTAAACCACCATTTTGTCTTGTTTTAAGATTTATTTGAAAACTAACTAGAAGAAAAAATTTTAATTTTGGATTTCCATAAAGCATAACTTAATGAATCCAAATCCATTAAAGAAGTTGTAGGTTAAAATTCACAATTTTTTCGAATATTAATTTAAAATTCATATTTTATGTCAAAAAATTGTAAAAATGGTAATTCAATGAATTTATGTTTTGGAATTTTTGTATTATTGCTGCATAAAAATAGCACATTAGGAATATAATTGTAGGAGATATTATTAAAAATAAGAAAATGTATCTTAATATTGAATGGTTATAATTCAAAAAATTATCATACAAATGACTTGAAATATGGCGTTTAGGCATAGTTTGAACCGAAGCTTTCAAAAATTTTCTTAAAATTGCGTATTGCTATTGAAAAAAAATCTAGGTTCTTTTTAATATGTAGGTGGCCCTCTAAGCAATTTTTATATACATCATTTAAAAGTAGACTTTTTTTTCCCTATTGTTCGGTACCAGAAATTACAGGTACCGACAACAGGAAAAAAAAGACGAAAATTTGTTGAAACCTACGAAATGACTTGACTCCTACGAAAATTTGTTGGGGAGTTAGTAGGGAGTGTTTACTTTTTTTCTACGACTGTGCAAAATTATATCCCTTGAAGAATTCTGGAGTAAACATGTCTCAGAAAAGAAGGAAAAATTCTAAAAACTATCTCTTAACCTGGCTACTATGCTTGTTTTTTTGTACTAATTATAAACTAATTTTTTGTACTAAAAATATAGCTCGAAAGTAATGGACGTCTCCCTTGAATTGCACTCTTCCCATTAGCAGGGAACCACCTGAACCAAACTGTAAAAAACTGGCTCAAGACTGGAAATGTAATTTTTCGCATTAATTATTCAATGAATACCTGCCTTTTTCATTTTGTTATGTGCCTGTAAAAATATTCAGAATGTATACTATGATAGTGATCGTACAAACAAACCCAGGAAGAGGAGATTGAGAGCGCAGAGAAGATGAAGAACAGCTCCAACATGTTGTAGAAAGAATATAATATTTATTTTAGTGCACGGTGTGATGTTACAGACTTACGACGCTGGTAATACAGGAGAAAACGCCACTTGCCCGAAGGCTAGGCAGTGGACTGCGTGCGGGGCAGAGCGCCCCTTTTGCGTGTCTTACATGCTCGATGATCAGGGTAGAAGTGAGTGACTGAGGCAGGGAAGATGTACAGCGCTATACTTTTTACTGCGTCAAGGTTATGAGAATCCGTTAATGCTTAGTAACAGAAAATGCTATCGTTGGTGTAATACTGAAGTCCTGTGGTTTTTAAGGAGTGTCGATTGCATACGCACGTGTGCTTCCAGATACTGAAAGAATTACATGCCGAATGATTCATGACATCTGGGAGATTTTAAAGATTAGCTGAGTGCATGAGAATGTTAACATGTTAACGGATAAACGTATTATAAACCACAGCTGCTTCTATTTAACACGGGAAAGAATGCAGAAATGTGCAGACCTAAGGAAGACTGACATTCGGTTAACTTTTATTGTGACGAGAAAAGAATTAACAGATCTTTCTCAAAGTGATAAAAATCCAAAACATAGAGTGGGAATGAAATGGTGTTTTTTTATCATATGAAAGAGGGTTTGTAAAGGAATTAATTTCACATACAAAGTTATAAAAGGGAAAATAACAAAGTACTGCATTATAACCTTAAATGCAAAAATATTAACTTTAAGTATTTATTTAAGGGGGGGGGGTAATTTCCAGTTAAAATTTTGAAGTTTTGATTTTAATTGTTCAGTTTCTAAAAGGGGAGAAGACTAGATAATATGTGACAGAAACGCCGTCACATATACCTATGTATGCATTAATTTGTCGGAACGAATATCTGAATTTTCGCTCTTTGGAAGATTTTTCTTTTTTGTAAGAAAAATAATTTAAAAAAGAGTTTTTTTTTTGTATTGAAAGGAATTTAAAAAAAATCACTCTTCTCAAACCGCTATTAAAACTAAAAAAATAAAGGGAGAACTCTAAATCTTGTTAAGCTGCAAGGGTGATCACTTCACATGATCAATGCATGATAGAAACTCTCAACGGTCTCTTTTGTTTTAAACTGGAAAAATAAAATAAAATAAAACATTTGGAAACTGAGATTGTACCTTTAGTTTCAAGTTATTTTTTTTGTTGACTCTACACCACAAGAGCCTTTCTTTAGAATAGGCTGTACATGGCATTTATTGTTTATTCATAAGGACACGCAAAATAATTCGGTTACAGTATTGTCGATTAAAAACAATTGCTTGCATTCTTTTAGCTGTGCTATGCAATTTTGAAAATTAACCTAATGTTTTCCTTGTTACTTGCTATGCATAAATTCTATGAAGCATATACACTAGGGTGGATCGAAAAAACTAAAAAAAAATATTTTTTTATTTGTAATATCGAAGAAAAGTTACGAATTTGGGAGACTAAAAATGTGATTAAAAAAAATAGAATCAGTTTTTATCTTTCGGACACGCATGTGCTGTAAAGTTTTCCGAAATGTGGAAAAATTCACATTAATACTTTTGTTTAATTAGCTTCTTCGTGAATGTTATATCTGAAATTCTTATGTACTTGAATAAGAAAACATAATGTTGAAATATTTAAATCCACGAACATCTTCCGGTCGCGCATGTGCTCTAAAGTTTGGCAAGAATCAATTTTCCCAATAATCTTTTATCTTACTTATCTTGTCAATATTCAAGTGTAATAGCTTCTTAACCATTTAGAGCACATGCGCTACCAGAAGATGTTGGTGGATTTAAATATTATATCAACATTATGTTTTGTTATTCTAATACATAAGAATTTCAGGATAATAAATTATAAATTCAGTATAATGTATAAAAAGTTAATTAGTCTCATAATGAATGTAAATTCACGAGACAAATTATTATTATTTTTTAATAATGTGAATTTTTTTCCATTTCGGCAAACTTTACAGCACATGCGCGAACTGAAAGATAACTGATTTTACTTCTTTTTTACCAAATTTTTAATCTCCACAACATTTTGAACATGAGAATGAGCTAAATAAAATATTTTGGCAAGAGTCTAACTTAAAAAAATATAGATATACATTTATATTTTTCTAGAGGGTTAAGTGATTAAAACATTCCAAAAAAGTGTTATAAGCAGGGCTGCGGAGTCGGAGTCAAAAATGACCGACTCCGACTCTGGAAATTTTAATGTCTTCGACTCCGACACCAGGCTGAGTAATATACAAGTGTTGCAGTTGATTAAAATCATGCGGGAATACAAGATAAATAAGGCGAAAATTTCACTATTTCGATATCTATTCACTTCTTAGACCTTTGAAAGAAAAAGGAGGAAAAATACTTTCGCTTTACTAATTTTTTTCAATTTTATATCCCGAAAATCCGAAAAATCTAACTATCGAAATCTAAAGAAGAAAATAAAACAGAAATTTTACTATTTCGGATAAATGGACTGCAAAAGGGGAAATCCTCACAATTTTGATGTTAATTCGTGTCCTCAAAAAAAAAAAAAAAAAAAAAAAAAAAAAAAAAAAAAAAGCGGATTAACTACCAACAGGGCTTCTAAGCTTGACTTTCAGATGGTTCTTTCCACTCCTTCAAAGAGATATATACTGGAAAATTTAAAACACACGGCTGCTTCATTAGCTCATAAATCTTTGATGATAAAAATATACAGCAAATGTAGAAATTAAGTACAGCTTTTATATAAGGCACTTCTTATACAAGGGACTGTTATTAAAATGCAAAATTTAATTTTTGTACGGTCTCGGTGTCTTATATTTAAAAAAATATTACCATTGTTTTTAAAAGGACATTATAAAAATCTTTTGCAATCTAATTAATTTTAAGTGATTTCAGAGTTTTCTGCGGCACTGATAACAAAAAGAAGCACCTTTATAGCAGGTAAAAATTGAAATTTTTTAAAATTCCAAATAAGTTTTGGTCGTAAAAAAGAGGTATTTTTTTAAAAATGTCTTTATTAAACGGTGGGGGTTAGAGAGATAGAACAGATTTATGGGAAGCAGGGATCTTGTAAAAATTGAACTTCATATACTATGCGTATATAGACACTTTTAAAACAAATTCTATATCTAGAAGCTGCACTTAATATGTATACTTTTTGCAAGTGAAAATTATGTTTCTAACATGATGTATGTAAGAGATAATCAAACAGATATAATAGCTGAATCAATCGGTACAATGCAATATTTCAAATATTCTTAATCTTTTGGATGATCGATAATATTTTCGGTGGTAAAATATTGATAATGGCAGAAAAACCGCTATTGCAGCGCCCAATTCCTTCGTATTTTTTTTTTTAATTCAGGAAGAACAAACTAGCCATAGTCAAACACTTACACAAGAAAATTGATTCAATTCTATGCATAATTTCATGCAATTTTAGGTGGTAGAATATTGAAAATGGCACAAAACCGCTATTGCAATGCCCCCTTCCGACGGATTTTTTTAAAATCAGGGAGTACCATCTAGGCATAGCCAAACACTTACACAAAAAATTTGGTTCAATCATATGCATAACTTCATACCGTTTTAGGTGGTGCTATATTGAAAAGGGTACAAAAATCGCTATTGCAGCGTCCCGTTTCGAAGGAATATTTCAAAATTGAGGAAGGATTGCTTGCTACAACTAAAAACATTCATTGAAAAATTGGTTCAATTCTATGCATATCTTCATACTTTTCTTGATGGTAGAATGGTACATACGGACACACACACAGACATTTTGTAAAAACATGTTTTTTTGGAATATTTGACCCCTAAACTACGTAAGTACGTCGAAAAATTTTCGATTACAATACTTTCTTCTGTTAAAGATAAAAGAAGTAAAAATATTTGTGAGAATTATACTAACTTGGAAAAAATACAGGATCTACTAGAGTTTTTAATTAAAAACGGTTTACATCTTCTGTGTATGCCGGTCACTATATTGGGAATCTTTAACGTGGGTAGCCTGTTATAATCCAAAAATAACAATAATAGTTCCTTTTATGGATTTAAAATCATTTATAATTGGTTTAATTTCACTTCAAACTGTCTAACAAAAAAAAAAAAAAAAAAAAAAAAAAAAAATCGGAGTTGGAGTCGGAATTGGCGTGTCTTTTAGCGACTCCGACTCCGCTTCCCTGGTTATAAGTGCTAATGGTAGTTTTTTAATTCAGAAAGTAAACGTATTCTTTGCCAAATAAAACATTCTAGAAATCTCGTAAAATATTTGTGAATAAATTTAGTAAAATTACAAGTAATTTGAGGCATCTAAAATTTAACTCCGTTTTTGTAATTCCAATATTAATACTAATAATAATAATAATAAAAAGTACTGCAATTAGAGTAATTTTGTGACACATGCAATAAAACTATAACAGACGGCAGTTTTTTTCAATTTAATTCAATTTCGTTCCTAAATATACAGAAAGAAGAAATAAAACGTTATCTTCCCCATAAATGATTTGTCTATTTCAGTTTTGGTCTCTGAAAGAAATACTGAGATTAAATTAAGTAAGGAAATCCATTTGTCACCATTTCATCCCATATGCCACAAAGTCATCCTTCATTATAGAACAATTTATGAAAGACTGTGTTATTCAATTTATACTTTGTTCAGAATAATATCGATCTGAATCGGATGTAATCATGTTTTGGGAGAATTGATATAAAACATTTTTTCTCTTTTAAAAAGTTCATTTTATCTTTTTCTTTTATATAGGGGAGACTGGGGCACATGTGAATACGGGGTAGATTTAAACGAAGCAACTTTTCATTAGTTATTATATGTTTTTTTTATTTGAAAAAAATTATCAACGGTGACGGTTCCTTTACACATATGGTAAAATTTTTTTTGAAGCGCTTTGACGTTTTGTTTTTCCTCAGTTTCCAAAACATTGTTTAAAGATCGCAAAAGTAAAATCTTAGTTCCAACTTGCTAACAAATAACTTTAATATTTATTTATTAATTTATTTGAACTTTAATGTTTTGACATATACTAAGAATAATGAATTGTCTTATTAATAGATAATGATTTAAGAGTTGGTGCATTTTACAACATTATATTGGGAAGTTTGAGAGCCAATGAAAGTTTTCTATTAAAATCATATGTTTTGATTTTACGGAAACATAACTTTCTGAAAATGCAATTTTGAAAATCATTTATCTAATTATTAACCCTTGGCACTCCGTTGTCTCTTCTGCGGAGACATAAACTTTTCTTCCAAAATTTGTTTTTGACACCAGTAATAAAGAAAAATAAAATATTCCTTATTTAATCAGAGAATTTTTGAAATTGTCTACTTCAAGGAAAGTTCTCTTAAAAAAGGGGTGCTAATCGAATTAAATTTATGTAAGAGGCACCGGAGTCCGAAGGGTTAACCTTCATAGGGTGTTCATTACGAATCTACATAATTTCAGATATGTAGAGATTTTAAGTTTCCTACAAATTTTTTATCCTGAAAATGTTCTTTTATTTAATTGGAACATTTCAGCCATTTAACTGAGAAACATTTTTAACACGCTTTTATTAGCATCACCTATATCTATGTTTGTATGTAACAGAATCTTTGAACGTTATTTTCACCACTTTAAGACATCAGATTAAACTGAAACTTTGTGTACTTATTAAAGACCGATAACAATTCAACAATTTGAAAAGTCGCCGTCTAAAACGATCAAAATAAAAAATGCCGGATAAACGGATCAAAAGCAGTTTGAGAAATTAACAGTTACCTGATATCCTAAACACATGACAATTACTGAAACACACACAAAAACCGTAATTATGCAACCAAAATATATATATATATATATATATATATACAGGGTGATTCAGCTCGTCGGTGACAAACTTTAAGGATCGATAGAGCACACCTAGACGAACATTTTTGAATAGGGAATGTAGGGTCCCTGACGCGATGGTAAGGCGCTAGGCGCTTTCGAAAATTTGGGTGCCGAAATTCGAAACGTCATAAAAACTAGGGAAATGGTTAGATTTTCTTGCTTGTTGCGTCGAAATGATTCTGTTTGTTTAGACTTTCTTCAGTACCAATTTGATAAGCGTATCTCTTAAAACATGGATAGGGGGCGCTGCAGACTTTGGAGAGCTAGACAACAACTTTAAGCCCGTTATTTTGATAATTTAACACATGCTCGCCAAAGTTTATACTCTAACTTAAAGTTTGAACCCAAAAGTAGAGCCCTGCAAAAAGCGTAAGAGCCGGAATAAAATGTCAAAGTACAGGGTGGTCGAAACTCGAAGGCTCCTAAGAGATAAACAAACAGATTTCTTGACTTATGGCATGCATTTTCATGATTCTGTTTGCTGGGGCTCTCTGAAACTCAGTTGAATGGTACAAAAAGAAACATCGATAGGGGGCGCTTTGGGCAAAAAACATAATTCGTTGACATTTCGGACGCTAACTGGAAACGGGGCGCTACGATCAGTTAGTAATAATGAAAACACATTTTCTACCTCTGCTCAACACTTCTGAATAAATTTAGACCAAAAACATCAATGATACTGGAAATTTATTTACAAAAAATAACACTACAGAAGATGCTCGAAATTTCGACCTTGGGCCATGATGCAGGCTTCGCACCTCCGTCGCATTGAGGAGTGTGTATTTCCAACAATGCCAGGAGTATCTCTGATCTGCCCTGCAGCTGCCACAATGCGCGCCACAAGTTCTTCAAGCTTTGGGCGCTTTGGGCAAAAAACATAATTCGTTGACATTTCGGACGCTAACTGGAAACGGGGCGCTACGATCAGTTAGAAACAAAACAAGAGAGTAATTTACTTATCATAAGAAGCTATTAAAACTGCAGTTTTTTTTTTTAACAAACATAGCTGGTTTCAATCATGCACAATGCGCGCAATAAAATTTACATAAGGTGCTTTTTGCTGATTTATGCAAAAGATATCGTACCATATCGATATGCAAAAGATACGTAATGCGTAGACGACAACGCGAGATGACGTAGTTGTATGCGCAGACACGTCTTTTGAACGTGCGGTACCTACTTAAGCTTCGGGTTACTTGTCTACAGATCGGTAGTAGGATGGAACGGTACACAAACTCTGAATTGGCTGACATGCATTTGGCGTATGGCGCTGCTGGTTGTAATGGACGAGCCGCTCAGCGGTTGTACGCCGAGCGTTACCCCAACAGGCAAATCCCCTGCCATGCCTTCTTCGCTCGAGTACACCAGAGGTTGTCCACAACGGGATCTTTCGACGGAGACAGGCCTGAACGGGAGCGATCAGTGAGCACCCCCGACAACGAAGAGGCTGTGCTTAACCTGGTTGAGGACAACCCAGGTCTTAGCACGAGAGATATCGCCAGACATGTTGGCATTTCGCAAGCAACTGCGTGGCGCATCTTACGTTCCCGGAATCTGCACCCCTACCACATCCAGCGGGTGCAGTTGCTCAGAGAGCAGGATTTTGGCCCTCGAGTGGAATTCTCAAGATGGTACTTGGCGATGAGATCCAGGGATCCCCGTTTTGTAAACAGCATTTTGTTTACGGACGAGTCCACCTTCAGCCGGGAGGGAATGTGGAACGCCCACAACAGTCATGTGTGGTGTGATGAAAATCCACATGAAACCAGAAGCCGAGCAGCCCAGGAGCGTTTCTCAGTAAATGTGTGGGCCGGCATTCTGGGGGATTGCCTCATTGGCCCTTATTTGTTACCTGAACGGCTGACAGGTGGAAATTACCTGATTTTCTTGGATCAAGTGCTGCCGCAGCTTCTGGAGGAGGCGCACGTACCCGAAGGTTCGCGTCGCCAGATGTGGTTCCAGCACGATGGAGCTCCGGCCCATTACACGAACGACGTGCGTCTCCATCTAAACGCAAGGTATGGCCAGCGGTGGATCGGGCGTGGGGGTCCAGTTCACTGGCCTGCCCGATCACCAGACCTCACCTGCTTGGATTTCTTCCTTTGGGGTTACCTGAAGGCCGAGGTATACCATACACCTGTCAGCAGTGCTGAAGAACTTGTGGCGCGCATTGTGGCAGCTGCAGGGCAGATCAGAGATACTCCTGGCATTGTTGGAAACACACACTCCTCAATGCGACGGAGGTGCGAAGCCTGCATCATGGCCCAAGGTCGAAATTTCGAGCATCTTCTGTAGTGTTATTTTTTGTAAATAAATTTCCAGTATCATTGATGTTTTTGGTCTAAATTTATTCAGAAGTGTTGAGCAGAGGTAGAAAATGTGTTTTCATTATTACTAACTGATCGTAGCGCCCCGTTTCCAGTTAGCGTCCGAAATGTCAACGAATTATGTTTTTTGCCCAAAGCGCCCCCTATCGATGTTTCTTTTTGTACCGTTCAACTGAGTTTCAGAGAGCCCCAGCAAACAGAATCATGAAAATGCATGCCATAAGTCAAGAAATCTGTTTGTTTATCTCTTAGGAGCCTTCGAGTTTCGACCACCCTGTACTTTGACATTTTATTCCGGCTCTTACGCTTTTTGCAGGGCTCTACTTTTGGGTTCAAACTTTAAGTTAGAGTATAAACTTTGGCGAGCATGTGTTAAATTATCAAAATAACGGGCTTAAAGTTGTTGTCTAGCTCTCCAAAGTCTGCAGCGCCCCCTATCCATGTTTTAAGAGATACGCTTATCAAATTGGTACTGAAGAAAGTCTAAACAAACAGAATCATTTCGACGCAACAAGCAAGAAAATCTAACCATTTCCCTAGTTTTTATGACGTTTCGAATTTCGGCACCCAAATTTTCGAAAGCGCCTAGCGCCTTACCATCGCGTCAGGGACCCTACATTCCCTATTCAAAAATGTTCGTCTAGGTGTGCTCTATCGATCCTTAAAGTTTGTCACCGACGAGCTGAATCACCCTGTATATACATATTTATCCGACCTGATATAAAAGCGTGTGTTTTAGTTTTTAAAACTGTTTAGCAATTATTTAAAACGAGATGGAACCCGCCGAAATTCGACGAAAGAAAATGTTTAAGAAGGAACGGTTTCATTCATGTATAATAAATCTAAAAATTTAGTTACAGTAAAAATTGCATCTTGTATTGGTCAGCCTAATTCTCAAACAAATATTATTTAAAGCTAAAATTAACAAAATGCAATTTCTATAAAATTTAGTTCTCCAAAGTATTAAAATTAAACTTTAATTGCATATGTAATTAGTAATTATAATAAAGATCAGTTACTATGATGAAGTTATCGATTGAGGCTCTTATATTTGGTATAAACGCGAATGAAAAAAAAATTCCAATTAGACACGAACACAGACTATATATTTGACATAGTATACGCATTTAAATTTATATATATTTTTTTCACTTTTAAGAGAAATGGAGTGGTTCTGTTGCTTCAATTAGAAAATTGGTACTAAAAAAATTTAAAAAAAGTAATGTCTCAAAAATAAGTTGAGATACAGCCTTCAAACAAATTGCATTTAAAAGTACATTTTTTTTCTCTATACATTGGTGTAAAAATTTAAAATTTGCGATGGTTAGAAGTTTAAAATTTGCAGTAGTGAAAATTGCAAAACAAAATTGCATGGGAAAGTATTGCCATTCGCAAAATGACGCATGCGTTACGCACAGATAACGTTTGGCCTTTATTACATAGAAGTAATAGTGGTGTGCAATAAGCCGCAAACTCAACAGCTCTGAATAAGACTTTTGAGTCAAAATAGACCCGAAAACCGTGGAAGGGTTAACATAGAATTTTTTTTTAAAGAAAAGCATTTAAAAATACAAATTAATCAATAATGCGTATACAGTATCGAAAAAAATTTAAAAAATTTCAAGATACTACGAATTTGGTTAAAAAAAATACAACATTATATTCATATTTTGTCGGGTTTTAACCCATTAATGCTCAAATTGTTTTTTTTTTTCGTTAAAAATCAAATTTTAGATTTCACACCACTTTCAGAAGACGAATAACTTTTATCTTAATTTACTGAGGAACTTTTCTCGTGAAAAATAGCGTTTGCTTATCTTTCTATTTACTGGTGTGAAAAGTGCTTTATTGCCTTGTTTATAGTCGTCCCTAAAAAGGGACGCTAGGCGCTAATGGGTTAACGGATCTTAGTTTGAATTGAGGGGAATATGGATCGGTTTATGTATACTGATATAGTATGAAAGACTCATATGTTTCCATACGCTTAACAAAACTTGCATGCTAAGTGATATTTTCAGAAAAATAATGACCCAAAACATCGATGCAAGTGATTTTATGAAACTCAGAAAAGTCAAGTTTCTAAAATAGTCAAACTGAAGTCCAGGTTTGACCACTTGAGAGAATCTGTGGGAGGAGATAGACAGTAGAGTAAAATGTCAAAATTATTCACGTAAGGATGTTATACACGAAGCTCTTTTTTTCTTTCTAACCGATGACCAGGCCCCTACCTGCCGAGTTACCTCAGCAGGTTAGATACCTGGTTAACGGGTTAGATACCTGATATCGGGGTGCGTGACCGCCCGATTGCCGTGTAGTGACAATAAACCTGATTCCTTCGCTTCGCACGTCATCATATCTGCAGTACGTGCTTTTCGTTTGAGCATACTTTGTTTTGTCGGTTGCTTAACGTTACATCTTGTTGTTTGTACTAAATCAGCGGAACCGAATTCCTTTAGATCGAATACAAAGGTTAATAGACTCGATTCACCAGCACTGCAAACTGTCGTTAAGGCCAGAGGATATGCTACTAATATCGTATCTAAATCACTACTACATTTGGCTATTATTGTGTTAAACAATATTTTATTATAATGTCAAAATACTTTGATTTATCACATTTCTTTTTTTGTGGGGGTTTGGGATTTATGTTACTTTCTAGCAAATGATAATTTACTAAAATTCTATAAAACACTGAATATGATTAAATAAAAAAATGATTCATTTTTGTATTTTATTATTGGTTTTAATTAAATGTTTTATTGAAATTACATTTTTGTCTGTATGTGTTATTAAAATTACTTTTCTGTCTGTGCGTGGCAATCCAATTTGGTAATAAGTAAAATAAGTGATCCAATCCTGTTACTTATTTTTCATTCAGTTTCTGTTGACAGAAATCGTTTTTGGAATACATATGGATTCCTGAGAGCAGCGCATTAATAGAAAATTGATTTTTTAAAAATTTGATCCCTAAGGGTGGCAACAGGGGCAACTTAACATAATCGCCATGTCTCTTAATAATTTAATGCAAATAACATCTAGAAATTTGACATGTTTAACCACCGCAATGAGCGACACCATCCTCCCCCAATTCCTATCTATGTCTCGAAAAGTAAGACTCTCTTGCACGTAAGCGATGTCGCTGAAAAGCGACCACGAATAGCGTCAAAACTCTTTACTTACGACCCGAAAGCCTTAGACTCTAAACAGCAAAGGAAAAAAAGAAGAGAGAGATTGAAACCGGACAAATTCAACAAAAATATAGACAAATTAAAGACACTGAATGTATCGTGTTTTGGAATTATTAAAAATTCAACCCCAAAGGAGATTTCTGCCGCCAAGCGCCCTCCGTTCTGGTAAGGCATCGCAAAACGCGTCGTAAATTTAATGGCTACTCATTTATAGTTTGATTTCCCATTTAGAAATCAATATCAGCTTCACTAATGAGGATTTGTTGAAAATTAATAATGGTAAGGTAACCAAAATAGTGTCAAATTATGCCCAACTTAACGAAATATTGCCTAGTGATGGGCGATAACGAGAAGTTTTTCTATATTTTCTCGATTGTATGAACATCTCGATAACTTTCGATTGTATAAAATTTTTCTGGATGACTCCAGTTTGCAATTGCTTTTATACCATACAGGATTCAATTTTATCAAGAGTCGTCTACAGGTGAATGAGTCGGTGTTAATAAAGACACGACGTATTCCCTCGCTAGTGAGCCCCTCCTTTCATTGGTGTCTCTAATTTATACGCAATCTTCTAATATGAAATCTCGAACTGGATCCTCATTGTATATGCCATCATATACCAGACGCGGTGTGCACGCACAGCAAAAACTTGTAAACAAAAATAAAAAAAATCTCGAATTGAACGAACAACCGAAAAAGTAATCTCGAATCGAAAGTTAAATTTTGAAAACTGCCCCCCCAACGCAACGAAATGGGGGGGGGATATATAAGATCAGTAAGTGGTCTCATGCCAAACAACAACTTCCTGCTTTTCTAAATTCCATATATAGTATAAATATTATTTACTGCAAGCTCCGTAAATATAAATAAATAAATAAATAAATAAATAAATAAATAAATATATATATATATAATGGCATTTTGGGAGTGCCGACAGAAGTGAAAACTTGAATAATTACTTGTGTATTTTTTTAATCGTCAGGAAATATTTTATTGTGCAGGAAATACAAGGACCAAGTAACCGCGGTAAATTAACACCTACGCGTTGGAACCAAATTCGGAAGGGGGGGGGGTAAGAAAGCATCATAATATGAAAGAATGATCCGAGATCTTCAAGATGATATACAATATGACGGGTTTAAAAAAGTGAAAATTATCCCCTCCCCCGCCCCCCGTCAGTCCTACCTTTCGCCCTCAATTTCCTGCAGCAGACATTTTAATTTTTTTACATTTGATAAATAATGTTTACCGAATGATTCGATGAAAAAAAAACACTTAAATTGATAGGTATTGTAGAAATCGCTACAGTTTTAAACATATGTTCTCAAGCCCCCTCTTTGAAAAATTTTTTTTAATAAATAATATTTATTGGTGGGTTCTAAGCACGGTAAGACTAAAATACGAGAAATTTTGAAAATTAGGTCTTCATTTCACAAGTTATTGTCATATTCTCATGCTTCTTTCTGTACCTAGTTCTTCTCCTAGTTCTGTACTTTCTCTTCTTGCAGTTTAATTTCAGGACGGGGAGTGAACTTTTTTTAATCGTAGCTATTTCGAGAATAACTATCGTTTTAGAAGTGGTTTCTTGATGCAACATTCTAATAAAAATTGCTAATTATAATCATTTTAAAGTGGGGTATGCGTGATTTTCGGGTGTATTCTGTTAAGGAAAAGTAAACCTGCGGTTGAGGAGTAAATTCCAAACATTTTTTGGACCCTTCATGTTATTGATTATTGGAATGTTTTTCGAACTACTCTTTCATATTATGAATGTTTCTCCTCCTGGGGTCGAATTTCCGCAGGAAGGAGGGGAGCGATGAGGGGTGAATTTTTTAAATCGTAGCTATTTTGAGATTAAATTTAATTTTAAATGTGATTTTTTGATGGACCCTATTGGTAAAAATATTTTATCAAATATAAACATTTTAACGCGAGGCCGCGTGATTTCCGGCTGTATTCAGGGATGAAAAAAAAAATAGTGGAGTAGTGAGGAGTAAATTTCAAGTTTTTTATGGACCCGTCACATGACGTATCATCTGAAAGTTTTCAAACCACTCTTTCATATTATGAATCTTTCTTCTCCTTTTCTCAATTTGGACTCCTTACAGAAGCGCTTTGCAAACTTTTTTGAAATCATTTCGTTTTTGTGAATTCAGATCTGATTTTTTTTATGGAGACTTCCAATATATAATTTATAATGTATGAAAAATTCACAAACAGTGAGGACAGACTGTATTCCGGGTGTTGCAATAGTTGGAATTCTAAGGGGAGTGTTTTTATATATTTTGTTGATTTCTCTTTCGCGATATATCATTAGAAAGCTCTGTAATTACAATTTTATTTCATATACCTCCCGCGCTCATCCCCCCTCACTTTGCCCCCGCGGGAAGCTCTTTAACAAATTTAACCAACACCCACCATGCGATGTATTGTTGGAAAGCCTAATGATCATTTACTCATATTATGCATTTTCATTGCTCCTGCACTACTTTGCTCCCCGGGTGGTCCGTTTAATGTATGTCAATAGAGAGTCTTCTAATAATGGGGGAGTTGTAGATCGTATCTCAATTGATGTACAAAAATCAATAAATGTTAGTTCATGTTCTTTACACTAGGAGTGCTTTTGATTATTTTTTTCTTTGGCCATTTTGCTATTCGCGACGTTACAACTTTTTGCAACCAAGGAACTCCGCTACATGACTTTTCTACTATTGCGGCTCCATTATAACATCCTTTTGGTTTGTTGTTGTTTTTAAAATTCATTTGTTTTCAGTTACCATGTATTTACTAAATTATGCTTTTTAAACATGTAATAACAAAGATTTTAATAATCGATTGTAAAACATCTCGATTGTAGATTCTCGAAATTAATCGATGACTTTATCGAATGTGCTTTTTTACGATTACGATTTTTATCGAATAGGAAATTTTCGAGAATCGCCCATCACTAATATTGCCAAATGTGGTATTATATTTAAATGAATGTATATATTTCTATGTTCTAATAAATATTTAATAAAAATATTTTTTTAAATATTTATATTGTTATTTTATGTGTACTTGAAATCTTGAAAGCTTTATATTCTTTTTATATATTACCAACTATCTTTTAACGCGTTTCTGCATATATTAAAACAGAAACTAATCAAAGAAAAAAATGGATTAAATAACCATCCCTTTTCACATACTATCAGGTAAATAGGGAATTGACAGTTTAATTGACTTTGTTTTTCTCAAAAATATTAAAATGTCAAAGGTGCGTTTCGTAATTAATTAATCCATTTATATTTAATTATCTATGATTTCCCTCGATATTGTAATTTTATCGCACAAACGGATTATTCAAAGGAAAAAATAGATTTTTACACATTTAAACAATTGTGTAAAAGTAAAGAAAAATCACAAAAGAAAAAAAAGAAAAAAAAATCCCTTTGTTTTCAAACGTTTAGTTTTATACACCATTTTTATTGTTAGAAAAAGCACATAGAAAAGCATTGACTCAATAAATTTAAAATAAATGAAGAAATTTATTTGAACAATGAGTTTATTCACATTTTTATCTGTAAGGATCAGGTGAAAATTAAAAAACAAAAGACAAAAATAAGCTCTTTTAGAAAATAAAGTTAAAACTTCAAGAATTAGTTTTATTCTCTTGAATATTTCCTTTGGGTTTTATCACAAGTTTAAAATTATTAAATCTGATAATTGTTTTAATAATCCCTAAGAAAAAAATATTTAAGATTTTTTAAAAATCTTAAATGCTGTGGAAAGAATTATTTTTATTTTTATATGTATAGAAATTTCATTCTTGAGATGTAAGGTATTTTAAATTTTAATTGTTTTAGTTTAATTTGATCCTGATTTTGTATTTTAATTTTATTCTTTTTACTTACCCATCATAGGTAGAATAGGGTAATTCGTACAATTGTTCTGAAAATCGAATAATTTTTTTGACGGATTTACACGTTTCAGACACTGGAGATTCCAAAAGCATATTTTTAGAAAAAAAAAAAAAATGTTGCCTGCCTGTCTGATGTGTCTGTCTGTAAACGCTCTATCTTCCGAAGAAATTTAGACAGAGACTTGAAATTTGATGTGTACTTAATATAAAAGAAAATGGAAAGAAGCCTAGAGAATACCATTAACCTCGATTATCTGGAATTATTTTTTTCGGACTCTCGAAATATTCGTTCTGATGAAAGCTAAGTAAAAACTTTTGATTTTTTCTTTTATATTCTTTATCTCTTACAAACTATGTTTTAACGCGTTTCTGCGTCATTTAAATCACAAACTAATGAAAGAAAAAATAGGTTAAATAAGCATAACTTTTCACATACTTTTGTGGAAATAGGGAATTGAAAATTAATTTACTTAATTTTCCTCAAATATATCAGAATGCCAAAGGTCTGTTTACTAATTAATTAATTCATTTATCTTTAATTATCTTTAATTTCCCTCGATACTGTAATTTTATCGCGCAAACGGACTATTCAAAAGAAGAAAAAATAGATTTTTGGACATTTAACAATAGTTAAAAAAATTCGCAAAATGAAAAAATGAAAAAAAAAACCTCTTTGTTTTCAAATGCTTAGTTTTATACACTTTTTTATCATTAGAAAAAGTGCATAGAAAAGTATTGACTCAATAACTTTAAAATAAATGAAGAAAATAATTCGAACAATGAGGTTATTCATATTTTTATTTGTGAGGATCAGGTGAAAATTTAAAAACATAAAGGCAAATATAAGCTCTTTTAAAAACTAAAGTTAAAACTTTAAGAAGTAAGAACGGAGGATTTCTCAGTTAGAAATATTGATATTTTCGCTCAATTGCAAATCGGCAAGACATTTCATAGCTTTCATAAACGCTACACTCTACATAATATGTCAGGTACTACGTAATATTGGTATATAACATACCTTTGAACTCTTAGATTATACGGATTTTTTGATGAAAAGTAACAAAATATGTTTTAAAAAATTGTTTTCAATGTATATGTGTGCAAATCAATATAAAAAGGCTTTGAATGAAAAATGATGTGTCATAATCTTAATAATTTGAATGATAATGAAAAAAAAATGTTTATACTGTGATGACTATCTACTATATATATTATAAAGGACAAACGTATGTGTAATTATTGCTGACGTAGTTGACGAATTTTAACATTTAAAAATATGGCAAGAAATTTTGGTTTTGCATTTTTTGCTACCGCAAATTTTTAAACTACTAAGCATAGCACATCTTCAATTTTTAACATTTCAAATTAAAATTTCAATTAACATTTTCAAATTCAAGTAACATAAAAAGAAAAAGGTGAATAAATATTTGAGAGGTGCGTAGGTAAATTTTGAGAAGGTCAAAACTACGTCGGGTTTAGATTTCACGGAAGGAAATATTATATGATTGTTTATTATGTATTTTAAAGAATGGTAATATAAAAATTACTAAATTTTATTTCTTAGAACATTTGTATTTAAAGCACAACTTAGCACTATTCTGTAGATCATAATATTTTAGAAAATATATAAGTCATAACTTTTCTGTTAGAAATAAACACAATAATAGCTTTTTGTTTTTCGACAGTTGTACAAGAAATGACACTGACTTAGAAGCAATTTTTTAAATATAATTTTTATTTTTTTAAATGGTGAATAATGATTTGGGAGGTGCGCAGGTAAATTTTGAGAAGGTCAAAACTACGTCGGGTTTAGATTTCACGGGGGGAAATATTATATGATTGTTTATTATGTATTTTAAAAAATGGTAATATAAAAATTACTAAATTTTATTTCTTAGAACATTTGTATTTATAGCACAACTTAGCACTATTCTGTAGATCATAATATTTTAGAAAATATATAAGTCATAACTTTTCTGTTAGAAATAAACACAATAATCGCTTTTTGTTTTTCGACAGTTGTACAAGAAATGACACTGACTTAGAAGCAATTTTTTAAATATAATTTTTATTTTTTTTAAATGGTGAATAATGATTTGGGAGGTGCGCAGGTAAATTTTGAGAAGGTCAAAACTACGTCGGGTTTAGATTTCACGGGGGGAAATATTATATGATAGTTTATTATGTATTTTAAAGAATGGTAATATAAAAATTACTAAATTTTATTTCTTAGAACATTTGTATTTAAAGCACAACTTAGCACTATTCTGTAGATCATAATATTTTAGAAAATATATAAGTCATAACTTTTCTGTTAGAAATAAACACAATAATAGCTTTTTGTTTTTCGACAGTTGTACAAGAAATGACACTGACTTAGAAGCAATTTTTTAAATATAATTTTTATTTTTTTAAATGGTGAATAATGATTTGGGAGGTGCGCAGGTAAATTTTGAGAAGGTCAAAACTACGTCGGGTTTAGATTTCACGGGGGGAAATATTATATGATTGTTTATTATGTATTTTAAAAAATGGTAATATAAAAATTACTAAATTTTATTTCTTAGAACATTTGTATTTAAAGCACAACTTAGCACTATTCTGTAGATCATAATATTTTAGAAAATATATAAGTCATAACTTTTCTGTTAGAAATAAACACAATAATCGCTTTTTGTTTTTCGACAGTTGTACAAGAAATGACACTGACTTAGAAGCAATTTTTTAAATATAATTTTTATTTTTTTTAAATGGTGAATAATGATTTGGGAGGTGCGCAGGTAAATTTTGAGAAGGTCAAAACTACGTCGGGTTTAGATTTCACGGGGGGAAATATTATATGATAGTTTATTATGTATTTTAAAGAATGGTAATATAAAAATTACTAAATTTTATTTCTTAGAACATTTGTATTTAAAGCACAACTTAGCACTATTCTGTAGATCATAATATTTTAGAAAATATATAAGTCATAACTTTTCTGTTAGAAATAAACACAATAATCGCTTTTTGTTTTTCGACAGTTGTACAAGAAATGACACTGACTTAGAAGCAACTTTTAAATATAATTTTTATTTTTTTTAAATGGTGAATAATGATTTGGGAGATGCGCAGGTAAATTTTGAGAAGGTCAAAACTACGTCGGGTTTAGATTTCACGGGGGGAAATATTATATGATTGTTTATTATGTATTTTAAAGAATGGTAATATAAAAATTACTAAATTTTATTTCTTAGAACATTTGTATTTAAAGCACAACTTAGCACTATTCTGTAGATCATAATATTTTAGAAAATATATAAGTCATAACTTTTCTGTTAGAAATAAACACAATAATCGCTTTTTGTTTTTCGACAGTTGTACAAGAAATGACACTGACTTAGAAGCAATTTTTTAAATATAATTTTTATTTTTTTTAAATGGTGAATAATGATTTGGGAGGTGCACAGGTAAATTTTGAGAAGGTCAAAACTACGTCAGGTTTAGATTTCACGGGGGAAAATATTCTATTAGTCCAAGAGCCGAGCGCACAAAACCCTAAGTCATCGAGCACAAGAAAAATTTCTTTATTTTATGAAAGAGTAGTAATAGGGGAATCCATGTCTGTCGGAATCGAAGTTGTGCATAAGCCAAAAATTGATACCACTAGTGGTTCACTCGTATGTTTAACATTCTGTTTGCCGTACAATTAAAAGTATGAAAACATAGAAAATTTTGTGCAGGAAAACATAATGCTAAGTCTACGAGTCAAGCACTAATGGTATTTATTTTTCGCTTATGCACCCCTTCGATTCCGGCAGACATAGATGATTAAATTCCCCTATTACTACTCTTCCATAAAATAAAGAAATTTTTCTTGCGCTCGATGACTTAGGGTTTTGTGCGCTTGGCTCTTGGACTATATGATCGTGTCAAAGTGGAATTGATTTTGCTGTTCTGTTTCCATTCCGGAATATCAAGTATAAGAATCTAAATTGACAGTTTAATTATAATAATCAATATTTATTACATTTTGCTGATTACAGTTTAATTAAACTATTAATATGATTAAAGATTAATTTAAAAAATGGACAATTAAGTTTTATAGAAATAATATTTTTTAACTTTAGGCAAAAGACTAACTAATATAATATACATTTTTTACTATAATTAATTTTGCAGGTTATAGAAATAGTTTTATTTAAATTTTATAAAAATAGTATTTTTTAAACTTTAAATTAAAGACTGGCTAACATAATATGCATTTTTTACGGTAACTAATTTTGTAGGTTTTTTTATTAATCAATTACACAATTCCTTCTTATAGATTTGCTTTTGACGAAATTCGACGGATTCCATCTGGTGATAATAATGCCTGAAAATATGGCATAATTTAAATATATAATGTATAATATTAAATCTTAATTATTAATTAAGTTATTGATATTAATCAATCTTTAATTCACTTTGTTTTTCTGAAAAAAAAAATGAAAAGAAATGTTTTGTAATTAATTCATTTAAAAAAGTTTAGTCTGTGATTTGTCAGGGCACACAAAGTTAATTGTATAATCGGATTATTGAAGAAAAAAAATACATTTACGGATTGAAAAAAAATCTTTATTTTCAAATTTCAGTTATTCACTTTTTATAATCATTGGAAAATGCACATCGAAATACAGATGTTCAAAATAAATTAAAAATATATTTAATTTGAATGTAAATTTGTATAAATTTTTTCAACTTTCTGAAAATTGTTAGTCCAAAAAAAAAAAAAAAAAAATTTCAATGTATTTTAAAGCTGCGATAAGATTTATTTTGAATAAAAAATTTAAACCTTTAACGCCCAGGTAGAATGCGTTCCAAAAATTGCCAATTGAGAGAATCGTAATTCATGCCAATAAATCTAAATACAGTGAAAACCTGCCTGTGCGATCACCTTTCATTAAGTGACCACCTCCCTGAACGACCATTTTTTAATGGAACGAAATTTATCCCTATTGCCTCAATAATAATTTTACTTTCATTTTCAGACCATCTATATTGAACTCCTTCCATGAATGACCAATTCTTTTGAAGAAAATAAAGCACATTCCATGTTTTCCTGGTGGATTGAAAAATATTTTATTAGAAGAAAAAATTCCGCAGAACACACTTTTCATCAAACTTTTAATCTAAATATAGTAATTTTTAAGAATTTAAGCCACTTCGTAACTTTTTAGGCAATGTATTTTACTCTAATAATAAATTAAAAATAGTTTCTCGCTCTATTCTGTCTGGATAACTCAAAGAAACAGATAAAATAATGAAATCGTCATTATTTGTACCTGGCAAAGAAAAAAATGCATTTATTTACTGAAGTTTAAAATAAAAGTTATAAAAGATAAAACCATAAAATCAAAGCAAACGTCAACGTTTGCTTATTAACATTTATTGATTTCATAACATTTCTTCATTAATATAAACCTATTCATTTTTTAAATCCTGCAGTTATTAACTTATACAATTAAGTTTTATTTTGATAGTTAAATATTAATATTTTTACCTAATGTGAAAATTAAATTTTAGTATCATTAATACTAATAAATCGATAATAGTCATAATTTAGTATCATTACCTTATTTCTGCAATTAAAATCTTGATTTAAACATGACCTCTATTAAAACACTACCTCTTGGAATGACCTTTCTTTATTGGAATGGAGCGTGGTTATTTTAAGGAAGTTTTACTGTAGTAAATTTTAATTTATTTAATAATGAAATATCGGTTATTAAATGTGTTTAAATTTTCTCCTTTAAATTTCTGGTGGAAAAACGAAATATGTGAATAAAAAAAAATCCAATAAATCGAGAACACTCATGGTATCAAAAATAATACCAGGAGTATTTAAAAATTAATGAGTAATAACTATGAAAACAAAATTTCAGATCTTTAAACACTGAAATTAAAGATTTTGAGAAATAGTTAATTTAAATTATTTAAATATTTTACATGGGGTTTGTCCCCAGTTAAACCTTCTATAATCAGAAAATTGATTGAATAATCCATATGGAGAATTATATGTATATTTAATCATTAATTATTAATTAATTCATTTATATTAATTTTATGCAAAAGGAAAATCTATCTTTAATTCGTTCTGTTTTCCTGAAAGATATCCAAAAATGTTTTGAATTAATTAATTTATTTAAGTGATATTAATCTATGATTTCCCTCGATATGTAAATCTTATTATGTAATGAGATTATTTTAGAAATGAATATATATATATATATATATATATATATATATATATATGTACATGCATGGATTCTTGGAAATCTTTAATTTTAAAATGTGTGTTGGAATATAGTTGATAAATAAATTTAAAAGCTAAGATGAGGTTTATTTCAACAAAGAAATTTATTGAATATTTGTACATAAAATTTTTTTAATAAATAGATAAATAATAATAATAATAAAATCAGAAGATTTTTTAAAGAATGTAGGTAAACTTGAAAAATTATATAATTTACTTTCTTCGTATATCCTCCCCCCATTAGGATTTCATCATCATTTGAGAAATATTAAAGAAGATAATTATTTCCATAATTCCTTAGATTTTTTTTCTGATCGAAAAAAAATTATTTACAAGCAATTATGAAATTTTTGGGATAGTAAAGATATCGTGTTATAATGGGATTATCCAGGAAATCAAAGAAGAAAAGGTTTATGGATTCAAAAATTTTTAAAATATCTTTTATAATTACAGTAGACTCGAAATTTAACGACCTTCACTGAACGTCGGAAAATAGGACGTTAAATCGAATGGTCGTTAAATTAAATGTTGCTTACATTAATTGATCTTAATCCACTTCAAAAATACCTGGCATTGTTATGTAGTAAAAATTACTGACTAATACAATTAAAAATATATTTGTAGTATTTAGTATAAATTTTTAAATTTAAAAAATGGTTCGGAAGAGTTTTATAAGAATTTACAATTTACAAAGTAAAAAAAAAATGACTGAGATTAGTTAATTAATATTTTATGAATGTTCTTGTTATACTTTTTTGTTTTAAATGGCAATTGGAAACTTCTTAAAGTAGTCATTAGAATTTCCTTCCCTTCCATACAGCTTGATGTAAATATTCTATACAACTCGATGACATCGTCTGTTTTTTAAATGCCGGTTGTAATATATGAAACATCACCAATTACCTCGCGAAAGAATTATTTGGAATGCCCAATCAGGATTGTAGAGGCTGCAGATTAAATCATCTTTTGAAAATACTTTCTCAGTTTTAAACTTATCGTCATAATCAACATAATCTTGAAATGTAAGATTTTGCGGCCAAAAAACATGTTTTCGTAAAGTTTGCACATTAGTAGATGATTGGAATCTTCAGTTTCGATGTTCTGTTTTTTCAATCCCTGGACAGCTGGTTCAAGTTCCTAAGCTTGGTTCTGCTGAATGGAAACAAAACTGCGTCCTGAGAAACCGGAAGCCGAGAATCATCTGCTGTATGAATGACCACCAAGAATTTATTTTGTAAAATTTCTTTACTTCTAAATTGATTAGTTTCTTCGTTATATTTTTTAAATAATGTATAACATTTTGATCCATATGCTGTGAAACCCATGTAACATTTGTTGAAAAGAAAGATTATTTTTACTTCTTCTAGATTTTTAATGTTGTGAGGATATAAAATGGTCGCTAAATCAAGATTAGGATTGCTTGCAGATCGTTGAAGCAATCAAGGAATGACATCGTAAGTATTGGAAAATGGTCGAGACCCGATCCAATTGTCTCAAAATCATGAGGGGTCGCTAAATCAAGGGTCGTAAAATCGCGAGTCTACTGTATTAAAAAATATACATTGAAATACATTTGTTCAATAAATTTTTCAGGTATAATAGTAATTGTCGGACGTTCCTCTCAGCCCGCACAACTTTGAAGAAAGTCCGTGGTAGTTATAGCTGCCCACCCACTGTGAGGATTGTGTAAATGAACACTGACGCTGTCAATTAACTGAATTAACAGTTTATTTAGAATATACGTACACACTAAATACGCTATTTACAATTATATACAATTACAACTCGGATATAGATGATCCGGTTCAACATTAAATTAAATACCGTAAAAGTCGGTTGTGTACTAATCAAATTACACATTCCACCTCATACTCAATGCATACTAGATTCACTTTATTGGAGATCAGTTTTGAATCTCCCAACACAAGGATACTCGGCCTGCACTTCTCGGCCCAGAGCACTAAACACCAGGACGTCCGTGTCCTTTGCTCTCCCGATACGCACTGCTTCCGCTCTACAACACAGAGCACACTCTATCAGGACCTCGGTCCTACACACCTTCTTGGTACGAAACCCAGGAACGAACTGAACTAAACTGAGACAAGCTTTGCTCTTCTCTAATCACTATGTTTTCCCAATGTCAACCCCCTTTAGAGCTCATTCATTGGACACATTCCACATTCCTTTCTTGATTAGTCACATGCTGTTTGTTGCTCATCATTCACCTACATCACTGACAGATGAACACACCTCTCAGCAATCTCCTATTTCTCCCAACACAACCTGTACAGGATTACCTGTCGATTCTCCCTTCAACAAAGAAAGAATGTCACCTTGAAAATTCTAGTACACAGCCATACAATACACAAAATATTAAGATAGAGAAATATCGGAAATTCCAATCTTCAGCAGAGGTGGTCTCAGAACCTAACACCCCCCATCTTAGCGGAAAACATGCCTTTTAGGGGCTAATTTTCCCCAAACATATAGTAATATCGCAGAAGAGTTCAATAGTCTCTTTACAGATTTCTTCATTATGCTTATTACATAGGTATTTCCAGGTGTCTGAACGTTATCTATTGACATCTTTACTGAACCTTGTATTAAAATTATTATTACATAAACAATACACATGCTAATACACTATTATACACGCAAAATTCAAAAATATTTGCACATACACAGAAAAAAAATTTAACGTGTGATGACATCCCTTTAAGGTTGTCCACTACTGGGTCGTTGATGCTGATGGGCTAACAACTGGTTGGTCTTCCCAGCTCTTTCTATGTAGGCTAGAAATTGCATCAGCATTTAAATGTTGAGATCCTGGACGATGAGAAATACTCAGGTTCCAGCGTTGCAAGGCAAGAGCCCATCTAGTGAGTTTGAGTGATCTTGGGGTTGTTTCGGTGAGAAATTTTAATAGATTATGATCTATAATGATCTCAATTTGAGATCCACAGGTCCACTTTTCAAACTTCCGCAATCCGAAGAAACACTCCAAGCCTCTTTCTCTATACTCGGCCAAGCACACTGAGCCCCTGACAATTTCTGACTGGCAAAAGCTATCGGTTTAAACTCACCCTTTTCATCTTTTTGAGTAAGACAACATCCTACTGCCAGGTCGGAAGCATCTGCGTGGAGCTGATATTCCTGGCCTACGATAGGTGTAGCCAAACTCGTCACCTTACATAACTCATCTTTAAGAGTATTAAATGCTTTTTCTGCCCTTTCATCCCACGGTACAGTATTTTTAACTTTCCCTTTGGTTAATTCGGTTAAAGGTATAGCAATTTCGGTATAATTTGGAATATAAGATCGGTAAAATCCCATTAATCCCAAAACAGATCTAACTTCCTTTTTAGTTTTTGGTCTTTTTAAATCCCTTATTGCTCCTATTTTTTTCTCATCAGGTGCATGCGTTCCACCTCCAATTACATGACTTAAAAACTTAATCAATTTCTCTCCAAATTTACATTTGTCTAGCTTAATCGTAAAATTTCTGTTTTTAAGTTCTTCAATGACAGACCTAACATGCTCACAATGCTCTTCCCAGGTGTTGGAGAAAATGATGACATCATCAATATAGGCTTCCGCATACCTCCGATGACCTTGAAGAACCTCATTCATATCTTTCTGAAACGTGGCAGCCGCCAAAAGGCATAGTACGCCTCTGATAAGTTCCGTTATGCGTTGTAAAAGCTGTCAAATGTTTACACTCCTCAGACATTTTAGTCTGCCAATAACCCCTCAATAAATCAATCGATGATAAACACTTAGCCGCCCCTGCGGTATACATGATCTCTTGAGAATCTTTCATCGGAAAGGTTGGAACCTGAGTTACCGAATTTAAAGCTCTATAATCTATACAGAGTCGAACGGTTGCGTCTTTTTTCGCCACACAAAAAATTGGATGATTTATTTCAGCATTTGACACCTCGATTAGGTTTAATTCTAATAACTCCTGAATCTGTCTATCTACTTCCTCTTTATAAGCTACCGGTACTATATAACTTTGTCTTTTTCCTTGCCACCCCCGGTTTCAAATCAATACGATGTTCGTCTACTTCCGCTGGTCGTACAGGACCCATAAACTCCTCTTTATATCTCTCAAAATAGACTTTATATCTTTGACCTGACTATTAGATAACCCTTTTATTTCGAACCTCTCTATATCTCGTTCTATCTCTTGATCCCGGTTCAAAATAGGAATTTCCCCAACTTTTCCAAATTCCTCATCACCCTCGAAAACAACATTAACTATATTACATTTAGCAATAAAATCTCGTTTTTTATTTTGGTGAAAATGATTCCTACTCCCGTCGGCTAACTCAACTATAAAAGAATGCTGGTTTTGTTTTTCGACGATAGTTGCCGGCCCTTGCCACTTAGAATATAACTTATTAGTCGAATCGGGGATTAACAGTATTACTTTATCGCCTACTTCAAACGTTTTTTCTTTTGACCTTAAGTTATAATGATACGCCATTCTATTTTGTTGCACCTCGGACGATTATTTTGTCTCATTTGCGGCTCTTTCCAAACGTCCCCTAAGTTTATTCAAATACTCATGAATCAACGTAGTATCTAACTGCGCCCCCTTATTTTCTCCTGCCCAGGATGACTTGAGAATCGATAAAGGACCCTCCGGCGCTCTACCATATAATAACTGGAAAGGTGCGATCCCCGTCGTAAAATTTGGGACTTCCCTATACGCCCATAGTACAAATTTTATTTGTTCATGCCATCTTTTTCCTTCTTCTCTAATAGTATGATGTAACATACGTTTAAGGGTCTGATAAAATCGTTCCACCAGCCCGTTAGACTGTGGATACTGTGGGGTCGAAAATCGTGGACTAGCGCCTAACCTTTTATCAAATTCTTTCGTTAAGTCGGCGGTGAAATTTGTTCCATTACCACAGGCGATTATATTTGGAATTTCTGTCCTCAAACATATTTGAAGTAACGCATCACACGCGGTTTTAGCAGTTAAACTTTTTAGAGGGATCGCATCCGCCCACCTGGTATGCTGATCAATTAAAGTTAGTATATACTGATGCCCTTGTGAACTTTTAGGATCAATAGGCCCAATTAAATCAACATTAACTACCTGAAATGGGAGTTCCGGCAGCGATACTGGGGAAATAGGAGCTCTATCATTTATTTTAACCCCTCTAGTCAATTGGCACTCTAAACATGACTCACAAAATTTTTTAGTTTCTTCCGCCATCCCCTCCCAATAAAATGAATACCTGATTCTTTGTAACATTTTCTTGGCTGCATGATGCCCTCCAAATACCGAACTATGCGCTAATTTTAAGATTTCTTCCCTTCTTACCTTGGGTACTACTAATTGGGCTATAGTTTCGCCTAACAATTTCTCTGAATGATATAATAAGCCATTTACAATATAATAATCCCCCTTATCCATTTTAGCTAATTCCCAAGCTTTCTCTAACTCTTTACATTCCAATTGGGACTTCTTAAATATATCTGAATTGCTAACAATAGCTTTATTATCTTTCTCCACTTCCGTTTTTTCCATAGTCTGAGTTTGTACATTTTCCGACCGCGCTTCTATTGCGTAAACATTAAAACTATCGCTACTCATACCTTCCTTTTCACTCGATTTATCAATAATAATTTCTGAACTTTCTAATTCTTGGGCCTCTAGCAATGGTTCCTCGCGGTTGACACCTGACAACTCATTAATCACCTCGGGATGTAAAATTATTTGCTCATTAATATTATCGGTCACTGCGCAAAGTACTTCTTGATGTATTATATTACTTTGTCCAAATTGCGGAATAGCTGACGGTAATTTAACCAACGATGATTTAACTGCTTCACCAAATAACCCTTGTAAATAAATACTAACCGCTCCTTTTAATTTCTCGTCCGGTACCAAATCTTTATGAACAACACTAATTTCACATCCAGAATCCACCAATCCCTTTGCTTTTTGCCCATTTACACTAACTTCAATTTTCTCAAGTTTATTTAATTCCTCACCAATAATATTAGTTCTCTGTTCGGCCTTTGCCGATATTCTCGCCACAATAGCTCCGTTAGGTAACTCTTTGTCTCCTTTTACAACAATCTTATGCACACCCGCTTTCGGATCTCGCCCTTTATTCCCATTATTATTTCCCTCATTACCCACTTTATTACAAAAACGTTGGTAATGACCTCTCAAACCACATTTAAAGTATTTAGGCGCTGAAGCATCACTAGGTTTCTTAAAATCTATTTTCCTATCCGAAAAAGAATTAGTCTCATTACTCATTACGTTTTGCCTCCAATTACCACTAACTTTGCTATCCTCCCTCTGTCTCATTTTTTCATTGTTTACGTGCCTATCTTTACCTTTAAAACTTTTATACGTAACGGCGTAAGGCTTATTTTTATGGTCGAAATAATGATCACATTCTTTAGCAATTTTAGAAGCTTCTAACCATTTACCCTGGTGAGTTAATCCAATATAGGACGCAGTATTCTCATCTAACGTACTTGCTAATTTATCAGTAACTATTAAGTGGTTGACCTTTTCATAAGAGTCAGCACCTCTAATCTTACAATAATTTTCCCATGTCGCTATTAACCGCGATACAAATAATACATGAGTTTCGTTCTGGTTTCTCTTAGCCTTCTTAAAATTTTCCAAACACGCCTTCGGTGTCGGCTCATGTTCCCTTAGGAAACTCCTTTGATTCCTCATAATTCTCCATTTGTTCCGTAGTCGTATAAATTAACAAATTATCCGCCTTATCTCCTAACATATTTAGTAGAATTTCGGCCTGCTGGTTTTCCGTTACATTTTTAGTTTTGAATGCCCTTTCTAAACTGTTGAAAAATAAATTCCATCCTTCAGCCCCTTCTGGTACTTTGATAGACAGATTTTTAACACTTTTGATCAATTTTTCAATGTTACTTTCATTACTAGATTCCCTAGACCCATTAAAATTATTTGCCGATCCTTGAACCTTTAGCCTCTCTATTTCTAATTCATATTCCATCCTTAATTTTTCTATCCTCTCTTCTCTTTCTAACCTTTCCTGTTTTTCTAACTTTTCGCGTTTTAATTTTTCCTGTTTTTCTTCACGCTCTAACCTTTCCTATTTTTCCTATTTGTCGGACGTTCCTCTCAGCCCGCACAACTTTGAAGAAAGTCCGTGGTAGTTATAGCTGCCACCACCGATATTACTAGGTGATATCGGTCGCCCACTGTGAGGATTGTGTAAATGAACACTGACGCTGTCAATTAACTGAATTAACAGTTTATTTAGAATATATGTACACACTAAATACACTATTTACAATTATATACAATTACAACTCGGATATAGATGATCCGGTTCAACATTAAATTAAATACAGTAAAAGTTGGCTGTGTACTAATCAAATTACACATTCCACCTCACACTCAATGCACGTTAGATTCACTTTACTCGAGATCAGTTTTGAATCTCCCAACACAAGGATACTCGGCCTGCACTTCTCGGCTCAGAGCACTAAACACCAGGACGTCCGTGTCCTTTGCTCTCCCGATACGCACTGCTTCCGCTCTACAACACAGAGCACACTCTATCAGGACCTCGGTCCTACACACCTTCTTTGTACGAAACCCAGAAACGAACTGAACTAAACTGAGACGAGCTTTGCTCTTCTCAAATCACTGTGTTTTCCCAATGTCAACCCCCTTTGGAGCTTATTCATTGGACACATTCCACCTTCCTTTCTTGATTGTTTCATGCTGCTTGTTGCTCATTATTCACCTACATCACTGACAGATGAACACGCCTCTCAGCAATCTCCTCTTTCTCCCAACACAACCTGTACAGGATTACCTGTCGATTCTCCATTCAACAAGGAAAGAATGTCACCTTGAAAATTCTAGTACACAGCCATACAATACACAAAATATTAAGATAGAGAAATATCGGAAATTTTAATCTTCAGAAAAGGTGGTCTCAGAACCTGACAGTAATGTTTATTTAAAGTTAAAATTTTATTTTTTTATTGTAATAAATGAAAAGAACTGTTTCGTAATTAATTCATTAAAAAAAGCTTAGTGTGTGATTTGTCGAGGCATACAAAGTTAATTGTATAACCGGATTATTGAAGAAATAGCTAATAAAAAATGAATGTTTACGAATTGTGCCAGGTTCCTGGAAGACATCTGCCCTGAATTAGAAAGGAATGACATTTCCTTATCTGAATATTTTATGTATTGTGGGTTGTGTATCCGTGAAGCTCGAAATACCTTTCTTTCTTTGCTATAATAACGAATGACAGATGTTGACACAGGTGTGCAGATGACGCACTCGTTGATGAAAGAAAGTGATGGCCGCGGGGCGTGCCTCAGCTGTCATCTAGCTATTGGAGTGAGGTGTAAACAGGAGATGTCATGACTCAAGGTTGGTATGCGGAATTGAACCAATGGAGGAACTCTAAGAGGCCCTGCTGGGGGAAGGAAGATCTCTGACAAGGTCAACTCTGGACTGAGAGGTTGAACAGTTCTCGCTTGGCGTTGAGACCGATAGGTCGCTCAGGATTTGTGGTCCTGTTGGATAGTGTATATTTTGAGCGTGGGACAAGGCGTCCCGGTGGATAGTGTTATAGGCCGAGAAGTGAGGCCTAGTACCCTTGTGTATTGAGATTCTGCCGTAATCTCTGATAAAGCGTATCGAACGTGCGTTGAGTGTGAGGAAGAAAGTGTAAGTTGAACGGTACACAACCAACGTTTATTGTAGTTAATTTAATGTTGAACCGGATCATCTATATCCGAGTTGTAATTGTAGATAGTTGTAAATATTGTTTCTTGTGTACATATCTATATCTTAAATAAACTGTTAGTTCAGTTCATTAACAGCGTCAGTGTTATTTTACCCAATCCTCACAGCAGGTGACCGATATCACCCATTAATATCGGTGGTGGCAGCTAAAACTACCTAGGACATTCTTCAAAGTTTTGTGGACTGAGAGGAGCGTCCGACAAATTGAAAAAAAAAACTTATTTTTAAATATTATTTATTGACCTTTTATAATAGTTAGAAAATATACATCGAAGTACAGATGATTGATAAATAAAAAATGTTTTTAATTTTCATGTTAATTTTATTCATTTGTTTTATATAATAATTAGAAAATGTACATCGAAATACAGATGTTCAAATAAATTAAAAATATTTTTAATTTCCAAGTTAATTTTTATATATTTTTTAAATTTTTTGAAAATTTTTAGTCAAAAAGAAATTTTTAATGTATTTTAAAGGTGCGGTGAGATTTATTTCGAATAAAATATTTAACTCTTTAATGCCCTGGTAGAATGTGTTCTAGACATTGTGTAATTCACGCCAATAAATCTAAATATTGTGAAACCTCCCTGTATGACTACGTCCCTGAACGACCATTTTTGATGGAACGAAATTAATCCCCATTCACTCAATGTTATTTTTACTTCCATTCACAGACCGCATGATTTGAACTCTCCCCATGAGCAGCCGATTGTTTTGAAGAAAATGAAGCAAATTCCATTTTTTTTTTTATCGTTTCAAAGAGATTTTGTTAGAAAAAATAATTCCAAAAAGTACATAATTCATCAAAATTCTAAACTAAGTGTAGTTTTTATTTATTTATTTATTTTTTATTTATTTTTTATACCTGCAACTTTTAAGTATCTAAGCTCCTTTATAACTTTTTAGGCAATGAATAAAACTTTAATGACAAATTAGGAATCACGGCCAGTAAAGTTACCCGCTCTATTCAATCCGTAAACTCTAAAAGAAATCACTAAAATAACGAAATCGTCATTATTTGTTCTTGCCCCCGCCCCTCACCCCCCCCCAAAATAAAAATAAAAATAAATAAATGCATTTATTTATTGAAGTTTGAAAGGATTTGAAAATAAAAGCTACAAAAATTAAAACCGTAAAATCAAAGCAAATGTCAACGTATTCATTTTTTAAACTCTACAGTAATTAAATTATAGTTTTGTTTTGATACTTAATTTTTTACATTTAACCAATGTAAGAAGTAAATTTTAATATCATTAGTATTAATAATTCGATAACAATCATAATTTTGTATCAACAATGTCTTTCAAGTATTTCTTCAATTTATATATTTTTTTCAACAATTAAAATCTTGATTTAAACATGACCTCTATTAAGAGACCACTTGTCGGAACGACCAATTTTTATTGCAAAGGACCGTGCAGCTTTAAGGAAATTTTACAGCAGTAAATTTTAGTTTATTTAATAACGAAATGTCTGTTATTAAATGAATTGAAATTTTTTTCTATTAAATTTTTGGTGGGAATACGAAGTATGCGAATAAAAAAATTCAATAAATCAGGCATACTGATGGTATCAAAATTAATGCCAGGAGTATTTAAAGATTGATGACTAATAACTATGAAAACAAAAATTAAATTCTTTAAAAACTGAAATTAAAGATTTTAAGATCTTAAAATATTTCAAATGGGTTTTGTCCCTAGTTAAAATTTATTAAATCCGAAAATAGTTTGAAGAATTCATGCGAAGAAATCAGTATGAGATTTTATCTATACAGCTTTTAAAATTATTTTTTGATTACAAGTACTAGCCAAACTTTAATTCAATTTTGCAGCCTTTATACATATATATTTAATCATTAATTAATAATTAATTCATTTATATTAATTTTATGCAAATGGTAAATTTACCTTTAGTTCGTACTATTTCCCAGAAAAGTATCAAAAGAAGTTCTTTTATAATTAATTCATTTGAGTCATATTAATCTATGATTTCCCTCGGTATTTAAATTTTATTATGTAATGAGATTATTTTAGAAATGAAGAAAAAGATGCATACATGTATGGATAAAAGGAAATCTTCAATTTTAAAATGTACATTGAAATGTAGTTTTTAAATAAACTGAAAAGCTAAGATGAGATTTACTTGAATAAAGAATTTCGTTGAGAATCTGTGCATGAAAATTGTTTAAAAATTAAATAATAATGATAATAATAATAAAACACAAGATCTTTTAACGAATGTAGATGAACCTAAAAAATGATTTAATTTGCTTTCTGCGTATATACTCCCACCCCCATTCGGATGTTATACCCATTTGAGAAATATTAAAGAAGATAATTATTTCAATAATCCTTTATACTTTTTTTCTAGCTCATTTTATTTATTTATTTTTTTTATTTATTTATTTTTTTAACAAGCAATTATGAAATTTTTGTTTACAAAAGTTAAGTTCTTTAAAGTCTGAAATTAAAGATTTTATGAAGTAGTTTATTTAAATTCTTAAAAGATTTTACATGGATTTTGTTTCCATTTCAAACTTATTAAATTTGAAAATTGTTTGAATAACCCATACGAAGTAATCTGTAAGAGATTTTTATCAATATAGCTTTGAAAACAATTTTTTGGTTACAAGTTCTAACCGAACTTTAAATCAATTTTGAAGTCGTTATATATTTAATCATTAATAATTAATAACTTCATTTATATTAATTTTATGCAAATGGGAAATTTATCTTTAGTTCATTCTGTTTTCCGGAAAAATATTAAAAGAAGTATTTCGTAATTATTTAATTAATTTAACAAACATTAATCTGTGATTTCCCTCGGTATTTAAATTTTATTAAGTAATAAGATAATTTTAGAAATGAAAAAAAATACATATGTACGGATTCAAGGGAATATTTAATTTTAAAATAAACATTGAAATATAGTTGTTAAATAAACTTAGAAGCTAAGACGATATTTACTCGAATAAACAATTTTATTGAATATTTGTATATAAAGACTGTTTTAATATTAATATTTATATTTTATTGAAACTAATTTTATAAGTTTATTATAAATCAATGAAACAATTCCTTCTTATACTTTTTATTTTGACGCAATTCGGCGTGTGCCCTAGAAACTGGTACACGGGATGTTCTGAATTCGAACCCAATCGCGCTCCTCGGCCTAATCGTTCAGAGTTTTCTGAGATTTTCTTCGAACTTTGGATTTCCATCCGTCAATACCGATTCCATTAGAAAGACTCCCATGGAGGGTAATTCCCCCTTTAAGGCCTATATCTCTCGTGTTGGTATTATAATTGGTCTCCTAAACTTCGGCCGTGCTTAAACACAGCCAACTCAGGTAGAAAGCTTTCCAGAAATTGCGTAATTCAGAGAAATTCATACCACAAAATATAACGAAATATGTGTTATTAAATGAAGTGAAATTTTCTGTTTTAACCCCTTGCGGGGATGTGGTTTCGTAGATATACCACTTAATTTTAATTCCCAAACACCACATTCGCACCGAAATTTTGTTAAAGAAATTTACGGTTTATTGAATGCGTGAAGTATAGCGTTTTCTTCTTTACAAATAAAGTTGTTTTCGAATTCCGGTGTCAGTCATTAATTTCAATACTTAAGCAATGAATTTGCCCTGCTCCGCAAAGGGTTAAAAGCCCACACTACTCATTATAAAAGACTCGGATGAGAATCTAAAGTCTATGGGGGCGTTCTTTTCAAATATTTCGCTCAAATTGTAATACAGTCGACTCTCGTTAATTCGAAATCGGATAATTCGAATCTTCGCTTAATTCGAACTAAACATGAAGTCCCGAAATTTTCAATGGCAGAATAACGTTAAAAATTTTCATTAATTCGAACTCATTTTCTCTTGACTTCGTTTAATTCGAACTAACGAGAATTCCGATTTTTCACTTCTCTTTTCTTTCTCACGGATTTCAGGTCATTTGAATAACTTTCTTTCTTTGATTTTTGTGAAAATATTCCAAACGAGTATACATATAATACTATGCCTTTGATTTCTTAGAGCCCCGTCTGTCCATCAGTGACGCTTAATTTTTTCTTCCATCGTTCTTGTTTCTAAAATTTTAATTAGTTTATGTATTTATACATTCTAATTTTACATTGAGTCATATTCTAATGATAACAGACGAAATAACTTTAAAAAACACCACAACAGTTATTCCTTTGTAATAGTACCATATTAATCATGTTTTCCATAATTCGAACTTCGGATAAATCGAACATTTCTTGTGGTCCCGACGAGTTCGAATTAACGAGAGTCGACTGTATTTCGACGTGTTTCTTTTTGCATAGGATAGCCGAGGACGATCCACAACCGGCCTAGTTTTAACTTTTTCGATTTTGCTTATATATTTTTTTATATTAGGATAGTTTCCCTTTCATAGCCGGTTCAAACAGGTTCTGAAAGTTAAAATATTTAAAAACAAAATTGACACCCAAATTGAAAAAGTGAAAACTAGGCCCGTTGTGGATCGTCCTCAGCTATCCTATGCAAAAAAGAAAAAAAATCACTTCAAAATATTAAAATTTGAATGAGATATTTGAAAAGAACGATCCCTATAGACTTTATATTATCATCCGGGTATTTTTCAGTCCGTCTTGTGGCGTCTTGAACACTGATGGTGTCAAAAATGGTACTAGAGGCATTAAAAGGTTAATGAGTAAAATATTTTGAAAATAAAAATTAAGTTTTTTAAAGGCTGAAATTAAAGATTTTAAGAAACAGTTTACTTAAATTCTTAGAATATATCAGAAAATTGTTTGAATAATTCATACGAAAAAATCTGTATCAGATTTTATCTATACGGCATTAAAATGTATTTTTTGATTACAAGTACTAATCAAACTTTAATTCAATTCTGCAGCTATTATATATATTTAATCATTAGATATTAATTGATTCATTATATTAATTTTATACAAATGGAAAGTTTATGTTTAGTTTGTTCGGTTTTCCCGAAAAATATTAAAAGAATTGTTGTGTTATATATTAATTCATGTAACTGATATTAATGTATGATTTCCCTCGATATTTAAATTTCGTTAAGTAATGAGATTATTTTAGAAATTAAAAAAAATATTTATATGTATGGGTTTAAGAAAATCTTTAATTTCAAAATGTACATTGAAATATAGCTATAAAATAAACTTAAAAGCTAAGTTGAGATTTACTTGAATATAGGATTTCGTTTAGTATTTGTGCATAAAAATGTTTAAAAATTAAATAATAATGATAATAATAAAAAAAAACACAAGATCGTTTAATGAATGTAGGTGAATTTTAAAAATTGTTTAATTTGCTTTCTCTGTATATCCTTTCACCCTTATGGGATTTTATCCTCATTTGAGAAATATAAATATATATATATATATATATATATATATATATATATATATATATATATATATATATATTTCAATAGTTCTTTTTTTTTTTGAAGTTTGAAAAAAAGTTTCTGTTTACGAGCAATTTTGAAATTCTTGGGATATTAAAGATATATTTTAATTGAATCATTCAGGTAATAAAAAAATTCATGGATTCAAGATTTTTTAATACATTTCTTAACCATTAGAATGATTAAATGTACATTGAAATACAATTATTGAATAATTTTTCAGGTATGGTGAGGTTTATTTCAATAAAGAATTTGATTAAAGTTTTGTACATAAAGATAGTCTCAAAGTTATGAAGACAAAAATAAAGCATTTTAAAGAATGATTTTATAAAAAATACATAATTTAATGTCTTTGAAAACCTGCATTTAATACACAAATACAAAATTTTAACTCAATAAATAAAAATTATTTCAAAGTATGCCCCGGACCCTCACCCCCACTCCTTTAAATGATGTGAAAATTTCTCTTTCAAAATTTCTGGTGGGAATACGAAGTACGTGAATAAACAAATCAAATAAATCGGGAACACTGATGGCACAAAAAATGATACTAGGGGCATTTAAAGATTAAGGAGAAATAAATATGAAAACAAAAATTAAGTTCTTTAAAGATTGAAATTAATGATTTTAAGAAACAGTTTATTTAAATTCTTAAAATATTTCTCATGGGTTTTGTCCCCAATTAAAACTTGTTAAATCAGAAAATTGTTTGAATAATCCATACGAAGAAATCTGTATGAGGTTTTATCTATACAGCTTTGAAAATTATTTTTTTGATTACAAGTACTAATCAAACTTTAATTCAATTCTGCAGCCGTTATATATATTTAATCATTAATTATTAATTAATTCATTTATATTATTTTTATGCAAATTGGGAATTTATCTTTAGTTCGTTCTGTTTTCTTGAAAAATATAAAAAAAAGTGTTTCGTAATTAATTAACTCATTAAATTAATATTAATCTGAGATTTTCCTCGATATTTAAATTTCATTATGCATATCATGGAAGAAATAGTATCTTTGATTCTGTGTCTAGATTCGGGCAAATTATAAGGTAGTGGTGAATCACAGACACTATCTTTTACAAAGTACCAAAGGGGAAAAAATCACCTGGCTCTAACGGCTAATCCTTTGGTTAAGCAGTGTTTATTTTATGCACTGATGACGAATCAATAACATACTAGTGCTTGCGCATGAGCCTTTTAAAAACTGCTTAAATTACTCTCTATTTCAGACCTTAAATAACCACTCTAAAAGGTTGCATTCGATGCTATTAAAATTTATATGTGCGATATTCTTCTAAAAAACCTTTAAAAAAAAAATAACATTAGGCGATTTACCACCAGTCGCGGGCTATTAGAGAAGGTTTAAAATTCATTAACCCTTTCGTGTCTGATATCTTTTCAATTTTGATCATAAAAATTAACTTTAGTTTAATAATGTAAATAGTAGTTATCCAAATTGATTTGTTGAAATTTAAAGAATAAGTTATTGCTTGAGATATAACGAATGTCATTATTTTGCGTTCTTTTCAAATAATATTCACATAACAATAACCTAAGGAAGATTTTTGGATACGTTAGATAAATACCACATTACAACAGGATTTAACAGATATTGAAACTTTCTCATAGTTTTTGCAACCTATCATGTAAGGCTCGTTTAGAAAACTAATTTATATTTTAAATTTAAAGAGTGTAACATATATTTAAAATAAAAGAATCGCTAACGGTTCAAAGAGAAGTAAGGAAACTTTTATCAATATTATTATTACTAAATTCCAAAACAATAAATGCCAAAATGAAATCACAATAATACAGCGCCATTAAAAAAAAATCTTGACACTTAAGGCACAATTTCAATGTCATAAGGCTTTATCTTATTTTTTCCAGCTTTAAATAAAAAAGGCGGGTGTCAGGTTCTGATGCCACCTCGGCTAAAGAATGGAATTTCTACTATGTTTCTATTTCAATATTTCGTATTGTATGGTTGTGTACAAAAATTTCCAAGGTGACATTCCTTCTTTATGGAAAGGGGAATTGACAGATAATCCCACGCAGGTGATGAACAAGAGAAGGAGAAGATTGCTCAGAGGCATGTCCATCTGTCAGTGAGGTATGCGGATGGTCAGCGGATAAGCAACATGTCACTAGGCAAGAAAGGAGTGGGGGAATGTGCCCAATGAGGGAGATCCAAAGGGGCTTGACATTCGTGTGACCCAGTGGGTTGAGAAGAGGAAGTCTTGTCTCAGATAAGCCAGTCCGTTCCTGGGTCTCGTACCAAGAAGGTGTATGCCAGAGGTTCTGGTAGAGTGTGCTCTGTGTTGTAGAGCGTAAGTAGTGCGTTTTCTGGTGAGCAAAGGACATAGACATCCTAGTGTTTAGCGCTCTGGGCCGAGCATACTTGTGTTGGGAGACTCAAGGTTGAGCTCCAATAAAGTGAATTTAACGTGTATTGAGTGTGAGGTGGAAAGTGTAATTGGAATAGTACACAGCCAATCTTTACTGTATCTAATTTAATGTTGAATCGGATCACCTATATCCGAGTTGTAATTGTATATATTTGTAAATAGCGTATTTAGTGTGTACATATATCCTTAATAAACTGATAATTTAGTTACTTGACAGCGTAAGTCTTCATTTACACAAACCTCACAGTGGGTGACCGATATCACCTAGTAATATCGGTGGTGGCAGCTATATCTACCACGGACATTCTTCAAAGTTGTGTGGACTGAGAGGAACGTCCGACAAATTGATGGCAGCGGTGGGATAGAATCGCCTGAAACCAGTGACCAGCGAGACGTGTTGCAGTCTGTTAATGCCGGAGTATCCAGTGGAATTCTTGCGTGGTAATGCCGGATCGTCGAGTGGGTGCTAAAGTATCGTGCCGGATCGTCGATTGTATGCTAAAGTGTCGTGCCGTATCGTCGAATGTGTGCTAAAGTGTCGTGCCGTATCGTCGAGCGTGTGCTAAAGTATCGTGCCGGATCGTCGAATGTGTGCTAAAGTGTCGTGCCGTATCGTCGAGTGTGTGCTAAAAGTGTTGTGCCTGTGCCGTATCAGTATTAGAAAAACTGAACCTTAGTGTTGTGCCATATTACCGCTACATCGTGGAACTACCTGTGAACAGAAGAGTACCCCAGCAAATAAAGTATAAGGTAAGGTGTTTTGATCATATCCTTCTACTGACATCTCGAACCAAAATTTGTTGTTGTATAATTAATAGTAATTTCAGTAAATTGTCTGTATTATTTATGTGTTTTATCAATAGTTCCTACCTATAAAGTGTTAATAACCATATTGGCTATTGTTTTAAGGAAAGGTCATAATAACTTGAGCTAGTATTGACTGTCTATAATTTTTTTTTACTAATTGTGTTAATAGTAGTTGGAAGGAATATTTAAATTTATTTAAATTTAAATTATTGTTAAAGTAATATTTAAATGAAGCAACATTTTTTAAGTTTGAAGAATGTATAATAACATTTGCTTAGAATTTTAATTGGCCAATAGTAGTGAGGAAAAAAAAAGGCTCAAAAGAGAGCCACAGTGAAAAAAAAGGCTCGAAAGAGAGCCATAGAGAAAAAAAAGGCTCAAAAGAGAGTCATAGTGAAAAAAAAAAGGCTCAAAAGGGAGTCATAGTGAGGCGAAATAAAAGTGAAGATTTTCAGTATATTTGTTTTAAGTGTGAGAACCAGTATTGAATTCGGAAATATTTTAGTGAGGATAATTGTAGAAATTTATATATGCATGTTTTACAATTTTTCTTTATGTGGATTTTTTTTATTGACATCAGTACTTCTATTCAATTTCAACGTATTAGTATTATTAGGTAAATTGTATGTTGTTATCTAAGTGTATAAATTGGAATCTATGTTGCATAGTAGTCAAATTGAATTACTGTTTTACCTTTTGTTTTATTGGAAGTAATTTGTGTGATATCAATGGTTGAGAAAAATTAGAGTATTCAGTAGGTTAATTAGAAATGAAATGTATGGATTATCTGAAAGGGTATTAATTAGTATAATAAGTGGAGAAATATCTCTACTAAGTTAGAAATTTAGGAAATATTAATTTGGTAGGTTTAGCTATTCTTGTGGGGTGGTAATAACAATCGGAAAAGGTATGGCTTTCTTATTGAAACTAAAAAAGGTGGATCTTCAAGGAGTAGCCGAAGAATTGGGTGTTGAATTCGCGGAAGATGATACCAGAATTCAGCTTAAGAAAAAGATAATGGACAGTGATGAGTATGACGAGGGGGTTATTAAGGAATTATCTGAAGCTATTGTTGCAGAACGATTAGAACAGGAAAAAATAGAACGCGAAAAGTTAGAAAAACAGGAAAAGTTAGAACGCGAAAAGTTAGAAAAACAGGAAAAGTTAGAACGCGAAAAGTTAGAAAAACAGGAAAGGTTAGAGCGTGAAGAAAAACAGGAAAAATTAGAGCGCGAAAGAATGGAACATGAATTAGAAATGGAAAGGCTAAGAGTTCAAGGATCGGCAAATAATTCCAATGGGTCTAGGGAATCTAGTAATGAAAGTAACATTGAAAAATTGATCAAAAGTGTTAAAACTTTATCTATCAAAGTACCGGAAGGGACTGAGGGATGGAATTTATTTTTCAACAGTTTAGAAAGGGCATTCAAAACTAAAAATGTACCGGAAAACCAGCAGGCCAAAATTCTTCTAAATATGTTAGGAGATAAGGCAGATAATTTGTTAATTTATACCACTACGGAACAAATGGAGAATTATGAGGAGTTAAAGGATTTAGTTCTAAGGGAACATGAGCCGACACCGAAGGCGTGTTTGGAAAATTTTAAGAAGGCTAAGAGAAACCAGAATGAAACTCATGTATTATTTGTATCGCATTTAATAGCAACGTGGGAAAATTATTGTAAGATTAGAAGTGCCGACTCTTATGAAAAGGTCAACCAGTTAATAGTTACTGATAAATTAGCAGGTACGTTAGATGAGGATACTGCGTCCTATATTGGGTTAACTCATCAAGGTAAATGGTTAGAAACTTCTAAAATTGCTAAAGTGTGACAATTATTTTGACGCTAAACATAAGTCTTACGCCGTTACGTATAAAAGTTTTAAAGGTAAAGATAGGCATGTAAACAATGAAAAAATGAGACCGAGGGAGGATAGCAAAGTTAGTAATAATTGGAGGCAAAACGGGAGAAATGAGACTAGTTCTTTTTCGGATAAGAAAATAGATTTTAAGAAAGCTAGTGATGCTTCAGCGCCTAAATGCTTTAAATGTGGTTTGAGAGGTCATTACCAACGTTTTTGTAATAAAGTGGGTAATGAGGGAAATAATGGTAATAAAGGGCGAGATCCGAAAGCGGGTGTGCATAAGATTGTGGTAAAAGAAAACAAAGAGTTATCTAATGGAGCTATTGTGGCGAGAATATCGGCAAAGGCCGAACAGAGAACTAACGTTATTGATGAGAAATTAAATAAACTTGAGAAAATTGAAGTTAGTGTGAATGGGCAAAAAGCAAAGGGATTGGTTGATTCTGGATGTGAAATTAGCGTTGTTCATAAAGATTTGGTACCGGAAGAGAAATTAAAAGGAGCCGGTAGTATTTATTTACAAGGGTTATTCGGTGAAGCAGTTAAATCGCCGTTGGTTAAACTACCGTTAGCTATTCCGCAATTCCGACAAACTAATATAATTCATCAGGAAGTACTTTGCGCAGTGACTGATAATATTAATGAGCAAGTAATTTTACATCCCGAAGTGATTAATGAGTTGTCAGGTGTCAACCGCGAGGAACCGTTGCTAGAGTCCCAAGAATTAGAAAATTCGGAAATTATTATTGATAACTCGAGTGACAGGGAATGTATGAGTAGCGATAGTTGTAATCTTTACGCAATAGAAGCGAGGTCGGAAAATGTACAAACTCAGAATACGGAAAAAACGGAAGTGGAAAACGGTAATAAAGCCATTTTTAACAATTCAGATATGTTTAAGAAATCCCAATTAGATTGTAAAGAGTTAGAGAAAGCTTGGGAATTAGCTAAAATGGATAAGGGGGATTATTATATTGTAAATGGTTTATTGTATCATAAAGTGAAATTGTTAGGCGAAATTATAGCGCAATTAGTAGTACCCAAAGTAAGAAGGGAAGAAATCCTAAAATTAGCCCATAGTTCGGTATTTGGAGGGCATCATGCAGCCAAGAAAACTTTACTAAGAATCAGGTATTCATTTAATTGGGAGGGAATGGCGAAATAAACTAAACAATTTTGTGAGTCATGTTTAGAGTGCCAATTGACTAGAGGGGTTAAAGTAAATGATAGATCTCCTATTTCCCCAGTGTCGCGGCCAGAACTTCCATTTCAGGTGGTTAATGTTGATTTAATTGGGCCTATTGATCCTAAGAGTTCCCAAGGGCATCAGTGTATACTAACCTTAATTGATCAACATACCAGGTGGGCGGATGCGATCCCTTTAAAAAGTTTAACCGCTAAAACTGCGTGTGATGCGTTACTTCAAATATTTATGAGGACAGGAATTCCAAATATAATTGCCTGTGATAATGGAACCAATTTCACCGCCGACTTAACGAAAGAATTTGAGAAAAGGTTAGGTGCTAGTCCAAGATTTTCGACCCCACAGTATCCACAGTCTAACGGGCTTGTGGAACGATTTAATCAGACTCTTAAACGTATGTTACATCATACTATTAGAGAAGAAGGAAAAAAGTGGCATGAACAAATACCATTTGTATTATGGGCGTATAGGGAAGTCCCAAATTCTACGACGGGAATCGCACCTTTTCAGTTGTTATATGGTAGAGTGCCGGAGGGTCCTTTATCGATTCTCAAGTCATCCTGGGCAGGAGAAAATAAGGGGGCGCAGTTAGATATTACGCCGATTCATGAGTATTTGAATAAACTTAGGGGACGTTTATAAAGAGCCGCAAATGAGGCAAAATTATCGTCTGAGGTGCAACAAAATAGAATGGCGTATCATTATAATTTAAGGTCAAAAGAAAAAACGTTTGAAGTAGGCGATAAGGTAATACTATTAATCCCAGATTCGACTTATAAGTTATATTCTAGGTAGCAAGGGCCAGCAACCATAGTCGAAAAACGAAATCAGCATTCGTTTATAGTTGAGTTAGCCGACGGTAGTAGGAAGCATTTGCACCAAAATAAGATAAGAGAATTTATTGCTAAATGTAATATGGTTAATATTGTTTTCGAGGGTGATGAGGAATTTGGAGAAGTTGGGGAAATTCCTATTTTGAACCGGGATGAAGAAGTAGAACGAGATATAGAAAGGTTCGAAATAAAAGGGTTATCTAATAATCAAGTCAAAGATATAAGGTCTATTTTGAGGGAGAATAAAGAGGTGTTTATGGGTCCTGTACGACCAGCGGATGTAGGAGAACATCGTATTGATCTGAAACCGGGGGTGGAAAGGAAAAAGCCAAAGTTATATAGTGTGGAGGTAGCTTATAAAGAGGAAGTAGATAGGCAGATTCGTGAGTTATTAGAATTAAATCTAATCGAAGTGTCAAATGCTGAAATTAGTCATCCAATTGTTTGTGTGGCGAAAAAAGACGCAACTGTTAGGCTTTGTATAGACTATAGAGCTTTAAATTCGGTAACTCAGGTTCCAACCTTTCCGATGAAAGATTCTCAAGAAATCATGTATACCGCAGGGGCGGCTAAGTATTTATCATCAATTGATTTATTGAGGGGTTATTGGCAGATTAAAATGGCAGAGGAGTGTAAATATTTGACAGCTTTTACAACGCACAATGGAACTTATCAGTGGCGTACAATGCCTTTTGGATTATCAGGGGCGGCTGCTACATTTCAGAAAGATATGAATGAGGTTCTTCAAGGTCATCGGAGGTATGCGGAAGCCTATATTGATGATGTCATCATTTTCTCCGACACCTGGGAAGAGCATTGTGAGCACGTTAGGGCTGTCATTGAAGAACTTAAAAACAGAAATTTTACGATTAGGCTAGACAAATGTAAATTTGGAGAGAAATTGACTAAGATTTTAGGTCATGTAATTGGGGGTGGAACGCATGCACCTGAGGAGGAAAAAATAGGAGCAATAAGGGATCTAAAAAGACCAAAAACTAAAAAGGAAGTTAGATCTGTTTTGGGATTAATGGGATTTTACCGATCTTATATTCCAAATTATGCCGAAATTGCTATACCATCAGCCGAATTAACCAAAGGGAAGGTTAAAAATGCTGTACCATGGGATGAAAGGGCAGAAAAAGCATTTAATACTCTTAAAGATGAGTTATGTAAAGTGACGAGTTTGGCTACACCTATCGTAGGCCGGGAATATGAGCTCCACGCAGATGCTTCCGACCTGGCAGTAGGATGTTGCCTTACTCAAAAAGATGAAAAGGGTCAGTATAAACCGATAGCTTTTGCCAGTCAGAAATTGTCAGGGGCTCAGCGTGCTTGGCCGAGTATAGAGAAAGAGGCTTGGAGTGTTCTCTTTGGGTTGCGAAAGTTTGAAATATGGACCTATGGATCTCAAATTGAGATAATTACGGATCATAATCCATTAAAATTTCTCACCGAAACAACCCCAAGATCACCCAAACTCACTAGATGAGCTCTTGCCTTGCAACGCTGGAATCTGAGTATTTCTCATCGTCCAGGAGCTCAACATTTAAATGCTGACGCAATATCCAGGCTACATAGAAAGAGCTGGGAAGAACAACCAGTTGTTAGCCCATCAGCATCAACGACCCAGTAGTGGACAACCTTAAAGGGATGTCGTCACACATTTAATTTTTTTTCTGTGTGTGTGTAAATATTTTTTGATTTTTTTGTTTATAATATTGTATTAATTTTTGTATTGTTTATGTAATATTAATATTGGTACAAGGTTCAGTAGAGATGTCAGTAGATAGTGTTCAGACACCTGGAAATACCTATGTAATAAGCATAATGAAGAAATCTGTAAAGAGACTATTGAACTCTTCTGCGATATTACTATATGTTTGGGGAAAATTAGCCCCTAAAAGGCATATTTTCCGCTAAGGTGGGGGGTGTCAGGTTCTGATGCCACCTCGGCTAAAGAATGGAATTTCTACTATGTCTCTATTTCAATATTTCGTATTGTATGGTTGTGTACAAAAATTTCCAAGGTGACATTCCTTCTTTATGGAAAGGGGAAATGACAGATTATCCCACGCTGGTGATGAACAAGAGAAGGAGAAGATTGCTCAGAGGCATGTCCATCTGTCAGTGAGGTATGCGGATGGTCAGCGGATAAGCAACATGTCACTAGGCAAGAAAGGAGTGGGGGAATGTGCCCAATGAGGGAGTTCCAAAGGGGCTTGACATTCGTGTGACCCAGTGGGTTGAGAAGAGGAAGTCTTGTCTCAGATAAGTCAGTCCGTTCCTGGGTCTCGTACCTAGAAGGTGTATGCCAGAGGTTCTGGTAGAGTGTGCTCTGTGTTCTAGAGCGTAAGTAGTGCGTTTTCTGGTGAGCAAAGGACATAGACGTCCTAGTGTTTAGCGCTCTGGGCCGAGCATACTTGTGTTGGGAGACTCAAGGTTGAGCTCCAATAAAGTGAATTTAACGTGTATTGAGTGTGAGGTGGAAAGTGTAATTGGAATAGTACACAGCCAATCTTTACTGTATCTAATTTAATGTTGAATCGGATCACCTATATCCGAGTTGTAATTGTATATATTTGTAAATAGCGTATTTAGTGTGTACATATATTCTTAATAAACTGATAATTCAGTTACTTGACAGCGTAAGTCTTCATTTACACAAACCTCACAGTGGGTGACCGATATCGCTTAGTAATATCGGTGGTGGCAGCTATATCTACCACGGACATTCTTCAAAGTTGTGTGGACTGAGAGGAACGTCCGACAGCGGGTGAGAGTTTTTCTCACGTGTTGGTGACGTGGAGTAGGGGACTTTGAAGTTTAACATGGTTTAGAGTTCGATCTTCATTTCTTTTTAGTTCTGGTAGTAGTTTGAAAAGAAGGATTTTAATAAATTAATTCCTCCAGAAAAAAGATAATCTTTTAATGCACGTAATCGATGCATAAAGCTTATAATTGTTGAATAACCTCGTGTTTTGACTTTATTAGAACAAAATGTCCCTGTAAGTCATAAAGCTATAGATTTACAAGCTTTAGGGCAAACAAACTATATCTTAAAAATGGTAAAGCCTATTTTACCACATGATAGTACACCAAAACGAAAAATCTATTCAAAAAGAGCTAGAAAGACTTCATCCAGGTCGGATAATATTTTTTAAAACGTGAGATACTGTTAATACTAACTGTAACAACAGCATGAATAAAAAAGAAACATTAGTAATGAATGTATCAGTAAGGACCATCTGTCACAAACTTTACATTTTTCAATGATTGTCAAGGTTTTTTTTATATTTTTTTTGCTAGCACTGTAAATACATAGACGTATACTATCATTACTACATGCCGACTGCAATAAAATAATCGTTAAGAAAAATAATACTCCATGAAAAGACATGTACAATTAATAGTACACCAGACCCGTATGGCTTAATTTCTAATCCTTCTATAGTAAAAAAAACTAGCCTTAAAAGGAATGACTCCTGGAATGAAGCTGATGTGTAAGATTTCCGGAACTAAGGAATCCGGGTAGACCACTCCATCCATGAGTCGAAGGAATCTGTCTATACATCGCGAAGCGATTCCAACCGGGATTGCAAAGCAATACCGAACGGAATCGCGAAGTGATTACGCGGGGAGTTGGCGAGCATAGCAAGCAGGGGGTCGGAGCCCCCCCTATAGTTTAAAAAAACTGTAACTACTCATTCCAATTATGCATGTTTGGGGCGCCGCACCCCACTTTGCTCCCTCCCCCAAAGGGGAACTTTTTAAATTTTTATTCATAGCACTCGTGTTGCATGTCATTAGAAAGGTCTGAAACTGCCTTTTCCTATTATGGAAGTCTTGTCTGTCCCCCTTCGCTCTGTCCCCCCAGGGGTGTCACATTTTTAATTTCTTTAGAATGCCAGTCGTGTGACACATCATTTGAAAGGTCTGCAACTGCTTATTCATATTATGGATGTCTTGTGTGTCACCCCCACTCTGCCCCCCAGGGGGGATACATTTTTAATTTCTATACAAAACCAGTCGTGTGACACATCATTTGAAAAGTCTGCAACTGCTTATTCATATTATGGATGTCTTGTGTGTCACCCCCCACTCTGCCTCCCCAGGGCGATGCACATTTTTAATTTCTTTACAAAACCAGTCATCTGAGACATCATTTGAAAGGTCTGCAACTGCTTATTCATATTATGGATGTTTTGTGTGTCACGCCCCCCCTCTGCCCCCCAAGGGGAGCACATTTTTAATTTCTTTACAACACCCGTCGTGTGACACATCATTTGAAAAGTCTGCAACTGCTTATTCATATTATGGATCTCTTGTGTGTCATCCCCCAGTCTGCACCCCCAGGGGGAGCACATTTTTAATTTCTTTACAACACCAGTCGTGTGACACATCATTTGAAAGGTCTGCAACTGCTTATTCATATTATGGATGTCTTGCGTGTCATCCTCCACTCTGCCCCAAGGGGTGGCACATTTTTAATTTCTTTAGAACGCCAGTCGTGTGACACATCAATTGAAAGGTCTGCAAATGCTTATTCATATTATGGATGTCTTGTGTGTCATCTCCACTCTGCCCCTCAGGGGGGTGCACATTTTTAATTTCTTTAAAAAACCAGTCATGTGACACATCATTTGTAAGGTCTGCAACTGCTTATTCATACTGGGGTATTGGCGAGCGCAGAAAGCAGCGGTAGCCTACAACTTGGAATCGGGAAGCGATTACGCGGAGGGTTGGCGAGCGTAGTGAGCAGGGGGGGGGATTATGCTATGCCAATGAGGAGAGGGATTGTTAAATTTGGTGTGCGTCATTTTTCACCGGCTGGATATTTTCGTAGACAACCTAATTAGTGTACATGGAGTAATTAATTATAAAAAAAACATAAAAAAACGCATTCAGTAATACTGAAGATCAATGAAACATTTTAAAAATTAATCAAGCAGGAAAATAAATCCGTTACTTTTTTTAAAAAAGCTTTGATTTTGAGCTTTTGTAGTAATCTCTCAACAGCATTTTTTAATCGCTAAAAGAGTTTTTTATACTTCGCGTGTGAAAATTAAAGACAATTACGTGTTTTAATAAAATATTGCTTTTTATGACTTCATTTTCTTTTTTATTTATTTTTATTGGATGCTTCGTTTTAACTTATATTTTGTTTGTGTGTGGAAGTCAATTCTTGTCACTTATTTTTCGGCACGTTTGTCATAGGTGCACCAGATTTGGCACTATATTTTCTAAAGCCCATTTGGCAAAAATGTGTTTGTGGTATAACGCTTGCATATACATTTTTAATTATTTTCTATTATTTTCAAAAGGAACTTACAGTAAATAAAAAAATATATAATTAATAACTATAGAAAAATAATAACTTATATAATTAAATAAATGAATATAAATAAACATTTTATTAGTAAAAAAAACAATATTAGCCAGGTTACTATTTCGGACAAAATAATGCCATTTTCACGCCAATTATGTGACATCTGTGCTCATTTTTCACCAAATTTCCTGTTGTAGATCTTTGAAATTTGGAATACGTATGAATATCTGGGAGAAATACAGAAATTGGACATTGATTTTTTTTTTTATTCGACACCTAATTGGTACAATGGGAGTTATTTTTTAAAGATTTATACAACTTTTTCTGCGCAAGAAAGACACTTACCTATTTTTATATACAAGAAGAAGTAAATGGTATATAAAACAATGATATTATCCATATATAAAATGCTCAAAGCGATATAAGCACTGGGTTTGGCGAGATTTTTTTATGTCAGTTTGGCGAAAATATCAAACAGGACATTGGTTACCATAGAATCCCGCTTATTCTTGTTCTTCCTCACAATGCATTCATTGTATATAAGTTTTTTTTTCCACTATACATTTCAGCTAATTATTAGATTATCTACTCTATTTAAAATGGATGAAACAGATAATTCAAAGAAAAAGAAGATTATGCAATGAACGTCAAAAGAGATGGATGGAAAAACAAAAATTTCAAAATAAAACAATTGAACGTATAAAAATCAGTGATCATACTGAACCTTCGGAAGATGCAAAGGTTCAAGTACCTGTAAATAAGAAAGAAAACAAAACAGGAAACTTATTTCATGTTTTGCCTTTAGAAATATCTGGTGTAACATCCACAGATGAAACAAATACTTTTCCAGTTTTTAAAGAAACTGTTTCTTCTGAGGAAATAACAAAAGAAATGAAGATTCAACAAAAAAGAATATTAAACAATAAATATCAAAAAACATGGAGGGCAAAACTAACTGACAAATCTAAAGAAACAATATGTACAAGTAGAAGAGTTCAGAACATATCTCAGAATATTTTAGAAAAAAAAAAAAAAAAAAAAAAAAAAAAAAACAAGCTCAAGGTTGAAAAGCACAGGTTCGGTATGCTGCCAAAAAGAAAAACATATCTTTCAATCAATCTATCGAAAATCAAAGGGGGAGGGGGGGATTATGCTATGCTTCGACCAATGAGGAGAGGGATTTTTAAATTTGATGTGCGTCATTTTTCACCAGCTGGATATTTTCGTAGGCAACCTAATTAGAGTACATGGAGTAATTATAAAAAAAATAATAAAAAAAAAAAATACACACGCAGTAATACTGAAGATCAATGAAACATTTTAAAAATTAATCAACTAGGAAAATAAATCTGTTACTTAAAAAAAAAAAAAAACTTTGATTTTGAGCTTTTGTGGTAATCTCTCAACAGCATTTTTTAATCGCTAAAAGAATTTTTTATACTTCGCGTGTGAAAACTAGAAACAATTACGTGTTTTAATAAAATATTGCTTTTTATGACATCATTTTCTTCTTTTATTTATTTTTAGTGCATGCTTTGTTTTAACTTACATTTTGTTTGTGTGTGGAAGTCAATTCTTGTCACTTATTTTTCGGTACTTTGTCAGGGGGACGGTCGTTGCAGCAACTGAGATCCAGAAAATTATAATCGATTTTTTTTTTTTTTTATCTTAGTTGATGCCATTTTCTCAAACAAATTCAAAGTTTTTACCCGCGTGAAAAACGTGATAAAAAATAAACAACGCGCTACGGAATTTTTTCGATTTCATTTTTTCGGGATAATTGTGAAATATTTCAGTATCATGTTGTTTTTGTTACATATTCTAGATATTTATATATGTACATATTCTACATATTCTAGATATTTATATTGATTTTTTTTTACATTTGATTCTTTAAAATCCAGAACTTTTCCTTTTAAAAAGAAAATCTATTACTCACAATTTACTTCAAACATTCCTGTATTGTATTTTTAACTGAATAATATTACCTAATTTTCTAGATTTAGATGCTAAGTTTATTAAAATCAAAGCTTATTTTTGTAATTTTTATCATTTCTTGAATATTCTTTTTTTTAAATGCTCATAAAATCACTTTAGTTTTAAAAGTAACACTATACTGGTTCGTTTATTTCGTAGTTCAAGATTGCCAATCATTTACAAAAATGGCATTTTGGAGCGCTTTGAAAAAAAAAATCCAATTCAATTTTAATCTACAGACAGATAGCACACAAGATCCGTGAAATCAAAAATAGTTCTTTTTTTTTAACAATTGTAAGAATATTTATCAGAATTAATCAAATTCTAAAAAATATGAATTCAAAAAGAAAAATGGTTAGGTATTTACGTATTATCCGGGCTATGAGATACATCGCCAAAAATAATTTTTAATTGCCAATTTTATTTAGAGTTACTGATTATGCTAAAAAATAATTTAACATTATTTAATACAGAAAATTATTAAAAAAGATAAATAATATCAAATAAATTAGCAAATGTTATTATTAAAACTTTATTATTATATTAATAACAAAACTATAAGATTCAATGCCAAAAATGGATGATCGTAAATGTCGCATGAGTTATACCAAATAATAATAATGTCGTTATACCAAATGAGTACTACTTGATTATCCCGTCGACCAATTTCGCCAAATTATAGAAAACTATAAACTATTTAACGTCAAATGAGACATTTACGATCATCCATTTTTGGCATTTAATCTTACAGTTTGGCGATAGTTTTGTTATTAATATAATAATAAATTTTTAATAATAACATTTACTAATTTATTTGATATTATTTATCTGTTGGTACTACTTGGTTTCCCGTCGACCAAAAAGCTATTGCCAAACTATAGGATTAAATGCTAATAATGGATGATCGTGAATGTCACATTCAAAGACATTAAATACGATACGCATGTTTAAAACGTAATAGGTGATTTTTATTTCGACTTTTTGTTTGTATTTTTAATAATATTCTACTAATTGTTGTTTCGTTATTTAAACCAAAAATTATGTCAATAGGTATAATTTGGCGATTTGTATAATTTTGCTAAATTGGTCGACAGGATAACCAAGTAGTACTAAAAACAATTTATATAATTTTAAAAAAGAAAATAATAATAAGAAAACAATCTATTAAAACATAAGCAATTATAGCTGGGTTACCATATCAGGCAAAATAACGTCATTATAGCGCCAGTGAGATACCTCGGTGCAGGAGCGTGCGAAGAGAAAACGGCATCCCTGGCAAAGTTTCGATTTGGCACCCTCCCCCCCCCCCCGCTTCTAATATTTTCTTGTAACTGTCTAAAAATGACGTTGGTGATATAAAATAAAATAAAAAATAAATTTCAAATAAATTTCCCCCCTAAATTTCAGCTCTCCGGACAACGATCCGCTTCGTCCTCCTCCCCCCCTTTTTTTTCGCACAGTGTTGTCTCGTTGCATGCATGACATCTGTGCCAAAACAAAAATATGGAAAAGACAATAATTGTTATTTATACGGCTTTTTTCCCTTCTAAAACAAATTGAAAAAAACTTTAAAATGTTGCAATTAAATTATTTTACAATATGTGCGTATGTGGAAGATATTTACACTAAAATTTAAATATAAAAAGATAGAGAGAGGGAGATCATACGTATTGCTAACATCGCTCCGGCTTATGCCTTTTTGGCTTAAAATCGTATTGTTTGGCGATAAAAGTAAAATCAAACACTTAATTAAACAAAGGATATATAATTAACAGTTAGAGCCTTTTTTTAAAATGATTCTGTGATTTTCTTATTTAAGATACATAAAAAAAGAGTTATTTACATTTTATCTAATGAAATTTTTTAGATGTTTTTTCCTGTTAACCAGGCATGAAAGAGATAAATAGCCAAATATTGTATCAACCGAAATTTTCTTTTACATTGAATTTATTTTTAACCATTTTATTTTTATTTATTTATTTATTTTTGTTTGTTTGAATTAAATATTTTTATCTCGTAATATTATTTCTCATTAAACTGATTTTTGTTCTTTCTTTCTTTTAAATCGAATAAGGAACAGTTTTTTTCCAGGATGTTTATATTATTTTCTATATAATAGACATTTCAATTCTTTCAGAATTGAAATAAAATTGGAATTAGAATTGAAAATTAGTTATTGTAACACTTTCGTCGAAAATATCAATAAAGTAAGAATTTTATTACCAAAAACCATAATTATTCCTGTATATCTGACTCATAAACCATCCCGGGAATATACTCAGTCAAAAGATACAATTAAAAAAAAGTTTCATATTCTTTTCTAGTTAAGTAAAAAAATATTAAAATAATGAAACACGACTTTCTTGCCTCACAACCATAGTAGACCAAATTCATTTTGAAAATAAATAAATAAATAGACAGTTAAAAATCCCATAAAATCTGCTTTATTCATTCCAACAATTAACTTTGTCTAGTCTGTCCCCATATACTTTTATATACTTTTTCCTATATGGTTCTTCTTTACAGGTTTAGTTCACTATGGGAGTGTATAAAACAGATTTTGTATACCTTCTAAATGGGCTACAGTGTAGGATAGGTTACAGAATCTCATCCGTTCCACGAAAATGTTCTCAAACCGAAATGTTTGTTAGTAGGTCACAGATTTAGTATAAATTTGTATAGGAATTTAATGAATTCGATTTTTAAAGGCTGAATAATATATATATATATATATATATATATATATATATATATATGTATGTATAACATAAATCTTCCTTTTATGATTGGGTGAATTTACATCTTCATTAAATATAAACGATCGTATTTTGAGGGCATTGTCCGTGTCGTGGTGTAACACAAATAATTACATGCTCTTTGTATAAACTTTCAGGATTACATTTATTGACTACTGCATTAAATGATATCAATTTGTCAATTTTACGCTTAAAAAACATTTATCTAAATGATCGTGTTTATTGCAGGGATGAGATAAAGCTAAGGAGCCACCAGTCTGTTAATAATTTGTGAACAACATTTCATTTAAAATAATTAATTTCCAATTAAATATATTTCTTTTAAATGGTACGCAAAATATAAAATATTAATGCTCATAATATGTGCAATCTAATTTGGGAACCCTAAAATAACAATCGGTAGCTCATGAATTAATTAGACTATATGCATGTAATTGTTGAAATATATCTTAAATCGACAAATAGATGCAATTAAATATAGTTCGGTAAATCTGAAACACACCATTGCTTCTTCTTGTCTTTGTTTTCTGCAGCGTTCCTCAACAAAACATGTGCACTGTAAAAAAAATCTGTAAAGTTATTAAAAGTTTTCTAGGAAAATGGGATTCCCAGAACTTTTTATGTAACTGCAATAGCAAAAATTCATGAAACAGATGCAGATTTGCACTGAAAAAAAATCTAAGGTTACTAAAAATTGTTTAGAAAACTGGGATTCCAAGAATTTTTCCTGTAATTGCAACCCAGGTTAAAGATAAAAGTTTAGTAAAATAACAGTAATTTTAGTAGACTAGTTTGTAAAGTTACAGATTTCTGAATCTTTACAAAAATTATTTTTGTAGATTTGCATTTTTTTCTTGTTCAGTGTAGAGATCAAATGTTCGTAACCCTACAAATTTCAGCATTTTTACATCTGTAGGATTACAATTTTTTTTTTACAGTGTGTTCGTTATTCGAACATAACAAATCTTTCACAAAAATGCTTGATAACCGATCTGCTCGTAAAGTGAACGTTTGGTTAAATGCTTACCCATAGTATATCATTTTATTCAAATGTACTTGTTCTAGTATGGCTGAGTGGTATCTCATATAATTTTAAGAATTTTAGCATATATTGGATTGAGTTAAAAATCGAATTTTTTTACGTACAAAATCCAAAGCAAAGTCGAATAAAAGATTATAAAATAAATCTCTCCATCCTAAATGAAGTAAATCAAGGACGTACAGTACATTTTACATGCACTTTCATAAAAATAAGATATCGATCTTTAATTTACCCTGTTTTGACTAAAATATGAAAATGTCTAAGTTATTCTTCAAATTAATTAATATATTTATCTAATATCAATCTAATATTTCCCTCGATATTCAAATTTTATCGTTTAATGGGATTATACAGAAAAGGAAAAAAAATGTTTATGTGTTCAAGAAAATCGCTTTATTTTATTTTCAATTGTTTCATTTTATGCCTTTTTTTAAGTTAAAAATTATCATTGTATAAAAAAATTACTATTGCCGTTTCTTAATTGAATAATCTATTTACCTCATTTTAATGTTAAATTTCCGTGAGTATTGAAATATTATCGTATAATAGGATTATGGAGAAAATGAAAAAGAATGTTTATATACTGTAGAAAATCCCTTTAATTTTTGTTTCAAATGCTTAGTTTTTCTATTGTTAAAAAGTATTATCAGTGAAAAACAATTACTCAATATATTTATAAAAATAGAAGAAATATATTTTAATTAAAGAATTTTATTAGATTTTGAATGTTAAAATTGAGGGAAATAATGTTGTTTCAAAGGAAAATTAAGACTTTAAGAATTAGCTGATTTAATGTCTCTCAATATTTCCCATGTGTTTTATCACCAGTTGAAAGTTATTAATCAGAAAATTGTTTTAATAATCCCCAAGAAGAAATCTTTCAGAGTTTTTTATTTATTTATTTACTTATTTATTTTTTAAATTTCAATAAATATTTTTCTTTGTCCACATTTATAAGATATTAGATCTGGTTAAATTAGATTTGTTTGAATTTAAATAGTTAAATTTAATAGGATTTGTGGATTATACTGAGTTTTACTATTTTAAGCTTCTTATTGCTTTTAAGATAACATTGTGCCTTTTTTGATAACAGGAAATCAATCGTAGAATTTTTTTTATTTTTGTTTGTGTATTATGCGTATGAATGATGCTTTTTAAATAATTATTGAAATAAATTAAGATTTATTATAGTCATTTAAATACACCACACACAAAAAAAAGACCCGATCCGAGCGGCGGATCCATTTGGAATCTCCTAATTTCGTAAATCACCCCCCCACCCCCCCCTTGAGGATTCTCCAGATCCGCCCTTGAGATTGAAAAAATTTTGGGATTGACACATACGAATAGTTTTGAAAATGGAATTGGTTATGGTTTTGAGCTCCTCATATAATTTTAAGTATCCTAGCATATTATGAACTGAGTTGAAAATCGATCAGAAAATACCATTTTTACGTCTAAAAATTAAAGTCGAATCCAATGAAAACGAAAAATGCAATCTAACCAACCTCAAGTTAAGTAAATGAGTTTTACACAAACGTTCATATAAATAGGATATCGATCTTTAATTTACCCTGATTTCGATTAAAATATGAAAATATCAAATGTATCCTTTAATTTATTTATTTATTTATTATCAATCTAATATTTCCCTCGGAATTTAATTTTTATCGTTTAATGGGATTATACAGAAAAGGGGGAGAAAAATATTCAAGAAAATCTGTTTTTTTTTTCAATTGTATCATTTTAAGCATTTTTTTAAAGTGAAAAAAAAAATCAATGTATCAAAAATTACTATTACCATTTCTCAATTGAGTAATCTATTTATCTTATATTAATGTAAAATTTCCATCAGTATTGAAATGTTATCCTATAATAGGATTATGAAGAAAATGAAAAAAGAATGTTTATACATTATAAAAAATTTTCTTTAATTTTTATTTCAAATGCTTCGTTTTTCAGTTGTTAAAAATAATTACGACTGAAAAACAATTTTTCAATAAATTTATAAATATATAAGAAATATATTTTAATTACAGTATTTTAATAAATTTTGTATCTTAACATTTAGAAAATTAAGAAAAAATATACATTCTTTCAAAGTAAATTTAAGACTTTAAAAATTAGTTAATTTGATTTCTCATAAGCTTTATTACTACCAGTTGAAAATTATTAAATACGAAAATTGTTTTAATAATCCCCAAGAAGAAATCGTTCTAATATTTTTATGTTTTCAAGTTAAAAAAAAAAAAGTTTTTCGGTTTACATTTATAAGAATTTAGATCTGATTAAATTAGATTTGCCTGAATTTAATTAGTTTCATTTAATATGATTTTCGTATTATATTGCCTTTTACTATTTTAAGATTCTTATTGCTTTTATGAAAACATTGTGTCTTTTGTGTTAATAGCAAATAAATAGTAGAAAAAGTGCTTGTCGCTGTTTTTGGATTGTGCTTATGAAAGGAGATTTTTTAACCATTATTCCAAAAAATAAAAATTTATTAAACATTGTAAAAAAAATCTGTAATTTTTACAGAAAAACTGTATTTTCTACTAAGTTTTTTCTTTAAAAAATTGAATTTTGCAATTTTTATACACAAAAATATTATTGTTACAGAAAAAACTGTTTTAACGATAAATTACAAGTATTTTCTGTAAATAAACAGTTTTCCATGAGCTCCAAAACTGGCTGTTTTTTCTGTCAACTTCAGCTATTTTCGTTTTACAGTAACATTTATTCTTTATATTAACCTGTAATCGTGGAAAAAGAAATTAATTGCAGTATTTTATTAAATTTTATATTTTAACATTAAGGAAATTAAGAAAAAATATTTCAAAATAAATTTTAGATTTTAAGAATTTCTTAATTTGAATTCTCTCAATATTTGATATTGGCTTTATCACCAGTTCAAAATTATTAAACACGAAAATTGTTTTAATAATCCCCAAGAAGAAATCCTACAGGTATTTTTATGTTTTCAAGTTTTAAAAAAAAATCTGTTTACATTTATAAGAATTTAGATCTGATTAAATTGGATTTGCCTGAATTTAGTTAGTTAAGTTTAGTATGATTTTCGTATTACTTTGAGTTTTACCATTTTGAGCTTCTTATTGCTTTTATGAAAACATTTTGTCTTTTGTGCTAACAGAAAATGAATGTATTAGAAAAAATGGTTATCGCTGTTTTTGGGTTTTGCTTATGAAAGGAGCTTTTTAAACCATTATTACAAGGAATATAAATTTATAAGATTAAAATGATATAACATATCACATATGTCGAATCCTTTAATTCACCTTATTTATACATAAAACCAAAATAAAATACTCAGATTACTTAAAGGTGTTTTTTATTAATAAAACCTAGTACTTTCGAGCATGTCATGCTCATCATCAACATCGTACAACAAAGTATCGTTACAAGCATTGTTAGCTCGACATAAAATTTCAATTGATTCCATGATTTTAATCTTCTGGTAATTTGATATTTTCTTTAGTAATTTAGCTTTTTTGAAATCTATTAAACTTCTTGTTCCTGGTACAGTTTAGAGAGAGCGGTATTGCATCGATTAAGCCTGATATCTGCAATGCGTTCTGACAAACGCTTCTTAAATTTCCTGGTTTTCATTCCAATGTAATCTGTCTCTTTTTGTTCTCCATTATTGTGGCTGGGATTAAATATACACCTGCTGAATCTTCCATTGGGATAGGATAGATTTCATAATAGATTTCAAAAAAGCTAAATTACTAAAGAAAATATCAAATTACCAGAAGATTAAAATCATGGAATCAATTGAAATTTTATGTCGAGCTAATACTACCTGTAACGATACTTTGTCGTACGATATTCCAAGAATATGGTACAATCTGCTCAAAATAACTTGAACACCCCCCCCCCTTTCTATCGAATTTGGAACATTCCGACTTCTCCCCCTTTTTTTACGTTGTCTTTGGATCAGTCCACTTCGTATAAAAGAACTCAGTCTTCGACTTTTATTCTTTTGTTGTTTTAACCCTGATGATGAGCATGACATGCTCGAAAGTACTAGGTTTTATTAATAAAAAACACCTTTAAGTAATTTGAGTATTTTATTTTGATTTTATGAATAAAAATTTATTAAACACTGTAAAATAATTTGTAATTTTTACAGAAAAAAATTGTATTTTTTACTAAAAAAAATTTAAAAAAAAACAGTTTTTTTTGTAAAAAAATTTGAATTTTGTAATTTTTGTAGACCAAAATATAATTTTTACAGAAAAAACTGTTTCAATAAAAAATTACAAATGTTTCTCTAAATAAACAGTTTTCCATGAGCGCCAAAATTGGCAGTTTTTTCTGTCAATTTGAGCTATTTTCGTTTTATTAGCTCACAGGCTATCATAGCCTGAGAGCTTATGTGCCCGTCCGTTCTGTATGTTCGTGCGTAACGCGATAACTCATGATAAAAATATCGGATCTACTTGAAATTTTGTATATAGGTATATCCTGATAAGGCGCTTCCCTGAGTAGTTTTTGGAGTTCATTCGATATGTATAAGAGGGGGAACGGGGGGCTCATGCCCCTCCCCTTAATGGATATAAATGGGTTTTTCATGCAGAATTAACAGTTTTTGTCCAAAATTTAGATATAAGATCATTCTGATGAGGCGATTCCGTGACTGTTATTTTGTGTTTATTGAATAAGTATAGACAGGGGGAACGGGGGGCTCATGCCCACCCCCCCTTAATTGATACAAACGGGATTTTCATGCAGAATTAACAGTTTTCGTTCAAAATTTAGATATAGGATCATTCTGATGAGGCGATACCGTGGCTGTTATTAGGTGTTCATTGAATAAGTATAAACAGGGGGAACGGGGGGCTCATGCCCCTCTCCTTAATTGATATAAACGGTTTTTTCATGCAGAATTAACAGTTTTTGTCCAAAGTTTAGATATAGGATCATTCTGATGAGGCGATTCCGTGACTGCTATTATGTGTTCATTGAATAAATATAAACAGGAGGAACGGGGGGCTCATGCCCCACCCCCCTTAATTGATATAAACGGGATTTTCATGCAGAATTAACAGCTTTCGTTCAAAATTTTTATTAAGAATTATCCGATTTGCTCTGAATTTTGGATATAGTTTTTTTAATATGATGAAGCATGCACTTGATAGTTTAGGAAGTTCATTGATTAAGTATAAAAAAGGAGAAAGGGGAGAGCTGTTTCCCCTTCTTAATTTTTTTTTCGAACGGAATTAACGAAAATACAAGGCTGTAATGTACAATTAGTATGCGTAGCCTGTGAGCTCAATGCCATCAGTTTAATAGGGCAATATTCTTTTTATAGTATACATTTATTCTTTATATTAACATGTAATCGTGGAAAAAGAAATTAATTATAATATTTATTAAATTTTGTATCTTAACATTGAGAAAATTAAAAAAAAAAAAATACATTCTTTCAAAAGTAAATTTAAGACTTTAAGAATTAGTTAATTTGATTCCTCTCAATATTTGACATGGGCTTTATCACCCGTTCAAAATTATTAAATATGAAAATTATTTTACTAATCTCCAAGAAATCCTTTAGATATTTTTATAAGTCGAACTTCGATTTTACGTACTTTGATTTAACGAATTCTCCGATTTAAAGAATATTTTTTCTGTCCCGACAAAAAAAGATGCTAAAATGCTCTGATTTAACGAATTTTTAGCTTTGATTTAACGAACAACAATCGCAGAAAAAAAAAAAATCCATTCGCAGATAAAACTAAAACTTTGATTTTTTTGCACATAAAATTTTTAATCTTTCACATCATAATCCAAGTGTTAATTTTTTTCTCTCATTTCTGGTGGTTTCAAAAGACAGTCCCCCCCCCTTTTCAACTAAAAACATGACAAAGATGTATACAAAGATGTATAGCTAAGTATCCTGCGATAGTGAACAGAAAGAGAATGAAGATTCTGAAAGCAGTCAAGATGACGAAGACACGGAAATTCAAGTAAAAAATGTCACATTCCAAGAATCAATTAGCAGCTTGAACACTTTAAAAAATTATTTTTTGTCTCATGAGGTTGATGATGTTGTTGTTACGGAGTTGGAAAATATCGACAAAGAACTTTGGAAAGTCAAAACAATGAACCGAAAACAAAGCATTATCAAGTATTTCTTTCCAAATTGCCAATAAGTATGCATGTATTATGTATTAAGTTTTAAAAGCAAATAACATTAAAGAGTTTAGATACTTTAAACATTGATATCCTAACATATAATTTTTAAGCTCGAAGTAAACAATAATCATTCTTTTTTTTACTTAACTGTATATCTAAGGCATAGCTGCCAACTTTTACACATTTTTCCTACCGCAAAAATTTTATAATAAACTAGCTGATCCGCCCGGCGTTGCCCGGGTCCCTATTAACAATACTAAACGAACTTGAAATTTGTATGATTTTATCATTAACTCGTTACATGCAGAAACGCATTGTCTGAAATACGTAGCCACTGACTGTGTGAAAAATCGGTTTTAAAAACAACTAATATTAAGCTCTAAAAATACTCAAAATGAGCAATGAAAAACGCGGGAGGGAATATGTATCCAACGATTGCATGATTTTCGTGAAAAAAAGTTGATATTTACCCGTAAAAACCACTGTTAAGTTACGTAACTAATTATTATTTTCACATACAAATCCCATGTGAAATATTTTGAATTTCAAACTAATTATATCACTCTTAAATCCGACTATACCATGAATGAAATCGATACACGATGGTAACTAAAAGGTTGGTATATAGTACTATAATTTCAGAGCTATTTAACAAAAGTAAGTGTTATTTTTAATCAAATCTTGCGTATAGGTTCACTCTGTGTATAAATTCCTAACCTTAAACTTTTATACCGTAACCAGAACCTGTCTGTAACCTAACAGCGACTTAACAGTACCCTACCGTAAATTAAATATAACAGAAATGTAACCTAGCCTAAATGTATTCACTTTATTGTAACATATCCTTATTCTAACCATAGCATAAATGCAATTTAACTTTAACCTAACTTTAACCTAAATAATGTAATAGAAAAAACCATTTTAAAAAATTACTATTTCTTCGTAAAACATGCTTCAGCTGTAATTCGTTTCTTTCAATTCGTTTTATTAATACAAAATTCCTTCCTCGTGCTTTTGTTTGAGACATTAAAATTTCAGCGATAAATGGTTTAATATTACAAACCACGGAGTAAGACACTTCTTACTCCGTGTTGCAAACCTTTTTTCGCTTTACTTCGCCTCCACCTACCTTTTTCTCCATGGTGTACAGCAGCTGTGATTAAAAAAAAAAAAAATCCTCATTTAAACTGACAGTTTGCCAGTCTATGAATTTTAAAGGTCTGTCCCAGCTTTTTTAATTATTTCTGCGAAAATTTTATGCAACCAATCAACCATAAGAAAATGAAATGGAAAAAAAGCGAAAAAAGGCGATTTTTTATGAGAGTGAGCTTTGGAATTTAATTAATTACTCAGTTAATAAGTAGAATTTTGAAATTCTGAGCTTCAGGTGCATCAGGAGAGACATTGGGCTACTCTGAAAAAAATGTTGAGCTTCGTACGTGCTGTAGATTTTGCTAGCCATCGCAGACACACAGACAGACAGAGCGTTTTGTTCTTTTATTAGTATAGATATTGTGTTAATTAATCGTCGAAATCCTATGATTAAACAAATAGAAGATCTCTGTATAATTTTAGTGGTAGAAAAAATGCGTAAAAGTTGGCAGCTATCATCTAAGGGTATTTTGTATTGATATTTTTATACCATACTCTTATCAAAAATTGATATTCGATTTAACGAATTGCTTTGATTTAACGAACGGATTTGTGGGTCTCAATCAATTCGTTAAATCGAGGTTCGACTTATTTTCAAGTAAAAAAAAAAAAAAAAATGTTTACACTTATAAGAATTTTGATCTGATCAAATCGGATTTGCCTGAATTTAGTTAAATTTAATATGATTTTCGTATTATATTGAGTTTGACAATTTTAAGTTATTTATTGCTGTTATTAAAACATTGTGTCTTTTGAGTTAGCAGCAAATGAACAGTAGAAAAAATGCTTGTCGCTGTTTTTGGCTTGTGCTTATGACAGTAGCTTTTTTAACCATTATTAGCAGGAATAAAAAAAAATTAAACACTGCAAAAAGATCTGTAATTTCTACAGAAAAAAATGTTTTTTTACTAAAAAGAAAATTATTAAAAAAATCTCGGAATTTCCTGTAAAAAAAAATTCAATTTTGTAATTTTTGTAGACAAAAACATAATTTTTACAGAAAAAACTGTTTTAACGAAAAATTACAAATATTTTCTGCCAATTAACAGTTTTCCATGAGCACCATAATTGACTGCTTTTTTCTGTCAACTTCAGCAATTTTCGTTTTACAGTGTACATTTATTCTTTATATTAACCTGCAATCATGGAAAAAGAAGAAATAACTTATAACTTTTGCGGGACGAATTAAAAGAAGTATTCGGCAAAAAAGGAGATAGGAGGGAGGGGGTGGGTAACAAAAAATCTTATAAGATGTTTATTCGGAATCCATTCAGATATTTTGTTCAGAAAATTGTCTTTCTCTCCCGCCCAAAATAAACGGAAATAGACATTAGGCTGAAAATTATGTCTTTTTCAATTTATGCTACAAAACTTTAGGTATTGTCTTCATACTGTAATTGTGCTAAACTATGAAAAATTTAATTATTAACAGGTAATTTTGGAAGAATTATAGTCTTTTAATAAATTATATATTAGGATAGCAAAGGTAGATAATTAATTAAAAAAAAGAGTTTATTTACTCAAGAAAAACGCTTTATTTTGTCTTCAATTACTTCATTTTATGCATTTTTTAAAAAAGTGAAAAAATATCAATGTATAAAAAATTACTATTACCATTTCTTAATTAAATAATCATTCTATAAGCATTTCTTAATTAAATATTTATTTTATATTAATGTAAAATTTCCGTCAATAATGAAATATTGTCATATAATATGATTATGCAGAAAATAAAAAGAATGTTTATACATTATAAAAAAAAATCTTTAATTTTTGTTTCAAATGATTCGTTTTCCATTTGTTAAAAATAATTACCACTGAAAAACAATTATTCAATAAATCTATAAATATACAAGAAATTAATTTTAATTACAGTATTTCATTAAATTTTAAATCTTAAAATTAAGAAAAAAAATACATTTTTTCAAAAAAGAAAAAAAAAATTAAGACTTTAAGAATTGGTTAATTTGATTCCACTCAATATTTGACATGGGCTTTATCACGAGTTGAAAATTATTAAATACGAAAATTATTTTAATGATCCCCAAGAAGAAATCCTTCAGATATTTTTATGTTATAAAGTAAAGAAAAAATTTTTTTTACATTTATAAAAATTTAGATATGATTAAATTGGATTCGCCAGAATTTAATTACTTAAATTTAATGTGATTTTCGTATTATATTGAGTTTTACTATTTTAAGCTTCTTATTGCTGTTATGAAAGCATTGTGTGCTTTGTGTTAACAGCAAATGAATAGCAGAAAAAAAACTCTTATTGCTGTTTTTGGATTGTGCTTATGAAAGGAGCTTTTTTAACCATTATTACAAAGAATAAAAATTTATTAAACATTACAAAAAAAAAAAACCTGTAATTTTTACAGAAAAATTGTATTTTTTACTGAAAAAAAACTTAAAAAACAGTTTAAAAAAAATTGAATATTTTAATTTTTGTAGGCAAAAATACAATTTTTACAGAAAAAACTGTTTTAACAAAAAAATTACAAATATTTTCTGTAAATAAAGTTTTTTATTACCTCCAAATTGACATTTTTTTCAATCAATTTTAGCGGTTTTCGTTTTACATACATTTATTCTTTTTATTAATCTGTATTGTCTGAATTTAATTAGTTAAATTTAATGTGATTTTCGTATTATATTAAGTTTCACTATTGTAAGCTTCTTATTGCTTTTATGAAAACATTGTGTGTTTTGTGATAACAACAAATGAATAGCAGAAAAAACGCTTATCAATGTTTTTGGATTTGTGCTTATGAAAGGAGCTTTTTTTTAAAAAACCAATATTACAAGTGAAAAAAAATCATTAAACACTGTAAAAAAATCTGTAGTTTTTACAGAAAAAGATTGTGTTTTTACCAAAAAGAAAACTGTTAAAAGACTAGTTTTTTTCTGTAAAAAAAAACTTGATTTTTGTAATTTTTATAGCCAAAAGTATAATTTTTAGAGAAAAGAAAACTGTTTTAACGAAAAATTACAAATATTTTCTGTCAATAAACAGTTTTTCATGACACCAAAATTGACTATTTTTTTCTGTCTATTTCAGCTATCTTCGTTTTATAGTATACATTTATTCTTTATATTAACCTGTAATCGTGAAAAGTGTTACGAAAATTAATTACAGTTTTTAATTAAAAGAAATTAATTACAGTATTTTTTTAAATCTTGTATCTTAACATTGAGAAAATTAAGGAAAATTAATACATTTTCTCAAGGTAAATTTAAGACTTTAACACATTTGCTGCCGCTCACGCTAAGGAGCGTGATATGGCGCCAACGTTAAGGGGTCACTCACGCGCCAGCGCGTGATATGGGGTTATGCTTAATAGCCAATCACGCGCAGCGCGGGAAAATCTTTCACTGATTTTTTGTTATAAAAAGTAAATCGGCTTCTGGGAAAAACCCAATTCTACAGTGCGGCATTGACTATCGTCACATCTTCACGTAAGCGGCAGCGAACATGTTAAGAATTAGTTAATTTGATTCCTCTCAATATTTGACATAGGCTTTATCACCAGTTCAAAAATTTTAAATATGAAAATGGTGTTAGTAATCCTCAAGAAAAAATCCTTCAGCTATTTTTATACGTTCAAGTTTCAAAGAAAAAAAAAATCTGTTTACATTTATAAGAATTTAGATCTGACTAAATTGGGTTTGCCTGAATTTAATTAGTTAAATTTAATGTGATTTTTCGTATTATATTGAATTTTAATATTTTAAGCTTCTTATTGCTTTTATGAACACATTTTGTCTTTTGCGATAACAGCAAATAAATAGCAGAAAAAACGCTTATCGCTGTTTTTGGATTGTGCTTATGAAAGGAAATTTTTTAGCCATTATTACAAGAAATTAAAAAAAAAAAAAAAAAAAATGAAACACTGTAAAAAATCTGTAGTTTTTACAGAAAAAATTGTAATTTTTACTAAAAATAAAAACTGTTAAAAAACTAGTTTTTTCTGTAAAAAAATTGAGTTTTGTAATTTTTATAGACAAAAATATACTTTTTGCAGAAAGAAAAAACTCTTTTAAAGAAAAATTACAAATATTTTCTGTAAATAAACAATTTTCCATTACCGCATAAATTGACTATTTTTTCTGTCAATTTCAGCGGTTTTCGTTTCAAAGTATATATTTGTTCTTTATATTAGCCTGTAATTGTGCAAAAAGAAGTTAATTTTAATATTTTATTAAAGAATTATTAAAGAAGTTAATTATAATATTTTATTAAATTATGTATCTTAACATTGAGAAAAATAAGAAAAAATAACACATTCTTTCAAAGTAAATGTAATACTTTAAAAATTAGTTAATTTGATTCATCTCAATATTTGACATGGGCTTTATCACCAGTTGAAAATTATTAAATACGAAAATTGTTTTAATAATCCCCAAGAAGAAATCCTTCAGATATTTTTGTGTTTTCAAGTTAAAAAAAAAAATGTTTACATTTATAAGAATTTAGATCTGATTAAATCGGTTTTAAGCTTCTTATTGCTTTTATGAAAATATTGTGTCTTTTGTGTTATCAGCAAATGGATAGTAAAAAAAACGCTTATTGCTGTTTTTAGATTGTGCTTATGAAAAGAGGTTTATTAACCATTATTACCACATTATTACATTAAAAAATATTAAACATTGTAAAAAAATCTGTAATTTTTACAGAAAAAAATGTATTTTTTACTGAAAAAAAAACTCTTAAAAAAAAGTTTTTTTCTGTAAAAAAATTGAATTTTTAAATTTTTATAGACAAAAATATATTTTTTACAGAAAAAAAACTGTTTTAACAAAAATTTACAAATATTGTCTGTAAATGAACAATTATTCGAGAGCGCAAAAATTGACTGTTTTTTTCTGTCAATTTCCGCTATTTTCCTTTTACAGAATACATCTGTTCCTTATATTAGCCTGTAATTGTGCAAAAAGAAATAATTACATTATTATATTAAATTTTGGTATCTTAACATTGAGAAAATTAAGAATTATTGTGAAAATTAAGAACATTGAGAGAACATTTAACATTGAGAAAATTAAGAATGATGCATTCTTTCAAAGTAAATTTAAGAATTTAACAATTAGTTAATTTGATTCCTCTCAATATTTGACATGGGCTTTATCGCTGGTTGAAAATTATTAAATACGGAAATTTTTTTAATCATCTTATAAGAATCATGCAATCAACCTTCAGATATTTTTATGTTTCAAGTTAAATATATATATATATATATATATATATATATATTGTTCACATTTATAATAATTTAGATCTGATTAAATTAGATTTGCCTGTGTTTAATTAGTTAAATTTAATGTTATTTGCGTATTATATTGAATTTTACTATTTTAAGCTTCTTGTTGCTTTTATAAAAACATTGTGCCTTTTGTGTTCACAGCCAATGAATAGTAGAAAAAATGCTCAAAATTGACTATTTTTTATGTCAATTTCAGCTATTTCTGTTTTACAGTATACATTTATTCTTTATATTAAAGATAGTCTAAGAATTAAACAGCATTTAAAGTGAAACCTCGTTAAAATCTTTTATCTTGAAACTTGACGATTATGATACTTTAAAACCTTTATGCGGGAGCTCGGACAGCATCTGTCCGACATAGCATGTATTTTAAACAGATGCTGTCCGAGCCCCCGTGTAAAGGTTAAGCGGAGTGATATTATAAGGGGGAATTTCAAATATGTTTTTTCGTTAAAGCTGGTTAAATAAATCTGTCTCTATATGTAATCTAATTACAAATAAAATCAAATTTATTAACGAAAAATACACATATTCAAGCATCACATCTCGCATAAATGCAATGTATTTAAATGTATTAAGATCCTTAAACAGATCGTTAAGTAAACTCTAGTAAAAAAAATGGCTTTTGATGTTAAAAATATTTCCTTTATCTTTTTATAGATAAGCTATACCTATGTACATGATTAAGAAAATTACCACTTTTTAGAAATATTTATCTTCGACCTTTTACTTTCTTCTATCTTTACAAAAAGGAAATCCACTCCCCCCCCCCCCCCACCAAACAAAAAATGTTTTTACAAAATATCTGTTTGCAAGTTTCTGTATCTGTTAGTCTGTGATGCTATCTTCTGTGTATACGTGATATAAAATTTGTGGGTGCTCTATCTCAAGAGCTGTTTCACGAAATTAAATAAAAATTAATATTCCATTAGTCACTGCTATAAATTGATGCTGTTTAAGTTTTGGTGTAAATTGCTTAATATGTGGTGCTGCTATGAATCATTTTTTACAATTTACGCAATAACTATATTTCAATAACTAATGGAAAGATTTCCATTAAACTTCAGGTTCCGTTAGTCTTTGACATGAAGTGATGATTATATCTTTGTGTAAATCGCTCAACAGGTGGTGCTTCTACGTTGCATTTTTCACGATTTCCGCAATAACTCTAATTCAAGATTTAATGCACGGATTTTTATCAAACTTCAGATTCATTAAATTCATAACACGAAAAAGTTCTATTTATATATTGGTGTCAATCGCCCAGCAGGTGGCATGCTATGCTGATTTTCTCCCGATTGCTGCAATAAGTTTATTTCAAGAACTAATTCACGAATTTTCAACATACTTCAGATTCTGGTATAGCTTGGTAAATATTGTTGCTGTTTATGTTTTGGTATAAATCTCCCAACAGGTGGCACTTTTATGTCGCAATTTTCCCGATATCCTCAATAGTGCAATTTCAAAAATTAATGCACGAATTTTATGCTTTTAGAATCCTCACAATGAGCATTGATTGTCTTTTAATTTTGGCTCTGTGGTTGCAAATTTTGAAGTATTAACATACATGAGATAAAAAAGTTTTGGGATTGCCACATCCGACTACTTCTATGTTTTTTTTAAATTGGATCGAGAAGTATTTTTTGTGGAAAGAAAAATAATAATTTATTAATAGACAGAATAAATAAATCTCATATTAATTTTTTAAATGAAGAAAATTTATAGAAATTATTACAACAAAACATTTTACAATTATGAATAAAAAGAAAATCATACGATTAATAAAATGTTTTATAATGTATAAGATTATTACAAATAAAAAAGACACTTTCTAAAACTACATGTCAAGTTATCTTTATGGTGCCATTGATTGAATTTTATTAGCATTGAAAAGGCTTTATTTCTTTTTCAAAAGAGTTTAGAAGTAAAAATAGTTAAAGTAAAGCATGCTCTCTTATACTTATTCAATGTTCATCGTCAAAATCATGCTTCACGCTTCACTTTTTGACCCCATTTTCTGTTTTTCTGAGAAAAAAAAAAAAAAAATCAGTTACAATTTATTAATTTGTTTAGGATATAAAAAAGTTTTTTTTTTTAGTTTAAAGTACAAATAAGTAACTTTATTTAAAAAATTATACATAATTTTTTTTAGTTTGGTAAAATAGAGCAGAAAAAAAAACATTATTATTTAAATCATCCTTTTAGGATTTTTACATTAATTTCTCAACTTATAATTCTAAATTAATTTATATTAAACGATTAAAGGATAAAAACTCATTAAAATTATTACATTATTCTAATTATTTATTTTATATTAACAATTTCTTTTCTACATTTTAGTCTTTAAAAATTTCATTGTAGTACTTTTACAGTTATTTGTCATATTCTGGACAGCGTTTATTGACGCATCATTAAATCCAATATTTTTTCAAATACTCATATGAATAATAGAGAATATTTGGTGATTTATCAGGTGTTGCAGTGTATTTGAAATATACCATGAAACTAACGAATTAATGCATAATTGAGTTGTAAAAGTGTAAAAATGTTGCCATCTTAAACAGACAATATGTACAATTCTTCCGTATCAGAAAATAGGTTATAAATCGATTGCAAAATTCTAGCTTTAAATATAAAAGAAAGTTTTTCTTTTTGTTTTTGAGTTTTCTTTTCAAAAATATAAATTTCAAAACTTCAACGAACCAAAGATTTTACAGAAAGAAGGGAAAAAAGTCCTTCCGGCAATGCCGAGAGGAAGAGGTAGCTTTCATATACTTATTTATATATTGTTTATTTTAAATTAAGTTACATAATTCAAACATACGAAGCTCAAATTAGTGAAACCCGATATTATAAGATTGAATGCTACTTTTTGTCAATACTGATTATTAATAGGAATTTTTAGAAATAAGCCATATTTTATTCAACCTGGTTTTATTTTCAGCGATTTAGAGAGTCGCCAAATTCCACGATATCATGAAGTGTATGCCATTTTAAAGCAACATGATGGATGAAACAAACATTCGATCAATGAGCTTGGTCGAAATGTTAATTCATGTGGACATGTTCTCTCATATCGAAATCGATTAATATATACGAAAGCTGTCGTGGGCAAATTGATTTTTTAAAAAATTTCATCCACATTAGAAATTCAAACTGCTATATCTCAGGCGTTTTTGAGATAAAGACAGAGCAAAAAATACTCTGGAATTCATTATTAAGATAAATACATTCGAAAGAATCTTTTTTCAATTTTTTATTTTTTATTTGTACATCATTATACATTTAAAAGATTTTTGACAAACTTAAATAGCCGTCATTTTGAAACAAAATGGTGGATGAAGTTGGCTAGTGAACTCTGTCAAGACATTGATATGTACTATGTACACACGGAGTTATATCCAAATCAGTTTATAAATTATGCGTATTATCGCGTGACAAATTTCAGACCGTTTCAAAATGTCAACCACACTGGAAATTGAAAGTGCTATAACTCAGCCATTTTTCAAGATATAGATGAAACAAAATATGCCCTGGAATCTTTGTATCAAGGTCAAATACACAAAAGAAAAATCTTTTTCAATTTCTCACCTTTTTGTGCCTAATTTTAAATTTTAAATTAAAAAAAATTAAATGGCCGTCATTTTGAAACAAGATGGCGGATGATGCTGGCTAACGAACACGGTCGAGACATTTGTATGCACTATGTACATACCAAGTTTCATTCAAATCGGTTCGTAAATATGTTAGTTACAGCATGACAAAGATCAGATCGTTTCAAAATGACAGTTATACGAAAAATTCAAAGTGCTATAACTCAATCATTTTTTAAGATATAGACAAAATAAAATGTATTCTGGAATCGTTGTTTTGAGTTCTAACACATAAAAGAAAAATATTTTTCAACTTTTATTTCTTCGCATTTAATTTTAAATTTAATTTTTTTTTAAATTAAAGGGCGCCATTTTGAAACAAAATGGCGGATGATGCTGCCTAACGAACTCGGTCGAGATATTTGTATGTACTATTTACATACCAAGTTTCATTCAAATTCGTTCATAAATACGCTAGTTGCAGCATGACAAAAATGAGATTGTTTCAAAATGTCAGCCATAAGAGAAATTCAAAGTGCTATAACTCAATCATTTTTTAAGATATAAACAAAATAAAAAGTGTTCTGAAATCGTTGTTTTAAGTTCTAACACATAAAAGAAAAATATTTTCCCACTTTTAATTTCTTCGCATTTAATTTTAAATTTTAAATTTTTTAAAAATTTTAAATTGCTGCCTTTTTGAAACAAGATGGCGGATGATGCTGCCTAACGAACTCGGTCGAGACATTTGTATGTACTATGTACATACTAAGTTTCATTCAAATCGGTTCATAAATACGATAGTTATCGCATGACAAAAATCAGATATATATATATATATATATATATATATATATATAAGGTTATATATATATGTATGCCAACATTTGAACGGAGGGTGGTTTTGGGGTCTGGGGGTCATGATCGGTGAAAATATGCCAAAATTTTCTGGAAGTGCTTTCCTCCGGGCGGCTGCAATAGGTAGCTTTTTACTTTTTGTAATGAAAGCTGCCTAAAAGTATATTTAATTTATAAAAAATTAATTTCAACTAAAAAATCATTTTACCACAGAAATAAAGAAGAAAAATGTAACACTTAAAAGATATCAATTTCTTAACAAAAAAACCTGAAATGATTTTTAATTTTTTTTGTTTGTGTGTTTGAATGTTATGTTTGAATTTTTTATTAAGATTTATTTAAAAATTGTTTTCTTTCTATAGAACTAATCAGGTTTTACCTGTGTTTGCCTTGTTTAAGACAAAAATTAAACAGCTCAATTGAATTAAAACCGCTGTATTTTTCACATAACTATCGTGACAACTGAGAATTGATCGTTAATCCTCTTGTTTTCGCCATCAATGCTAGAATTTCAAAGGGGCGTTTCATAATTAATAAATCCGTTTAGGTAATATTAAGACTTAAATCTCCTTTGGTATTAAAATTATATTGAGCAGTGAAAATTCCCAGAAAAAAAGTTTATATATTTAAGGAAATATTTCTAATTTACTATTTTGCAATATTTCATTCGAAAATTGTTAAAGAAATGTGAGTAGAAAAATAGTTATTTAAAAAATGCAAAAGTAGCAACGAGATTTATGTTTAATATAAAATTTTATTAGAATTCCATGTCTTTAAACTGAAACAGATTTATAAAAAGGAAAAAGTTAAAGATTTAATAAGAATTTGGTTAGAATTCAACGAATGTATTTGATTTTCTTTCTTTTTATAGCCAGTTAAATTTATTAAATAAATTTTACAAAATTGTTTTATTATTTTCTAGAAATAAAGACTTTTTAATTAGACTAAAACGGAATTTTTACTTTAAAAAGAATTATTTTTGTTTACAACTATCTATGAAATTTTAGGTCTTCAGAAGTTAAAATTATTTAATTTTAATTATTAAATTAAATTAATTTTTATATTTTAATTTGATACAATAATTTTACTCTTTTTCATGCCTCATATATATTTTTTTCAAGCTTTGCTTAATACCACAATTTCATTACACATAACAAAATGTATTCTTCATTTTTGTCAAATAAGTGGTTTTTAATTTCCATCTAGTAACCCTCTTTCGATACTTGAATATTTGGTTAACATACGTTGAAAAGTTACACCATTAAATATTACAAATAAGAATATATTAAACAAAATACATACAATTGCTAAATTTTGCACGAAACAAGAACCTTTATATGAAGTCTAACAAATAAATATGATGGCAACGACAAAGAAATTACGCTATAAACTGTCCATATAAATAGTAGCCCCAAATTCGTATTTTTTTGCTTTTTCATGGAAATACGAAGATAAAACTAAACACTTCATTGATAGTTCCAAAGTATTTGGGGCTCGAAGATTCTGCTTTAGTTCTACAAATTCCATTTGTATTAATTTTAATTTCATTATTTTTCCCTCCATGTTCAATGTGATATATATGTATATATATATATATATATATATATATATATATATATGTATATATTATATATATAAGCATATCATCATCATCATCATCATCATCATCATAATCAACCGATCCACTGCTGGATGTAGCTCTCCCCCAGATTTTTCTAATGTTTCCTGTCTAGTGCTTTCGTCACCCAATTTGCACCAGCCACTTTCCTAATTTCGTCACTTCATCTTAATTGTGGTCGTCTTCTTGTTCGTTTTACATTTCTGGGATACCACTGTAGTGTATTTGCGCTCCATCTATTGTCTTGTCTTCTTGCAATGTGCCTAGCGCATTTCCATTTTAGCTGCTTGATTCCTTCAAGGATGTCAAAAACTTTTGTCTGATTTCTTATCCAAGATATCCTCTTTCTGTCTCTTCTAGTTATGCCTAGCATACATATTTCCATACTTATCTGTGTTGTTTGTAGTCTTTGTATAATCCGTTTTGTTAGTTTCCATGTTTCTGCACCGTAAGTCAGTGCAGGTAAATTATGTTGATTGAACACTTTTCTTTTCAAACAAAGAGGCATATTACACTTCAGAATGATATTGTTCTTCCCAAAAGCACTCCACCCATTTCTAATTCTTCTATTGATTTCATTCATGATACCATTATCCGATGACATTTCCTGTCCTAGGTATACACAACTTTGCACTTCTTTAATTTCAGTGTTCTTGTAGACAATTTTCTTTTTTGACGTAAATGCGTTGAACATCACCTTAGTCTTTTCTAAATTTATTTTTAATCCCACACTAATGCCTCCACCTTTAGCATATTTTCCAATCCTTCAGGGCTGTTACTGAAAATTACAATGTCGTCAGCGAACCGAAGATGACTTAAATAATCCCCATTTATTCTAATCCCTTTGTTTTCCCAATCCAGCTTCTTGAAGATATTTTCTAAGACAGCACTAAAAAACTTCGGTGAAATGATGTCTCCTTGTCTTACTCCTCTTCCGAGTTTGATCTTCGCTTTTTCTTTATCTTAACGGATGGTTGCTGTTGCTTTCTTGTAAATCTTCTTTATGATATTTATGTAAGGTTTGTCTATACCAATGTCCTCCAGAGACTCTGATGTGTAGACGGAATCAAATGATTTTTCGTAATCAATAAAGGCAAGGCAGAGAGATAAATTATATTCATATATATATATATATATTATATACAACGTATTTTTCCAGACTTTATCCATAGATTTTATTATGTATAATTAAATGTGTTTTCGAACTTTGTCAACTAGGTGCTTAATTTTCAACTAACAAAAGAAGATCTCCATAACGGGCATACCTTGAAAAATTTGAATAAAAAATCCAGAATGTTCTTCTCAAGGGGATATATATGTTTAAAAAAATGTATTTATGCGGAACCTCGAGAGAGCGTCCGTAAAAAAAATAATTAAACTTTCATTATTTGGCGATTTTTCATCGGCTGCTGATGGAATACAATTAAAAAATTTTTCAAATATTCTTTAAGGAAAAAATGCTTTATGTTGAACTTGTTAAAAGAAGTATGATGTAATTAAATAAATATAATTTAATTAAATTTTAATTAAATAATTCTAGTTTTGTCAGTTTTAGTTTGTTTTAACTACAATCATGTCATATCGATACTTATATGTATTTATATTCAAATTCAACTATAAAAAATTAAGATTTAAAAGAAAATTTAAAATTTAAATTAATTAAAATTGTTTCAAGCTCAAAATTAATTCTGTTTTTCGTCATGATAAATTTTTTTCGCTATTTCTGGCGTTTAAATTGTAATAACTCAAGAAAAGTTAAATATAACTTGCCCAAACTTGGAATAAGTCTTCTTTAATTGTTTTAATTTAGTTTTGATTCAGCAAATTAAAAAAAAATAATTTTGAAGACATAATTTTTTTAAAAGTTACACACTTTTTTCCAATTTTTTATTTTAAATATTTTAAATTTTCAATAGAATTAATCTTTTCAAGAATGCTGTATCAAAGTTAAAGTTTAAATATCTCCATTCATTTAAATGAAAAAAAATTACAAATACTAATATTTCGAGTTATAACGGTTTTAAATTACCCCACATTTTTAATGCTTTTTTTAATAAAAAAAAGAGAAGTTTAATCATGTGTGTCAGGTTCTGAGTAAACATCTGCTACAGAGTGGAATTTCTGTTATTTCTCTATCTTAATATTTTATGTATTGTACCGGCTGTGTACTGGAATTTTCAAGGTGACATTCTTCTTTTGTTAAAAGGAGAATTGACAGGTGATCATGTGCAGGTGGTGAAGTGAGAAAGAGAATATTGCCGAGAGGCGTGTTCATCCGTCAGCGATGTATGTGAATGATGAGCAAACAAGGAACATGTCGAACGAGAAATCAAGAAAGCAATGTGGAATGCGTCCAATAGAGAAGCTCCACACAGGGGTGTATCTTGGGGAAAAGCAGTGATTTGATAAGGGCAAGTCTTGTCTGAGTTTTTTGGCAGTTCGTATCTGGGGTTCGTACCTAGAGGAGTGTAGGACAGAGGTCCTTGGGTAGAGAGTTCGTACCTGGAGAGCAAGGTACACAGACGTCCTGGTGTGTAGTGCTATGGGCCGGATAGCGTAGGCCGAGTATCCTTGTGTTGGGAGATTCGAAATTGATCTCCGATAACGTTAATCTAACGTACATTGAGTGTGAGGGAGAAGGTGTAATTTGAACATTACACAGCCAACCTTTACTGTATTTAATTTAATGTTGAACCGGATCACCTATATCCGAGTTGTAACTGTATATAATTGTAAATAGCGTATTTATTGTGTACATATATTCTAAATAAACTGTTAATTCAGTTAATTGACAGCGTCAGTGTTCATTTACACAATCCTCAGAGTGGCTGACCGATATCACCTAATAATATCGGTGGTGGCAGCTATAACTACTACGGACTTTCTTCAAAGTTATGTGGGCTGAGAGGAAGGTCCGACAATGTGATTTCGTTTAAAAATATGATGGGTAAAGCATCACAAGAAAATTTCAAAATCTTAGCTGAATAAATAAAAATTAATTTAAAATGCGTCTCGGATTCCCTTAACATTGTAATATTTTTATTCATTACGGAATTAAATCTAGTTTTCAATTTGCTGTAGAATGTGATCATTAGGAACCCCAAATTTATTATTACTATCTATATTATAAAGGCCAAACGTATCTGTGGGTAACGCATACGTCATTTTGCGAATGGCAACACTTTCCCCTGAAATTTCAGTTTTGTAATTTTCGCTACTATAAATTTTACACTTCTAAACATAGCACCTTTTAAATTTTTACACCGTCATCCAGAGAAAAAAAATTACTTTTAAATACAATTTATTTATAGGTTTTAGTACCAATTTTGTAATTTTGGCAACAGAATCATTCCATTTTCTCTTAAAATGAAAAAAAAAAAAAAAAAAAAAAAAAAAAAAAACAGGAAAATAGAAATTAAAATGCACAACGCTTTTCCATGCAATTTCAGTTTTGAAATTCACGGTACTGAAAATTTTGCACTTCTAAACATTGTATATTTTTAATTTTAAAACCATCGTATAGAGAAAAAAATGTACTTTTAAATGCAATTTGTTTCAAAGCTGTATCCCAATTTATTTCTAATATGTTAATTTTTTTTTATCATTTTTAGTATCAATTTTGTAATTGGGGCAACAGAATCACTCCATTTTCTCTTACAATTGAAAAAAAAAAGTAAGAGAGAGAGAGATATATTAAAATGCGTCTATTATAAAATCCGTTAAATTTTGATTTTATTAATTTTGTTAATTTTAGCTTAAAATAATATTTGCTTGAGAGTTAGACTGACCAATAAAAGATGTATATTTTACTGTAACTAACTTTGTAGATTTATTATAAATAAATGAGGCAATTCTCTTTTAAAGATTTTCTTTTGTAGAATTTCGACGGGTTCCACCTCGTTATAATAAAGTAGAAATAAATCAAATATAGAAAATATTAATGAAATTTATTAAGCGTCTAAAACAATTTGTTGTTTACAAAATCCTTGGGATTTAAGAGGCAATTAGTCTTGAATGACATTCGAGTACGTTCTGAGATATTCAATACAAATATTCCGAATTAGTTATTAATTAAATACACTTTTGCATCATATAATCGTCAGAACTAATTACAGTTTTGGAAATATATGTTAGTAAATGTTAAACAAAATATGCACGATGAGGGAAATTTTTATAAGTATCTTCGCATTTAAAGAGAATTGTCTTTTTTAGCAAAGAATTTTCTAAAACTCAACAAAAATTAAATTCTTATGTGATTTATTAACGATTTTATTACATCTATACATATAATAAAACAGTAGGACCCGGTGTGTCTGTACATTGAAGATAATTGACAAAAATGGAGTCAGGGCGATAAAAGAAAACCAATGAAACACAAAAAAATTTTTTTTGAATTTTTTGTCTGTCTGTCTGTCTGTCTGTCTGTCTGTTCGAGGTTATCTTCGTAACTACTGAATGGATTTTTATGCGGTTTTCACTAATGAAGAATGCACACTCCCGGGCAGTGTATAGGCTTTGTTTCATCAAAATCGGACAACAGACAAAAAAGTAACAAAAAGAAACAAAAGAAACTATTAGGTGTGCTGCTCACGTTTTTTAGTACATAACGTTTTTTAGTACATATAAAATCTAATAGATGTCACTGTGCGATTTTAAAACGCGCTATCGTTATGTTTTCGCCAGTCTACTTAAGTATGAGAAAGTTTCAAGCTGGCTGTCGTTCCATGTGGTTTAGTCGGTAGAACGTCAGTGCGCCATACTGATGGCCCGGGTTCGATTCCCAGCATGGAATTTTTTTTCACTATGTTGGCATTAACGCCTATAAGCAATTAAAAGAATTTGAAATATTGTATTCAAGGCGAATTTTCTCTCTGGGAAAATTTCCTTGCATTAATATGTCAGTGTAATTTTTTTTTCGATTTAATTTTTTTTTTCGAAACTTTGTTTTTCTTAAAAAATTACAGTAAATATTTGATATTTCCCAACGTTTTTTGAATGATCGACTTGCTTTTTTTTTTTTTTTAATGTATGTCTGAACCTTATCTAACTACTTCTTCAAGATTTCTTTAGATAAACCGACCAGCGTAGCGGGCGAAGGCCGCTAGTTGTAAATATATAAATAAAAAATCCGTAAAGTTACTAAATTTTTTCAGGAAATTGGTATTAGGTTATCCATTAATCAAATGATAAAGTATAATATAGCTTTCAATTCGCTTGACAGTTTAGGAAAATTGTAACTTTATTTAGAAATAATCGTTTTATGATATTTGAAAGAATTTTTCCAAGAATGCTTTCGTTTTATTAAGTTAATTTATTAGATTTTTTAATTTAATTATTGGATTAAAATTGCTTATTTCTTTTTCTTATTATTTAATATCTATATTTAAATATCTGTGACGAAATTTTCTACCAAATCTAATAATCCAGAAGGGGAAGCACAAACAATACAAATATAGGATTTTTAAATTTTGATTCGCATATTAAAACACAATCGATCTACTAAGTTGTATCTTGGTGGAAAACACCTAAACACCCGACTTTAGCGGTTGCCTATCTATTAGGTTTAATTTTATACATTTTTGTGAAAATTATTTCATTCCTCCTTCCAAAAGTTATCGAAACTTTTATCTTGCAAATATTTTCTTAGGACCATACGTAAATGTTTAGTTTTTCAAAAGATCAAATCGATTTTTTTCCTGTTCTTGCTGTTTTAGAAAAAAAAAAATTAAAGTCAGAATGGAATTTCGAATCACAGATCAACCCTTTATCGTATAAAATACAAATAAATAACTTAGACAGGAAAACAAATACTCATTAATCAAACAAAGAAGTCTAACATAGTTTTAAATTCCCTTTACAATTCTTGAAAATTTCCAGCCAACAGTATCTTAAAATGAATGTTTTATGATACTTAAAAGAATTTTTTTATGCTTTTTTTTATATGTAGCCAATATCTTCATAAATTTTTCTTATTGAAGTAATTTAATTTTTCAGATAGGAAATTTAATTGGTTAAGAATATTAATTATAATTCATAATATTATTAGATTCAAACAACTTATTCTTTATAAATCAATAAAATACAAAGCTTAAACGCATAGTTTTTCAAAATTATAAACATAAGTATATGTTTCGCAAGTTTAAGGACTTGCTTCCTCAGTGTTAAAGTGAAAAAATGCATAAAATCAAAACTCCCCCAACTGCAAGCAAGATGGAAACCCAAATGGTAGTAAACATAGCACCAAAAATACCATCAAGTTTCAGGAACCAATAGAATCAAATTTATCGATAACATACATCTGACTTGTGTGTTCGACATGAAAGCCTGCTTGTAAGTCATCGTCAATATACAGGGACGATATAGCACAAGGAAATATTACAATACAAGAAAAGCACAACCGGGAGCTCCACACAAAGAGTATGTGTAATGGAGCCAATGGGATTTGAACCCATAATCTCCTAAGCTCGCAAGCGATTAGCAGCGTGGTGTCTTAACCACTCGGCCATGGAGACCCCAGAATCAAAATCACAAATGAAGTATCGTGACGCAACAAATCTAACCAGAAAGTTGAGATGTACGGTACGCTAGATATATCATTAAGTTGAGTTTTTTAATTTATTGATATGGAGTGCTTAAAAATAGTCTAAATCAAGCGCAGTAGTGCATTATTGGATAATCGTGGCTGAAGTAAAATTGAAATTAGGACCCTCCTCCCAACAATAAGAAGCAATAGAGGAATTTTTTAATTCTTTTCTCTTTACATGGCCTATGTGTTCTTTGACTAATTTTCGGAGTTTACGTTAGATATCGAACAATCCAAACTTAATGATTTGCCAGAATTGATACACAGAATTGAAAAAGCCCTTGCTTCCATTACTCGGTACTGTTAACCAAAATGCGGAAAGAATTGTACTTTAGGATGGATGTGCATCATATTACTAAACATGCATATGTTAAACATTAGTAAGAAGAACTATCTTAGTTTATCTTCAGTTTTGTGCATGATTTTTTATAAATACTGTAAATGATACTGTTATATGATACCATTGAAACTGGGACATACTTTTATGAATGCCCTGTTTATATTGGCGAATCCTGCAAGCCAATATAAGAATGCTTTTTTCTAACCAGTTTTTCTGTATAGTTTTCAACATATTATTTTATCGTTTGAAACGTCCTAGAAATAATTTGGACAGAATAACTAAAAATTACTGGTGGGAAGAAAAAAAAAAGCATTTCTAATTTGAATATTTCTTGTTAAAAATTGTAGTTTTTTAATAAATATCCTAAATACCGAATGAACAAAATATTAATATTATAGTCATTCTTACGAAAAATATTTAAAATAATTTTTGAAATTTTCATATGGCAAATGTATTTAATAAAAGAAAATGTTTTGGAGACGTTATGTAAATGTCCAGTTTTTCAAAAGAACAACAAATATATAATTTTTCTTTTTCGGTCACAGTTGAAATAAAATCCAACGGCAGAAGGGAAATCGGAATAACAGATGAATCGTTTATCAAATAAAACATATATAAACAATGCAAAACAACCATAATAAAAGCAAATGCATATTAATCAAGAGAAGATGTCTAACATAACTTTCAATTTGCTCAGTGTGGAACACTTTAAGTCAATTAAATGTATGATATCTAAATATATGTTTTATGATATTTGAAAAAGAATTCTTCATGACCTTTCTTGTATGGATTCGAAAACTTATAAATTTTCACTAATAGAGTACATAAGTATTTATGATGGAAATTGAAATTGGTTAAACTTATTAATTATAACTGTTATTAAATTTGAATAATACGTAGTGTTTTTAAATGAATATCGGGGTTTAAACTCTTACTGGTATTTACTACATGAAACTTAAAATTATAAATAATACATAAAATGAAAGACCATCTCAAACAGTTTTACCTACAAGCTTACAAGTTCAATGCTAGCAACATTCGTCACATCTAGTCGATAGCACAGTTATTTCCAAATGTTGATAAGTGTTTGTGAGGTCATTGTTGTAACAGCTGCATTGGTTAGCTGGCTGAAAGCACATACCCATGATCTTTTAAGAGCCGGCCCCGTAGGTAGAAATCACATGGAGTCAGATCGGGTGAGCGTCTGAACAGAAATTTTTTGCTAATCAACATTTGGGAAGAACTAAGCTATTGACTTGATGTGTGCCTGTAACGAAAGATGTCAAATTGAACACTTGTAAGCTTATAGTTAGAACTGTTTGAATTATTCTTTTATTTCATGTATTAATCATAACTTTAAGTTTTATGTAATAAATACTACCAAGCGTTAAAACCCCGATATTCATTTAGAAATATTCTGCACATTCTTTAACATTTACATTTAAGTATCTGTGGCAAATTTTACTGTCCAATATAGCTTAGCTATTACCCACCAGATTTTCTGTGTAATTTAAACCGTATTATGTAATGACAAAATTTTTCTAGAGATCATGTAAGAACAACTAAGAAAAATCATACGTTAAGCATAGATTATGAAACACTTTCCAACGCTTCCTGAAATCTTTAACAAAACTTTGTTATTTAGGAAAATAAGATGCTACTGTCCATAGCCAAATATGTATTGAAATACTTTTGAACAGCCCTGTATTTGATCCGTCGGTTGATATATATATACAATATAATTGGAAAATTTAATTTAGCAAGAAAATGCCTAACAGCCTGAAATTTCTCTTGCAGCACTTTATTCTAATAGATGAAAAATACTTCAATACTTTTGTTCAACTCTGTAATTTATCCAGTATCTTTACAACACGCCAGTATTTTGTTAAAATTTAGTTCATACAAATACATTCTTAAAGCTACTTAAATCACATTTCCAGAAATTATCACATATGGGTGACCATGTAGCTAATTCTTTGCGTGACATTGTATAACATTTTATCGATACTCTACAAACATTTCTGTAAACTGAAAACAGTTAAAAAAAAAAAAAAATGCATAACTACTACCATTAAGATAATTACTCTCATATTCAGTAACCTTTATGAGCCCTTTTGTGTAACCTTGTATATCAACTATAACATTTATATACACCATATAATTTGAAGACATTTTGGAAAACTTAAAAGCGCATATCATAATTGAAAATGCATTTCAATCATCCATTAGCTATAATCTATAATACACAGTATTTCGGATAAAAATATAAGGTTTGAAATATTTTGTGTGTCCCCGTAAAAGCTATGCACCTCATACTATGCGATAATATTAAGTCTCAGCGGCGTATATCAATTTTATGATACTTGAAACCGTTTAACATTATGTGTCGCAAACAATTCCATCCTTTATTATTGTGTAATGAAATTCTTTTGAGTGGCCCTGTAAATAAATAATATCTATTATTTTGACAGAATATTTTACAGATTGCACATTTTAGTGCACTTTCCGAATCCATGTAAATTTGAATAAGTTTAACAGGGTGTAACACTTTTAAAATTCATTTGAAACGATTTTTTCATATTGGCCGTAATGTATCAGAAAACTTTTGAATATTCCAGTAAATAAACTAATTATAGTAGAAACTTCATTTTCAATAATGTTCGTGCTAGGGTAAACATCAATAACATATAAAAATTTCAGATCAATCCGAATATATTTACGGGAGTTAGAGCACGGCCAGACGGCCATGCGGACAGACGGACAGACGGCCAGACAAACCACTTTTCAACTTTGTTGGAAAGTGTTAAAAAAAAGCTAGATATTTTTGGTGATCAGAAACATGGCCAGTTTGAATAGGAGGATTTTTTTGTCTTAAACAACTGATGGGAAGAAAATGGAGTTGGCTATTTCCATGAGTACTTGTAGTTAAGTCACAGGCTACGATTTTTGGCTACCAGTATTTTAGTACGAAAAAATGTGCTTTATTTTATCGGCACATTCTCATTAATTTAATAAGGCCAAGCATACTTTTCGAAAATAACGGTGGCAAACTAGCATAGCAATTATAAGGTAATGTGACTTATACTACAAAACCCATGGAACTAGCCAGTATGATAATTAGGAGGAGGAGACATATAGTGTACTACATATCAATTGCGTGTGAAGTAACTTAGGTGATGTTTGCAAGTACATCGCTCTATCCGACTACTATCTGACTTTTTCTTTCAAAAACATTTTTTGCCCCCCAAAAATGTTTGAATGACATAAAAAATTACCTCGATAAGTAGTTTGGAACCAAATCAAAAAATATTTAAAAAGAAGGCATTATAAGACTTTTAAAAATGTCGAAAAAGGTTCGCAGAACAAAATAGCACAGATATTCTTCAATAAAATTTCGTCGTTTTCGAAATTTGCTTGGGTTACTTTTGGTCAGAAAACGGAAGAAACCTTTGGGACAACTCAACAGATTTGAATAATGTATTCTTTGACACTAGACCCACCGGCTATTTTATTCAAGTTTTATAAAAAGTGCTTGACATCAGAATTTTTATTTAAAACTGTTTAAATCATTTAATTAGAGTATTTTTGTGCCGCAGATATTTAACAAATTTCATCAAGAAATTTCCGGTTCAATTTAGCAGGGATCATAATGAACCCTAATGATAGTTCTAGTGTTAACATTTATATTTAAATATCAACGGCGAATTTTAATACCCAATGCAGGTTTGCCATTTCCCACCAGATTTTCCGCATAGTTTCAACCGTACTATGTAATGGTTTATAATTTCCTAGATAACATCTAAGAAGCAATAACTAGAAATTCTTCGTGGGAGGAAACATGCCCCATCCGCTCGGCTTTAATGGATTAAACAATTGATGGGCAGAAAATGGATTTATGAATGAGGAGGAGGAAAAATATAGTGTACTGTCTATCAGTTACAAGTGAATAAATAAAGAGGTTGTTACAAGATGACAACTGTTTTTATTATGGTATTCCACAACGTTCGGAGATATTTTTTAAGCTACTTTTGACACATTTTTTGATAGTTTTCAGAGTACAATTACATAGAAAATTTCAGTAATTTTACGCGTAATTCTTCATGAAAATAGCTATATATCAACAATAAGTCACTTAGAGCAAATTCCTTAGTTCATTACACTCTAGACATGATCAAAAAGCTGCATAAAAAATTTTATGGTTATAGGATAATAAAACTTTGTGTTAGAGCAATATTCGTTTACATTTTTCAATGAAAATCTAATTTATCATAAAACGCGTTTAACGTTTTCAACTTCGGTTTAAATTAACGCCGTTTTCTATTTTCTTTAAAGAGATCTTATTTAATTTTTAATAGGCATACAAGTAAAACAAAAGCAGATTTAGAAACAGTAATGTTCATTCTATAAGAAAATCAAATTGAAAAAAAGAATGCGAATTTTCATCGAAATTGAGGTTTTAGACATGGGTGGATACCTTAAATATGTTCAACGCTTTTTAATTACCGCCCGCCGGAGAAAACTTCCTACCAGTAAATTTGAACGGAAAATGTCGTCTTATTTAAGCGGCTAATTTGTCGTCAATATTTATTAAAGAATTTTCTGAATAAAATGTCAAAAAATTCTGATTGTTTTCAGTGGAATCGATTTGTCAAGGTATTATAACCTTTTTCACTAAAACTCGATGAAAATCTAGGATTAATTAAATCTCGATTCCCATATTGAAATGCAATCGGTCTACCAAGTCATATCTGGGTGGAAAACACTTAAAAACCTGATTTTAACGGTTGCCTCGTAGGTTTACCATTTACCTTTACTCAAAAGTACGAAAACATGGAGGATAGGGAGTTGGAAAACATAATGATATATCTATGACTCAACCGTTAAAATTAAGTTTTTAGGTGTTTTCCAAAGAGATATGATTAAACAGACCAATTGCATTTTAATATACGAATTGAGTATTAATTAATCCTACATTAGTTAATGTTTGTGTGTTTGGGATTTGTTTGTTTATTGGGGATTGTCTGAGCTGCCGTCTCCCGGACGAAAAGTGAAATAAGGAGAAAAATATCTGCTTAAATTTAGTGGGGAATTTTTTTCCTGGTGGTTATAAACTCCTGCTAAAGCATTGCAGTTGAAGCTTCACTGTTCACATTTGGGGACGAGCGACATGTATACGTACCGTAAAAAGGCTTAAGAATCCTGGTTTTTCCCACCAGTAAAATTTTACTAAAAATATACCTTATTTAATTGGTGCATTTTCCCGATTCAAAAAGATACAAATTTCTGTTTTTTTAAAACCGGTGACAAAAATTAAGAATTTTGTAAAAAGTTCTCGTCGCGAAGGGGTTAAGGGTACGTCAGTTTCTTTTTATTAATACTTCCATTGGGCAGAATGAATGATTTTACTATTCAAAGGAATTATTCGGGTATGCGCAAAACATTATTATCAAGCTTCGGTTCTTTTAAAATTTAATTTTTAGAAGAAATCTTGCATATATTTTTATTTTTCAATTAGAGTTAATCGAAGAAACAAATAAAAATATAAAAATATTTCTATGTTGAACATTTCTGAAGATAATTCATTAAAGAAATAGCAATGTTGACAACTGTGATTTTTTTAATTAAATTTCTGATTTTATTTGATTAAAAATGTATACAAAGTTTGGAAACTATGTTTTTACGCATATTTGAATGATTCATTTGATAATAAAAAACATTTTTTCTTTCCAACTTTATGATTAGTTTAGTTTAGCAAGTATTGAGATTATTGTTTGATTTGAAATGTTCAATAAACAAAATATTATTAATATAAAAATGTTTGCAAAAAATATTTTCTGAATTTTTGAAATTTTACTTGGTTAAATGTATTCAGCAAAAGAAAGTATTTTGCAGACCTTATGTGAAGGTCCAGTTATTTGAATAAATAAATATTTTATTATTTTTCCTATTTCTGTCACAGAAGTTGAAAAAAAAAGCAAAGGCAAAATGGAATTGGAAAAACAGACCGAATCCTTTATCGAGGAAAAGATAAATAAATAACGCTCAAAGAAAAACAAATATCCATTAATCAAACGAAAAAATCTAACATAGCTTTCAACTCGTTTGACAGTTCCGGAAAATACAAGCTAACACTATCTAAAAAAATTTTTTTTTCTAATATTTGAAATAATTTCTCAGCGTTCTTTCCTTTTTTGACTCGGAGAACATATTAGATATTATTTGCTTGAAGTAAACAAAAGACATATTTATTGTTTAAGTGTAAATATGACTTAATATTCCACATTCATTTGTTCTACCTATTTATCCAGACATTATACAGTTTTAAAATACAATAAAATACAATAATTTAAAATACACCAAAAGGGTGGATTGCAGATGTCCAAAAGTAAAAAAAAAAAAAAATACATATTTTTAAAGGGATACATTAACTTTTTAACAATTTAAAACTTTCCATAGAAACGGATCTTCAAGCTCGTGTAATTCGCACAGGATTACACTCACAAAGAATGTCACCATACGGGCATACTCCGAAAAATTTGAAAAATTACAGAATATCCTTCTCAATAGCATATATTTGTTTGAAAAATTGTTTCGGCTGAACCTCGATAGAGCGTCCATAAAAAAATAATGTAAATATCTTTATTTGGCGATTCTATGTTAAAAATAGTAAATTATGCATTAAATAACTATAACTTATTTTAAATAAGAAAAATATATTCTGTTCTATAGACAAAAAAATTTCTGTTTTTTTATTATTATTATTATTATTATTATTATTATTATTATTATTATTATTATTATTATTATTATTATTTGCTTATTTATTTATTATTATTATTTTTAAACTTTTCATTACATATTTCTATATGCAGAATTTAGTTGTTAAAAAAGCATTTTTGTACTACAAAATGTACATTTAATTTTAATTTATTGTAAATTTCAATTGCCATACATATTTTTTCAACTGCAGTTCGAAAATGATTGATGAAAATTTTCGTTTAAAAAAATAAGTCCGATTGACATTACATCAATCTTTTGTGCTGTTTCGAGCAGACGGCAAACCAAAGTACGAATGCGCCAACTTTGTAGCTTTCAGTTGCTGCAACAATCGGCTCCCGTTTGTAAATCTAAATTACTAGAAGTATGTAAAGAAAAAATCTGTACACTGTAAAAAAAAAATTGTAAATGTACGGTACTTTACCGAAATTATCCAGTAAATTTACGAAATATGTCACTTTTTTTACATAAACGGTCCGTTTCCGTAATTTTTGTATTTTAGGGGCAAAAACCGTTAATGTAATGGCAAAGTCCGTTGATATAGGAATAAAGTCCGTTTTTTACGGACGCTGTTTGGAATCTCTGCTGCAGCTTTTTTACAGTGTAAAGAACTATCACCTAAAGTATCAATTTGCGAAAAGTTCTTTGATCTGTCATCTATTATGCAATTTTTATGTGTGTAAAACCAACGAATTTGTATTTGTAGTATTATTTTAGCTTCATGAACAAACAGAACATTGATCAGCAGAAAAATGAATAATCTATTCCTTTTTCTCTAAGATTAGCTGAAAAAGAAATAAATCTCAAAGATACACTGCAATTGGGAATAACATACGAATCTCTTAGCAAGCAAAAGTTAAATAAATAATGGCAAAAGAAAAACATTCATCAATCATTCATGAATGAAACGAAGACCGATTCTCTTGACAAAAAACATAAATTGCAAGCCAAAAACGTATAAATAAATGTTTTATAAAACTGAAGAGTTTTTTTCCGTATGTTGTATTCATTCACTAATTATTTAGTAAGAAGAAAATAAATGTAGTATGATAGGTATATTAACCCAGTGAAGGAATAGTTGGATATTTTGAAATGTTCCTGAGATTTGGAGTTTTCATTCGTATTTTTGTAATTCCTTACAACCAGATAACTTGCCAAGTAGCCCTTTCCGACGTTGTGTATATCTAATGAAATTGCCCAAAAGAAGCATTTTTTTAAATACTGATTTAATGCAAGATTGGATTTTGAAAATTAAATACGTGTGGTTTTATATGAAAAAAATATACTTATTGCTTTCTAGCTTCTAGATGTCAAAAGATCGTAAAATATGCTTATATTGCAATCGTTAAGTGATAAATTACTTGCTTATAAGGAATTGCAAAAATGGGAATGTAAAATTCCAGCAGAATTTCAGAGTCATTTTCATGAAAACCATTGCTTGAAAGCTAGACTGTGAAAACAAAACGAAACGAAAATAATAATAATTCCTCTTCTAATTAAGCCAGAGAAATGATTTAAACGTCATTTTAAGCATCTAAAAAACAGAGTAAATTTTAAATATTTTTTTTTGAAAATTTGAAGATTTTTCTGTCCTGTATCCCCTTAAAAGTCTTAAATTTGTGATTGTGGGAATTGAGATTAGTGGTAGTCAATTTATTATTATAAGGGGATTTTTTTAATTTTTGATCACTGCTTGTGAACCTAAATTACTAGCCCACTAAAGTATCGATTTGCGAAAAGTTCTTTTATCTGTCATTTTGTTTGTGTAAAATCAATGAATGATTATCTTTAGCATTATTTTATCTTCGATAACGAAAACGATATTGACCAGTAGAAAAATGAATAATCTATTCCTGTTTCTTTAAGATTCTCTAAGATTAGCCGAAGAAAAAAAAACCTCAAAGATACATTGAAATTGGGAATAACACACAAATCTCTTAGCAAGCAAAAGTTAAATAAATAATGGTAAAAGAAAAACATTCATCAATCATTCATGAATGAAACGAAAGACCGATTCTCTTGACAAAAAGAAAAATTTGCTAGACGAAAACGTATAAATAAATGTTTTATGATACTGAAAAGTTTTTTTCCGTATGTTGTATTTATTCACTAATTATTTGGTAAGAAGAAAATAAATGTATTATGATAGCGAATTTAACCCAGTGAAGCAATAGTTGAATATTTTGAAATGTTCCTGAGAATTAAAGTTTACATGTGTATTTTTGCAATTTTCTATAAATAGATAACTTATCACTTAAAGAATATGGAAATTTATTGGCTTGAAATATAAGCATATTTTCGGAAGATTGTTTGACATCTAGAAGCTAGAAAGCAATAAGTATATTTTTGCACATAAAACCACATCTTTTTAACTTTCAAAATCCAATCTTATATTAATTTATTATTAAAAAATGCTCCTTTTGGGTTCGTTTTAATTTCCTAAATACACAACCAGGGCTTAATTTCTAACAAAAACGTACCGGAATTCTAGTTTTCCACCGTAATACTATAGTATACCCCCCTCCTTCTCCTTACTCTTCTCAATTTTTATTTGATACATTATTTCAAAATTTAATACAATTTCGTCTTAAGCAAATGAAAATTTTTTAATATGTTTTGACTTTATCTATATGCAATTATATATATATATATATATATATATATATATATATATATATATATATATATATATATATATATATATATATATATATATGTTAAAATCTAATAAACGAACAGAGGAAAAACTGTTAAGATAGAGAAAAAGGAACTTTCAGAAAAAAAAAAAAAACATTTGCCTAGGATTTCTTTATATTAACTAGGGGAACATAACATACAGCTGTGTTCCGGTTCAATTCGTCGTGCAGAATTTGTAATTTTCCGTGAATTTCGAATAATATTTAAATATTCACTGAAAATAAAGAAGTATTGGAGTAGTTCTAATTTGTGCTTCAGTGTAAATTAATCTTCATAAGATGAATTGTCTCGATGAAGCAACATTTTCTTTTTCACAAAATACAACTGTTTTTTCCTGATTTCATCACTCAAAAGCTGCTATAAGATTGCATGATACTTTCCATTTTCTTTTTTGAAAATATTCAATCAAATTTAGTCCATGCACATTCCATAACGCGGATACCAAGAGCATTCCTGCAGATGGAACTGTCTTCGCTTTCTTCTTTTCCGATTATTCTGTTTTATCCCACTGTTTTGACTGTTCCTTCATCTCGGTATATAATCATTGGTCCATGTTTCTTCTATAGTTATAATTCAATGCTTAAAACTGTACTTTATTACTGTGAAACATCGCTGAACACTCGTTTGAAACTTCATCATTGTGTTTCTTTTATATTTCATTGTGAGAAAAACTCAGCATCCATGTTGTGCACAACATTTCATGTCTAAATTTTCAGCCAATGTTCCCGTACAGCATTTTTTGAAATTTTATCATATCGGTTTTCCCCTTCGTTTTTATACGACGGTCATTCAATACCATTTTGTGATTTTTCTTCTCTATTTTTGGCGTCGTCACCTCATTTGTTTGGTTACTGTGATGTTCATTTTATCAGATAGTACGGTCTCCTTAAACTCTGTCGCCATATTTTATTGTTGTACATAAAAGAAAAGATTGCTACCGGATAGAATGAAGTTGAAATTCGAAATTGGTTGAATTCTTCTCAGATCTGCAAATAAAAGTATCGCATCACATTACGATGACCCTTTTTTTCATATTTAAAAATTCCAGGGAAGCATTCACTATTGATGACTCTCTAATAAATACTAAGCAACGCAATGCCTCTAAACTTAAAATTTAAATTTTATAAGGTTGGTACTTTTGATCATATTCATTTTTTTTTTCATTCAATAGCCCTATCTATTCGTCAGATGTGGTATTTATTGTACTACCATACATATGCTAATAGAGAAAGCAGTATATCTAAAATGCATTTATATGTATTAAAATGTATTTATAACTCTTTAATTTTTGTATTTATCATCTACCTCGAATATGGAAAACCTCGGTCAAACACTCAGGTGAAATTCCCGATTAACCTGATTGGACCTGATCGCCACCGACGTCCAATAAAATTAATGATGGATATCATTTAAGCTTTCGAGCTATGTTTTTTAGGTTGAGGTAGATAGTAAATATGAGCCTTAGTATACTTTTTCACTTTTAGCATGCAAGCTTTAATTAATTTTCTGTCGTCTTAGATATTTTTTCCTGAAACAAGAATAATTTTATGTTTGTATTTAAGCGTGTTTATAAAAATACTAGAAAACCCACATGCTTTAGAATATCTCTCTGTGCTTCAAGAAAACCTAGGCTGTCCGATATCTGAAAGGACAAGTTTACTTCGAATAGCAAAGATTCGACGAACATCTCGTCCAAGATTATATACTACATTACAGTTCGTACTTATCCCAGGAACCTACTTGTACTATCGAAAATTCTACGGACATGGTCTTATCAACAAAAGTTCTTCATAAATTATGTGTAAAGATACATCAGTGTATTTAACCATTTTTTTCTGTTGCTTCATAAAAGCTTGTCGTAAAAGCTATTTAGTAAAAGCTGGTATTTGTTAATAACTGCTTTTCCGATAAATCAATCTAATGATGTCACAAAAAAATACCATTTCTAATTATATGGCAGTTTTTCTCTTTCTTTTTTGCCAAGTATGCATTTATACAATTAATATACATTTTCATCAGTGAAGTTATATCCTATAGACGTTTTTCACATTCATATTAGACCTTGAGGCGGCAGCACGGACAATCTCCTCATTGAGTTCACGGCTGAAATTTCAGTATTAGTTGAAACTCGATTCACTTATTGAAGCGTAATCAATTTGCCAAGTCATATTTTCGTGGAACACACCCGAAAACTCGGTTTCAGAGGATGACTCGTGGGTTTATCATTGCGTTTTCCTTCACCGAAAGTTATGAAAGCATGGAGAACTTGGAACGGGAATACACAATTTTAAACTTACGAGTCAACCACTAAAAACAGGTTTTCAGTTGTTTTCCGCCAAGATATGACATGATAGAGTAATTGCGTTTCAATATGCAAATCAAGTTTAATCAATTCTGAAATTTTAGCCTTGATTTCAATGAAGTGATTGTTTGTGCTGCCGCTTCTCGGCCTATACGCCGGGGAATTATCTAGCGTCCTCTGATTATCAAATGATTTCAAATGAGTTAAGATGTTTGCAACGTATCTGTCATATTTAAAGACTGATTAAGAAAATACATTAATTGTTAAATATAAGGACGATATTTTAATTTTTAAATATAATGATGATGCTTTAATTCTTAAATTATGATGAAGACGTTAAATGGTAGAAAATTTGAAAATGTAACATTGTTTTCACATTAAGCAAGAAAAGTTCAGTTTATTATGCTCTGATACAGTTTACCCGAATGAAGAATAATTTATTCTTTATTACTATGCAGAATAGTGTTTATATAAAAGAGTTTATGAGATCATATATAAATACAGAATCAATGGGAATAACAGATGAATGAATTATTAAACAAAAGACAAATAAAAAATGCTAAAAGAAAAATACCCACACATATTAATCAAACGAAAACATGTAATTTTCTATCTGCTTGACAGTTGGGAAAACTGTAAGCCAACAACATCTAATAATAAATGTTTTATGATAGCAGAAGACTTTATTCTGTTTGTACTTGTTTATTGACTCAAAAATATTAATTTTGAGGTCTTGCTTCATATAAAAGTTATATAAAACAATAACATAGAACAAACTTATATTTTAATAATGGGGGTTATTTTGCTATACATTTATTGAGAGATAAGATTGCTTATTATTTTTAATCTCTTGGAAAAGCCTATGAATTGCTCAGTGGAGAATTTCATCACTTTTATATCATTTCTAATTTTATTTTCTTCAATCTTTACAAGAAAATATTGTATTTATGAAAACTTTTGAATTCCGGTTCTTAATGGATTTACGAGATTTAGGGGGCAGAGATTCCAAAAAACATGTTTTGAATTTCTCCCCGTTGTTATGTGAGACAAATTTCGTGGTCTCTCTATTTTAAGAACTTAGAATGAACTGAATTCAATAAAGTTTTACATTCAATTAGTGTCTGTTGCTGATTAGTTTCAGATGTATATCGCCCAAAAAGTGGCGCTGTTATGCTGTCTTTTTAAAATTTCCACAACAAATCTCAAGAATTAATTAATGAATTTTCATGAAATTTCAAATCCCGTTATATATTTTTTTATATAATATGGTGCTGAGTACCATTTGGTGTGAATCACTAACAAGTGGTTCTGCTATGCGCATCATTCGTGATTATCGCAAACGATCAATCTCAAGAACTAATGCACGAATTTTTATTAAATTTTAGAGTCAGTTAGTCCCATGTATAAAAGTGCTGTTTAATTTGGAGCAAATCACTCAACAAGTGGCCCTTCTATCCAAATTCTTTTAAGATCTCTTCAATAGTTCTGTTTCAAAAACTAACGCACGGATTTCTATCAACTTCAGGTTCACTAGAACTTGACATAAGTTGTTGTTAATTAAAATTTGGGTCAAAAATCAACTAACTGGTGGTGCTGCTATACTTATTTTTTCCGGAAATATTAACATTTATGAAATATAAGAAATTTTTGGAATAGCCACATCCCGCTAGTTTTGTAGATATACTGATTTTCTGACTGAAGTTTATACTGATTTTCTATCTGCCTTATACGTAGAAAATGTTACTTTTTAAATTAAAATCATTTGATTAATTTTTGTTTTAAAAGGCCTATCGTGTGTATTACCCTATCTAAGGCCCTATCTATCCCTAAGGCCTATCGTGTGATTAGTTACTACATATAAATTTCAATAAAAATAATAATAATAAAACAACAATTTTAAAATAAATTTACAAAAATAACTCAAATTTATGTAGAAAAGAACAACCCTTATAACTTTTTTAATTGTTGCAATTTTTGTGATGTAACTATAAAAGTATTTTATCTTTTTATTTTCTTTTATCTTTACAATAAATAAATATATAAATAACTATTGGATTTGTAAAAAATTTCAACTTCCGGTTTTTGAAATATTATTATGTTTTAGAATGTCCTGAATACTACCGGACTGCTTTTAAGAAAATGGCTGTCCATCTTTCGGACTGCATGTCTGCTTCTTTGTGTGCCTTCTATCTCAAGAACTAATGTACGGATATCTCAGGGCCAAATGAACGGAATTTCATAAAACGTCATTTTATATTAGATCTCAGGCATAAATTTATCCTTATTAAATTCGGGTGTTACCGAACGATAGAATTCGCAAGTATCCTATGTTTTTACCTGATAGCTATACATCAAGAACGAATATATTGCTATTTAACTTAGGTTTTAGATGATTTAATTAGAAAATTTTATGATGATCACGAATTAATTCTTCATACATTAATTCGATTATCTACAAAAGATTTGATTTATCTGATTTCGAATTATGAGAGCCGAAGTATTTGATAAGTGCTTCTGTGAATTTCGGAAACCTTCCCGAATATGTCATAATTCTTTTATTTAAGAAATTAAGTTTTTTTTTAAATTGAATTAATATTATCCAATTGAATTTCATTCCATACTTATATTAGAGTTATTGTTAATTGTTTGCTATACAAAGAAAATCAATTTAAATGTTCAAAATATATACCCTTGTCCATGAATCTACGATAGATATTGTTGCTGCATAATAATATTAGAATTACTGGTAATTGTTTGTTGCACATACAAGGTTAACTAAATCTTTCGAAATATACACTCTTGTCCATGAATCCATGATAGATATTAGATATTTGATTAATGAATAATAATGTACACCAAAAAACAATTGTAGTCAAATATGATTTTCTTATATTTGAGTGGAATGAAAAGTTTTATGTCTATATTGTAAATTAAACAAATTTGATTTATAAACAGTGTTTGCGCAATGTCGCGCGGAAGCTTAGCAAAGGAATTAATGGGGCGCCCAGCGTATACTCTAAAATAAACTAATAAAATTTATATCTACGTTGCATATACCATAAAATAACATAGATATAAACATACATTAGATATAACATATGAAAATATGTATGTCACGCGAATAATATGCATATTTTGTTTTTTTAAAATAAAAAGTTTGAGAATTTGAATCGTAAAAATACTTACACGGCATTTACTACAATTAACCTACAAATGAAAAAAAAATAGTTGTAGCATTTCAGTGCTTAGCAGCATACTGCAGAAAAATTAAATTCTTAAATATAGCTGGCATTTTCAGAATTAAAGTTTAATAAATGTTTCTAAAAAAATCTTTAACGACATATTTTTTATATTATTCTCAGGGATTATTTAAACAATTTTCTACAAATGGTAAAAAAAGCGAAAAGAAAAAGAAACAGCACATGGGACATATTCGAAAAATTTAATTTAACTTAATCTTAAAAAATAACAATAAAAACTTTAATTTTAAAAGAGATTCATTTTTGTTTTCACAATTCTTATTCAATTGTTATACAACCCATTAAATAAAATATTTTATTCAAAATAAATCTTATTGTTACTTTAAAATCTATTAAATATTTATTTTTTGAGTTGTATTTTTTTTAACGAGTGAAAAAAAGCATAATAGGAAGCATATGAAAAAGAATTAAGAAGATTTATAAATTTTTAAATATTTGTTGTTTATTTTCTGAATAATCTCATTATACAATAAAACTTCAATACCGAGGGAAATCATAGATTAATATAATTTAAAAGGATTAATTAATTACAAAATGCACCTTTGATCTTTTCATATATATTTGAGAAAAGCAGAAATAGTTAAAAATCAATTCCCAAATTCCTTGAAGGCATTTGAAAAACGTCGCTAATTTAACTCAGTTAAGAGGGTTTATATCTGGATTAGTTTCTGTGTTAAAGCAAGCAGATACGCATAAAATATTATTAGTTATGCTTAAAGAATAAAACAGATTCAAAATAAATGTATCTCAGTAATTTAGATTTACATAGAAAAATGCAGGTGTTTTTTTCTTTTAAAGTAGCTTTGAAAAATGCAGTTATTTTATTATTTTTAAAAATAAATATTTAGAGACAAAATTGTAAAAATGCATTTATTTTTCTTTTCTTAAAGCAGCCATATATATATATATATTTATAATGTTTTTATATTTTGCTCTTAAATTTATAATGTTTTTTTTTATTTTTTTACGCATACCACGTTTTCTTTAAGACGTTCATTCTGATTGTTAACGTATACAAACATAGTTGAAAAGTATTTATGAATTAGGCTTGTCCGTCTGTCCTTTCGTGCTCTAACTCCCATGACAAGAAATTGATATAATGTAACTAAGGCTTACGGTGGCATGTACGGTATTGAAAAGAAAAATTGTAGTATTTATAGTTCTTTTACAGGGTCATTCAAAAGAATTTCGTTACGTTACAGCCTATAGAGAAAAACCATTTGCAGAGGCTTTTAATGATGTTTCACAATATCTATCACTTTGAAATTTATACCGTATATATAAACTTATAAATCGACCCTTGATTTTTGAATGCAAATCCTACAGCAAATAAAAAGACCGGCATATAAGTCAATCCCTGAACTTCTTACTTAAATTTGGAACAAAACCAATCCAAAGGTTTCTAGCTAAAATACGAACTCTTTGCATTGAAATACATTATTTTATATATCATTTTATTAGTCATACATATAAAAAGCCAGAATTTGGAATTGATTTTTCTACTTTTTAAACTGAATGTCGAACAAGACAATCCTCCCAATTTGCTTGCCAAAAATATTGTCGGAAATTCCTTGACTTATAAGCGAATTTAGATGGTATTATCTCTGGACTATACTGCAAAAGGCTTATTATAGAATATGGTATGCATAGTGTTCGCCGTGCATTTACAGGACTATTCAAAAGAATTCCGTTATATTATGATATCATGGATAAAATCGTTTGCGGTGTATCTCATTACTGTTACACTGTTTAAACATATTGAAATTGATATATATTTTAAGGTGTACTCCAGAGGTTTCCTATAAAATATGGTGTTCCAGGTATTCATCGTGTTCATACAAGGACACGCAAAATAATTCGGTTATGATAATATTTATAAACAGTAATTGCTGGAAGTTCGTTTTTCGTTTAATTATTTATTATTTTTGTTTGGATAAAACTTACAAGGGAACCTTTTTGGTGTTGCTCACACTTAGCATTGACACTTGATGCATTTTAAAGGCCCATGTTAAGTAGTTTGAGAACTGAAAAAGTTTTTCTGTTAAAGTCACATTTTTTTTTATTATGCAGCAACATAGATTTCTGAAAATGCTATTTTCGAGGTCCCTTATCGGACTATAAACATAGTTATTATTATTATTTTTTTTCTTAAAGAAAAGCATTTAAAATATAAATTAAATTTGTTGATAATAAAAATAATATACTGAAAAAAAATTAAAATTCCCTCAAAAACCTGCGAATTTTGTTTTGAAAAGTTACGACATTATATTCACATTTTTGGCGAGAAAAAGATGGTGAACTTTCAAAACTAGAGCTTTTTGGCAACCCTAGTCAAATGTTATAGCTCCTAAATAAGGCATTGAGTATTTTTCAGTAAATTCACGTGTCACTTTTTATTAAGAAAAAAACCCCGCAAATTTTGTATTATTGATTTCAGTATCCACACAAAATCAATGTATGTAATGTACACTGCAAAATAGGATGTGTAATCTTACAGGTGTAAAGTTAAAGAAATCTGTATTCTTACAAAAAAATTATATGTTCATTGTAATCTAAAGAAATCTGTAGCTTTACAAAAGAATCTAGTAAAATTACAGTAATATTACTAATATATTATCTATAAGCTGCGTTGCAGTTATATAAAAACTTCTAGACGTATCAGTTTTATAAAAAATTCTTAGTAATCTTACAGATTTTTTTTATTTGCTTTGAAAACAGACCTTTGTTATACAATTTTTGTTATTTTCGCTACTTAAAAACTTCTAGAAATCCCAGTTTTCTAGAAAAATTTTGGTAACATTACAGTTTTTTTTAAATTTATTTTAACAGTTTAACAGAAATTTTTGGCAAAAAACATAAAAATCATTCAAAACATTGGGCATGGTTTTAATATGGACACTGAGTGCTTGTAAATGAGCGTATTTTAAAACTATTTTTTATTTTATACTTATTTCAATCTAAGAGTTATTAATGAAAAAATAATACACGTAATTTTTCTTAAATTAAATTTAGCGCTTTAAAAAGTCCTACTTGAAAGATTGCTTACATAATAAAAAGTTTGAATACTTATTTTGTTTAAAAAAATTTTACTCAATAGAGGCTTAAATAAACAAACAAACTCAACAAACGAAAAAACAACGGAGTAAACATAGGTTTATACGTTTACACTTCTTTATGAAAAAGCTGTTTATAAAAGTAATTATTTGAAAAGAAAGCGTTTTAAAACAGTGAAGTTTTATTTATAGCGTCAATGCTTTGTTTATCGAGCATTCATTTTAAGAGTATTGTTCTCTTTTATTTAACATATAAAAAACGCTTTCAAAACGCGTCATGAGCATAAAATAAATTCTTTTAAAGTGAAGACAAATTGTTATTACACTCATTGTTAAATTCTGTGTTCTTTTTTAAATAACAGATATAAAGTTACGTAATTCAACTCAAAATTTGCTCACTCAAGAGAGTATATTTGTAGAGTGTGGAAGAAAAGAAGTAAACACCTCCTATTAACTCTGAAAAAAATATCATACAAAAAATATCAGATGCCGAACGATTGGAAATAAAGTCTACTTTTAAATGATGCACATAAATCTACTTAGGGGGACATCTACATATTAAAACGAACCCTAACTTTTATTTTCAATAGCAGTACCCATTTCTGACAGCATAAATAACTGTACATCCTTCAATTAGCCTAAAAACAAATTATCTTGCAATTCGTAGTGTAGATTTTCAAGAAATTAATTATTTTAAAACGAGCCTATTTTAGGGTCTGTACACTGTAAAAAAAAAATCTGCAAAGGTACTAAACCTTTTCTAGGAAACTGGGATTCCAAGAACTTTTCCTGTAACGGTAACAGCAAAAATTCAAGTTTCAGAATCGATTACATGAATTTTTCCTGTTATCGTTACATGAAAAGTTCTTGGAATCCCAGTCTCCTAGAAAATGTTTAGTACCTTCACAGATTTTTTTTTTACAGTGTACCCAAATTGACGTTCGATATACGAATGTTGACCGAGAAAGCCCCGCACTTGAACAAGTCTATTTAAGCGCTACTCAAGGAGTCATTGAAGATGCTAGGTTATTTAGATAGCATAAGAAGTTTCAAAATATCTTATCACTTCTATTTTAGATCCCCCTTAAACCACCATTTTCCCATCTTTTAAGCATAATTTGAAACCTACTTGCAAGGAAAATTTGAAATTTCGTATTTCCATGAAGCAGGACTTAATAAATCTAAATTCATTTAAAAAATTGTAGATTGCAATTCATAATTTTCTTGAATATCGATTTCAATATTCATAAATCATATATAATAAAATTGTACAAATTGCAAATTCAACGTATTTATGTTTGAGTATTTTAGTACTATTGTTGCATAAAAAGTTAGCACATAAAGAATAAAATTTCAGGAGATATTAATAAAAATAGGAAAACGTAATTTAACATTAGAAGAATTAAATTTTGAATGTTTATAATTTGTAAACTTATCATTCAAATGTCTTGAAATTTGATGTCTAAGCATTATTTGAACCGAAGATTTGCAATATCTTGTTAAATCTGGGTTTTGGTATTAAAAAATGAAGTTTGAGTTCGTTTTAATATGTAAGCATATTTTATATAATCATTTAAAAGTAGACTTTATTTCTAAAAGTTCGGTACTAGTAATTTTCTTCTACGATTGTTTGTTGAGGAGTTAGTAGGGATAGTTTACTTTTTTCCTATGACTGTACATGTCACATAATGAATGACACATCTATGAAAGCAAATACTTTGAATTCTTAATATTTTCTGAAAAAAATTTTTAATCATATTAACTAAAAACTGTAATAAAAAATTTAATACAAATAAATATTAAAATTTATTTAGGTGACTATTTTCAAAATGGTAAAACTATTTTTTACTATTCTGTTGCTCTCATTAAATGCATGCAGTCACAAAGCTGCATTGATATAAATCCTTGATTACTCGCTGCGCACTACAGTTACATGCAGTGTATTCAATATCTAGCTAGAGATTATCTCTGTATCTATATATCTCTGTTCACTACTGAAATTTATCCAGGACATTGCAAGAACAAATGAAGTCCTTTCAGAATAATATTGCTTTCTATATTCTTTTTCATTCAATATTGAAATGTGTTTTGAAAACACATAAGAAATGTTAAGCCATGCACATAAAACAAAATCTTTTAAAATTGAAAAATTGTCACTGCACGCATTACTAGATGTTGTTCCCGTTTTAAAAATTGTTGAAATTTTAACATAATTGAACTCAAAATTCAATTAATTACGAGAATATATCTGTATATCACACAGATAAAATGACTATCTTCTATAAGATAGTGACTATCTTCTATTAGAGTGAACAAATTGAAATAATTATGATAAAAATTTATTATTATTATTTTCTAATTTATAAGGCTTTTGAACAGAGTCAATGTCCAGATTTATACATTTCTTCAAACGTTTTTTTCTGTTTTGAAGACCGTCATTGAAGTACTCTGCCGATTGGATTGAAAGCCATTATTCTAATTCATTTGTGATGCCAAAGAGTTTGCTTGATGCCAATGTTTTTTTACTTCTGAGAATGTGAAAAGGTAGCTTAGAGAGAGATCAGGAAGATGTGGCCAAATTTGAGAGTCACATCTCTTAGATTTCTCAACCGCAACTCGAGATTAGGGGGAGGAGGGAGTGAACAATCAAAAAACTTCGTGTGCTGAGGCCTTTGATATCTGCAGTTCTTCGAGAATGAGTTTTTACTTGTACTGTAACTAAGTACCCGTAACTAAGATGAATCGCATTCATCATCATTTGGATAGTTACTATTAGGACTTATAGGATAAAGTTCTCATTTTAATCTCTGCACCCTTCCACATCTTGGATAGCCTGTGAGAGTCATGTGGCCAGTTTCAAAATTTATTTTCCACTTTACAACTATGTCATATAATGGACTATCATATCCATAAGCAGCCAACATTTTGCTGTGAATTTATTGGCTACTATAACTTTTTAAATGCAGAAACTACAAGTCTTTTTTCTCCATATTGCAGGTGAATTCAGTCTTCAGCTGCATGAGAATAAATGAATCAACATTAAAAGTTGTAATTTATAACATAGGATAAACAAGATTCTAGTAATATGCAGAATACATTATTATCCAGATATCTCAATTATTTCCTAGTGGTAAATAGATCTTTATGATTAACTCTATCTCTTTATTTTCTAAAAAATAATAAATCATATGAATTAACACAGTCGTAAAAGTTGTTAAGAAGTAAAAGAAATATAAAATTATTGTGCCAATTGATATAGTGTTTTGTTTTATCTATACTAATAAAAGAACAAAACGCTCTGTCTGTGTGTGTGTCTGTGTGTGTGTCTGCGATGGCTAGCAAAATCTACAGCACGTACAAAGCTCAAAATTTTTTTGAGAGTAGCCCAATATCTCTCCTGATGCACCTGAGCTTCAGAATTTCAAAATTCCAATTATTAACTGAGTAATTAATTAAAATCAAGAGGTCACTCTCATAAAAAATCATCTTTTCCCAATTTTTTTCTCTTTCATTTGTTTACGGTTGGTTGGTTGTGTAAAAATTTTCGCAGAAGTAATAAGAAAGCTGAGACAGAATAAAGGAACTCATGGAGGAATAAGATAAGTGGAGGTGAAGTAAGCTCAAAAAAGGTTTGCGATATGAAACCATTTATCGCTCAAATTTAATGTGGCAAACAAAAGGACGTGGAAGAGATTTTCTATTATAAGACGAATTGAAAGAAATGAATTACAGTTGAAGCATATTTCAAGAGGAAATAGCAAATTTTTAAAATGGTCTTCGTTCTATTATTATTTATTAGAATAAATATTCGCTTTTAAAATGAAGGAAATTGGAAAATTAGCAATAATTAAATATCAAATTAAAATTAAATAAGATATTGAAAACATTTGATACGAATTAAAAATTGTATAAATAAAAGTTTCCTTCATTAATGTAATTTTCAATACTTTATAACGTAGATGAAAAATGTTTATGACTTAATAATTGCATGTAAATAAATATTTAAAATATAATGATGAAAACATTCTTTTAAAATCATGTATGAAAACTTAAGTAATAAATATTAATCTAAAATATAAATTTCTGACTGCAGACGATTTTAATGTACTAACAAAATAATGTTATATTTTCAAGCAAAACGTTAAAATAATTTTATATATTGATATTTAAAACACATATGATAAAATAATTAATAAATTTTTACCGGTGAAGCGATAAATTAGTTCTTTTTTTAAAAACGAGAGAAAAAAAAATACAGGTTTAAACCTGTTTCAATTGATAGCGAAATTTTAAAATGGAGGGCCAAAATCACAGTCCGGTGAAATCCAAACACCTCATTGGTCATTGAGCCGCGTCCTTTTCAGGGAACAATCTCTTAGCAGTTGGGTAAATGTTGTCATACTCCTTTTTCCGAGAAAAAATCGTAGCGGCAGTTTTGAAGTAAATCTTATCTCTTTTCATTTATAATGTAAATTTTTCACTCTCATTAAATGGCATCAAAATATCTTAATTGAGTTAATTCCGATGGTTTATCTTAAATAAGAACAGACGGTAACAATCGTTTAAAAAATACTTTCCCCCTCACCTTTTTCAAATGGAGAAACAAGTTCGTGATTTTCACCCTTACCACACGACCAATGGGGTGGCTGGATTTCACTTGACTGTGATTTTGGCCCTTCATTTTAAAAATTCGCCAATTGATAGGCGTGTCAAAGCACGTGCTTTTGTTGGTACTTAATTGGACTTAATGTAGGGTTACATCTTAAGCATCATCTCCAGAGATAATACCGCCACTCTATTAATTTCTTTTTACTCTATAAAAGAAACCAATTTGAGATTTTGACATTTCAAAAGTGACTGTTTTTTTCCCAAAGACCTTTAAAATCTATAGACTGGCAAAATGTCAGTTTAACTTTGGATTTTTGAACATAGCTATTACGTCAGATCGTTGGTACTTCGTACATTAGAATGTATTTGTGATTGGCTATGTTGCAGTTAATATATGTATATGTATATATGAGGCTTTTTTAACAGTTTTTTTAAATCATTGATTAAATTTGAATGCATTTATTTAAGTTAAAATTTTATTAACACTTTAATTTGTTTTTTAAACAAAAGTGAAATGGCTCTTTGACGTACAATTGTTCGAATAGGCAGACGATTCATACACAGTAATAAATTATCAAATAGCAAAATAAATTATATATAAAAAATAGTCACTAAAAGAATAGTAGCAAAACATAATGTTTAGGCGTATTAACACATAACCCGATCCCAACCAGAAAAAAACAGACTATACTCCGATCCAAGCAAGACAAAAATTTCATGAGCATAAACGCGACCCGAACCTAAAAATTCCATTTGAAAAAAAAAAACTATGGATTTGATATTTGACCCGAATCAAATCTGAATCCCACAAAAATATTCAAATGAAGCATACCCCAATCCGATCAAAGAAAAATAATGTTCGTGTATATGCAACCCGACCCGAACCTAAAATTTTTCCCTGGAAAAACCAAAAAAAAATGACCAGAACGAAACCTGAAATCGATAAAAATATTCGAAAGAACTATAACCCGATAAGAGCAAGACAAAAAAACTTCCATGAACATAAACCTGACTCGAACCTAAAAAATTCCATTTGAAAAAAAGGCCTGAAGTTTTATGCAAACTACATCTGAATCCGATCAAAATATTCGAAACAATCATAACCGGATTCGAATAAGAGAAAATAATTTTCGTGGACATGAAACCGATCGGAACCTAAAATTCCATTTGAAAAAAATACCTGAAATTTGAATCGACAAAAATATTCTACAGAACCATACCCGGACCTGAACAACACAAAAAAATTTCCATGAACAGGAACCCAATCCGAACCTAAAAAATGAACTAAATCTGAATCTGACAAAAATATTCCAGAGAAGCATATCCTTATTCGAACAATGCAGAATTATTTCCGTTGATGCGCAACCCAACCTGAACGTAAAAATTCCATTAAAAAGCCGAAATCTGAATTGAACGACATCTGAACCCGAAAAAAATATTCCAAAGACCCAAAACCGGATCCGAGCAAGACAAAATAATTTCCCTGGACATGAATCCAACCAGAACCTTAAAAATCAATTTAAAAAAATACCTGAAATCTGAATCGAACCAAATCTGAATCCGACGAAAATAGTCCAAATAACTATAACCAGATACAAACAAGACAATATAATTTCCATGGACATAATCCCCATTCCAAACCAAAAAATTTGTAAAAAAAAGAAAAAAAAATCCCGAAATTTGAACCAAACTTAATCTGAACCTAACAAAAATATTTCAGTGAAGTATAACCTCATTGGATCTAGGTAAAATAATTTCCATACAAGTACAACCCGACCCGAACTTAAAAATCCCATTTGAAGGGAAAAAAAAAACAACCACGAAATCTGAATTGAACCGAATCTAAACTGAACACAAATATTCCAAACAACCATAACCGTATCCGAAGAAGACAAAATAATTTCCATGAACATGAATCCAATCCGAACATAAAATTCGGATGTTCTACAAAACATAATGCGCTCCGTAGCGGTGGAAAGTGAAACTAAGTACTTAGCGCGAGATGGTTAAAATATTTCGTTTATAGTTAATGTTAAATTAGAACTTGGTTACGGTTAGATAACAGTTAGGTTTCAATTACGTTTATAGTTAATGTTAAATTAGAACTTGGTTACGGTTAGATAACAGTTAGGTTGCAATTACGTTCCGGTGACCCTTTTGTTATTTTATTTTCCGGTTAGGTTACAGTTAGGTCATGGTTAAGTTACAGTTAGGTTAAGGTTAAGTTGCGGTTAGGTTGTGGTTAGATTATGGGTAGGTTATGATTAGGTGACGGCCAAGTTACATTTATGGTATATTTAACTTGCAGTTAGGTTACTGTTAAGATACAGATAAGTTACAGACAAGTTATGATTCCGATACAATTAGGTTACGGTTAGGATTTTGTTCATAGAATGAACATTACGCATGTTTGATAAAAAATATACACCTATTTTTGTAAAATGGCTCTGAATTTATAATATTATATACTAACCTTTTAGCGAATCATCGAGAATCGATTTCATTAACGGTATAGTCAGATTTAAGAGTGATATATAATTAGTTTGAAATTCAAAATATTTCACTTGGGATATCTATGTGAAAAAAGTATTTAGTTAAGTCACTTAACAGTAATTTTAAGGATAAATTTCAACACGAAATCGTTGGACACATATTCCCTCCTGCGTTTCCCATTGCAGTCATTTTAGGTATTTTTGCAGCTAAATATTAGTTTTTTTAAAAAACCAATTTTTGACACAGTCAGGGGGCACGTATTTAATATAATGTACACTGTAAAAAATTTGACCCTTTTGCTGTATCATTACTCCCCCGCTTTTATAGAATATATCTCTTTTGACCTATGACAATGCTCCAAAATAGGCTGAAGTATTCATTTTCTATAAAAGCGGTGGAGTGACGATGCAGCAAAAGGGTCAAATTCTTAACAGTGTATTAACACATATTTTGAGTTAAAGATAAAATCATAAAAATTTCAAGTTCGTTTAACATTATTATAACGGACCCGGGCAACGCCGGGCGGGTCAGCTAGTTAAAAATATACTCTTTTAAATTCTTGGTAAATTTACTTTTTAGTATTCCTATGTATTCCTATCACTTTCATTATAGTATGCAATCATAAAGCAATGTTGAAATAGATTCTTGATTACTCGGTGCACCTACAGTTACTTTCAAGTTTTGTAATCAATGTCAAGTCAGATATTATCACTGAGTACTTGTACTATGTTAACGTATAATACAGGTCATTCTCGATACCCTTCTATAATTGTACTGTTTGCTATGCTCTCTTTAACACAGTAATAAATATTGATTCCAAAACATATTAGAAATTAAAGAACCATGTGGATTAAGTTAACTTTTTTTTTTAAATTATGAAAAGTTGTCGTTGCACGCATGATTAAAAATTGTTTTTTTTTTAATGTAGATAAAATTGCGTGACTCAGCACAAAATTTTCCTACTCGAGCAAATATATTTGTGCATAATGACCACCATCTATTAAAGTGAATATTTTGAGAGTGGACAATAAATTTTTGTCCGAAAAGTTAATAAATAAAGTCAACTAAACACTGTCGTTAAAACATAGTTAAAATTTTTAAGAAATATAAAAGTATACCACAAACACTTTTAGATTGTTGAAAAATTGCCATTGCGGGAATTTTTAATTGTTGTTTTCGTTTTTAAAAGTGTGATCAAATTTACATAATTTAAATAAAAATTCAGTTATTCAAGAGATAGGCCAGTCAAATTGTCAGAAAAAATGGCCGATAGATGCAAAAATTCTGCTAGAAGATTTTATGTTTTTAAAATGTTTATGGGAATACTAGTAACAAGAACTAATAGTTTTCCAACAAAATATCTCGAGGCTAAACATTGTGGAGCCAAAAAACAATGAAATTTTCGGACTTTTTTCAGTTTTTTGTCAATAACTCAAAAACTATAATTTTTTGCGTAACATACTTAGTTACAAAAAGAAAGAGCATTAAATTCTCTATAAATTTTGTTAGAAAAACGTTTTTATAAACCCATTACTAAGCGCGCTATGGTTTTTTGAAAATGTCACGTTTCTTTTTTTTAACTTTACAAAAAGTGACCTATTTTTCGCCTCCCATCCCAAAAAACTTTATTTCATCACTAACAATGAAAAATTAAATACACCTATTGATGGATGAGAAATGAAAGTTTTAAGAAAGGAAGGTCTAAGAAATATAAATTCTAGAAACCCTATAAGAAAAACAATTACAAAGAGAGGAAGTTCCAGGTATAAAAAAAAGGGAATGTAGATTTAAGATTACGGCTATGTGACTTTCCCGAGCCGTTTTCATTTAGATACAAGTGTTCTTTTATAAAGACATACTCTTCTAATATGCTGCTATTCAGTTTATTGTATCTCTTCTCGTGCAGTAATGAAAAATGTGTAAACTCGACCCAAAATTTGTTTCATTTGCCAAACGACTTCAAATAGTGATACTCGCGTTGTCAGCCAGAAAGGACTTGCCAAGCTCTTTGAACATTGCGTTCAGCGTCAAAATAATATTCATTAAAAATAATATTCATCAGTTTTTTGGAAAGTAGCAAGGAAGTTAGAATACAGGATGACAGCCGAAAAACATATGCGAATGAGAGAATGATATCAGCATATGTTCGTCGGGGTAAAGATTTTACACAGACTACAGTTTGTTCCTAAGATCGAGCACTTCGTTCAAGTTTCAAGATAATTGCTTCTTATGTGAAGAAGGTAATATTGGTGACTTCAACCAAAAACAGCTAAAAAAGCCCTACGCAAAGAGAAATTTGATTCACAAAGTAATGAAGTTAGAAGCGACAATTATATTTTTGAAAGCTGCTGAAAAACGTGGAGATGAATGGTCCCAGAAAATAATTGAACGTATTCAGCACGAATCTGATTAGCAGATACATTTTATCATAGTTTTTGTCGTGTAAAAATAGATCAATCTGTAACATGTGGAGAAAACAGAGAGCGTCGACTCGCACTATCCGTTGACGAAGCCAATGACATAAACAAGAGCTTCTTAATTTCATTGCTTAAAACAAATTAAAAATTCAAAACAAGAATTTCAAAATAACGGAATTCAAGTTGAGAAGGCAAAAGAAGAAACTGATGTCATGATAGTTATCTCAGCCACTTCAAGAGCCGAATATTTTGAAAGCGTCGTAATTGTTGGAGAAGATATTGACCTTCTCGTGATCATGAAGTGCTTAAGCTATCAGCACAAAAATCTATTTTTCTAAAAGCCAGGAAGAGGTATCATCGAAACCAAATGGTTTTCAACCATGTCGTTCAAATACAATTACAACAATGTTCTTTTCACTCATGCAATCAGCGGATGCGATACAACATCCGCTCTTTTTAGGCAAAGAAAGTCAAAGTTTTGTAACACTTTGAAAAAACATGATCAGCTTGGAGAAATAGCATGTGCGTTCAATATATTAGGTTCTACCCGTCAAGAAATGAACAAGGTTGGAGAAAAATTTCATCTTACACTATACAGTGGATGCATAAATATCACACAGAAATTGAACATCTTAAGGTTTCAGATATTTGCTATATCTGCCACAAAAAGCAAAGTTCATCTTGAAAAACTACCAGCAACACAAGAGGTTGCGCATCATCATTTTCTCCAATGTTATCATCAGGTACAAGCTGGGATAGGCAACAATCCTCCTGAAGAATGGAGGTGGGCTCACAGGTCGGACGGATCTCTTTCAGCTAGTTCAAATGTGCCAAGACCCAGCACCTGAATCATTGCTCCATGCAGTGTCATGTAGCTGTCATGGGCAGCAAAATATGCTCTTTTCATAAATTAAGGCTAAAAAGCTCGACAATTTATAAAACATGTAATGGGATCAACTACGAAAATGTAAACGACATTATTTATCCTGAAGAAGGGAATGTAAAAAATTACCCCGTAAGTATTCTTTACTTACAATCAGTTAAATACCTAATATTAATGTTCTTCACTAAAGCTGTAAATATATAAAAAGTTACAATGTTCTTAATTTTTTACAATGTTACCGTTGTAATTCATCATGATTATTATCATGCAAATAGCTATAATTTAACTAAGTTATATTAAAGAGGATAAAATAATGAAAAATTGTGTCAAATTTTCATTTTTGCAATTTTTCAACAAGTTAGAAAAAAAGAGTCACTTCCAGAAAGCTGTAGCGCGCTTAATAATGGCTTTAGAAAAACAGTTTTGGAATGAAATTTGTATAGAATTTAATGCTCTTTCTTTTTTTAATAGAGTATAGTATGCAAGAATTTTATAATATTTGAGTTATTGGCAAAAAACTGAAAAAAGTCAGAAAATTTTGTGGTTTTTTGGCTCCACAAAGTTTAGCCTCGAGATATTTTGTTGGAAAACCACCATTAATTCTTGTTACTAGCATCCCCATAAACAGTTTAAAAACATAAAATCTTCTAGCAGAATTTTTGCATCTATTTATGACAATTTGACTGGCATAAGAATGGGTTAGTGTATTTTATATATTGGATGACTACTTTTAGGAGACTGAACAGATTGCTTTGTCTTTGTTTTCTGAGAAATTAATAAATCATGTCAACTAAACGCTGTCGTAAAAATGATTAAAACATAAAAGAAAAATAAAAGTATTACTGTAATTGATATAGTGTTTTTTGTATTATAAAGAAAACACTCTTTTTAAGCTCTTGGTAAACCTACTTTCTGATATTCTTATGCATTTCTATTGCTCCCATTAATATATACAGTCACAAAGGAGTGTTGAAATAGGTTCTTGATTACTCTGTGAACATAGAGTTACATTCAAGCTTTGTAGTCGATATGGAGTTAGATATTATCTCTGTATACTTGTAAATTATTGACATGTATTCGGGACATTGTCGATAGAAATGAAGCCCTTCCTCAACAATATTACTTGCTATATTCGCTGTAATTAGCATTAAATTTTGCTTCCAAAACACATTAAAAATTAAACATCCATCCGGATTAAATAATAAATAATAATAATAATAATAATAATAATAATTTGTAGTTGCACGCATTTTTTTTTATATACATATTTTATTTTTTTAAGGTAGTTAAAATTCTATAACTTTAAATAAAGTTTCTTACTCAAGAAAATATGTTTGTGTATACTCAGTATCATCTATTAGAGTGAACATTTTGAAAGTAGACAACCTCTTATGTATTTTCGAAAAAAAAAAGCAATAAATTATATAAAATAAACGCTGCCGTAAAAAATATCTGAAAATATAAGAATAAAAATGTATAAGACAAACCTTTTTAAATTAATGGAAAAAGGATCATTGTATGCGTTGTTAAATGATGTTTAACAATGCATGTAATTCATTGATAGTAGATAATCCCTTATGTATTTTCAAAAAAAAAAAATAATAAATCATGTCAATTAAACGTTGTCGTAAAAAAATATTTGAAAGTATAATAATATAAGAAAAACCATTTTAAACTGACGAAAAACGGTCATTGTATGCATTGTTAAATGATATTTAAGAATGCGTACAATACATTGATAGTGGACAATCCCTTATGTATTAAAGAAAATATTAATATCAAATAAACGCTTCTATAAAGTCATATCAAGTAAACTCTTTAGCAAAAAATATTTGAAAATATAAGAAGGTAAAAGTATAAGACAAACCATTTAAACTGATGAAAAACGATCCTTGTATGCATTGTTAAATAATACTTTCGTTTTTAAAAACGTAGATAAATTTACATAACTGAAATCGAAATTCGCTTACTTAAGAAAATGTGTTTGCGCATGTCACATAATAAATGACTATCTTCTATGAGAGTGAAAATATTGTATTTTCTTTATTTCTGAAAAAGTAATAAATCAAGTAACTAACAAATAAACCGTCGTAAAAAATTATTTAAAAATAAAAGAATGTAAAAGTACTACTGTAATTGATATAGTTTTTAATGCATTATGAATAAAAACCCACGCTTTTTTGGTTCTTATAAAAACTTCTTTCTTATATTCCAATGCATTTCTATTATTTTCATTAATTATATGCATTTATAAAACAGTGTTGAAATAGATTCTTGATTATCTAGTGAACATACACTTACAGTCAAGATTCTAAACTATTGGCATGTGTTAGGGACATTGTCGATAAAAATGAAGCCCTTCCACAACAGTATTGCTTATGTTCTCTTTAATTCAACATTAACACTTTATCTACCGCATTATGAATTCATGAAATGTTACATTCTAAAGCATTTTACGTAAATTGTTTAAGTACATTAAAAGATTTACATAATCACTTTATAAATATTTGAAGTTTTTAGAAGGATTGAAGGATTTAGAAGAGTTAATTAAATTTGAATTTACAGGGATTTTGTGCAATATGTACAACCCCACTGAAATCTTTTATTTTAAATTGTTTTCTTAGTATTTTGTAGAATTATAAAATGTACAAATATGATGTTCTTAGAACACAAACATGGAATCATTTCTGAATTGAAAAATCCCCACACTGTAAGAAAAAATCAAGAGGTTACTAAAAATTTTTTAGTAAATTTGTATTCCGCAGAATTTTTTAGTAACCATTACAAACTTTTTTTTTTGCAAGTGAAACAAACATTTCTTTTGTAAAATGAACAAAAGAATTTTTTGTACAACTAACTTAAAACTTTTTAGTATGAGTCACTAAGCAAATTTTAGTAATAGCTCCAAAATTATTTTTAATAACCATTACGTGTGCCCGAAGGGCAGGAGCTTCGAGCTGCATCCAATAGATAAGAAGACAGACTTCTGAAGCGGGAGATTTTTGGCAAAGCTGCAATAGATGGCAGCACCAAACATTTCTACCTGCTCCGAGGGGATTTTTATAATCCCTTTATTTGACGAGTACTTACACAGCATACATTCGGTGCGTATTTGGTGGTGTCCAGCATCGAACCTGGGACCTTTCAACCTGGAGTTCGCTGCTATGACCACTAGGATTTCCCGGCCACACCAAGTGAGTTTTAGTAACAGCTATTAAAAATATAAAACTATTAACTCTCATTCGTTGCTAGCTTTTTTCTAGTAATTCTTAGAGATTTTCTTGTAACCGAGTAAGATTACAAATTTTTTTTTAGTAATTGCAAGGATCACTAACATTTTTTTAGTAGATCGACCTTATTTTTTACAGTGCATCCCCCTCCCTCGGCGCCAAAAAAGCTTAAAAGATAGAAAGACAAATGAAATAAACCTTTTAAAATATTTTTGTTTTGTATAACCAATAATGCTTTTGGAACAAAATAAAGCAATATATCTGTAACTCATTCTAAACAGTATTACAACTAACTGACATATTAAAAGAATTTTATAATAAGTAATTTTAATGGTACTTATAAGTACCGTCGGTAGATAATGGGTTAAATATTGCTTTCAAAACACATCAGAAATTAAAGATCCATGCAGATTAAATTAATCTTTTTAAAATTATGACAAGTTGTCTTTGTACTCATTGTAAAATGTTGTTTTCTTTTTAATACATTTAGATAAATATACATAACTCATCATAAAATTTTCTTACACAAAAAAATACATTTGTGCATAATGGCTATCATTTACTAGAATAAACAAACTCTTATTTTCTGAAAAATTGATGAACGATATCAAACGAACTTTGTCGTATTTTTTTAAATTATACGACAAACAATTTTAAATTGATGAAAATTTTTTATCGCACACATTGTCAAGGCTCCTGTCCCTGTTAGCAAATATACTCGCGAGTTAATACTATTCCTATGGGGAAATAATTCATTTGAATTTAAACATTTTAAACTAACTTTTTTTTGCATTGCATAGCTGAGGTCCTTTTCCATATCGTTTATTTTTTACCTTTTCTATTTTTATTGCAGATATTTTTTTATAAAGTTAGATTCACTTTGAAAACTGGTTCCAAAAATGAAAGTGTCATTCAACAAAAATATCTGCAACCAAAACGAAAACGTAAAAAATAGCTATGTGTATAGGGACCTCAGCTATCCATTGCAGAAAAAAATTATTTAAAAATGTTTAATTACAAACGAGTTATTAGAAAATAACCTTTCCATAGGAATAGCATTAGCTCGTGAATGTCTTTGCTTGTAGGGACAAGAGCGTTAAATGTCGTTTTTATTTTAAAAATGCAGATAAAATTATCTAACTGAACACAAAATTAGATCATTCACCGAATTTCACACAATGAATGACTAGCTTCTATAAGAATAAGCATATTGTTATATTCTTTATTTTCTGAAAAATTTATAAATCATATCAACTAAACATTATCGTAAAAAAAATTTAAAAGTAAAAGAATTATAAAAGGGATTCTGCAATTGATATAGCTTCTTTGTTGCCTTAAATCATTTTTTAAATGCTTGGTAAAACTATTTTCTAATATTTCTATTCATTCCTATTGCTGTTCCTGTTGTATGCAGTCACGAAGCAGTGTTAAAGTAGATCCTTGATTACTTACTCCATGATTCTATATGCAGTTGCATTCAAGATTTTTAGTCGATATCAAGCCAATGATTACATCCACGTAATTATAAATTATTGACATGTATCCAGGACAATGTTGATGGAAATGAAGCCTTTCCACTATAATATTACTTGTCATGTTCTCTTTTGTTCAACATTCAAAAATTGTTTTAAAAACACATAAAAATTAAAAAGAAATACGCATAAAAAAAAACTCTTTCAAAGTGATGAAAAATTGTCGTTTCACGCATTGCCAGCTGTTATTTTTTAAAGTATAAATAAATTTACATAAGTCAAGACAGCATTTTCCTAACTTAAGAATGCATATTTGTACATAATTAAGCCATTTTTTTAGAGTGAACGTTTTGAAAGTGCCCAACTCTATTTTCTGAAAATTTTATAAATTATATCCAATGAACTTTGGAGTAATTACTTTTTTAAAAAGTATAAGACAAACAATTTTGTATTGCCGAAAATTTTTCTTTGCCCACATTGTTAAACATTGTTTTTATTTAAAAAATGTAGATAAAATTACATAGCTGAACTAAAAAATGTAAAAAAAGAGCAATGTGCTGAGAGACCTGGGCTATCCAATGCAGAAAAAATATTTAAATGTGTTGATTTGCAAACGAGCGATTAGAAAATAACCTCTCCTTAGGAATAGCATTAGCTTGCAAGTGCCTTTGCTCGCAGGAACATTAGCGTTAAAGGTCGTTTTTGTTTTAAAAATGCAGATAAAATTACCAAACTGAACATAAAATTAGATCATTCAACAGGGTATATTTCTGCATTAAATAATAATTAAATCTACAATATTAATAATAATAACAAAATGTAGATCATTATATTTATTAAAATAAATAGTTTTCCTCATTTTGTTATCACCACTTGCTTGCAACTTTTTCAAGTTCTACACTTTTCAAGGGTAAAAGGATGATCTATAAGTAATTTTAGAGCCTCATTTAATTCCAAATCTTGGGACAGATCCATGTACAAATCTTATTTTAGAATATTACCGTATATACTTGCGTATAAGTCGACCCCCTAACATAAGAAAGCAAATTCTGCAAAAGATTAAAAACCTGCGTATAAATCTATCTCGTAATTTTGTACTAAAACTTTCCAAAAAATCAAACCAAAAATTACTCTTGCAAGCGCGAAAAAAAAGTAAGAAAACAAAATGAAAATTTTGAAGCATTTTAAATGTTAAATTGTTATGATTTGCTACTATATATATTACTTTATTATTTATTGACTTAAAAAAAACGAATTTTATAGTATGCGATTTTATTTATTATTTTTTGACTGTCTTGCGTATAAGTAAGCCTTCTATTTTATTTCTCATAATTTGTCATACATTCCTCGAGTTAATATATGACGAGTATATCCGCATTTTTTAAACTACGTGGTAGATGGGAAGGGAGGAATGGGAGTGGGAAAAAGCACTAAAATTGAAATAGCAGAATACTTTGTAGATTATTCTCTTTTTAAATGTTTTATGAGGTATGTCTTTTATTGTATGATATGATAAAATAATGTAAAAAATTAAATGTGCAATCTACTGCTTCAGTAAATCTGAATTATCAATCGCACCACATGATAATTACGTTTGTATATGTTGAGCATACATTCATATTGTGACTTTCTTCAACCGTGTTTCTTCCCTATCATAGATTAAATTTAAATCAAGATTTTCCATAGAGATTTTATGTTTTATACATTTTAAAACTAAAAGAAATATTCTTGAAATAAATAATAATAATAATAACAAAACAATAGTCTTGAAAAAAACACCTGTAATAAAAGAAGTACTGTTTATAATAAAAAAAAATAAATAAAAACGGAACATTACGATTTTTATACCTCAGGAAAAATGCCAAAATATACAAACTGTTCTCTTTCTTTTAAAAGGCAAGTCGTAGGATGTAATGACATTTTTTATTTTTTCATTTCTAAACTGGAAATGTAAATAAGTTTGAAATTTTAAATAATCACGAAAATGCTTTAAACCCTTTTTTAATGAGAAGATAAAATAAAATAAAAATTTGAGAGAAATTTTGGAGTTTGAAAAGAAAACATTTTGAAGAAATATAATTCTGAAAAATGATATATTCATAACTGTTAATGAAAAAAGTCATTAATTTTTTTTTTTACCTTTAAAAAATAATTTCTTGTGTTATATGCGCAATTTCTTTTAGAAATGAAAAAGTTACTGAAAAATTTCTTTTTTACAATAGTAAAATAAAACAGACAATTTAAAAACTTTCGTTTGTTTTGTAATTTTCCGGTTTTTTTTTGTATTTCCTTAATGCAATAAACTAGCCAGATGTGCCAATTCCAAAACTTTCTTTTTTCGCATGCATGTTAATATTTAAAAAAGTCCTGACGGGTTTATACTTCCGTGTCATAAAATCATCATCATCATATATATATATATATGTATCACACACTTCATTTGTAATTCCAAGGTATTTGGGGCTTGATAATTCTTCTTTGGTTCTACAAATTTCTATTACATTCATTTTATTTATTTACTTAAATTTTTCTCATGTTTCGGCTCAGATAATACCATAACAATAAGCCAATGAAACCAGTATTTATACTGTCATCCTATTAAAACCATTTGAAGTTTGAAGTAATATAGAAAGCAGATTGCCAAAATTATGAAAGGCAAATGGATAAATAGACAGTAGAAGACCTTTTTAATAAACTACTCATCAGGGGTGCATGGATTAATGAAAAAGCAAAACATCCAACCAGTTTCTGTTATAGGTCTTGCTATAAATAAATAAATATATATACAAATACCGCCTCCACCTAGAATGAATAGTTAGTCACTTTGTGAATACCTAAGCTAGAAATACAGATAATCGAACTAGGTGAATAGGATAAAGAACTAATTTGAATAGACGAAATGATCTAGAATTTCTAGTCTCTTGTTTTCAAGGTGAGGAAAATATATCGAATCGTTTCAGTTGCAGAAAATTATTCCTGATTTCCGCAATGTTTTCATAAACTATAATTATAGTTATAAAAACTAACCTCTTGGGTTTTCATCTATTTTCAGAGATTTTTAAACAAGTTTGATAACGAATATACTGAAAAATGCTCTTTAATTTTAGTAAAAGATTCTGCAACTCTCTAGCAAAAGGAACGAGAATTTATCAGGATGATATGGAGCTATTTTTATCTAGAGCCATAATTTAGATTCTAGGTACCAAAACAATACTTTTTTTTGTCAGTGTATTAATTGGAATAAAAAATGGTTAATGAAAATCATAATATTTAATAAAACGCATATCTTTCTTGTTGCTTTTGTTGTACAAAAGCACTGTAAAAAAAATCTGCTAAATTTACGGCAAAAACTGTTGGCAGCAATGTTGAAAGCATTTTTTTTTCCGTAAAAATTGCAGTAAAATTAGATGTAATAAAAAATGTATGTCTAATTTTACGGCAATTTTTTTGACGTAATGCTAACTTTTTTTTTTTTAAACATTGAACTGTTTAAAAAACACTGAATTAACTGGATGTGAATTGACCGTCGCAGCATGAACGGCCGATGTACAGCGGCAGAAAAAACAAGTTGGAAATTGCACGTGAACATAGCAAATGAGATGTGTTCGTACGATAACGAAGTTTTAAAAATATTCAGATCTTGCTGATATAGAAGCGTGTACTTCGGATAGAGTATAAAAGTCGAAATCTTTGTGTTTCTGTAAATATGCAGAAAGTAATTTTTACTACACCTCAGCAACGTATATCTTATACATAAAATGTGAAATAGTTAAATATAATTAAAACACGCCCCAAACAATGTTTCCCCGTGTAGCATTATGTAGTGGAATACTTTTGTGTGACCCTGTAATTTAATAATAAAAATTCTTTGCATCACAGATTGTATAGAATGCATATATTAGTATATATTTCATAGATTCATGCCAATTCTATTATGTTCGAATGAGTGTAACATCCTAAAAATGCATTTGAAACTTTTTTCCCATTGACCTTAATGTAATGGAATACCTTTGATAGTCCCTGTAAATGATCTATGTATCCGACTGTCATAACACGTGAAATGACTCGATAAAATTATGTAATAATTATATGTTTTAAATTTCAAACGATTAAAATGCATTTGAAATTTTTTTCCCCATTGACCTTAATGTAACGGAATCCTTTTGATTGTCCCTGTAATTGATCTATGCATCCGATTTTCCTAACATTTGAAATGACTCGACAAAATTACGCAATAATTATATGTTTTAAATTTCAAACGATTAAAATGCATTTGAAACTTTTTTCCCCATTGACCTTAATGTAACGGAATCCTTTTGATTGTCCCTGTAATTGATCTATGCATCCGATTTTCCTAACATTTGAAATGACTCGACAAAACTACGCAATAATTATATGTTTTAAATTTCAAACGATTAAAATGCATTTGAAACTTTTTTCCCCATTGACCTTAATGTAACGGAATCCTTTTGATTGTCCCTGTAATTGATCTATGCATCCGATTTTCCTAACATTTGAAATGGCTCGACAAAACTACGCAATAATTATATGTTTTAAATTTCAAACGATTAAAATGCATTTGAAACTTTTTTTCCCCATTGACCGTAATGTAACGGAATCCTTTTGATTGTCCCTGTAATTGATCTATCCATCCGATTTTCATAAAATTTGAAATGACTCGACAAAATTATGGTATAATTATGTATTTTGAATTTCAAACGATTCGGTTGGGTAATTTTTGCGTTGTTATATGCGGACGGACAGACAGACGGACAGACAGACGGACAGACGGACAGACGGACGGACTGAGCGACAACAATAGGTGCTACGTATTTACATAATTACGAACGCACCTAAAAAGAACCTGACATTCATTGGAAAATGTGAAATTTGTGACAAATGGTCCTTTCTTATAAATTCATTAAGGATCGGGAGGCGACCGCACAGACAATCACCTCATCGAGTTCGCGGCCGAAATTCCAGAATTATTCAAAATTCGATGAGCATTATATTAAAACACATTCGGCCTGCCAAATCAGATCTTGGTGGAAAACACATAAAAACACGATAGTGATTGACTCGTTGGTTTACTATGGAGGATATTCCAAATCTGTGTTCGAGGCTGTAAAAGGTTACTTGGTACCAATAATTTACCCAAAGTACTTCGAGCTGATAAACATGGGGGCTGTTCTGCTTTCTTTTCTTTACCCTAGAAGTTTTTGCCTTGACCACGTGATCATAACGTAGACGGAATATCTTCCATTGCGTTTTCCTCAGTCCTACATGTTTTCATACCTTTGGGTGTTGGAAAACACAATGGTAAACGTACGAGTCAAAAGCTAAAATCGGGTCTGAAGCTATTTTTTCCCAAGATATGACTTGAAAGGCCGATTGTGTTTGAACATACGAATTGAGTTTTAACTAATTCTTGAATTTCAGCCGTGAATTAGATGAGATGAATGTCTATGCTGCCGCCTCCCGGTCTGTCAGTAATGTTTCTTTTTTATTTCTTAAGTTGTTATAGTTGATATAAACAGCACGTTACGTTTTAAAAATTTATCACATCTATCTGGAGCCTTTTTTGGTCTTTTTGAACCGATTTTTTTCCTTTTGGTTTACTATCATGTTGTAAAACTGTTTTTCTATTTTTAGGACTAGCTAGTTTTCCCCGATGATTTTAAATCTAAAGCTTTAGGAGTAATAGGGACATTTTGTTCTAATAAAGTGGAAGCGTGAGGTTGTTCAACAATTATAAGATTATTGTGTCGACTGTTGCAACAGAAGAGTCTCTTTTTCTAGAGAAAAGAATTAAAAAACCTCTCTTTTAGGTAGCTTTCATTACAAAAAGTAAAAAGCTACCTATTGCAGCCGTCCGGAGGAAAGCACTTCCAGAAAATTTTGGTATATTTTCACCGATCATGACCCCCAGATCCCAAAACCACCCTCCGTTCAAATGTTGACATATATATATATATATATATATATATATATATATATATATATATATATATATATATATATATATATATATATATATATATATATATATATATATATATATATATATATATCTGATTTTTGTCATGCGATAACTAACGTATTTATGAACCGATTTAAATGAAACTTGGTATGTACATAGTACATACAAATGTCTCGACCGAGTTCGTTGGTCAGCATCATCCGCCATTTTGTTTCAAAATAGCGGCCATTTTAAATTTTTTAAAAAATTTAAAATTTAAAATTAAATGCGAAAAAATTAAAAGTTGAAAAATATTTTTCTTTTACGTGTTAGAACTTAAAACAAAGGTTCCAGAACACTTTTTATTTTGTCTATATCTTAAAAAATGATTGAGTTATAGCACTTTGAATTTTTCTTATGGCTGACATTTTGAAACGATCTGATTTTTGTCACGTAATAACACGCGTATTTATGAACCGATTTCAATGAAACTTGGTATGTACATAGTAAATACAAATGTCTCGACCGAGTTCGTTGGCCAGCATTATACGCCATTTTGTGTCAAAATGGTGGCCATTTTAAATTTTTTAAAAAATTTAAAATTTAAAATTAAATCCGAAAAATCAAAATTTGAAAAATATTTTTCTTTTACGTGTTAGAACTTAAAACAACAATTCCAGAAAACTTTTTATTTTGTCTATATCTTACAAAATGATTGAGTTGTAGCACTTTGAATTTTTCTTATGGCTGACATTTTGAAACGATCTGATTTTTGTCACGTGATAACACGCGTATTTATGAACCGATTTCAATGAAACTTGGTATGTACATAGTACATACAAATGTCTCGACCGAGTTCGTTGGCCAGAATCTTCCATCATTTTGTTTCAAAATGGTAGGCATTTTAATTTTTTTTAAAAATTAAAAATTAAAAATTAAATGCGAAAAAATTAAAAGTTGAAAAATATTTTTCTTTTACGTGTTAAAACTTAAAACAACAATTCCAGAACACTTTTTATTTTGTCTATATCTTAAAAAATGATTGAGTTATAGCACTTTTAATTTTGCTTATGGCTGACATTTTGAAACGGTCTGATCTGAACAATCCACCATGTTGCTTTAAAATGGCATACACTTCATGATATCGTGGAATTTGGTGACTCTCTGAATCGTTTAAAATAAAACCAAGTTGAATAAAAGATGACAAATTTCTAAAAATTCCTATTAATAGTCAGTCTTGACAAAAACTAGTATTCAATCTTATAAAATCACTAATTTTATAAGATTATTTCCACTAATTTGAGCTTAGTATTTTTGAACAATGTAACTTACTTTAAAATAAATAAATAAATATATAAGTATATGAAAGCTAACTCTTCCTCCCGGCATTGCCGGAAGGACTTTTTAAACTACTAACAGAACTTAAAAAAATACAGTTGGAACTCTAAAGTATGTTAAGCTGCAGGGGTCACCACTTAATGTAATTGTGATAGAATATATCATCCGCTTCTTTTATTTAAAACTTGAAAAACTAAAATGAAACATTCGGATGTTGAGATTGTGGTTAAATGCCAAGATTGTTTTTGGGCGTTACTGTACCGTACACGTTCGCCTGATCGTTTGGTATTTTCCATGACATCTTCGAAACTTAGGTTAATACGGGTTGCGTCCCTTTGAAAGACCCTCATGGAATCACCCTCGCTCGGACCTATCTCTTCCTTGTCCAGATAACTGGATGTTATAAAAATCACGAATAACAACATCAATACCACTTTTCACTGTCTAAAAACAAACTGAAAAGTGAATAGTTTTTCGAACTGTAACTCAAAAAACAACCGAACGTAATAATCTGTAATTTTGAATTCGCATATTTGCATCGTAGAAGCTGATTTCAGTTTAAAAAGTCAAAACCTACAATTCATATTATTTTCGAAAAAAAAAAAAAAAAAAAAAAAAAAAAAGAAATAAAAAAATATATTCGAGATTCATTTTTTGAAAAAAGTCTATATTAGTGTAATTTGTCAATAATTTAATGTAAATAGCACGATCTAATCCAGGGGAAATGTACCAAAAAAAGGATGGGAGAGTTACCTTGCAAAAGGACGGCTAGATGATTTTTCTTCGGTCTTGTTTATAATGATGCAAACATGGAAAAAACAAGTTTTGTAACAAAAGTTTTAAAGGCTAAATTTTTTTGTGGCCAAAAATTAATAAAATTTTGGGGCCTCTTTAAAGTTACTTTTAAAAATCTGGAGACTCTTTTCCGTAGCACATTATAGGTCTGTTACTATATTAAAGAGGACAAAATTGTCTACAACTTTCACATTTATAGCATTTTTATACACTCAATCACTTAATAACAAGTCCATTAAGTCAATTCCACTAAGTCAATAACAAATACAAATGAGGGTCATTTTCGGATTCAGAGTTAAAACATACAAAAAGAAAAAGAAGTAAATAAATAAAAACAAAAAAAAGTTTAAAAACTCAACCATCACATCTATTTTATAGCGTCAGATTTTCGCTATGTTTTTACTTTTTATCAATAAACTACATAACTTGCAAAAAAATCTGAAGTGATGGATAAAAGTGTAGATATTTTGTTTGGATTCAGCGCTAAAATATGCATAAAATATCAACAGTTAAAGCAACACAACTATCATATCTGTTTGATATAATCATATTTTCGTTATTCTTTCCCCTTTTAATCTTTAAAATGTATGATTTGAAAAAAAAAATAAATAAACTGAAGTGATGGTAAAACATAAAGGTCGTTTTTGGATTTATGATAGAAGAAAGACAAAAAACGGTTATCGAAAGTTCAAAAACAGTATCAACAACAGTTTGTGTCTTTTTATATAGTAAACAGTTTTTCCTATAGTAATTATTATGATCATATTTTTCTTTCAAACACTTCCAATCAAAAACAAATTCTTCGTAATGTTGATTTTGATAAATGTCTTTTATCGTCCTTTGAAGAACATATATTTATTCTGCGATAATGGCTAAATAATTTGTTACAAAACAAAAAGAGGATTTTTTTCTACATAGCGTAATGCAATTATTTATCATTATCTTTTGTAATGATCTTATACAGCAGCGTAAGTAAAATGATACTTTTTCACTACATTGTATAATATCTTATTAACACTGTATCGTTAAGTATTAAAAAGTTTTTTTGTTATTTTTATGCTTTATCTATTTATTTTTAGTTACTGAGAGTTTTTCGCGAGAAATTTCCAAAAAATCATTTTTGTGTATTTTAGAACCTTGTTTAGAATATATTGTCCAAACTATTTTAACTCTAAACAATACATAAGTTGTGGCAATCAATTTATCAGACCGGTCTCACGACTTACAAGCGGAATGACCAAAATCTTTAAACGCGTTTTTCTTTTAAATCCTTTTAAATATCGCTGTTTTAATTCTGGGAATTAAATTATTATTTAATTATTGGAGAAGTATTAACTTTTTTTTAAATAATTTCAATAATGTTTTAAGTATAAAATAAAAAAAAATAGTGCCAGAAATTGTCTTCAGATTTGAAGCAGCTTTACAACAGCTTTTTTGCCAAATTTTGATTAATTATGCCAAAATTTAGGTTTGGCCTCTAATTAATTTAATAATCATAAGAATCCGTAATGGTTTTTAGAATGTAGATGTTTGCAAGTAATTATTAAAAATGCTTTCCACCTACAAAGATTTATATTGCACTTAGTCAACATTAAAGTCTGTATCGATAAATAATTTTTTGATATTTTATGTGATAATATTCATACACTTGAATGAAATAAAATAAATTCAATGGTAAAAAATATTTTTCTCAGCATTATCGGAAGAAAATCCACTCAAAGTACACAGTAAAAAATATCTAATCCTACAGATGTAAAGTTACCAAAATCTGTATGTTTATTAACATTTTATCTGTGCAATATAGAAGAAAATACATAAATCTACAAAACTAATTTTTGTAAAGCTACAGAAATCTGTAAATTAAAAATGACTCTACTAGAATTACAATTATCTTAAAAAAGTTTTATCTGTAATCTGAGTTGCAAATACATAAAAATTTCTAGGAATTCCTGTTTCCTAAAAATTTCTTAGTAACCTCACAGATTTTTTGATTTTCAGTGCAAATCTGTATCTGTTATATGAATATTTGCTGTTGCCGCTACATAAAAAGTTCTAGGAATCCGAGTTTCCAACAAAACATTTAGTAACTTTACAGATTTTATTTACAGTGTAATAGTATTATAATAAAATGCTTAATTACAACGAAATTATGTTTGCTGAATAGTGGTGAACTGTAGAGCAGCTTTGAGGGGTTTCCTAGTTGCAAGCAACTTAACACCCAGTCCATTGAATTGAAGTATCTTATGTTCTTAAAGTTCTTGTCCCTTGCCGAAAAAGCTCTCGCGAAATAATGCTATTTCCATGGGGATGTTATTTTCTAATATATGGTTTGAAGTTTGACATTTTAAAATAAATATATATGAGGAGCCCAGAAGCCAAGGGGTACAAGTGACAAAATTTAGATTTCAAGTAAATTGAGTTCAAAGTTACACATCGACTGTAATTGAATGAATTGAGATATGAAAATTTTGCTTATTTCTTAATGATCCTTGAACTCTTGTTTCAATAACTGTTTTAAAAAAAGGTGGAATAGGATATTTTTTTAATTTATAACTAAGCAATATTTATCATCATTCGGCACTTATACCCCTTGGCTTCAAAGCAGTAATGAAAACTGCTTGAAAACTAAAGGGTACAAGTGCCGAATAAACACAAGAAATGAAAAATTTTTAAATAAAAAATTGTATTTATGAAAAAATTAAGATTAACGTTGATACAAATAAATCAAAGGACAAAATTTTGTTTTAATATGAATTCTAAAAAAGGAAAAAATATGAAATAAAAAAATGAATTTACGAAAAATTTATGAACAATGTTGATATAATGAATGAAATGAAAAACTTTTGTTCTAATATAAGTTTTTAATTTTTATTATAAGTTTAGAAACATTGGAATTTCATATTTTTTAACACTTACCAACAAAGTTGAAAAGTGAATATGATTTTGGTTTGTCCGTCCGTCTGTCCTAACTCTCGTAAATATATTCGGATTGCCCTGAAATTTTTGGGAATTATTATGTTTACTTCAACACGAACTTATTGCAAATGACTCTTGCAATGACTCTGTGCAACTTATTGCACATATTTCTAACATGATTAGTTTATTTACAGGGACAATCAAAAATTTTTCGTTACATTACGGGTTATGGGAAAAATCTTTTTAAATGAATTTGAAATATGTTACACCTTGTCACATGTTAAAATTTATATGCATTTATGAATTGCACTAAAATAGACATTCTATAAAATCTGAGTTTAAAAGAATAGTTATTAATTATTTACAGGACCATACAAAGATTTACATTACCTAATAATAAAGAGGGAGTTGTTTGCGACTTGTTTTAATTATATTACAATTTTCATGTATAATAAAATTAATGTATATCGCTGAGGCTTACTATAAATTATTTCGCACATAATACAAAGTACACAGTATTTACAGGGACACAAAAAAAGATTTCAAATAGGACCGAATTTCTATCCCAGTTACTGTATAATTATCGATGATGATTGATGGATGAACAAAATGCTATTTTAATTATGATTTGCGCTTTTAAGTTTCACTAAATGTATACACGTTATATGATATGTATAAATGCTCAATGAATGTTCATATACAGGGCTACACAAAAATATTCGTAAAGGTTACAGACTATGAGCGTACTTTATTTAAAGATTTCTTTTAAATAAGTCTTGTATTTCTATGCTGAACTGCATTCAGTTTACTAAGAAATGCTTGTAAAATATAGGTAAAATGATATACAGGATCACACACAAATTTTTATACATGGTCATCGATGAATGATAATTTCTGGAAATGTGATTTCAGTAGTCTTAAGTGTGTTTAATTTGAAGAAAATGTCAGCTAAATACTGGCGTATAATAAAGGTTCAAGATAAACTACAGGATGAACAAAAGTATACAAGTGTGCTTCCTTCTATTAATATAAACTGCTGAAAGAGAAATTACAAACTGTTATGCGTTTTCTTGCTAAACTAATTTTTCGCATTATACAGCATATATCAACCGACAAATAAAACATAGGGCTGTTAAAAAGTATCAGAATACATATTTGGCAATGGACTGTAACACTTTATTACCCTCAATAACCAAAATTTTTAAGACTTCAGCACTCTAAAAAATAAATGTGTAAATTTACACATAAAAACAGGTATATCGATGATACAAAAACGACATGTCTACGCGTGTAAATTGGTGTGTAAATTGCCAAAATACACGCCTAATGTGTAAATTTAAAAAAAACACATTCAAGTGTGTAATCTGGTGATAAGACTAAATGTGTAAAAGTTATCTTATCACTCTTAAATTACACACTTTAATGTGTAAATTTCACAAAAATACACATATGTCTGTGTAACATTTTTACACATATGTAAAAAACACAGTATTTTGTGCTATTTACACAATACACAGATAATTGTGTAAAATTTTATTCTTACACCGATTTCTATGTAAAATGCGAAACACATATTTTTGTGTATAATATTCAAAATACACAGTTTTATTTTTGTACTTTAGTATAAATAAACAGTGAGCTGATTATTTTTATGATCTCAAAACAGAATTTCATGGACGGATAACTCATACGTTGGTGTGTTTGGTCTTTCTATCTGGATTCTTAAATTCTCTTTTCAGCAGCATAAAAGTTTTTGGATAATTTTTAAACGTTAAGTCTTGAAATTAGCAGATCTGGTTATTTAAGCAATTTGGAATAGAAAGATCTTTTATATTTTGTGAAAAAAAAAATATTATCACGTTACAAGAGATTCTTGTCACGTGACGACAAATGTTTCCTCTTTTTCGTGCTTCCACTTAAAATATTCGGTTACTTTGACGGTATTTTCGGAAAGGTTTTGTGATTTTATGTAAAAAGAAGGGAAAACGTTGTATGATTACCTAGTTACTGATTAAGAACTCATGCCAACTTAAAAATTTGTTGACGAAAATGAATTTAAAAAAAAATGAGAGAATGTAAAGATCTTAAATTTGAGAACAACCTCGACCACAAAGATGTATACTTACAATGTATTTTGGCCATTTACACTCCATTTTACACATGTAAACATATAGTTTTAATATCATCAATATACCTGTTTAAGCTTTTTTTCATAACTTTATAAACAAATAAAAATATATAGCCAATCGCCAAACCATAAGACCAGTAGAAAAATTATGGCTAATGCTCCTCTTCCATACTCCAAAAAAAGTAAATAATAAATAAATAAAATGAAATTATAAATAATATTATGATTTTACTCTTACTTTTAAAATAGAAATTTCGCTAAAGAATACATAAATTAAGGTTCAATTTTAAGATACATAATACATAAGTAATGTGTGAATTTTTGAAGATTGCATGTAAAAATATAATCTAATTTTATTGCAATCTTTTGCAAAATAATATTATATGTATATGTTAAAGAACATTTTTAGCTTTTTGAGATAAACTATCTGAATTTTTTTTTTTCAATCATTCCTTAGAATGAGAACGACGCATTTTTTAATCACATTTAGCTATTTTCTTTTTCCTTTTCATAGTCATAAATATAAATTTAAGTACCGTAATTTCCGGCGTGTAATCCGCGGATCAAACAATTGTTTTTGAACCCAAAAATTTTATTTAGTTATTGAAGCCAAATACTTCCCGCGATTTAAAAAGTTACATTTTATTTTTAAAAATTTCTGGGTCAAAAATGATTGTTTATCCGCGGATTATACGTCGAAAATTACGTTAAGTAGGTTTTAAATAATGCAGAAATTGTTGATCTTTCAGTACAAGTGTAAAGTTTGTAGCATCAAAAAATCGATTGTTTGTTTTTTAAATAATAAATGAAAGCCTGATTAACTGTGAACATTTTGAAGCCTCGTTTTTATCTATGCGACAATTATTTCTCTAGATTTTGTTAACACCTAGTGCAAATACCCGCACAAATTAATACTTTAATTGTCTTTTTCCCCATGTTCCAATTTTTTTCCACTTTCCTGTTTAAAAAAAATACAAAGGCCTTTTTTTGTGTATTTGGGCTTAGACATAACTTTTTTGCATATGTTCTATATTATATATGTGATAAATCTGCACATGAAATCAATCTTCATGTTTTTTGTTATTTATTTATTTTTTTAATACAAGTAAGAAGATGTGTTACATTTTATCGTTTTACCCTTATATAGGGTATACAGGTATCTCCCGATCATCGTAATATGGGGTATACTTGTAATATTTACGTTTTGGCCGATCATCGTACACGGGTTGTAGGTTAAGGGGTTAAATTATCTAAGATAAACTCCATAATAAAAAAGTCTTTTTTTTACACATTAAGTACATAGAAAGTTCTACATGTTACATAAAATACATAAGTAAAAAGATTGCATCATACAGCAGTAATCCTAAATAGTATCGCCTCATCAGAAATCGATTTTTTAAAAGAAAATATTGTAATTGAGTATTTTTACTCATTATACAATAGAACAATAGTTCAAAAATTTATTTATGTTTTCTTAGGATATAGTGTCATACTGTCATTTCTGAGTTAGATAAGAATTTTTTTTTTAAAGACAATTTAAAATTATATACTAATTTAAAAATATTTACATATTGCAAAATAACAGGTATTCAATGACATAATAATTTAATAAATACGTCAATTTTATACAATGCTGACAGCATTTAATCAATGAATCTTTCAAGTTCTTGTTAATGAAATAGTTTTATATCATTTTATCAACAACAGAAATTAAAAAAAAATATTTTACAAAAACATAAATTAGAAAATAATAATTATAAGATTTTATACTGCTAAAACTTAAAAAAATCGATTTTTAATACACCGGAAAAATGAAAATAAATGCAGTAAAACCTACAAATAACGGACACCTTGGGAGCGCGGAAACTATCCGTTATTCGGAGGTGTCCGCTAATGGGAAAAATTTCGGAGATTCAAAAATTGTTAAGAAATGCTTAGAGTTTCATTAATTGGCTTTTATATGTCCTAAAATTCTAATATATGATTAATCAGAAATTAGAATTACTTTTTAAGCAATAAATTTGAAATAAAATGGTACGTTCGTTTATACACTGTTTATTACATTCTTGCAAAAAAAAAATGTATTTTAAAAGTTTCCTTTAGCATTGAAAGATCACAATGTTTTATTTTTTCAATGTGAACTTTTAACCATGTCAACAGTTTCGATTTTTCTGAATCATCTTAAAAAATTTTTTAAAAAATGTGTCACTACTGAATGTATTTTGCCACTTTTTAAAAGCATAAAATCTCAGATCTTCCGGAGGGAAGTGGAGAGGGAGGGGCATTGTGATGCTCCGGGAGATAATGTCCCTCGGACCATCCCTTTAATTTAATACTGAACGTGGGAGGGAAGGCTCGGGTGGAACCCGGCCCACTCTCTACATTTATCTGTGATCACAAAATTTCAACACATTGCCCTGACAAATTTAGAGGTTTTTAATTTTTTTTTTCTTCGTTTTAAAAAAATTTCTCATACTTTATCGCAAAAATTACTGTCCGCTATTTGGAATGTCCGTTATTCAGAGGTTAAACATACAAAAATTTAGATTTTAGGAGTGGGAATCGGTAAACTGCCCATTAAATAGAGGTGTCCGCTATTCGGGCAGTGTCCTTTATGGAGGTTTTACTGTATTAATTTTCAAATTTCTTTCAATTAGAAAATACAAACAAGAGAAATAATTTTAACGTTTGAACTAACGAAAACCTGCTCCTCTTCAATAAATTACACTAGAGATATGAAATGAAGATTACATGCAGAAAATCAGACACATTTCTACTTATTCCCTCCCTTGTACATTATTAAAAATAAGTTGCAAATTGTTCCACTAATTAAATAGACGACTTCGACAAATTACCTTCTGAAAAAAAAAGAACAAGATCGATTAAGCATCACCATTACTTACATTCACTAGATGCACCATTTCATTTAAAGTAGGGATGTATTTAAAATAAGTGTTCCGCGATTTACTGAAACAATTAGAGAAAATACTGAATGCTGCGGTCTTACACTTGAATTATCTAAACATAAAAATTTAAATAAAAACTAGAAATAGGCATTTCTTTCAACGTTTCTACGTGTTTGGAATAAATCTGTCTGGAACGCTGTTTAATTAAGAGCTTGTTTTTTCCTGGCAATGGTAATTTAAATGGAATTTTGAAAGCAACATGATATAGGATAATTTCTTAATGAAAGGCGATGTATTTTTTATCAGAAAGTTGTTCCATTTTTATAAGCAAATTAACTTGAAAATCCAATTTAATGCATTAAAATTTTCTTCATTCGCGAGCAATTGGCCTTGAAAAGGACTTGAGAGTTAATTAGGAAAGTTGAAATCATGTGAATATTCAACCAGGTTATGTCACAAATCCGCTTGACATCATTAGTCATTAATGCAGAAATGAGATGAAAATTAATTGATGTTTTTGCTGCATATTTCCTGGAAATAAAATGGAAAGCCTTCTAATTTAGGCTGCTTAAGTTTTTTTTTACAGAGAGGGGAATAGAAATTTTTATGTAGAAAGCGGTAAATTTGTAGATTTAATCTTTTATCAGTGCAGTTCTTCAAAGAATATAGGGGTAATCAATGCAGTTAATGGTTTCTTAAAGAATACATGTGTAACATTGATTAAAAATTAATTTTCCCCTTAAAAGTTTTTAAGGAAAATGCTTACAATAATTTTCGATTATTGATAACAAAATTTTAAATTCATATAAATTCTCCAATATCGAGTACGCCTATTGTGAAAGAATTTTTATTCAAAAATATATTTATATGTATACCCTGTAAATTTATTTGAAAGTATTTAAATATTGCACAATAATAGGTATTCAATGACAAATAATCTATTAAATATGTTTATTTTATACAATGCAGATAACACTTAATCAGATAATCTTTCCAAATTTTTCTTAATGAAATGATTTTGCATTAGTTCAGCAACAACAGTAATTATTATTATTATTATTATTATTATTATTATTATTTTACAAACATATAAATTGAAAAATAATAATTGTATATTTATACTTATAAAAATGTAAAAAGATTGTTTTTTTTCTTTTGATACACTGGATATATTACTTTTTCAATTTCTTTCAATTAGAAAACACAGGCAAGATAAATTTTTTTCAAAGTTTCAACGAATGAATACCTCCTTCTCTTCAATATTTTACATTAGATATATGAAATGGAGATTGAGTGCAGAAAATGAGACACATTTCTAGTTATCCCCCTCCCTCTAGTACATCCTTTAAAATAAGCTGCAAATTATTCCACTAATTAAATAGACGACTATGACAAATTACCTTCCAAAAAAGAACAAGATCAATTAAGTGTCACCATTACTTACTTTTACTAGACGCACCATTTCATTTAAAGTAGGAATGTATTTAAAACAAGTGTTTGGCAATTTACCGAAACAATTAGAGAAAATACTGAATGCTGCAGTCTTATATTTGAATTATCTAAGCATAAAAATCTAAAGAAAAACTGCAAGTAGACATATCTTTCAACGTTTCCACGTGTTTGGAATAAATCCGCATGGAATCCTGTTTAATTAAGAGCTTGTTTTTCCCGGTAATGGTAATTTAAATGACATTTTGAAAGCAACATCATATAGGGTAAATCTTTAACGATAGGCGATGTAATTTTTCTCGATATGTTTCTCCTTTTTTATAAGCAAATTAACTTGAAAATTCAATTTAATGCATTTAAATTTCTTTCATTCGCGAGCAATTGGCCTTGAAAAGAACTTGTGAGTTAATTATGAATGTATCATTTGAATTTTCACGATGGTTATGTTACAAAAGCCGTTTGACATCATTAGTCAGTAGTGCAGAAATGTAAAGAAAATTATTTGATATTTTTGAAGCATATTTCATAAAAATAAAATCGCAAGCCTTTTAATTTAGACTGCTTAAGCTTGTTTTTACAGAGATGGGAAAGGAAATTTTTATGCAGAAAACTCTAAATTTGAGTATTTCATGTTTTATCAGTGCATTTAATTGTTACTTTAAAGAATATAAGTGTAATCAATGCGGTTAATGTTTCCTTAATGAACATAAGTGTAACATCGATTGAAAATTAATTTTCTCCTTTAAAGAGAAAAAAAATTGAAGAACATGCTAACTATAATTTTGAATTATTGACAACAAATTCTCCATAAATATGAGCACTTCGGTTTTGAGAAATTCGATTATGGAAGAATATCCAATTTAAATTTAATTTTTTGAATTTTTGTTGCCCTGAGACATAGATATGTAGTTGCTGGGAACGTAAAATTGAAAATATTTGCTTCAATAGTATTAAAAAAATATTTTACAAAATCATAAAAAAATAATAATTGTAAGATTTTATACTGCTAAAAATATAAAAGAATGACTTTTAAAACACCGGAAAAATGAAGAGAAATATTATTTTTCAAATTTCTTTTAATTAGAAACCACAGACAGGATAAGTAAATTTCAACGGTTAAACCAACGAAAATCTGCTCCTCTTCAGTATTTTAAATTAGTGATATGGAATGGAGATTACGTGCAGAAAATCAGACATATTTCTACTTATTCCCTCACTAATACATTCTTTAAAATAAGCTGCAAATTTTTCCACTAATTAAATGGACGACTACGACAAATTACCTTCCATAAAAGAACAAGATCAATTAAGCATCACCATTACTTATTTTTACTAGACGCACCATTTCATTTAAAGTAGTAATGTATTTAAAACAATTAAATAGACGACTTCGACAAATTACCTCTTATAGCTTAAAAAAATCCCTGTCGGCATGGCCTATAGGCGAAGGTAGATTTCGAATAGTTTTCATTTCAACAACAAAAAATAAAATATGATTGAGATAGACCCAATTTAACTACTTTATTTGGCCACTTTTGAAAAAATTTTAATGTCATTTTTCTGTAAAAATTGGTTTTATCAAAATCATCTTAAACGAAATTCGGCTCAAATGCCCATTTTGACAACATAATTTTGAATTATATTCTGACTTTATAAAAAAATCGACCAATATGCTCATTATATAGTTCCTAAATAACAAAATAAAGTCAATTGAATTCGTTTAAGAGCAAAATTGAATTTAAAAACGAGTCATAAAATAATCAATTTGTTATTTGAATACATCCATAATTCTTTAATCAAGATCACTTTGGAAAATTTTGTACGAAGTGTCCACTTCGACAGCTTCATTTTAAATATATTTAGCCTTTATCAAAAATCTGACCAATACGTAACACTACACAGTTTCTAAATAACAAATAACTGATAATTGAATGCGTTTGAGAGCAAAAATGAATTTAAAAATGAATCATAAATTAACCAATTTGTTGTTTGAATACATCCTCAATTCGTTATTCATGATCGCTTTGGGAAATTGTTTTGCAAAGTGCCCACTTTGGCAGCTTTTCAAAAATTTATATATTTAGCCTTTATCAAAAAATCGACGAATACGCACTTTATATATTTCCTAAATAACAAAAAAATGTCAATTGAATGAGTTTGAGAACAAAATTGGATTTAAAAATGAGTCATAAAAAACCAATTTGTTATTTAAATACATCCACAATTTTTTAATCAAGATCGCTTAGGGAAATTTTGTGCAAAGTGCCCACTTTGACAGCTTTTTTTAAATATATATTTAGCCTTTATCAAAAAACTGACCAATACGGCACATTACACGGTTCCTAAATAACAAAAAACTGCAAATTGAATGCGTTTGAGAGCAAAATTGAATTTAAAAATGAGTCATAAAATAACCATTTTTTTAATCCTCAATTCTTTAATCATGATCGCTTTGGGAAATTTTGTGCGAAGTGCCCATTTTGGCGACCTTTTTTGAAATATATTCTGACTTTATCAAAAACTGGTCAATCCGTCACATTATGTAGTTCCTAAATAAGAGGACCTGTAAATTGAATGTATTTGAGAACAAAAATGGATTTAAAACTGACTCAGAAAAACGCAATTTGTTATACTTCCACAATTTTCAATCATGATCATTTCGGGAATTTCTGTTCAAAATGCCCTTCTTGGCAGCCTTTTTAAAAAACTGGTCAATACGTCACATTATATAGTTTTAAAATAAGAGGATCTGCCATTTGGATGCGTTAAAAATCAAAAATGAATTTAAAAATGAGTCAGAATATAAGCAGTTTTGATTTGAGGTTTTTCCCTAATTTCTATTTTTGTTTAATTTATTTTTGCTATAAGAATTGGTCATATGAAAAAATGTCAGTATAAAAGTTGTAGATATTATTGAGAATATGTAAAATTAATTTAATTAGATTTGATTGCTTAAGAATTGAGTAAGTTATGGATTTTTTTCTTTTTCCACCCCCCTTTTTCTTTTCGTTTTTAAATTTTTTCATCGGGAAAAGTTGGTCCTATCAAAAACTTCTAAAAATAAAAGTTTTATATAATTTTAAGAACATTTATAAAAAATTTAGCTGGATTTGATATTTTGAGAATACTTGATGCTATGAATTTTTTTCTCCCAAAAAACCTGGGTTTTTTTCGCCCCTTGAGCCCATTTTTAAATTAATCAAAAATCTGTCACGCATAAACTTTTGGCTCATTTTTTAGAAGTAACATAAACTTTAAACTGATTCAATATCTATTTTAATTAAGAAATTATCGGGTTTTTTCGGTTTTTACAAAAACGCTCCCTATTTCCACCCCCTTGGTCCAATTTTGCCCATTAACGAACTCAACCGAGTTATATATATATATATATATATATATATATATATATATATATATATATATATATATATATATATATATGTATATATATATATATATATATATATATATATATATACATATATATATATACATATACATAAAGATTTTTGCTGATGGTAGTTTTGGAGTCTAGAAGTCATGATCAGCGTGGATCTGCAAAAAAATTTCAGAAATTCCAACATATGAGAGAATGCAATAGGTAGTATTTCTTCGAAATCTACCTAAAAGAACAACATCGATTAAACATCACCATTACTTACATTCAATAGACGCACCATTTTATTTAATATAAGAATGATGCATTTAAAATAAGTGTTCGGCAATTTACCGAAACAATTAGAGAAAACACTGAATGCTGCGGTCTTAATCTTGAATTATCTAAGCATAAAAATCTAAATAAAAAGCATTTCTTTCAGCATTTCTACGTGATTGGAATAAATTCGCATGGAAACCTGTTTAATTAAGAGCTTGTTTTTTTGCGTTAATGGTGATTTAAATGACATTTTGAAAGCAACATCATATTGGGTAAATTCTTAACAAAAGGGGATGTAATTTTTCTCGATAAGTTGCTCCTTTTTTATAAGCAAATTAACTTGAAAATCTAATTTATTGCATTTAAATTGCCCATTTGTGAGCAATTGGCCTTGAAAAGGACTTGAAGAGTTAATTATGAATGTCGAAATCATGTGAATATTCAACCCAGGTTATGTCAAAAAAACCGTTTGACACCATTAGTCATTCGTACGAAAATGAAATGAAATTAATTGATCTTTTTGTAGCATATTTCTTGAAAATAAAATGGCAATCCTTCTAATTTAGGCTGCTTAAGTTTATTTTTACAGAGATCGGAGCGGAAATTTATACATAGAAGAAGATAAATTTTAGGATTTAATCTTTTATCAGTGCAGTTAGTAGTTCTTCAAAGAATATAGGAGTAATCAATGAAGTTATTGTTCCTTAAAGAATATATAGGTGTAATGTTGATTAAAAATTAATTTTCCTCATAAAAGTTTTTAAGGAACATGCTAAGAATAATTTTTGCTGATTGATAACAAAATTCTATATAAATATAAACACCCCGATATCGAGCACTCCTGTTGTGAATGAATTCTTCTTCGAAAATATATTAATATGTATACCTTGTGTATTTATTTGAAAATATTTAAATATTGCACAATAACAACCATTCAATGACATAATAATCTATTAACTATGATTATTTTATACAATGCAGACAACACTTAATCAGATAATCTTTCCAAATTTTTCTTAATGAAATAGTTTTGCATTGGTTCAGAAACAACAGTAATAATTATTATTTTTTACAAAAATTTAAATTTAAAAATAATAATTGTATATTTTATCCTTATAAAAATGTAAAGAGATTGTTTTTTTATACACTGGATATATTACTTTTCCAATTTTTTTCAGTTAGAAAACACAGGCAAGATAAATATTTTTCAAAGTTTCAACAAATGAATATCTGCTTCTCTTGAATAGATATGAAATAGAGATTACGTGCAGAAAATGAGACAAATTTCTACTTATTCCCTCCCTAGTAAATTCTTTCAAATAAGTTGCAAATTATCCGCTAATTAAATATACGACTCTGAAAAATTACCTTCGAAAAAAGAACAAGATCGATTATGCATCACCATTACATACATTCACAAGACGTGCCATTTCATTTAAAGTAGGAATGTATTAAAAATAAGTTTTCGGCAATTTACCGAAACAATAAGAGAAAATACTGAATATTTCGGTCTTACACTTGAATTATCTAAGCATAAAAATATAAAGAAAAACTGCAAGTAGACATTTGTTTCAACGTTTCTACGTGTTTGGTATAAATCCGCGTGGAAACATGTTTAATTAAGAGCCTGTTTTTTTTTTCCCGGTAATGATAATTTAAATGGCATTTTGAAAGCAACATCATATAGGGTAAATTATTAACAAAATGCGATGTAATTTTTCTCGATAAGTTGCTTCTGTTTTCATTAGCAAATTAACTTGAAAATCCAATTTAATGCATTTTAATTTCCTTCTTTTGAGAGCATTTGTCTTTGAAAAGGACTTGAGAGTTAATTTTGAATGTTGAAATCATGTGAATATTCAACCAGGTTATGTCAAAAAAGCCGTTAGTCATAGTGACACCATTAGTCATTAGTACGAAAATGAAATGAAATTAATTGATGTTTTTGTAGCATATTTCCTGAAAATAAAATGGCAAGCCTTCTAATTTAGGCTGCTTAAGCTTGTTTTTACAGAGATGGGAACGGAAATTTTTATGTAGAATGCGGTTAAATTTGTGGATTTCATCTTTTATTAGAGCAGTTAATCGTTCTTTAAAGAATATAGGAGTAATCAATGCAGTTAAGGATTCCTTAAAGAAAGTCTTTTTCAATCAGTAGTGTGGGCTCTTAAGGCCCCCACACTAGGCTTAGAGAAAGACCCGGATGATAATGTGAAGTCTGTGGGAGCGTCCTTTTCAAATATCTCGCTCAAATTTATATATTTTTACATGACTTTTTTGCACAAGATAGCTGAGGACGATCCACGACCGGCCTAGTTTTTACTTTTTCGATTTTGCTTATGTAATTTTTTTTTTATATATTATGATAGTTTCAATTTCGGAATCGGTTTAAACCGATTTTGGAAGTTAAAGAATTTTTTTTTTAAAAAACATCTGAAACCAAAACTGAAAAAGTAAAAACTATTCCGGTTGTAGATCTTCCTCAGCTATCTTGTGCAAAAAATCCGGATTTTCAAGAGTTCCGGATTCGAGATTTACTATTGTATTGTTAAGTCTGCATACGTGTTTTCCGAGACCATGTTGATGAAGCGCATTCAAAAGGTTAAAAAAGAAAAAAAAAAAAAAAAAAAAAAAAAAAACAGTCTCTTAAAATAATAGAAATATTGATATCATTGATAGAAAAGAAATTCCAACATGGAACGGCATAAAGAATTGAGCCATTGAAACTATTAAAACGAGCGAAGCTGCCCGCCACGTTACACGCGAGCAGTTAAAAAATCTTTATAGACGCCGCATGGCAAGAGTCCTTGTAGTTTCCCAGATGTTGATAAGAGGAGCACTAACCCACCAGTGCAACATGGGCCGCCTGTGGCACATACCTAAAAGCACTGTATTTCTCATTATGCGCTATACATTTGGACAATATGATCTCTACCTATGGTCAAGAACAGTCCAAAGAATAGAATAACACTTAATATGTCCATGTCAGATTGCTGTATTTGACAATAAATAAATAAATAAATAAATAAATAAATAAAAATAAATTAAATAAAATAAAAATAAATAAATAAATAAAAAATAAAATAAAACAAAATAAAATAAATAAATAAATAAATAAAAATAATAAATTATTTAATTAATTAAATAAAAAATAAAGTAAATTTTGTTTTTTGAAAAGTATATACAGGGTGGTTAGTAATTAACGTAAGGTGTTCAGAGCAGTCTAGCGAGTAAAATTTTGTGCGAAACATAACCAAATTTGATCAGCGTATATAGTGGACCATGGGATTTCAAATTCTTAAAAAAAAAAAAATAATAAAAAAAAAATAAAAAATTGTCAACCAGGGGCAATTTTAGCGTTGTTTACCGACTGAAAAGCATTAATTCTAATAAAATAAGTTCTGTGTAGCAGTCTGCAACTGCTTTGTGATGGCTCTCACTTTACGGGAGATCATGCTTCGCTAGACAAAAAAAAAAAAAAAAAAAAAAAAAAAAAAAAAACTTGCCATTAGGTGCAATTTTTGTGCACCAAAAGTGTATTAGTGTAAATGTTGAATGATTAAATGCCAAAAAATACAGTACAGATCAATTTTATACTGCTGAGATACTGCCCGAGCGCAGATGGTACCTGCACATTTTTCATCTTTTGTTCGACAATAGCAGTTACAACTTCGTCAACTTGTTATTGACTAGTTACTTTGCGTCCTTGGCCTTGTTGCCACATAATTTCATATCGATGAATCATCTTTTGTAAATTTGTTATGCTGTACGGTTCTTTAGGCAAATTCTGTAATCGATGAAATTCAGGAAGAGCAGCATTGCAATTCTCGCTCTGCTGATAACACAGCTTGAGTAGAAAAGTATGGTGAGAGTTGTTAATGATGAGAACACTCCCAGTCTTTTCTTTTATACTCATGATTGCTGCACAGAACTGATTTTATGCTCCTAGTGGCGATTTTTTAAATTTTTTATTTAATTTTTTAAAAAGAATTCGAAATCCCATGGTCTATTATGTATGCTGATGAAATTTGGTTTAGAGGGTTCTGAACACCTCACGTTAATTACTAACCACCCTGTATATATATATATATATATATATACATATACATATACATATACATATATATATATATATATATATATATATATATATATATGTATATATATATATATATATATATATTCCATGAAGCTATTATGGCAAAATTTACTTTCATTATTTTTACTGAATGCTTAAAAATTATAAATATAAAAAAAGTTGCAGAGAGTTAAGCAGATAAAATTAATTAATTTAAGCTCATGTAGTTGGAAAATATAATAATACGATATTTTAAAACCCTAATTGTTTACATAGGTACATAGGAAAAACTCCATAAAAGATAAAATTTTAATTGAAATTTTGAAATGTAATTTTTTAAATGTTTTTCCTATTATCAAACCGATATATAGATTTCAAAAAAAAATTTCCGTTAATGATAAATTAAATGGCATTTTGAAAGAAGTACGTCAGGTAGGGTAAATTCTTAATGAAATTTGATGTGATTTTTTTCATTAAACTGCTTTTTTAAATATAAATAAAGTAATATTTTTAATAACTTAAAAACGCAAATTTATACCATAAATGCTCTTCGTTCGCAAGCATTTCGATTTTAAAGGCTTGAAAATGACATGAGAACTAAATACGAAAGCTGAGGCCTGGTGAATATTCAACAAGGTTATACCACAAAAGGCATTTGGCATCATTACGCAGTAGAGTAGAATTGATGAGAAAATTAATTGAAATTTTTGAGATTTGCAGCATATTTTCTGCAAATAACATGACGTATCTCATAGTTTATTTTGCGTAAATTATCTTTCCCGGAAGATAAGAAAATAATTTTTTATGATATAAACGGGGATGAGTTAAAGAAAATTTCGTCTTTAATTAGTGAAGTTAATGAATCGGTTAAGAATATTGGAGTAAAAAGATGTTAAAATATTAATTTTCTTTTTAAAAGAATCTTTTAAGAAACACAATGACTATAGCTTCCGTTTATTAAAGTAACAAAATCTATCTAAGCAATTAAAAAAATATCCAGCACTCCATTTATAGAAGATTATTCAAGTTAAATGTATTTTTTTAAGTTTTAGTTGACATAATATATGGATGTATAGGCACAATAGGTGTAGATGCGTAAATGCTGTTGTATAATTGCATCGATGTATTTGTGAAGCTAATGATAAGTAATAGCATTTCGCTGAGTATAATATTAATGTATCTGTAGCTATTGCTTTGTTGCCGTGACTACAATTGGTATGTATTGATATAGATGGTATTTCTTATGAGTTTCAAAGCTAAAACTAGCAAATTGAATTTATGATTTTTATGTTTTTATCTGTTGACTAATTTTGTTAAAGCTAATCATTGTTAGAGTATCTAACCATGCAGGGGAATTGAGTCTTCCCCTCGTAATTGCTCTTATATTCTAAATCAGAGAGGTCCAACCTTTCAACAAGCGTTGGCGCATCTCATATATTTGTAAATATTGAAGGGCGCCGTAATGCATTAAAATGAAACAATATTATCTCAATATAGTAGGAGCAAAGTTGCAAGTTCAGACTTTTTTTCGAAATTTACAGCGGAAGTATCGAAATACGAATTTTTTCATTAAAAAATACTAACAAAAATTAACAATTATAATTTAAATTTAATTATAATTAAATTATAATAAACATTAATAGTAAAATTATAAATATTTTTCCGTTAGCGGTTACATTAAACGGAAAAATAAATCAATGCTCCACATAATAATACACTTCCGATATTCTGTTTTATATTCCACATTTTTATTGCTTTTTCTACATAAAATCCATGTAGTAAATTAATATTAAAAAAAGATACATAAAGCTGTCTTAGATGGTTTCAGATGTTTTATTATCAGGAAAAGAAAATGAAGGATTATCTGCAACTTGTAAAAGGATTATGTTTCTATTTTTATGATCTAAATAAAAGAGAGGGATTGGTGGTTAAATATTTAAACATAAAAAAAGAGAGAAATTAAAGATGAAAAGACTGAAGATTTGACTTTTAAGAAGTTTTTAAAAAGCACTTTTGTAGTTGTTATTAAATTTGATATAGTTGACTGATTTTGAAATTTAATATATGTAAGAAATTTTTTTAAGCTATTGTTTCATTTATATAAAAAAGATGTTACTCAATTTATTTAACAAGATAAATTTTTAGAAAAAGAATTTGAATGTTAAATTCTATAGTTATTTTTTTAACGAACAGGGACTTTTGTAACTAAGTAAGAAAATTTTCTTTTAATCATTTGATTCGTTAATATATTATTTCAATGCATCATGAAATTATTATTGTACACATCTTAACTGTAGTTAATATTAATATCAATTTCTCCACCGTATTCACGCAATCGCACGCAAGGATGCATTGAGCAAGAAAGCTATTTTGGTGTTATTACAGCCATTCTATTAAATTATAGTATAACGCAATAGCGATGGAAATACATAAAAAACAAATTAAGTAAAAATTATTCACGGATAATTTAGCAAAAAACTAACGTTTATATATATTTTTATTATTATTCTGTTTCATTGTGCGCAGACTCTTCTAGCTTTACCTTGTTTATATAATTACGAACACACCTTAAAAAGAAGCATATTTTGATGAGTAAAATATACGTAATTCTACTTTCTTTATACACATTAGGAATAAAATAAATATGGAAATAAATATATATATATATTTTGCAATAATATTTATACAAAAAAAATTTAATTAATGTTTCACATAATAATACATTTACGATATTCTGCTTTACTACTTCCCTATTTATTGATCTTTCTACATAAAATGCATGTAGTAAATTAATACTAAACAAAAAAGAAAAACTGATAAAGATGTCTTAGATGGTTTCTGAAGTTTTACTATCACGAAAAGAAAATGAAGGATTATATGCAACTTGTAAAAGGATTATGTGCTCTATTTTTATGATCTAAATAAAAGAGAGGAATTGGTGGTTGAATAGTATTTAAATATTAAAAAAATCAGATTAAAGATGAAAAGATTAAGGATTTGATTTTTAAGAAGTTTTTAAAAAGCACTTTTCTTGCTATTATTATATTTGATACATTTGACTGATTTTGAAATTTAATATCTATCAGAAATTTTTTAAAGATACTATTTTATTTATTTTTAAAAAATGCTCCTTTATCTATTTAACAAGGTAATCTTTTGAAAAAGAAATTTGAAGTTTAAATCCTGAAGTTTACAGATCGCTTGAAAATAAACAAGAATTTTTGTTTGAAGTAAGACAATTTTTTAAGCAATTAATAAGTTTATCAATTATTGAAATGTACGAAGTTTTATCCGATAAATATCTAATTATTTTTAAGCTCTGAATTTAGAATACTTTTTATATTTGAAAAATAGAACGGTTGTTCAATTTAAGAAATATCACCTGCAAATATAACAATTGTACGAACTTGTCTTTTATTTGATAAATTTTTCAGAATATTATGTATCGCTAAATTTCATGCCACGGAAGACATATTGTAGATGTATTGATAATACAGAAGAAAGTGCTTGAAATTTATAAATTGTTATTAAAAAAGAAAAAAAGGTGGATTACTCAAAGGACATTTGCATAATTATTTTCTAACGGCACAGGTAGTCAATGATTTATTACACTTTCACTTATAGAACATCTTTACGAAATAAATATTAAAATACAAATTACATGCATACATACAGTATGTAGAAAAACAACTAGTTTGAATTTTCGGTTGCTTAAAAATTTCAATGCTATAGAATTTTAATATTACTATAGAGCATCTCTTACTTAACTATTACATTATCAAGAAAAAAAAATATTTTGATTCGTAAAACGTATGTTAGTCAGCTTTTCCATTTTGCATAAAAAAATAACAACGTAAATATTCTTTCCCATTAATGATTTACTCAATGAAAAATTAAATTAATAGTATACATAATAATACATCTCTGATATTTTATTTTATATTACATAATTTTATTGCTTTTTATACATAAAATTGATGCAGTAAATTAATATTTAAGAAAAAAGAAAAACTCATAAAACTGACTTAATGGTTTCTGAAGCTTTATTATCACGAAAAGAAAATGAAGGTGCATCTGCAACTTGTAAAAGGATTATGTTTCATTTTTATGATCTAAGTAAAAGAGAGGGATTGATGGTTGAATATTTAAGCATAATAAAAAAAAACCCAGATTAAAGATGAAAAGATTAAAGATTTGATTTTTAAGAAGTTTTGTTAAAGAGCATTTTGCTTTTTGTTATTAAGTTTGATATATTTGACTGATTTTGAAATTTAATATCTACCAGAATTTTTTTTAAGATGTTGTTTATTTATTTATTTTTAGATATTCCTTTATCTATTTAACAAGATAATCTTTTAGAAAATGAATTTGAAATATAAATCTTAAAGTTTTTATAAGTCTTTTTAAATTGGACAGGAACTTTTGTTCTAAGTATTGCGGCATTTTAAGCAGTTAATAAGTTCGAAATCTTATCAGTATATTAATATTTTCAAGCTCTGAATTTAGAATTATTTTTACATTTAAAAAAATAAATCAGAAAATGCACGGAGAGCGTAGGAAATGAAGCGTATTAAATGAAGCGCATTACTATAACGAAGTTTTAAAAAGATTCCTATCTTGGTGTAATAGAATACAGTACTTCAGATACCGTATAGAAGTGGAAGTTTTTTGAGTGTCCCTGTAAATGCTAACAGTTTTCTTTTATACTGGAAATAACATGTAGTAAACTTCAGTAACATACATCAATTTCATGAAATGGAAAATACAATCGAATCTCTCTATAACGAAACTCCAACCATCGAATTTCTCTATATAACGAATGTTTAGTAGGAACGGTCCCCTTTTCGCATGATTACATTAAAAACAGTCTCTATATAGCAAAATATATATCTCCATATAATGAATTTTTTCATAAATTGGTCTTAATTTATTCAGTTTTAAAAAGCTTCAAAATCATATAAAATCAATTTTCCATCACTTTTTTTTATTTATCGTCAGTGCTGAGTTTTTTTTTATATTACTTCTCTTCTTGTTCTTTAAATCCAACGAATTCATCCCCCCTCCCACACACCTTTCCACATCCTTCTCAAAACAGAGTCAATTGGATTAATACACATGTAAGAGAGGAATCAATGAGAGGCACATAAGAGAGGCCTTCAAATGGAGGAAAATGTTAACTACAATTTTTAATTCCTCGCTATAATTTGAGCATTTTTTTGAGAGCGTAACAATTTTAAAATCAAAACAACAAAAAATTACAGATTTCTTCGTCCGAAATTAATGCAAGCCTTCCTTATTTGATTTTCATTAAGCTTTCAAATAAATGTCTGTTCTCTTTTATGGAACAGCTTAAATGATTAGGAAATAAAATGTTAGGTTAATATTTACTTTTAAACATTTCAAATTCTTAATTCAAAAGATCAAAAATAATATTTGTTCAAATTTCACACATTAAATACAATTTTTAACATCATTCTCTATACATCGAATTTTTCTATATAACGAATTTTTTACTGGAACGGTGGATTTCGTTATATAGAGACTCGACTGTAGTTTAATATAATTAAAATGGATCCCGGAAGATGTTTCCATCTATACCATTATGTAAATAAATACTTTTGTGTGGTCCTTTAAATGAATAACAAATATTCTTTGCAGAACAGATTCTATATAATGTATATTTTAGTACATACTTCATAGATGCATATCAATTTTATTAAGTTCGGAAGAGTGTAGCATCACTAAAATGCACTTGAAAGTATTTTTTCCCATTGGCCGTAATGCAACGGAATACTTTTGATTTTTCCTGTAATTTAACTATACATACGATTTCCATAAAATGTGAAATGACTCCACAAAATTATATATTTTAAATTTCAAACGATTCGATTTGATAGTTTTTGCTCTGTCATATGAAAAATGAGGCAAATGAAAAATAAGGCATATTTTGATGCGTAAAATATATGTAAATCTACTTTTCATTTTTGCATTAAAAAAAACAATATAAATAAACTTTTTTCCATTAGTGATTATACTCAACGAAAAACTAAATTAATGCTCCACACAATAATACATTTCTGATATTCTGTTTTGTATATCCCATTTTTATTGCTTTTTCTACATAAAATCCATGTAATAAATTAATACTCAAGAAAAAAGAAAAATGCATAAAGCTGTCTTAGATAGTTTTTGAAGTTTTATTAATACGAAAAGAAAATGAAGGATTATCTAACTTTTAAAGGATTATATTTCTATTTTTATTATCTAAATAAAAGAGAGGGATTGGTGATTGAATATTTAAACATATTGAAAAAAAGTCAGATTAAAGATGAAAAGACTACAGATTTGATTTTTAAGAAGTTTTTAAAAAGCACTTTTTTGGCCAATATTAAATTTGCTCGACTGATTTAAATATTTAATATCTATCAGAAAATGTTTGAAGATATTGCTTTATTTATTAAAAGAAATAATCCTTTATCTATTTCACAAGATAATATTTTAAAAAAGAAATTTGAAGTTTAAACCCTGAAGTTTTAATGAACGTTTTAAAATTAAACGGGAGCTTTCGTTCGAGGTAAGACAATTTTTTAAGTAGTTAATAAGTTATTAAGTTATACACGAAATGTTATCAGATAAATATCTAATTATTTTCAAGCTCTGAATTTAGGATCATTTTATAAACACCTTCATAATACAAAAAAAAAGTTCTTAAATTTTATGAACTGTTATTTAAAAAAGAATATAAATTACTTAAAGACCATTTGTACAATTATTCCTTAATCGATAGCCAGTTAATGATTTACCACACTTTCACTTTCGATCACCATTACAAGTTATGACATTAACCTTCTAATATAAATTACAGTTAGACCTCAACAGTGGCGCAGCCAGAATTCGGTTCTAAGGGGGATTTTGAGTTTCTGATAAAGGTTATTTGAATCGCCGGTTAATAGAATCAGTACTAATTAGAATATTTGCTGTGTAATACTTAAACTCAAAGAGCGTCTGTGTGGCCGGAAATCATTTTTATTTTAGCATGAAGCATCTAAGAAAAGTAATTTAGTTCAAATAACCAATTTTTACTTAACTGATTCATCTAATATCCCGTAAGACATGGTGACGTCACGGTGACGTCGTTGTGAAGTCACATTGTGACTTTGTGACCGTCGATGTGACGTCACGTGACGTCGATGTGAAGTCACTGTGACTAAAATGTGAAGTCGTTATGGCCGTTTTAGAGCGCATTTGTGACGTCACATTGTGACCAGTTTGTGACGTCACAATGTGACCAAAATGTGAAAAATGGGTCATTTGCGACAAAATTGTCATTAAAACTGTGACTCTTCTGTGACGATCTGAAACCAAAATTGAAAAAGTAAAAACTAGGCTGATTGTGGATCGCCTTCAGCTATCCTATGAAAAAAATCATGTAAAAATATTAAAATTTGAGCGAGATATTTGAAAAGAACGCTCCCACAGACTTTACATTATCATCCGGGTCTTTTTCTGTGGCTAGTGTTGCAACTTAAAGGAAGAGTTTTTTTCTTTTTAATTTTAATGCTTATTAGAAAAACAAATTGCTAAATTTGAAGTAATTGTAATAGATCGAATATTCAATTGTCCTAAATATTCTCATTTATTGCAACAGAAAAAAATATGTAACAAAGATTAAAGTCTGCATGGCATTACATATTGATTCAGTAACTTTCTTTTGGTACATTCTTTTTATAGCAGCTCCTAAGTTTTTATTGAGATGTATCGCCAAAGTATAATAAAATTATAGATGTAAGTGATTTTACACTACAAAACAATATTCATAACTGTATAATTGTGTCCCAGTGGGACTTCACAATATTGACAATGCTGCCACCGTCACAAAGTTAGTGACAAATTTGTCACAAATCAAAAAACATTCGCAAACTGTCTTCACACACTGTCTTCTATGAATATTAAAATATTATTAAAACATGCAAATAGGAATTATAAAAAAAATTAGAGCTAAATATTTATTAGTATGTTAATAAACAAAAAAAAAAACAAAACATTAAGGGGATATCCATAACTGGAAGGCTGTCCGTCATAGACACATCTACCTAATAAAAATTCCGACGATAAACATAAAATAGAACAACAAATACGTTAATTATAATTATTAATATTTTATTTATAATATTAGAGAGTATTTATAATACCCACATTAATCAAGATGTATACTAATACTACATATAATGGATATTTTGAAATTTACCTCTGTAAAATGAATCATTAAAGGAAATAATAAAAGTGTCTGGAATGAAAAATTAATAATAAAATAGTTATTACTTTTTAGCTTCATACCGTTCAAGTATTTGCGTTATTTGTTTTAAATACAATCATGTTTAAATTCTTATTGATTGTCTTAACTTCCAAATTCTCTCTGAAAACATTCCAATAAGAATATTTACAACTGAAACGTTTTCAACCACAAGGACTTTATATTCAAAAATTTTATAACATTTCAAAGGTTAAAAAATACATTAAACAATCATTAACGTTATTGTTTTTTTTAAATATCAAACATCTACGATTTCTTTTAATAGTTCTCGTTCTCTTATAAATTCCTCTTCTGAGCGGATGCATTTTTTAAAATAACATTATGCAATGTTTCCCAAGATTACTTAATACAAAAATTAAAAAAGGATGTTTGTTAATAATTTTATTCTATAAAAAAGCTTCTTTATTACAAAATATAATTATCTTTAAATGTTTAATAATTATATTAACAATTTATTATAATGTATTTTCATATGATTTTATGTTTATGGAAACATTTTAACCAATTATTTTAAAAAAGGAAACAACGCAGATTAAAATGCAATCATTACCTTTGACAACCTAATCCAAATTATTAATAATCAAGTTTTTTATGTCAACAAAATAAATAATGGATGTATTAGACTTTATTAATTTAATAAAGCATTAATGTTTTATAGCATGTTTTTGAGAAGGTAATTAAAATCCTTCTCAGAATAATAATAATAATAAATGCAACCATGAAAAATAATAATTTTCTTTACCTTTTTTCCATCGAATTCATTCGTTCTAGTTATGCCGCACAAACTAAATCCGATAATAATTAAAGTGGCAAAGACCAAATCATTTTAACAGTCAAAGCCCCCTTAATTTTCTCGGACTTATGTTTTGCTGCTTCGAAGAGTTGTAGTGGACATTCTTCTTTAAATTGTAAATCCGTGTCAATACGCATCTGCTCACAAGTCACATCTGCCATAAATTCCAGTCAACTAACTTCTCGCGTCTTCTATCATCAATTTAAAATATTTTTGTTTACGTTTATTTATTCTTTCGCTTGCAGACTATAGACTCTAGCGAGAGTCCTAACTATCGTGCAAGGCATCCTCGTTACCATGGTTTGTCAACATCAGCGATATTATATTTTCCCAGTGTGCCTTGCGCTAGTCAGCTTTTGTTTATTTCGGTAAAATTTCTTAAAAGGTGTTAAAAAATAATAAAGTATCAAAATTACATGTTAAAAAAATGTTTAACAAAATAAACAAATAAATAAAAAAACGAAAAATAAAAATAAATAAAAAAAATATTTCTCGCATGTGACATTCCTGTTACGTCATTTCTCATATGGTTTTATTTTTCTTAACCGGAGCTGTTTAATCTCTGGTTACGAGAGTAGCCTGCATGGACTCCCGCTAGAGTCTTGTCTTGCAGACGATATTCACTTTCCATGCGCATGACCGTTTTGTTTTTTCTTTTCTTATGCAATATTTTGGAGTTTAAATACGCAATAATTTTATGAGAGTGATTCTGATCAATTTTTTTTATTTGAAAAATTTTTAATGTATTTTTATTTTTTATTTTTATTAGTTTCAAAAAAATTCAAGTTAAAATGAATTGTAAAATCATTTTTTTCTTTTTTGTAATTAATAGTTAATAATAATCACAATTAAAGTTTATTAGATAAAAATTTTTAAGTTTTTAAAGATTTAAAATAATAGATTTAACGCTAATAATAAAAAAACTTGTTTTAAAATAAAGTTTGTATCACATATGAACATTCATAGTATCTTCTTAATACAAAAAAGGGGGGGGGGTTATAGAGGATAAAAGCTTTTATTTGTGTCTTTCGATTCGATTTCGGTCTAAAAATCTTTTTTCAGTCTATCCTAATTAATAATTATGTGTAATACATCCATTTTTTAATACAAATATTTTTGTATATTTACGTACACATTTTCACTGTCAAGGATAACAAATTTTTCATTTGATTTGAAATGTTAGGTACACATCCATACATTAATGTTTAAAATTATTTAAATGTTTTGAAATGATAAAAACGTTATGTAATATATAGCTGCATATTTTAATGACATTTCATAGCCCGATTTTTACAAGATTTGTGACAAGAAAACCAAGTTTTGCATATTTGGAACGGAAAATGGATAATTGCCCTTGCGTAAGTGATTATTAGTAGTTTTGTTTCAACAGGAAAAAAAAATAATCATTTTCTAAAATGTCGAAAAATAAATTACTAAATATTAAATAAAAAATTTTGTAAGATTATCAATCTCATTCAAGCTCGAAATACATTTACACGGCCTATTTAAATTACAGTTCAAATTATTTCTCTCTTTATATGTTGAAATTTTTAAAGATTATTGAGATTTTTTAAGTTCATATTTTTGTTACACTGCAACTTTACAGTATGGTTTTTTTTTTTTTTTTTTTTTTTTTGTCACAAATGTGATATGACGTACATTACATGCAGTGACATAGCAATGATGTCACAATATATTTTTTAATCGTCAAAAAAGTGTAATTTTACAATAAATAGCAGATTTTGGAAGTTTTCTAAGAAGGTCCCCACTCAGTCACAATGTAATGTCACTGAGTGGTGGCTTTTTGGTACAGTGACGTCACAAAAACCTTTTCAATTGACAGAAAAATATTTTTTCCATTAAATAACATCTTTTGAAGTATTTTTGTATATATTTTTTAATTTTCTAAGAAGGTCACATTTCAGTCACAATGTGACGTCACTGAGGGGCGGCATTTTGGTCACAGATGTGACGTCACATTTCAGTCACAATGTGACGTCACTGAAGGGTGGCATTTTGGTCACAGATGTGACGTGACCACAGTGACTCACAGTGACGTCACTGTGACCATGCATGCTATGTGGGATGCACTTTCACAATTTTAAGTAGAATTTTCGCCATTTAATTGAATCACTTTATTAAATGAAGTCTGATTCAATAAAGTGGCGGATTTCGAAATGCGCCAAAACATTTAAATATTAAGTTTGGATTTCATGCATATAAGCAGCAATTATAGCGATCTTTCTCAGGTCTGGGAGGGGTTTTAACCCTAAAACTACCCCCTTGGCTGCACCACTGGACCTCAATATTTCGAACCTTTTTATCTGGAAATCCTTAATACCTCGAAAAAATATTTTTCTTCTGCATTTCCATGAAAATTCTCATGCATTTTCCATAGATATCTTGAGATATATTTTTCGAAAACCTTGATATGTCAAAAATTTTCTACAGAGATTTTAATTTTTGTTTTTACTAATACTCATATAAACTACACAAATGTATTGTATCAGATTTAATACTCAACAGAAACATAAAGAAAACATTCTAAAACAATTATAAATATTATATAATATCATAGTTATAAATGTAATACTACAGTTTTAAATACAGGGTGGTCATAAAAAACTTTGCCGATATACGGAGCTCTAGCGGCCATTCCGCTCAACCGATCGAAATGAAATTTCAGTTATAGCTATTCAGAGGTATGAGCTCGAGATTCTGTGAGCGACAACAAAATGGCGCTCACGGTTACGGTTATAGTTACAGAAACTCGAAAATTTCCAATGGCAACACCCATTTTTTTTCATCGTAAAATGCTCAGCGCATGCGAAAATCTTAAAGAGCGTTGGAACCCTACGTGTATCGCAAGAAACGGACATGTTATGCACGCACAAAAAACCATTCTGGGAATCCTTCCCCCCATAGAAAAAACTCGATTGGGGCGCAAGGAGGAAATTTGCATATGACACAGACTCAGTACACTAATCTCTGATTACAATACAGATCGGAGAAACTAAAACTTTTATTTTGATTACACATTTTTCACATGGGTGCCGTCACCATCACAGGCAATTACGGCATTTTCATACAACATCTTTTTCATTTTGAAGGCCATGCAAATATGAATGAATACAATCTGAAATATCAAAATTAAACTTCTTTTCAACATTGAAGATAATTTTTGACCAATTCAATTTCTATTTCAGGTATTTTTCGGCAAACAGAAAGTGAATTTCTTTTAATGTCGGATGTTAAACATAAACATCGACGTGGTTTCATATTTTAAAGAATTCCTGACATTTTTATCGTTTGTTCGTACTACTGATATTTGATGTTGGTGTCTTTATCTGGCTTCCAAATTCCTTTGTTGTCTTAGTCTTTTTTTTGGAACCGCATGAATAATCAAACTTTAGGAACATTTCGAAAGAATTTTGGGCCTTCCTACAGCTTTTTTTAGTAAGGTAAATAGCTGGTTTCTATAAAAAAATTAAAAAAGACAATCTTTGAAAGTTTAATTTTAACGTAATTCTTTGCAATTACATTCCTATGTTGTTATAAGCTAGAATTTGGCCTCTTTTGAAGTTACAAAGCGCATTTTGATTCACCTTTTAATAGAAATGTTTTGCGAATCAAACAATGTGGTCAGAATGTCTTTTTAATGCATTTATAAATCATTTGCGAAAATATTCGCCAATCAAGTTTCGCGATTTTAAAAATATCGACTGCATTCTTATCATTTTGTACCTGCGTAAATTTAGCAAAATAAATATTTAAAAAATAAAAAAGATTAAAAATTATAGGCAATTTTTGTAAATGATTACTTTAATATTAATTGGAATGTTGTGTATTTAATTTTAACACAAAGATTTACACATGTGCATAGGAAACGCGAATTATTTTCTTTGTTTTTGTATTTTTCCTATCATTTTGTACTCCGCTAAAGTAATCCGTATAGCTTACGTTAGCTACAATAAATTAGATTTCTTTTCGAGATATTTAGTTTTCTTAAACAAAATATTTAAAAGGTCATCATTTTATCACCAATTTCAACTTTATACTATCACATTTAAATAACAATGAAACATTAATAGGCTGTTGTCTCTTCATTTATAAAATAAATTTTCCGAGAAAATCTATAAAATTTAATTTAGCTCTTCGTGAACTATGTTCAAAATATTTTTTTATATTTTTTAAAAACCATATCGACACCATTTTCTTTAGAAAACATTGAAACAGATGTTTCTATCTATAAAAGTTGTTCTTGCAATTGATTCATCTAATGATTACAAAACGGAAGATTTGCGATGTTTCACATTGATAAATGGAATGAAATAAGACTATTGAATAAAATAAAAGAAACAAGTGAGTATTCCAGAAGTAAAGAAGATTTTTATAAATTTCTTTACCTGAAATATTGGGTTGTTTCGGAGTAAAAGATATTTTTTATAATACATTAAATTTCAATATAAAATTTACTGTTATCTGTATTATAAAGGCCAAAAGTATCTGTGTGTAACGCATAAGTCATTTACGAATGGCAACACTTTTCCATCCAATTTCGGTTTTGCAAATTTTGCTACGGGAAATTTTACGCTTCTAGTCATCGCTCATTTAAAATTTTTACACTGTCATATAGAAAAAAAGTACTTTTAAATGCAATTTGTTTTTAAATTGTATCTCAATTAATTTTTGAGACATTAATTTGTTTATAGTTTTTAATATCAGTTTTGCAATTGTGGCAACAAAATCATTCCATTTTCTCTTAAAATTGAAAAATAAATTGTGTCTAAAATATCGTCTGTTATAAAATCCAATCAATTTACGTTTTATTTCGTTTTTATTCCTCAATTAAATGTTTTTTAGTTTATTGCAAATTTACTTTACAAATAATACAACACTTCCTCTCCACAAAAATGTATTTTAAAGATTATTTGCATGTCTTTCCACCGCATTTATCTAATTCGCATGGGAAAACTGAAATATTGTAATTTTATTTATCCATGTGTAATAACGCTTTCCAAATTTTGTAAAAAAATAAATAAATAAATAAATAAATAAATAAAAAATAAATAAAAAAAAGGAATGATTTTTGACAAAACATGAAGCTACTATAAATAAACAAGTTAAGGCCTAAATAATCATCGGATACCCGATTTACTTCAGCGAGCCTCTTGAATTTTGTTGCATTTGTGCATTATTCATTTCCGCGTTATTGACGTCATATGGACACTTTTCTAAAGATGTTGTTTTAGACTGGATCAGTAAAGGTGAAATGCTTTAACTGAAGCAACTACGTCATTTTATAATAAAAAGAATATTGCTCAGTTAAACTGATGGCACTGAGCTCGCAAGCTATGCACATTGATTGTATGTTACAGCCTTATATTTATTAAGATTAATCCCTTCAAAAGCAGATTAAGGGGAGAAAAAGTCCCCCCCCAATAAGTTTGGTATTTTGTTAATTCTGTCTTAAAGTAGTATTTGTTTGTCAATTAGACTGAACAATATAGGATGCATTTTTTACAGTAACAAATTTTGTAGACTTTTTATAAATCAATGAAACAGTTCGTTTTTAAACATTTTCTTTCATCGAATTTCGACGGGTTCCACTTCGTATTTATAGTATCGAAATTACTTTTATTGTTTCGTACATATCACGAAACACTTACAATCTCATTTTCTGTAAGTCTGTTAACCGTACTCGGAAACTATTTAAATTAATTTTTTTTTGTACATTTAGTTACTTATTTTCTGGCATTGAAAATTCATACAATTTTGGAAAAGTCTTAATTATTGCATGCTATTAATTAAAATGGTTTTACCGATACATAATAAAATAGATAATTGTGAATAAAATGGAATAATCAATTGGAAAGGTTAGGTTAAAACCTCAAACCAAAAGCATCCTTGAATTATAATATAAATGGAAAAAGAGACGATAGCGATGGATTGAGACCGTACAGGCTTATTGCCGTAAACTATGTTTGGGATAATGATGATTATTAATTAAAAATCCTAGTTAAAACAATAGAAAAAGATTCGTAATTCAAGTAAAGTATTGATTTTAATAAAACCACAACGGTTTTTGCAAAAAAGTGTGGATTTCCATAATTTCGCCCAGCTGCTTGATTGATAAATGTACTGGATGTTTACAAACATATATACACATATCTAAAAATCTATCAGACCTAAAAAACTGAAAATTTGCGCAAACGAACGAATTTTTTTTTTGTGTGGAATTTAATTTTTTTTTAATTTTATTTAGAAAAGGAAAATTTCATTAAATTTCAATTCATATAACTCATTTTATTTCGTTTTAAATGCAAACAGTAGAATAGAGTTAGATAAATAAATAAAATGCTAAATTCATCTTTTAAAAATATAAACTTAATTTTACATTACATGTAAACTACTTAAAAAGATGATAATAAATATTTAAAAAGATGTTAAATTACTTTAATTCTTAGTATTTTCAACTATAAACACAGTCTTTGTCAGAGAATACAAAAATACTGTTACGAATTTTGTAAATAGTTAGTGTTTGTACTGTAAAATAATGTAAATAATCTTATTAAGCTCCATTCCTTTTCTAATATTAGTTTTTGTTGCATTGTCTCTGTTATCAAGCAAACTTGTCTATTATTTTCAGTGAATGTGTATGGCAGCTTTGCGAAATATTACAGATATCGCCAAGTTGGCGTCACTTTTGGCAACTAATTTTGGTCGCCAAATTTGGCGATATATCGCCAAGTTGGCGACAAACTTGGCGATTGTTGGCGATGGTAACCCTTCCCTGTTTATGGTAACCCCCCCCTTTAGTTTTCTGATACATTGTTTGTTATTCCGTGGATTTTTCGAGTAGGTTCTAGAAATTTCTAGAACATGCTACGAGCCTATATAAGAAGAGAAGCGATGCGAGTTGTTGTTATTATTTACCAGTCAGTCATTGAGTGAACAAGGCGTTTGTTAAGCGAGTTTGCTTGACTTTCATTTATGTTGTTTTGAATGTTTTTAAGTTTTGAGACGTTGTATAAAGAGTCTCTGGGATCTAAAGCTGTACTTATAAGATAGATTTGAGCAGTTATTTTTGAGTATCTAGAAATATTTGTGAGTTTCGAAGACTCTGTTGTTCTGAAGTTCTGTAAATAAATTATTTTCTACTTTTCTAAGAGCAAGAGTTTGAAGTTGTCTAACCATAAGATCAAAAGAACCCAATATACGCTCCAATACTATTAGTAACGTCTTATTTTTCAAATGTCACGTAGTTGGTGTAAAAAAGGAATGAAAAGCGAATGGAAGAAAATGCATGAAAAAGTAAAAAAAGAGTGAAAGGAAGTAAGTTATTACTTCTTTTTGACTCCATCTTCGTAAATTTTGAAAAATAAGACGTTAAGAACAGTATTTTTGTATTTTCTGCGAAAGTTGTGTTTACAGTTGAAAATATTAAGTATTAAAGTAATTTAACATTTTTTGAAAATGTTCTGTTATCTTTTTCAAGTAGTTTGCATATAGAGTAATTTAAAGTAGAACACGGGTGTTTGAAAAATATTTCAAGGCCTGATGGCAGGCACCTAAAGTTCAAGCATTTGTTGCTAGCCAATATTTTTTTTTTTACAAATATTGAATTTATAGATTTAACTTTTAAGCATGCATTTGTAATTTTTGCCTCTCATTTCAAATATGTAATTTTCATTAACTCATAATTAGCAGAACTCTAATTTTGAATTAAAAATATGGTTTATTGAAAGGAATTTCCAATTTCATTTCCGCTTCGTGAAAACTTTATAAGCCAGGCATCTAGTAAAACTACAGATAATGCTTTGACTAGGATTGTTTTTTGGGATATAAAACCTTTACAAATACAGAATTTAAAGATTTTAAGCTTGTGCACATATGCGTATTTTTCGAAGCTTATTCCAAATATATAATTTTCGGAAAAAATCCTTTCTCTTCTAATTTCCATATTATTTTACGTCAGATTTTTTTTTATGATAGGATATATAAAATGAACATATTGCCCTTTTTATTTATGAGTGACAGTAGTTACCCCTATTTCCGAACATTAATTTCAGCCAGAAAAGTAACAATTCATCAAGTCAACAAGTTAACATAATTTTATCAGTTGTCTGAAATTTTTCTTGAAAGTCGTTACCCCCTTGACTAATATAGCTAAGAGAATTTGTTTAACGGGGTTTCGTTCAGAAACAGTTTTGTTAAGAACGTATCCTGGTGGTGCAACGTGTAACTAAAAAATTCAAGATTGAATTTTTTTTTTCTTTATTATTGTTATTATTAGAGCACATCTGTTCAACGGTGTCGTAGGTAGCCTGGATCCGGTTCGAGGTTCGTTCAGTTTCAGATTGGGTATTTTTTAGCTCTTTCCAATGAAGTTGAAAAGTGCTTAAGCTTTCGGTTTGTCTGTCCGTTTGTCCGCCCTCTAACTCTCGTAAATATGCTCGGATGGCCAAGAAATTTGTGGACGTTATTGACGCTTGCCCTAGCAAAAGCCTATTGAAAATGAAGTTTCTACCATGATTAGTTTTTTTACAGGGTCAGACAAAAGTTTTCCGTTCCATTACGGCCTATGGGGTAAAATCGTTTCAAACGAATCTTAAAGATGTTACATCCGATCAAACATATTAAAATTTATATGCATCAACAAATTGCACTGAAATATGTATTCTGTAAAATATGCAGTGAAAAAGATAGTTATTATTCATTTATAAGATCACACAGAAGAATTCCATCGCATAATAATAAAGGAGGAAATCGTTTGCAACATATTTTAATTATGATAAACGATTTCATGTGTAATCAAATTGATATACGTCGCTGAAACTTAATATGAATTATTTCACTCATAATACGAAGTGCATAGCATTTACAGGGACACACAAAATATTTCAAACAGTGAATAATATCCAAAGTACTGTATATTGTAGATGTTGGTTGTTCGATGGATGAAATGCATTTTCAATTATGATATGCGCTTTTAAGTTTCACTAATTACATGTACATTATATGGTGTGTATAAATGCTAATAGTACCACAAATTAGATATATAGGGTTACACAAAAGAGCTCGGAAAGGTTACTGAATATAAGCGTAATTTACTTAAACGTGGATTTTAAATAAGTGATGCATTTTATGTTGAAATGCATACAGTTTACCAATAAATGTTTGTAGAATATAGATAAAATGATATACAGAGCCACGCAAAGAACTGGATACAGAGTCACCTGTGGATGGTAATTTCTAGAAATGTGATTTAAATAGTTTAAAGAGTATTTTCATATAAAGTAAATTTTAGCAAAATATTTTCATGTAATAAAGGTACAAGATAAACTACAGGGCTGAACAAAAGTATTCAAGTATGTTTCATTCTATTAGTATAAATTGCAGAAAGAAAATTTTCAACTAGATAGGTGTTTTCTTGCAAGACTTAATTTACTCATTATATAGTGTATATATATATATCAACCGACATATCAAATAGATAGCAGTTCATAAGTATTGGAATACATACTTTTTAATGGACAATAACACCTTATTCTCTAGATAACGAAGTTTTGTTAATGATTTCAGGAAGTGTTGGAAAGTGTTTCATAATTTATGCTTAAGGCCTGATTTTTCTTACTTGTTATGAGATTTTGCAGTGTAGATTTTAGGATCATTTAAGAATATTATTACGGTTCCGGGCATAGCCGGGTGGCTCAGCTAGTTCGTTATAAATATATGAGAGAAAACTTATAATAAATATTGATGTATACATATATTATATATGTGATACATATGTTATATATATTATATATGTGATATAGTATATATATTTTATAATCATATACCGGCATATATGTTTATCTTTATTGTTGTTTTGTCATTGTTAACTACTTTGAATTTTAAATAACATAGAATAAAACGAAGTATGGAAACAGCTTTTAATCACGTAAATACAAAAACGCTTTAAATCTAAAACATTAATTTTGCCATTATTTAATTTTTTTTCTATAGTGATACCGATAAGTATACTATGTGCTTTTTGGATTATTTTCATATTAAAATCAAAACAATTTATTCTTTTGTATTTCTTTCGTTAGTTAAAATAATCTTGAAATACGAACAGTTTCTGAATGACTGCCCTTTTAGCATGCATGTTCACAGTGACGTCACAATGACGTCGCTGTCAGTCACTTTGGTCACATCACATCTGTGGCCAAAATGCAATCACTCAGTGACGTCACATTGTGACTAAGATGTGACCTTCTTAAAATTTTTTAGAAAATTACAAATATTCTTCAAAACATGTTATTTACTTTAAAAAACATGTTTCTGGCAATTTAAATATTGTGGCTTTTGTCACAATGTTAATGTCAAAGTAGTCACAAATGACACATTTTTCACAAATCTGTCACACCGTGACGTCATAAGCGAGCTCTAAAACGGCCATAACGACTTCACATTTTAGTCACTGTAACTTCACATCGACAATCGATGGTCACAAAGTCACAATGTGACTTCACAACGACGTCGCAGTGACGTCACCAATACGTGTTTTCTTTTTAATGTGTTCGTGGAAAACGTATGATGCATATCGACGTATATTTTCATTAAGTCACTGCTGTCATTTTACTCTCTGAAACGTTAGGAAGCAGAGAATAAAATTAAAAGCGAAGGAAGCTCCGAATAACGCAAATTGCATAAGAAATGAAATTTTACTTTATCTTTAATTGTTTACTGTTTATTTAGTCACATGGCTATTATTGTGTGTTAGATGGAAAATAGTTTGTTGATTTTTTTATGTTAATTGAATTCTTATAAAATTTTAATTTTTGAAAAATAATGTTATGCTGTCAGTTGTAATTAAATAACCCAATTTTACCTAATTTTAAATTTTCATTAAAAAAAAAAGAAAATCTTTTTTAATGTAAGGAAATTCAACGGGCAGCATTGCTTACAGTTTATTTCCCTGAATTTAAGATTTTCCGTTTTTTATTTTTGTTATAAGAGATAAAATATCCATCAATTGAAGAAGGTAGGGAAATAGCAAAAACAGCCGACCCTGGATTTGAATCAGCCATCTTAGTTTTCTAGGAAAGCTTGCTAGCACTGAACTGTAATTTTAAAGGCGGTAAACGCTTTGAAATAAATATGTTTGTTTCAGATGGCTATGGTTCGATCAATTTCTTTAAAAAGCTTTTAATTTTGAAGTTAATTTTTGGAAGATTTATTCTTTAATTAGATTGTTCCTGGGGTTTTTATACTTTAGTATTCATACAGAATAAAAATATGAATTTTAAATATTTTTAAGTAGATTGCTTGAGATAAATTATGAATATTATGTTTTTATTATATAAGATTTTTTAAAAATTAAAATATCTTTTAAATGTGTTCAGTTAAAGTATATTTTAGATGCGGAAATTTATTTATAAAGAACTTTATAACTTCATCATTATTTCACATTTTTCAAATTATTAAACTTAAAAGTTTGTGAGCACATTTTAATGAATGAGAAAATTAATTGCTATTTATTTTTAAATTTGAAAACTTTTTCGTCTTTTTTAATTGGAATATTTATAGAATTTTTGGTTTTTCATTTAAAAAATGGATATAGGCTCAATACGCATCCGTGCTAGTAATGAAAGGAATCTCTCCCTCTTTTTGTAGACGTTCGGAAAAAAAATCAAGGTTAAAACACGTTTTCTAGGAGTACGGAAATTATGTGTTAAAAAATGAGAAAAATTTAGTGTATGTTGATGAGCTTTTCTGATAGTGTTGAATCAAAACAGTTCCATTACATTACGGGCTCGGTTGAAAATCGTTTGCGAAGTATTTTAAATTATTCATTAAACATATTGGAAATGGTATTATATAACTGCAAGACCTTACTGTAGAATTTGGTGTGCATATTCTTTTCGTTCTATAACAGAAATGCACAAAGGTATTTCCTATTGTATTAGGCTTGATAAATAATTGCTGGCAGTACTTTCCATTTGTGGTACGTAATGTAAAATTTCAGCATTTCTTTTACAAATTACTTGCTGTGTATAAATTCTATAGATATTATACAGGGAGCCACAAAGAATACAAAATAGGAAAGACCGGAGCATTTTTCCCATAGGAGCAAATTTTCGAAAACATATTATTTTTTAAATGAGCCACTAGACGACGCGAGCGGGTGAACTGGCTGAAATATTACATAAATCAAAGTAAAAATGAAATTTTTATATTAAATAAGTGTTATTTATCCCAGGGTTCGGTTAAAAGAACGTATCTAAAGCGGGACAAAACGGCAAGATGTTAAATTTTTGATTGTACCCCCAACTCCCTATTCCCCCCAAAATTATAATCCCCTCACTGCCATATTTTGCTGCCTAAAATCTTTATTGTGTTTTATGAACTGTTTGAAAGTTCGAAATAGATCAACTCGTCAGTTTTCTTAATTGTGAAAATTTCGCGTTGAAACAAAGCATTTTTTTCCTTTTTAAAAATCGATTTTTTTACAAAGTAAAAACTTTTGGATTGATACTTATAAAATTTCGATGTTATTAAAAAGCGTTTAAAGATAAGGCTTGATGAATAACTTTAAAATTTCTAAATAGTGTATTTAAAATAATGAGCACATTCCAAAGATTCTTAGCATAAAAAATTTTTTTGGTTTCGAAAAACTGTCTTTTAAATTGAGAATTCTAAAGGAATCATTCAATTAACAAAATAATAATGAATATCTAAGGTTACATATGAGCGACTGTGGAGAAATTTACATAGTATCTGAAATCAAAGAAAACTTCTACATCTGCATGCATAAAAATTAAATCTATAAATTTAATATTTAAAGAAAAATTACATAATATCTATACATGTCACTGCCAATTAGTACCAGCTGTCTGCGTTTCTAAATATCTGAAAGGTTTCTCAAAAATCAGTATTTCTTTGAACTGAAATAAAAAACGAATTTATAAATAGATTTTTAATAGATATTTCAACTGTTTATCGGAATATAGGAATACCTCTTAAAATTTCTGAAAGGAGACTTCTTTCTGCGCCTGGCTGTGTAGATTTCGAGGTTTTAGGCCTGATAGAATTTAACATATAGCCATTTTTTAAAAGACCAGTATATTTATCGTTCTTACCCCAATTAAAATAATAGTTTAAAAAAGATTGTTGTTCAACTTTTAAAAAGATCAGCTTAAGATTTAAACTATAATCGAGAATGGAAAAATTATATAAACATCCTTTAAAAATAATTTAATAACCTTTTCAATTAAAATTCGTAATTTTTATACTTATGTTTTTATTTTACAGTTTTTGACATTTTTTCGATTGTTTATTTAAAGAGATTTGTATTTCTAATTGCTTTGTTGTATACTGCATGTAACATAAAAAAAAAACAAAACTTAAACTATCTAAGGGTATATCTGAATTTTATTCCACTGAACATATTTAAACAATAATATATTTGAAATACCTAAAGGTAATACTATAAACTTTATAAAATTTATAAATCTTAAATAGCAATTGAAAAGGAAACGAGTAAATAGCGAATATTTATTTTAGGTTTTTACAAATGTAACCATAAACATACAAGTTTACAAACTAATTTTTCAATTTAATCACATTTAGCTGAATTTTACTATAAATTAATTAATATACATGATTTTTTTTCATAGGATAGCTGAGGACGATCCACAACCGGGCTAGTTTTTATTTTTTCGATTTTGGTTGCAAATTAAAAAAAATACTTTATCTTTCAGAACCGATTTAAGCTGGTTGTGAAACTTAAACTATCCTAATATAAAAAAGATATAACCAAAATCGAAAAAGTAAAAACTAGCCCAGTTATAGATCATCCTCAGCCATCCTATGGAAAATAAAATTACGTAAAAATATTAAAACTTGAGCGAGATATTTGAAAAGAACTCCCCTATAGACTTTTCATTATCATCAGGGTCTTTTTCAGTCAGTAGTGTAGGGTCTTAATCACTATCTGCAGAAGTTTCAAAGTACCTTATGAGCATGTCACCATTTTCAAGTTTATATTTATGGGTAGTAATAGGTTATCCCGTCGACCAAAAAACGATCGCCAAAAAAAAAAAAATTATATGCCAATAATGGAGGATCGTGAATGTCACATTAAATGATATTAAATACGAAACACGTATTTAAAACATTATTAAGTGATTTTTATTTCGATTTTTTATTTATATTTTTATCAATATTCTCCTAATTATTTGATTTTTTCATTATTTTAAATAAAAAATATGTCAATATGTATTATTTGGCTATTAGTTTGGCGATTTTTATAATTTGGCAAAATTGGTCGACGGGATAACCTAGAAGTACCTATTTATGATACTGAATGAAATACCGTAATTTATATTTCTTGTATCAATTTTGAAGCACCTTATATGCTCGACATTGAAAAAAAGACATGATTAAAAAAATATATTTTTAAATATAGAGTAATTTTTTTAAAAGTAGGAGGCTCTTTTTTTGATGATGGTCCGTCAGTAAGAAAGAATAAAAAGAAGCGACAGAAACGATGAACACGTTTTTACTGATTACTTAATCAATAACTTTATTGGAGAAGAAGTGCGGTCATTAGAATGCTCCTATCTTTCAATGTAAGAAGTGATATGACGGTGAAAATAATGCTGTCCACTAAATAGAAATATTATTTCAATTTAAGTAATATTTCATATTGGAGACTAGAACTGTTTTAAAGTTGGCTGTAAATAGATAGCATGTGTTATTGACTTATTACTAAAAGAAATAATGACGGAAAAGGAAAACCGTATTGCTTTAATAAATTGAAGCAAAGGGAATACATTTTAAACGTTTGTCATCTATTTTTTTTAAAGAACAATTTATTAATTCCTGGAATAGAATTTTCAAGCTACCTTATAACTATGTCACTATTTTCAGATTTATATTTATGATATTGAATGAAATACTGTAATTTATATTTCTGGTATCTATTTTGAAGCACCTTGACGATATTGAAAAAAAAAGACATGATTAAAAAATATAATTTTGAATATAAAGTATTTAAAAAAACAAGAACTATTTATTAATCGCTTATATAGAAATTTCAAGTTACCTTATGACCATGTCACCATTTTCAGATTTATATTTATGATATCGAATGAAATACTGTAATTTATATTTCTGGTATCTATTTGGAAATACCTTGTACGAACGATATTGGAAAAAAGATATGATTTTTTTTTAATAGAGTGTATTTTTTTAAGCATAGAGTCTTTTTCAGCTGATGGTCTGTCAGTGAAAAAAGAATAAAAAGAAATGACAGAAGAGTAGAACACGTTTTTACTGATTACTTAATCAATAATTTTATTGGAAGAGAATGTGATCATTAAAACGCTCTTATCTGTCAATATAAGGAATGATACGACAGTGAAAAAATGCTGGCCTCTAAATAGAAATATTCTTTCAATTTAAGTGATATCTCATATTGGAAGCTAGAACTATTTTATAGTTAGCTATAAACAGATAGCATATGTTATTGACATATTACTGAAAGAAATAATCAATAACGGAAAAGAAAAGCTTACTTTGGTAATTAGGAGATTTATTGAGATGTATCAGTCTTAAATGACAAAGGGATTTTTTAATGTTGAAAATTAACTTAGAAGATGATAAATTAAGAAACTATTAGTTTACTAAGATAACAAACCTACACATATGGTTTGCCAAAAAGGGTACCCAACATTTAAATTCAGTAATTCTTTAATTTTATCAACTTGTGGCCACAATTCGATTCAACACCCAAACATTCAGTTACCCAATGTAATGTTTTAGCCTTTTACCAAATATCTGCTTGATGGATTTTGATGAGATTTGCATTGTTAGATAATATTTCAGAGATGGTTTTAGTATACTATATATCGGTTAATGTTTTTTTTTTTTTAAATTTTACGTAGATAACCCATTAAAAGATTAGGTGTTTAACAGCAAAAATTTTGTCTGATACATTAGAAAATATAAGTATGTCATTCGTATAGTTTTTTTGTGCTATGAAAATACATTCCAGTTAGGAATCCATATTGCTTTTTTGCAAAAAGATCAAATTCTTCGGTATGTTTTGCTTGTTTCAAAGTTCGTTTGAAGAAAGTGAGCAGCATAATTGGCGATAAAAACTTGCAAAAATGCTTATACTTCCGTATAACAGTGGATTGACAGATATTCAGTTTTGAATTTTTAAATCGGTTAGTTATTAAAACTTGTAAGTAAAAGGTATACATTTTAAACGATTGATTTGTGCTTCAGGAAATACATCGCCATCTTTTTTTTAAAACAAGAACTATTTATTAATTGCTGGATATAGAATTTCCAAGCTACTTTATGATTATGCCACTATTTTAAGATTTACATTTATGATATTGAATAAAATACTGTAATTTATATCCCAGTATCCATCTTGTAGCACCTTGTATGTACGATATTGGAAAAAAGACATGATTAAAAAATATTTTTTAAATATACTGTATTTTTTTAAGTAAGAGGTTTTTTTTCAGCGGATGATCTGCGAGTAACAAAGAATAAAATGAAACACGTTTTTACTGATTATTTAATCAATAATTTTATTGGAGAAGGAATGCGATCATTAGAACGCTTTTATCTGTCAATGTAGGAAATGATATCACAGTGAAAAAAAATTGTCCACGAAATAGAAATATTCTTTCAATATAAGGGATATTTTATATTGGAGACTAGAACTATTTTATAGTTTGCTGTAAATGGATAGCATATGTTATTGACTTATTACTGAAAGATGTAATCAATTACGGAAAAGAAAAGCTTACTGTGGTAATTAAGTAATATATTATGATGAATAAGTCTTAAAGAAAACTATTTTTACCACGCTTTTATTAGCTTCAACTGTATGTTTGTGAGTTTGCGAGCTTGTGAGCTTGTGAGTTTGTGAGTTTGTAACTCTCCTTATTTTATGTATGTTCACCGATTACTCCGAAACCATGCAACCAATTAATTTGGTTTTGGTGTTAAATGAAAGACGATGCTCTAGAATTGGTACCGCTTCAGTTTCACCGAAATTGGTTCAGTATTTTTTTTAGTAATTAGGCAAAAACTAATAAAATTAGTGATTTTTCGCTAATTAAAAGTGTTGAATACGTTCAGAGAATGGAGTGTAGACAGCATGGCCGAGTGGTCTAAGGCGCCGGATTGAAGCTCTGTTTTTCGAAAGAGATTGTGGGTTCGAACCCCACTCCTGACATTATTTACATCTGTGTAAAATTTGAAAAAAAAACTTCCGTATTACAATTTTTATTTTTAACCGGCTTCAGAAAAGAAAGAGGAAGTTATCAATTCGACGCGTATGTATTTTTTTTTCTATGTATGTTCACCAATTACTCTGAAACTATCCAACCGATTAATTTGGTTTTTGTATTAAATATAAATATAGTTTAAAAAAACTAAAAACCACACTTTTAAAGTAATCAAACTAAAAAGTGAAAAATAAATATCGTTTAAAAAAACTAAAAAACACGATTTTTAAGTAAGGTGGTCTGGGGTAATAACGCCAAGTGCTGATATTATGCATAATTATGAAATAATCCGGCAAATGACACCCATGTGCTCTGCGCAGAAGGGTTTTGAGTCATATAAATCGCAAAAAATAGCTTCAAGCTAATTTATTTCATTTTTAAGTTTTATTGTTTTTACAAGCAACTAAAATTAACGCTTGATCTAAAATTTGCGAGACCTGTTATGTGATGTGAAGACTATTTTTTTTATCCGGAAATACTTTGTTAATTACATAAATTTGTAGTACATTTTATGGACTTTCAAAATGTTGTTGAAGATTTTGGATATCTTCTCGAGATAATTTGTAATTTAAAATGCACAGCGCAACAACTATAACGGGGTAATAACGCCAATCCTTGGCATTAATACCACGGTTGATTCCCTACAGTGGCCGAGCTACATCCTAAATACTGATTCAAATAAACACAGTTAAAACTGTGCAATGTTTCTAATAATTCTATTTAAGCGGTCCTTTTTAAGCAAAAAGTAGCTCACGGTCTGATATTCTTTTGCCTCCCCCCCCCACACCACACCTTTATTTTTCTTACACTTTCACAAAAAATTTAACATTTTCAATAGCTTAGAATGCAATTTGTCAATTTCTAAGTTTGTAAAGTTTGTAATTTTAGAATTGGGCAATCTACATGCAATTATTCCATCTTATTTCATAGTTTTGTTTGCATGGCGTTATTACCCATATAGGTGGGTAATAACGCCAAATAGCATTAGACAAGAAATAACGCCATTATATTTTATAGGGACGTAGCTGTTAATTTTTTTTTTTTTATATAGATAGTCAATGAATTGCTGCATCAAATCCTATATTTGTTTGAAAAATACAATCTAAAACTAAGCCGTGAAAATTGGTTGAACCTTAACGTGGCGTTATTACCCCAGGGTACCTTATATCAAACTAAAAAAAAGTGAAAAATAATTCGTACTATAAGCTGAAAACGAAAATAGATGAAAAATACTATATTACTATAAAAAAAAATTGTTATTATCGAAATTAATTAATAAGCAATAAATAAAATTGTGACGGTATATTCATGCTGGGTGTCATTTGTCACGTTATATGCAGACATACTCATTAATTTAGGTTAAAACAACACAGTTTATTAAAATGATAAGGGCTAAAGGAAAGTGGAGCCAGTCTATAATTTCACTCACTGAGAACACTATGAAAAGCTAAATCATACTCACAGGCTTTGGTCTAGCTCAGTCGGGGCACCGTCTAGCACTTGACACTATTTCCTGGCTGATCTACTAAACAAATCTTAATTTCACAGCCCGTGGCTGTGGATATTTCTTTATTTGCTCAAATAATCAAAACGGAACGATTCTAAACTTTCTTACCAAGGCCGAACCTTTAATCCACTATCTGAACTCCTTTCTGCTTTACTGGAGGCCGTAGCTATTTTCTAATCGTCAGCACCTTACTAAACAATCATCAACTTCGTTGTCTAATGGCGGAACACACACAGAGGCTGCTGGCTACTACCAGAAACACACAGACGCTGGCTGCTGGCCAAGGCCAGAAACACACAGACGCTGGCTGCTGGCCAAGGCCAGAAACACACAGAGGCTGGCTGAGGCCAGAAACACACACCCCACAAACTCACACCCAAGCTTTTATACGCGACAAACTGAGATACTTCTCATTAACATAATACTAATAACCGCGAGCTAACTGCGGAATTCGAAAGAGCACACACACTCTAGAAGGTTAAAGTAAAAGAGAGGATAGATGTCACTTTTACGCCTACAAAATGTTAAATTATTGACGTCACGATCTCAGAAACACTAGAGTGCCTTTATGACTAAAGGTCACTCCCTCACAACCCCCCCTCGAACTCCGCAGAGAAAAAGGGCTGGGCTAAATGCATGCCCAGAACTTTTTCTTGTTATAAATTTAGAGCCGTAATAAAACACAGCGATGGGTGAAATTTAACGCCGAAACATAACTTTTAAAATATTAACTTTAACCCATCACAACCAAAAAAAACTCAGTTTGCCTCAAATAATCACATATTATATCCAATCATTCTTCTATCTTACAAATAGCCTCCGTAAAACTTCCAAAAACTCGTAAAACTTTCAAAACTAATTACTTCTTCTCTCAAAATAACCCACTCCACTGGGAGTGCTAAAATTTCTCAAAACACTAACCTTCCGAAATTTTCCTCAATATTGCAATGCAACTATAACGTTACCCAAAAATTTCTCCACAACTTTTAATATACTAGAATTCGCACCAAGTCCAAAAAACCCAATGCGCAAAAACTTTCCTCATCCAAATTCCGACTTCATCTAAAATTACATTTACTTCATACTAAACTAACTCTGCTACTACGTAATACCTACATCCCCATTAGCCAATGAACTAACTCCCAAAATTCTTCAGACTTAACTCCACTTGAACAATAATTGGGGCACATACGTACAGCGGCATATCGCTGTGCTTATGCAACAATCAAAAAATATCAAAAATTTACAAAATGACGTCATCAATCTCTTCATCTGTATTAACTAAAAGAAAAATAGCAGAATCAATACATAACAAAAAGTATACTTCCCTGCAAGAAAATCACATTAACATTCAATTTTAATACAATACAATTTCAAATTCAAATGCAGCTTAAAACTTCGCAACTTGCGGAAACCATTCTCAACTAACGTACAAAACGCAACTCATAAAACATGAACGATAAGAAGAAAGTTAATTCATTAAATGTTAGTATAAGAGATAGAAACGCGTGTCAAGGACTTCTTGACCGCAAAACACGTGCGCGCCTGAACCGCGGCGCGTGTACAAAATAACTCAAATTACTATCTGTACTTTCTGAAAATTTAAACATACATTAACATACATTTTATAACACATGAACAATAACAATATAGTAACATTTTAAACAAATAATATAACAATTTAACAATAGATCCAGAATTTTTAAAAGCAGTTAAGACCAAAATTTCCAACATACATAAAACTAACAATTTTGCAAACAAATTTTGAACACAATTAAGCACTAAACGTGAGTCCGTCAAAAAATTCCAAAAAATGGCCAAAAGTACAAAACAGTCTCTCTGCTTTCTATTCCTTCACATTGCTACCACATATATGCACTCTAATAGAAATTTAATAAAGAACATTATCACCCAATCATAGAGACAATTCGCTGCTGGCAGGCTTCATACTGCAAGATGGCTTTCTCCTCCTGTCCCAAAAGGCTTGTACGAAGGATCTCTCGTCATCAGAACTGTACGGTGACGCCACAGTTGACTGTCGTGCCTGCAGCCTGGTTCTGAATGGATGCCGTGGGATACTTGTAGGTTCCACTCGACGACTCTGCTCCGGCCGGTTCGCTGGGTTCACTCCATGGCGAGGTTCACACTGTTGTTGCCGGTAATCTGAGAGTTGTCTCCTCTTTCTAGACGCACCCGAAGTTACCGAAGATCCTAGGCCACGTTTCTTTCCGGTCCTATGTAGTTTCTTGTTAGGCAAAAATTCAGAATTTAAACTTCGCTTAACAGTTTTACGAGTGTCCAAACGAAATCTTTTCTGGGGATTAATCACTGAAGATGGTGAACTATTAGTTAATTTATGCTTGTGAGGTTGTTGTCTAATAGATGGAGGAACTGGACAATTTATAATTTTTTGTCTTTTATGACACACAGAGTCCGATGTATTTGACACAGTTCTCTTATTTTTATTATACTTTGCTCTCGGATTGCTAGGCTTTCGACTTTCAATAACAGTCTTTGGAGCTGTTTGACCAAATTTTCTTCTTGAATATTGATGAAAAGAATTAGACGAAGAAGTGCTGGACTCGGGACACTCATTGGATCGGGAATTTTGCGAAACACCACTCGACATATGAGAACCTTCACTACCATTTTCTCTAAACTTATACACTCTAACCTGATCCAGATTAACAGTCATTCTTTCACCATTGACATCAACAACCAAATTATTATTTCGAACTTCCAAAACCTCGAACGGACCTACAAACTTCGGACCAAACTTAGCTACTCTCTTTTGACGACTTGAACTTAACCAATGCTTTTCTACTAACACAAAATCTCCAACTTTCACTTCTAACTCCCTTCTACGCATATTATAATACTGAGCTTGCTTTTCTTGCGCTTTTCCCATTTGAACCTGAGCTTCCTTAACCAACCTCTCAATATCCTGACACATGTATTGACTTTCCGCATCTGACACCATAACTAACCTTTGGAATGGAGTAATAACTTTTCTACCCAAAAACAATTCAGCAGGCGTTTTCCCCGTTGACTCGTGAATTGCCGTACGAAGTGCGTACGCAAAATGCTGAAGAAACTGGTCCCAATTTGCATGATGAGACCCAACATAAGAAGAAATCATTTGAATTAATGTACGATTTACACGTTCAGCCATATTAGACTGAGTAAGTTCCCTACCGTCCTCAGTCTGCAACTTTTCACACAAAGATTTAAAAATATTGAATATAAAATCATAACGAAATGGTTTACTAGCAACTAGTGCGTCAAAACCAATATAAATTTCATTAGTTAAACTCGGTTTATCTGAAAAAACTTTACCACAATCGACTAAAGACTTATTAACCTCCATTTTCTTAACCACACTTAAACTAGATTCCTCCAAATTAACTGACACTGAAACAGGCTCTTTCTTACTCACATTCTCATCCTTATTCACGATTAACGACTTTTTAAAGAAATCCAAACTAATTCCTCTATCCCTCATATAATCCACACCAACTATACAATGCACTGTTAATCCATCTAACACACAAAACTCCCAACATGTCTTAACCGAACGAATTTCAACTTCCAATTCTACTGAACCTTTATTATCGCAAGCTACTCCCTGTGCTGACTGAACCACAAGACTTGACCTTTTCAACCTCTTATACGAAAAATATTTCCGATAACAATCAAAAGAAATGAACGACTTATCTGCCCCTGTATCGAAGACACTCTTAACGACAATACCATCTAACACAATTAACACTTCAGGTAACTCAACCGGATTAATAGTAATTTTATTTAAACTCACAGAAGGCTTTTTCGATTTGACCTGTGACTGCATACCTTCCGAAATACAGTCACTTACCAGTTTAACTGACCCGACCTCCTCACACCTCTCCTTTGCACTAATCTACCTTCAAAATTCTCATCCGAAGTTAATCTCCTTACTTGCGAAGAAACATTCCTGTCCCGTACTCCCCCACTACGATCATAACCACTATTCTGTCTATTTCCATGCATATTTCTCTCACCACTTCTAAAATTATTAGCACCACCACCATTCCTATTACCATTACTCGTATTCGACATATTACGACCAAATCCATCACTTCTATTACGCACATTACTATCCGGAAATCGCTGTCCCCCCCTCACAAAATTACGTTCCCCCTCATTTCTCAAATTACTATCCGTGACAGGTCTCTGCCGAGGGTTACGCAAATCCCGTTGATCCGAGCTATGCCGAGACTCATACTTCGATAATATCTGGTGCATTTCTGCAAAATTCTTCGGTGCTCTAACTTCAATAAAGTCCTGTATATTTGGATTAAAAAGAGGAAAAACAATGTCCAACAATTCCTCAAATGTAATATCTAAATCTAATTTATTTTTTAGTTCCAGCTTACGAAGATAAAATTTTGACGCCGATTCATATATATTCTGCTTATTACAATAGAACTCTTTTCTCAAAATACTTTTATCTTTAACGGGAGGAAATGCCTTCTTTAACTCAATTACAGTTTGTTCAACTCTTTTCGCTTCCTCAGTAATCAAAAACTTTCCTATATTTTCTAACCACAAAAGTGCTTCGCCCTTTAACGAGCATTTAAGCACTACGTACCTGTTTTTCTCAGGTATATTATTGAACAAAATATAATCATCTAATTTCACTAAAAATTCACTAATATCACCCTCACCGGTGAAATACACCCGTGGCACAATCTCAAAATGTCCGACATTTCGTTGGGCGCCATTTGTGACGGTATATTCATGCTGGGTGTCATTTGTCACGTTATATGCAGACATACTCATTAATTTAGGTTAAAACAACACAGTTTATTAAAATGAAAAGGGCTAAAGGAAAGTGGAGCCAGTCTATAATTTCACTCACTGAGAACACTATGAAAAGCTAAATCATACTCACAGGCTTTGGTCTAGCTCAGTCGGGGCACCGTCTAGCACTTGACACTATTTCCTGGCTGATCTACTAAACAAATCTTAATTTCACAGCCCGTGGCTGTGGATATTTCTTTATTTGCTCAAATAATCAAAACGGAACGATTCTAAACTTTCTTACCAAGGCCGAACCTTTAATCCACTATCTGAACTCCTTTCTGCTTTACTGGAGGCCGTAGCTATTTTCTAATCGTCAGCACCTTACTAAACAATCATCAACTTCGTTGTCTAATGGCGGAACACACACAGAGGCTGCTGGCTACTACCAGAAACACACAGACGCTGGCTGCTGGCCAAGGCCAGAAACACACAGACGCTGGCTGCTGGCCAAGGCCAGAAACACACAGAGGCTGGCTGAGGCCAGAAACACACACCCCACAAACTCACACCCAAGCTTTTATACGCGACAAACTGAGATACTTCTCATTAACATAATACTAATAACCGCGAGCTAACTGCGGAATTCGAAAGAGCACACACACTCTAGAAGGTTAAAGTAAAAGAGAGGATAGATGTCACTTTTACGCCTACAAAATGTTAAATTATTGACGTCACGATCTCAGAAACACTAGAGTGCCTTTATGACTAAAGGTCACTCCCTCACAAAATTATCGTGGAAAAAAGCGTGGGGTGCTTTTTAAGAACTGATAGATGGAGCATGGTAGATGGAGCATCACACGCTTTTTTTCCACGATAATTTTATTTATTGCTTATTAATTGATTGCTATAATAACAATGATTTTATAGTAATATAGTATTTTTCATCTATTTTCGTTTTCAGCTTATAGTGCGAATTATTTTTCACTTTTTTTAGTTTGATATACTTATAAAGCGTGGTTTTTAGTTTTTTTAAACTATATTTTTAACTATATTAAACTATAGTTTTTTTAAACTATATTTAAACTCTTTTAAACTTTATTCATTTATAGTTTACTAAAATACAAAACTTATATACATGTTTCGCGAAAAAAGTATTCCCAACATTTAAATTTCAGTAATTCCTTAATTTTATCATCCTGTGGCCAGAATCTGAATCAACATCCAAACACCAATTACCACTTATAGTTTTTTAGCCTTTTAAACAATATCTGATAGATTGTGATAAGACTTGTATTGTTTATTGGATATTTTATAGGCTTGTTTTTTGTATATTGTATATCTGTCTTTCGTTCTTTATGAAAATCTACTTTAAATGTTGAACTAAAAGTCAAAACTGTCTCTGGTAAATTAGAAATTAAAAAGTTGATATCGTATAAATTTATAACTGAAGCATTAGCATATGTAACTGTTTTTTGACACACTAAGATGTATGAGATAGTAAAAAGTCTAGGTATTGGTACATCAGACTTTTAATATGACACATATCTCGTTAAAAAGCACTATGAGAAACAAATTGTTATTTTGTTTTATTTTGCTATTTGTTAGGTTTCATTTACACTAATTTCTTGATTTTTAAAATTATTTACATACGGGAAAAAATATCAAGATGTATAACCCAAATTATAAACCGGGAGTGAAAATATTAAGACCATGTCTCTATTTTCAGATTTATATTTACGAAACTGGATGAAATACTTTTTTCATATTTCTGGTATCTATTTTAAAGCATTTTATATGTACGATACTGGAAAAAAAGACCTGATTAAAAAAAGTATGTATTTTAAATATAGAGTATTTTTTTAATTAGGAATTTCTTTTCCAGCTGATTGTCTGTCAGTAAGGAATAATAATAATAAAAAATGACAGAAGAGGTGAACACGTTTTTACTGATTACTTAATCAATAATTTTATTGGAGAAGAAACGCGATCATTAGAACGCTCTTATGGGTCAATGTAAGAAATGATAGGACGGTGGAAAAAGTGCTGTCTTCTAAATAGAAATATTCTTTCAGTTTAAGTGATATTTTACATTGAAGACTAGAACTATTTTACAGTTAGCTGTAAAGGGATAGCATATGTTATTGACTTATTATTGAAAAAAATATTCCATGAGAAAAGAAAAGCTTGCTGCGATTATTAAGTGATATATTATGATGTATCAGTCTTATATATCAAAGGAATTTTTTTAAATATTGAGAATTAACTTTTAAGATGATTGTATTAAGAACGTATTAGGTTATTAAGACATGGAACCTATTTATATGGTTCGCCAAAAAAGCGTACCCAACATTTAGGATTCGTTAATTTTATCAACTAGTAGTCACAATTTGATTCAACACCCAAACATAAATTACCCGGTATAATCTTTTAGCCTTTTAAAAAAGGTCTGCTTGATGGATTTTGATGAAATTTGCATTGCTTGTTAGATACTTTTTCAGACTTGTTTTTCCTATATTGTATATCTGCCTTTCGTTCTTTTCTGAAATTCTACTATAAATGATCAACTAAAAGATTAGTTCTAACTTTGTCTAGTAAATTAGTAATTAAAAAATTAATATAGTATTAATTTATTATTGAATAACGTATGTAATTATTTTTGAAACATTAAGTTGTACACGATAAGAGAAAGTTTAGGGATTGGCATATCTGGCTAGTTTAAAACAGAGATTCTACATTTTAAAAAGGGAGAAATTTTCTATGTATATAAACTATTTACAGTTAATCTTTTCATGGTATGAATAATGAGAAAAAGAAAAAAATGCCGGCTGAAGAGATAAACATAATTTTACTGATTATTAAATCAATAGTTTTACTGGAAAAGAGGTATGATCATCAAAAAGTTTTTATCTACTAACATAAGAAATGATACGTGGTTCAAAAAGTGCATTTTGTTTGAAAAAGAAACATTTTTTGTCAAATCAACTGGTATTTTATATTAGAGAATAACGGCAATTGACATTATATTTAGTTGTAAATAAATAACACACGTTATCCATCTATATTTCAAATAAATAAGAAAGTAAAACTATGTTTCAAGTATTGATTATGAACTACTTTTTATTACATTCGGAATAATATAACAAAAGAACACCGTTTAATAAGTTAAAATATTATGTTTAATTAAAACATATGGAAACTCATAACTCTTTTAATAACCCAATTTCAGCTGTTGCCATCTACAGTCGGAAAATTATTGTATTGAATCTTGAACAGCCCTGTATAGGATATATATATTTGTACCTATTCACTACATGCATTCCAAAATTTAACCCTTTCGGGGTGGTGTACTATTAATAGTGCAAGTCTTTTCATCCAGTATTATTTTGTTTTAACAATTAATTTTGTTAATTCCTACATATAGAAGTGAGAGTACACGGCAAGGCCTTTCTTATTATGATTTCATTTATGTTTTGAAATTTTGTAATAACAATAATAATTAAAGTTTGTTTAGTTGTCTTTGTACTGTTGACGATTATTTTATTTTGTGCATTTAATTTATTTTTTTAAATTTGCAATGTAGGCGACTTTTTTATGAAAAAATCATATGAGATAAAGCGCAAAAAATATTAGAAAGTTGTAATATCTGTTAAACCCTGTTGTATTTTTCAAATGTCTCAAAAAACTCTTCGTTAACCTATTATCAGGGATGTAATGGAGGGTGTACGGGGGTATACGCCGTATACACCCTGTTTCTCACGAAAGCTACCGTATATACACTCTAAGGTATACCTTCTGTTTTTAGCGTATATCCTCTGTTTTTTTTACAACTACACCACTGCCTATTATCATATAAATATAAATTGAATAATACACAAAATAAATAGATTCGTCAGATTTCGGACAGAAAAATAATCTTTAAACTTAAGTCTATTAGGTGGTAAACTTAAGTCATTAAGTCTAATGGTTAGCTACGATCAACATTATTAAAATAAAAGTAATTTCGTTCTCAAAACGGTAAAAAATTCGGACCCGAAAGGGTTAATTCAGTTAAAAAAAACTTTAGTTCAAATTTCTCTTTGAGTAATTTCCGCTAATGAGGAAAATGTTAGGTTAATTCTTTTGTGCTTATTTGTATATGAGATATAGAATTTATGTATAACAAGTAAAATGAAATAAAAAGAAGATTTAAAAGCGCATGCCCAAATTGAAAACACCCTTCCAGCGATTAATACTCAAAGACAGTACTGTAAGTGATTTTTTTTTTGTGTGTCACTGTAAATGAACGACAATTGCTATGAATATCCTATTGTATCGTAATCATCTTGAAATGAAATTCAGTGATTTATTTTAGTTTCAATACATTTGAAATATCACAATGTCAGGAAAATATTCTACAAACGATTTTTCACCATGTATCATAATGGAATGCAATTATTTTGTATGCTCCTGTAAATGAACTAATTATCCCACATACATTTGCCAAGTGTCAGAAATTGTCGTCAGTATTGAAACGAAAGTGACAGGATCTTAGACTGTCACACGGAACGTGCGCTCCTCAAATTCTGATAAAGTTACCGCGATAGGAAAATTTTGTTTTGAAATATATAATTCTAATTAAACTAGTCTATTTTTACCAATTTAATATTTATTACTTTTATGCTACTAATGGATATGGCATTAAACAAGAATATCATTAAAATTGTTATTTACGTTTCAAAGGCTTTAGGACATACAGTTCACATCTACCCTCAAGTTATTTTACTTTAGTATTTAACTATACTTACAAGGAAGCCTTATTTGTTGTTGTTGGCTCCTAGCAATGGAATCTGATGCATTTTGTAGCTCTATGCATAAAAATTAGAGTACCGATAAAAACTCTCTGATACCATTATATTTTAGAATTTTTTTTTATTATTGCATTTTTATTTCTTTATTTCACACCAAAAGTAAGTTATGTCGCCAAATATGGGCTACGAATTTTTCGCTTGTCTTATTTTGGGACTATGACATTCGGCTAAGTTTGCCGGAAAACTCTACTTTTGAAAATACGCAAACTTTCTTCCTGTCAAAAAAAGGAGAATTTTTCAAAACAAAATTCGTAGTTTTTTGAAGGTTTTTAAATTTTTTTTTCAATATTTTATATTTATTATTAACTAATATATATTTTTAAATGCTCTTCTTAATATATATGTTAATAGTTTGAGAAGTGGATTCGAAAATAGTATTTTGAGAAAATTATGCTGTTACAAAATAAAAAAGAAATATGCCTTTAACAGAAATTATTTTTCGATTTTCAAACTTCTTATATAGGGCTTTAAAATGCACCAAGTTTCACTGCTAGGTGTAGAAACGAAAAAAAAAAAAATATCTTGTTAGTTTATTTTGCATAATTTATTTTGTACAAACCGTCAATGTTTCTAAAGATTAAATTAGTGAATAAGGTAATGTTGTTTATGTTACTGATAAAGAAAAAGGGCTGACTTTTTAAAAAAAAAACATACGTGCATTTTGAATTATCGAATACTTTTTTAAATTGGAGAAAGTTTGTAAGTTTATGTCTGGATGAGAGAAAAAAATCAGACGTAAGTGGTTAACATGATTTCATCGATTACTAAATCGATAATTTTATGGTAGAAGGGCAACTATTAGATGGCTCTTATCTATCAATCTAAAGAATGACATGGTAATAAAAAATGAATCCTTTTTTTTCTTTTATCAAGTTAAACTTAATATTAAAAAATAATGCCATCGTATAAAGAATTTCTAAAAGACAGGAATGCGCTTTAAATTTTTGTTTATTGGAACAAAATAAATTGCAAAAACAAATATACAATACATGTAGAATTTAAGACTTCCTTGATAAATTTTGTCTCAAATAACTACCATTTTAAAAATATTTATACGTTCCATTGGTCTTACACGTTAACATTTAGAATTTTTTTCTCCATATTCCCTGAGAAGTAAAACTGGAATAATAGGTATAAAAAATACAATACCACTATATACTACTATACAATACTACTGTGACCAAATCTCACCGAGTTATGATAGTTTGAATTTTATGAAGTTTCCAAGCTTTTAAACCCTTTAATTCCAATGGTAGGTACCTTCTAGAAGTTACGTAGTTCAGTGAATCTGAATTTACATTAGAAAATTTCAGTGATAAATTTCGCTTTATTTAAATACGGAATTTCTTTATGAAATAAAAATGAAATATTGTTGTTTTAATTATGTGGTGTGAATTTGGAAAATCCGAATTAAATTATCTACTGAATTCGAAACACTGATGTTTGCAAATATGCAAACAAAACCGTTCTTTAAAGATACACACTCCCTTTGAAACCACTCCTTATTTTGAATAATGTATGTGGTAAAACAATACTTAATACTAAAAAATAAATAATTGTTTTGAAAAATCTTGTAGAAGAGCCTATTTTACTTATATTTCATTAAAAAATAACTTAAAAATACTTCCTACTTTTATAAATATGAATATTTTTGCTTCGATTTTTCCCCACATTCATTAGAATATACTACATAAAACTGTGCATGGATTTTTATATGCATGATATATTTACATTTATTATGATTTTTTTCTCCCTTGTATATTAAAAAATTGAAGAAAATTCAACAAGCTCTCAAACTAAATATTTTTATTTTATTTTTTTTTTTAAATAACTATAAATCTGAATGTTAAATCTATGTAGAAAAACATTAAATACACCTCGAAAAATAAGTAAAAAAAAAAAAAAAAAAAAAAAAAAAAAAAATCAAACTTCGATCTAAATTAGCAAAAAGGCCCCAGTACTTATCGAACCAGTAAGTTAAAAAATTATGAACATGGAAAGAAACCAGTTTAAATTTTTCATTTGCATGGGCAATTGCGCTGGATCTATTAACAAAATTAACAATATCTCGCGTTTTAATTATCGTATTTTTTAAAATTGAAGTGGCAAAATATTCATAATTAAATAAGCTTTCAATTAATATAAAAAAAAGAAAACGAATATTTTGAGCAATTTCAAGATGTGTGTCACACCGTAAAGTATCACTAAACTAACATGTTACAAAATCTATTTTATACATAAATCATCAATAATACTGTTTGTAATCTCTATAAATAAAAGGAATTCCGAGGATAATTAATTAATTAATTAATTGAGGCACAGGGGAAAGCAAATCTTGGCAATGCGCCAACTCGGTCCAGAGGAAGCAAATCTTGGCAATGCGCCAACTCGGTCCAGAGGTATAAAAGCAAGATAGAAAAAAACGCGCAGGTCTGTGCATTCAAGTACAACCACCCATATGTATATGCTGAAAGTTTGTTCTGACGCTCACCCGACGCACGTGGAGTGCCGATGGTCCGGGGAGAGTCACCGGGGGATCCGTCGCCAGCTGAGAGAGAAGCGTAGAGTCACCGGGGGATCCGTCGCCAGCTGAGAGAGAAGCGTACCATACACATAAATTATTAAATAAACTTTCAAATTAAGCCCGGCGAAGCGGGCTGCGTATGCTAGTTCGTTATAAAAGAGAATATCAGAAATATGAAAATTGCAGTTCACAAATTTGTGTTCCTATTAAATGTTACGTAATGCAATTTTTTTTAATATTCTAATAAAAAAGTATTCTTAGATTCTACTTCAAGAGTAATTGTATTTTTAACAACACAAATAAAGCATTTAAAAGGCTTAAAATGTCAGATTATCATTTTTCTGGCATGTCACACTACAATATGCGCGCCCTTCTGCTTCAATATAAAAATATTTTTTTCTTAGTTTTTAATTTCTAATTAATATTTATACCTTATAAATATATGAGGAAGATAACAAACTCTTTAAACCCTTTAAACGGCCTAACCGGGGTTTTCCGTCCCACAGTTTTTGGATTCAAAGGCTTATTTAACTCGAAATTAATATTAATGTTAATTTTTTAATTGCATAAGATAAATAAATACCTAATGTTATAAAATACTTATTCTCATGTCCACAGCTTTATTTTATGAATCATTAAACTTGCATACAAAATTCTGCAGGACGCTTACAGGGTTGGTTGATTTTTGTCGTCCGATTATCTACGCTAATGGGATATAGGACCAGGTGGGAGTGCCCTCCGTGGGGGTCTTTCTAAGGGAACCTAACCCGTATTTACGCAAGGTTCGAAAAAACCACGGAAAACTCCGAACGGTTAGGCCGACAGCCGCGATTGGGTTCGAACCCAGCACCTGCCGTCTACCAGTTGAGAGGTCCGAACCTCTTGGCCACTGGTGGGGCCGGAGGCTTACAGGGATAAATTCTGTTGCAAATAATTTTCCATAATTAATGTATGATTGACACTGAAAATGAATGTTATTTTCCTAGCCTGCTCATTTTAGTTCTTTTTCAGATATAATTATGGCGCTGCACAGTGATTCTTCTTATTTGTGATATTGTCCAAGTCATAAGTAGTAAAATCATGGCTACTAGCAATATCTGTTACATATTACTTTGAAAATAGTGTGTTTAAAGTATTTGCCAAATTGGGTAGACTTTCATTATGCCATTATTCCTGGCTTCCTTAAGTTAACAAATAAAACTGGAAATTATATTGAATTCATGTTACTATATCGAAAACTTGTTCTTTTAAACAAAATTAAAACATTACATAAAAAAATAATTTAAAAAATGTTTTAGAAAAAAATGTCATTATACAGACATAGATAAGCCAAGAAATGGCATATAACTACACAAAAATTAAGTTGTTTTTTAAGTTCTTCAAAAGTTAACAACTTTACATCAAAAATCGTTTATTCACTTATGGAAAACAAATTTATCTTTTGAAATTTAAAAATGTTTCCAATGGATAATTTTAATATCTCAGATAATGAAAATATCAAATTTTGTGGTAGTCATCCTTAAATACTTTTCTTAATCGCATTTTAAACATATTATTGGTTGTACAAAACAAAAATATTTTTCAAAGGATAATTTTTTTTAATTTGCGTCTGTGTAACTTTCTTGACTTTGAAAGACTGTGGGTTAAAACATTGCAGTTCGGAAGTAGTTCTATATTCCTAACGTAAGAGCATTTATTTCTATATTTTATAATTCTTAAAAATACTAAATAAAAGATTTGAGTGAAGATTACAGATGTTACACAAAATTCGCATAACTTTAAATTTTATTAATTGTTTTAATTAGCAAAATCCTTCTAAAATCTACAAAATGACACTGTTAGCAATGGTTTACACAAAATTTATATACAATCTAATAAAAAATGAATTACATTTTTAAAATCAAATTGTATGGTATATGGAGGAATTACTTCACCTTTTGTTATAGTTAGCTCTAAATGATCGACATATGTTATTGGCATATCTTTGAATGAAATAAACAATTGGTTGTGAAAAAGTTTTTTTCACTAGTTAATTGGAATATAACGAGCAACTATTTTTTAATAGCAAAAACAATATTTCTGAAACATGAAATTTTCTATTTTTTTTCAAGATCTATAGTTAAAAATATTGCAGTTTACAATGATTTTATAGGTAGAAAAATGCATGATTTTGAAATATCGAGTGTTTTTAAAGAAGATACTGTCTGTAAGGTAAAAAATTCTAAAAGTTTATCGATTACTAAATCGATGAGATTCCGGAAACAGAGATGGAAATAATCGACCGCTTTTATCTGTCCGCGTAAGAAATGATATAATGATGGAAAAAATGCATTCCTCTCCAGTGATGTTTTATATTGGAGAAAATCACTATCTTATTTTAAAATTAAATGTATAAATATCATACATGTGTTTTGCACTTATCAAACCTCAAAAATAAATGATATCAAATTAAAATGTATATCGATATTTTATTTAAATATTTTAATACAATAAAAACTATTTTCTGAAGCATGAAAATTTTAATTTTTAAATGATATTTTAAGAATATTTTATATTATTAAATTAATTTTTATAACACGATTAAGGTTTCGACAGTTATCTAATAATGCCACATTGTCTTATGTACCCCACTTCATAGCTATCGCAAATTTTTGAGGTTTATATATCTCACTTAAGAAATTTAGTTTTATAGCCGCTGATGTGCTTTTTAAAAAATATATATTATGTAATTTTAATAATATATTATCTAACTTTCTTTACTGCAAGAAAAAAAAATAAGCATAATAATTTTCAGAGAAATTCGAAAAATTATATCTAAGTACAAAAAATTTGAAGTCGCTGACATACTTTTTTTGTGTACGAAATGTGTGACGGATAGACTGACAGAGGACAGAGACGAATAGGATTTCGTCAGATGAACGAAAGCCTAAAAAGACATACATACAAGCGGACACATGGAAACACAGGCATATAGACATAGACTTTTGCATAAACATGTTTCTCGTGATCTCTAACACGTAAAACTTGTAAATCTACTGAAACATTAAAACTACAGTACTTCTTCTTCAAAAAAAAGAATGTAAAGTTGATACAACATATATTGTAAACAAAAAGTCTTGCACTAAATATAATAATTTAATACAAATTAACCGTTTGTATAATAACGTAACATGTATCACTGGTTAGTTTAAATTTAGTAGTTTTGTGTAATAAATGACGCAACTGCTTCTTCACGAATGACTCAGGGAAGTATAACTTTATGAAGCCTCCGAGCTCTCTGGATTTGTTTTTCTTTTGGGGCTATATTAAGGGCGAAGTCTTTGTTACACCAAATTCAAACGTCGAAGAGCTGAACACTAGTATACAAGCTGCTGTATATATTATAACAATAGACATGTAAAATATTACTTGAAGTTAACTAAAATATAACTTATACATTACCCAAGCTAGTAAAGGGGATAAACATTGAGATTTATTGAGGTACGTGGTCTTATGTAATATATATATAACAGTACTTACAATCTATTCAAACAAACATATGCATAATAATAATAGATTGAGCACAATAAATATTTATAATCAAAGCAAGACTATGCACATTGTTCTGATATGCTCATGCTTTATATCACACTGTATGTTCATCCCATAGATCCAAATTTTTACAATTGACATATAGCCGTAGAAGCCAACATATTTTCCGCAGCATAACTGAGCTGCGACTGGCCTGAATTGTGCAAAGCATATATTATTTTTTAAAGATGAACCATATAAGAGTATCATACTTATGTTATTTTTTTACACCAGTTTTACCTTTACTTATGAAATTTAATTGATCTCCTGAAAATTCAAATGAATTGATTTTTGTTAAAAACATTTATTAAGTTTTCATTTTCAATGTTAACTGAAATATAATTAAAAATAAACAATTTACATAAAATGTTTAGCGTAAGAGATTCTGTATCAGCACGGGTATTGTAATAATTTCAGACAGTCAGTAGCAACTTTGTTTGTCTTCGATGTAGTATAAACTTTCTTTGAATCATCCTGTGATACTTTTTATACTTAAGTACATGTGCATGTAATTATTTCTATATATCAAATAAAAAAATATTATTTAAAGTAAAAGATAAATAATTTAAAAAATACATTATTAAATATACCGTGTATAACAAAAAAATTATTAAGTAAAAAAGTCTAAAAACATATTTTTAAATAAAGTAATTGATTATCACGGGCATCTAATTTAAAAAACTCTGAAATCACAAATTGTGATTTAGTAGCGATTATCAGATTTTTTCATGTTTCATATATAAAATCATCAATCTTTTCCCTCTTTTACTTAGATAAAGAAGATGGAACATAATCCCTTCACATCTTAACATAATCCCAGATCTTTTTTATGACGATAATTTCCGGTACCATCTTGCCACGAAAATACTTTGTTTATTATTATTTTATTGCCTGCAATTTAAACTCAAGAAGTAGTAAATGATATATCCTTTGAAAAAAAAATTGCAGATATTTAAGAGATTTAGTATATATTTTGACTATAAATATGCAATATAATTTATTTGATTATAAAGTTTATCATTACGTTAAAATATTTATTTAATTATTTATATGAATGCTGATTTACCAATGTGAATTTAAATGACATTAATTCGCAAACAAGATCCACCTTTTTCAGATTATAATAATTCATTTAAGGTCATCACTGTTTCATTTTCAAGCTTTTTTTTCAAGACATTATGATGTTTTTAATCTTTTGGTCGGTATATACGAAATTTGTATCCGGTAGGCCGCAAATAGACGTTTTTTGTAGTCTATGGGCCACAATATATAAAGATTGAATAGTACTGTATAAAAAACATTTAAAAAAAGAAATAACAAAAATAGCTATATAGTATTATAGTATTACACAGCAATATAAGAAAATTAATAAAATAAATGTTAGCTATAAAGCAAGTAAGGATTTAAAATTTCAAAATCTTTTCAGTATTTCAGATGAAAAAATTAGAAGATTTCTTTTTTCTATTAAATCAGACTTTTCCTGAATGAAAAAATGTTTTGTCTTTTAAATTGTTCAAAACATTGAATGTTTAAGTATATAATTAAAAAATGTTTAAAATTCGAGGTTTTAATCCATAAAAAACAGACGCGTTATGTTCGAAAAGAACATCTCTGCAAACAAACCTAAAAAAAAAAAAAAAACCTCTATTAGGGGTGGAAATACGGAAGAAATTTGCATACGAGGCAAGAAACCAAGCGATGATTGCAACATAGATCGGTGAAAAGAAAACTTTTATATTGTTACACATTTTTTCATATGGGTGCCATCACAAGCAAATACGTACTGCATGCACTGCGGACAACATAGCCGAATGTACTAACATGAAGAATGTGTGCATGAGAGATATTTTATGAGAGATAGAGAGCGCCTAATTTGTCGATTATATGTGTTCACGCCAGATTTAAGATATCCACAGAACCAGAAATCCATAGGAGTAAGATTGGGGGGGGGGACCATGGAGGCCACGAAAATGGCGTGATATGACTCAGTTGCCAAAATGTTGTTTCAGGACAGTGCAGGCGTCGCTATAAGTGGAGATTCCCCATTTTGCATGCGAACGATGTCATTTATAGCATTTTCTGCAGTATATCTAATGTGACGTACTTTTGCAGCATGGCTGTACAGCGAGAACTTGTTATAAAGCATGTAACAAACTCCGTTGATGTCGCTTTCACAAAGAAGTACAGATGAAGATCAATTTTGCCTGCAATGCTGCATGGTACTTTGGTTTCGTATAAAGGTACGGGTACGACAGCTTGCGAATTCATATCTTCCCAGTACAGACACAATTTGGCGTTTATGCTGCAAGTTAAGGTGAAATATATCTCGTCTGTCGTCAAAAACGAAAGTTCATAATATACGAAGAGACCATCGTTATCGTCATTATATAGCATTAAAAATCCATTTGCAAAGTCCATGTGTCATGCGTAGCATATATACTTATATATTATTTTCGATTATCTTTGACATGCTATCTTTTAAGATTCTAAAATAATTTTCTGTGACCTTTCTATTTATTTTATTTGTTTATTGAAAGAAAAAATCGTCGTGTTCCCTGTTAAAAAAAAAAAAAAAAAAAAAAAAAAAAAAAAAAATAACAAAAATAACAAAAATGAAAAATTTTATCATTTGTGAATGTATGAGCTATATCTGAATAAACTAAAATAAGAAAGAAAAATCATGAATTAAGCATAGATTATAAAACAATTTTATACACTTCCTGAATTTTTAAGAAAACTTAATTAGGAAATGAGCAAAATAAGATCATTAAATAAACAGTTTAGAAAACAGATAAAACATATGAATGTATGATTTCATCAGTTACCTTTGATTGTCAAATACGTATTCCGATTCTTTTGAACAGATCTCTATTTGATCGATAGGTTAGAACATATACTGTATAATGGGAAAATTTAGTTTAGCTAGAAAACGCACTACAAATCGAAATTTCTTTCTCCGCATTTTACACCAATAAATGGAAATATAATTAGGTACGCTTATTCAGCCATGTACTTTACCTAGTACTTTTACTACACGCCACTGTTTAGCTAAAAGTTAATTCAAACTAAAACACTCTTAAACCTTCTAAAATCCCACTTTCAGAAATTATCATTTAAAGACGGATATGTATCTAATTTTTTTTGCTGTGGCCCTGTATATCATTTTATCTAGTGAAAAAACATCATAAACACTGGCGATAATTAATATATAAAGTAAAACACTTTGTAAAATCACCATAAAATGAAAAATAAATTAGGGCGCGTTTAGAACTACAACAATAACGGCTCGTCATCAGCCAAACCAACACGTGTCCGTAAAGGCACAGTGAGTCTAGATAAAGTGGACTTTATCAATTTATCTAGAGTCTGTGCCGTCACGGACACCTGTTGGTTTAGCTGAAGAGGAGCTGTTATTGTTGTAGCTCGAAATGCGTCCTACTTTATTTTTCATTTAATGGTAATTTTTCAAAGTGTTTTACTTTATTTATCATTTTATCTATATTCTACAAATATTTCTTAGTAAACTAAATGCCGTTCAGCATAAAAATCCATAACACAATCAAAAAACAATTCTAAGCAATTTACGCTCATACTCAGTAACCTGTGCGAATTCTTTTGTATACCCCTGTATATAAACTATAGTAAAGGTATATATAGTAATCATAAATAATGAAACTTAAAAGCGCATATCATAATTAAAAATGTATTTCCTGCCATCATTGCTCTTATGCAATACTTCGGATAGAACAAATAATTTGAATTTTACTGCGTGGCACTCTAAATGCTACGCTCTTAGTATTATAGAAATATGTTATATTAATCCTCAGCGACACATATCAATTCCACTACGCATAGTTTGATGTGATTAAAATATACCGCAAACAATTTCCTTTCTACTATTACGTAATGGATTTTTTTTCGGCCCAGTAAATGAATAATTACTATTCATTGCAATGCATATGCCACGTAATGCATTTTAATCGTAAATTATTTTTAGTTTGAAAGGCTGTAATATCTTCAAAATTCATTTTTAACGATTTTTTACCATTGGGCTTAATATAACGGAAAACTTTTGACTGCCCCTGTTGAAAAACTAAACATGCAAAAAACTTCGTTTGAAATAGTGTTTGTGCAAGAGTAAACGTAAATAACATCCAAAAATATCAGGGCAATCTGAATATATTTACGAGTGTTCAAGCGCGACCAGAGGACCAGGCAAACCAAAGTCACAAACACTTTTCAACTTTGTTGGACAATGTTAAAAGGATGAAATAGTATTCAATACTACATGAAAATAATACTACTAATATGTATCTTATGTATATGTAGGGGAGAGTGGGGATACTTGAGCATAGGGCATACTTGAGCCACCCCTATTATCTCTACAGTTTGTTAATTTTTCTTTCTAAAACTGCCAATATGATAACATATTTATAGTTTTGAACATGTAAAAAAGAAATCACACATCTTGGTACCATTTTGAAAGTATAGTGATTAATAGTTGTCTTTTCGCTATCTGAAGTAAATATTTGGGTGCATGGTTTTTTTGTTTTTTGTAATCAAAGTTTTGTTTAAAGTTGCAACTATATATATACATTCAATAAGCATAATTTCAATTGTATTTCGAGTCTAAAATAGTTCTAATTGCTGCATGCTTCATTTAGTAAAACTCTGGGAAACAAAAATAGTGATAGTGGGGATACTTGAGCCAATGAGAGTGGGGATACTTGAGCCATGTCTTAACCATCCCCACTAGAAATTAAACATGGGTGAAACAAACAAAAAATAAAATTCCATCCTTATATTCACTAATAGATATTTTTCTGGAGAAAAGGGAGAATAATTTTTCATTTTATTTTTTTTTCTTAAAAAAATAACGACCTAAAAATGTTTAAAAATGTATATTTTTTAAATGAAAATGTCTATTTTATTTTTCGATTTGACTAACAAAATAGCCTGTCTAGATAAATGTAAACATAGTTTTCAATTTAACTTTCATTAAATGAAAATAACTTTTTAAAACGGTTTTACAGGCTATAATCTCTAATACTTTAATTAGTTAGGTCCAACATATTAAAATATTTATTTTTTAATATAACATATTAAGATTAGTATTTTATATTGAAATCGTAACCTCTGTTGCTGTAACCTTTTTTTTTTTTTTTTTTTTTTAACTAAGAAAATTGAAGAAAAATTGGTAGAAAGAGCGCACAAAAACAAGAAAAGCAACAAAAATCCCAGTTCAAACTTACCTACATGGAGCCAAAGAGGAAGACAAAATCTTTTCCTGTGAAATCAAAAAAGTGTTTGAAATAGTAGAATGATACATCTGGCTTAAATTCCGACAGCTACTAAACTAAAAGCATGAGTTCGACAATATCATTAGAGGAAAATTCTGTCAATGATGGTGATGATGTGAAAGAAAACCTTCTGTTGATGGTTGGTTACTAATAAAATATGCCAGAAAGAAAACTGTAAAAATATTTGTTGGATATGTGCTTAATATTTTGAAAATGAAATTTGCCCGAAGAATTGCAGATTCCAAATTTAAATGGCTCTGAACTGAGGATGTTTCTACCGTCGCACTGTGGGGTATTTGAAGAATCTGGCTGGACAAAAGTCGATTTCATAAAGTACAACGCACGATCGAATGGAGGGATACAGGTTGAAGCTGAGTCTTTGGGGAATCCTGTGATACCATTTTTATCTTGTTTAAGCAAACTATGACGTCCTGTTATCAGTTGAAATTAGAGTGTTCCGTTAAACGCATCGGCGTCAGATCGTTGTGCATTATTACTTTCTATTTTGGAAAGTGAATAACTTTATTTTTGAAAGTATTTAAAATCTAATCGTTATGGATAGTGGCGAGGCAGGTATCTATTATTATTTTTCTAATTTTTGAATTAAGAGAAAGATAGTTTTCGTATTCGTAAAATTAATTTAAAATAACGTATATTTTTCTATTATTTTTGTCCCTTATTTCTGACTTCACGAAGGGTTTAGTTATATTTCCAAGCTTTTCCAAGCAGAGTTATTTGTTGTACCAATAAGTATACACCCTTTATTTTGTGTTTTCGTTTAAATTAGTTCTGCATTCGTCTGCTTTTGAAAATGAAGGCAATATAAATATGCACTTTCAAATTTCTGAGTAAGCATCCGAAATTACTATGTACAGATATTTAACTCATATTTATGATATAAATTTTAAAATGAAAAATATTGTTATGATTTATTAGAAAGTGATCATATTTGTTTACTTTTCAGTCAATCTTATTGAAATGAATTTATATTAATTTGCAAAAAAATTGCTTTAAAATAATGTATTCATTCGCTTTTATCTTTTTAAAGCACTTTTCAGAAAATGAAAGGAATTTATTGCTTGTTGTTAACTTTTTTTTTGTCTAAAAAATAAGTCGCATCAATTTTTCATAAGTTTTTGTTAAAAATTAGTTAAAGATTGCAAGATTTTTAAAAAATATAAGAGATAAAATAATGTTATCTATCAAAATTGTATATATTTATTATGCATTCTCTTTTCTACATTTCGTATTTATTTTAATTTGGAATCTTCGAATGTCAAAGTAATGACTAGAAATGAATTTTTTTATATGATGCAAAAGCAAAACCGTCAAATGTAAATGATAGACTGAATTTTCTTGAAAATTACATTCTTAATAATGATACTTTTGATGATGATGAATTTAAAAATTTCAAGCACATTTTTTCCCAATTTAAGAGTAAATTCAAGAGAAAATGGATCGAAGCCCTTCACAAATTAGATATTTTTATGAAAAACAATTAAGGACTGGCTTGAAGGTACAGTAGAAATTTCAAGTAAAATAAATGGATCAGGGGCGACAGCAAAAACTTTCACTGAATCCAATGATAGGACAAAGCGGAGAATGTTTGAAAGTTTGAGGAGATCAACATATGTGGAAGTACTTACACATGCCGTTCAGTTAAAATTAGAAATTTCAGATAAGATAGATGTTGCCCATGTGTCAAAAGAATTAACATAATCACCAAAGCAATCATCCAAATATAAAAAAGCATATTTGAGAACTCAGCAAACAGAAAAGAAAACATAAATATCTCCTTTTTTTAAACATTATCATTATTTGTCGAAACTAATCTTTCCAGGAACCAATATGAAATTATAAGACGATATTTAAAAAAAATGTATACCCGAGCTACAGTTTTCTACAACAAGCTGAAATTCATTGTTATCCAGAAAATCAGTCTTAAAATTACCGAAACTTGCGCATAAATCAATACTTAAGAATAACTTAATTTAACAGTGACACAATTATTCATTTATTTGAAAGAATTTTTGGGAAATTTAAATTAAGAGTAAAAATGAGCATTAATTCTTATTTGTAAAAGGGGCAGTGATGGATCGCAAATTTGAGAGTGATACCTCTTCCTCTTTCCATATTTCAGAGCTTATTAGTTCCAATTCAATTAATTTGCAACATAAACAACAAAACTATCTGGAAAAATCTATCTGCCTCACTACTACTACACCGTCAATAATACTCCAATAATACATCTCCTTACCACACTAATAATGCTATTTATCATAATTATCATTTATTCTATAATACTAATTTTGTTCAATAAAACCAGTACAGAGTTGTAAAACATCAATGATTTTTAAAATAGTAAACAATATTTATTATATAAACGTTTCTGAACCGTTTAAATTAGTTTAAAACAAAAAAAATAATTTTGGCCGCCCAGATTTGACAAATACCCCACTGTGCGTCGTTACAACTCAAGTTCAAATTATCCTTCGACAACCAGTTTTAACGACAAAAAATGATCGTATTACTAGCTTTGTTTTCTCAATTGGGTTTGAAAGACTTTACTTTTCATAATTTATCATTCTGTAAAATGTTAAAAAAAAATAAAGCGAAAAAATTACTTTTGTAGGTATTTTTCCGTAGTGGCTCAAGTATCCCTTCACTATGGCTCAAGTATCCCCGCCATGGGGATACTTGAGCCATGAAGTAAAACAAAAAATAAACATTTATTATACATAGAAAAATAGTTCAAAATTTATTGAAAGTGGTTTTTAGTTGAAGGAAAAATATCAAATTTTCATTTTCAATATTTTATTTTATTCTAAAAAAATGTAAAAAAAATTAAAAAATTAAAATTCAAAAAATGGCTCAAGTATCCCCATCTTCCCCTATACTCTTCAATAAATTAATATGTATATACATGTATATATAATATATGTATATATATATATTTGATGCATTTTCCATTAGTCTTAAAGTATAGTCGCAATCTTGAAATATTATCATTCAGTCTTCTAAAAACAGAGGGCAGCATTATATGACCGTATTCATTATTTCTTATTTTTTTGCTGATTCATAATAGCTCTTATACCAATTTTCATTAGGATTTTGTATTTTCTATTTCATTTGGTTTTTTCATTAATTTATGTCTTTATTTCACAATCCTTTAAACTGTTTTTGACTTACAATTTGTTATAAGTTGCTTAAATTTGTCTTTTTAAACATATTGCTGAAAAAATTCGACGAAACAACCTATCTTTCTACTAGCATGCGACAACAACTAGCATACCTCTGATGAATCTTTATGCTACTCATAGTTTTAAGGCTTCTACATTTTTGTTCCTCCTGTTTTTCTATTTACCTTTGTATTATTTTACTTATTTATTTCTATTTCTATTTGAGATTTCAATTTTATTATAGATATATCTGTATATATATATACATATTTTTATATCCCATCTTACTGTAATTAAGAAAGTTTAAATGAGTTTTCATTATTCAAAGCAAAATAAATATATATCTGCAATTTTATGTCTTTTTATTATAGTAAGATTTATTTGGAAATCGGGGAACTGAATTTCAGTGCATTTAATTATTTACATTAATTCCGCCAGAAAAGTGCATTAACTAATTAAATGAGTTATTTGTAAAGTATTTCTGCATTGTTTTGAAGCAAAATAATCACTTGAATAAAGAGATTACTTCCAAAGCAAAGTATTTAAATAAATTAAATATACGAATAGTAAGCATTAAAATTTAAAGAATTTTACTCATTTTTAATACATTAATGTCTCAAATAGTAATTCATAAGTAAAGAAATGCCTGTTAGATATTTTACGTTTTAATGTGTTTTGTATTTGAAAACGACCAATATAAAATAACACAAGTCTGAAATTGTACGTCAAACGCGACAAATGAAATATGTTCGTACTATAACGAACATGTGTATATATAATTTTTTCAAAGTTAAAAATTTGAAAACTGAGAAAAAAAGAGAAAAATTATGTTACATTCAGTTTTTCTTTACTTCTATTTATTATGTATTTTTCTAGAGATTATTCTAATTAAATATGTTCCACATACCTAGATTACATAAAGCAAAAGTTATAGCACGAATTAAAATACATTTTTTGAATATTTCCATTTTGTATATGTTTTTCATTTCTGCATGTGTATTTCATTATACAAATTCCATGAATTTGTTAATTTCTGTTGAAAGAATTTGCTTCATAATGAAGTTTTTAACTGTAATGGTGAAACTTCGTTAACCCTTTATCTACCGACTGTACTTATAAGTACCATTAAAATAACTTACGAAATCCTTTTAATACGTCGGTTAGTTATATTACTGTTTAGAATGAATTACAGAAACATTACATTATATTATTCCAAAAGAATTATTTGTTACACAAAACAAAAATATTTTTAAAAGGATGATTTCTTTTGCTTTTGACCTTTTCAGCTTTCTTAGCACTGAGTGAGGAGGATGGGGATTTTTCAATGAGGACATATTTCTATATTTATATTGTAAGAACATCATATTTGCACATTTTATAGTTCTGCAAAATACTAAGAAAATAATTAAAAATAAAAGATTTGAGTAGGATTATAAAAATTTCACAAAATCTCTGCTAATTCAAATTTAATTAATACTTCTAAATCCTTAAATCCTTCAAATATTTATTAAATGATTATGTGAATCTTTTAATTTAGTTTAAACAATTTGTAGAAAATGCAAATTCATGAAAATTTTACATTCTAAAGAATGTAAAATTCTCATGAATTCATAATGCGTTAGATAAAGGGTTAAGAGGAGACAGTACCTTAAAATTGGTCCAAGTATCGATGTTAATTTTTTTTTCATTTTTTATAGTAACTGAAAGCTTCATTAATTGGAAATATTTTGACATCTAATTTTTACCTACGCGACAATTATATTCACTAGAGAACTGCAAGAAGTGTAAGTCACCGATTTTGACGAAAGTGGTATCGATGGAAAGATCTCATCGTGAACAGTAAAAAACTCAATGGAACTACCCTTCGCAAATGAGTCGTTTTTGAGATATCCGACAATTTATGTCACGTAGCTAGTGCACACTTAATGGAGGACCGCAAAAAATTTTAGTCTCGATTTTAACTTAAATGGTATCGTTGAAAAGATATCATCGTGAGGATTAAAAAACTGAATGGAACCACTCGTCGAAAATGACAAGTTTTCGAGATATCCGACAATTTGTGTCAGGTAGCTAATGCACACTTACTGAGAAACTGCATTAAGTGATATAAATTGCTAGATATCTCGAAAATGGCTCATTTCTGATAGGTAGTTCCATCGAGTTTTTTACTTACCACAATGATATCTTTCCTACGACACTATTTTCATCAAAATCGAGACCACAGTTTTTTACGGTCTAACGTTGAGTGTGCCTAACCCAATATGCATTAGCTGCGTGACATAAATTATCGGATATCTCGAAAACGGCTCATTTCCGACGGGTACTTCTATTGACTTTTTTACTCCTTACGATGAGATTTTTCCAACAATCCTACTATCGTCAAAATCTAAACTAATTTTTTTGCGATTCCCCAGTAAGTAATAACTAGTTACGTGGCATAAATCGTCGGATATCTCGTAAACGACTGATTTCCGACAGGTAGTTCCATTGAATTTTTTACTGCTCACGATAAGATATTACCAACGATACCACTTTCGTCAAAATCGGTGACTTACATTTCTTGCAGTTCCCCAGTTAATGCAGTATCTCATTAAGTGTGCATTAGCTACCTGACACAAATTGTCGGATATCTCGAAAACTTCTCATTTCCGACGGGTGGTTCCATTGAGTTTTTTAATTCTCACGATGATATCTTTTCAACGATATTACTTAAGTTAAAATCGAGACTAAAATTTTTTGCTGTCCCCCATTAAGTGTGCACTAGCTACGTGACATAAATTGTCGGATGTCTAAAAAACGACTCATTTGCGACGGGTAGTTCCATTGAATTTTTTACTGTTCACGATGAGATCTTTCCAACGATATCACTTTACACTTCTTGCAGTTCCCCAGTCAGATATTGTAAATTTTGTTACTAGATCCAGCCCAATTACCCTCAGAAATGTAAATCTTAAACTGATTTTTCTTCCTGCTCATATTTTTATAACTTACTTGTTCGATAAATAACAATTCTTTTTTTTTAATTTATTTTTTCTTTAAATGTGATAGACGTTTGGATTTTTTTTACTTGTTTTCCATGGTGTATTTTCCACATTTAATATTTTGTGCAAGGATTTAAAACTCAAATTTATAGTTATTTAAAAAAATATTTAAGTAGAGAATTTTTTGATTTTTTTTCATTTTTTAATATACACCAGTAAAAAAAATCATATTAATTTTAAAATCTCATACATCTAAAAATCCATGCAAAGTTTTATATAGTACCGGGTGATCAAGAAGTCCAGGGACTTTTGAAATGCTAATAATTAGAAAACCATAAACAATAGAAGTATGCGGTTTTCACAGAAATGCTGAGAAACTTGTGGGATTTGTTTTTTCGATGAAAAAAACATATTATGTTAGTTGCACTTTTTGACAGCAGATGGCACTAAAATTGATAGTATTGTTTTTATAGTATGATACAGCTGATTAAAAAGAACGAATTAGTGTCCAAGGGTTACAAAGTTAATCATGACACTCATGGCTTATATGTACCGCCGTGAGCCGATGCAAAACAGCGTGCACAGTATCCTCAGAGCAGAAAGAAATTCCAGAAAAAATTTTAGTTCATCATGATATCACAAGTTTACTGCACTCACCATGAACTGGTGATTTCTACAGAGTATTGGAATAGAACCCTACCTAATTTACGATTGTAACAGACATTTGGGATCTCTTGTTTCTATTACGATCTTCCAATGAGCCTTTTTCTCAAACCTTGCTTACCATAGCATTTCACATTTGCAATGGCCATCGATTCTTTTGCAGTTTTAACTTGACGTATTGTACGATATGAAAACAACGCGACATGCAAAGATGTGTCTAAACATAGTCTAGACAATGTCTAAACACTGCAGTTGCTCATGAAGTTTTGTATCAAATTTCCCTTACAATGCAATTTTATTTACCTTACAAAAAATGTTTGAGCATAAACCACCCTTAAAACGAAATCTCATCAATATCATAGAAAAGAAGTTTCGCAATGAACTCATGTGTCTATATAACGCATGGTATAGGTACATTCAGTCTTATACAACAGCGCCACCTGTTGCTAAAAATGGTAACTATATATATTTAAAAAATTCATTCTAAACAAAAATCCCACATGTTTCTGAGCATATATCTGAAAACAGAACCTTTGTATTATACATAGTTTCCTAATTATTAATTTCTTAAAACTCCCGAAACTTCTGGATCACCCGGTACATTTTAATAAATGTGAAAAAAAACTGAAGCAACAATGTTTATATTTATAAAAGTATTAGAAATTTTTAAAAAGTTACTTCATCTTTTTTATTTTAGTAAAAAAGGCTGCTCTACAAGATTTTTTAAAATTTTATTTTAAATTTTATTATTAAGTTTTTTCCTATAACATATTATTACAGTTATATTCAGAATTGAAGAGATGGTGTCAAAGGTAATGTATACACTTAAATGGAAGTGTTACAGTACTTAAAAAAATTATTTACCAAAATGTATTGTGACAAATATAGATTTAGGATATATGTTTAAATAGAACTCTATATTTAAACCGAAATAAGTATATATCCAATTTCATACCATTTGTTATGGTTGATGTATTTTATTTAGAAATGGAGGATAGAATTTCAGTATACTTAATCACTTATTTAAATTTCGTCAGAAAATGCATCAACTAATTAAATGAGTAAACTATTGTTCGTTTTAGGAATATAATATTTACTGGGATAATTGGATCTCATCTAAAGTAAAGTATTTGATTAAATTAAAGCTACGAATTAAATCATGCAGAACTTTAGAAATTTCTATTGAATTTATATCTGAAAAGTTAATTTATAAAAAAATAGAAAATATATTTTGAGGGATTCCGTCGTTCATTTATAATATTAATCCAATGAAGCTCCAAAAATTAAAAAATATATTTTAAAATTCAGGTGAATTTAGTTTTTTTTTTAAGTTCAAAAATTATTCTGTTTATATGACGCCTTGGTCCTATAAATTATATTTTTTACACACTTTCGCCATCATTTAACAAAAAATTAGAACAAGTGCGAGTAGGATTCACACAATCGTTCTGTCATATTTTTCTAAAGCTCAGTTAATATCTATTTTCTTGACATATATACAGAATATTCCTTTGGTATCTGTTAGCGTAGTATCAGTCCTATTTTCGAATTTCGTGAGATTATCAAGAATTAAGTCTACATTGTATTATGCATTAATGTTATTTGATTTTTTTTCACTTTATATGTGCCATAATACAAAGTTTCGTTCAAAGTTTGAAGATTCTGGGTATACTAGAAATACCCAATAACTTAAAACATAAAAACTAAAATCCAGAAAGGGCATTGGTTAGTATATTTGACGCTTCTAAATTGGAAAAAAAAAGTGTATCTACAAAATTAGTTTTATGTAAATGCTTCGGAATTATGTATGATTACTCAAAATTTTATCGGTAATCGGTTTTATTTGCAGTTAAATAAAAAGTTCTAGGCATCCCAGTTTTCCGGAAAATTCTTAGTAACCTTATATATTCTTTTACAGTTTAGAAATCAGTAGCTTAAAAGAAAAAAAAGTTCGCAATTAATTGTGAACAATTACTTAACCAACCATTACTTAATTTCTCCCAACTATTAATTAACAAAAGATTAATTTTTTTTAGAATAAAATAGACTAAGAAGGTTTGATTAAAAATATGGAATTAAAAATAATATGTTAAAATACTATAAAAAGAAAATTAAAAGTTCAATGTTAAAAGAATAGGATTAAAGGCAATTTTTTTTTATTGTTACATACATATATATTTTTGCCTCCAACCCTAAAAGCATGCATAGTCACAGTGACGTCACAGTGATGTCACTGTGAGTCACTTTGGTCACATCACATCTGTGACCAAAATGCCACCACTCAGTGACGTCACATTGTGACTGAGATGTGACTTTCTTAAAAATCTTTAGAAATTTATAAATATCCTTCAAAACATGTTATTTACTTTAAAAAACATGTTTCTAGCAATTTAAATATCGTCGCTTTTGACACAGTTTCATCACAATGTTAATGTCAAATTAGTCACAAATGACACATTTTTCACAAATTCGTCACATTGTGACCACTTTGTGAAACGTCACAAAAGAGCTCTAAAACGGCCATAACGACTTCACATTTTAGTCACTGTGACTTCACATCGACGTCACGTGACGTCACATCGACAATCGATGGTGACAACCCGTAAGACATGGTGACGTCACAGTGACGTCGTTGTGAAGTCACATTGTGACTTTGTGACCGTCGATGTGACGTCACGTGACGTCGATGTGAAGTCGCAGTGACTAAAATGTGAAGTCGTTATGGCCATTTTAGAGCTCGTTTGTGACGTCACATTTTGACCATTTTGTGAAGTCTCGGTGTGACCAAAATGTGAAAAATGTGTCATTTGTGACAAAATTGTTATTAAAACTGTGACTATTTTGTGACGATAGTGACAAGGTTGTGAAGACAGTTTTCGATTATTTTTTGATTTGTCACAAATTTGTCACTAACTTTATGACGGTGGCAGCATTGTCAATGTTGTGAAGTCACACTGGGACACAATTATACAGTTATGAACATTGTTATGTAGTGTAAAATCACTTACATCTATAATTTTATTATACTTTGGCGATACATGTCAATTAAATCTTGGGAGCTGCGATAAAAAAAAATGTACCAAAAGAAAGTAGCTGAATCAAAATGTAATGCCATGCAGACTTTAATCTTTGATACTTTTGTTTTCTGTTGCAATAAATGAGAATATTTAAGACAATTTAATATTCGATCTATCACAATTATTTCAAACTAAACAATTTGTTTTTCTAATAAGCATTAAAATTATCAAATAAACACTTCCTTTAAGGTGCAAAACTAGTCACAGAAAAAGACCCGGATGATAATAAAAAGTCTATGGGAGCGTTTTTTTCAAATTTGAATATTTTTGCATATTTTTTTGTATAGGATAGCTGAGGACTATCTACAAACGGCCTCGTTTTTACCTTTTCAATTTTGCTTATATATTTTTTATATTTTGATAATTTCAATATCAGAACCAGTATAAACCGGTTTTGAAAATTAAAAAAAGATACATATATATATATTTTAATCTGAAACCAAAATTGAAAAAGTAAAAACTAGGCCGGTTGTGGATCGTTCTCAGCTATCCTATATAAAAAAAATCATGTAAAAATATTAAAATTTGAGCGAGATATTTGAAAAGAACGCTCCTGCAGACTTTACATAAACATCCGGGTCTTTTTCTGTAACTAGGGCTGCAGCTTAAAGGAAGTGTTTCTTAGATAATTTTAATGCTTATTAGAAAAACAAATTGCTAAGTTTGAAATAATTGTTATAGATCGAATATTCAATTGTCTTAAATATTCTCATTTATTGCAAAATATATATATATATATATATATATATATATATATATATATATAGGGGTGCAAAAATCTAGGCGCCAGCAGGCAGTCTCTCACCACTAAAATTATTTCATTTCTTTTTATCTAATATTTCGTGTTAAATTCCAGTCAGATTGCTGTTAAATTTTGAGCGAAGAAGATTTTGAAATTTTTGTGGTGGGAGATTAGCCACTGGCGCCTAGATTTTTGCACCCCTGTATATATATATATATATATATATATATATATATATATATATATATATATATATATATATATATGTATTATATATATGTAACAAAGATTAAAGTCTGCATGGCATTAAATTATGATTCAGTAACTTTCTTTTGGTACATTCTTTTTATAGCTGCTCCCAAGTTTTAATTGAGATGTATCGCCAAAGTATAATAAAATTATAGATGTAAGTGATTTTACACGACATAATAATGTTTATAACTGTATAATTGTGTCCCAGTGTGACTTCACAACATTGACAACGCTGCCACCGTCACAAAGTTAGCGACAAATTTGTCACAAATCAAAAAATAATCGCAAACTATCTTCAAATACTATCTTCTATAAATATTAAAATACTATTAAAACATGCATAGAAGAATTATGAAAAAAATTAAAGCTAAATATTTGTTAGTATATTAATGAACAAAAAACATTAAGGGGCTATCCATTACTGGAAGGCTGTCCATCACAAACACATATACCTAATAAAAATTCCAACGATAAAATAGAACAACAAATACGTTAATTGTAATTATTAATATTTTATTTATAATATTAGAGAGTAATTATAAATAAGAGACCCACTGTAACACTAGAACTCCCGGAAGGAGTCGATTCGACTCTGACCATGCGTTTAAATTTCAATTCGAGCCAGAAATTTTTTCCAGAAATAAGTTAAATTCAAACCACGAGGATTTCCTTTAAATAAATCAATTAAATAATGTTGAATAAAAATTCTGGTGAGAAATATTATTATCAAACTTGAATAAAATTTCCGGGCGTTCTAGTGTTAATCACGATGTATACTAATACTACATATAATGGATATTGTGAAATTTACCTCTGTAAAATCATTCAGGAAAGGAAATAATAAAAGTGTCTAGAATGAAAAATAAATAATAAAATACAGTTATTAATTTCTAGCTTCATATCGTTTAAGTATTTACGTTATTTGTTTTAAATACAATCATGTTTAAAGTCTTATTGATTGCGTAACTTCCAAATTTTCATTCAGACTTCTAGTTCTTTCTGAAAACATTCCAATAAGAATATTTACAACTGAAACGTTTTCACCCACTATCCATTTAGAAATTTTATAACATTTCACAGTTTGAAAAATACATTAAACAATCAATATTTTTTTAATATGAAACATCTACGATTTCTTTTAATTGTTCTTCTCGTTCTCTTATAAATTACTCTTCTGAACATATGTAATTTTTTTAAATAAATTTATGTAATGTTTCAGAAGATTACTTAATACAAAAATTAAAAAAAGATGTTTGCAAATAATTTTATTCTATTTAAAGCTTCTTTATTAAAAAATATAAGATTTTATGTTTATGGAAACATATTATTTTAACCAGATATTTTAAATAAGGAAACAACGCAGATTAAAGTGCAATTAAAATCACTACCTTTAACAACCTAATCCAAATTATTAATAATCAAGTGTTCTATGTCAACAAAATAAATAATGAATGTATTAAACTTTATAAAGTTAATGGAGAATTAATGTTTTATAGCATGTTTTTGAGTAGCTAATTAAAATCGTTCTAAGAACAATAATAATTAAAAAGCAACCATGAAAAATATTTTTCCATACCTTTTTTTCCATCGAAGTCATTCGCTCTAGTTATTCTTTTGTCGCACAAACTAAATCCGATAATAATTAAAGTGGCAAAGACCAAATCATTTTCACAGTCAAAGCCCCATTAATTTTCTCGGGCTTATATTTTGCCACTTGGAAGAGCTGTAGTAGACTTTTTTTTTTAAAATTGTTAAATCCGTATCAATACGAAACTATCCACAACTGCCATAAATTCCAGCCAACTAACTTCTTGCGTCTATCATCAATTTAAAATATTTCTGTTTACGTTTTTTTATTCTTTCCACGGAGTAAGAAACCACAGAGTAAGTTTCATACTCCGTGATCCTTTCGTTTGCAGACGATTTTAAATTTCCACGCGCATGGCCGTTTTGTTTTTTCTTTTTCTATACAGTATTTTAGGAACTTAAATATGCAATAATTTTATGAGTGTGTCTTTGATGAAATTTTTTTATTTAAAGAATTTTTTAATGTATTTTTACCTTTTATTTTTATTAGTTTCAAAACAATTCAAGTTAAAATAAATTGTAAAACGGTTTTTTGTAAATAATAATATTCATAGGTAATTAGAATTCATTAGGGACTAGAATTCTTAGAATTCATGCTATTAGGGACATTATTTGCAGTAACATTACAGTGACGTCACAAAAACTTTTTCAATTGACAGAAAAGAACTTTTTCCATTAGATAACATCTTTTGAAGAATTTTTGTATATTTTTTAAAAATTTTCTAAGAAGGTCATATTTTAGTGACAATGTGACTTCACTGAGTGGTGGCCATTTGGTCACAGATGTGACGTGACGTACGTTATTTGCAGTGGCATTACATAGACGTCACAAAAACTTTTCCAATTGACAGACAAATATTTTTTCATTAAATAACATCTTTTGAAGAATTTTTGTATTTTTTTTAAATTATCCAAGAAGGTCACATTTCAGTCACAATGGGACTTCACTGAGTGGTTGCCTTTTGGTACAGTGACGTCACAAAAACTTTTTCAATTGACAGAAATTTATTTTTTCTATTAAATAACATCATTTGAAGAATTTTTGTATATATTTTTTAATTTTCTAAGAAGGTCACATTTCAGTCACAATGTGACGTCACTGAGGGGTGGCATTTCGGTCACAGATGTGACGTCACATTTCAGTCACAATGTGACGTCACTGAGGGGTGGCATTTTGGTCACAGGTGTGACGTCACATTTCAGTCACAATGTGACGTCACTGAGGGGTGGCATTTTGGTCACAGATGTGACGAGACCACAGTGACGTCACTGTGACCATGCATGCTATGTGGGAAAGTCACAATGTGACTTCACAATGACGTTACAGTGACGTCACCATGCTTTACGGGAAGTTTCATATGACATTAGAAAAGTTAAAACTATCTCAAGTAAATCATTGTTAGTATTAAACCAATTTTTGCATTTTAGGACATTTTTTCTTTTGGGGATAATATAAAATAACCTGTTAATATAATGTTAGTTATGAGAGATTTCTTTTGAAAAAAAATAATACCGTTTTTTGTGCCTGCCTCGATAATGGTTAGATACAATACAACTTTCATAACGTCTATTAACTATTGGAAAAAAAAGAATAGAAATAAACATTAATCTTGCGATCATCAAATGGTATCTGTAGTTTGAAAATCAGTTAGCAGAAATAATCTCTTTAAAAGAAAGCGAAAGTAGCTTTAATACAATATATTTTATAAACCTTACACTTCCATTTATTTCATCTAATAGCAAAAGTGATAAATGATTTACAATACAATCAAATAAACATACCCTAATGCATCTTGATATTTACTTCAAGAAACATATCTTCATCATGTACGAGAGTGAAAAGTACATTTTTTTAATATTATTTGTTTGTTTTTATTTTTTTAGCATCCGATGCTATTTCTTTCAGACAAGCTAAAAATGTCGTGTCATCAGCCCTGAATTTTCTAGTCAACCGATTTTGATAATTATTTTTTTAAATGAAAGCTATTTATTTGTAGTTGTGCCCATTTTAATTATTTTTTAATTTATTTCCATTTTTATATTTTATTTTTAATTTTAAAAGCTTTTTCATGACATTTCTTCAAAATGGTGGCAACACAGTTTAGCTTTTCTCTCGATAATAAAAATTTATTTTGTAAAATGATTGCGTATAAATATGCACTAATTGAGTTAAAAAAATATATATTTACTGAGAAATAATATTAATAATGTAAATAAAATAATTTATGATAAAAATTAATGTCTAAATCAAAATAAGAGAAATTTCAAATGAGGAAAATTATGTCATTCAGCAACCAGATAAAAGGGAATTACAATATTATTATGGAGGCCTTTTTCATAAACAGTAACTTTTAAAGAACATTTGAAGAGAAAATGACGTCACTATTTAAAGCATTGTATTTTTACTCATAACGATATTAGGTACTACTCTGTTATCCCGTCGACCAATTTCGCCAAATTATACAAATCGCCACATTAATAGCCAAACTATACATATTGACATAATTTTTATTTTAAATAAAGAAAAAATAAATAATTAGTAGAATATTAATAAAAATATTAATAAAAATCACTTAATGAAATTTTAAACACATGAATCGTATTTAATGTCATTGAATGTGACATTCACGATCATCCATTATTGGCATTTAATCTTATAGTTTGGCGATAATTTTTGGTCGATGGGATAACCTAGTAGTACCCAATATTATTAGCCTCCGAGGCTATTTCTTTCAGACAAGCTAAAAATGTCGTGTCATCAGCACTGAATTTTCTAGTCAACCGATTTTGATAATTATTTTTTTAAATGAAAGCTATTTATTTGTAGTTGTGCCCATTTTAATTATTTTTTAATTTATTTCCATTTTTATATTTTATTTTTAATTTTAAAAGCTTTTTCATGACATTTCTTCAAAATGGTGGCAACACAGTTTAGCTTTTCTCTCGATAATAAAAATTTATTTTCTAAAATGATTGCGTATAATTATGCACTAATTGAGTTAAAAAATATATTTACTGAGAAATAATATTAATAATGTAAATAAAATGACAGAAAATAATATATGATAAAAATTAATGTCTAAATCAAAATAAGAGAAATTTCAAATGAGGAAAATTATGTCATTCAGCAACCAGATAAATGGGAATTACAATATTATTATGGATGCCTTTTTCATAAACAGTAACTTTTAAAGAACATTTGAAGAGAAAATGACGTCACTATTTAAAACATCGTATTTTTACTCATAACGATATTAGGTACTACTCTGTTATCCCGTCGACCAATTTCGCCAAATTAATAGTCAAATTATACATATTGACATAATTTTTATTTTAAATAACGAAAAAATAAATAATCAGTAGAATATTAATAAAAATATTAATAAAAAGTCGAAATAAAAATCACTTAATGACATTTTAAACACATGAATTGTATTTAATGTCATTGAATGTGACATTCACGATCATCCATTATTGGCATTTAATCTTATAGTTTGGCGATAATTTTTTGGTCGATGGGATAACCTAGTAGTACCCGATATTACTTTTTTTTAAAATAAAGCAATTTTTCTGTGAGTGCATGTAAAATAAAATTTCTGTATTTCGCCGGCACTCATATTACAATTTTAACTGTGCTTGTGCGAATATTTGCATGCAAAATTGTAACTGGCAAATTTGACATTTACTTTGTAAATATATTTATTATATATTGATTCAATAATGTAATTACTTTTGTTTTTTTTAAACCAAATCGATCGGGTCTTTTAAACATTTCATTCGTCGAATTCGATGGGATTCCAATCGTTTTATTGTTAAATTGCATTTCCTTTTACTCAGAGTCTATAAAAAAGCGTTTAAACTAAAGAAAAAAATCCGTTTTTGATTAATCTATTCAATGAAGAAGTAGCACGTCAAATTGTATCTCTTTATTATTCCGCAATTCCAATGTCTCAGAGAGAAATTGCTATTCAATTGGGTATTTCACGCCGTTCTGTTTGTTATTATATTGATAAACACAAGAAAAATGAAGTTAGTTCATTGCAATCTAAACGGGGTCGCCCTTCTAAAAAACTTCTATCGATTTCTTTTTTCTAATCGGAGGCGAAACTGAATTCTGCAATGGTAGAATCTACATTCATCTTGTTTTTATTTTTTGGCCGGTGGAAATCAGGCTAAATTATAAATAAAGACAGAAAGTTAAAGAAAGATATTTTTACAACATAAAAAATCATGTAATAAAACTTTCTGTTGAAACTTATATTAAATTACAGAACGGTGTACAGATGAAAGTAAAAGAAGATTGATTAAAGAAATATTATTAGGTACAGGCTGGGGCAAGAGATTGAGATGACACATTATAGATGAAATATTACTTAACACATCTTCATTACAAGTCATTTTTTGCTACATGTGACTTGTTAGAAACTTGAGTGACTGACGAAATCAAAAGACATGCTGTTTTCTCACACTGTGTTATGTTTGGTTGGTCGATGGCTGAGCTAATCACGCTGGTTATTCTATTTACGGAATTTAAAAAGCAAAGTTATTTATATACAAATATATACACATCTGATGGCTATATTCATAAATAATATTCTTTAAGAATAATCATTACCAAATTACTTCCAGAGCTTTCCGAAAGAAAAATTTTATCTCCGTTGTACATACAAGCATCCTAACACACACAGTCATTTACCCCGCGCTTCTCTCTTCACTTCTCTTCAATTCTCCTTGTAGAAGTAGTATCATCACTTAATTTCATTTATCGCTTTTTAAAAAAAAGTTTGGATGGAGGATAGTTGCATGACACACTGCTTGAAAAAAATTACTATTTAGAGATTTCCTCATACTTGAAACTCTCCCGGTCATTTGTTTTAAAAGTAAGAAGTGGACTGAGGACTTCCAGATTTCATGTAACAACTCTTTCATACCTCTACAACATTGTCAGAGATATGGCACTATAATGACATTGAGATTCCTCAGTCGTGACTATAAAGATTCTGCGAAGTCGATTGTAGCACTCAGTAAGAGTTTGCGAGTTGATGAAACCACCATCCGAAATATAATTCGTGAGAATCTTCGTTACAAGTATGCTAAGAGGAGGGAAAGTCTTGCCCGAGAAAACAAGAAAAAAACCCTGCCCAGAGACAATCACTTCCGTAACAATTAGAAACATTCAGAGTGACCAGGAATGCTATTGTTTCTTTCCGATGAAAAGAAAACTTTGATCATGTCTAAAAAGTGAACCGCAAAGAAATCAATGGTACTGGAAAATACAGGAAGAAATTCATACAGTCATGCACAGAAAACTTCCAGCCTCACTGATGATTCTTATGGATCGCGCGAACGAAGGCGACCTGATGTCTCCACATTTCTTTCTTTAAGGTACCACAATCAACACTATCTCATATATCAAGGTATTAATGAACTGGATTACTTTTGTAGATAAAATACAACTATCAGAACGTCTATTAACTATTAGAAAAAAATAAGAGTACAAAATAATCATTAATCTTATTATCATCAAATTTATCTTCAGTTTGAAAATCAGCTATTGGAAATAATCCCTTTCTTTAAAAGTAAGAGAAATAAATAGCTTAAATACTATGTAATTTCTAAACTTTACTCTTCCATTTATTTTATCTGAAAGCCGAATTGATAAATGATTTACAATTGTATCAAATATACATACCCTAATGCATCTTGATAATTGTTTTAATAAACATATTATCTTCATCATGTATGAGAGAGAAAAGTATATGTTTTTAATATTAATTCTTTTTTGGCCTGTGGAAATTAAGCTAAATAATAAATAAAGACAGAAAGTAAAAAAAGATGTTTCTTAACCTATAATAAATCATGTAATAAAACTTTCTGCTAAAACTTGGATGAAATGGCAGAACTGTGTAAAGATGAAACAAAATGAAGATTGATTAAAGGAACATTAATAGGTACAGAATGGAGCAAGAATTTAAGAACATACAATGTAAATAAATACTGCTTCGTACATTATAGTTACAAGTCCTTTTCTGCTACATGTGAATCTCTTTGAATCTAGACTAACAAAAGAAATGAAAAGACATGCTGTCATTGCCTCACTGATTAAGGAAACTCCTATTTAGAGATTGTCGCATTCTTGAAACTCGCCCGGTCATTTGTATTAAAAGTAAGGAGCGAATTGAACGATTTCAGATTTGATGTAACAACTCTTTCCTATCTCAACAACTTCTATCAGCGATATGACAGGACAAAAACACCGGATTCATCAGTCGTGTCTATAAAAATCCTGGGAAGTGTTTAAGGGTATTAGTTAAGGAAATGAGACCACCATCCAAAATGTGATTCGTGAAGACTTTCGTCACAATTGTGATGAGGATAGGAAAGTTCTTGACCAAGAAAACAAGAAATAAACTCCTACCCAGAGGCAATCGCTTCCTTAGCAATTTGAAACATCCAGAGTGATTAGGAATACTACCGTTTCTTTCCGATGAAAAGAAAACTTTGATCAGGTCCAGAAAGTGAACTGAAAAGAGATCGATGGTGCTGAAAAATATAAGAAGAGATTCATACATCATGCAGAGAAAATTTCTAGCCTTACTGATGATTCTAAGAGATCATGACCAATGAAGGCTAGATACATACGCATTTCTTTCTTTAAGGTATCACAATCAGCACCTTTTCATATATCAAGGTATTAATAAATTGGATTACTTTTGTAGATAAAATACAACTATCAGAACGAATATTAACTATTAGAAAAAAATAAGAGTAGAAATAAACATTAATCTAATGATCATCAAAAGATCTGCAGTTTGAAAATCAGTTATTGGAAATAATTTCTTTTTTTTTTAAAGAAAGAGAAATAAATAGCTTAAATACTATATAATTTCTAAACTTCACTCTTCCATTTATTTTGTCTGAAAGCAGAGTTGATAAATGATTTACAATCGAATCAAATACACATACCCTAATGTACCTTAATATTTTCTTTAAGAAACATATCTTCATCATGTATGAGAAAGAAAAGTACTTTTTTTAATGTTAATTTTTTTTGTCCGGTGGAAATTAAGCTAAATAATATATAAAGACAGAAAGTAAAAGAAAGATATTTCTTAATCCATAAAAAATCATGTAATAAAACTTTCCGTTGATGTTTTGAGTAAATGGTAGAACGGTGTAAAGATGAAAGAGAAAGAAAGTTGATTAAATAAATATCAATAGGTAAAGCATTAGATTTGTCGGGGAGATGAGACCACCATCCAATGTGTGATTCCTGAAGATTTTCGTCACAAGTGTGATGAGGATAGGAAAGCTCTTGACCTAGAAAGTCATCGAGCACAAAAAAAATTCTTTTATTTTATGGAAGATTAGCAATAGGGGAATTCAATTATCCATGTTTGCCGGAAACGAAGTAGTGTATAAGCCAAAAATTGATACCACTAGTGGTTATCTCGTACATTTAAATTTGTGTTCGCCGTACAATTGAAAGCATGAAAACATGGAAAATTGGGTGCAGGAAAAGATAATGCTAAGTGTACGAGTTAACCACTACTGGTATTCATTTTTGGCTAATTCCTCTATTACTATTCTTTTATAAAAAAGGGAATTTTTATGGTGCTCGATAACATAGTGTTTTGTGCAATCGGCTCTTGGATCATTAGCTATTTGAAACATCCAGATTGGTTAGTAATGCTATCGTTTATTTTCGATGGAAAGAAAACTTTGCTCAGATCCAGAAAGTGAACTGCAAAGAGATCGATGGTGCTGGGAAATGCAGGAAGAAATTCATACCGTCTTGCACAGAAAATTTCACGCCTTACTGATGGTTCTGAGGGATCGTGAACAACGAAGGCGACCTGAACCTAAATACATCCACATTCCTTTCTTTAAGATTCCACATTGTAAAAAAAAATTCAAGAGGTTACTAAAAATGTTTTAGTAAATTTGTATTCCACAGAATTTTTTAGTAACCATTACAAACTTTTTTTTTTGCAAGTGAAACAAGCATTTCTTTTGTAAACTGAACAAAAGAAATTTTTGCATAACTAACTTAAAAATTTTTAGTATGAGCCACCAAGCAAATTTTAATAATAGCTCCAAAATTATTTTAATAACCATTACGTGCGCCCGAAGGGCAGGAGGTTCCTTCGAGCTGCATCCAGACTTCTGAAGCGGAAGATTTTTGACAAAACTGCAAGAGATGGCAGCACCAAACATTGCTAAGTGCTCCGACAGGATTTTCATAATCCCTTTACTAACGAGTACTTACACTACAAACATTCAGGGCGTATTTGGCTGTGGCCAGTATCGAACCCGGGACCTTTTAGTCTGGAGTCTGTTATTTTAACCTCTATGCTATCAAGGCCACGCCGAGTGAGTTTTAGCAATAGTTATTAAAAATATAAAACTATTAACTCTCTTCGTTGCTAACTTTTTTCTAGTAATTCTTACAGATTTTCTTGTAACCGACTAAGATTACTAAAATTTTTTTAGTAATTACAAGGATCACTAAAGTTTTTTTAGTAGATCAACCCTTTTTTTTTTACAGTGCACAATCAGCACCGTTTCATATATCAAGGTATTAATGAACTGGATTACTTTTGTAGATAAAATACAACTATTAGAACGTCTATTAACTGTTAAAAAATAAGAGTAGAAATAAACATTAATCTTATGATCATCAAATACATCTGCAGTTTGAAAATCAGTTAATAATTTTTTTAAAAGAAAAATAAAGTAGCTTTAATACAATGTATTTTCTAAGCCTTATTCTTTCGTTTTTTTTTTATCTCAAAGCAAAAGTAATAAATGATTTACAATCGAATCAAATACGCATACCTTAATACATCTTGATATTTGCTTTAAGAAACATATTATCTTCGGCATGTATGAGAGAGAAAAGTATTTTTTAAATATTAATTCCTTTTGGCCGATAGAAATTAAGGTAAACAATAAATAAAAACAAAAAGTAAAAGAAAGATATTTCTTAATCTATAAAAAATCATATAATAAAACTTTCCGTTGATGTTTTGTGTAAATGGCAGAACGGTGTAAAGATGAAAGAGAAAGAAAGTTGAATAAATAAATATCAATAGGTAAAGCATAGGGCAATAATTTGAGGATACGCATTATAGATGGATTACTATCGTGTAATTCTTAGTTACAAGTCCCTTTCTGCTACACGTGAGCATGTTAGAGCTTAGACGAACTGACGAAGAGAAAATATATGCTGTCATTGTCTCACTGAGGGAAGAAAACTGATATTTAGAGATTGCCGCATTGTTTAAATTCGCAGGTGATTTGTTTTAAAAGTAAGGAGCGAACTGAAGGCTATACTAGGTTTAATGTGACAATAACTGCAACATATCTCAACGACAATGTCAGCGATATGACACTATAAAGATACGAGATTCATGAGTCGTGTCATATTCCAAATTCTTGGAAGTGGGTAAGGGGACTGAGTAGAAAGCTTCGAGTGGATGAGACGATCACCGGATGAATGATTCGTGAGGACCTTCGTTACATGTCCTCACTAAACAAAATCTGAAGAAAATCTTTAAAATAATCTGTAGAAAATCTATAGGCAATTGGCCCATTTTTAAAAACATTCTGCAGATATTTGCAAGGTAAGACTTAATCTGCAAAATTTTGTCAGATTCCTGTAGATATGAAAAAAGTGGGGATTTATTCAGATAAATTTAAGATTTTTTTTAGCGGGGTTGTGGTGTGGAGAGTTACGTTCTTGTCCGAGACAACAAGGAATAAACTCCTGCTCACAGACAATCACTTTCTTAACAATTTGAAACATCAAGAGCGGCCAAGAATACTATTGTTTCCTTCCGATGAAAGAAAACTTTGCTCAGATCCAAAAAGTGAGCCACAAAGAGATCGGCTGTGCTGGATTAGATTCAGACCATCATGTATAGAAAATTTCCAGCCTTACTGAGGATTCTGGAGGATCATGACCAACGAAAGTGACTTGATACGCCCGTATTTTTTATGCAAGGTACCGCAATCAATGCCGTTTCCTATATCAAGTTATTGATGAACTAGATTACTTTTGTAGCACGTAAGAGGCGTACATTTTCATCAAAATGCAGCACAAACCCATACATCCAATAGTAAATGGCCAAGAACTTTCGTGTTCATGTCATTCTTAACTTGTTACTTCTTCAGATCCCCGGATATTTATCGAACAGGCTATTGTATATGCGGCGTGATTGAGAGGGACACTTGGGTCCATCCACACAACACTGTTGTGAATATCAGACCAAAATTTTTGTATGCAATGGCAAGCGTTTCCGACACCCATCTTATTAATATAATAATAAGATGGATAATTACAATAATAATTGCAAATGATAGTTTAGGATAGGGATTTGTTAATATTAAATCTATTTTTTTAGCAAACAATCCGAATCGTTATACCGCAAAGTAGGTGAATCGGATATCGAAATCTGAGAATCCATAAAAAAGGGCTTTTATTTTGTATTAGATAGTTTAGTTTTATAAAAATACATACGTAATTCAATTTCCAACCACTGCGAAACAAAATTTTTAATTAAACGCTTAAACATAATATTTTGCAATAGTAAAAGTTACAATGTAAAAAAGGAAAAAATATTCGGTAATGTTACTAAAGTTTTTCTAGGAATCTGGAATTCTTAGAACTTTTGATGAAACGGCAGCAACAAAAATTCATGTAACAGACATACATTTAACGCTGTAAAAGGAAAGAAAACTGTAGAGTTCAGAAATATTTAAGAAGCTGCGATGCTTGAAACATTTTAGGTAACTGCAACTCGGGTTTCAGACACAATTTTAGTAAGATTATTGCAATGTTAGTAGATTCTTTTGTAAAACTACAATTTCTGTAGGTTTATTTCTGCTTAAAATTTAAGTATTTAGTTTCTGCTTAAAATTTTAGTTAACATACATATTTATGTTTTTTTTTATTAAAGATTTTTTTATTTTTTATTGCAGCATTGTACAAATTATTTTATATTATCATTTTAAACTAACATTAATTTTATTTTTAAGGCTGAATAAGTTATATGTTGTATAGTTTTCTTTCTTATGTTATATATTTTACATTTTAAAAATACAATAAAAAACATTTTACGATTTTTTCTCAAAATGGTATTTTGATATCACAAAAAATGTTTGAGGTATTTAAAATATTAAAATAATTGCACTATATTGATTACATTAATATTATATTTTAGAATAGTGCAAATATTAAAATATTTGCACAACACAAATGTTTATATTATCATGAAAATGAACTATAATTATATAGTTGTGTTTAGCATTAAAAAATTGTAAAACTGAATGCAAATAAAATTATGTAGTTATTTTATTTTTTCTTATTTTAAGTTAATTACTTTTTATCGATTTAATCGATTACAAATATGCTAGTTCAATTTACAGCCCAGGACATTATATTTTATTTAACATTAATTTTATGAAAATACCATGGAATTACCATGAACTGACTTACGCGCTGTGAAATATTGTCTACAGTAACAAAATTGAATAGAAATTTAAAAATGGCAGAAATTTTAAAAGTGCATATTTTTAATTACAAGTTTTAACATGGATAAAAATATTTTTAAATAAAGACATGGAAACCCCTATAAAGAATTAGATATGAAAGAGATTGATAATTAGATATTATAATTAATCCAAAAAAAAATTAACTGTGTCTCAATATCACTTGAATACACCCTGAAATTTTTGTGCTTCTAAAGTGGTTACCTTAAAAAAATATGCTAAACTCGGGACAAATTTTCCATGTTTTTTAACTATTAAAGTTGTACTGTCCCTTTAGAAATAAAGATATAGTAACTTTTTTTAAATGATTGAAAAGTCGTCAAAAGTACGAAAAAGTCAGATTAAGAAATGTAAGAAAAATATAAATCATATAAATATCAAATACGTTTGAAATTTGTTTATACATAATAAAAATTAATATCTTTGAAAGAGAAGATTAATTTAATTTTATGAGATATTTTCTACTCTTACTCTTCCGTCTAATTTATCTGAAGCAAAAGTTATAAATGATTCACTATTGAATCTAGTACACATATCCTAATGCATTCTGATATTTACTTACAGAAACATATTATTTCGTCATGTATAAGAAAGAAAGGTACTTTTTTTGCATTAATTCCTTGCTCCCAGTGCAAAACAAGCTAAATAATAAATAAAAACAGAATGTGAAAGAAAGATGTTTCTTACATTATAAAAATTCGCATAATAAAACATTCTGTAGAAACTGATTAAGTGGCTGAGCGATGTAAAATTGCAAGTAAAAGAAAAATGGTTAAACTAATAACTGTAGGAGGATTTAATTTTTATTCAATAATAAGTCATGTAATTAATGAAATATATATGTTAAAACTCAATTCTGTTTAAAATTTTTAATTTTAAGAATAATTTTTACAAAATAATAATAGTAATAAGTATAATTGTAATTATAATAATGAGAAAGAGTATTTGAAAAATAATATTGTGAAGAAATTAGTAATCATTAATAACTATAATTATAATAATGCGAAAGAGTATTTAAAGAATACTATTGTTAATAGATTAGTAATCATTAATAATTAATAATTAATTGATTCGATATTGAGTTGTGAACGTTCTATTTAGGCTTTGAATTATTGGTACAACGGTGTAAAGATGAAAGAAAAAGGAAATTGATTAAACAATATCAATAAGTAGATTTTAGATTTGATTTAGTGCTTAACACTGTAAACATATTGAGGACTTCTAAGTTAGAATCAACTTTACTGCATTTTATTCAATTAAGTTTCTTTTAAGTATTAATTTTTTTGCATAATTAATAGTTTTGATCTTGAATTTATTATTTTAATAATCATTTTCTAGAAAAACACAAACAGAAAAATTATCAAAAGACTGTTAAGCTGCTATCAGATTCACAAACTTTTCAGCCGATTTTAACCCCAACTTTTTTCCATTCAAAGGGAGAAAAATGTTACAGTTGAAAGTCGGAGGAAATCTAGAACTACCAGCAGTTAATATTTATCACCTATTCATATCAATCATTTATCTCTGATTGGTTGAAATGCTGAAAGTTAGACTATAAAGTAGTCTATAAAGATGAACTATAAAGTTGTCTATAAATATGTACTATAAAATAGTCTCGGCTAGGGGAGTGTTCCGCTTCTGTATTGTGTTCTTGTAACATCGCCTTGGCGACAAACACAGCCCACGCCAATTATACGCCAATCGGCAATTTACTGTAACCCTGCTCACGTGTTGTGTGACGCAGTGGATTGAGAGAAACAGTCTCTTAGCAACAAGCTCTAATACTGCAACAAGCAGCGACTCTTAGAAGAATAAATATTCCATTAAATTTACAGTCTACTTGCTTTTTCTTTTTAGTTTTTCTTTTTAATTTAGTACACCTCTGTACATTTGGTCCTAGCGACCCGGAGGTATGAACGAATCAGTGTCTTTTCTATTGAATTAAATATTGAATTTATCGAATTTCGTCAACAAGATGAATAATGTCGGAAACTGAGATAAAAGCATTGAACAGAAGGCGAGGGAATATCAAAGCCCAAGTCACCAGGATATTTAACGCAACGGATGGAAAAACATTTAATTTATCCGAATGGAAAGCCCACCTGGATTTACTGTCGAAAACTGAAGAAAAGTTTGAAGCTCTTAAACTGGAATATTATAGAATAATAGAGGAAGAAAAGTTGGAAGAAACTGAAAAAATACTGAGTCAACTGGACGAGGATATTCTAAAACTAGAGGTAAGCTTAAAATCCTCTATTAATGCTTATTATGAAAATACTGATTCTAATAAAAAATCTATTGAACAGGACCAAGCTAAAACGTCTAGCATTAAGCTACCTAGGGTCATATTGCCGGTTTTTAGTGGCAGAATTGAAGAATGGTCCGTATTTAAAAGTACATTTAACGAGCTTATTAATGATAATTCAAATTTAAAAGATAATGAAAAATTATTTTATTTGCGTTCTGCTTTGACTGGTGAAGCGAGGAGTTTGCTTACACCAGATGAAAATTATGTTTCACTTATCAATGCGTTAGAACAAAGATACGAGAATAAAAGAGTTATGGTAGATAGTCATATAAAGAATATTTTAAATCTTTGTGTAATTAAACAGGAATCCGCTAAGGATCTCCGCATTTTATTGGATAACGTGAAGAAAAATTTAAGGGCTTTAAAGATCTTAAAGTATGATAGAGATAATTTCTCGAACGCAATTTTGCTGAATATTATTCTAAATAAACTAGATAACGAAACTCGTAAACAATATGAACTAACATTAAAGGATAATGAAGTGCCTAATTTTGATGAATTTTTAGAATTTCTTGAGCGAAGATGTCAAATCTTAAATAGTATAAGTTCTAATGTATCCTCTAAATATACTGCAAAATCCTTATTCATAAAAACAAACAAACCTCAAAGTAAATGTTGCGTAATTTGTAAAACCGAAAACCACCCCTTATATCATTGTGTTAAATATAAAAATATGAAGTTAAGTGAGCGAATTAACCTTGTTAAGAAAAATAAACTTTGCTTCAATTGTTTAAGTTCAGCCCACCTCATTAATTATTGTAATTCAAAAAGCACTTGTCATGTTTGCAAGAGCGCAAGCCATCATTCATCATTACATAACTATACAACACCAGTAAACAATCCTATAAACAATCTCCCAATACATGAAACAATAAATAGCAATTTTGTTTCGGAAGATTTATCACAAAACGAAACTACTGCTCATTTATTTTTTTCATATGAAAATGATAATAATAAATCTGTTTTAATTAGCACTGCAATAATTTATTTGACAGATGTAAATGGCATCAAAATTCCTTTCAGGGCAATATTAGATTCCGCATATCAGAATTGTTTTTGTACATTTAAAGCAGCACAAATATTAGGCTTGAAAAAGGAGAAAATAAATATTCCTGTAAGTGGAATTAATAAATTGCCTATTTACATTAAATCTAGAATCAAATCAAAGTTGTCAAATAAAATGAATAGTGCCAGTTATGATATTGAGTTATTAATCGTTCCAAACATTTGTGACTTCACGCCCTCGAAAAAGATAAACATATCAGATTTAAAAATTCCAGCAAATATTTGTTTAGCGGATAAAAAATTTAACATTCCAAGCAGTGTGGAGATAATTATCGGTGCTGAACTGTATTTTTCTCTTTTAAATGAAGAAAAAATAAAGTTAGGCAATAATTTATATTTGCAATCAAGTATTTTCCGTTACATTGTATCTGGTTGTATTTATGACAAAACAGTAAATAATAATAATACTAATTATTGTTTCTTAACAAAAAATCTTGATTTACTTAATGACACTTTGAAGTCTTTTTGGGAAATTGAAGAAGTGCAAAATTTAAAACCCTGTAACAGTGAAGAATTAGAATATTGTAATGATCACTTCGATAAAACGCACTTCAGAAAACCGGATGGTAGGTTTGTGGTCACGATGCCGTTTAAACCACAGGTTTTAGAACCCGATTTGGGAAATTCCAAAAATCTTGCTTTGAAAAGATTAAACTCTCTGTGGCAACCTTTAGATCGAGATCCTGTTATGAAAAATTTATACACAGAATTTATTAAAGAATATAGAGATTTAAATCACATGCATGAAATAAAAGAAAACACGAACTTTAATGATGGCTATTACTTACCACATCACGGCGTTTTACGACCCTCTAGTAAAACCACAAAACTACGCGTCGTTTTTGACGCTAGTGCCAAGTCAACCAACGGAAAATCTTTGAACGATTTATTATGTAAGGGTGGAGTTCTGCAAGATGATCTTTTTTCGATATTAATTAGATTTAGAAAGCATATTTATGCTTTTACTGCGGATATTAAACAAATGTTTAGGATGATAGAAATAAATCCATCCCAGTACAAATATTTAAAATTTTTGTGGAAAGACAGTATGTCATCCCCGGTTAAGGTATTTCAGCTAACAACAGTTTCGTATGGAACATCTTGTGCTCCCTACTTAGCCACCAAAGTATTACAACAATTAGCTCTAGATGAGAAAAAGGAATTCCCGTTAGCATCGAAAATTGTTTTGAAGGACTTTTATATGGATGATTGCCTATCGGGCTCATCCAATTTAGAAGAATTCAGATTAATGAAATCGCAATTAACTGAACTCCTCCTAAAGGGAGGGATGGTTTTACACAAATGGTGTACCAATGAGGTCCAATCTACTGATAATCACATGTTTCCCCTGGACAGAAATTCTGAAGAAATAACTGTTAAAACATTAGGGATGTTGTGGAACAGTTTCAATGATACGTTTAGGTATAAAGTTAATATCAACACAAAGAGTGATTTCACAAAAAGAGATGTACTTTCGCAAATTGCCCGCATTTATGATCCTCTCGGTCTCTTAGGGCCAGTGATTGCTAAAGCAAAAATATTCATGCAGGAGCTATGGCTTCTTAAAATAGAGTGGAATGAGAAGCTGCCCTCTCATGTCGCCAAACTATGGGAAACCTTCCTCGAAAGTCTTAAAGAACTGGAATCCATTGAAGTACCAAGATGCTACCTAGCTGTGAACCAATCAGTGGTGCTAAATGGTTTCGCAGATGCGTCTTCCAAGGCTTATGGCGCAGTGATATACATGCAAACATCTAATTCTAGTGAAACCATCAGTTACTTATTATGTAGTAAATCCCGCGTGTGTCCAACCAAAGTAATAACAGTGCCACGTCTCGAACTGTCAGCATGTCTTCTTCTGGCTAAACTCACTAACAAGGTCTTAAATTCATTAGACAAACAAGTAGCTTCAGTCAATTTGTTTTCTGATTCAACTATTGCTTTAGCTTGGATAGACACTGCTCCTCATCTCCTGAAAACGTTTGTGGGAAACCGCGTTGTGCAAATTAAGGAACAAACTAAGAACTTTCCATGGTTTCATATTCCGTCAGAACACAATCCAGCTGACTTGATATCAAGAGGTGCAAGTGTGGAAAACCTGTCTTCTAACCAGTTGTGGTGGCATGGCCCGCCTCTTTCAATTCTTGAAGAAACAATAGCAAAAACTGACTCTAATATAAGTGACATTAAAGATGAACATTATTCTAGTGAGCTTAAAGCTCCCAGCAACTTGACATTCGCTATTCATAATGACTCTAATTTCTGTGATAATTTAATTAATCTTAGCAATAATTTCCAAAAAATAATTAGAATTTTAGCTTATATTTTCAGATTCATACATAAATGTAAAAAAGCAACATCTGCAACCGGCCCTCTGTTGCTGGAGGAATTAAGAAAGGCAGAGGTTTATTTAATAAAAAATGAACAGGTAAAGTATTTCAAAAATGAAATTTCGGCCCTCCAAGCGGGATCTTCGGTTCATCGCGCAAGTAAGTTAAAATTCTTAAATCCCTTTTTAGATGGAGATAGCTTATTGAGGGTGGGAGGAAGACTAGCAAAATCAAATTTGAATTTTGATCATAAACACCCCATTATACTTCCGGCGAGCTGTCGCTTGACGAAACTAATTTTTCAATATTATCATAAACGAGATTTTCATGTAGGACACCAAGCTCTTTTGAACACTGTGCGTCAAAAATATTGGCCTCTCGGTGGCAGAAATATTGCGCGTAAAATTGTACATGAGTGTTTACAATGCTTTAAAATTAAACCTATAACGGCTAGTCAAATGATGGGGGATCTCCCTCCTGAAAGAATAGTGCCCAGTTCCCCATTTTCAAATGTGGGATTAGATTTAAGTGGGCCTTTTGAAATAAAATATAAAGGTCAAAGAAAGGGTACTTTTCAGAAAATCTATGTTGCCATATTTGTATGTATGGTCACTAAAGCTGTGCACTTGGATTTTGTCTCAGATTTGACATCCGAGGCTATAATAGCGACTCTAAAAAGATTCTTCGCTCGTCGTGGGAAAAGCTCTGTAATCTTTAGCGACAATGCTACAAATTTCGTTGGGGCTTCAGCAGAAATAAAACATTTACGTAGACTTGTTATGAGTGATGAAGTTTCGAACTTTTTAGCTTCTGAAGGTATTAACTGGAAGTTCTCCCCTCCTAGGGCGCCAAATTTTGGTGGCCTTTGGGAGGCAGGAGTCAAATCTTTCAAATACCACTTAAAAAGAGCTGTGGGTTCAGCTCATCTCACGATCGAGGAATTCCTGACAGTTATCACACAGATAGAGGCTATTTTAAATTCGCGACCGCTTTGTCCTTTGTCAACAGATCCTGACGATCTTCAGGTGTTGACTCCTGGTCACTTTCTCATAGGAAAGCCTCTTAATTTAATTCCAGAACCCAATTTAAGTGAGGTCAAAGATAATTTGCTAAATAAATGGCAAAGGACTCAAAAATTAACGCAGTTAATATGGAAACGTTGGCAGAATAATTATCTGAGCCAGTTACAAGAAAGAAACAAGTGGCTATTTAAAAAGCCTAATATTCTGCCAGGAATGCTAGTTTTGCTTAAGGACTCGCAATTACCCATTTGCACTTGGTCACTAGGCCGCATTAATAAGGTTTTCCCAGGCGCGGACGGGATAGTCAGGGTAGTTGAAGTTCGTACCGCTAAGGGTAATTTTAAACGACCTATTTCAAAAATAAGTATATTACCCATTGAGGACAACATCATAGATCCTAAACTTTAAATGTGCTTTATTATGTATTAATTTTTCATGTATTATTTGTGTTTATTTATTTTATTTATTTATTTTTGCTTATAATCTGTATCATATTGTTATTACTTGTATTGCATATGTATCTTGAAATATAAAAATATTTCAACGCCGGGCGGGATGTTCCGCTTCTGTATTGTGTTCTTGTAACATCGCCTTGGCGACAAACACAGCCCACGCCAATTATACGCCAATCGGCAATTTACTGTAACCCTGCTCACGTGTTGTGTGACGCAGTGGATTGAGAGAAACAGTCTCTTAGCAACAAGCTCTAATACTGCAACAAGCAGCGACTCTTAGAAGAATAAATATTCCATTAAATTTACAGTCTACTTGCTTTTTCTTTTTAGTTTTTCTTTTTAATTTAGTACACCTCTGTACAGGGAGATTTATTTAGGATTGCGGAAAAAAGTTGGGGGACATTATTGTTTGCTATCACACTATATTTTTAAGATGATATTTAAAGAAAACTTGGAGGAAATCAAGTGTTGGCTCAAAAATTACACGAAACGGTGAATATGATATATGCTTCATAGTTAAGGGATTAGTCATCATTAATCGTTAATAATGAGATAGCTCGCTAATCAGCAATGATCACTTTGTAACGAATGATATTTTGAAGAAAGGTGTGAAAATTATACAATGGTATGATAAAAAAATTGATAGTGATTTTCCTGAAAAAATATCTAAATAATCATTAATAAAAAAATATTTTGTATGTTCTAAAATTGAAATTGCAGGTTTTCTTCTTTTTACAGGATTTAACACGCGAATGACAGATTTTGTCTTGAATAGAAAAAGTGTATTAGTATTCTTCCAACTCTCTGATATACGGTGAACTATAAAAGAAAGTCTCACTGAAAAAATTATAAGAAGCTTCAATCATATATCCGTCAAATGCATTGAAAATTTGTTAATCAATAAACAGAAATAATGTATTTCAAAGTAAAGATTAATTTAATGAGATATTCTCTAATCTTACTCTTCCATTTCTTTTATCTGAAACAAAAGTGATAAATGAATCACTATCGAATCAAACACACATATTCGAATGCATCTTGATATTTACTTCCAGGAACATATTATCTTCATCATCTATGAGAGAAAAAATTACTGTTTTTTAATATTACTTCTTTTTACCCTGTGAAAAGTAAGATAAAAATTAAATAAAGACAGAATGGCAAAGAAAGGTATTTCTACATAATAAAATTCCATGTAATAAAACGTTTTGTTGAAACTTTGATTAAATGGCAGAACTATCTTAAGATGAAAAGAAACGATTTATAAAATAAAAGTTTAGTTAGTAGGTTTTAGATTGTATTTAGTGCTTAATACTCTGAGCATATTGTGCTTCCATATTGGCTTTTCGTTTTCGGAATTCTATTCAGTTATACATCTTTTAATTATTAATATATTTATGTTAATAATAAATTCTAGTTAGAAGAGCAGCCAACAACTTCTACTAGTGCGGCAAGTTCTGCATTCATGTACATAAGTACCATCAGTGCACGCTTACCCAAACCTGGTATATTAGACGCCCCTTTATCCTTATAAAAAACTGGCTATCTAATATTTCATCAAGATTTCTTATTATAGGCAAATTAAATAAGATTTTTGATTTTTAAATGGAACTACCTAATTTCACCTCATAGGCTTGCATGGTGCTGTCACACGCTTTACTATTGGGGCAAATAGAGTCTACATCGTAACCTGGATTTTCTAGAGATTCTGCCCCATTTATGCAAGAATTTTTTAGAATATTTTTTCAAAAAGTAAGCAATTTTTTTTAAGAATGATATAGTCAAGAGACAAGTACTCATTAATCGTTAATAATGAAAGGGTTTGCTAATCAGTAGTTATCATTTTGTAAGATATTATATTTTAAAGAAGTACGTTACATTTTGATTTTATACAATAACATAAAAAACATTGTCGCTGTTTTCACGAAAAATTATCTAAATCATGATAAAAAAAAAAAAAAAATATTTTGTTTGTTTTAAGATAGAAAGGGCAGCGTTTCGAATTTTTAAGTGATGTAACACGTGAGTTAAATATTTTATTTTTAATTAAAAAAAATAGTAATTTTTTAAGTCACTGACAAGCAATGAAATATAGAAGAAAGTCCGATTAAGAAAAACAAAAGATTTATCAGTCATATGGAAATAAAAGAAAATTTGAAATTTCTTAATCAATATAAGAAACAATATCTTTCATAAAAAAGATTAATTTAATGAAATATTTTCTAACCTCACTCTTTCATTTATTTTATTTGAAGCAAACGTGATAAATGATTCACTATTGAATCAAATGCACTTAATTAATGTATTCTTACATTTACTTCCAGAAACATATTATCTTCACCATGTATGTGAGATAAATAACATATTTTTTGTATTATTCTTTTTACTTAATGGTAAAACAAGATAGATATTAAATAAAGACAGAAAGTGAAAAAAAATATTTTCTTTATCTCATAAAAAATCTTGTAATAAAACATACTGTTGAAGCTTTGATTAAATGTTAGAACTGTGCAAAGATGAAAAGCGTGATAATAATGCTAAAAGAAATATTATTATCATATATACTCGCCTATAAATCGACCCACTAAATTTCGAATGCAAATTCAACAAAAAATCAAAATTCCGTGTATAAGTCAATCCTTTATTTTTTGCTTGACTTTTCCGCAAAATCAAAATAAATATTTCACTTTTCAATGCAAAAACATATTAATTAAACAAAAGAAAATAATTTTAATGATAAATTAATGCTATTTGTACATTTTATGTATTATGAATTATGTTATACTTAAAAATTGGAATTTCGTTCTATTCAAATTGTTTAAATTTTGCTTTATTAATTGACTTGCGTGTAAACCGATCTCTCCAATTTGCTTGCAGAAATTTGTCCAAAATTCCTCAGCTTATACGTAAGTATATATGGTAGATAGTTTTTTGCATTTAATTAAAGTGTAATATTTTAAATTTAATAATAAGATTTGGAATTTGAAAAAGTTTTACGAGGCAGTTTTTAACTACCGCACTTTCCCAGAGAATGGTAATGTTAGGTGATTAACGTAAAAATAGATGTCTTATACGAGTAGTAACAAAAATAGTAACAACCAATTTGGACGGAGGGGGGGGGGTTCAAAGAATCTTGCAAAAATGGACACATATGGAAGACTTGTGACAAAATAAAAAGCAAAATTAATGATACTTAAAATATTTGTTAACCATTTTTATCTAAGTTGAATTTTTTCTAAATTTTTCATACAAATAAAAATAAAAATTAAGATAAATTAATGCATAGATTTAAGCAAAGGCGAATGAAAGGAAGATGAATACGTGGTATGAGGATTTCCTCAAATCGATGATATGTTTCTAAGCTTATTTGCGCCCCGTCAAGAACTTCATCTGGATGTTAAAAGACTTTCAAAGAAGGCAGAGCCTAAAGTTTTTGCCACAAACTAATCTTGTGATCAATGGTCGATCACACTCAGAACGTGACCTCTATAAGAAAATAATGACTAGTAAATCTTCGGATCAAACGCTTGGGTATGAAATTTTGCATTTTTGCAATTTATATTTTGATCGCAATTTACAGAATATTTAACATTCTGAAATCCACAATTTAACTGTTTCAGATTACATGCTCATTCTTTATCATATAAGATTTTTCTGAAACTTCAGAAAAATCTAACCTTAAAAAACTAATAAATTAAAAACGATTCCATTCAAATATACTCTTCAACTGCTGATAAATTCAATTGTGTAGAATAAAATTATGCATTTGAATAGAGACGTTTTTGCGTTGAACTTCTTTTTCATTTGCTAATAATTCTAAAATTATGGTATTTAAATATTCTATTAAAAGTTCATTTTAAGCTTTTTTTTATTAGAATGAGTGAAATATGTTTATACGAGATTTTATCCTATAGTAATAAAAACAGGCATTCCTGACACTTGCAAAACAGAGACATTTATTAAAAATAAAAGTTGCATATAAATTTCATGCTTTAAAAAACTAATGAAAACATAAATTTGCCAACGAGAACGAAGTTAAAAAAATCTAATTTTTTTGTAATAGACTGGAAAGCGACAGAACTTCATTGAGTGTACGGCTGAAATTGCAGCATTAGCTCAAATTTGATCGATCTGCCAAGTCATATCTTGGTAGGAAACCCCTAAAAATCCAATTTTAATGGTTGATTTGTATGTTTTTCTGCATCAAAACGCATGAAACATGGAAGACTGGGAGCAGTAAATCACAATGGTAAACTTACAAGTCTAACCTTCAATCAGATTTTTAGGTGTTTTCCACCAAAATATGATTTGGCATGCCAATTGCGCTTTAATATTGGAACCGAGTTTTAACTAATTCTGTAATTTCAGCTCTGAACTCGATGCGATGTTTCTCTGCGGACTACAATATATTTCCTGAAAAGCACATTTATTTATTATAATTTATATTACAAAAACTTCTTATAGAATGACATCTTAATCCATTTCAAAGAAGCAAAATTAAATTAAAACTTTCTTATGCAAATCTTGATTACAAATTAGGTGAGATATATCATATCTCACCGTGTCTGAAGAAATTAATGAACTGTAAAATGTTATTACAGTTATTTAACATGATGTAAAGAGTTTCCTATTCTCTGGTAGAAGCATGAGTTCTTTTCGTCTTTTCTTAGAAACGTAATATCTTCCTTATATGTAAATAAAAGATATTGCTTTCTTTTATAATAATTCTTTTAGGTTGATGGTAAACAATCTAAATAATAAGTGACAGAAAGTGAAAGAAAGATATTTCTTTTCTCATAAAAATGTTTGTAATGAAACATTCGGTTAAAGCTTTGATTTAATGGATGAACGATGTAAAAATGAAGAGGAAATAAGAAAGACAAAAATTGTTAATGAGTAGTTTGTGTACTTTATTTGGTTATATTTCAATAGATTATTAAATCTTTTATCTTCAAATGAATTCAGATTAAAATTAATAAATTTAAAAATTCTTAATTAAGAAAGTTCTTCTTCATTAAAATGTTTTTATTAAGAATAATATAAGTTTTGAATTCATGAATTTAAGATTCATTATTTAAGAAAGTAAAAGAGAAAGGGAGTTTTTAAAAAATGACGCAGCTAACAATTTAATAATCTTTAATCGCCAAAAGCGAAGTTCTTCATCAAGTAGAAGTAATAATTTCTTTAAGAAATTGAGAACATAAATTATAAAATTTAAAGAAATAATCATACATATAAGAATTATACTGTCATGTGTTCGAGAAATTAATTTATTAAAGACATTCATGTAAATTTCTTTAAATCATCCATTATGAGAGATTTTGGATTAAATAGTAAAAATTTACAGCAAATTTTTTCTATTGACTGAATAAGGATCTCATGAAAGTTAACAATTAGAAAATAAATTTAGTGAATAAAACTAAAAAAAAAATATATCCATACGTAAAGTATCGATTTGCTTCAATTTGATAATCAATAATCCAAAATAATCTTTTTAACAGAAAAGAAAAAGCAGTTTTTATGAGACGTTTTCTAACTTCATTTTTGCTTTATTATTCTATTCCTTGTTCAAATTGGATATTTAAAACCTATATTCGACTGCGGAAAAAAACACTCTGTGTTCGAATTTGTTTGGCTAGATACAGCTATTACGACATTGTAGAAAAAATCTATAAAGTTACTAAACTTTTTTAGGAAAACTAAAAAGATTCCCAAAACTTTTTATTTAACGGTAACGGCAAAATTTTCTTGTTGTTACATGAATTTTTGCTGTTAACGTTACATAAAAAGTTCTAGTAATCCCAGTTTCCTAGATAAATTTAGGAACATTATCGAATTTTTTTTACAGTGTTACTCATTCGTATTAACTCTGGAGCTCCACTTTAACTCGGTGGATGTTAACTTATGCGCTTGCGTACTTTTTCCCATTTGATTATACCTCAAACAGAGAGACTATCCAAAATGATTTTTGGGGTGTGAACAAGTGCTTCAATTCTGGGATGAACTCGTCCAAAATGCAGCCTAACATATTGTTAATATCCAGTCTGAACAAGATATATCTCTTACACTTAATTTACTTTCAGCAACTTTGATCAATTATTCCCTGTCGAATCAGTAATATTTCTGTTGCAGTGTTTTCAATTTTCATGATGACAAACGTCAAAAACACCTAAACTTACTGTCAAATACTTAAAAGTACGTAACAGCTCTGCTGTATAACATTAATCTTTTTAATATTTACTAGAAATTTTCGAAATAGTAGTTTTACTAATTCAATATGATTGGCTATTTTTAGTTAAATTAAATAATAAATGTTAAAAATGTTTTTTAAATGTCTTAAAAGTATTTATGTAAAAGAAAAATATGAGTTTATTGGTAAATCAAAGTAGGAACAACAATAAAAGATAATCCGGTTAGAATGGACTACAATCTCGTTAAAAAATACCCGGAATTTACAATTTAAAAGATGCGCATAAAAGATATTAGTACACTTTTGTTTCATATATTTTGAAATGAATGTATTGAGTTTCATCGTGTAGTTTGAGTCTATGAATTAGAGTGATTATTTTCAGGCATGATTTTTTTTACCTGACTTTTTTCAAGCACACTAGAAAGTTCTCTGCAATTTCTGCAATGAAAAAATTAGTCGAACAAAGAGTTTGCCTGAAATTTTTTTCTTACAAATAAACTTTCGCGTTCTGAACCACTGAAACTGTTTCCGAACACTTACGGTGTATCTTGAATGCTCAAATTGTAGACATATAAATGGTATTAAATATTTACATAAGGCCAAAAGTAGTAGTTGATATACCTTGTTCTGTTTGACATCCGATCTCTATGAACCACCAAACATATGTAAAATCAAGAAGCTGGTGGTCAAAAATCTGGAGTTTTACAGTATCATCAAGATGTGAAGATATCATTTAAGACCTTTCATAACATTATGGCTAATATTTTGGGCATTAAAAAAGTCATCTCAGGAAAGATTCTGAAAAAGCTTAATTTTGTCCTGTCGTTGCGCAAGAGTTTTGATAGAAAGCGCAACGAAAGTCGGCGAACAAGCTCACTACTGGCCTCATATTAGCTCATATTGGCCACTACTGGCGACCAAACCACTCAGGAGTTTAAGTGCCTTTTTCCTTTTCCGAAGTTAAAATTGCAATTCCAAAAAAGGAGTTTTGATACAATTGCAGAAATAAAAATAAGAATGGTAGAAGCTGAAGGTCATATCCTAATCTACTTGCGAAGTTGTATAGCGATTGAGACATGCGTGGATGGATTAGATGGGGTATACTTTGAAATCAATAAAATAAATTTCGATGAATAAATTAATTTTTTGGGGTTTTATTTAACGATTCCGGGAATTTTTTTACTTTGTATGTCTGTACTTTAAAAATGAAACATGCTGTTTCACGACAGGGCCTAAATAAGTATAACTTTGCCCAATTATTACGCAAGTGTTTTTGGCAAACAATGCAAAGAGGACCATCTACTACGCTCAATATTCTCCTGATATGGCACCATGTGACTTTTTCCTGTTCCCGAAGCTAAAATTGCATCTTAAAAAAAGGCGTTTTGAATCAAATGAAGACATGACATATAAGAAAATTCGCTGAAGAAGCTAAAACCCATGCCACAATCTACTTACGATATTGTGTCCTGTGCGGGAATAGTTTTATTGAATAGGAGGAGCTCTACTTTGAAGACAATAAAATAGATATCGATGGATAAATTAGTTTTTTGTAAATGTTTATAACTATTCTGTATACATTTTACAGAGGATATGTTTGTAAACTTTGGAAATGAAAAAATAGAAATAATCTTTTTGACAGAAAGAAGATATTAAATTTAATGAGATATTTTCTAATCTTACATTTCTATTTGTTTCATCTGCAGAAAAATTGATAAATGAATGAGATACACGTATGTAAATGCATGTTGTCATTTACTTCCAGAAACACATTATCTTCATTATGTTAAAGAGTAAGGAAAACATTTTTATTAATTCATTTTGCCGAGTGGAGAAAAGTTAAATAGAAGAGACAGAACGTGAAAAAAAAAATTAGTGATTAAATAGGAAAACGATGCAAAAATGGTAAGAAAATAAACAGAGAAATTAATTACAAATATGTAAAATTTTTATTTAATTCAGTTACTCTTTTGCAAACATTAAACTTTTATTTTAATAGTACGTTAAACAATATGTAAGAAAATTGTAAGAGAAGGATTGTTTAAAATTTTAATATAATTAAGATATCTAGTTATGTAAAATAACATTTATGACTATTAAATTTTTTGTTTCAACCGATAATGGAGCTGTATTCAACTCGACACAATCCTCTTTTGGTGTTTGAAAGATTAGTAGAAAAGAACATTGAAAACTCTCAAACTTTGAAATTATCTGATCAACACTTCAAAAAAATTCGTTTATACGTATATTAAAAAGTTACAGATATATTCAGTAACTAAAAAGATATCAAAATGGAGGTGTTCACATTTCGACATAAATATTCACTATAAGTTAAATGAAAATAACTAGATTTACAGTAGTTTTTGTAGGAAATGTTTAATATAGTTTCGGTAAAAAATAACTATGAAGAAGTCGACACGTAAAAGATAAAGGAACATTAATCCTGTTAAAATAAAATACCATCTGAAATTTGAAAACCAATAAACATAAATAACTCCTTTAAAAGAAAAGATAAACTAACTTTGTTGAAATAAATTCTAACGTTGCTCTTTCATTTATTTTATCCGCAGCGAACTATTTGCAATCAAATCAGATATGCAAATATTTAAATGCGCCCGTTATTTACTTCATGATTTTACAGTGAATTTTTTACAGATTTTACAAGAATTATTTACAGTGAGCAAAAAAGTATTTGCACATCAGGTAAATTTATTATAGCATCTATATAAATAAATAAAAATCCCTGTCGGCTGGGCCTATAGGCGGAGGTAGATTTCGAAGAGTGCTCATTTCAACAAAAAAAAATATATGATTAGAGATAAACCCAGTTTAATAACTTCATTTGGCCGTTTATGAAAAATTTTTAATTTCATTTTTCTGCAAAACTGGTTTTATCAGAATTATCTGAAGAAAAATTCAGCTCAAATGCCCGTTTTTACAACATATTTTGAAATAGATTCTGAATTTATTTAAAAAATCGACCAAAACAGTACATTATACAGCTCCTAAATAACAAAAAACTGTCAGTTGAATGCATTTGAGAAAAAAATTGAATTTAAAAATGAGTCATAAAATAACCGATTTGTTGTTTGAATACATCCTTAATTCTTTAATCATGATTGCTTCGGAAAATTTTGTGCGAAATACTCACTTTGACAGCATTTTAAAAAAATATATTCTATCTTTATCAAAAAACTGGCCAATGCGTCACAGTATATAGTTCTTAAATAAGAGGATCTGTGAATTGGATGCGTTTGAGAGCGAAAATGGATTTTAAAGCGAGTCATAAAAAACGCAATTTACTATGCGGAAACTTCCTTAAATTTTCAAATCACAAAGAGTTCGGGAAATTCTGATCAAAATACCCTTTTTGGTAGCCTTTTTCAAAATATATTCTGTTTTTATCAAAAATCGATCAATGCATCACATTATATAGTTCCTAAATAAGAGGATCTGTAAATTGGATGCATTTGAGTGCAAAAATGGATTTAAAAACGAGTCAGAAAAAAACGCAATTTCTTATTTGAACACTTCCTTAAATTTTCAGTCACAATGATTTCGGAAAATTCTGTTCAAAATTCCCTTTTTGGTAGCCTTTTTTGAAATATATTCCGTCTTTATCAAAAAACTGACCAATGCATCAGATTATATAGTTTTTAAATAAGAGGATCTGTAAATTGGATGCATTTGAGAACAAAAATGGATTTAAAAACGAGTCAGAAAAAAAAAAAACGCAATTTCTTATTTGAATACTTCCTTCAATTTTCAGTCTTGATCACTTTCGGAAATTCTGTTCAAAATACCCTTTTTGGTAGCCTTTTTTGAACTATATTCTGTCTTTAACAGAAAATTGACCAATGCGTCACTTTATACAATTTCTAAATAAGAGGATCTACCATTTGGATGCGTTTAGAATCAAAAATGAATTTAAAAATGAGTCAGAATATAAGCAGTTTGGATTTGAGGTTTTTTCTCCAACTCCTATTTTTGTTTAATTTCTTTTTGCTATACGAATTGATCCTATGAAAAACTTGTTAGTATAAAAGTTGTAGATATTTTTGAGAAGATGTAAAATAAATTTAATCAGATTTGATATCTTAAAAATTGACGGAGTTATGGATTTTTCTCTTTTTTCAGCGCCCTTTTTCTTTTCGTTTTTAATTTTTTTCGTCGGTAAAAGTTGGTCCTATCAAAAACTTGTAAATACAAAAGTTTTAGATAATTTTAAGAACATTTACAAAAAAATTTGTTGGACTTGATATCTTGAAAATTGACGAAGTTATGAATTTTTTTCTCTCAAAATCCCTGTTTTTATCGCCCCTTGAGCCCACTTCTAAATTTATCAAAAATCTGACATGCATATACTTTTGGCCCATTTTTAAGAAGTAATATAAACTTTAAACCGATTCGATATCTACTTTAATTAAGAAGTTCTGGCGTTTTTTCGGTTTTCACAAAAACGCCCCCTATTCCGATCCCCTTGGTCTGATTTAGCCCATTAACGAACTTAGCCAAGATTTTATCCCCTTTGATTTTATGTACACGTTTGGTGGAGATTGGTGAAAAATTATAGAAGTTATCGCGTCCATAAAAAAGTGAGATATATATACGAGTATATATATATATAGATAGATAGATATACATATAAACTGGTGCGATTGCAATAGGTAGTATTTCTTACGAAATCTACCTAAAAAGCAACTAAGAATTAAAAATACCAGTACTTTTACAAAACAACTAAACATATTTAATATCTGACTTAATAATTATATTTAAAATATGAAAACATAAAAAAGTAGCATTTGTACTGAGAAAAAAATATTTGCACACTAGGAATAAAAATAGAATTAGAGGAATTATTTATAAGTTAAAAACCGTGTTAATATTTAGTATGCATGCCCTTTGCTTCAATTACAGTTTGTAATCGTCTGGGCATTGATTCTATTAATCTCTGACATATTTCACTGCTAATTTGTAGCCATTCTTCCGTAAGAGCTTAAGTTCTGATTTGTTAGAAATTTTCCTTTTCCTTATTTTCACATCAAAAATATTCCATAAATTTTCAATCGGATTGAAATCTGGTGATTGTGGTGGGTTTTCAATTGATTTTTTACATTATAAAGCAACCATAAACTCGTAATATATGCAGTGTGTTTCGGATCGTTAACTTGTTGGAAATAATATGAATTAGGAATTCCTAATTTCAGAGCACTATTAGATAAATGATCTCACAGTATATTAATATATTGATTAGCATTCATATTGCCTTCAATAAAGGTAATTTTGCCAACTCCATTAAAAGACATGCGTCCCCAAATTATTTCATAATCACCGCTATGTTTTACAGTTGGTTTCAAGTTTTTAATTTGAAGATAAGTATTTGGCTTTCGCCGTACAGTTTTCTTACCATCTGAACCAAAAATATTGAACTTGCTTTCATTGGGAAAAACAGCAGTTTTCCAAAACTATTGGGGATTGCTGACATAAGCTTTTGTAAATTCAAGTCTTTTCACCGTATTTTTTCACTAATAAATGATTGTTTTCGAGGGGCTCTTTCTCGAATATTTTCATCATGAAGCATATTTCTAATTGATTGTGGTGTAACTATTGTTCACGACGTTGAAGCGATATCAACAGCCAATTCTGGAGCACTTTCTTCTTTTATGATGGCTCTCCTTTGCCTGGTATTTAGATTTCTTGGACGCCCAGTTCGCGGCTTATTAATTGTCGAACTTTTTTTTTTCTTAATTACATAACGAACACTAGTAATGTTTAGATTTAATTTTTTACTTATTCCTTGGTAACTTAATCCAGAATTGTTAAGAAATACATTATTCTCACAGGCAGCAACAGACAGTTTACACGTTTTCGGTGCCATTAGAACAAAAACACCGCAGAATCTCTGCTCCAGTTAATTTATTACGTGACTTTAAAGTGCAGGGCTATGCTAAACATTTGCATAATGTTAACATTTAATGCCTTTTTTAATAGTCAGTGCTTCGTGTGCAAATACTTTTTGGTTATGAGAAAATAGTAATTTATTTTTTTAAATGTGTAATATTACTGTTTAAGGAAAATGGGTAGTTATTTTTATTTTCCTCTTATTTAAATTACCGCAAATTTCCTGCGGTTTATTCTGTCGAGCTGTCTAAATGACAGAGCAAATTTATGACCAATAAGGTTATCTGAGCGAAAAATGCTAGCCGGTTATCGCCCCATTATCTTAACAGGTAAAGCATTGGTCTTGTAAGCCAAATATCTGGATTCGATTCCCAGCCTGGGCAATTTTTCGCTCAGTTGGAATTTCAATTCGTATGATAAATTTGCCAATCTGTTTGATTGTATTAAAATAATACTATTAAAGATCTATTTATCTGAAAGTGTAACAGAATTATGAAGCTTTATTAAACCTCGTGAATTTTTTTTCAGATATAACAGTCGCGACAATTGGAAAAAAAAAACGATTCCACCAACTAATGTCAAAGGTCTAACAAAATGTAAATTTTTATTAAATATCAAATATTAAATCTTGAGACTATCAATAATTGTGTAAATTCTGAAAACTGCAGCATAGCAGTACCACCTGTTAGACGATTTGCACAAAATCTAATAAGCATCAACATCTATATGGATTTAAAGCTCATGAAAATCCGTGAATTAATTCTTGAAATAGAGCTATGGCTGAAATCGTAAAAGAAATATGATAGCAACGGCATCTCTTGGAAAATTTAAACCAAAAATAATAAGCATCATGTTGTCAAGAAATATCTGAATCTAAAATTTTATGAAATTCCGTACTTAGTTCTTGTAATAGAAAACTCAAACCCTTTTAAAGACAGGCAAAGATACAAGCTGACTCGCAGACACACAGACGAGTATTTTCTTAAAAGTGAGTAAGTGTGATCTCAGATCGCACAGAGTGTTTCGTTTAATATTTCTTTCAAAACAACTTATCCTTTAATTAATAAATACAAATAGTTAATTTATAATTATTAAATTCTTACAGAGGGGGTAACACTAACAAATTCAATTTTAAAATAATTGTAAAAGGAAGTTTTTATTTAAATCAAATTTTAAATGTTTAAATTAAATTATTTAAACCAAATTCTAAATTCTAAATTTTTCTGAAACGATTTCCAATATTTTAAATCAAAAATTAAAAAAAAAAATAGCGGAAATATAAATAATTTTTTTTTTGAAAGTGAAAAAAATTATTTAAAATTAAGTTTTAAATGTTGAATCATTAATAAATCGCAAAACTTTTAAAAATAGATTACAAATTCTATTCCAAAAAGTATTATGAATATCAGATGAACGAATCCTTAATAATATAAACCCTATGATTGCCCAAAAATACGAAATTTCTTCTTATTAAATCCATCTTAACGTGAAAACTTAAAGTTCTAGCATTCGGGATTGAACTCAGAAACGTTCTTTTTACCAGGCAGATTCTTTATTTCCATTATACGACGGCTACACGAAAAGCGCTTGAATTAAGGTTCACTAGTGAAATTTACATCGCAAAAATAAACGAACGGAATCGAAAAATTTAATTTAATTAAAATAATTAAAATAATTTAATTTAATAATAGCCTTTTTAAAAATTTTATCATTCTTCGTGTGACACGAAGTACTCAGCGACAAGTACACAAAATTTGAAGTCCCTGTTTTATACAGTTTTTCTGTATGGACTTTGTGACGGACGGACGGACAGATAGAGGAAAGGGTTTCATCACGAATAGGGTTTCATCAGAAGAACGAATCGTATTTAGAATCTTCTAAATATATTGAAAACCGGAAGACAAAATTTTCATAAAACCATTTTTTTTTTTTTTTACTTTTGTAAAAATAGAAGAAAGTAATTAAATCTCGGATTAACAGTAAACAAACAAACAAACAAACAAAAAAAAAAAAAAAAAACTGTAATCCTAGAGGTGTAAATTTGCAGGAATGTGCATGATTACAAACATTTTATCTATACATTGTACAAGAAAAAATGTAAATTTACAAAACTAAATTTTGTAAAGTTACAACAATCTGTAACTTTACAAAAGAGTTTACTAAAATTACAGTTATCTTACTAAAATTTTATCTGTAACCTGAGTTACAGTTCATAAAAATTTTTGGAATCCCAGTTTCCAAAAAAATTCTTTGTAACCTTACAGATTTTTTTATTTACAATGCAAATCTGTATCTTATACATCAACTTTTTCTGTTCCGCTACATAAAAATTATTATCAAACCATTTGTTTTAAATTTGAAAATATGACATCAAAATCATCATTTTGTTATCACAGGCTAATGTTTTTCTATTATCTCACAATGTTAAGAAAAAAAACCACTTTAGTATGTTTATTTTTAGGCTGCACGCGCAATCCTTAAATAATTTAAGATTTCAATAAGACAAATATTTTTATTATTGCACCGTATATTTCGCTTCAAACACTTAAAATAAAATATAATGATAATAATGTACTTTTCTTGAAAGACATTTTACATTTTAAAAGAATTTGCAAGTAAGTTTCAAATTTACTGTTAAGAAAATATGTGAAATATGATTTTTGTACTTTAAATGTCACGTTTCACTATATTCCAAGAGGTTGTGTGTTTAGATCCTTTTACATAGCACGATAAGTCCATTTTCTTGAACTATTTACATAGCTTGCGATGTATTAGGCATCACAAACGGTAATTATAATTTGCTACATTCTTTGTGAATAATTTTCACGTGTTAGCTTCTGCCAGAGTTTTTTATTTTTTTTTATTTGAAAGTACATGTTATTGCATACGAGTGGTTTATTAAGTTAAATAAGAAATTTATTTTTGTTTATTTTTTTAACACTTTTCAACTTTGTTGAAAAGTGTTTTTGAATTTCTTTCATCTGTTCATCTATACACGCTCTAACGTAAACATATTTCGATATTCATGAAATTGGTAAATCTTCTTTAGAGTCTAATGTTTAGAGTCTTAATGTTTGATATTGCGTATGAAGTATGTGGGGTTAATAGCTCATGTACAGGGGCATCCGAAAAGAAATTCATTTCATTACGGTCTAAATAGAAAAATTGTTTGCAGAGTATGCCTTTACGCGTTTGCAAATGTATTGAAATTGATATAAATCACTGAGTTTCGCTATGATTTTGTTTGAACAGGACATTTATAACATTTTTAATCCATCTACAGGGACACACAAAAGTTGGTTACAATACTGTCTTTGAATAATATTTGCTGGAAATGTGTTTTCAGTTTCAGCATGCGATTTTAATTTTAAATTCTTTTGAAGTGGGTTCATATTTGTGTGAACACGTAGTACCTATACTCTTCGTTTCATCCGTCCGTCTGTCTGTCTACCAATCCGATTATAACAGAGCAAAAACTATCCAATCAAATTATTTGAAATTTTAAATATATGTTTGTTGCAGATGTAATATTATTAGTAAATAGATAATTACTAAAAATATTATACCTGAAACAATCCTATATTTAAAATTTCTTTACGCATTTTGCAACAAAATTTCAAATAAATTATTTCGTATAGTTTGCTTCTAATATTTGAAATAAAATATAATGATAATAATCTAATTTTCTTGAAAAAACATTTTAAAAGAGATATATTTTAAAAGAATTTGCAAGTAAGTTTCAGTTTTACCGTTAGAAAAATGTGTGAAATATGATTTTTGCACTTTAAAGGTCACGTTCCACTATATTCCAAGATACTGCGTGTTTAGATCCTTTTACATAGAACGATAAATCCGTTTTCTTAAAATATTTAGATAGCATGCGATGCTTTAGGCATCACGAATGATAAACATAATTTGCTACATTCTTTGCGAATAATTTTCACGTGTTAACTTCTGCCAGAGTTTTTTTGTCATTATTATTATTTTTTTAATTTTAGGCATATGTTATTGCATGCGTGTGGTTTATCGAGCTAAATAAGAAATTTATATCTGTTTATCTTTTTTTAATGCTTTCCAACAAACTTCAAAAGTATTTATGCATTCTGACCGTCTGTACAATCTCTAACGTAAATATATTTAGATATTCATGAAATTGGTAAATCTTTTTTAGGATCCCTAGGCATTATGTCTATTGTATATGCAGTATATGTGGTTAATAGTTCATTTACAGAGACATACCAAAAGAAATACTATGGTCCATAAAGAAAAATCATTTGCAGAGTGTTTTAATGAATTTACGCTACTGCAAATGTATTGAAACTGACATAAATAACTGACTTTCATTATGATTTCGTTTGAACGATAGCTTTATAATATTTTTAATCCATTTACAGAGGCACACAAAAGAAGTCGGTTCCATCACTGTCTTTACGTAATAACTGCTGCAAATGTGTTTTCAGTTTCGGTATGCGCGTTTTGAAATTTTAAAATGCTTTAGAAGTGGGTTCATATTTCTATCAATACGTAGCGCTTATATTTTTTGTCTCATCCGCTCATCTGTCTGTCTGCATATCCGCTTATATCAGCGCAAAAACTATCCAACGAAATCGTTTAAAATTTTAAATATATGTTTGACGCAGATATAATATAATTAATAAATAGATATTTACTAATAATATTTTATCTGCAACAAGTATATATTTAAAATTTCATTTTATGCATTTTGCCATAAAATTTTAAATAAATCATTTTGAATAATTCATTTCTAATATTTGAAATAAATATAACGATAATAATGTACTTTTCTGGAAAAACATTTTAAAAGAATTTGCAAGTAAGTTTCAGTTTTACTGTTAGAAAATTGTGTGAAATATGATTTTTGCACTTTAAATGTCACTTTTCACATGTTCCAAGAGATTGCGTGTTTATATCCTTTTACATAGCATGATAGATCCATTTTTTCAAACTTTTTACGTAGCATGCGATTCCTCAGGCATCACGAATTATAATTATAATTTGCTACATCCTTTGAGAAAGATTTTCACGTCTTAATTTCTGTCAGAGTTTTTTTTTTTTTAAATTTGAAAATATATGTCATTGCATACGTGTGGCTTATCGAGGTAAATAAAAACTTTTTTAATGCTTTCCAACAAAGTTGAAAAGTGTTTATGCATTCGTTTTGTCTGTCTATCTGTGCACCCTCTAACGTAATTATATTTGAATATTCATGAAATCGGTAAATCCTCTTCAGGGTCCCCTAGGCATGTTTGGTATTGTACATAAAGTTTGTTTGGTTAATAGTTCATTTACAGTGTCATCCGAAAAGAAATACATTACTTTAGGGTCTATAAAGAAAAATCGTTTGCATATTTTAATGAATTTACGCTATTGCAAATGTATTGAAACTGATATAAATCATTGTATTTTACTACGATTTCATTTGAACAGGACATTTATAGTATAAATCCATCTACAGAGACACACAAAAGAAGCCAGTTAAAATACTGTCCTTGAGTAATAATTGCTGGAAATATGATTTCAGTTTCGGCATGCGCCTTTTAAATTTAAATGCTTTTGAAGTGGGTTCGTATTCATATCAATATGTTGTACAAATATTTCTTCGTCTCATCCGTTCGTCTGTCTGCCTGCATATCCGCTTATAATAGCGCAAAAACTTTCAACCAAATCGTTTGAAATTTTAAATGTATGTTTGTTGCAGATATAATATTATTAGGAACTAGAAATATACTAATAATATTATATCTACAACAAACAAAAATTTAAAATTTTATTTTATGCATTTCATAACAAAATTTCAAATACATAATTTGCTTCTAATATTGGAAATAAAATATAATGATAATAATGTACTTTTCTTCAAAAACTTTTTTAAAACAACAACATTTTAAATATAAGAAAGTTTCAAATTTACTGCTAGAAAAATGCGTGAAATATGATTTTTGCACTTTAAATTTTCACATTCAATGATACTGCGTGTTTAGATTCTTTTCACATAGCACGATAAGTCTATTTTCTTGAATTATTTACATAACATGCAATGCTTTAGGCATCACGAATGATAATTACTATTATTTGCTAAGTTCTTTGCGAAAAATTTTCACGTGTTAACTTCTGTCAGAACTTTTTTTTTTGTTACTTTTTTTATTTGAGGGGCATTTATAGCATGCGTGTGGCTTATTAACTATGTAACTGACCGAAAATTTTTGAAAAAAGAAGCTTTCAAATATGCCTATTTTTTCATGTCTTTTACAGAAGTCTTAATCTTTTATTACCGGTTTTTCAAAACAGAAATTTATCCTAAGTCAATGAGAAAAATCATCAGATTTAATATGTAATGCAAAATTTACAATAAATTTTTTTTGGTGAGAATGACAAATCATGATTAAAATATGGTTACACGTACGTGTTACGGGCAAATCTTGATTGGCAAAAACACGTTGCTCGTATGATTTACGGGCAAATCGGGGAAGCGGTTATAGAAGATAGGAATTAACTTCTGAATAAATTAATTATTTATTTATATGTACCCTTAATGCAGATTTATCTTTAATAATTTTTTTCGTATCATTTGCTTCAAGTATGTGAAAAAAAATTTATTGAAAATAATGTACTTTTCTTGGAAAACATTTTTACATTTTAAAATATTTGCGAGTAAGTTTCAGTTTTACTGTTAGAAAACTGTGTGAAATATGATTTTGCACTTTTAAATGTCACACTTCAAGAGATTGCGTGTTTAGATCCTTTTATATAGCATGATAAGTCCATTTTCTTAAAAGCATATGCGATACTTTAGGCATCATGAATGATAATTGTAATTTGCTACATTCTTTGCGAATAATTTTCACGTGTTAACTCCTGTCAGAGTTTTTTTTATTGTTTTTTTTATTTGGGTACATGTTTTTATATACGTGCGGTTTATCAAGCTAAAAAAGAAATTTCTATTTGTTTAACTGTGAGGGAGTGACCTTTGTAATAAAGGCATTCTAGTGTTTCTGAGATCGTGACGTCAATAATTTAACATGTGTAAGCGTGAAAACGACATCTATCCTCTCTTTTACTTTAACTTTCTAGAGCGTGTGTGTCTTTTTCGGATTCTGCAGTTAGGTCGCGGTTAGTAGTAATATGTAAATTTGAAGTATCTCAGTTTGCAACACATAAAAGCTTGGAGTTTGAGTGTGTGTGATGTGTCTCTGGCGACAGTAGCCAGAAGTGAGAGTGTCTCTGGCGACGTTAGCCAGCAGAGTGTGTCTAGCGATATTAGCCAGCTAAGGAGCGTCTCTCTAGCGGCGATTGCTCGCTGGTGTCTAGCAAAGTGTGTCTAGCTGCGTTGATTGATCCAGAGCAAGCGATATCGAGTGTTAGCGAGCCTCCAGTGAGTTGCTAAGGAGTTTTGGAATGTGACTCGAGAAGTTGGACGGTTGTTAGAAATTTAATAGTAATTACGTTGATTATCTCAAAGTTAATAAAGAAGTATATACAGCCACGGGCTGTCTAATAAGATTTTATCTAGCAGCTTAGCCGAAAGATAGCTGAGAAATAATCAGAGGTGCCCCGATTGAGCTAGTTCCGGAGCTGTGATTATGAGTTTAATCTTTTAGTAGTATCCTCAGTTGTGAAAATTACAGACTTGCTCCACTCCCCTTGAGCCCTTATCGTTTTTAATAAACTGTGTTTTTATCTTATGTACTGAGTTATGTCTGCATTTAACACCCAGTACGAGCCCCTAACCGTTACATAACTTTTGTAATGTTTTCCAACAAAGTTGAAAAATATTTGTGCATTCGTTTTGTCTGTCTGTCTGTACATGCTCTAACGTCAATATATTTGGATATTCACGAAATTGGTAAATATCCTTTAGGGTCCCCTAGGCGTGTTTGGTTTTGTACATAAAGTATGGGGGGGTTAATAGTTCATTTACAGGGTCATCCCAAAAGAAATACATTACATTATCGTCTATAAAGAAAAATCGCTTGCAGAGTATTTTAATTATTTTACACTATTTCAAATATATTGAAACTACTATAAATCACTGAATTTCTCTATGATTTCGTTTGAACAGGCCATTTATAGCATTTTAAATCCATTTACAGGGACACACAAAAGAAGTCGGATAAAAAACTGTCTTTGTGTAATAATTGCTGGAAATATGTTTACAGTTTCGACACGCGTTTTTAAATTTGAATACTTTTGTAGTGGGTTCGTATTTATATAAAAACGTAGCATCTATACACTTGATAATAGGTTGTTGCCTGGTGCAATATGATAAAGTTAAAATTATTTTCAACGTAAGAACTCACCCTTAATAAACTCACCCTTTCCAACCTTAAAGATCCTGTTGAATTATCAAATTCATGGGGCATTTACAATATTAATTGTCAGTGTGGTCTTTCTTACATTGGTCAAACCAAACGCAGTCTAAAATTTCGTATTAAAGAACATAAGCAATATATTGAAAAACAAGAAATCAAGAAGTCCTCAATCGCAAAACATTGCTGGGAGACGAGTCATGCTTTTGACTTCAATTCGGTTAAGATACTAACTAAACCTACTTCTATACAAGAACTTAACTTCCTTGAAGCTTTCCATATCCATAAAAATCTTGCTAATCTTGTTAATTGTGATTTTGCTATTCCACCATTATCAGACTGTTGGAAATATTACATTAAAACTAATTTTTCTTAATCTTTTAATGCAATTCTCGCAATATCTTTCCATTTTCCACCCATTTTTCCTATTAGCTGTTCCCTGCTTTCCTATTGGCTGTTGCCTAGGATCCTCTGTTTTTCCTATTGGCTGTTGCCTAGGATCCTCTGTTTTCCTATTGGTCAAGAAACTTATCACTTGAATCCCCATCCTCCCTATATATATATGAGCAAATCTCCACTATCTTTAGCACTGAGGAAGGTATGCTATATGCTACCGAAACCGGTATGCTTGGAATTCGAATATTCTGGTGTTCTTACGTTGAAAATAATTTTAACTTTATCTATACACTTGGTCTCAAGCCCTTGAAAGCCTTGATCCGTCTGTCTGTCTGAATAGCCGCTTATAACAGCGCAAAAACTATCCAACCAAATCATTTGAAATTTTAAATATATGTTTGTTGCAGACATATTATTTGTAAATAGATATTTACTAATACCAATCTATCTGCAGCAAACGTATATTTAAAATTTCACAATATGAATTTCGCAACAAAATTTCAAATAAATTATGTCGTATAATTTGCTTTTAATATTTGAAAGAAAATATAATGAAAATAATGGACTTTTTTGAAAAAAAAGAAACATTTTAAAAGAATTTGCAAGTAAGTTTCAGTTTTACTCTTAGAAGAATGTGTGAAATATGATTTTTGCAGTTTAAATGTCACGTTCCACTATATATTCCAAGGGATTGCGTGTTTCGAACTTTCTACATAGCACGATAAGTCTATTTTGTTGAACTATTTACGTAGCATGCGATGCTCCAGGCATCACAAATGGTAATTATAATTTGCTGCATTCTTTGCTAATAATTTTCACGTGTTAGCTTCTGTCAGAGTTCTTTGGGATTTTTTTTTTATTTGAGGCAGATGTTATTGCATGCGTGTGGTTTATTAACTCTGTAACTAATCAATATTTTTGAAAAAAAAAAAATCTTTTAAATATGCCTATTTTTGTCATGTCTTTTACAGAATTTTTAATCTTTATTACCAATTTTTAAAAACAGAAATTTTACCCTAATTAAATCAGAAAAAAGCAACGGATTAATTATATAATACAACATTTAAAAGTAAAAGTTTCATGACAAATTACGGACAAATCATGACATTTACGGACAAATCATGATTGGCAAAAACACTTTGCATGTATCGAATCGGGGAGCGGTTTTAGAAGATAGGAATTAACTTCTGAATATAATTATTTATTAGGATGAGCGAAGCGAATCCTCTACTAGGCCACTCAAGTTACATTTTGTCGTACACTTTATAAAAAATCTATTCAGTATTTTGACTTGAAATTAAACATAAGAATAAATTATGATATGTAGATTTGCAGAATGTTATTTTTTTTACAGAATAACCTTTAAAAATATTATTTTAATAATTAAATTATTCTACATGTTTTTCTATTATGGAGGCATTTTTGAAAATAAAAATTGAACGCGTATCTTTTTATTTTCAGAATGAAAATAAACCATGGGATTAGTAATTATAGATAAAATCATGGTTAATTAATTAAATAAAATATATTTTCATTATACCGCCAAAATCGTTTGCAAATAAAAAATTGAACCGTATCTTTTTATTTTAAGAAGGAAAATAAACTATGGGGTTAGTAATTATAGATAGAATCATGATTAATATATTAAATAAAGTATATTTTCATTATTCTGCCAAAATTATTTACGCAGTTTATACTTACGGATTTTAAAAGAATTACATTATGATTTATTTATTTAAGTATTTACTTTGGTAAAGTGGCAACAAAAAGAATCGCAAACAAGTAAAATTAATTCTTATATTTGGTATTTAAAGTGAATATTTTGTTAAATTTGGTAAGTTTCTTAAGTCTGGTATTCGAAATGAAAGATTAAAGAATAATTTAAGAATATTTTAATTGATTGAAGAATTATTTAATTCAACCAAATTAAATATATTAACTACGTTTATAAATAATTTCTAGAATGTATTAGTAATTTAAAAATGTCGAGAAAAAGAACACTTATTGGCCAGAACGAACGCCGTTACTGGCCATTGGAAAATGTAAAAACATCATTAAAACTTTTAGTTAAAAATTAAAAAATATATATTTTGTGAAATTCTGCTTCGAAATTATTTCTATTTATACCAGCCTTATATCATAAATAAAAAATTCCAAAGAAATTCTTAGTTATTTGGCTGAATTTACATTTCTAAAATTTAAATGCGCCAAAACATGAGATAACGTTTTTGCTTAATAAAGATGCAAAAATAATATAAAAAAGTAATGTTCCTTTCAAATATTTATCTTATGAAATAATGTCTTACCTATCCACTTATAACAGCGCAAAAACTATACAATTCAATCGTTTGAAATTTGAAATATGTATTTGTTGCAGATATAATATTATTATTAAATATATACTTACTAATAATAATATATCTGCAACAAACATGCATTTAAAATTTTATTATATGCATTTTGAAACAAAATTTCAAATAAATTATTTTGTATAATTCGTTTCTAATATTTGAAATCAAATATAATGATAATATTGTAACCTTTCTGGAAAGACATTTTAATAGAATTTGCAAGTAAGTTTCAAATTTACTGTTAGAAAAATGTATGAAATATGATTTTTGCACTTTTAAATGTCAAGAGATTCCAAGAGACTGCGTGATCAGATCCTTTTACAAAGCACGATAAATTCCATTTTCTTGAACTTTTTACGTAGCATGCAATGCTTTAAGCATCATGAATGATAATTATAATATGTTACATTCTTTGCGAATAATTTTCATGTATTAACTTCTGTCAGAGTTTTTTGCTATTATTATTTTTTTTAATTTGAGGTACAGGTTATTGTAAGCGTGTGGTTTATTAACTCGGTAACTAATCAATATTTTTCAAAAATACTTTCAAATATGCCTATTTTTTTCATGTCATGTGACAGAATTTTTAATCTTATATTACCGGTTTTTCAAAAGAGAAATTTTATCCTGACTAAATCAGGAAAATCTTCGGATTAAATATGTTATACAAATCTTAAAATAAAAACTTTCTCGTGAGAATGATAAATCATGATTGAAATGTGGTTGCACATAAGTGGTACGGGCAAATCATGGTTGGCAAAAACACGTTGCCTGTATGACTTACGGGCAAATCGGGGAAAGTTGTTATAAAAGATAGAAATTAACTTCGGAATATAATTGATTATTTATTAATATGTACCGTTGATGCATATGTACTTTTAATTAATTATTTCGTATAATTTACTTCGAATATTTGAAATAAAATATAATGAAAATTATGTATTTTTTTAGAAACGTTTTAAAAAAATTCGCAAGTAAATTTCAAGTTTACTGTTAGAAAATTGTGTGAAATATGATTTTTGCACTTTAAAGGTCACGTTCCACTATGTTCCAATAGACTGAGTGTTTAGATCCTTTTACATAGCACGATGTCCATTTTCTTGAACTATTTACAAAGCATATGTTTTCGGCATAACGAATGATAATTTTAATTTGCTACATTCTTTGCGAATAATTTTCACGTGTGAGCTTCTGTCAGTTTTTTGTTATTATTATTTTTTTAAATTTGAGGCGCATGATATTGCGTGCGTGTGGTTTATTGAGCTAAATAAGAAATTTACTAAATCAAATTGAGTAATTAAGTGATTATTATTAATTAAGTGATTATAATTAAGTGATTATTACGTTCCATTTAGTAGATACGTGCAAAAAAAATACAGTTATGTAAAAAAAGGGAAATTTTTCACAAAAATTGAGTGTTTGAAATACAAACAAAAGGTAATATCGGTAAAACTCGGTAAAAATGTTTTCTTGATAACTTAACACAAACTATGAATTAAAACAAGCACGAAACTGTTGGAAAAAACCCATAATTCCAATATTAAAATTCTATTTTTCAAAATAGATTATTAAATTTCTTTATCACGGTGTTAAATACTTTGATTTTTTTTAACAGCAGAAGTGTATGCAAAAAAGTTTTAATCTGTATCTTCATAATTTCCCTCATTTTCAACCACAACATTTAAATTATAATTCAAGTTTCACCATTTACACAGTTCAGTCATATTAATTTGACCACCTTGAGATTTTAGTCATTTTGTTAAATATTTAGACAAATACATAAGGAATTATTCTGAAACAACTAGGTTTGTAAACAAATTAGTACAAGCTATATATTTTTTCAAAGATGTTTTCCCGAAACCCCATAGGGGACAGTTAACAAATTGAAAAAAAAACGAATATCTTTTGAAGAGCCCTGTCAAAAATAAGGTAGCAGAAGTGTTCAAACTGCATATCATAAATAAACGGGTTACTGTAATAAACTGCGTTCATTTTTACGAAAATAGCATATATACTCGTATGGAAATTAAGGTTTTAATAAAAACAGTCCCAAATATTGCTAAGTTTTTTGCTTATAATTTGCAGAATTCCTAATATAAAAAAAAGGTTATTTTCAGAAAACATGACAAATAATATTGTACACAAATAGCCCCTAATCAGAATTTTAAAAAATAAAAATTGTATAAATGATGAGCTGGTTTAGTAAAACATTTTTCACTGCGCATGCATCAAAACAATCAAAATATAATTTGCATAATGTTTTAATTAAATGTATAGAGCAACATTTGTAAAAATCACAAAAACATAGCTTGAAAATTCTAAAAATTATCATCGATAGTATAATCTCAAAATCCGTTGTTTCCAAAATGAAGCAAAAGATGAAGGGCTGTATCTATATATCCATTGATTATTGTCAGTGCAGCATACAATGAAATTGGATACAGCCCTCATCTTTTTGAGCCAACGGATTTTGAGCTTATTCTGTCAACGACAATTTTCAGAATTTTCAAGCTAAGGTTTTGAGACTTTCACAAATGTTGCTGTATACATTTAGCTAACACATTATGAAAATTATATTTTGATTGCTTTCACGCATTTGCAGTGAAAAATGTTTTAGTAAAACTTTTTTATTATTTTTTAATTCTGATTACTCGGTTTGTATATAATATTATTTGTCATGTTTTCAGAAAAGAACTCTTTTTTTAATATTAACAATTCTGCAAATTACGAGGAACAGAACTTGGCAAAATTTGGAACTGTTTTAATGAAAGCCTTAATTTTTGTATGAGTATGCGTGCTATCTTTATAAAAATGAACACAGTTTATTACAGTAAACCATTTAATCATATTCTGCAGTTTGAACGCTTTTGCTACATTTGTTTTGACAGGGTTATCCAAAAGATATTCGTTATTTTTGAATTTGTTGACGGTCCCCAATGGGATTTCGGTAAAAAGCATTTACGGAAATATATGACCTGTACTATTTTATTTAAACACCGGGAGTTTCAGGATAATTCCTCATGTATTTTGCAGATATTTAATTTTGCAGATTTTGCAGATACATTAATGTGACTGGACTGTGCATTTTATCATGTATGTAAACATTAAATTCTAAAATATTTTAACACTGTTACGTGATAGAATTTTTTTAAAGCAATTTGGATTTTAGAGGCAAAAGTACATAAACAAAAGTGTTTATTACAAATAATGTTTAAAATTGCTATTAAATAGTGTAATTTTTTATGTAAAGTATTTAAAAATTAACTTATGAAAAATCTTTACAAAAAACTTTTGACAACGAAATAATATAATATTTAATAATTTACAAAATAACAGAGCGTATTGTATTTTATTTTCTTGAAATATCTCCATTTTTTTACGCACTTAACTTATCCATTTACGTGGTATAAAGTTCTTTATGTAGGAAGAATTAAATACAATCCTATTTCATCCATATGATATGAGATACGACCACGGGTCATTTTTCGCTCGGTTTCATGTCATAATTCTATGATATTTTCTGAAATGAGATGTCAGTTTTGTATTTCTCTGCTTGTTAAAGTTACTTTCTTTGTTCTTAGCCTTTTTTCCTCTTTCTCAACATAAGTAAGTACTAAAACGAATAAAAGCCTAAAGAAAAAGGAGATAAAATTTTTCATCATATTTTATTCTCCCGAAAATGGAGGAATATATAGGATTTTTTTTTTTATTACGATAGGATAAAATGTACATATTTCTAATTTAAATGATAATATTTTTATGTACACTGTAAAAAAAATCTGGAAACCTACGAAACTAGTTTTTGTAAAGCTGCAGAAAACTGCAAGTTTACTAAAATTTTATATGTAGCCTGGTATTATTTTTACCACTCGCATAGAACAAATACATGAAATGTCTTAGTTTCACCTGTCAGCTAATCAGAAAGGGCTTCAGTGGTGACGTAACGACTATTCACGCAGCCACAGAGCCGAGTAATGCATCCATCTTGAATCTGGTATTGATAAAAATATTTCTAGTTAGTAAGTAGATTTTTAGTCTATATGATTTAAATTTTATTACATAATATTTGATTTTTAGTTAGGAAGATTAGCAAGCTAATCTTCCTAATTATTCGTTAAATCTGTGTTTATCACAAGTACAAAATTTCTAATGTTTAATACAATAAAGCAAATTTATCTACTCTTTTTCTGAATGTCATTTCTCTTTTTTGCGCCCTTTTCCGCAGTACCAAAATTTAAAGTGTTTAAAACTTACTTTAAAAAAAAATTATTATTCTATTTGTTTTTAGCGAATAAATTCCATTAACCATTCGTTAAATGACATTCATTTCCCTAAAACTTCATGTGAATTTCACCCTTAAAATTTTGTTCCCGAACTTTCTTCACACAGTAACAGTACTCAATATTTAAAAACTCTTTAAAACTGCTTAAATTAAAATAACATAAAATACAATATGTGTTCTATGCGTTATTTTATTGTCATAATAAATTATCAATTAAGACATTTCTTCCCCCCCCCAAATATAATTTCCCCGTTCATCCACACTCCTTGCGAAACTTTAAAAACACAAAGTCTTTAAAATTCTTTATAGCCCAGTGGTGGAGGAGGGGAAAAAAAGCCGAAATCGGAATTAGTTAATGGAAAGCTGGAAATTATTTAAATTCATTTAGTTTAGGTCTAGAATAAATGTATTAAGTTTTCCCCTCTTACTATGTGCGCGGTAAAAAATGGGTACAAATTTTACAACTGAAAAACACGATTTTATTGATTACCAGAAAATATATAAAGATAAATAAACGTATCAAGAACATTGCTAATGCAAATGTTTTAGAACTTAAAATTCTGAATAAAATGATAAGCGATATTTAACATTTTTGCTGAATTTTCACAATTCAATAATTGGATTGAACTATTAGATTCAAGTATTGCCTAAATCACTAAACAAATGCTTTCAGCGCGAACAAACGAGGTTGTCAGTTTATGCGCGATTGTTATTATGTAAATGTAATTTTTAGTTATTTATGCATTATTTAGGATGGATATTTTGAGAATTGTGGCTTAACCTCTTGATTGCGGGTTATAGACCAGAAATTGTATATGAAAGAAAGGACGAAGTCTGATTTAATTACGGGAAATCCAGAAATTGTTTTAATTTTCATCGGACATAGAATAGAAATGAATCTACTGTGTTTCTTTCTTTTGTTAAATGAGCTACAAACAAATTAACTTAAAAAGTACATCCTTTCATAAATTTTAGAATTTTTCAAAAATGATTCGTAAATGATGGCAAACATTGTTTATTATTTCCAATATGAAATGGGTGTAGCTCTTAATATAAAGTATATAGAGTGAACAACAGTGCATGTCTATTAGAATTAAGGAAATTGAAAATAAAGTGCAAGGATGAGAGAGAGGGGGGGGGCGGTAGAGCGACAAATGAGTGTGTATAAGACTTTTCCCTAGAGAAATTCAAGGTCAATGAATAGCGCGATTTTAAACTTCATATTTTGTGTTAAGGACAAAGATCGCTCTAATTAAACGATTTTCGACTAGTATACAAGAATCTTCATTTAAATTCATAAAAGTTTAAAACCTAAAGGGTGTATTCGAAAAAAACGCTTTTCCGCCTTCAACAGCTGGAAATTTTCCGATACAATTTCAGGCCCATTTTTAAAAGTAGAAACATGAAACTTGCTGAGAGGATTCTTGAAGGGACGTATGAGGTGCCGTGTGATGTATTTTTACGCTCAATTCATTAGGTTTTGAGTTATAAATAATTACCTTATTAGTATGACCCTTTTTTTCCTTCCGAGATCTCCCACTTGGGAAAAATCGGTTCGAAATGCCGTTTTTGATTGATTTTTTTGCAATATTTTTTGCATTTATCAAAAAATTGACAATCACGGCACCTTGTGTGCTTTCCAAATAAGAGATTTTGTAAGTTTCGTGTATTTGAGAGCAATAATGAATTCAAAAATAAATCGGAAAATAAGCAATTTGAATCGAAATACACCCTTAAACAAATGATTTAAGTCTGGGGGTGTGAGTGTGAGTTGAGAAATGAAATGTAAAACGTCTATCATCCATGCACCATTTTCTCAATAACTACTAAATTATAATTCTCAAAATATGCAAAATAAAATCCTTACACAGTTACAAAAACATTGTGAAGGCCTCAACAATTTAAAAAAATGTACACGTATGTAACAAATGGAGACAGAGCGGATGGATAACTTGATCTCTTCTATAGTTTAGAGCTTTGGATTAGCGATTAAGATAAAATTTTGAAATTGAATGAGACAAAAATATGCTTTTTTTTAATTGCGAATTTCGAACTCTGAGAAATTTGTATTCACAATGGTTTCTATAGACTTAGTTGTTTTGGAATATTGTTAAAATATTTTTTAATAAAGTATATTTTCTAACGTTCATCTAGTACGTGGGTAAAAAATCAGCACATTAATTCTAGACCTAAACTGAAGGGATCAAAATAATTTCAAGTTTTCCCCTAATTATTTTAAGATAAACCTCTTGACCATTACGGTTAAACTTTGAAATAGAATTGTGCCATTAATGTTCAGCAAAAATATTAAATGTAAGTGTTCATTTTACTTAGAATTTTAAGCTTTATAACACTTATATTAAGTGTTTTTGATAGTTAGTTCTTTTGAGATATTATTGTGGCATTAAACTGTAAATCTAATATATTTCTAACGCTCCGCTAGTATAAGAATAAAACTTACTATATTCACTGTAGATCTAAACTGAAAAGATTAAACCTATTTCCTACTTTCCCTTAATATCGAATCCTACCATATAATCACTGGGCTATTAGTACTTTGTAAATTTTCATTAATGTAAATAAGTCATATAATACTCCCCCTTTCTGAAAAGAAAAATAAATCGCTAATTTTTCCCCCGCAACATATAAAATTTAAAACCTTAAGTCATTCTTTAAAAAAAAAATTCTGATCCGTTCCTTTATTATAAGAATAAATAATAGGTCATATCCATAAAATCCAAATAAAAATCCCCCCCCTCTCGCCTTACAAGCATACAAAATTTAGTCTTTTACCCTAATTAATTTTCATTTTTTTCGCTAATTGTAAATCTTCAATAAGTTATATTATCAATCGTTTGAAATGTCCCCTTTCCTTTCTTCAATAATAAAAGAAAATATGGTTATCTTTGTCTCCATTCTTACTCGTTGAATTAAAAATCTTTAAAAGTCTATTTTTCTTCCTGCTGTATTTGTTACTTTATTATGATAGCAGTTAAACACCTGAAATCTTCCCTAAATCCCTTAACCGAAGATTTTGTTACTTAATAAGGGAGAGTGCGGTGGAATGGGACAGTAAATTTTTCTTTTTATATTCTGTTAATAATGTTTCATCAGTCACGTATTCCATTAAGCAAAAGCATCCCCAATCTTCAGTTGAATAAAATAGCTGATTTACATATGCTTGCAATTGTAAAAAGGAAAAGAATATTTTAAGAATCAAAAGTAAATTTGCAATATATTTTTATGCGTTCTGCTATTAATGACTTGTTTATGTAAACATGTAATTGTTTCTCTATTTATAGAACATTATACTGCTAATCATACATAATTTAAACTAGTATGTCTAAAAGCAGCATTTATATCTATACAAGAAGTTCAACTTAAAGTACAGGGAGGAATGGGACATACCAACAAAGGAAGGAATGGGACAATTACAATTTTTTTTAATCTTAGTTACAGTTTCGTTAATTATAAAATCGTTTCTGAAAATTATGTTTCTCCCATAATTTCTTTTATATTCCGATAATTTCAGAGCTTTAAGTGAGTAGTTCAATTGCATGTCTGTAAAATTTGTTTTATTTATATTATTTTAATTACTCATAGAGGAAGTTTTTATTTTTATGTAAAATTAGCCGTAAAAAAGGATGAACACTTTATGTTGTTTTAAGACCAAATTAATCTTTGGGGTTGTGCAAATATAATGTTATCATTTCAGGAGGGAGGAGGTTTGTCTTTTGATATAAATATCATTTCTGATCATCAATTGTTTCTCTTTTTATTTGTAACATGGTCTTTAGTACAAAGTAGTACGTTATTTTTATAGCCTGTTACATATTTTTTTAAAGTTATTAAAATAGCTAAATTATTATAAAATTATTTAACTCTAAAATATAGTATATTCTAACGTTTAAAATTCTTATTTTTCTTCATATGTGTATGCATATATAATCACTATTCGAGAAACAGTATAAAGTGTATTTGAAATTAAGCTTCTGCTTACTAATAAATAAAGAGAAAGAATGTTGTCTTAGTTTTGTTGATATGAATTTCTATGTGCTCCCCACCCCTATCCGTTCAGTGCAAGTACAATAAATCTTTATTACTGTTGAATGCATTATGTAACAAAAAAATAGCATGAGATTTATTTAAATAGTATTGCTTTTAATTGTTATGTGATATAAAGATTTTTCATATGAAAAGTGATATTTTATCAACTTTTCATCATTTGATCATAAAAGTATGCGGAAAATAAATGAAACAAGTTTTGTATGTCTTTTCGAGCAAAATAAGTTATAGGAATCAAAATTTTCTGCACTTTGATACCGATATCATTAATGGGGGGGGGGGGGAGGAGTTGAAGGATGGTAACATATGAATCAGAAGTAGGAAGGGGATCCAACATTAACAAAAAGTTGATAAAATTATATTTGCACAGCCCCTTTCGTAAGCGAGCTCTACGCGATACCGAATAATTAAAAAATATTTCGTGCTTCAAAATTGTTTCTAAAACCATAGACAATCGGTAAGGGGCTATGCAACTATAATTATAGCTATATTGCATAAAATCAAGTGTACGAATTTATTTAAAACGTACGTAATATGAATTGTACAGTAAAATACACAGGAAAAGAGAGACTTTTAACAATTAATTTTTTCAAAGCTAATTTTTGAATATTTTATTTTTTCTATTATTACGAAAAAAGTATAAGATTCGTAAAAAGTTTCGTCACATTTAGATGTTTTAGGGGCCAGATTTCCCGTTTTTACGAAATGTCAGTCTGCGACTCTATTTTCATGTGACACATATTTCGTGGGTACTCTGTCACAAGAACTGATGCACAGAATTTTATATTTAAAATACAGGGTGATTCATAAAAGATGGGCAGAACTTTAAGGGGTTATAGTACACTTAAAGACAAATAATATTAAATAGGAGACTAAGGGTCCCAGACGTATTCCCAAGGAGATAGGGGGCATTAAAGTTTAGGGTCCGAAATTTCAAATGATTATAAAAAATGGAAAAATTGGTCGATTCGTTTGCGGTTTTTGCAAAAAATTTTCTTTATGCCAGTATTTTCTTGAAATAAAATTTTAAAGTTCAATTTCAAAAAATGCCGATAGGGGGCGCTTTAGACTTTGGAGTAACAAACAACTATTTTTTAACGTTATTTTTTGTATTTCTTTAAATGATTTCGAAAGCTTAGACTTAAACTTAAATTTTGATCTAAAAATCTGAGTTCTAACGAGTAGTTAAGTAGCGTAAACTGAAATTTGAAATTTGAAACCCTTCTCCCCCCCAGAACAAAAATCAGTTATTCCCGATCTTTGTGTCGTAGATTAGGCTCTAACTACTGCCGCGTTTTGCTAAAATTATTCTTTATGTCAGTATTTTCTTGAAAATAAATTTTAAAGAAAATTTTCAAAAAATTCCGATAGAGGGCGCTTTAGACTTTGGAGTAACGAACAACTATTTTATACCGTTATTTTTTGTGTCTCATTAAATGCTTTCTAAAGCTTAGACTTAAACTTAAATTTTCAGCTCAAAATCTGAATCGCTGAGCGTGGTTCAGTAGCGAGGGGAGGGGGTTCAAATTTCAACTTCTGAACATAGTTCAGTTTGCACTACTTAACCATGCCCAACGATTCTGTGCTGTGATACGAGGCAAAAATACAACCTTCGTCAAGAACTGCATAGTCGGAATTCACTCATAAAGGCACTGGCACAGTTGGAAACGTCGCTCATGCAAACGTTAAAGCTCCATTCCTGACGCTAGTCACCGGGTGAAGAAGGAGACAGAAAGTATGCAAATGTCAAATGGGGAAGAAGAAGAACACGTATGCAAAATTTCGACACGATTCAGGCATAAAAACCACTGAACGGTGAGTCAAGTGTAAGTCGCTGTAGTAATGAATCGGAAGATGGTGCCCTTCACGAATAAGGAAAAGACTGAGATGCATTTAATTTACGGAGCGGCAGATGGAAATGGTGCAGAGGCACAACGAATGTACGGAGAGCGATTTCCCAAGAGGCGGTTGCCTAACCGCAAAATTTTCGAGCGCTTGCACAGACAGTTGTGTGAGACGGGATCATTTCTCGCTTCCCGGTCGAATGCACAAAGGAAAAAAGGACAAGGTCAAAAAGGACAAATCAGTAGTTGTTGCAGAAGCCATTCTGGATGTAGTAGCGGCGCAGCCAAGTACAAGTACACGAACAGTGGCTAGGCAGGTGGATACCTCACAGTCCATGACTTGGACGGTACTGAAGGATGAACATTTGCTCCCGTTTCATCTGCAACGAGTCCAGAAACTGTCTCCAGGGGATTATCCAAATCGTATTGAATTCGCCCGCTGGTTTCTGCAGCAGAACGCGCTAAATCCACATTTTGGACGAACTGTGCTTTTCACCGATGAATGTACCTTCACACGTGAAGGTACATTTAACACACACAATGCACATGTATGGGCGGATGTCAATCCACATGCTACGTATCCACATGCTCATCAGAGACGCTTTTCCATCAATGTTTGGGCAGGAATCCTCGGAGACCACCTAATCGGACCGTACCTTCTTCCTGAACGCCTCAATGGTAAAACATACCTCACATTTCTGCAACATGTGCTGCCAGACCTGTTAAACGTTGTTCCTCCACGCATCCGGCGGGTCATGTGGTTCCAGCACGATGGAGCGCCAGCCCATTACGTACGAGACGTCCGCAACTATCTGGACATCACATTTCCGAACAGATGGATTGGTCGAGGTGGTCCTGTTGCTTGGCCTGCTCGCTCGCCAGATCTTTCACCCCTCGATTTACTTTTTTGGGGACAATTGAAGGCTCTTATGTATGAGACACCCATTGAATCCCCCGAGGAACTGGTCGCCAGACTTTCCGCCGCTGTAGGGGAAGTGCTCGAAAAGCCTGATGTTTTCGCGAATGTTCGCCGTTCCATTCTTCGCCGTTGTTCTGCGTGCATAACCTCTGGTGGTCACAATTTTGAACATTTATTGTAATTATATGTTAATAAATATGCTTTGGTAACATAATCCTAATTTGTGTCTTTTTACCTCGTATCACAGCACACAATGTGTGGACATGGTAAACTGAACTGTGCTCAGGAGTAGAAATTTCAAACCCCTCTCCCCAGAAACTTAACCACGTCTAACGATTCAGATTTTGGGCTGAAAATTTAAGTCTAAGCTTTAGAAAGCATTTAATGAGACACAAAAAATGACGGTATAAAATAGTTGTTCGTTACTCCAAAGTCTAAAGCGCCCTCTGTCGGAATTTTTTGAAAATTTTCTTTAAAATTTATTTTCAAGAAAATACTGACATAAAGAATAATTTTAGCAAAACGCGGCAGTAGTTAGAGCCTAATCTACGACACAAAGATCGGGAATAACTGATTTTTGTTCTGGGGGGAGAAGGGTTTCAAATTTCAAATTTCAGTTTACGCTACTTAACTACTCGTTAGAACTCAGATTTTTAGATCAAAATTTAAGTTTAAGTCTAAGCTTTCGAAATCATTTAAAGAAATACAAAAAATAACGTTAAAAAATAGTTGTTTGTTACTCCAAAGTCTAAAGCGCCCCCTATCGGCATTTTTTGAAATTGAACTTTAAAATTTTATTTCAAGAAAATACTGGCATAAAGAAAATTTTTTGCAAAAACCGCAAACGAATCGACCAATTTTTCCATTTTTTATAATCATTTGAAATTTCGGACCCTAAACTTTAATGCCCCCTATCTCCTTGGGAATACGTCTGGGACCCTTTGTCTCCTATTTAATATTATTTGTCTTTAAGTGTACTATAACCCCTTAAAGTTCTGCCCATCTTTTATGAATCACCCTGTATATATGTTTAATATAGAAATTATGCCCAATCTGTCTCTGATATAAATTGGTGATGATTAGTTTTTAATGTAAATTCTAGTTTTCAACGGATTTACACGTTTTAGGGGTCAGATATACCAAAAAAACTTGTTTTTACTAAATGGCTGTATGTATGCGTCCTAAATTTCGTGGGTGCTCTGTCTCAAGAACTAATGTACAGCTTTCAATAAAAAAATATATTCAGATAGTCCTTGTTTAAATTGATTCCGATTTTTTTTTCTTTTTTTTTTTTGGCGTAAATCGTTCAATAGATTTTGTTGCTGTTCTACTTTTTTTGAGATTTCTGAAACAAATCTACCTGAATGCATAATGGACGGATTTTCATCAAACTTCAGATTTAGTTTGTCCCTAATATGATTTGGTGGGTTTTTTTTTATATTTTGGCGTAAATCTCTCAATATATGGTGCTGATGGGCTGAATTTTTCGTAATTTGCACAATAGAGGGGGGGGGATCTGCATAATTTCCGCAAATTCTAATCTTAAGAACTAACGCACGTATTTTCATCGAACTTCAGATTCAGTTATATGCTGACACCAGCTATTGCAGTGTCACCGTTGCAGGTTTTGGTGTAGATCACTAAACATGTAGCGCTTTTATGGTGCATTTTTTACGTAATTTTACCGATATTCATATCTTAAAACTAATGCACGGATTTTCATATCATTAGAATCCCCATGATGGGCATAGACATAGATTGTCTTTTAATTTTGGCACTTCGACGAATTTTGAAATAGTATTATGTATGAGATAGAAGAAAGTTGTAGGATTTGGAGTTGTGGACAAGGTACTTCCGGTATTTTACATTCGCAACAAACTTGACATTATCAACCAAATTCTTCGAATTTTTTTGGTGTTAAAAACATAAGATATACGTAGCCTGGGTGAAAAAAATATTGTTATTTAATGGAAAAGGGCTGGTAAGATTTTTACCGAGATAAAACTCTCAGGTTTTAACAAATTTTGTCAAAATTTTCACACATTTTATTTTGTAAAAAAATATTTCTAATTCTCGGAATGTTTCGAAATTTTCGTAGGTAATGCAAGTATAATCTATTGAAGTGCTCTGAAAAGATGTTAAAATACGGAAGTTTAGTTACATTTATATGAAGAAAAGTACATATATTTAATAAACATATGCTTTCCTTGTGGTGTGAAGTGATCTGCCTTCGCCAGTGTATTTGAAAGAATTAAAATTCCATTAATTTTGTTAAAATTCAATTAATTTTTATACATGTAGATATAAGAGGTATTTAATATGGTTTTACGTAATTTTTATAAAATGTTAATATAATGGGGATAGTGATGTGAGATAGTGGGAGGAATGGGACAGTAGGTTTTTCCCTTTATGTAACATTCTAAACATTTCATCAAACGCACGCTAGATGAAGCATTGGTTGACAAACAAAAAAATTGAAAAAAAATTGTTGGTCTGTATAAGCTTACAATTGTATAAAAGATCATTTCAAGAATCAAAAGTAAATTTACATTTTATGCTTTCTGTATATTAGTGATTTGTTATTCATAGGTGTAATAGTTTCATTATTTATGGAACATTATACTGTATATTATTAGTTATTTGAAACAAGTCTAAAAGCAGCACTTTTATTTATACAAGAAGTTTAACACAAAAAAAGAAAGTGGGTAGGAATGGGACATGCCAGTAAAGGGAGGAGTGGGATATGCCTTTCTTTTTTTAATGAGATGAATGTAAATTGGTAACATGCAAACATATTTAGAGGGTAATATATTAAGTATAACATTGATAGTATATTCATTTACTTCAAAATGTAAATAATTTGAATTGACGATTTTTTAATGTTATCTATGACTAACAATACTGAATTTCCATTTACGTTATGAAAATCTTGGAATTTTATATTGTGCCACATACATTATATCAATCTACAATCTTTATTAGATTATATAATATATCTAGCCGACACTTGATTATTTGTCCCTAATAGCTTTATTTTACTGCAATTCGATATATCTCTATAAGTGGTGAGTTATGGGGCACATTTTAAAACGTACAATTTCTTTAATTATAAAATACCTTTTGAATGTTTTGTTTCTATATTGTTCAAGCACATTAAAAGGTGTTTCACCTTGCACTCTATAAATTGAAATTTTTGTTTTAAAGTTAAACAAAGTTGATTTTCTAAGTTTTGTAAAAAATGTCGCACCTCACCGCAATTTTCTCTATTTTAACAAAAATTATTAACAAAGTAGCCAGATGCCTTAATAAATGGGCCTGTCAAATGATGGCTGTTTGCATTTATTCGAAGATTAAGCTTTTATATTACAATGCATGCCTATTGGCATTATTTATTGGGTAAGAAGGCGTATTGTGTTTCAGCATTATTTATTTATATAGACTTTCTGTCGAAGGACAATGACAACATACAATGCTGATGATTTTTTTAAATCTTTAACATTATGGATGCCTTGAGGAAATCCTTTTAAAAACAGTTGAGCAGTTTTATTGATACATATTTAGCATTTATAAAGCATATTCAATATTTTTTATGGATCACAATTCCACCTATCAATGGATTTTTGCATTTTTATTTCATAAGATAGAAGAATGTCAAGCCTTTATAAAAAAGACCTTTTCAGTATGCTTTTGCGAGTTCATTTTAGATGAAATTAGTAATTAAAAATGAGAGCAATTTACGATTTATTGATGCTATGTCAGTAAATGGAAACACCTCAGATGAGAAAATCCTACGACTGTATATGTGACTTTAACTTTGCCAAAATGCCGATCATCAGCTTGAATTTAAAATGCATGTTTTTTCTTCATCAAATTAATTTTTAAATTCTTGTAACATTCAATACGAAGATGAATATTGGCTTTTCTATAATATTATATTCATTATAAATTTTACTAATTTTTTCTTTCTTTTTTATGTTAACATCTAACTTATTATTTTAGATGCATGAAGAAACTGAAGTTCAATTTAAAAACAATGCGAGCTCCTTGATGACGAAAGTAGAAGAAAAAGAAGCACTATATTTGAATGAGAAAAATCTTGCGAACCTCATTCTGCAGCACTGAAATTTTCCAATTATTTTATTGCAATATATCTTTAACATTTACTTTAAGATATTATCTCCAAAAATAATTTTTTAAAAGTATGCAATTCATAGGTATTTGTATAAATACTAATTATGTAGTATTTGCAAAATGTGAGTCATATTAAAAAGATATAAATGTGTAATGAAATAAATAGTTATTTAATAAAATTTATTCATATTTCATTGTATTTTGTTATTTAATCATATTGCATTTATTGGTAGTATAGATATGAATATTACATTTATATCAAAAAAGACAGCTTCATAATATTTTCCAAATCAGTATGTATTTCTTTTTGTTTCCATTCTTGTTTTTTACTTTCAGAAAGATTGCTTAGGAAACTCTGATTATAAAATATTGATAAACATAAAAAGTGCGAGATCTGCCCACAATTAAAGTTGATAAGTCAAAGATGCATTTTTGTGTACATATGTTAAAGTGTGTATATTATCTCTCCTATATGTAACTATTTTAGTTAAAGATTCTAATTCCAGAGCAATATTAACCACAGAAGAATTCTACTAAATTCATACATATTCGACTCATTCTTCTGGATCTTTAAGCCAATTTAGAGTTTTAAATTTGTGATCTATCAATAATTAAATTTTTCCTCTTTAATATTTTAATTTGAAACAAAACTCTCAAGCAAATAAAGTATTAAAGAATGTATAATGTATTAAACGTAGATGTTGAAAGAAATTTGTTAGGAATAAGTCGAGGTAAAAGACAATAAAAAATTAAAGGGAAAAAGATTCTAGTAATTAGTAAGAATTGTACGACATATCCACCTGAAATAAGAATAAGGTTTAAAAAAAATCTTAAATGTGACATTCAGATAAAGGTATTAAATTTTTTGCAGAACTCTTATCTGTTTTGAACCATTGAATTAGTTATTGTATAGTGTTTCAAATACATGTAACAGAAGACATTTGTTAATGAAAATCATATGACCATAGAACTGAACAAAACATCTTAAGTACAAGATTACTATATTTTCATTTCTAGCATTTTAGTTTAAAAGCATATTCACATAGAATAAACGGACAATGTTTTTTCATAATATACAGGTTTTCTAATCATGTATTGGATTAGGTGAGGCTCAGTGCTTTATATGTATAAATTAAGCACTGTGCTTCATCTAAATTCATATTTCTTTTAGGCATATTTTAAAACTCAGGTATGGTAATTTACTTACATTACTCTATCTATTTGCTTTTTTTAGTTTAACTAAAGACCGTAAGATCGGCTTCAGCTTATCTGCTCCTTTAGTGATATTGTTATAATGCTCATATAATAAAAAAATGATTTTGCACCTATTTAAATATCCACATTGAAACTTCAGTGAGTTTTCTCATGCGTAACATTTAAGTCAATTGTTGTGATAATATTGAAACACATGTTAGGCCATATTTCTTATTTTACATTGAAATATTTTGATACATGAGAAAAATTCCACTCTGGATATTTAAAACAGTAAAAATTCAACTTCATATTGAAAAAATAGTATAATAACTCCGATTATATTAAGTATTAGAATAAAAAACAATTACGTAAAATCTTTTTGGAATACTGCTGTAAAAAATATAGTAATAACATTGCAAACAAATTGTGCAGTTACAAATACATGTTGGTATGTGCAAATAAAATATTTTAAATACAATACAAAAAAATCATTAACAAATTTACTGTATTAACACTTGTACTGTTGCAAAGAACTTTCTGGCGAGAATACAAAATGTGGCTTAAATACAATACTAAAAAAATTTGGTAATTTTTCTAACGATATCTCATTAAAGTTACATTTTTTTTTTATAAAGTACATAAAAGGTTTAAAGTGCAAGCATAAAAAACCCATAGTAAATGTGCCATAAATTCCCCCGCAAATATACAACAAATTCTCAATAAATCTACTACAAAATGTTTTGTAAGAATACTAAAAATTAGTAGAATACTCACAAAATAATGTATAGAAAACTCACTAAAAATTCGTAAATACATTTATTAAATAATTTTCAGTAAATTTACCAATATATATATAGTGATCACTCTAAAATATCGCTAGTAAGCTTACTAAATAATGGTTAGTGCATTTATATAAAATGATATGAGAACCTCCCTTACAAATCATTAGTAAATTTACTAAATAATCAGTAGTAAGTTTACAAAACGTTCTTTCGAAAACTCCCTAGCAAATCGTTATTGCATATACAACATAATCATTGGTAAATTTACGAAACATTCCTTACTAAACTCCCTGAATAATTTATAGTAAGTTTACTAAATAATGTTTAGAAAATGTACAGATTATTCTTTAGGAAACTCACTAAAAAATCGCTAGTATGTTTACTAAATAATATTTAATAAATTTACAGACTATTCTTTAGGAAACTCACTAAAAAATCGTTAGTATGTTTACCAAACAATATTTAGTAACATTAACTAAAGCAACTTTTGTAATTGTACATGATTTTCTTCTGTTGTGGTTACATGAAAAGTTCTAGGCATCCCAGTTTCCTAGAAAATTCTTAGTAACCTTACAGAATTTTTTTTTACAGTGTACCTCAAAAATAAGATCTCATATCTATTTGAACTAATTTTGAAAAAAAAATGCGACTGAAAAAAGCATTGCGCATTATACGTCGACATTTCTGCATTTATACATGTTTCGTAAGATTAAATAACAATGTATAGATATTGTAATAAGAAAGTATATCAATTTAATATTTTACATGAAATAAATGACATTTCTTCACTCATGTATGTTATAGTTGGTAAAGACACCTGTACTTGATAAAGTTTCAGACAATGAAAGGTGTTATACTAGAATTTACATTTTAAATGTAAATTTATAAGATTAACGTATATACATTTTTATAACAACTTTTAAAATATTAAATGATGCATACTTTTGACGCTGTATAATTCATGCCGGCAAAAGTTCAAAAAAAAAAAAAAAAAAAAAAAACTTTAATGTACGATGATGATTCAGGATGCAATACTTCTATTGCTCTAAATTTCTTTCTTTCACATCTATCCGACTATCTTTGCATGCCATTATATAGTTAAACCTATTCTATTTTTATAGCATTTCTTTCTCATATTGACTGATTAGAATCATGGGTCTAAAACTAAAAATAATATATATATATATATATATATATATATATATATATATATATATATATATATATATATATATATATATATATATATATATATATATATATATACAGGGTGATTAAAAAAAAACGTGGACAAATTGATGTGTCAAATCAGGCATACGACATGGATAAAAAATCACATAGGAACATAAGGTCGCAAACCACTTATTGAGTCACAAATACTGGGTGGTTCATTCTAGCTACACCCGGTTTGAAAGTGATAATTTCGAGAAAAATAAAAATGTTGTAACGAAAATGCAACGAAATGTACCTTATTTTGTGTTAAACGTGTAACGTTACAAAAAGTTCTGGAAAAACATATTGCTCAAGCAATCGATGATATCGTATAAACTGATTAGCACAGTCCAAAAATGTGAGGTGCCAAGTGCATACTGCTGATGCGCATAATGTAAACTTCTAGCACTTTTTTTGGTGTTATACCATTTAAAACAAAGGTGAGAATGTCTGTTAAATGTTTTGTTATAATATATTTCAGTTTTCTGAAATTTATTATTTTCAACCCAAACAGAGCTAGGATGAAACACCTGTATTTGCGACTCAATACGTGGTTTGCGACCCTACGTTCCTATGTGAATTTCTATCCTTTTCGCATGCCTGATTTGTCATATCAATTTGTCATTAAAAATAACTGTCATTAAATGTGATAAAAAATCACATAGGAACATAAGGTCGCAAACCACTTATTGAGTCACAAATACTGGGTGGTTCATTCTAGCTACACCCGGTTTGAAAGTGATAATTTCGAGAAAAATAAAAATGTTGTAACGAAAATGCAACGAAATGTACCTTATTTTGTGTTAAACGTGTAACGTTACAAAAAGTTCTGGAAAAACATATTGCTCAAGCAATCGATGATATCGTATAAACTGATTAGCACAGTCCAAAAATGTGAGGTGCCAATTGCATACTGCTGATGCGCATAATGTAAACTTCTAGCACTTTTTTTGGTGTTATACCATTTAAAACAAAGGTGAGAATGTCTGTTAAATGTTTTGTTATAATATATTTCAGTTTTCTGAAATTTATTATTTTCAACCCAAACAGAGCTAGGATGAAACACCTGTATTTGCGACTCAATACGTGGTTTGCGACCCTACGTTCCTATGTGAATTTCTATCCTTTTCGCATGCCTGATTTGTCATATCAATTTGTCCACGTTTTTCTTATCCCCCTGTATATATTGTAAACGTAAGGAAATTGTAATCACTTGAAGAATGTTTATGGAGACGCTGTACTGGACTTATACACATCAAAATTACCATGCTATATCAGTGGTTCTGTGAGGCTGACGGGATATTCTTGGCTTACCAACAGCAGGATGTAGTTATAGTTGACACGCATTATTCTATGTTAGTAACATGGAATAACACGTGCCAATAACAGGTGGATGCGATAATAGGTAACTTGATGTTTCTTGTCTCTAATCGTAATTGATCCACTTTCGGTATTTTTTGGTCTAGACAGAACCAATTCCGAAGTGTAAAATATATTGAGGTCTACACAAGTTAATTTACACTTCGAAATTGACATGCTACATCAATGGTTCTTATAAAACATTTTTAGCCTATCATAAGCGTGATAAAATCGTAGTCGAGAATCTTTATCCTATTAATACCTGACTTTAATAACAATTTATTCACTCTTGATAGTTTGTGATCTACACAAGAATGGTAGTGTATATTAAGAAAATGGCACTATGGTGTGCCTTTATTTTCCTGATGCAAATTTGATGGAATGAATACACTGTAATTTATTTATTGACTCTCTGTATTCCTCTTTTAATTGGCTAGTCACCTGTCCTTGCAATCTCGTGTTGCATACAATGCAAATTAATTTAAAAAGTTTTGATTCATTCAAATTTGCTTACCTCTTGTGTTTACTATGTTACTATTTCTTTTCTGCTATTATTTTAAATCTACTTTTGGTACTGTAAAATATGAAACCCGCTTTATTGAACTCTTTTTGAAATAGAATAACTCATGTTCCGAATACCTATTAAACGTCTTCATACTTTAAATGTTTACCACCTATAGGCAGTAAAGTAAATGAAATCTTTTGTATTTTCTTATAAACAAATGCTAAATGCTACATATCTTTTAGAATATGTATTATTTTTCTACGTCTGTTTAAGGTGATACTGTTTTGTACCACGATAATATATATAGTACTTGAGAAACATGTACGAAAGCTAAAACACGGACGGAAAAATATTTAGACAATCCGAAAACATAACCGTTTATAAGCTGTGTTAAAATGCATTTAACTGCTTAACTGTTGTTTAAAAAAACAGAGGTAACCCTTCACTGTACGGTGTGCCATATATGGAACATATCAATAAAACCCTTCTATTTTCCTAAAAATCTTAAATTTAGGTTATCTAAACTTTGTGGCATATGTAATGTATTCAAACAAAGAGTTTTGTACCAGTTTTTCTCACTTGATGTCAATATCTCACTTTCTATTAAGATTTTATCTTTAAAAAAAAATTCCAGTTTGCATAGTATGCAACAGTAGAATTTGCTTCAACTTTTTCACCCAAAAATATTGAAGGTATCGCAAGATAAAATTTTAGACATTTGAGTAAATCACATATTTGTAATTATGATTGCTTAAAACTAAAAAATTTCAGTACATCAGTTTGAAATCTTGTTTTTGTGTTTGTGCCAGATATGAACATATGTACGAACATAAATGGAACATATGTATTAAGCATATAGCTCATAAAGCTTTCTAATGACAAATGGCGCGCAAAGAGCTAACGCAAGGTTAAATCAATGCAATATTATTTGTATCTGATAATGATGATCAGTCTTTGGGAGTTTCTGATGATAGCTGGGATAATTCAAGATACATTCCAGCTAAAAATAACTGAAAATGCTATTTCTTCATATGGATCAGACTCTGACTACAACAAATGTGATCCAAGAAATTTATTCAATTGCCACAGGAGATAAATTTTCATAAGTAATGTTAAAGTAATCTTAAATTTCATTAAAAGTATTATATAAAAGTTAAAATCAGCAAGTAAAATTCAACAATATTGAAGTCAGACCTGTATGTGTGTGAGGGAAGGAATTGAATTTCTAAATTAAACAAATTTTCAAATTATTAGGGTAGTTATATGTTCATGTTCTGTACAAATGCTCCCCCCTCCCTGAAACTCTGAATTAAACACGGAATATATATAATGAGCTGCATGAATTTAGAAAAAGATTGTTTATTCTTTCAGATGCTGCAGATATCCCTGCTGAATCCAGCGTTGATATGAAAAAGTCACAAAGGAAAGACAAATAAAACATAGAGGAAGCAATTCCTTAATTGCTGAAAATATGGCTCTAGGAACTCCCTATTAGTTTTTGCCTTTTTTTTAAACCCTGAAATTTTGAATCATACTTCAGAAGAGAAACATAGATACAACATAGGAAAGGATTCTTCTCAACCTTTACAAGTTTCCATTACAAATATTACTGGAGTGATATTTTATGTAACCAAACAATTAAAGAGACAATGTCTGTCAATGAATTTGAAAAAACCGACAATTTTCACATTTTAATGACAATAGTAATGAAATTAATAAAGGCATGAAGGGCCGTGGTAGGCTTTTTGAATTAAAGGTGTCTAATAGAGTGTATCAGGGCAGTGGGATTTATTATATACCACCTGATTTGAATCAAGATTCACAGCAGAAACTTTTAATTCAATTTTATGTTTCTAACTTTGAAAAAAAAAAAAGTTTCAAAATTCATTTCTTTATTTAATATTTTTTTTTTCGAATATTCTGGCGTGAATTCAACATTACAGAAAAACAATTGTTTACCGCTCATAGGGTTAAATATCTACAATAAAACTGTAATGCATATTATAATATTTTTGTATATATAATACACCAGTATTGTGAACTTCATGCCACATTTGGTACAAAAATGAAAATACACTGCTCAGAACAATTAAAGGATATTTGAAGTTTTATATAAAATAAAGATATAAACGAAATTTTTTTTGCCGAAAATAGAAGAAGAGAATCACAAATGCAAATTTTTCTGGTTTACAAACTGTGGAGTATGCAAATTTTGAGTTCGACGTCAAAAACGTCGCTTCAGCGGAAGCGAATGAAATTTGACTTTCAATTGGATAAAAGAGAATGAAGACATGGATGATCGGCATTCAGTGATTGCTTTATTTCGATGAGTACGATGTCTCGGCGAAGTCATTTGACAGATTCAGAAGCTTGGAGAATTGTTGGTAGGTTAGAAGGGGGCCAAACTCAAGCCGAAGTAGCGCAAGCCATTGGAGTATCACAAAGTGTCAATTCCAGGGTTTGGAGCCATTTTTTGGAGAGTGGACATGCAGGCCGAAGACTAGGGCAAGGTTGTAGACGGGCAACAACGCCTAATGACGATCGGTATTTAGCGTTAACAGCTCGGAGACACCGAAACATGAACGCTACTCTTCTCCAACAACACCTTCGCTCGGCTACAGGCACCACGATTTCACTGTCCGAAACCGGCTCCATGCTGTAGGTCTGTATGCTCGCCGACCGATGGTATGTGTTAGATTAACATCAAGGCATCGTCGCGACCGCAGGGAGTGGGCAACCGAGCATGTCAACTGGAGGAGAAATGAATGGAGCAATATTCTGTTTTCTGACGAGTCCCGTTTTTCTGTGCATTCGGATAATAGGCGTATTTTCATCTGGAGGGACCGTGGCAGTAGGAATAATCCTGCGTTCGTGCACGAAACTGTCAGATTTGGCGGTATAGGAGTGTTGGTGTATGGTGGCATCTCCATTGACGGGCGCACTGACATCTACATCATTCGAGATGGAGCTCTGACTGGTCGCCGATATAGGGATGAGATCCTCAGACCTATTGTAGTCCCTTACGCTGCAGCAATCGGAGATAACTTCATTTTAATGGACGATAACTGCAGGCCACATCGTGCAAACCTGGTGGAGGATTTCCTTTTCGAGGAAGGAATCGTTCAAATGTAATGGCCAGCGTGTTCTCCAGACATCAATCCAATCGAGCACGTTTGGGACGCTCTAGGAAGACGAGTTTCTGGCCGCCAACAACCCCCACAAACTCTCCAAGAACTGGAAAAAGCTCTTCTGGAAGAGTGGGGCAGAATACTCCAACTCGTCATTAATAGCCTCATTGAGTCCATGCCTCAAAGGTGTTCAACGTTGCTGGCCGCCCGTGGAAACCATACCCCCTACTGAAAAGGATTTTCTTTGAAGAAAACACCTTTTCTTCTTCTTTTTTTCTCATATGCACAAATTGTGTTTTTTTCCTTTTGTACACAAATGCGCAATAAAATGCATTTTTTTCTGCCAAACATGTGTAATTTATTCTCATATAACCTACTATGTCTGTCGACCATGTATCAATCAGCTAAAAAATTTCTCAGATACAAAATCCACCTAAAACTGCAATATCTTTTAATTGTTTTGAGCAGTGTATCTCTTTCCTTCTAATCGATGACCAGGCCCCTACCTGCCGAGTTAATAATGTCAGCTTAACGGGTTAGATACCTGGTATCGGGGCGAACCACCACCTAATTGCCGCGAAGCGGCAATACATGATGAACTGCACATAGCAACCGCAAGATGGTCTCGTAATTTAGAGCATTGATCAGATGACGAGACCTTCACCTGGCAAGGCACCTGCAGAGGTATAATTCATAGGTAACTTGGAGGACTTTGCACCCACGACGGATTTTACATGCACCAGGTGCCATTAGCGTACATGATGGAATTTTAGCTGGCAGAGTGGGAACGATCGACGCAGACAAGTGCCGAGGTTGGCTGATTGTGGCTAACGGTTGCTGGAGTTAGTAGTTTATTGCCTTTTTGAAAGTACTGAGTTTGGCGCCACACACTTGCCGTGCCAAGTGAAATGGGGCTGGAACTAAAATTTTTGAGCCGAGACGGTGGCATGTCCTTAAAAGACATTAAGGGGGACAATTTTGAGGGAGATTTAGAAAAATAAATAACCAAAACTAAACTGGCTGAAATGCTAAGTAGTGCCAGAGAAGGGAGAATTTTCGGGCCGAAATGCAAGGCAGTCGAATCGCTGCTGGTGGTGACGAGATCCCGCCTTTCTACCGTACCCAAAAAAAAGAAAAAAAAATGCTTCATGGGCTGTCCCATTTGAGCGGGTCCGGTAGCTCGTGCGGACAGAGTCCAAATGCACCTAATAAAGAGGTGTACTGTCACTAGAAAAAAAAACAAGGAAAAAAAGACCCGAACACTTTTCGGACCGCACAGAGTCCCTTGAGTCTCTGCGTCGATGAGGTCAACGTGTGAGGTTCGGGGTAGGTGGGCTGGTAGGTTGCTTCCCATTGCTCATGGGACCGCACAGGGTCCCGTGGGCCCCTACGTTAATGAGGTCAACTTGAAAGCCTGAGAGGCGTTAGTCCACTACGGAGGGGGTACCAGAACTGTGTCGGACCGGGCAGAGTCCCTTGAGTCTCTGCGTCTATGAGGTCAACCTATACGGTTCTGGTGCAGTGGACATGATTGGTGTTCCCGAATCTCTTCGGACCGCACAGGGTCCCTTAAGTCCCTGCGTCGAATAGGTCAACTTGAAAATTTCGGGAGCCAGGTCCAAGGGGAGGGAATCGTGGAAGGTAAATGGGTTAGTAACAATACTATTGTTTACTGTACTGCTTACCTGAGAAACCTGTTAACGTTAAGCTTTCTAAGTTGTAACTGCTGTCTATTTGGCTTTTATGGAGGTGAGGATTAGATAGTTGAGTTTTTGGCTGTTGATAGGTGGGGGAATGGCTGAGCTTGTGGCTAGAGTGGCTAAGCTAGTATTACACTAATTATCACTCCCGCCACAAGCTGACGTCAGTTTGGATAATCTTTGTACTAACCTTAAATTAACCAGTGAGTTTACTTAACCCAAGCACTCCCCGTGAATTCCCTTTTGATTTTTTTTTAAATATATATCTTATGTTGATTAGATCTGGACGGACAAGCAGTTAGGCGGGGGCGGATGAAGCTCTTTGATTTGTCATAATGTGCAGCTTGCAGATCCGAGATGTCATTCGACGTGCTTCCAATGGTATTATTGCGGGGCACCTGTTTCGGGCCGTGGATACTACTGTTACTGCACGACTACCGCTTACTGCTGAGATCATAAGATATATAATTATTTTAACATTTTATGATTTTTTATTGTTGACCGTAGGTTTTCAGACATAGGCCATTTTTCCTTTAATAACATATAGGACGGACAAGCAGTGCCGGAGGCGGGTGAAGCTTTTTACTATGTCATGGTGTGCGACTTGCAGATCCGTGATGTCTTGCGACGTGCATGCAGGAAGTTCCTGCGGGGCATCTGTTTCGGGCCTTGGATACTGCTGATATCGCACGACTACCGCACACTGCTGAGACATAAGACAAAATACACTATTGTGTAGCAGTGTATCTCATTGTGTGCTTTGGAACACATATGGCACGTACCACAAAAATCCATATTAAAAAAAATATATATGAAGTCAGATTTTTTTTTAATTATTTTCCTGCATCTGTGATTATCTAAAGTAATAAAAAAAATTCATACAGAAAAGAAAAATCGTGCAGTGAAAGGTTAAATACCACTTTACTTTATTTAATACTTTACTTTAATTACTTAACTTTAATTTCTTTTGCTTTATTTAATAGAAAAATATCCGACAACCAAAAAATTAAATTTTCTGTTATAAATTAGTGGTATGAAAACGCTCTTAGTAACAAAGCAAGCAATGGGTTCCAGTTGGGGCAACACAGTTAAAAGGTTAAAAGAAAACTATAGAAAAATATCAATATTTTAAAAAACAATTAGGTTTGTATCAAAAATTATAAGAATACAGTCTACGTGTGTGTAAAGTAATTTTTTATCCACAAGAAATTTTAGTGTGAAAGAAAAGAAATTACTTATTTATACAAGAAATATTTTAAAATATACGAGTTTCAGATTATTTTGTTTATTTTAAGACTAAAAAACATTACTGGAATTTTAGAAACTTGCAATTAAATAAAAAGACTTCTTTTAAGTTTTGAAATAACATTTTCATTTAGAATTATCCTTTATTTGTATCAAGTAAATTTTGCCTGCTAATTTTTCTGAGTCAATATATAAATGCGTCTCACGAAAGAAATCTTTCTTAGTATCATAAAACATTTATTTTTAGATGTTGTTGGCTTGTAGATTTTCTGAACCTCAAAGAGAATCGAATGCTATATCAAACACTTTCGCTTGATTAATGGGTAGCTATTTTTGTTTCGGCATTATTTATTTACTTTTTATTTGATAAGAGATTCATCTATTACTAGGAATTCCGTTCTGTATTTCGTCTTTTTTTTTCTCAGAAGTACTGCCGGATAAAGGTAAATATATTAATTTATTTGCGCTTGAGAAAAATACTTATTCTTCTTCGAGCTATTAAATATGTATTAAAGACCTCTGAAATGACCCTTGTTTAGTTAACTTACACACATTGTTATTTTGAAAGTAAATTTATTGACATTATCGTTAGGTATTACATGGAAAGCGTTTCTAAAGACTTTATACATATGTACATAAGGGTTTAATTTAAAACAAAAGCAAGGAAAACCATGCATTAACCTTCGATTATGAAACAGTACCTGAAATCTTTAACAAAACTTCGTTATTTAGGGAAATAAGTTATTGTCTATTGCAAATTGTGTAATCCAATACTTTTGAAGACCCTGTATTTAATCTGTCGGTCGATATACATACTACATTGTGGGAAAATTTAATTTAGACAGAAAGCGCGTAAAAAGTTGAAATTTTTCTTCCAGCTATTTATACTAATAGATGGAAATATACTTGAATATTTTCGTTCAACCCTGTGGTTTACTAAGTACTTTTATTATACGCCAGTATCAAGCTACAATTTAGATCAAACTAAAACTCTCTTAATTATATTCAGTAACCTTTATGAACTCTTTGTTGTAACCCCGTATATCAACTATTACATTTATACACACCATATGATATGCATGCATTTAGTGAAACGTAAAAATGCATATCATAATTAAAAATGCATTTCATCAGCCGTCATCGATAATATAGAGCTCTTAGAATATAAAATACTATTTGAAAGCTTTTGTGTGGTCCTGTAAATCCTATACACTTTGCATGAAATAACTTATATTAAGCCTCAACGACTTATATCAATTTTATTATACATGAAATAGTTTAATGGAATTAAAATATGTCACAAAAATTATGTAATTAAAATCTTTGATGTGGCCGTTTAAATGAAAAATAACTATTCGTTTTACCGCATATTTTGCAGAAGGCATATTTTCGAGCATAAATCTGTATAAATTTGAATATGTTTTACAGGGTGTAACATCATTTAAATTAATTTGAAATTATTTTTTTCCCACAGGCCGTAATGTAACGAAAAACTTTTGACTGTCCCTGTAAATAAACTAATCATGTTCGAAAATTCATTTCCAATAGGGTGCGTGCTAGAAAAACGTCAATAACTTTCAAAAATTGTATGGCAATACGAATATATTTACGAGAGTTAGAGCGCAGACAGACGCCAGACGGACAGACAAACCGAAATCATAAACTTTTTCCAGCTTTTTTGGAAGGTGTTAAAATATCCCAGTTCTTATTTTTCGCAATAATCAAAACCTTATAGTTTACCTCCCTCAGCTTTTTGTAGCGGCATTTTTTATATTTCATACATTATTTATAAAATTTTCACTATTTCGTAGTTGCAAAAGATTTCTTTGTATCAACTAAGACAAACACAACACAGGACTACGGTGAGCATTATTTATAAACTCTGGTGGGTTCTGACTAATATTTAAATATACACTAAAAATAAACAATATAGCTACGCTCCTTTGAGCATTAATGCAAATTAAGCATTATGTGGAGCTAACGAGTTCATCAGCAAGAAAATTTTATAAACACGAATAGCAGAGATTAAATAATAGGATTGTGAGTGAAAAAAGCAGAAGAAACAATGAGTAAATTACTAGCAAAATACCGTTGTGGCCAAATACAGTCTTCCTCGTCGTCATTTAGGAACTATTCAAAGTGAAATATGCTAACTCTACTTTTCTGAGTGTTGCATAGAATTGTGTTTCTAGCGGTGAGATACATGACGTAACATCTGTAATTGTTTTGTTCGGAAATAACGCAAATCAGTGAAGATGAGAGAATTAGTGGAAAATAACTTAGGCTTCGGTAGGTTCTGCAGTGCTCCGGGACGCAGAATGTGTGATCTTCGGGAAATTTTAGCCACAATTCAAATAATTACTAACGACAAAATAGTAAATGAAATTTCATAAGAACATAAATAAATGAAAGACGGGATAGCAAAAATGAAAGAAAAAATAATTAATAAAAATAATAAAACACAAAAAAGTTAACGATACTGAAGCAATAAAAATAATTAAAAAATAGTTAAGTAGAATGGAGGATATATATAAGTCAATATGTAAATACTGGCCCGCGAAAGAAATCTTTCTAGGTATCATTAAACATTTATTTTTAGATGTTGTTGCCTTGTAGATTTTCCGAACTGTCAAGAAAATCGAATGCTATGTAACTCCTTTCGCTTGATTAATGGATAACTACTTTTGTTTTGACATTATTCATTGACTTTTTATTTGATAAGAGATTCATCTATTATTTGGCATTCCATCTTGTATTTGGTACCGTTTTTTCAGAAGTACTGTCGGATACAGGTAAATATATTTTAATTTATTTCCGCAAGAGAAATATACTTATTCTTCTTCCAGCTATGAAATATGTTTTAAAGACCTGTGAAATAATTGTGTTTATTTAACTTACATACATTGTTATTTTGATTGTAACGTCATTAAAATGCGCTTGAAACTGTTTTTCTCATGGACTGTTTTTCCCATTAAATTGTTCATCCGATTTTCATAAAATTTGAAATGATTCGACAAAATTATGTATAAATTATATATTTTAAATTTCAAAAAATTCAGTTGGATAGTTTTTGCCCTGTTATATGTGGTCAGGTGGATAGACGGGTAGACGGACGGACGGGCGGACTGACTATAGGTGCTATGTATTTACATAAACACGAACGCACCTAAACCCAATTAAGTTTGTATTAAAAATCGAAGTATACGGTACACGTTTGTGTGAAGCAATAATTTATGAAATGCTTTAAAACATACAAGTCTCAGATTAATTCGTTTCTTCTAAGGGGAAAAAAATAACAGATTTTTTTTTAAAAAGTGCAAATACAAATAAAGAAACGTTTCTTTTATGTTTTGAAAGGCAATTTTCATTTAGAATTATCCTTTACTTGTATCAAGTAAATTCTATCTTCTGTTTTTTTCGAGTCAATATATAAATGAGGCTCACAAAAAAAAATCTTTCTTAGTATCATAAAACATTTATTTTTAGATGTTGTTGGCTTGTAGAATTTCCGAATTCTCAAGAGAATCGAATGCTATATCAAACCCTTTCGCTTGATTAATGGGTAGCTATTTTTGTTTTGGCATTACTTATTTACTTTTTATTTGATAAGAGATTCATCTATTACTTGCAATTCCATTCTGTATTTCGTCTTTTTTCCGCCAATGTACAACCAGGTAAAGGTAAATATATTAAGTTACTTCCGCATGAGAAAGATATTTATTCTTTTTCGAGCTATTAAATATGTAATAAAAATCTCTGAAATAATTCAGGTTTGTTAAATTACACACGTTGTAATTTTGATTGTAGAATTCTTGGTATTATCATTGGGCATTTAAGGAAAGCTTTCCTGAAGACTTTTAACATATACATATCAGGATTTAATTTCTAACGAAAAAGTATCTCATATATTATTTTTCCCAGTAACCAAAACTTTAGAGCAAACCTCCCTCAGTTTTTTACAGTCACAATTTTATATTTCATACCTTATTTACAAAATTTAAAGCAATTTCGTATTCGAGAAAGGGTTTTTTTGCATTATCAAAGACAAACACAACACGGATTTTCGATGATCACTATTTAAATACTCAGGTTAATTGTAACTTATATTTAAATATACACTAAAAATAAATAAATGCTTTAGCTTCGCTCTTTTGAGCTTATCTTCTTATTAAGCACAATATGGATATAACATGTTAATCAGCAAAAATATTTTACAAACACGAATAGCAGCGAGTAAATAATACGATTATGAGTGAAAAAGGCAAATAAAACAACGTAAATTACTAATGAAATACCGAAAAAAATATTAACCGAGTTTTTAAAAATGTGCAAATAAAAATAAAGAAACATTTCCTTTAAGTTTTGAAATGCAATTTTCATTTAGAATTATCCTTTATTTGTATTAAGTTCTGCCTGCTGATTTTTTCGAGTCAATGTATAAATGCGGTCCAAGAAAGAAATCTTTCTAGGTATCATAAAACATTTATTTTTAGATGTTGTTGTCTTGTAGATTTTCTTAACTGTCAAGAGAATCGAATATTATATCAAACCCTTTCACTTGATTAATGGGTAGCTATTTCTGTTTTAACATTATTTATTTACTTTTTATTTGATAACAGATTCATCTATTATCTGGAATTCCATTCTGTATTTGGTCCTTCTTTTTTTCAGAAGTACTGCCGGATAAAGGTACATATATTAGTTTATGTCCACATGAGAAAGTTCTTATTTACACTATTAAATATGTATTAAAGGCTTCTGAAATAATTCTGTTTAGTTATCTCACACAATTTTTTTATTTTTATTGTAAATTTGATTAAGCTAAAGGTTTTTCTACTTTCTTTAATGAAGTAAGTTATAAAATACTGGTAAAAATAGGACTATTAAATAACTAAATGATACTATTAAAGTAGTTATAAAATAGGGGAGAGTGGGGATACTTGAGCATAGGGGATACTTGAGCCACCCCTATTATCTCTACAGTTGGTTAATTTTTCTTTCTAAAACTGCCAATATGATAACATATTTATAGTTCTGAACACGTAAAAAAGAAATCACACATCTTGGTACCATTTTGAAAGTATAGTGATTAATAGTTGCCTTTTCCCTATCTGAAGTAAATATTTGGGTGAATGGTTTTTTTGTTTTTTTGTAATCAAAGTTTTGTTTAAAGTTGCAACTATATACATACATTCAATAAGCATAATTTCAATTGTATTTTGAGTCTAAAATAGTTCTAATTGCTGCATGCTTTATTTAGTAAAACTCTGGGAAACAAAAATAGTGATAGTGGGGATACTTGAGCCAATGAGAGTGGGGATACTTGAGCCATGTCTGAACCATCCCCACTAGAAATTAAACATGGGTGAAACAAACAAAAAATAAAATTCCATCCTTATATTCACTAATAGATATTTTTCTGGAGAAAAGGGAGAATAATTTTTCATTTTATTTTTTTTTTCTTAAAAAAATAACGACCTAAAAATGTTAAAAAATGTATATTTTTTAAATGAAAATGTCTATTTTATTTTTCGATTTGACTAACAAAATAGCCTGTCTAGATAAATGTAAACATAGTTTTCAATTTAACTTTCATTAAATGAAAATAACTTTTTAAAACGGTTTTACAGGCTATAATCTCTAATACTTTAATTAGTTAGGTCCAACATATTAAGATATTTATTTTTTAATATAACACATTAAGATTAGTATTTTATATTGAAATCGTAACCTCTGTTGCTGTAACTTTTTTTTAACTAAGAAAATTGAAGAAAAATTGGTAAAAAGAGCGCACAAAAACAAGAAAAGCAACAAAAATCCCAGTTCAAACTTACCTACATGGAGCCAAAGAGGAAGACAAAATCTTTTCCTGTGAAATCAAAAAAGTGTTTGAAATAGTAGAATGATACATCTGGCTTAAATTCCGACAGCTACTAAACTAAAAGCATGAGTTCGACAATATCATTAGAGGAAAATTCTGTCAATGATGGTGATGATGTGAAAGAAAACCTTCTATTGATGGTTGGTTACTAATAAAATATGCCAGAAAGAAAACTGTAAAAATATTTGTTGGATAAGTGCTTAATATTTTGAAAATGAAATTTGTCCGAAGAATTGCAGATTCCAAATTTAAATGGCTCTGAACTGAGGATGTTTCTACCGTCGTTATAACTCAAGTTCAAATTATCTTTCGACAACCAGTTTTAACGACAAAAAATGATCGTATTACTAGCTTTGTTTTCTCAATTGGTTTTGAAAGACTTTACGTTTCATAATTTATCATTCTGTAAAATGTTTGTGCAAAAATAAAGCGAAAAAAATTACTTTTGTAGGTATTTTTCCGTAGTGGCTCAAGTATCCCTTCACTATGGCTCAAGTATCCCCGCCATGGGGATACTTGAGCCATGATGTAAAACAAAAAATAAACATTTATTATACATAGAAAAATAGTTCAAAATTTATTGAAAGTGGTTTTTAGTTGAAGGAAAAATATCAAATTTTCATTTTCAATATTTTATTTTATTCTAAAAAAATATAAAAAATTTAAAAAAATTAAAATTCAAAAAATGGCTCAAGTATCCCCATCTTCCCCTACTGGTACTTAACGCGAAAATTGACCCCACTGGAAGTCATTCTATTAAAATAACTTTACGTCTTTAATTAGTTTAATACAATGTTATATGAACTACAAGAAAAGCATTACATATAGAATGAATTGAAAAAATCTTCCAAATTTTAATGCATTTATAAATAACTCGGATCGAAAAAAAATGTTATTCGCGTTACTTTTACATCAAGGATGTACTCAAGAAAATATTTTTTCACCCTCAAAAGCTCGAAATTTTCTGATTTTTTTTTTTTTTTTTTTTTTTTTTTTTTTTTTTTAATTTTGTTTTATTTTTCTTCAAGTTTTGTAGAAAATGAAATCAAGTAGTATTTTTAATATGGTACAAGTCTCGAAATAATTCATTGTCAGCCTTTTTTTAGCGAGTCAAAGAACCAGTGGATAATTAAATATTACTTAACTATTTTGCTCTCGTTGTTTTTCTTCCAGTTCTATTTTTTAAAATTTTTTGTAAACTAATAATTTTTTTTGAAAAAGCTAGAGAATACAAGTGTTCATACTTAATGTACTTTTAAAATATCCTTTAGGAAAATATGTACGTCAATATTTTAAATTTAATTATCGCAGTTGTTTTTCAAAACTTTTCTTGGAAAAAAAACACTATTTTTACAAGCTATTTTTTCTTTTTATTATTATTATAATTGATAAAGTTTTAGAATAATAAATAATAGAAAGCTTTGAAAGAGATTGTACATTTCCAATAAACGATATGCCTTACATTTTAAGAAAGTTACGCTTTCTTTTGAAAATCCATGGAAAAGTAAATATGCGCTTTATTAAGTAATTAGCTATTATTTTTAGTTTTATTATTTTGTGTGAATTTTTTTTAATAAAATAAGCTTTAACCTAGAAAAAGCATATTACGGGAGATATTGAAATAAACACTGAATTTTGAATTCTAAACGTACAAAAGAAAAAAAAAACTATTAATTTTGCGAATAATTATAATAGAAGTAACTTTTTTTTACCGAACTATAGAGTCTATTCTAAAGAATGGAAGTCTACTTTTAAACCTAGTAGGAGGAAATTTACAATTAAAAACTAAACCAAACCGAAAAATTATTCTAACAGCAACACTCAATTTTCATAATATATTTTAATCTTCTCTTCAAACAATGCCTAGATGTGAAAATACAAATCTTTAGTATGATAAGTTTTTGAATTACAAACATTTAAAATTTAGAGCTTCTAAAGTTAAATTATATTTTCAATGTTTATTAATGTCTTCTGAAATTATAATCCTCGTGATATTTTGGGTGACTATAATACTTTGATAATAAAACCAAACATAAAGGAATTGAATTTGTAATTTCGAAAATTTTATAATATGAATTATGGAATTAATATTTGAAAGAATATGAATTGCATCCTAGTATTTTTTGATAGATTTAAATTTAGTTGTCGCGTTTTATATGAAATCTCAATTGAAAACTTTTCTTCGGAATAGTTTTCAAAACATCATTAAAAAAAGTTCAAAAGAAGATTTAAGAGGTCCTTTTTGATGTGCAGGAGATCATAATTTATATATATATATATATATATATATATGTTGTTCATTTTATTGAAAAATTTGTCTGTCAATTTTTGAAACATATTAAGCGAGTAAAATGTTACATTCGATCGATATAATGCATTAATAGGAGTGATATAGTCATTCCGTAGCATTTCAGCAATCGAGTACGATTTTTGAGAAATTAACAGTGTTTGAATGAATAGAGTACCGAATTTAAATATATATACAATATGCAAATAAACAATTAAAATATCCTAATAAATAACAAATATATGCTAATAAATAACTAATTCGTCTGAAACTAATGATACGAATTAAATGAAAGTTTGTGTTTGGTCTAAAGGAAGTATATAGATGTTGGTAAGGATATTTCATAGTAACAAACTTAAGTACTGAAATTAAAAGAATGTTTGTGTTCATTTTAATATCGTTTCCTCAGCATAATAAAGTCCTAACTGCTGTTTTTTAAAGATAGGTATGTTCCATTTGTATTTATGAATGCGTTTATGTTAAAATTTCGTTATGTATAATTTACTTCCGCTTGTGATAAATAATAATATAGTTCTATCACAAATTGCCAAAAGCAGCAAGAATAATACAATTCTATGTGCAAAGTAATCAAAGGCAGCATATCACATAATATATTATTATTTTATTTTGTTTTAATTTATAATATATTATGAAAAACCTGCAATATTTTATTTCTTATTTCAAAGAATAAATTATTTTAGCAAATAAATCCTGTTTCGGCAAAATATAGAAGAATTTTCTATCACCAAAAAACCCTTTTAAATATATGTTTACTTCGATAATTAAAATGAGTTGCGTTTAATTTTATTTGTTTTATGGACGTGATCCATGCAAGGAGGAAGTACTAATGTCAATTGATTCAGATTTACAAAATCCTGTAGGAAGAATTGATGAAAGTTTAGATGAAATACCAAATTTGGATATTCTTTAACCAATTTTAAAACGACTGGTTAAAAAAATTCCTACAAATCAAATGCATAGGAATAACTATGCGTTTTTTCGCAAGTTAAAAGTGTCTTTTCGAAGTAGATTTTCCTGCTAATACTTCATCCCAAATTCCGAACAAAATCGAAAGTGTATGTTAATACTAAAGGAAATATTGTTGAACCAATACAAATGAAAACATTTAAAAATTGTTTATCTCCTAATAAATTTAACTGCTCTTGGAAAAAACATTTTGGGAAAACGCAAACAGCATTTATTTATTTAATATTATAAGCTTTCACAAAAGAAGAAATATTACTTCATTGGAAATTCTGCTGAGTGGCTAGATTAGCAAAAGAGGTTAAACACAAAAACGCAAGTTCTTGTGAATAGCACTTCTTTTACTATTATTAGTTTACAGGGCGTAAGAATGTCAGTGTGTACAAATATTTCTACTTGGGAACATTCTATGTTAGTCAGAAATTATTTTATACAGTGCATCAAAATATGGGTATAATATCGGCTACTGCAAATGATGATAAGTGGTATAATCATGCAATCTCGCATGATGTTAAGGATAAAATACTTATTGAAAGTTTTCAAAAGACTGACTCTCATTACAACAAAAGCTTCATTTAACTTCAATATAATAATTAATTTTTTGTCTTAATTTTCACACTCTATTGAAATAGCACACTAAAAAATGAAAGCTTTGGGGTTCATATTTATCATAATTAATTTTTTAAGATAGTTTGTGTTAAATGATATATTTAACTTATTTAAATTAATTAATTTTATTAAGATGCAATTAATTAGTCTGAATTAGTGGAAGCAAAAATTTGTTGTTATTGTAATCAAATATAGTTAGTAATAAATATTTTACTACCCAATGATGTTTATTCGAATTAATCAACGAAACTTTACTTTGTTAAGCAATACAAAGTTACACAAAAAAATAACATCGCTCTTTTATGGTAGAAACTTGTTGCAAGATACGAAAATTGTGAAAAATATGGTTCAATCAAATTTTGTAAATGAAAAAAACACCCCACAAAAATATTATTTACGAACTTTGATTTTGCAGAATAATTGTCTATACCTACATATGAACTTATTAATGCAAAAATGTTTTACAAACTTAAATATCTACAAGTGCAGAGTATGCTGATTTTCAAACTGTTTTAATTGAAAAGTGAATTTTTGCCAAATAGAACCATTTTATTCTCAGGTGACGATATATACATAGTCTACAAAGCAAATGTTATATTCCTCATTTCGAAGTACACTTTATTGGCAACCAGTAACTTTCTTCTACAAGAATTTTTGCAGACTAGTTGGAAGCATTTACATTTTTTCCCAGAAGTATACATAACATAAAGTGTTGATAAGTTGAAAAATAATTTATTCGCAGTATTAGTACATTTTGGTTATTTTTAATTATCAATTTTAATAATCTGCTATTTCTTTGTTATTAAATTTTTTTTTTTCAAACTCAAAAACTTAAGCTTTTTTTTCATATTATTCCCTCAAAACATTAAGTTTCTATCACAAATTGCCAAAAGCAGCCAGAATAATACAATTCTATGTGCAAAGTAATCAAAGGCAGCATATCACATAATATATTATTATTTTATTTTGTTTTAATTTATAATATATTATGAAAAACCTGCAATATTTTATTTCTTATTTCAAAGAATAAATCATTTTAGCAAATAAATCCTGTTTCGGCAAAATATAGAAGAATTTTCTATCACCAAAAAACCCTTTTAAATATATGTTTACTTCGTTAATTAAAATGAGTTGTGTTTAATTTTATTTGTTTTATGGACGTGATCCATGCAAGGAGGAAGTACTAATGTCAATTGATTCAGATTTACAAAATCCTGTAGGAAGAATTGATGAAAGTTTAGATGAAATACCAAATTTGGATATGCTTTAACCAATTTTAAAACAACTGGTTAAACAAATTCCTACAAATCAAATGCATAGGAATAACTATGCGTTTTTTCGCAAGTTAAAAGTGTCTTTTCGAAGTAGATTTTCCTGCTAATACTTCATCCCAAATTCCGAACAAAATCGAAAGTGTATGTTAATACTAAAGGAAACATTGTTGAACCAATACAAATGAAAACATTTAAAAATTGTTTATCTCCTAATAAATTTAACTGCTCTTGGAAAAAACATTTTGGGAAAACGCAAACAGCGTTTTTATTTAATATTATAAGCTTTCACAAAAGAAGAAATATTACTTCATTGGAAATTGTGCTGAGTGCCTAGATTAGCAAAAGAGGTTAAACACAAACGCAAGTTCTTGTACAAAGCAAATGTTATATTCCTCATTTCGAAGTACACTTAATTGGCAACCAGTAACTTTCTTCTACAAGAATTTTTGTAGACTAGTTGGAAGCATTTACATTTTTTCCCAGCAGTGTACGTAACATAAAGTGTTGATAAGTTGAAAAATAATTTATTCGCAATATTAGTACATTTTGGTTATTTTTAATTATCAATTTTAATAATCTGCTATTTCTTTGTTATTAAAAAACAATTTTTTTAAACTCAAAAACTTAAGCTTTTTTTTCATATTATTCCCTCAAAACATTAAGTTTCTAACAGTCGTTTAAAAAAAAAAAATGACTTTTTGGCATATGTTTATACTGGGTGTCCAGTAAATAACTGATCCATTTTGAACTTAAGTAACAAATAAACGGTTTGAGATAATAATGCGCGGTTTGCAGTATTGTTATTAGAAAATCAATAAATTTTTAAACATGTACTTTGTTAATATAGTTCAAATTTCGGAAAAAAATATTGCGCTGGCGGTAACAGGCTGTTTGAATACAGACATGACTCTAATTTTCATACATATGAGATTTTTGGCTGAATCTGAATCTATATGTTGTCGAATCTGAATCTATATGTTGAATCGACTCTCGAATCAGCTTCAGAAGTAGGGTACGTTGGTTGGAAAGTGATTTAAAATAATTTTTGTGATTGAACCATCTGTATTATATTTCCCCTCCTCAGTCTTGAGACTGAGATATTATTTTAAATATTATTATATTACATTAACAAAGTGCATATTTTAAAATTTATTTATATTCTAATAACAATACAGCAAGCCGCGCATTTTTATCTCAAACAGCTTTTTTGTTATTTGCATTCAAAATGGGTCAGTCATTTACTGGACACCGGGTAAATGTTTTCAACAATTTCTGACAGAATTATTCACTGTTGTAAATTGAAGTAAGTTAGATATAACGCAATTTTAATGCATGAATGTCTACATAGGTACGAACAGAACCTTATTATGGCCAAAAATATTTCAAAGGCTATTAGAGCTTTATTATTTTCAGAGAATAATATGTATAAGCCTTTCAGGTCCGATTTTTTTTTTTTACATTTTTAGAAAAAATTTCTTTTACGTTAATAACATTAACACTAGCTATCCAAATAGATTATATATTGTTTATCGAATATTTTATTGTTTGAAACATAATGAATGTTGCCATTTTGCGTGCTATTTAATTCATATTAATATGACAATAGGCTAAGGAAGAATTATTGGAGATGTTTGGAAAATATTACATTTCAATAAGATTTAACTTATATTACATCTTTCTAATACTTTTTTGCGCTTCATTACACATGATTTGTGAGGGACTGTCCTTTGTGATAAAGGCACTCTAGCATTTTTAGTAAGATCGTGACGTCAATGTTTTAACATGTGTGGCGCCGAAGTGACATCTATCCTTTATTCAATTTTAACTTTCCAGAGTGTTTGTGGCGCCCTCGAGTCTATAGTTAGCTGCGACTAGGAGTAATATGCAAATTTATAGCTTCGTCTTCAGTCTGCAATCTATAAAAGCTGTGAGTTGGAGTGTTGTGAGTGGTGGTGAGGCGGCAGTAGTTTGCAAGGTGAAATAGATTGGTGTGGTGGTGAAGAGATAGTGTGGTGGTGAAGAGATAGTGTGGTGGTGAAGCGGCAGGAGTCCGCAAGGTGAAGTAGATTGTGCTGTAAAGCGAAGCCAGATGTTCTATAGTGAGATAGCTAGCTTTGTGACCCGAGTTAGCTTGTGGTGAGCTGAGTTAACTAGGAGGGGAGCCAGCGGGTAAGAAGTTGTTTAATATGTTGGATATTTTTGAGAATAAAGAGTGTTTGCAGCCACGGGCTGTTTTATTATAGATTTAAACTAGCTTTTAGCACAATCTGAACGTGAAGCCGGAGTGAGTGCCCCGAACTGAGCTTAAGCCGTGGACGTGAGTATAGTTTGCAATCTAATCTCTTAGTTTTGTTCTTAGTGACTGAAATCCTTGAACTATCGCGCCACTTTCTCATGGTCCAGAGGTTTAAATAAACTGTTTGATTTTATCTTATACTTAGAATTATGTCTTCATTTAATCCCCATACCCCCAGACACGTCCCAGATTCTTTCAAAAAAGTAACTTTTATTTTAAATTTAAAGAGTGAAATATATGTTTAAAATGAATGAATCACAAATAGCGCAAAGAAAATTAAGTAAATAATAATAATTATTCTTATTACTAAATTCTTAAACATAAAGAAAGTCATAAGATAAATGCATAAACATATACTAACATTACTAAATGTAAATTGTACAAAAGTATTTCTTAAATCAAAATAATACTCCTTTAAAAGACATGTACTATTAATAGTACACCAGACCCGAAAGGGTTAAGTCTTATTATTTTAATTTTCGTATTACTGGGATTTTTAAAACATGAAAAAGCACGCGGAAATATTTAAAAAATTTTTCATTTCAAAATAGAACAATGATTAGGAATTTTGAAAGATAAAAATATTTTTACATTATCTTTTTTGATAAATACATAAAACCGTTTAATAAATGCTATGTTCCAGAAACAAGTCATTAGGATTTTTCATTTTGTTCATTATAATTTTTTGACCAATTACTTCGGACATGCCTTTTAGTAATTGATAAGAGCGAATGAATTGAAATAAACTCTGCTTCTAAAACATCAGAAATTTCGTTCTCTTAACAGAGTTTTTTTTCCGATTGCTTGTAAGCTAAATATTCTTTAAAATATTTTTACCGTGAAATATCATAAAATCGGTACTTTATGATGTTGAAGTTTTTAAAAAAGCGAAAATAATTTTAAATACATTTTCTATCTCCCATAAACAAAGTAAAATTTTTTTGTCAGAATTCATTAAACTAATTAATGTTTCTGTAAGATAAGGACTATGAATGTAAAACGCATTAGTAATCCGTAAAAATAAAGTTATTTTAAAGCAATTTCAAAAGAATTTTCACGGTCAAATAACATACGAAACTATTCCATGCATTTCTGGAGAGTATGTTTACTAATTTATACATATTTTTTCTCTAGATATTGAAAAAATAGGTTTTCTCAATTATACCAAATAATCATATTACATTTAATGTTATTTCCAGGTTTGTTTTATCTCGCGATTCCCTATGACACGCAATTTTATGCGACAGAAATATTTGCCGAAGCGTCTTACTACAGGGCATCAATATTTTCACTAAAGTTAATTAATCACTTCGAAACGGGAAAACTCTCTAAAATTTATTGCCATATATAATTAAAAAAAAAACAACAACCCATAACTCTTGCCGAGAATGGTCAGTAATTAAATCTAGAATATTATGTGCTTAGCATTTATCATTAATTTAGAGATTGACACAAAAATATTCCACTGCATAATAGTCTATGTGTATGTGTTTGGAGAGGGGATGTTTGCAGCATATTTTAGTTATGTTAAAACTTTGAATTGTAATGAATCTCATACCTAATATCGAAGATTATTTTGAGATATCATATATATTATAAAGCAGAAGTTTTGAAACTTCCAAACGGGTGTTTTCAAAAACTACCCGATGGATCTTTTTGCAGATTATATCATTCGATAGGAAATATTTTTGCGGAGGTTTATGATACAAATATACAGGGATAACTCTGATTTTTCGTACTAAATTTCGTATTTTTCGGATTTTTTTGACGGAAGGGTTGCAATAACTAATTTTTTGGCGATAATTATATTTCAAAAAAGAAATGAAATGCTTTCTCTAATGGAAAATAACATAAACATTTCGAAAAAACCTGTTAATTCATTGATTTAAAATAAATAATGAAAAAAAGAAAAAAATCCGTTTAATGCAAAATAATATTATGAAAGGGAAAAAAACGAAACGAAAACTTTAACGAAAAAAAAAAGAATATTTATAATATTTAAAAAGTAACTCAATATGAAAGAAAGTTTTGAAGTGACACAATATTTGGCTATTTATTTCTTTCGAGCCAGATTAAAAGAAAACAACATCTCAAAAATTTCATTAGGTAAAACATAAGTATTTTTTTTCTTTCTTTTTCTAAAACTAATTTTTAAATCTAATTTCCCCGTTATGTATTTTACAGAAGAAACTCGCAGAATTATTTTTTTTTTTAAAGGCTCTAATTGTTATTTGTATGCTGTTTCTACAATTGGGTATTTCAATCTACTTTTGTCGCTAATCAATGCTATTCTAAACCAAAAAAAGCACAAGATGGAGCGATGTTCTCAAGAACTATTTTCTCTCTCTCTCTCTTTTAATGAGTGAGAGCATTTTTAGGAAAAAATTTTACATTTAACTTAAATGCATATACAGCAGTTAATACCACAAAAATGAATAATATTTAAATTTTAGAATAAATGTCTTTCCACATACATAGATATTGTAAAATAATTTAACTGCAACTTAAAAAAAAATTTTTTTTGGCACAGATATCTCATACGCACTACGTTGGTGCGATTTGTCTCTTACGCATATATACATCTGACCATATATACATCTGGGTAATTAACTGACGCCAAAGTGTCATTATTTTGCTTCATATGGCAATCCGGATGTTATTGTCTATTTATTAATAAATTGTCTATTTACAATTTTTTTCTTTTTTTTCCCAATTATATAAACTATTTTAATCTAGGCACATTTGTCATATATGCGCCACATTTGCGCGACTGCAATAAAATGGCGATTTTATGCCTCACTGGGTAACCTGGCTGTTGTTTATTTATTAATAAATTTTTATTTTATTTTATTTTTTAAAGGATATAGATAGTTTTGTTTTATAATTATTAACTAAACTTTTTAAAATTTATTGTATTTAAACATGCTGTTTAAATAACGATTATTATTTTTTCCAAACATGTTTGGCACAGATATTATATACACACTGTGGTATGTGACTGTCGCCAAAACGGTGTTATTTTGCCTTATATGGTAACCCAGCAATAGTTGTTTCTGTATTAATAAATTGTTTATTTACTTTGAATTTCTTTTTAGAAATTCTATAAATTGTTTTGTGCTATAGTAACATTTTTTATTTATTATTATTTACGTTTTAAAGTAATGAAAATATTTTTTAAAAATGTACATTTTTCCGCTATTCTAAAACGAGGATTTTTCCGCATTGGTATTGGAAGGAAATCTTGCAAATCCGGGTTTGTGCCGGAGTTTTTTGTGAAATTTGATATTTTCAAATGTAAATTGAGTGCTACTTGATTAACACGTCGGCCAGTTTCGCCAAACTATTCAAATTTACATAAATTCATTTTAAATAACGAAAGAACAATAAAAATAAATAATAAGTACAAATTAAAAGTCGAATTAAAAAGCACTTATGACGTAAAAAAATACGTGCATCACGTGTAATATCGATTGCTATCATACTTGCGATTATCGATTATTGACATTTATTCCTATAATCTGCTATTAATTTTTTTCTCGACAGAATAATCAAGTTGTACCGTACATTGTACAAACTCCAGTTAATATTACAAAAATAGAGCTAAATAACTAAATTTAGGTGCAAATGCACACACGGCACACACCCATGTTGTCAGAAAGAGACACAAATGCCATATATGCACCACATTGGGGTGATACATTTCTGGCGCCACTTTAACGGAAACTTCGTTTTCAAATGACAGATACATTTCTATTTTCTATTTTACTTTTCTATGCAAATGAAAGTAAATAAATAGTTCATTAATAAATTAAAAACGGAGCTGGATTACCATAAGAGGCATAAAATGTTCATTTTGTTTCAATCACGCCAACGTGATGCGTATATGACATCTGTATCAAAAAATGAATTTCACACATTCAAAAAACATTCACCTTATTTTTCTAAGGAAAATTTTATTTAACTTTATTTATTCTGCTGCATTCCAAAAACGGAACACTGTAATAGATTTGTCAAGAGCAGATGTACGTTGCGAAATATAATATAATATTGATAGAGGATGTATTAAGGTTTCCACAGATACCCATATTCTCAAGTTGAGAGATTTAGAGTTCAAAAACTATCAAATGACAATGAATCACTTGAAAATTGTTTAAATTCAATGGTCAATCTCTGCGATCATAATGCTCGCTATTTTAGAAGTATGGTGAATAGACAATATTTAAATTGCTCTATTCATAATTGGCTTATTTGTGTATCAATACAATAAATGGTCAACTGAAATTTTTTTTTCTTAAAAACCCGAATTTTATTGAATGCATAAGCTAATACAACAACATAATATTTTATTATTATTTTAATATATTTTGGCGTCAACTGGCATTGATTCCATTGTTGTTGTTTTTATTTTTGGCTCAGTTTTGTTTTTTCTAGCTCGCTGAGTTTTGCACTGATGAAGAATCTCGACAGTAGATTCGAAACAGTTGTTTGCTAACTTTTAATGCATTTTTGGTGCATTTATAATCGTTGATTTTCTATCCTTAAATACAATGGCGTTTTGTATGATTTTTAGAAATGTGAAGGAGCATTCGATGTGAAGTTGCTTAAAAAAAACACAATCATATTCAATATTCTGTTTGATTCATGTTTTGTTTTGAAAAATAGACCAGCGCAGCGGGCTTAGCCTGCTAGTTTAATGTATAATATGATGTGGATAGTATTTATCGTTTGTTCACTGGTACGAACAAACGATACATCATTGTACGGTATTGTCTATTAGCTGTAATTGTTGTAGGTGTGTTATCGCTTCCAGTATACATTTTTTAAATTTAATTTTTGTATCCTATGTGACGCTTATGGATTCTATAAATTATTCCTATAAATCAAATATGGATTCTATCAAGGCTGCACAAGGCATTACTCAGCATGGGTGTGAATTACTTAACGGCGGGGGGGGGGGTTAGTTGAGTCACAAATTTTTAGGCTGAATTATGTTAGCATACTAGGAGGATAGTTTATAGAATACAAATTCATATACAGGAATAAACAAAGGATAGTATACATTGCTCGATGTAGGAGGTACCTTCTTGAAGTATAATTTTAATATTACAAAAATTTTCTTCTGTAGTAACAGGATTGCTATATTTCAAGGAATTTTTATATCAGAAAATTCATCGGCACCAGAATCTCGATTAAAATAAAAGGAAAATTCGGACGTTTAATCTAGATGTAGTTTTCAATAAAAATATACTAGCAAATCTTCAGACAGGAGCCTCAACGTCAACTCTGCAATTTCTTCTATTTTAACCTCAATTTATGTAGTATTCAACCTCCAACAATCGGCCTTTTTCAACACATAAATAATTATAAGTTTATAAAATTCTTAAGGGTTTTAATTGAAATAAATAATAGAAGAAAATATCCAAATAGCAACATTTACCTATACTCAATCTCTTATAAATTCAATTATATCTAATTTATACTAGTGTTTTTATAAATTTTATTTCAGAAAAACAGTTTTTATGTTCATACACTCAGAATGCAAATGAAAACGCACTGCCGGCAATTATTAGTCATAGGTCCGATTACTACTGATTTCTTCTATAGGCAAATTCTTTTGTGTCCCCCAGTAAATGAATGTTATGTCCCTTGCGCACCATATTTTATACAAAGATATTTGTTGTAAACTTTACTGATGTACATAAATTTCAGTATGTTTGAAATATCATTAAAATATACAGCAAACGATTTTCCCCCGTAGATCTTAATGCAAGGAATTCTTTTGATTGGCCCTCTAAATTAATCGATAATGCTAAACACTTCATTTTCAATACCGAATATGCCATAGTAAACCACAATAATAAATATCAATTTCATAGCAATAGGATAATATTTACGCGAGATAGAACACGAATAGGCTGACTTACGAACAGACAAACTGAAATTATAAGATCTTTTCAACTATGTTGGAAAGTGTTGAAAGCGTAACGCGCGCAAAAATTTGACGCAAAGCTACATTGCACACAACATTATTAAAAATTATCTGCCCTTTAATTTCCCAATAAGACTTTCTGCTTAATTTTTTGCAATTGGAATTATTTAAATGATTTATTTTTTATCAGCTATGAAATGCGTCATTAAGAAATTAACGAAAGAAATAGAAATAATATGGAATATGTATCATGTCAAATACGCGAAATGATAAAACAAACTGGTTTATACTATTGGAAAACATGTTTAAAATTCGACAAAAATTATACATCTAATTTTTAAAAAATGAGAAATATATTTACAAAGTTTCAATTGAATGGAAATAATTTTAAATCTTATTTGGAACTTTTAACATTCACAATTTAATAATTAAATTACGCTAATCAATCCTTTCAATAAATGGAAATTTGAAAATAGTGTGAATTGCCATGAAATCATTATGGTGCACAATAAAATGTTCCGTATTTTCTGAACAACTGAATCAAACGTAACAAAAAATTATACAGCTAAATCCGGTTACCTTATGAACGTGTTTATTTAATTTCAAGGAAATCGGATGATTTTTACGGCAGTAATCCCGGAAGAGACAGACAGACGGAAACTAAAAAATTTCGTGTCTCCAAAGTAAGCCTTCACTGATGTTTCGGCAATTAATATTTTGAAGCGTGATTTCCCTGAAGCATGGCAACCCTGATTAAGTTGAAGATTGATGTGTAGTATGTATGAAAATTGATAGATATTATACAAGGCTGTACAAACGAAATCGAGTACACTTCCGTCTAAAAAGCACACTAAAAAGGACAGATGTTTCTTTGACTACAAAAATTTACCATAAACAAGAATGACAAATTTCGGTAATCGTTTCAAAGTCAACTAATATTCCGAAAAACGTCTTTTATTTTTAGAAACCTCAGAAAACAATTTATTTCGAAATTTAGAAACATGTATACAAATATTTTTTTTTATTAGCAGCCCATAATTTTTAGAAATTTATTCGAGTAGCTTTTACAAAGCAATTATCACTAATTATTTCTCTCTAACTACAAAGTCTGTTTTTTGGATGGTGTCTATCAGACCCCTACTAAATATTTTCAGCTGCAAAACTAATGGTACATGCATTTGTAAAAGATGCAGTCACAGTTGTGCACGTAGAAAAAGTTTAACTTCAGTTTCAATGTTATTTTTCTGTATAATTTTCAATTAAATATGTTTGCTGGATATGAAACTTACTTGAAACTTCATAAAGTAAGAAAAACTGGTTTTCCGAATAGAAAGTACTTATTAATACACTGTAAAAGATATTTGGAGACCTGATTTGTGTTATAGTTTGATAAACTAAAATTACAAGTACTAAAACTAACCTCTAATGTTTTTGAATATAAATAATGATACTGAGAATGTAAGGAAATGCTCTTGAATTTTAGTAAAAATTCTAGAACTTTCTAGAAAGGGCCTCTAGAATTTACAGAGATGACATGAAATTATTTTTTTTTCTAGAACCACATTTTAGATTTTATACGCAAGAATTGTACTTTTTTTTCATTGTCGGTAAAACCTCCACTTTGTGTCAATGTTCAATGTAAATTTTTATACTTAAATAAACAATCTTTTTTTATTATTATATTTAAATTTATTATTTTGCATTTAATGATAGCTAAATATGATCTACTTACACGCTGATTTTCAACAATATTCATTATTTGCCAGCCACAAAACTGATTTGCTCATATAGTATGAAATCTTCCTTTTGCGTTTTCTGTCTAAACTAAATATTATATACAAATCCTAAAAACACATAAAAGCTGCACCAATGTTTTCTATTGCCTATCCACCTATAGACGGAAATGTGTCTGTATTTTTAAAATTGTTTATTATGGTCTACTTTGCTGATTTTCATTAAAATCCGTGAAGTGTCAGTCACAGTTGATTTGTTCATTTTGTGTGGAATCACACTTTTGCACTTGCTATTTAAACTAAATTTTATGCAACTCTTTAGATCACATACAAGCTGCCTTAAGTATCCGATTGCCTTTCTGGCTACGGTCGGAATTGCTTTTTTTTATTTTTCATGCTGGACTTGTATGGTTTTTTTAAATGTGTGCTTGCTTTTTATGGGTTTTTTTTATTGTTTCTTATGGACTATTTACATGCCGATTTTCCTTAAAATCCGTAACGTGTCAGCCACAACTGATTTCTTCTTTTTTTTATGGAATCGCACTTTTGCTTTTTATATATAAACTACATTTTATACAAATTTACAAATCACATAGAAGCTGCACGAAAGTACGAAATGAGTATCTTTCCAGCTGTGGACTATAGTTACCGAAAAATAATTTTGAATTGTGTTGTACGTTTTTTAATCTGTTTACTTGGAATCATTTTTACCTTATTAAACGTCGAAATTTTGTAAAGTATTGTGGGGATATTTGAAAATATTTCATAATAAAAACTGGATACATGATTTTCTTACTTTTATAATAGATAGAATCATGCTATAAAACAAAAAATCTACGATCTTTTAAGATATTTTTCTATCGCATTTTATTCAATTATTCTGAGATATGTTACATACTGATAAGAAAATATTAAATGAAATAAATTTTTCCTTCAAAATATCACTATAATTTGAGTAAGCAGATAAATTTGTTTAAAAGAATTGTTTTTAACTTTTATCTGTATTTTTATCGAGAGAAAGTGAATTAAGTTAAAAATTCATTTCGCATTTCTTTTTAAATAGTTAAAGCTTGTTGCGGCATAATTCAATAAACAAAATTAATTTCTGCATCAGTTAATTATATCAAATCTAAATCATTGATACTAAGAGATTAAATTAAAAGTGATTTGTAATAATAAAGAAATTTCGCAAGGATTATTCGGATTTAAATACGAAATTAAAAAAAAAAAAAAAAAAAATCGTGCACTTAAACAGAAAGGAATATAACTTTTTTTTTTTCATTTTTTTGTAAATTCCTGCAACAAAACTATATCATCGTATTGCATTTAAAATCAATATAGGATTTATTTGTACTATATAGGAATAATTACTTGCATTTTCTGTCATAACATTTCTGAAAATATGCTTTGCATTTTTACATGTTTCATTTGTTTATGGTTCTGTACTTATATTTTCACATTTATTATTTTCAATCAATTCACATTTTATTTTTGTCTGGCTGTCAAAAGCGTTTTCCCTTGGAAAGTGGAGAGTATCAAATTGAAATTAATAACGGTTTATGATATCTATGATCCTATTGTCATAGTAAAATTTTCGATCATTTAATTTGATACAAAATAAATTTATGACCTTAAAAAAGGTTTATTGGAATTCAAAATTATGGAAAAATCACGTAATATATCGACATGGATTTATAAATTAATAGTTTTCTGATTTGATATTAACATATAAGACATTTAGTCGTACCAAATTGCAGTCGCAAAGAGATAACTTGTAGGGTTTTTAAATAAAAATTTTCGGATACTTTCTGTTGATATATAATTTTGAAATTTTGAACAAAGGTATATCTTGTAAAATATGTCAAGAAAAACTATATGAAAATATTTAATTCGTAATTCTATGCCGATTTATTAAGCGATTAACATTGTCGATTACAGAAATTCATCAGTTTGCTATGTAGTAAATTGGCATAGAATTGCGAATTAATGATTTTCAGATGTTTCTTTACAATGTGCTATAAGCATTTCGCTTTGTGCTAAATAAATTTTAGTTAATGGGAAGTTCTGTAATTTTTTTAAAGAAAAAACCTGTATGAAACTGCCTGTTGACCTAAAATCTTGAAATTAGGCACAAAGGAAATAAATGCGGAGTACAATCACCAGCAAGCACACATAAAATGCAGGGGCAAAGTTCGTAGTTGCAATTGCTTCTGTTAGAAAAAATGTCAGATGGGTTCATATGCTGAATGATACAGCACAAAGTAAGTATTATTTTACTGGAAATTTCGTTGATCGAAAGAAAATCTGCTCCTTTTTCATCGTTAGCCAAGACATTGCCCTATAATCAAAACATTCTTATCCCATGTACAAAAGAGAATTATTTTCTTCCGATTCTAAATTGAACATAATTTTTAAAGCCTCTGAACTTCTTCATCTCACAGAATCGTCACCTTTAAGTGTTATGGAGTGATTCTCAGGTGCTAAAGCTTTATGGAAAAAATTAGTGTACCTATTGTGACCATGTTAAGAATTTTTATCGCAATTTATACTTCTTTAACGTCATTTCGAGATCATATTTGAACTCTATATACATATATCTATCTACATATTGCACTCCATATTTAAAGAAAAAAATTTTCAAATCATTAATTCATACACTGCAAATTCTATTCTCACAAAAATAAACACATTTTAGAACACTTTTTGTCACCAAATTTACAACACATTAAGGTGCTTTGAATTAGAAAACTTCATATACAAAATATTTTTTTGTCTTGTGAATGTGTTCTTAATGTATTGCTCTCTAGAAATTTGTTCTTAATATGTCGCAAAAATGTTGCGATCTAGAAATGTTTTCTAAAAATAGAGTTGTAAATTGTGTTGAATATGTGTTGGGGATAGTGTTGATAAAAATATTTTCTTGCAATTGTGGTATGCTGCACAAAACTTTGTTACGATTTAACAACATATAGTATATACTACACAATTCAGAACACTATAAAACAACGCACGTAAAACACTTTTAAAACACATTTTTCATGGTGCATTTAAAATTACACGATTTTAAAAAGGAAATAAGAGCCCATGTTTGTTTTATAGAAAAATATTGTAGAATATTACTAAATGAGTTGATTTATTTTGTCAATAAATGCCAATAATTTCATTTCTGGAAAAATTATGTAATTTTGATCTACACTTTTTGCACAAACTTTTTCTTTTCGCAACATATTCACAACACATCCACGACACAATAAAAAACTATTTTAATTAGAAGAGTTAATTATTATATTCTGTTAGTGTTATAACACAATTTTGCAATGTATTTCTACGAAGATTAATTACATGACAAACTCATAATTTCGTTAATTGGAATTACCGATTGCCGAAACATGGTGAAGCTTTTCACGCTACTTGATATCTATTATAGTAGAATGCAAAATATAAATATTTCTTTCCTCTCTAAGGGGTCTCAATACTCCTAACATTGGAAAAAAATGATAAAAAAGGACCATTTTTAACATTTAATATCTTAAAATGTATATGATTTTAAATCATTATTTTTATTGGAATCACGGATATAAGTTTATATTTAAAATATTGCAAGATACAGAATTAGTATTTACAGGGAGCTCCAAACTGTCAATTATTTGACGCGCTGAAAACCTTTATAATAGTTTACGCGCATGATTAAAAATTATATATTGCAAGTAGAATTAAACTTATATTTAGATAGCAATTACCCTGAAGCTAATTTTTTTTTTTTTTAAACAAAAATGTATTTATATTTTACAAAATTTTGAAAATGTCATTAACATAGTCAACTAAGAAATATATTTTTAAAAAAGAATAAAATAGAAATTTTAGGATTATTCATAAAAATTAACTTGAAACGTATGTTTTGATAATTATATGGAAGATATTCAGAATTGTTTGAGATATCGTACTTTTTATATTCAAAAACGTCATTTGGAGAAAAATGATTTCATAGTTACGAATACGCTGCTTCAGCTATTGAGCGGGTATAATTCTAAAAGCCATAATTTTTGTTCTAATTAAAATTTCATGGAAACAATTATATTAAAATATCCAAAAAGTATAACAGTTTAGCATTTAAAAAAAATTAAAATTTTGAAATTTTTGAATTTTTAAGAGTCTTGAGACTCCTTAAATGCTATCAATCAAGGAGCTCTTTAAATAATATGAAGTACAGTAAAACCTCTAAATAACGGACACCATGGGAGCGCAGAACCTGTCCGCTATTCGGAGGTGTCCGCTATTGAGAAAACCTCGGGAATTCAAAAAATTTGTAAGAAATATATGATGTTTTTTAATTGACTTTTATATATCCTAAAATCATTGTTATATGATTAATTAAAAATAAGTAAAATAAATAAAACTGAAGAAATATGCTTACCTTTATCCACTGTTTATTACATTCTTTCGAAAAAAATATCTTTCAAAAATATGCTTTTACTTGGAATTTGTTTTTCAGCTTGAAGATTTAACTCTGTAATCCTTTTGAATCATCTTTAGAGAGTTTCAAGGGGAAAATTGCTATTTTTGACCGTTAAAAACATAAATTTTCAAATTTGTCAGGGGGGATTTCAGTGCTTAGGGGGAAGGAGAATATTCCTGAGAAGTCACCCTTGAATTTAACATTGGACGTGGGAGATGGGATTTTCACTTACATTTATCTATGATCACAAAACTTTTGATACATTGCTCTGATAAATTTAGAGCGTTTTCACTTTCTTTCCTTTTTTACCTTTTTTTTTTTTTTTTTTTTGTTTTTTTTTTGTTCTTTATCGCCAAAATTATTGTCCGCTATTGGGAATGTCCGTTATTTAGAGGTTAAACCTACAGAACGTGAGGTTTTGGGAGTGGGGATTGAAAAACTGTCCGTTAAATAGAGGTGTCCGCTATTCGGGAGTGTCCGTTACGGAGGTTTTACTGTATTAGATTTTACGTTCATCCATTCAAATGTGATCTCAAAATGATGTTAAAGAAGTATAAATTGCAATGAAAATTCTTAACATGGTCACAATAGGGACACTAATTTTTTCTATAAAGCTTTAGCACCTGAGAATCACCCCATAACACTTAAAGGTGCCGATTCTATGAGATAGAGAAGTTCAGAGGCTTTAAAAATTATGTTCAATTTAGAAAATCAGAAGAAAATAATTCTCCTTTGGACATGGGAGCAAACTGTTTTGATTGCAGGGCGAATGTCTTGGTTAACGATGAAAAAGGAGCTGATTTTCTTTGAATAAACGGAATCTCCAATAATATACAAGGGGTGATTAAATGAAAAGGTACGAAACGACGAAAAACATAACAGTTAAATATTTGCATATTCCGCCTTGGGGAAACGTAGCGAGACATCTCGGGATGCGATTGGAGCATGCGCGGATACCCGTATGCGCAGTAGAGAACAGAGGCTCCCCTGAAAAGCGCCCTCCTAATGATGCAGCAGTACGTATGAAGACAGGATGGCATTCGCGTTGCCAAATTCGACGATTGAGGAGCAGCGAGGTCTTATCCGATTTCTGACAGAGGAAGGTGAGAAAATGGCAGCTATTCATCGCCGGATTGTGACAGTTTACGGGAAAAATTGTGTGTCTGCATTTTCTGACAGACTTGTCATAGACACATTTCCCCCTGTAAACTGTCACCATCCGGTGATGAATAGCTGCTGGTTTCTCACTTTCCTCTGTAAAAATCGGAAAACACCTCGCTGCTCCCCAGTCGTCGATTTTTGCAACGCGAACGCCATCCTGTCCTCATATGGACTGATGCATCATTTGGACGGCGCTTTTGATAGGAGCCTCTGTTTCTACTGCGCATACGGGCGCCTGCGCATACTCCGATCCCAGACAGAGACTCCAATCGCATCCCGAGATGTCTCGCTACGTTCTCCCTTGGCGGAATGTGCAAATATTTAATAGTTACGTTTTTACGTCGTTTCGTACCTTTTCACTTAATCACCCCTTGTAATACTTAGTTTGTGCTCTGTCATTCAGTATATGAACCCACCTGATACTTGTTGTAACAAATGCAATTGCAACTACGAACTTTGCCTTACATTTTATGTGTGCTTGCCGGTGATTGTACTCCATATTTATTTATGTGTGCGATATGTGTAATAAATATCCTTGAAATAACATGTCTTCCTGAATAAAAGAAAACTGTGGTACTATGGAAATTCACGTAATAAGTCACCATAAAGTTATGAAATAATAATTTTGAATTTTTTGTATATTCGTCAAAAAAACCTACTAGAATTTACAGAAATATACATTGTAAAAAAAGATCTGTAAAATATATTAAAAATTTTCTGGGAAATTGGGATTCATAGGACTTTTTAGGCAGCTACAAACATTCTAGTAATAGATACGCTTTTGTATTTTAAATCAAAAAGACTTTCTAAGACTTTTTATGGAAACTGGTATGTATACAGTTTTTTAGTTGTATTTTCAACACGTGTTACATACAAAACTTTAGTGAAATTACGGTAATTTTAGTAGATTATTTTGTAAAGCAAAAAATATCTCTGTCCTTACAAAAAGCCGTTTTGTTGATTTTCTCATTTTACAGGATGCAGATAAAAACTTAGCAAACAAACAGATTTCGGTAACTTTACAACTCTAGAATTACAGATTGTTTTTATATTTTGAAATAAATGTCTAGAACATCCAATCTTTATCACATCTTTTCCTGTTTTTAGCTGTTTATTGATCGATTTGTGTTCAGTTACAAAACATTGAATGTATTTCAGTTTTTAAAAACTCTTAAAACTTTCTTTTATATTTTTTGCGTTTTATTATTTTTAAATATGGATCCACAGTATATATTACCAAATTTAAAATATTACAAATCGTTATTTATTTATTTTTTATAGTTTTACATGTTAAGATTTTTTTATATATAATTTCGAACGACAATTAAGTAAAATTCTTTTTCGAAAACAAGATATAAATACTTTATAGTTTTTTGATCAATTATTTTCAAGCACACTGTTGCATGCTGATAAAAAAATTAAATGAAACAAATCATTTTTTGTAATCCATAAGGAACTTTCTTCAATTAATAATGTATTTTTTATCACTCATGTTAAGCTGATAATGAATTGAAATATCAGTATACTGTGAAATACAATTGATTCAACTAGATAAATTTATTAAAAGAATTAAATTTAACATTTATTTCGATTTTTCTTTCGAGGAAAAGCAAAATGAATTTAAGATACATCTTCTAATTTAATTTAAGCAAATAAAACTTTCTTCTGCCGCACTTCAATGTACAAAATTAATTTCATATTAGATAAGAATAATGAATCTAAAAGATGGTTAAATATAAGTAAAAATAAAATGATTTGAAAGTAATTTCATTAGGATTAGTTAGATTAAAATTCGGAACTTTGCAAAGTTTTGTTTATTGTGACAGAGATAACAGAATGTATTTTTACATTTTAAAAAGTTTTTAGCGACAGAAATATTTTTCAGACATACTAAAAATTATCTCAATGCAGTTAATGGAAAATAAAAGTTTTATTCTTGTAATAATTCTGTGTAATTTCTATTTCTGTTTTGAAAAGATATTTTTTACTTTTAGTTTAGTTTCTTTTTATTACGGTAGGGTTTTTCGTTGTTACATACAAACCTAAATATTTTTGCTTTGTGTGAATGATCTTAGTCTGATTTGTCTAACGCGAAGCCGGCAGGCGCATAGTGGCCTTTGTGGAATTTCATGACGTACTTTCGAATGATTTGTATTACAGTGGATGTTTATCTGAACATCGATCAACCGAACACATTCCAGAAGCCGGATCTTGAAATTTAATTTGACGAATACAATGTATAGTCGTGTAAAAAAAGTAAACATCCCTAAAAACTCCTCAAGAAATTATCGTAGAAGAAAGTTATTGGTACCGAATGACTAAATTTTCTTCATTGGTAATACACATTTTTAAAAGAATATTTCAAATCTTCGGTTACATTTGTGCCTAGATATTAAATTTCAAGTCATTTGAATGATGAGATTTTAAATTATAAACATTCAAAATTTACTGCTTCTCATGTTAAATTATGTTTTCATGTTTTTATTAATATCTCCTGAAACTATACTTCTAATGTGGTAATTTTTTATGTAGCAATAATACTGAAATACCCAAACACAAATATGTTGAGTTTGATAATTTTATAAGTTTATGATATGGGTTATGAATTGTGAAATTAATATTCGAACAAATTATGATTTGCAACCTGCAATTTTTTTGATGAATATAGATTTATAAAGTCCTGTTTTATAGAAATTCAAAATTTCATATTTTTCTTCCAAGTAGTTTGTAAATTATGCTTAAAAAACGGCATATGGTAATTTAAGAGTCCGTCGACCATAGAAGTGATTAGATATTTTGACACCCCTTATGCTATGCTTTAATCTAGCAGTTTTCAATGAATGCTTCAGTGGCACCTGAGATGCCTTGATCAAGAAGAGGACTGTCTCGGTCAACAATTAAATACTGACATTCGATTTCGATACACCCACTAAAATATTCTCGTTTTAAAATTATTAATTTCCCTGAAACATATCTAACGAAATGTATAGAAACTTGTTTTTAGGCTAATTGAAAGATGCATAGTTCATTTATGCTATCAGATTTAGGTGCTGCTACTGAAAAAAACAAAAACAAAGTTAGGGTTCGTTTTAATATGTAGATGGCCCTTTAAGCAAGTTTTATGCACATAAGTTAAAAGTAGACATTATTTCCAATCGTTCGGTAATAGTAACTTTCTTTTAGGGTACTTTTTTAGGTAGATTTCGTATGAAATACTACCTATTGCATTCGCACCAGTTTATATCTATCTATATATCTATCTATATATCTCACTTTTTTATGGACACGATAACTTCTATAATTCTTCACCAATCTCCACCAAACTGGTACATAAAATCAAAGGGGAAAAAATCTCGGCTAACTTCGTTAATGGGCAAAATCGGACCAAGGGGGTCGAAATAGGGGGCGTTTTTGTGAAAACAGAAAAAAACCCATAACTTCTTAATGAAAATAGATATCGAATCAGTTTAAAGTTTATATTGCTTCTAAATAATGGGTCAAACGTTTATGCATGACAGATTTTTGATAAAGTTAAAAATGGGCTCAAGGGGCGAAAAAAATAGGGTTTTTAAGAGAAAAAAAAATCATAACTTTGTCAATTTTCAAGATATTAAATCTATCTAAATTTTTTATAAATATTCTCAAAATTACTTAAAACTTTTGTATTTGCAAGTTTTTGATAGGACTAACTCTTACCGGTAAAAAAAATTAAAAACGAAAATAAAACGGGGTTTGGAAAAAGAAAAAATCCATAACTTTGTCAATTCTTAAACTATCAAATCCAATTAAATTTATTTTACATTCTCTCAATAATATCTACAACTGTTGTATTGACAAGTTTTTCATAGGATCAATTCGTATAGCAAAAATAAATTAAACAAAAATTGGAGAAAAAAATTCTAATCCAAACTGCTTACATTCTGAATCGTTTTTTAAATTCCTTTTTTATTTTAAACGCATCCAAATGGCAGATCCTTTTATTTAGGATCTATATAATGTGAAACATTGGCCAGAATTTTGATAAAGACAGAATATATTTTTAAAAAGGGTATTTTGAACAGAGTTTCCCGAGATAGGAAATTTGAGGAAGTATTCAAATAATAAATTGCGTTTTTTTCTGACTCATTTTTAAATCCATTTTTACTCTCAAACGCATCCAGTTTACAAGTCCTCTTATTTAAGAACTGTATAATATGACGCATTGGTAAATGTTTTGATAAAGACAGAATATATTTTTTAAAAAAGCTGCCAAAAAGGGTATTTTGAACAGAATTTGAAGTAATCCTGATTGAAAATTTAAGGAAGCATTGAAATAACAAATTGCGTTTTTTCTGACTCTTTTTTAAATTCAGTTTTGCTCTCAAACAAATCCAATTGACAGGTTCCCTTATATAGGAGCTGTGTAATGTCCCGCATTGTTCAATTTTTTGATAAAGGCTGAATATATTTTTAAAAATGCTGTCAAAGGGGTCACTCGCGCAAAATTTTCCGAAACTATCATGATTAAGAATTGACTTTGTATTCAAAATTGGTTATTTTATAACTCATTTTTAAATTCAATTTTGCTCTCAAACGCATTCAATTGACAGTCTTTTGTTATTTAGGAACTATATAATGTACCTTATTATTCAATTTTTTTTAATAAAGTCAGAATTATTTCAAAATATGTTGTCAAAATGGGCATTTGATCGGAATTTAGCTAGAGATGTTTCTGATAAAACCAGTCCTTACAGAAAAATGAAATTAAAAATTTTTCAAAAGAGGACAAATAAAGTTGCTAAACTGGGTTTATCTGTAATCAAATTTATTTTTTGTTGTTGAAATGAGCACTCTTTGAAATCTACCTCCGCCTATAAGCCAAGCCGACAGGGATTTTTTCAGAATTAGTACGGGGTGTTCATTTTATCTCTTTCTTTTTCACATGACAGCAAAAGCTTGGACCTCCGTGTGAGGGCGTTTTGTAGTAGCTGCTATTTTATTAGAATACTTAGAAGAAGCGTGATTACGTATAGTAGTCCAGGTCTTAGATGTGAAAATAGCGAAAAAACCCCACAATGATTGCAAAGCCACTTTTTATTTAAACATGTAGTAATAGGGGGGTACACATACAGTACTCGGAGAAAATCTCCGAACAGAGATTTTGCGACTTAACCGGACAAGAGCAGTGAGTCAAGTCCAGTCATACATAGCAACGAACCGCCACTTTTGGCATGCTAGAAAATCGCCAACATACACAAGTTCGCCTATGCACAATGGATAGTATACGCCAAATAACAGTTAAAATGCAGCTGGCTTGATCAGAACTCAATTTGGTTGCCCAGCTGGGATGGGAAAGGAAAGGTTGCCAATTGATAAATGTTACACGTGTTGTTATGTCTAAACAAAGAAGCCGACCGAAGGGGCACCAGATTTTAATGCGCAGATGTTAAATACTTTTTAGGATTTTGTCGAGAAAGGAAAAAGAAGCGTAAGCATAAATTTTAACCGCGAAACAGAGATGATCTCCTTATAAGGTAGTGCAGAATTGCTTCGATCAGAATTACCCGACATCAGGAAATTGTTTTGAACGGTTGCTTAAAATGTGAGTGTATTTCTCCAGATAAACTTGAGCAGCTGCAGATTTTCGGTTAGAGAATTAATAAGCAAGAAAAATGGAAAAGGAATGAAGGCCAACTTAAAACTAATTTTGAATTGAAAAGAGAAAGGGGTGTAAAGGAATAATTTAAGAAAATACCCAATATATAACGAAATAATCGTTATATATATCACCCGGTGCACCACAAAAAACTTTTGCTGTCCAATGTGCATAGACTAGCATAAAATATTATCAAACATAAAAACATACATAAATGCAAAAGTTTTTTTTATATATCTATGTAGAACGTTGCTGTCATGATCATGGAGTCTTTGGAATTCAAAAACAGTCGAAAGTTCTAAAGTGTCTATATTTGTTTTATATTTGTATTTTATGGATCCAAACTAGTACTGTATTTTATATGTAGAAGTTGAGTCGACTCAGACAGTACAAAAACATTACTGCAGCTTTGATTGTTATCATGACACAAGTAAAAAATTTGAAACATATACACAAAACATGAAACTAATACTAAATGAATGTAAAATGGCAATACACAAAAATAACATAATAGCACTATACTTTTCAAAAATTAAAAAAAGAGTAATATGATGTATATTAAAAAAATAAAAATGTTTTTGTAAAAAAGTGTTTCATGCCGAAGCATAGGATGACAAAAAAAAGAGGTGCTCCAAGCACGCCCATAAAAATTGCGTCACCCTGAATCTTGTGTACAACACAAGTATTATGGCATCGGCTTAGGGCCTAGCCTTAGATGAGGAGGGAATTGTGAAGCTCCCCCGAAGGCACTAGCGGTCTTCTGAAGGAGCCCACGTCGAATTACATGAAAAAAATTTTAATTGTTGTGAACTGGAATCACAATTCAAAAATTTGAATCGAAACTCCAATTCCAAAACTTTGTCTCTCAACACAATGAAGCTTGAACCCTTAGGGCATTAATTTTGAACGGGAACAAGACTTCAAAGGGAAGAATTCAAAAAGAAAAAAAAAAACAAAAAAATGTATATCATATAACAACTAATATGGGCAGACAATCCTAGAGTGAAGAGAGACGAAAAATGTGTCACAATCGAGTGGGGTGATGAACAAGTCATATACGAAAAATGTGTTTTATTTAACTACATGAATCATTTGTTTACTTTTCTAAACTACAGTACCTGTTTATCTACCTATAATATGTTTGACTTATAGTACAGGAATTGTTAAGTGGGAGGTTAGGTAGTGGAAAATACTGAATTAATGAAGATTGTCAAAGAAATTTTAAGTGTACTGCAAAAAAACAAAATAAAAGTAAATAAAATTTTAAGTGAGCATGAAGATATATCTAAGTGTTAAAAGATAACAATGATACCTAATATTGTTCCCAAGAGATCTTCAAAGCAACAGTGATGGACCAGCCATGATATTGTTAAAGATCAGTCAAAAACAACATACACACAACCATGAGCTCTTTGGTTGGATATGTGGTATCATAAAACATGACTTAAAAATTAATAAATAGTGTTTTACATTAGCTTCTGTTTCTTAGATTGTATGTGTGAGGTTGATAAAACGTATTAAAGTTAGTGTTGTTTATATGACTTGATGCATCAAATAAGTGTCCATAACGAGGGGGTGCAAGTAGAAGTCTATAAATATGTACTCGAAATGCTGTGTTATCAGGAGCATACAACCTTTTAATTGAGAATGATACAGGGGAATGTTTACAAGTGACAATATATGGACCAGTATACTTTGTTTTAAACTTGTCATTTGATTTTAGATATACAATATCTTTTAAGAAAATGGATCTTAATTTACCTTTCTGACCGTAATATTTATATCTTTTATCTTGAGCAGATTTAATGTTGTTATAAGCCTTGTGATATATCTTACTCAAATCATCAAGTAATTTGTGTACTTCAATATTTTTATCAAGAAAGGGTTGGTTGCACGACTGATCAAAAGTATCAAAAATTAGAGAAAGCTCGCGTCCAAAATGAAGAAGGTTAGGAGAGTACAATGTAGTTGCATGTTTGGAGCCGTTATAAAGAGATTTGTGTATAAAGACTGCATTTTCGAATGAGTGACCTTCTTGTAAAAGAATATTGACTGAATATTTGATTGATTTATTGATTCGCTCTGCTATCGCATTTGATTGTGGTCTCGAGGGAGAACTGTGTAATACCTTAATGCCCATTGTATCATTAAAAATGTTATATACCTGAGAAGTGTACTGGGGTCCTAAGTCTGATAAGACAATTGAAGGTCTCCCAAAGATGGTTATGTAAGAGAATAAGCATTTAACAACCTTACTTGCAGATATGCCATTAAGTGGAAATAAGAGTTCAATATGTCTCGAAAAAGAATCAGTGATAGTTAAAACATATTTTCCATTAGTAAACGGTCCAAGGAGATCTGTACTGATAGTGTGACCAGGGTATCTGGGAGTGTATGTGGGCTGAAAAGGTGCGGGTGGAGTTTGATGATGTTTAGTTTGAAGACATTTGATACAGGATGCAACAAAGTTTAAAGTGTCTACATACATGCCCTTCCAAAAATATCTACCTGACAAGAATTCATAGGTTTTATTAAAACCAAAATGGGATAAATGTGAAATTGTTAAGACTTTGCTTTTAAGTGAATTTGGAACAAGAATGTGATACGAAAAAGTGTTATTAAAAATATTTTCCTTCTTTAATATTAATACCTTCGAATCAGGATGAATGAAGTAGTTAGGAAATTTTATAGAAGATCCTTTCTTTAAGATTTCTTTATAAACAACAGACAAAGTAAGGTCATTTTGTTGTTCAGTAGCAAATGTTTCATTCGAAGTTTCTAATAAAGGGTCAGGATTTGTTTGTGTACCAGAAATAAGGCAGTTAACATGCATATTAGAATCACTCGAGCTGGACTGTGGAGTATCACATTCTACAATAGGTAAGGGTTGAGGATCATGAATAAGTTCAGGATTTGTAGCTAAAGTCTGTTGATTATTTTCAAAGTTACAGCGAGATAAATAGTCAGCGAGTACATTCTTTTTACCTGGAATATGTTGAAATTTGTATGTGTATTCTGAGAGATCCATGAGCCATCGAGAGATAATATCAGGCGGGTTTGTAGTTTTGTTGTACTTTTTCAGGGGTTTACTATCTGAAAGGATTACAAATTCTCTGTTGTATAAGTAATATTTGAAAGCAGTAACTGATTTATGAATCGCCATGAGTTCTAATTTAAGTGCAGGATATTTTTTTTCTGATGCTTTTAAAGATTTTGAAAAGTACGCAACAGGTAATAGTTGTTTATCATGTTCTTGTAGTAAGACGCCAGAAATAGCAACATTTGACGCATCAATATTTAGATAGAACTTTTTGTTCCAATCGGGTAATCTAACCATGGGTGGATTAAAGAATATCTTCTGTATGGTGTCCATAATTTTTTGGTGTTTACTTGTCCACTTAAATTTAGCTTTTGGAGTAGTTAAGTTTATAAGAGGTTGCACAAGTTCAGAAAAGGATGGAACAAGAGATTTGTAGAATGTAATGACACCTATGAGTGCTTTTAATTGACGTTTGGTTGTAGGCGTTGGAAAAGATGTTATTTTTACAATGTTCGACTGAACAGGAGAAATAGTTTGATTTTCTATGTGAAATCCAAGATAATCTAAACTGGTTTTATGAAAAGTGCATTTGTTAGGGGACAGTGTTAAATTATATTTGACTAATATTGCAAGAATTTTATCCAACTTATCACACATTTCTTGATATGAATTGGCACCAACAATAAGATCATCTTGGTAGGTATAGACACCTTCTAACTGTAACATCAAGTAACGAGTCCATTAAAGCTTGAAAAATTGAGGCGCTTGTTTTTAATCCGAATACTAATCTCTTATACCGAAAAGAACCAAACATTGTAGTGAATGTGAGCTGATTTTGAAATTTTGCAGGCAAATCAATCTGATGATATGCCTGATGAAAGTCGAGAGAAGAGAAAAAACGATATTGTGAAAGATTTGAAATAATAGTTTGAATTTTTGGAAGTGGATAGGACGAACCTTGAATTATAGTATTAACCATTCTGAGATCTAATGCGAGTCTATATTTCTGTATACCTGTACCGTCTGGTTTCTTTTTAACAAGAAGCATGGGGCAGGCCCATTCAGAACAATGACGTTCAATGATTTTGGCATCAAGCAACTGTTTGATTTGATTTAAAACATCCTTTTGCAATGCTTGGGGAAGAGGGAAAGGGAGTGTCTTTATGGGGTAATCATTAATGAATTTCAAATCAGGTACAATTTTATCAGTATGACCAAGTGTGTCTAATGATTTGGAAAAGGCAGGATAATAATTAAGTAACAATTTAGTTAGGTTCTTTGCTTCATTCGATTTTAAGTGAGTAAGATTAAAATCCTTAGCCGATAAATCCTGCTTTCTTTTTTGTAAGATTTCAATAGACGCCTGAATAAAATTTACAAAGTGCTGTTCTGAGTTATTTTGCTTGTCAGACATTTCAGAAGTATAGTCGCGAATTTCCTCAATCTCAGATAATTGACCTATTTTTGTATGTTTAGGGAGATGAATGGTCTTTTCAGAAGTGTTTTTAAGTGTTATTGAGAAGAAATGATGTATTTGTGAAGTTTTCTTTCTTTTATTGGATAATTTATTCATTTGAATAATGGCATCATTTCCTATTAATTCTTTTGTTTGTGCCAAATATTCAAATAGATAATTTCTGTCATTGTTGATGTTATTGGAGGTGTAAACAGAGCACCATATTTGTTGTTGAGGTTCTAATATAATTTTACGAGTTAAGAACACACCTTGATTCATTACAACATCACTCAAAGAATTGCATAATTTTGATTGTTTTTCTCCAGAAGGTTCCTCACTGGTTTTTAAAGGAACCGAGAAATTATTATTGACATGGAGACACTTGTTAAAAGTATCAATGACAACATTATATCTAGTTATGAAGTCAAAGCCAAGAATGCCTTCAAAATTGGAAGACTCAGGTATGTCAACAATGTAAAAGTGATGTGAAAAAGTTTTTAGTTTTAACTTAATGGATGTTCTGATGCACGCGGAAAATGAGATGTCAGAATTGACAGTTTTAATATTGACATCAGTGGAAAGTCTTTTATATTTTAAGACGGGTTTAAGTTGATTAAATAATTTTTGTGAAAGTAACGATATACTACTACCAGAATCAGCCAATAAAGTAATATCATAGTTTGCTATAGTGGCTTTAACAAGAGGGAGGGATGGTGACATAGTGTTTACACTACAAATTATCTGAACATTATCACTTTCTGTTTGTGTACTGATGTTATTTGCTGTCTTAATGGAGTCACTAGTTTGGGAACCTACTGAATTAACTAGTCTCGAACTTGAAATTTTAGGTAAAACAGGGTCAAAAAGAAAAGTTGCTGATGTAGAAGTATTAGACTGAAACACAACACCATCAGCATAAAAATTGTATCTCTGATTCAGTTTTCCTGAAATTGTGGAGTGTAATTTGTGTAATTGTTTTTTCTTTGAGTGTTTGCTCTTTTCCATTTAAAACAAGAGAGAGCGTCGTGATTGTTTCGTCCACATAACTGACAAACAACTGGTTTTTTATGTGAAAACTTGTGTGGGGAATAACGTCTAGTGTAGCTCCGATTTTTGTAATTTTTTTTGAAGCGTGACACACCTGCGGAATGTTTTGGTTTAGTCTGCAGATTTTTTTGCTCAGTTTCGGTTTTAGTATCAGGAGGGGCAAAAGATAATGCATTTATTTTCTCAGAGATTTCTTTTAATTGCGATTCAATGAGATTTTCTGGTCTGTGTACCGAAGGTAAGGAATGTAAGATTTTCTCATTCCTTAAAATTTCATGAAGGGTTTGCGCTCTTTCAACTGCCGTTTTATAATCATTAATGCCTTCTTCCTGTAATTTTATTCTAATATTTGAAGGAAGGGCCTCTAGAAATTTCATGAGTTTGATAGTGTTGCGTGCATTTTCGTCGTTAATATCTGCATACACTGTAGCCGCAAGAACATTTAGTCTATGGGCTAAATTTTTTACCGTCTCAGAAGGCATAAGTGCTAAACTGGACAATTCAACAGAGGCAACACATTTACTAGGGGGGGCGAAAAATGACGCAAATTCCTTTTCCAGCAAATCGAGGTCTGTTATCTTTTGCAGGTCAGGGTTTTGGGCTAGAAATTTTTGTGCAGGCCCAACTAACTTTCCCTTTAAAATTGCGATTGTTGTCTGTGTGTTATACTTATTAATTTCCGCACAGACTCTAATTTGATCAAAGAAAAATTTAAGTAAATCTGGATCTCCATCAAATTGAATGATATTTATCGGAATTTGTTTTGCCGTCATGATTACAGTTTTTTTTTTAAATTTAAGCCCACAAGTATGGAGAAATTGATACACAGACCGGATTTATACCCTAAAGCACATTGAAAACGAGTAAATTTCCTAGCTAGTAAAAATATGTAAACTAGCAAAATAAATAGACCTTAAAATATACCTCACTTTAAAGATATCTTATTTGAACCTCTTATAACAGTAAAGCAAAGGGAGCACATACAAGAGTAAATCATTTAGAAAATAAAATAAATAAAAACAAGATAATTACACTTTGAAACATATATCTATATATTCCTTCACTTTAAAAAGTACTGATTTTATCCTTGGATAATAAAGCAAAGAAAACTATATAGAAAACACCAAAAACTGTTAGTAAGCAAGTAAAAATGAAATCCTTTAACTTCTTTGCACAAGGAAAAAAATTCCTTTTTCGTAACTTAAAACATTTTGATTTATTTATATTTTTTTGGATGAAAAAGAATATCTTATTTTAACCTTTTAATTAAAAGTTCAAAACTGGTTAAAAACTCATTTAAGCATACTAGAGAATCTAAATACAAATTAAAGAAAACGAAGGGGTATGGGACGTTAAATATGGAACAATAGCACATAAATGCAAATAACTGATAAAAGAACTGCATAAAATGTCAGCAAAAAAATAATAACTAGAAATGACAACAGTTACCGTGCTTTCGCAAATTAAAAATCTTTGCAAAAACACAATAACAGGATTATATTAGTGATATGGGATTAAACCCGAATTTAAAAACAACGAACTGCACTGTTGACTGTGGTGTACTGACTGTGGAAGCAGAACATGAAATAAACAAAGTACGTGGGTTACTTTTTTTTTGATAAAAAATAAAAATCAATTAATTATTATATTGTTTAATACACCAAAGTAATAGTTAGGGAAAAGAGACTCGATCTGCTCCCACACACAAAGCTGTCGTATTTCGAAGAGATGAAAATGTGCATTTTTTTTTTTATCACTGAAGACTGAGAAATTTTATATTGTAAACAGGTAATTGGGTATTCACTTATCGAAGGTGGTGACACCCCTTTTAGAGAATTGTTGTAATTCTTTTATTTATTTATTTATTAATTTTGTGCACTGGAAGACGTCGGCGCCGATCATTTGCAGAAACACAAATTGCACTAATTCTAAGCAGAATTCTCTATATATTTTTACATTCTCGAAGCTGTATTAAGTACTCGAACACACGCACTTTATTGCACGTGAACTTTTGTATGGCATGTTCTGTAATTTTGACGAAGCACACTGTAATAGAAGCACAAAATGATAGGAGGTGTCGATGATATCACTTGAATCACACACAAACTATGCGAGGACTGAGAAGGGGGGCGTCCACCGCCCAGGTGACGATTGGCCGCAGAGATTTCTTTTTAGTAGATGGAACATCGAGAGGTAAACACTCCGAAGCACTTGAGATGGAGAGCACAGGGGAGGAAAAGGGGTGTCCAGCAAAGGATTTCAGGACGGGAACACCGCTTTAATTTTCGACGTCGACCGCAGGTGAAGATGGGGACATCAATTCCACATCGGCTGACCCTTAGCAGGCAAGACTAATATCGGGAGAGCTCCATATAAAGGCATGCAGGGAAGAGAATAGAAGAAGCGACGATGCATCACATCCGCAGGAAAGTGGCAGTTGATTGTATCACCCCCATTTTTTTTTTTTTTTTTTTTTTTAATGTGGGGAAAAACGAAAAAGTCAAACGGCACCAGAGATTCTTATGAGGGCGTTTTGTAGTAGCTGCTATTTTATTAGAATACTTAGAAGAAGCGTGATTACGTATAGTAGTCCAGGTCTTAGATGTGAAAATAGCGAAAAAACCCCACAATGATTACAAAGCAACTTTTTATTTAAACATGTAGTAATAGGGGGGTACACATACAGTACTCGGAGAAAATCTCCGAACAGAGATTTTGCGACTTAACCGGACAAGAGCAGTGAGTCAAGTCCAGTCATACATAGCAACGAACCGCCACTTTTGGCATGCTAGAAAATCGCCAACATACACAAGTTCGCCTATGCACAATGGATAGTATACGCCAAATATACAGTTAAAATGCAGCTGGCATGATCAGAATTCAATTTGGTTGCCCAGCTGGGATGGGAAAGGAAAGGTTGCCAATTGATAAATGTTACACGTGTTGTTATGTCTAAACAAAGAAGCCGACCGAAGGGGCACCAGATTTTAATGCGCAGATGTTAAATACTTTTTAGGATTTTGTCGAGAAAGGAAAAAGAAGCGTAAGCATAAATTTTAACCGCGAAACAGAGATGATCTCCTTATAAGGTAGTGCAAAATTGCTTCGATCAGAATTACCCGACATCAGGAAATTGTTTTGAACGGTTGCTTAAAATGTGAGTGTATTTCTCACAGATAAACTTGAGCAGCTGCAGATTTTCGGTTAGAGAATTAATAAGCAAGAAAAATGGAAAAGGAATGAAGGACAACTTAAAACTAATTTTGAATTGAAAAGAGAAGGGGGTGTAAAGGAATAATTTAAGAAAATACCCAATATATAACGAGATAATCGTTATACTCCGTCAAAGACACTACTGTTTCTAAAGCTTGGTATAAGCTTCTTCCATCAGATGACTCTACCACTGTACCTGAAGGGCCACCAAACACTGAATTTCTATCAAAACTGGCTAAGCTGATACTGAGATCTTTATAATTGGAAGACTATGACCTGAACATGAAAAATTCAAATATGGCTCGAAAACGATGTTTATGGCCACCAACTATTGGCGGACAATGAAATCCTTACTATTCACAAGAATATTAACCCCATGAGAGGCGGTAGTTTGCCTATGAAACCTCTTAATTGTAATTACTAAATCTCATACTGGAATATTACCAAATGTCAGGATTTTGGTAAAAGAAATTCTATAGTTTATATACGTGAAATAGAGCTCTTTCGTATTTACAAATAAATTTGTGTTCAAATTCCGATGTCACTCATTAATTTCAACATTTTCGCAATGGAAATGCTCCGCGCTGTAAAAGTTACAGCCCTTTAGGAGAAGGCATAACGTAACATCAGACTTTAGTGACAAAGAAAAAGTTGAAAAGGACCATCTACTGAGGAAATTTCTCGGTATCTATACACAGCATTGAGCTAGCCGAAGCAAGAGTATGAGACTAATTCTGTTCAATTGCTTCCTTTAACCCTCTGAGTTTTGCTAAAGGGAAAAATTGTATCGTTGCTTTCTCTGCATTTTTTAAAGCAAAAATAGATTCTTCTTTCAGCTTTATGCTAAAAAAACTTAATTACAAATATTAATCTAATCCTTGAGAATATTAATCTAATCCTTGATTTATTAATCATTGTTCAATTTAACAGAAGTGTACTAAATCAATATAATTATATTATTTTAAATAACGTTTGTATTGCAGTGAAACCTGGAGTTTAGTGAACGTGTTACACTGGCTTCTGAATGAGATGGTTAAAATGCATAAGAGATTTCTGAAGCAACAGAAAATGTTATTTTTCATTATATGTTGACCTGCAATATTATACATTTGACTTCCTATAGAAATCGTTGATCACTTTATTTTTTGATAGTTTTTTCCCTTCTTCTTTTTGTAAGCATTCACGAGCAAAATGCTTAAATATTTGTGTTTTTTTATCACTGTTCATTTATTTCACTATGACCATATAACCGTAGTATGTTTTATTACGAAAATAATGTGATCCGAAATATCGTTTATCTAAACACCCTCTATTACTATTATTTGGAATAGCCAAAGCTCTACTGTATTAAAAGTTTTTATATAAAAAGTACTCCCTCTGTCCCAAATTAGTTTCGACATTTGAATGCTTTTGTACTGATTATTGATATTTATGACTTTATGATTTTGTTAGAACTTTTTTCAGAGAGCTATACTATCAATCAACAATATTTACGTACCTAAAATTCCCTCCATGATTCCATAAATAAGTAATTAATTAGTTAAAAAAATCCCGGTTCACGCGCTCTTAAACCACGCCCTATTAAGTTTCTTTTTACAGTAATCATATAAAACTGTCTTCAATGTAATCAATCGTGAATTTATTGAAGAACAGTTTATTCCAAATGTTACTTCTTTTTTGCTATTTTTAATATAAATTCAAGATTCTAGTATAATTTTACTGGTGTCAATCTGCTAAACTGCATCAGAAATTATTTATGACTCCACCTATTTGAAATGTAGCAACTAATTTGGAACAAAATTTTCAACCTAAATGTCGCAACTAATTTGAGACAGAGGGAGTAATATTTTAAATACATTTTTATATAAACCACTTCAATTTTCACCTTCTTTCTCTACAAAGCGTTTTCATAGGTCTTTCTCTCAGGAAAAGGCAATACTGAATTTACAATAATTTATGTTTTTACTGAAATTCTTTTAAACATTGAGATCAGTTTAGCTTATAGCTCGCATTTTTCGGTGTCTGTGTATCTTATAAGATGTCTGCATATCATCACTCTCTATCAGTGTTGCCTCCATGGCTAATAATTTATACTTTATTTAAGAGATTGGGTGCAAAAACCTTCAACTCATCGAGTTAAAAATCGAGGGGATATGCAAATATAACGTAAATAAATTTCTGGTAATTTTGGAACCCCCTCTCCTTTTCTTTGATATTATATGTTATCATGCCTCGAATCCCCCCACCCTCCCACCCCAAAAACAATATCGTTATCAAAGTGTACTTTTTTTTTCTTTTTTTAGAATTTTAGAATCGTTTGTTTTAAGTGATATAAAAAATGGTTATACTCGTTTGTCGCATACTTTATTGACTCAAATGAAAACAAATCAATAAAATAACGCTTTGTATCAAATAGCGTTTAGAAGAAACACCTACCATTAAAAGATATTTTATTATAGTTTTTGTTACATAATGTATTCAACAGTAATAAAGTCTTATTGCACTTGTAACGAACGGAAGTGTTGTGGGGAGTAAATAGAATTTCTTATTAGGGTGATTCTATGATAAGAGATTTCAAATACATAGAGGGTACGGCTAAAAAGAGAAGTTTGAGTTTGATCAAAAATCTTTAAGTTACGATTTTTGTCCCGTTTATATACCTTTTCATATAAGGGCAAGTCACATTATCCATATTTCATAACTTTTCTGGTCAGTGACTCCCTCCCTTCACAGTTATCTTGACAGGGGAAATACGGCGGGGGAGAGACATTTTCAAGATAAATTCAAATTTTTTAACTGACTGTATTAGTTTTTGGGTTAATTGTATATTTCACTTTAATTATTATTGTATTGTTTAATTACGGCAGTAAATGCAATTGAATTAAATGAATATTATAAGTTTTATGACTTACCAGAGGAGATACACGAACACCTTGCAAAACCACCACACTTCACGGTCGCTTCGCAACAACTAAAAATGGCGACGCTTAAATGGCTTGCGCGTTTAGTATTGCTAACTTCAATCCAATAGATGTCCTTAAGCGCTATTTCCAATATAGCCATCCTTGAATTTATATTTGTTTCAGCGGAATGAAATTTAACAGGATAGACACAGACACAGACACACACACACACACACACACACACACCCCAAAAAAAAAAAAAAAAAAAAAGCGGGACAAAAGTTAATTCTAAACATGTTTTTAAATTAACAAAATTACTTTATTTTTTATTTTATAATACGTAAGTATAATTACTTAAATTTCCAATTAAACATACTTTAGTTAAGCATATGATGGAAAAAATATATGTATTGTTTGAAAGTTAAATTGAAACCAGCAAGGGGACATGCCAGGGTAGAGATTTTTTTAGACTTTTTAATAAATTTCAGAAAAATGTGTTTTAATAAGGCGTTCAATCGTGGTGTTATGTAATAAAATATATTACGATGATGCGATTTATTGAAAAAAATAGCAACATATAGAATAAAAAATCTATTTTAAACGGATTGCCGTACAAATTACCTCTTATCGTAGAATCACCCATTAACAAAACAAGTTGACAACATAAAAGTTACGAATTTTAAACGTTTCAGTTTCAAATTGAAGTTATGTATTATAAATGAGTAAAAGGATTATATTATTATATTTTAAACAAAACTAATGAAATATGAAAGAATGCCAAGGGTACTATATTTGGCGATTTATCGCTTGCGCCAGGCTAACACCAAGTTCTTGATTTCTCGGCGCAGATATCATATACGTTTCACATTAGCGCAATTTTTTTTCTGCTGTCAATTCTGCAAAAAGTTCATTTTCAAATTCCTGTTTCATATATATTTTAAATTTGTTTCTATTATTTCAAAAAGGAAATAATAATAAATAAAAAAAGTTTAGTTAATAATTATAGAAAAAATAAATCATTTAAAAAAAGAAATTAAAAGTAAATAAACAGTTTATTAATAAATAACCAGCAATAGCCAGGTTACTATATGAGGCCTATAATTGCAATTTTGTTACAATCGTGCCAATGTGGTATATATATGACACCTATGTTTATTTCTCACGAAAAATCTTCGAATTTGGCAAAAAATTGAGCAATTAAAATAAATTATGAATAAAAGCAATGTGATTTAATGCGTAGTATGCATTTAAAAGAGACTAAACGGGTCGCCAAGGCGGCTAGCAATTTAAATAAAAATCTTCATCTGCAACATATCCCATATAGTAATTAATATTATTTCGTCTTTTTCAAGCGTATTTTTTTTACTTCAGTTGTTGGTAAATAGTATTATTTTAGAATTCTTTAATGGTTATAATTCATTTTTAATACATTAAAATGTTTTAATTCGTTTGTATTATGTTTTTGTTAATTTTTTAAATTAGTTAGTTGATAATTTCTAAACTATTATTATTAGCTTTTATTAATTATGGAGTATATAAATTTACAAAAACGGTTTAAATACTCGTTATGTCAATATAGAAACCGTTAAACACCATTTAGATTCAAAACAAAAGAATTCTCTTGAAAATGCATAGACGTTTGATTTGAAATCTAATGTAACATATTTTAGCTTATTCATCAGATTCTGTTTTTCATTTGTTTTACACTTTTAAATAAACTGTTATCTCTCTTTATCTCTAACTTTTGTCGATTATATATATATATATATATATATATATACAGGGTGTCCCTAAACTCATGGTACATACGCTAGAGAGTGATAGAACACATCAAGACGAGTAATAGTAAAAAGGAAATCAAGGGTCCTAAACGTTTTCCAAAGGAGATATCCGCCATTAAAGTTTGGATTCCAAAATTTCAAATAAACATAAAAAACGGAAAAAATTGGTCGATTGATTTAAGGTTTTCACTAAAACTATTCTTTATGACGGCATTTTCTTGAAAATAAATGATAAAAATAAATTTCGAAAAATGCCGATAGAGGGCGCTTTAAACTTTGGATTAACGAACAACTATTTTTTGCCGTTATTTTCTGCATCACATTAAATGGTTTGGTAATCTTAGACTTAAATTTAAATTTTGAGCTTTAAATATAAATAGTTAGGAATGGTTAAGTAGCACAAACTGAACTGTATTCAGAGGGTTCAAATTTTGAATGATTATAAAAAATGGAAAAATTGGTCGATTGATTAGCGGTTTTCACTAAAACTATTCTTTATGTCGGTATTCTATTCAAAATAAATTATAAAGATAAAATTTAAAAAAATGTCGATAGAGGGCGCTTTAAACTTTGGATTAACGAACAACTATTTTTTGCCGTTATTTTTTGCATCTCATTAAATGGTTTCTGAGCTTAGATATAAACTTAAATTTTGAGCTCAAAATCTGAATAACTGGGAGAGGTTAAGTAGCACAAACTGAACTGTGTTCAGAGGATTTCAATTTCAAACGATTATAAAAACGGAAAAATTAGTCGATTCGTTTGCTGTTTTTGCTAAAACTGCTCTATAAATCAGTGTTTTCTTGAAAATAAATATGTCTTAGACATTGGAGTAGCGTACAACTATTTTTAACCGTTATTATTTTAAATCTCATTAAATGCTTTCAAATGCTTAGATTTAAATTTTGAGATCAAATTCTGAATCGTTGCGAGTGTTTAAGTAGCGCAAAAGTGAACTGTGTTCGAGGGGGAGGTGGGCTTAAATTTCAACTCCTGAACACACTTCAGTTTGCGCTTCTTAACTCCTCCCATCGATTCAGAATTTGAGTTCAAAATTTAAGTTTAAATCTAAGATTTCGAAAACATTCAATAAGTTTTGGAAAGCATTTAATTAGATAAAAAAAAAATAACGGTTAAAAATAGTTATTGGTTACTCTGAAGTTTGAGGCGCCCTTTAGCGGAATTTTTTGAAATTTATGTTAAGAATTTATTTTTAAGAAGATACTGACTTAAAGAATAGTATTATTTTAAACAGCAAACGTATCGACCAATTTTTCCGTTTTTTATAATCATTTGAAATTTGATCCTTTTGAACACAGTTCACTTAGTGCTGCTTAACGACTCTCGACTATTTAGATTTTGAGCTCAAAATATAAGTTTAAGTCTAAATTTATGAAAACATTTAATCAGATGCAAAAAATAACGTAAATAATAGTTGTTCGTTACTCCAAAGTCTAAAGCGCCCTCTATCGGCCCTTTTTGAAATTTATCTTTATAATTCATTTTCAATAAAATACCGACATAAAGAATAGTTTTAGTGAAAACCGCAAATCAATCGACCAATTTTTCCGTTTTTTATAATCATTTGAAATTTAAACCCTCTGAACATAGTTAAGTTTGTGCTACTTAACCACTCCCAACTATTCAGATTTTGAGCTCAAAGTTTAAGTTTAAATCTAAGCTTACGAAACCATCTATAGAGATGCAAAAAATCACGGAAAAAAATAGTTTTACATAACTTCAAACTCTAAAGCGTCCTCTATCGGCATTTTTCGAAATTTATCTTTATAATTTATTTTCAAGAAAATACCAACATACAGAATAGTTTCAGTGAAATCCGCAAATCAATCGACGAATTTTTTCGTTTTTTATGTGTATTTGAAATTTTGTACACCAAAGTTTAATCGCGGCTATCTCCTTTGAAAAACGTTTGGGACCCTTGGTTTCCTATTTACTATTACTCGTCTTGATGTGTTCTATCACCCCCACGCGTATATACCATGAGTTTAGGGACACCCTGTATATATATATTAAGGGAAACAATCTCTTAAGTCATCATAGATAAAAATTTCACTTGAATCTAAAATTATATAGTTTAATTTATTTATCAGACTATTTATTTCATTTTTAATTAAACAATGTTAGGTGACGGTTTACACATATGACAATATTATAATATTTAAATTTGTATTTTTTCGTACTTGTTTTAAATATTCATAATAATCAATGGACAATTTCCAAGATATTAATATTACCTTTTATCATTTTTGGTCGATATATAATTTACTAAATCGGTTTAAATAATTATTATATATAGTATAAGAAAATCAGCAGGATTCGGATGAAACAAATTTTTTTCAAAATTAAATATATACATTATACAAAAATACATATATACAGGCTGTATCTAAACTACTTGGCAAAACTTTAAGGGGTGATAGTTCACATCAAGACAAATAATATTAAATGGGAAACTAAGGGTCCCGAAAGTTTTTCGAAGGAGATAGGCGCCATCAAAGTATAGGGTCCAAAATTTGAAATGATTATAAAAATGGAAAAATTTATCGATTCGTTTTCGGTTTTCACGAAAACTATTCTTTATGTCAGTATTGTCTTGAAAATAAATTATAAAGATAAATTTCAAAAAATGCCGATAGAGGGCGCTTTAGACTTTGGAGTAACGAACATCTATTTTTTACCGTTATTTTTTGCATCTCATTAAATTTTTTTAGAAGTTTAGACATAAACTTAAATTTTGAGCTCAAAATCTGTGATTAAGTAGCGCAAACTGAACTGTGTTCAATGGGAGTGGGTAGGTTCAAATTTCAAATGATTATAAAAAACAGAATAATTGGTCAATTAATTTGCGGTTTTCACGAAAACTATTCTTTATGTCAGTATTGTCTTGAAAATAAATTATAAACATAAATTTCAAAAAATGTCGATAGAGGGCTCTTTAGACTTTGGAGTAACGTAAAACTATTTTTTACCGTTATTTTTTGCATCTCATTAAATTTTTTTAGAAGTTTAGACATAAACTTAAATTTTGTGCTGAAAATCTGAATCGTTGAGAGTAGTTAAGTAGCGCTAACTGAACTGTGTTCAATGGGGGTGGGAAGGTACAAATTTCAAATGATTATGTAAAACGGAAAAATTGGTCGATTCGTTTGCGGTTTTCTCTAAAACCATTCTTTATGTCAGTATTTTCTTGAAAATAAATTTTAAAGATAAATTTCAAAAAATTCCGTAACCAACAACAATTAGTAACCAACAACAATTGTTAACTCTTATTTTTTGTATCTAATTAAATGCCTGCAAAAGCTTAGACCTAAATTTTCAGCTCAAATTCTGAATCGATGGGAGTGGTTAAAAACCGCAAACTGAACTGTGTTCAGGAGTTGAAATGTTACCCTGCCCACCCTACGAACACGGTTGAATTTTTCGCTACTTAATTACTCACAACGATTCAGATTTTGAGCTCAAAATTTAAGTCTAAGCTTTTAAAACATTTTTTTAGATTTAAAAAAATAACGGTTAAAAATAGTTGTTGGTAACTCTAAAGTTTAAAACGCCCTCTAACGGAATTTTTTGAAATTTATCTTTAAAATTTATTTTCAAGGAAATACTGACATAAAGAATGGTTTTAGAAAAAACCGCAAACGAATCGACCGATTTTTCCGTTTTTTATAATGATTTGAAATTTGAACCTCCCCACTCTTATTGAACACAATTCAGTTTGCGCTACTTAACCAATTTTAACGATTCAGATTTTCAACTCAAAATTTAAGTTTATGTCTAAGCTTTAAAAAAATTAATGAGATGCAGAAAATAACAGTAAAAAATAGTTGTATGTTACTCCAAAGTCTAAAGCGCCCTCTATCGACATTTTTAAAAATTTATCTGTATAATTTATTTTCAAGACAATACTGACATAAAGAATAATTTTAGACAAACCGCAAATCAATTGACCAATTTTTCTGTTTTTTATAATCATTTGAAATTTGAACGTACCCACTCCCATTGAACACAGTTCAGTCTGCACTACTTAACCACAGATTTTGAGCTCAAAATTTAAGTTTATGTCTAAACTCCTGAAAAAATTTAATGAGATGCAAAAAATAACGGTAAAAAATCCCTTTCGGCATGGCCTATAGGCGGAGGTAGATTTCGAAAAGTTTTCATCTCAAAAAAAAAAAAAAAAAAAAAAAAGATTAGAGATAAACCCAGTTTAACTACTTTATCCAGCCGCTTTAAAAAAAAATTTAATTTCATTTTTTCTGTAAGAACTGGTTTTATCAAAATCATCTTAAACGAAATTTTACTCAAATGCCCATTTTGGCAACATATATTGAATTATATTCTTACTTTATTTAAAAAAATTTACCAATATGCTCATTATATAGTTCCTAAATAACAAAAAACTGTTAATTAAATTCGTTTGACAGCAAAATTGAATTTAAAAATGAGTCATAAAATAACCGATTTATTATTTTAATACATCCACAATTCTTTAATCAAGATCGTTTTGAGAAATTTTGTGCGAAGTGCCCACTTTGACAGATTTTTTAAAATATATATTTAGCCTTTATCAAAAATCTGACCAATACACAGTAATTACACAGTTCCTAAATAACAAATAACTGTCAATTGAATGCGTTTGAGAGGAGAATTGAATTTAAAAATGAGTCATAAAATAAACAATTTGTTATTTGAATACAGCCTTAATTCTTTTATCATGATCGCTTTGGAAAATTTTTTTTGCTAAGTGCTTACTTTGACAGCTTTTAAAAAATATATATTCACCCTTTATCAAAAAATCGACGAATACGCACATTATATAGTTCTTAAGTAACAAAAAACTGTCATTTGAATGCGTTTCAGAGTAAAATTGGATTTAAAAATGAGTCATCAAATAACCAATTTGTTATTTGAATACCCACAGTTCATTAATCATGATCGCTTTGGGAAATTTTGTGCAAAGTGCCCATTTTGGCAGCCTTTTTTTAAATATATTTTGCCTTTATCAAAAAACAGGCCACTTCGTCACATTATATAGTTCCTAAATAAGAGAACCTGTAAATTGGATGCGTTTGAGAACAAAAAAAGATTTAAAAATGACTCGGTAAAAACGCAATTTCTTAAATTTCCTCAATTTTTAATCACGTTAACTTAGTGAAATTCTGTTCAAAATACCCTTTTTGGCAGCCTTTTTAAAAATATATTCTGCCTTTATCAAAAAACTGGCCAATCCATCACATTACATAGTTCCTAAATAAGAGGACCTGTAAATTGGAAGGGTTTGAGAACAAAAATGAATTTTAAAATGACTCAGAAAAAACGCAATTTGTTATACTTCCTCAATTTTTCATTGACAACTTCGGGAAATTCTGTTCAAAATACCCTTTTTGGCAGCCTTTTTAAAAATATTTTGTGCCTCTATCAAAAAACTGGCCAATACTTCGCATTATATAGTTCCTAAATAAGAGGATCTGTCATTTGGATGCGTTTAAAATGAAAAATGAATTTTAAAATGAGTCAGAATATAAGCAGTTTGGATTTGAGGTTTTTTCTCCAACTCCTATTTTTGTTTAATTTATTTTTGCTATAAGAATTGGTCCTATGAAAAACTTGTTAATATAAAAGTTGTAGATATTATTGTGAAGATGTAAAATAAATTTAATTAGATTTGATTGCTTAAGAATTGAGTAAGTTATGGATTTTTTTCTTTTTCCTCTCCCCTTTTTCTTTTCGTTTTTAATTTTTTTCATCGGTAAAAATTGGTCCTATCAAAAACTTGTAAATACAAAAGTTTTAGATAATATTAAGTACATTTATATAAAATTTAGTTGGATTTGGTATATTGAGAATTGACGAAGTTATGAATTTTTTTCTCCCAAAAACCATGTTTTTTTCGCCTCTTGAGCCCATTTTTAACTTTATCAAAAATCTGTCATGCACAAACTTTTTCCCCATTTCTTAGGAGTAATATAAATTTTAAACTGATTCGATATCTATTTTAATTAAGAAGATATCACGTTTTTTCGGTTTTCACAAAAACCTTCCCTATTTCCACCCCCTTGGTCCGATTTTGCCCATTAGCGAACTCGACCGAGATTTTAAGCTTCTTGATTTTATGTAACTATTTTTATAGTTGAGTAATAACGTTTTAATTTTCATTTATGGTACAATGAACAACTTTATAAAATTACTTCATCGTATCCTCGAGATTTTGGCATAAAATTCGATGCATATTTTAATATAAATCAAAACTATTTGATTATTAAAGTAAAATTTTAGTATTACGTCTGCAATTTCAGCAAAGTATTTGTAATTGAATCTAGTAATGGATTTCTTACTTTCCAATTCATGAAATGAGATTCATTCTGTGTAATGCATATAGTAATTCTTTAATCTAATGGATTGAAATCGTTTCTAGGGAAACTTGTTCCTTTTCATTTTCTTTATTTCTACGTAGAAAATTTGAAAATTGCAATTTAAACTTCTTACAGTGATTCTAAGTTAGTTACTGGACTACAGAGATTTATGTCAATCAATTTTCCCAATCGTACGACTTAAGACGTCAGACTAAACTCATAAAGCATTTGGAAACATGCTTTTTGATCTGAAATGTTCAAATTTTTAATGTTTTAAATTAGTTTTTGTTGTATTTATTATATATAGATTTAGACTTAGATCAAGATATTTGCATAAAGTGCGATGCATATTTTAGTATAAATGAAAAGTAATTGGTTATCAAAATAAAATTTTCGTATTACGTCTCATTTTTTTCTGTAACGCATTTGTAATTGAATCTAGTAATGGATTTCTTACTTTCCAATTTGTGATATGAGATTCGTTCTGTGTAATGCATATAGTATTTTTTTAATCTAATGGATTAAAATCGTTTCTAAGGAAACTAGTTTCTTTTCATTTTCCTTATTTTTATTTAGAAAAATCGAAAATTACATTTTAAACTTCTTACAGCGATTCTTAGTTAATACAAGACTATATAGTTATGTCAGGCAATTTTCCCAATCGTATGACTTAAAACGTCAGGTTAAGCTTATGAAATATTTAGAAACATGCTATTTGATCAGAAATGTTAAAATTTTCAATGATTTAAACAAGTTTTTGTTGTATTTATTATATATAGATTTAGATTATATCAAGACTTTCACATAAAATGCGATTCATATTTTAATATAAATCAAAAGTATTTGGTTATCAAAGTAAAATTTTCGCATTACGTCTGCAATTTCTGCAACGTATTTGTAATTGAATCTAGTAATGGATTTCTTGCTTGCCAATTCGTGAAATGATTTCCGTTCTGTGAAATGCATATTGTAATTCTTTAATCTAACGGATCGAAATCGTTTCTAGGGAAGTTAGTTCCTTTTTTTGCAGTGTCTCGAGGTGAAATGTCACATTCTTCTAAATATTTTTTCGATCTTGTTACAAGTTTTTTCTTTGACATGTTGGCTTTTTTATCTCCGAATATTAGAAAACACTGCATAAATAAGTCTTTTAAAATAGACGAAGCTTTTCTTATGAATGTAAATACGAAACTTTCTTTGACTGAGTTAATGTGCAATTTACGTATTTCAAAATTAAAAAAATAATTTACTTGAAAAATTTAGTTTTACGAAAGAAAAGAGAAAAATCAATACATCAAATACTATCATCATCATAAATGTCTCATCTGTTTTTTTTCTTATTTTTTATTATACGAACTTACAAATAGTAATGTGCAATAAATAAATAAATAAATAACGCGTTTTTTAACGTTTAAAAACGTAATTAAAATGTGTTTGCGACTTCTGTTTGTCTGTATGATATTTGCTCATGCTTTAAATCTCATAAATATACTCAGATTGTCATACAATTAATTTATGTTATTGAATTTTTCAATGGAGTATGTAAATGTAAAGTGTAGCTTTTGTAATTCGTTAACTGAGAAAATATATCTTTTATATTATGATATGGATTTTTAATTTTAATGAAATTTTTGGATGCTACGTGGTGTGTATAAATTCTACAGATCATGTAGAAAATTCTCAAGTAATACAATGTATCGACAGGAATTGTTTAAATGTGGAGTTTAAATGAGTTATGCAAATTCCAGCTTAACTGTATTTAACATATTACAAGGGTGATTTGAAAAGTTCGCGAAAGGAAAGGAAAAAATAAGAAAAATTGTTTTTAAAATCTGACTAATTTTCTACATATTAACTTTTAAATTTAATGCCGTTCACCCAACAATGTTCCAAAGCATTTTGCCATCATTAAAATGCCAGCCTTCAAAACGTCGACAGCTATTTTTATTTCTTTTTCCGTGGAAATAATTTCGTCTGAGGGATTTTTTTTAATCATGAGAATATTTAAAGATACAAAATCAACGATTATAAATGAAGAAATAATGTATGAAAAAGTAGCAAACAGCTGTTTCGAATTTACTATCGAGATTCTTCATCAGCGCAAAACTCAGCGAGCTAGAAAAAGCAACACTGAGCAAAGAGACAAAGAAACGCAGGCTTATATATTCGCTACGGGAACGATTCCGCCAAAGGAAAAGTAACCAATGAGAAGAAAGCAGCTGGAACAACTGGGTGGACAAGTAGAGACATCTACCAGAGAACGAGCAAAACCAAAACTAAAATTCGAGGTAAAAAAAGGCATTAAATTGAAGATTTCCAAATGCTTCGAAAATAAGGTGTACTGATAAGTCATTGACTAAGGAGTGAGAATTTTTAATGATGTGGTAAGCTTCCAAAAATTAAGATCAAGAACAGAAGGACACTTATGGATAATAGTGGCTGAAGAAAAGTTGAAGTTATGTTGTTAAGACCAACAATGTTGAGCAATAAAAGAAAGTTTAAGCTCTTGATTTTTGACATAATGACATGAGAATAGATGGAAATCAGTAAAAACTGAATCAAGCAAATAAGAGAGATTTTGAAAGATATCGTACTTCAGTTCATTCAATGTTCTTAATGCTGCCATATTTGCATGAGGACATTCATTGTTCTGATGGAAAATGATCTTTCTGATACGTAAACCAGGTCTTTTTCATGATTTTTTTTTATCAAGAAGTTTAGTATAACATTCACCGTTTATTTTTTGGTCTTGTGAAAATAGTAAATTGGTAATATTCCCTTTCGAGAAAACTAACCCAATAGTGCAATAATAAAAAAAAATAATAAATTTCAATCGAAAGGACATACTAAAACATGTTTTTAGACACATACACTCGTTCTCCGTTATCGAGATGAAAAGTTTCAAAATTTACAAAATAAAACATCTAGCATTAAAGAGTGTTTAGTTAGCAAGGTGTTTAGCCCCTCAGCCAGCGAGTGAAACAGTTCATCTTCTATGCAACAATAGTTTCTTTTCTTATCAGTTCTTTGAAAAAATATTATTTGCTTATGCAAAATTTAGTATTAATTTTTGATACATTATTTATTGTTTTAATGCATCAGTGGTGCGTTAAGAATAGTTTATTGTGAAAAATAACTAAATGTGTGGAACGAGCTTGATTAAAGATTTGGTGTTAGTCATGCTAAAAAAGATTCACACACCAAAAATTTGATTCTGAAAAAAATACTTGGAGTTTTCGTTTTTATTTTTATATATTACTTATGTACAATAATTTTCAAAATATAAATTTTCAAAATCCAGCCAATCATATTTACAACCCTGTACATTTCGATAATGTGAAGAGAACAAAACAATTATGTGCAAACAAATGTGTTTCAAAATACAGGGTTGTCATAAATACCGATATATGGAGCTCTAGCGGCCGGTCCATTCAACCCTTCGAGGTGAGATTTCAGATAAAATTATTCAGAGGTATGAGCTAGGGATTCTGTGAACAGCAACAAAGTGGTGGTCATGGTTACGGTTATAGATACAGAAACTCGAAAATTTCCAGTGGCAATGATTATAATTTTTGTCTCAAAATGCTCAGCACATGCAAAAGTTCTAAAAAACGTTGGAACCGTACGTGTATTTCAAGAAACGGACTCGTTGTACATGCACAAAAAATAGCTCTGCAAACGCATCCCCACCAAAAAAAAGTAAAAAAAAACACGATTGAGGTGCACGGAGGACATTTACATAATGGCACACAGTCAGTATATTAATCACTGATTACAACACACACCGGATAAAAGAAAACATTTATTTTGATTACAGATTTGCCACATGAGTGCCATCACAGGCAATTACACATCCCATGCGTGCGACTGTGAACAATACAACCGAACGTAACATCGCATAAGGGATGTTTGCAATCTCACGTTTGATCGAATCTTTCAAATCCGGCAAAGTTTGCAGATTGCACATGTACATTCTAGATTTGAAATATCCGCAGAACCAGACATCCATAAGAGTAAGGTTGGAGGATCTCACCGGACACTGAAATAGAAAATGGCGAGAGATGACACGGTATCCAAAATGTTGTTCCATGACCATTCGAGCAGACTTCGTTATATGTGGAAGTGCACACTTGCATCCAAACGAAATCCTTCAGTGCATTTTTCTGCAGGATTCTGGTATGAGGTAATTTTGCAGCATTGACTTATAGCGAGTGCCTGTTACAGACCAAGTTACATATCCCGTTGTTCTTACTTCCTCAAAGAAGCACGACCCGAGAATTATTGTGCCTGGAATTCCGCACGACACATTAACTTTAACGTCGCGTAAAGGCACTGGTAACACAACATACGGGTTCATATCTGCACAGTGCATACAATTTTTGATGTTGATGTTGCCAGTTAAGGTGAAATGTGCCTCATCTGTCCGTAATATTCGAAGAGGCGAGTCGTTATCTCCATCTTATCGGATAAGAAAGTCATTATCAAAGTCAATACGTTGTTCATGGTCCCCCATTTCGAACATATTTATGCGCTAGTACAGGTAAGGAAACATGCGGATTACAGAGCGCTATAGATTTAGGACCTTTGATTTTGGTATATCCAATACGCGAGATGCAACTCTTGCAGTTTGCATGGTTCCTGTAGTCACTATGTGATGTACTTTCATAACAGTATCCTCAGGAACAGTTGGTCGTTCCGGATCGCGGTCTATCACAGCTGCAGCTAATTTCTTCGAATTTCTTTACTAAATCACGAAGAGCTTGCGGCTAGAACTCCTATAAATAGTCTTATTTGCATCTATTATACTATCGTCAAATATATGGTCTTAATAAGGGATGGCCCATTAAGACCATATATTTGAAGATGGTTTCGACGGTAAACGCGCAAGGTTTTCGCAGCATTCATCCCATTTTGATAACACAGTTTTACAAATTCAATACGAACTTTCGCTAGAAGAGTCATTTCGTCGGCATATGCGATCTTCCGACTGAAGAACTAATATTTTCACCCCACTTTTGATCCGTTTACTACGCTGATTATCTGGTAAACGGCATTCCGTGATTGGTATTTTGATTCTGTCATATGCAAATTTTCTTCGTGCGCCGTTATCGTGGATTTTTTTTGGCCACTCGCAGATCAGTTTCTGTGAGAGCATAAAGCGTCCGTTTATGGTGATACGCATACCGTTCTAACGCTCTTTAGATGTTTCGCATGTGCTGAGCATTTTTCGATGAAAAAAATGGTCCGTTTGAAACATGGAGCTAAGAAGGTATATGAAGGAGACATATGTGACGTCACTTGAAGTTTCCTACCCCCCCCCCCCGTTACAACGCCGCGGCCGCCATATTTGACCTGGGTAAGCTGCCTTTTCCCGTCTGCTACCGATCGTCGTATTGAGGAAGTTCCTCGCGGCAAGTCAACTACGGTAAAAGTCAAACATGGCGGCTATGAAAGAGGGGGAAAGAACTGGTTTTTCGGCGTCAGGGTTCACTATGATGCTAGATTGAAATGTCTCCTCCATATATCTTCTTAGCTCCATGGTTTGAAACTGTCGAGTTTTTGTAGTTATAAACGTAACCGTTGGCGCCAATTTGTTGCCGTTCACAGAATACTGAGCTCATACCTTTGGATAATTATATCTGAAATCTCATCTCGATCGGTTGAGCGGACCGGCCGCTAAAGTTCTATATATGGGCAAAGTTTTTTTAATGACCACCCTGCACTCTTTCGATTGTTGCTCATTTGGATTTTTTTCATTTCTACACTAAGGTGTAGTTTCTTTATTAATATCTTAAAACTCTGACGCCAAAACATGTTATTTCACGGACGATTTTTTGATGGTGGAGAACTAATATGTTCCTATTGCTTTGATGCCGACTGGTCTCAAGGTTATACCATTGTACCAAAGTTTAATCTATTTCAGCAAATTGCGAGAAAAAATTGTTTATTTGCGATAAAACGGTTTAAAGACTCTCCCCAAAAATTCGCATTCTGTGTCGCTTTTGATCCACGTCAAATTGTACAGCACCAATCTTGCCGATAACCTTTTTTCTTGAAATCCACAATTAGGATATGAAATGATCTTGACAATACTAACTAAAAATTTATAATCATTACTTATTTTATTTAAGCAAAGTTACATATGACGGAAAACATAACAAATCAGTCAAAATATCATACAATTAAGATAGATGGAAATCTTAAAATAACTTACCCAAGATGTGACTAGACCTAAATGCGGGTCGCAGTATTCACTAAGTCTTACTATTTAATTTCAGTTTAGCATTGTTCTGATCATTCGTTCTCATCTTAATTCTGTTGTTATTGTTCTTTTCTTCGTTCATGTATATTTGTGTGGTACAACTTGATTACACCGTCGACCAGAAAAGTACAAGATTCAATAAAGGACGATCGTAAATCCTATACCCACTCGCTATTGAACACGATATACGATATTATTATGCCATTAAGGGATTTTTATTTTGTTTTTCAATTTGTAATGTAATTTTATTAAGGTTGTACTAATTTATTTGTTCTTTTATTATTTAAAATAACAATTGTGTTATTCTGTATAATTTGGCGAATAGTTTCGCGATTTGTATAGTTTGGCGAAATTAGCCAACGGGATAAGCAAGTAGTACCATTTGTATTAGTTTACCTCGAAAAAAGATTGTATTTGATTTACGTCTGGCCATTTATTTCTTACTGATTAATTGTTGTGATTTTTCAAATTTCATTCGCACTCGTGGTAATATCAAGTGGGAATGGGGATATTTGCTTATTATTAAAATGTAGTTGAACTTAATGGTTAGATTGTATCTCTGAATAATAGTTTGAACTTTTCACATGTCTCAGACATTCTATGATTTATGAAAATGGCGATGTGATTTAAGTTGCAATCGCTAGTAAATTCGGATATATTAAACTCACTAATTGCATTATCCTTATTTTTAGAATCAAACTTTGTTGCTTTTGTGACTATGTTGCAATTGGAATAGTAAAAGTAACGCATAAAAAATGAGCAATAATAATAATAATAATTGATAATGATAATAATAATTAATAATTAATAATAAAAATAAATAATAATTGCATTGAAAATACAATTATAAAATAATTCATAATAATATGAAAAATGTAATAATAATAATAATAATAATAATAATAATAATAATAATAATAATAATAATAATGATAATCAATTTCAAGTCCACCATCAAAATAAAGCATTAACATCAAAATTTCATTTTCAAACTTTAAAGACTAAATAGTACATTTTAATACATTCACGAAACTACATATCTTACATTTTGTAGACTCTGAAAAAAACCTGCTGAATGACGTTTACTCATACGATATTACTTGGGGAAAGGCATTTTGCATGACATGGTTTAAATTCAAAACTTATTTCATTCTTTTTCGAACAAATGTGCATGGTTCGTCTTACTGTTTGATGTCACTGCTCTTTACAATATCTTGAGTTAAAATGTCTTATTCTTTCTTTGATGTACCATATTTTTGTCATATTTCTTTCAGTTTTCTGAATGCTAAAAAGTACAAAGATGAGTAAAGTTTTCATATAAAAATATACAAAACAATTTTTTTCATATGTGTTCATGTCTTTCATGTGTTAATTTCAAAAGTGTAAAACTTATTCCATTGAAGAACAATTAAAATATGGGTATAATAAATACTACTGTAACTACTAATAATAGTATTCATAATATAAAATAATTAATTATATTATTTAAAAAATAATTTCAAGTTTCATTTCAACTTAACCACAACCGTTAAAATTTGACTTACAAAATTTCAGCATAACAATAACACTTTAATATAGTCATCTAAAATACATTAGGCTTAGGAAACATTAGACTTAGGCTTAGCAAAAAAGCAAAACCACCTGTCGTGTGATGTTTACTGAAATGATATTACTTGGCAAGGTGTTCTTCGCATATCACTTTCTAAATTCAAAAATTTATTCCATTTATTCTTATAAAATTGTTATAACATTTAACTTCTTCACGAAGAGAGGACTTTGCTGAATTTTTAATCTTTTATTATATTCTGCATTCGAATCGTGAAAATACTCTAATTAAATAAGGTAAACTTTATTATAAAAAAATAACTGGTGGGAATAATGAAGAATTCTGAGCATCTCAACACGTTCGCTGCCGCTTACGTGAAGATGTGATGCTGGTTAATGCCGCACTGTAGAAGTGGGGTTTCCTCATAAGGTGTACTTTTTATAACAAAGTATCAGCGAAAGATTTTCCCGCGCCAGCGCGTGACTGGCTATTGGACATTACCCCATATCACGCGCTGGCGCGAGAATGGCCCCTTAACGTTGACACCATATCACGCGCTGGTGCGGGAGCGGCAGCGTATGTGTTATGTGACCTGCATATCGGTCGCACATCCCCAAGGCTTTAAATAAATTAAACTTTATTAATTCAATTTAGTTATAACAAAAATGGAGACCATCAATGTAGAGGTCAGCACGCTTGTCTGCTACGCTACATGCTTTGAGTTTGACTCCCGGCTGGGTAGAATTCACGCAACCTTTCATCCTTTCAGGTTCTATAAAATGAATACCAAAATTGCTTGCGAATCAAAGTCTCCGTTAGGCACGTGACCAAAACTCCACTTTGGTTTCCAGGGTCAAGTAAATAGGATTGGACACTGTAGTTCTGATCTTCATGGATCGTTACGCCACAGGTTTAGTAATATATATACATATATATAACAAAAACTAAAGATTATCTGTATTTATTTTAATAGGTTTAATTCATTGTCGTATCCAAACACAAAATAAAAACTACATTAGAATAAAAAAACATTAATATCTTAGTTTTGTTAATTAATTACATTGAGACATAATTTTATAAGCTTAAAAGTTAAAACTAAACCACCCTAAACTAAATATTTTTTAACGTATGATGCGACCGGAGCGGGGTGATAGTTTAATGAGTATTAAATAGAATTTTTTGGTATAATCTAATCACACTATAAAATGTCAGTGGCAAGAAAAAATAGATTGAAATACTATAAATATATATGAAATAAAGAAAAAAACCTTTAATATTTAAACATTTTCATTTTAATACTGGTTGATTTAAAAATAGATTTATCATCTACCATTAAATGATAAAATAAATTATGTTACTATAATTCAATCAGACAAAGCAATTTCAGTATTAAAAAAGAAAAATTAATTTTAAAAGTTGATAAGAAACAGTAAGAACAAATTTATTTAAAATTATTTCGTGTTATAGAGATTTAAATATTTCAGATTAAATTATTTTTATTTTATCAAATTATGACAATGCATGGAATGGGACGTAGATTCATACATATACATACACACACACACACACATATATATATATATATATATATATATATATATATATATATATAATACAGGATAGCATAAATAAATGATAAGATTTGTAAGTAGTAGGAAAATAACAGTTTAAGGACAGCAGGCGGCACTGCGGCACTGCGCCCCCCGTGCATACTCCTCCACGAACGCCCCCTAGTGGAAAAAAGGAACATTCTATTATAACAGGAGAGGTGAACAACCTTCCCTAATTAAAAATATTATCAATCACATCTCAACTCGGAATCATACTATATGATGAAGATTAAATTTATATTTGAATTTTGAACAACCATAATTTTAATGAGTATTATTAATTAAGCGAAACACTGGAAAAATCTCAGTTTTTAACCATTTTATTTAGATTTCTTCAACTACAAGATGAGATTATCAATTTAACTCAAGAAAGTTAAACATATATTTGAATTTTGCTTCATAGACATCTTAATGAGTAGTATTAATTAAGTAAAAACAATAGAAAATATCCAGTTTTATTGAAAAAGACTGATTTCTTACGATTTTTATCAACTATATGATCAATGTAACGACTTAAAAGTTGAAAGTTAAACATGTATCCTAGTTTTTCAACAGCTATAGCCTTAATGAGTATCGTTAATTAAGTAAAAAAACAATGGAAAATATCAAGTTTTATGGAAAAAGACTGATCTCTTACGATTTTTATCAACTTAAGAGAGAAAACTTAAACACACATTTCAGTTTTTCAAACGCTATAACCTTAATGAGCATTCATAATTAAGTAAAAAACAATGGAAAATATCGATTTTTATAGAAAAAGACTGATTTCTTACGATTTTTATCAACTGCAACATCAGTGTATCGACTTACAAGTTGAAAAATAAACATGCATTCTAGTTTTTCAACAGTTATAATCTTAATGAGTATCGTTAATTAAGTAAAAAACAATGGGAAATATCAAGTTTTATAGAAAAAGACTGATTTCTTACGATTTTTTCAACTCAAACTTCAGACTATCAATTTGATAGAAAGAAATTTAAGCATGCATTCCAGTTTTGGACAACCATTTCCTTCATGAACATTATTAATTAAGCAAAACAACAGAAAATATTAAATTTTTAACTGATTTCTTCATATTTTTATTTATTTTTTAATATAAAATCAGAATACACAACTTAAAATAGAAATTTAAACATATTTTTTAGTTTTTGAACAGTCGCTACCTCAAAGAATTTCGATAATTGAACAATTAACAAAGGAAACTAATGATTTTTTAACGAAAAAAGACGAATTAAACGAATTTGGTTAACTTTTACTCTAATTGGAAATTTCATCGTACTTTATATATACCAACTAAGTAGAATTTTAATACATAAACGAATAATTTAAAGAAATCCCCAACACACAAATGTGAACCTGCAGAGCATTTCTTATTACGTCATATCTAAACTAAAACTTTTTTCTGCAACCCCTCCATGCATGCATTCCAGGTAGGGGAACATAACAAAGAATTTTGACGTCACAACTTACAAAGGTATACAACAAAATGATTACGTTCAAGAAAAAGTATCACATAGAGAGAAAAAAAGAAGAGATTTAAGCTATTTATCCATTCTAGTTTTATAACAGTTACCACAACATCTCCAAATTAAAATTTGGAAGTCATAATGAGTGTAATTAATTAAGCAAAATAATAGAAATATTAGTTTTTCAGAGGGGAAAAGACGAATTTAAACAAATTTTATTAGTTTTACACTAGTTTAATAATAATTTTAAGAAGAAAAAGACGAATTTAAACTTTTTTTTTTTTTTTTTTTTAGTTTTACACTATTTTTTCTCATTTCCAACACGGATATATCAATTTTAACAGAAGAATTAAACGTATATTTTAGTTTTTAACAACAAAATCTTAACAAGTATCATTAATTAAACAAAAATAAATATCAGTTTTAAAGAAAAGACGAATTTGAATAATTTTACACTAGTATTTTCAAAAGCAACATGGAAATATCAATTCTTATTCACATATTTCACTTATTCACTGTATTCAATACTATATTTAATAAATTTGGATACACTTTAAGAATTTCCTAATCTATAATTATATATTAGCTATATATTTATTGTTACCCATGTTTTCAACATTAGTTCATAATCGTGAATTTTGTATTTTAAATACCATATATTCAGGTTCAGATTATTTTCACTTGAAATCATACAGAATTTTTTAACAGAGTTTACTTTTGAAATCATTGAAGCAACTGTATTTAATATTTTTAACACCAATTTTCTAAGATTTTCTAACATTTTCCGATTATACATTCCTCATAAGTACATTTCTAAATGCAACAATCACTTTACATATGGAAAAGATATCATTGAAGCAACTGTATTTAATATTTTTAACACCAATTTTCTAAGATTTTTTAACATTTTCCGGTTATACATTCCTCAAAAGTATATATTCTAAACAATAGAAAATATTAATTTTAAGAATAAAAAGACGAATTTAAACAAATTTTATTAGTTTTACAATATTTTTTCTCATCTCCAACACGGATATATCAATTTTAACAGAATTAAACGCATATTTTAGTTTTTAAGAACAAAAATGTAATAAGTATCATTAATTAAACAAAAAATAAATATCAATTTTCAAGAAAAGACAATTTTTTACACAAATTTTCAACTTTGAAATACGTTTGTTTACATATATTGTTACAATATATTACTAAACTTAAACTTTTTTAAAAGTTTGAATGTCTTTACAAAGGGTTCATATTTATATTTTTCACGTCTTGACTGCATTCGAAATCTTACAACAAAAGTATACTTTTATTATTTTTATTATTATTATTATTCTAGAAAACCTAAAAAGTCATTTCTTGCTGCTTTAAACACTTGACATATTAAAACTACTCTGAGATATTCTACCCATATAATTAATCAAATTAGGACATGATTCATCTTACACTTCAAAATTTCTGAATTTTTACAATACTTATTTTCATCAAACTTTATTCTTGATCCTATATATTTTAGGAGTACAGAATTTTAACATCTGTTTTAATCTACTTATCAGAAAATTATTAAAACACCCATCAATATTTTCCAAATATGAATATTATCTTTACAGTTTAATAATACAAAACATACACGAATACAAAGTTTAATTTTTACAAACATTTTATATTTCAAACCAAACTTTTCGAAATTTTCACATCATAAGAGCAAACATTAGACGAACTTTTTAACTTTTTAACTTTTTTTATTGTTTAGATCTTTTCATCATAACTTTTAATTATGATAATTATCCATTTTTAGGTTGATTGTCGAAAAACTGTAACTGAAATTACATAAACTTAATGTAAAAAACCATGTTCTCACACAATTTCTTGAAATTCAACATAGAATTGACTATTACTTATCTATTATTATTCTTATTAAATACTTATCTACATCAATATCGATTCTCGATAGTATATAGATATTTCATCATTACACACTTACAACTCTTTTCAAACGTTTATCAGAAAAATAAGTCAATCAAAGTCTAGTAGTTATCACACCTGTTCCTCAGAAATATTACTATCATATGAAACGGTAAAGAAAATTAATAGATATTTAATATTTAATAACGTCATACGTGAAATTACTGTCGAATGAGAATACTAATAATCTATAAAATCAACTGTTGAACAAAAAAATAGTACAGATTACCGAAAATTCAAATGTTTTTTCTGCAAAAGTTACAAAAATTAACAAATGAATGACAAGTTAGAGAAATAACTAAAAAAGTTAATGAACATATTTACAAATTTATTAAAATCACACCTTTTTCTGGATTGCAAACCACAATATCTTGAAAAATTTAACACCGAATTTGTAAGATTTTAGTCCTAGTATTACATACACTCAATAAATATTCAAAATTAACAAAAATATAATTTTTTAGTCTCATCAATAAGCAGAAATTCTACATTAAAAGAATATTTTCATAGTAGTACTTATAAAAATGAGAGTTTACAAACTGATTTTCATAATTTTATCACATTTAAACTTAATATTTTACATAAAACATTATTTAATCAAATTTTATGCTTTCTAATTCAGTAAAATTCAATACGTTTTTAGTTTTTAAACCAATACCACAATATTTATTTACATCAAACTTGATTCTTCACCTTTTATATTTCCACATTACACACGTGAGATAAATACTAACTTGGATCAGGAGTTGAAGTCAATTGATTCCATTCGATTTTCATCATGTACGCATTGCTCCTACACGAAATTTCTTACTGCTATAATCATCTAATGTATTAAAACTAATCTACTCATATTTTTAATCAATTCATCAGATGTTTCATCTCGCACTTCTGAATTATCGTGTATCAAGTTGCTTAAAATATAAATACTATCTTTATAGTTTTAATGACATATAGTATACATGGTTTATCTTGAGTTAGCACTTCCATAGTATTAATCAAATTATATGTTTCATCTTGCACTTGATCTTAATGATTTCATCTTGCATCTGAATTATCGTCCATCGAGTTTTTTTTTTTTTTTTTTTTTTTTTAATAATAATATATTTATAGTTTTTGATTATACATAGCATGTACAAATACAATCTTTAATTTTAACATTTCATATTTCAAATAACCTATTTCCGAAACCAAGCTATGTGAATTTTACCACAATGCTTATTATCATAGAATAATTTGTGTTTCACACTTTTCTAAAAATTATCAGATATGTACCCCTCAGAGAAATTACTATCATATGAATAAATGAAGAAAATTTAATTTATATTAAATGTACACGAAATTGATTGCAATATACATGTATTTAATAAAAATAAATAAATAAGCGATTATTTATACATTAAATCTTTACTAAATATATATTTCTTTCATTATACAGATGTTTCAAAAAGATGAACCAAAACAGCAGCAAACTTCAGAAATTAATGATCCGAATGATTCATCCCTAGCACATGTAGCGTTAACGAATAACACGTATGTGAGTACTTATATGAGAAATACTAGAATTCGTATATGAAACGTAATTAGAGTATTTTGCAGTGTATTCTTTAAATGCTCAAGTTAAATATTCTTTTATATGCATATATCGTTGTGTTTATTTTTCTAATACCTATTACATTAATGAAATACATAACATTTTAAGTGAAATAACACTCTCACAACTTAAAAAATGCATAAGAACATACAAAAAATAATATCTATACATTCATACTGATTAGAAGAATCACAAAATTACTTTTCAGCAGTGTGTATGTCTTCCAAATTTTAAGTTTGAGATATTGTGGTAAGTGTTGTGAAAATATGATGGATAAATAGCCTAAATATCTTCCTTTATTTCTAAATTTTTCAAAAGTCTGACTAATTTTTGAATATCTTCGCTAAGTTTACATATATCTGACGATGCTTTATATGATGATGTGTGCATTTTTGATTCACGTCTCCTTGAAAACAGCATTTATGGTAATCTTTCCAAGTGTAAGGTTTTTCACCTGTATAGATTTTTGTATGTTCTGTTAAATTCCATTTACTTAAGAAGTGTTTGTAGCAAATAGAGCACATCTGTAATAGAAATAAATGGACACAGTTAGGATTCTCTTCAATAATATAGGTAAAAAGCACTTGTTAAAGTGTAAGTAGTAAGACAAATCATTTTGTATTTACTCTAATTACGTTTCATATACGAATTCTAGTATTTCTCATATAAGTACTCACATACGTGTTATTCGTTAACGCTACATGTGCAAGGGATGAATCATTCGGATCATTAATTTCTGAAGTTTGCTGCTGTTTTGGTTCATCTTTTTGAAACATCTGTATAATGAAAGAAATATATATTTAGTAAAGATTTAATGTATAAATAATCGCTTATTTATTTATTTTTATTAAATACATGTATATTGCAATCAATTTCGTGTACATTTAATATAAATTAAATTTTCTTCATTTATTCATATGAGAGTAATTTCTCTGAGGGGTACATATCTGATAATTTTTAGAAAAGTGTGAAACACAAATTATTCTATGATAATAAGCATTGTGGTAAAATTCACATAGCTTGGTTTCGGAAATAGGTTATTTGAAATATGAAATGTTAAAATTAAAGATTGTATTTGTACATGCTATGTATAATCAAAAACTATAAATATAGTATTATTAAAAAAAAAAAAAAAAAAAAAAAAAAAAACTCGATGGACGATAGTTCAGATGCAAGATGAAATCATTAAGATCAAGTGCAAGATGAAACATATAATTTGATTAATACTATGGAAGTGCTAACTCAAGATAAACCATGTATACTATATATCATTAAAACTATAAAGATAGTATTTATATTTTAAGCAACTTGATACACGATAATTCAGAAGTGCGAGATGAAACATCTGATGAATTGATTAAAAATATGAGTAGATTAGTTTTAATACATTAGATGATTATAGCAGTAAGAAATTTCGTGTAGGAGCAATGCGTACATGATGAAAATCGAATGGAATCAATTGACTTCAACTCCTGATCCAAGTTAGTATTTATCTCACGTGTGTAATGTGGAAATATAAAAGGTGAAGAATCAAGTTTGATGTAAATAAATATTGTGGTATTGGTTTAAAAACTAAAAACGTATTGAATTTTACTGAATTAGAAAGCATAAAATTTGATTAAATAATGTTTTATGTAAAATATTAAGTTTAAATGTGATAAAATTATGAAAATCAGTTTGTAAACTCTCATTTTTATAAGTACTACTATGAAAATATTCTTTTAATGTAGAATTTCTGCTTATTGATGAGACTAAAAAATTATATTTTTGTTAATTTTGAATATTTATTGAGTGTATGTAATACTAGGACTAAAATCTTACAAATTCGGTGTTAAATTTTTCAAGAAATTGTGGTTTGCAATCCAGAAAAAGGTGCGATTTTAATAAATTTGTAAATATGTTCATTAACTTTTTTAGTTATTTCTCTAACTTGTCATTCATTTGTTAATTTTTGTAACTTTTGCAGAAAAAACATTTGAATTTTCGGTAATCTGTACTATTTTTTTGTTCAACAGTTGATTTTATAGATTATTAGTATTCTCATTCGACAGTAATTTCACGTATGACGTTATTAAATATTAAATCTCTATTAATTTTCTTTACCGTATCATATGATAGTAATATTTCTGAGGAACAGGTGAGATAACTACTAGACTTTGATTGACTTATTTTTCTGATAAACGTTTGAAAAGAGTTGTAAGTGTGTAATGATGAAATATCTATATACTATCGAGAATCGATATTGATGTAGATAAGTATTTAATAAGAATAATAATAGATAAGTAATAGTCAATTCTTTGTTGAATTTCAAGAAATTGTGTGAGAACATGGTTTTTTACATTAAGTTTATGTAATTTCAGTTACAGTTTTTCGACAATCAACCTAAAAATGGATAATTATCATAATTAAAAGTTATGATGAAAAGATCTAAACAATAAAAAAAGTTAAAAAGTTAAAAAGTTCGTCTAATGTTTGCTCTTATGATGTGAAAATTTCGAAAAGTTTTGTTTGAAATATGAAATGTTTGTAAAAATTAAACTTTGTATTCGTGTATGTTTTGTATTATTAAACTGTAAAGATAATATTCATATTTGGAAAATATTGATGGGTGTTTTAATAATTTTCTGATAAGTAGATAAAAACAGATGTTAAAATTCTGTACTCCTAAAATATATAGGATCAAGAATAAAGTTTGATGAAAATAAGTATTGTAAAAATTCAGAAATTTTGAAGTGTAAGATGAATCATGTCCTAATTTGATTAATTATATGGGTAGAATATCTCAGAGTAGTTTTAATATGTCAAGTGTTTAAAGCAGCAAGAAATGACTTTTTAGGTTTTCTAGAATAATAATAATAATAAAAATAATAAAAGTATACTTTTGTTGTAAGATTTCGAATGCAGTCAAGACGTGAAAAATATAAATATGAACCCTTTGTAAAGACATTCAAACTTTTAAAAAAGTTTAAGTTTAGTAATATATTGTAACAATATATGTAAACAAACGTATTTCAAAGTTGAAAATTTGTGTAAAAAATTGTCTTTTCTTGAAAATTGATATTTATTTTTTGTTTAATTAATGATACTTATTACATTTTTGTTCTTAAAAACTAAAATATGCGTTTAATTCTGTTAAAATTGATATATCCGTGTTGGAGATGAGAAAAAATATTGTAAAACTAATAAAATTTGTTTAAATTCGTCTTTTTATTCTTAAAATTAATATTTTCTATTGTTTAGAATATATACTTTTGAGGAATGTATAACCGGAAAATGTTAAAAAATCTTAGAAAATTGGTGTTAAAAATATTAAATACTGTTGCTTCAATGATATCTTTTCGATATGTAAAGTGATTGTAGCATTTAGAAATGTACTTATGAGGAATGTATAATCGGAAAATGTTAGAAAATCTTAGAAAATTGGTGTTAAAAATATTAAATACAGTTGCTTCAATGATTTCAAAAGTAAACTCTGTTAAAAAATTCTGTATGATTTCAAGTGAAAATAATCTGAACCTGAATATATGGTATTTAAAATACAAAATTCACGATTATGAACTAATGTTGAAAACATGGGTAACAATAAATATATAGCTAATATATAATTATAGATTAGGAAATTCTTAAAGTGTATCCAAATTTATTAAATATAGTATTGAATACAGTGAATAAGTGAAATATGTGAATAAGTATTGATATTTCCATGTTGCTTTTGAAAATACTAGTGTAAAATTATTCAAATTCGTCTTTTCTTTAAAACTGATATTTATTTTTGTTTAATTAATGATACTTGTTAAGATTTTGTTGTTAAAAACTAAAATATACGTTTAATTCTTCTGTTAAAATTGATATATCCGTGTTGGAAATGAGAAAAAATAGTGTAAAACTAAAAAAAAAAAAAAAAAAAGTTTAAATTCGTCTTTTTCTTCTTAAAATTATTATTAAACTAGTGTAAAACTAATAAAATTTGTTTAAATTCGTCTTTTCCCCTCTGAAAAACTAATATTTCTATTATTTTGCTTAATTAATTACACTCATTATGACTTCCAAATTTTAATTTGGAGATGTTGTGGTAACTGTTATAAAACTAGAATGGATAAATAGCTTAAATCTCTTCTTTTTTTCTCTCTATGTGATACTTTTTCTTGAACGTAATCATTTTGTTGTATACCTTTGTAAGTTGTGACGTCAAAATTCTTTGTTATGTTCCCCTACCTGGAATGCATGCATGGAGGGGTTGCAGAAAAAAGTTTTAGTTTAGATATGACGTAATAAGAAATGCTCTGCAGGTTCACATTTGTGTGTTGGGGATTTCTTTAAATTATTCGTTTATGTATTAAAATTCTACTTAGTTGGTATATATAAAGTACGATGAAATTTCCAATTAGAGTAAAAGTTAACCAAATTCGTTTAATTCGTCTTTTTTCGTTAAAAATCATTAGTTTCCTTTGTTAATTGTTCAATTATCGAAATTCTTTGAGGTAGCGACTGTTCAAAAACTAAAAAATATGTTTAAATTTCTATTTTAAGTTGTGTATTCTGATTTTATATTAAAAAATAAATAAAAATATGAAGAAATCAGTTAAAAATTTAATATTTTCTGTTGTTTTGCTTTATTAATAATGTTCATGAAGGAAATGGTTGTCCAAAACTGGAATGCATGCTTAAATTTCTTTCTATCAAATTGATAGTCTGAAGTTTGAGTTGAAAAAATCGTAAGAAATCAGTCTTTTTCTATAAAACTTGATATTTCCCATTGTTTTTTACTTAATTAACGATACTCATTAAGATTATAACTGTTGAAAAACTAGAATGCATGTTTAACTTTCAACTTGTAAGTCGATACACTGATGTTGCAGTTGATAAAAATCGTAAGAAATCAGTCTTTTTCTATAAAAATCGATATTTTCCATTGTTTTTTACTTAATTATGAATGCTCATTAAGGTTTTGGCGTTTGAAAAACTGAAATGTGTGTTTAAGTTTTCTCTCTTAAGTTGATAAAAATCGTAAGAGATCAGTCTTTTTCCATAAAACTTGATATTTTCCATTGTTTTTTTACTTAATTAACGATACTCATTAAGGCTATAGCTGTTGAAAAACTAGGATACATGTTTAACTTTCAACTTTTAAGTCGTTACATTGATCATATAGTTGATAAAAATCGTAAGAAATCAGTCTTTTTCTATAAAACTGGATATTTTCTATTGTTTTTACTTAATTAATACTACTCATTAAGATGTCTATGAAGCAAATTCAAATATATGTTTAACTTTCTTGAGTTAAATTGATAATCTCATCTTGTAGTTGAAGAAATCTAAATAAAATGGTTAAAAACTGAGATTTTTCCAGTGTTTCGCTTAATTAATAATACTCATTAAAATTATGGTTGTTCAAAATTCAAATATAAATTTAATCTTCATCATATAGTATGATTCCGAGTTGAGATGTGATTGATAATATTTTTAATTAGGGAAGGTTGTTCACCTCTCCTGTTATAATAGAATGTTCCTTTTTTCCACTAGGGGGCGTTCGTGGAGGAGTATGCACGGGGGGCGCAGGAGGGCGGCGGTGAGATGGTGGTTGTGGTGGGACCGCAGGCGGGACAGCCGGAGGCACGGAGGTACCGCAGGCGGCACAGCAGGCGGCATGGTGCCGCAGTGCCGCCTGCTGTCCTTAAACTGTTATTTTCCTACTACTTTTGTATTATTTTCAAAACTACTACACACATTGTAATAAATGATATATGAAAATAAATATGAACATAAATTTTATTTAAGGATTCTGAAGACTTTTTAAGTTTTCAAATTTTTGAAATTCCAATTTTTTTAGAAGTTAGTTTCCTATATTTTCTGAAAATTCGGATATATTTCTTTCCGTGAAATTCGCGTTAAATCAGAATTTTTGATTTTTAGAGTCGTATCCTTTTAAAAGCGGAAACGGCGGGCAATTCTGAAACTTTGAAATAATTTTCTCCAAATAACGTTCACGATATTTCAAAAACTTCTGAATACTTTTTCATACAATTTTCAAAACGGTACCGCCCTCCCCCCCCCCCCCCTCAAATTCCGTTTTGAAAATGAACGAGACTCGGAAAACGGAAAAAACAAAAAAGGAAATCATGTATTTGTATAAATAAAGAAAATATTTTCTGAGGAACAGCCTGATTAAAAGGCTTGAAAGTACTAAGATTTTTTAATAAAAATTAACTATTAACATCTATATTTGATTATTTTTTAATCGCCTTTTAAATAAACCTGAATATTTTAAAGTTCATATTATATATTTTGTATTAAAAGCAAGACGTAAATTTAGTTCGGTCATATATTTTATATTTATTTAGAAAGGGAGATAATTAATTTTTTATGAAGTATTTTATAGAAAAGCGTCCCCATCATCGAGAGCTGTCCATTCTCGAACTGTTTCATTATATTAAGTTATTAAAAAATAAATAAATTAAATTAAAAAATACCATGTTTTTCAGAATTGTCAAAAAGAAAATTTAGTCAATTTCAAAATTAAAGGACCATTTTTTTCATTCAAGAAATTTGAGCATGACAATCGAATTGAAAATATGTATAACCGAGGGAGCTATTTTGTATTTACTCAAGTAAATACAAAAATTTAAAATCTCCATATGAAATTGATGAATTCTATCTAAAATGCACATCAAAATTTTTTACTTCTCTGCATCAAATATATCAGTCCATATTAAAAAAAATCATTATGCAAAAAAAAGTTCATTAATTAATTATATTAATTACGCCATTTTCTAATTATACATTAACAGCAGAAAAACCCTAATAATAAATTAATCTTATTGATTACAACTTGGACAAATTATAATAATATTTATAAATTTACCCCCTATCTTATAAAAATATCAACACGCCAGAATCAGTTTCATCAATTTTAACTCGCCTTTAAAATAGTTTCAGGTTGGCGAGTGGTCAGGGAAAAAATCGTTCAAAAAAGGTGATACAAACCAATATTTTGTTAAAGAGAAATTCGATTTCTTTAAGGCCTTTTTATTATTTTGAGTATCTTCTATAAGAAAATAGTGGGATATCCCTCTTTTTTTTACTGTGTTCTTTGCTGACCACTCACCACCCTGAGTTTACAGTAGCGGTTTCAGTAGCAAGGTAAGGAGAATGAGAATTTCCCACACCGTAGGTTATGAGCTCTGTCCTCGTCGCGTCGGAGGAAAAAAAATTAATAAATTATCTATACTTGTAAATGTAAGTTTTTTCAAAGCTCTCTGAAGATGGTGCAACCAGAGACTTTTTTTAAATTTTCGGTACACTTCATTCCGCTTCTTCAAACGGACTTTTTCCTTTTTTTATTTCCCAAAACGAAAATCTACTAACAGAATGGGAAAAGTCGTACAACTTTGCTGCCAGTAGTTTTACGGTGGATTCACACATTTATTTTTAGCAGTGTTGGTTTCATTTCCAAGTTTATTTTCCTTTACTGGTTCTCTCAATAGTTTGGGAACACCCTGTACAAAATGTTTGAAGAGGTCATGTCTAAATTGCACGTGTTGGTCTGTCCTTTCATGACGCACAAAAATTGCATAGGAACTGAGGGGGAGAGGGTCGGAAACGAAATCTTGATTATACAATTTCATTATGACAGCATGACGCAAAGTAAATGTAACAAATAGTGTAAAAAACTTAAAAAAAAAACGTAATCGAAGTACAAAATACAAAAGAAAAATGTTACAACTCATAAGAAATGCAAAAAATTGCCTCATTAACCGTGATTTGCGCTTCACAGAAGCAAACGCGAAAAAGTTCCAGTTGTCCACGAATCTCCTAGACACGCTTCAGCGACCCGTTCCATGAGGTCCACAGCCAGGGATCACAGGAATGCCCGCCTTAGGAACCCAGCTTGAAAACCATAGCCAATGGAACGATTGTCTCGCTCACCAAAAATTAAAAATGTTGTGAAAGGCAGAAATGCAGGAGGGGAATTAAGTCCAGGGATCGCAGTCCCCGAGGTACAAGGCCAATTGTAATGTCTTAACGATTCCAGGCGACACTAATGATAAGTATGCATCATGTGTGATCAGACACATTTTGAATGCTTATTATAAGTTTTACCATTTTTCATTTCTGTTTTGTAACTTGATTAAGTTTTTTGTAAAAGAAACCTATTTTCATACCGCTTGTTATCTTTTTTTACAACACTGTGCAATTGCACCGTCATGACTCCTAGTTCTTATGCGATTCTTGCTCTTTATGACCTGACAGACCCACACATGCCGATATGGATATGATTTTTTGAGTCACCCTGTATATAATATTACTTATACATACATATAAAATGAAACGCAACCTACTTTCGTTCTAATTCTTTTTATTTCCTAACTTTGTGCCAAAAGTTCAACAAATCATTACGTTAAGAGTATAAAAAAAATACACACCCTCTATAGTTTGTTGATTAATTATATTGAGACATATTTTCATTCATATATAAGAGACAAATAAGTAAAACATTTTCAATACTTAAGAGATTTTCTTCAATGAGTAGAAAACATTTTCTTATTCGTAGTAATCCAATTATTCTGCAAAATATCAGCACCTCTCGAAATCAAAAATTTAAACTAGATAAATGTAAGAAAAAATACCACTTTAACATTTTAAAATTTTCATTAGAAGGTAAAATCATTTAAAAATTCATTCTCTGTCTCATATTAAAAGATACAAAATTTCTGCTGCAACAATTCAATAAAGAAATTTAATTTCCGTATTGAATAAAGGAAACTAAACGTGAAACACGGTTAGAAATAAGTATGCATAAAATTATTCTAAAATGGTTTCGGTAGAGTTATTCAATTTCAATAGGAAAATACATAGATTTCATTTATTATTATATGAGCTATATGTATACTAAATATGACAGGTTTCTTATATTAAGATTGTTCATTTTTTAGCTTTATGAAATTATTACAGCATATATATGTGTGTGAAAAAAAACTTTATTTTACAAAATGCAATTCATAACGTAACATTTTTATTATTAAATTAATAATAAAAATGTCATATAATTATTCTATTAATGAAGATGTATAATTTTATCAATTTTATAATTTTAATGAAGATGTATAATTTTTTATTTGTTTAATAATTTTATCTGTTACGTTAAATTTACGAATCTTTTTATACAGGGTGATTCAAAAAAGATGGGAAAAATTTTAAGAGGTGATAGTACACACCCAAACAAACATTTTGTATCAAAGAATGCATGGTCGAAAATTAAACGTAAAAAAGTTAGGGAGCGCCAAAAGTTATGTTCTTATATGAGGCAAAAACACACAATGCACGATTAAGTTAAGTTACAAAAACAAATTTAATGGCATTTGCTTACAATAAGTACTCAAAACATTGACCGGCAGCTGTTATGTACGCAGTACAACGGCGAAGAACAGATTGGCGAATTTTCTGAAACACACCAGGCATATCCTGAACTTCCCCTACAGCAGCCGAAAGCTTGGCGACAAGTTCTTCTGCGGATTCAATGGGAGTCTCATACACAAGAGCCTTTAGCTGAAATTAGCATTGATGCGAATGTGGTGATGCGAATGTGGATAAGTGGCATGCGGATTTACTTCTGCTCATACATGCTGATTGTGGGTGTTAAATGTGGGTGTCATCACGCATGAAAGTACATTTATCCGTGAAATAAACTGTTGAAATAAAATTTGGATTTACAGCATTCTGCTGCAGAAACCAGCGGACAAACTCTACACGACGAGGATAATCGCTTTGCGTCAGTGCCTGGATTCGTCGAACATGATAAGGGTGCAATCGTTTATCATGGAGTACTCGCCATGTTCTGGATTGCGATATTTGTAATCCTCTACTCACTGCTCGTGTACTTGTACTTGGCTCAAAAGTCACCATATCCAAAATGCCTTCTTCCACCATAACATCCCTTTTTGGATTACCTGCATTCAATCGGGATGCAAGAAAGGAACCCGTCTCGCACAAATGTCGATGCAAGCGTTCAAATGTTTTCGGATTGGACAACCGCCTGTTGGGAAATCTTTCTCCGTACAACCGTTGAGCTTCTACGCTACTTCCATTTGCAGCTCCGTTAACAAAATGCATATCGGTATTTTCTTATCAGAGACAGGCAACATCTTAAGATGCGTTACTACAGAGATTGACAGTTGCATTCTCGTATCAGGGGCTTTTATCTATGAAATGTAACGAAAATTTGAATGCCTTCTTCCCATAACATGCAATTATTACTCGCAGCGCGGTAACTTGCAACAGGAATGCAGCTTTCTGTTTTGAGCACTTATTGTAATCAAATGCCATTAAATTTGTTTTCGTAACTTAACCTCGTATAAGAATATAACTTTTGGCGCCCTCTAATTTTTTTTTTACGTTTAGTTTTCGACCATGCATTTTTTGATACAAAATGTTTGTTTGGCTGTATATTATCACCTCTTAAAATTTTCCCCATCTTTTTTGAATCACCCTATAACACTTTTGGTACATTAGCTTATTTACAATGTAAATTTCATTTTTTCAGTCTATATATTAATGATAAAATATAGTTCCGCTACTGTGATGATACGCAATCGTGTGTCTTTTTAATGGCACGCATGAAGTAATTCATTCTTTTCTTTGTTAAAAACGATTTCAGTAAAAAATGAGTCTGAAACAGCAGTTCGAAAAGTGCTAAATTTCAGTATTATTGCATCATTCATATTCAGAAAAAAATCAACATCTAATATTTTTTATTTACTAGCTTTATGCCAAAAGTTCAATAAATCATCACATTATAAAGATTGAAAAAAAAAACTCTACATTTTGTTGATTAATTATATTGAGACATATTTCCATATACTTATAGGAGATAAATAAGTAAGATATTTTCAGTACTTAAGAGATTTTCTTCAATGAATAGAATACCTTTTCTTATTCGTAACAATCCGATTAGTCTACAAAATATCAGCACCTCTCGAAATCAAAAATTTAAGCCAGATAATGTATTTAAATAAGAAAAAAAATGCTTTAACATTTTTAAATTTTCGTTAGAAGATAAAACAATTTAAAAATACATTCCAGCATCTCGTATTAAAGGACACAAAATTTTTGCTGCAATAACTCAATAAAGAAAATTAGTTTCGGTATTAGTTAACAAAAAAAACAAAAAAAAACGAAAAAAAAATTAACATGAAACACGGTTTGAAATAAATATGCATAAAATTATTCTAAAATGATTTCAGTGGAGTTTTTCAAATTGAATAGAAAAATACATAGCTTTCATTTATTATTACATGAGCTATATTTATATTAAATATTATAATTTCTTATAAAAAAATTTTTCCTTTTTTTGCTTTGTAAAATTATGAGAATTTATATATATGTGTGTTGTGTGTGTATGTATGAAAGAAAACTTTATTTTCTGAAATGCAATTCATTATGTGACATTTTTATTATTAAATTAAATGAAATTAGTGTTATAGGATTTTAATCATGTTATCTATTGCGTTAAACTTACAGATGTTCTTACATAACATTTTCGGTACATACGTTTGTTTACAATGCACATTGCATTTCCTCAGTCTATATATAAATAATGAAATATAGTTTATTATTTATTCTGCTATTGTGATGATGCTCAATCACGTGTCTTTTTAATGACTCGCATGAAATATTCCATTCCTTTGTTGGTTAAAAATGATCGCCGTTTTATTTAGTAAAAAAATTTATCTGAAAAATCAATCTGAAATGTGCAAAATTTCAATATTATTACATCGTTCATATTCATAAAAAAGTCAATATCTAATGTATTTTATTCACTAGCTTTATGCCAAAACAACAAATCACTATGTTAAAAGAATAATTAATATACCCTCTATGATTTGTTGATTAATTATATTGGGGCATATTTCCATACACGTATAAGCGACAAATAAATAAGACATTTTCAATACTTAAGAGATTTTCTTCAATGAATAGAATACTTTTTCGTAGTAATCCGATTATTCTACAAAATATCAGCACTTCTCGAAATCAAAAATTTAAATTAGATAAATGTACTGAAGTAAGAAAAAAAAACGCTTTAACATTTTTAAATTTTCATTGGAAGGTAAAATGATTTTAAAATACATTCCCCATCTCGTATCAAAAGATAAAAAATTTCTCCTTCAATAACTCAATAAAGAAAATTAATTTCCGTATTAGATAAAAGAAATTAAACATGAAACACGGTTAGAAATAAGCATGTATAAAATTATTCTAAAATGATTTCGGTAGAGTTATTCATTTTGAATAAGAAAATACATAGCTTTCATTTTTTATTATATGAGCTATATTTTTACTAAATGTTATAGGTTTCTTTTTCTAAAATTGTTTTTCTTTTAGCATTTTGAGATTATTACAGTACATACTATGTGTGTGTGAAAAAAAACTTTATTTTCCAAAATGCAGTTCATTATGTGACATTTTTGTAATTAAATTAATGAAATTTGATAGCATTTTAATCATTTTATCTATTACATTCAACTTTTTTTATGTTCAATTTATGTAATTAATTGATATTTGGATGATGGTAAATGGTGGTAGATGATGATGATGGTTTTTGATGGTAAATTACATGAAAAAATTACATTAAATACATATTGGTTTCTAAAATCAATTACTTGAATTATACATTTATTTTACTCCAATTTTTAATATTCATTTTATAAAACTCACTTCAATTTAGTCATTAGCAGGAAATTGTAAACTGTATTTTATAATCTTAAACATAGATAGCGACACCATTAAAAATTTTGAGGTGAGCAAAAAATGCTATGCTACGTTTCCTTTCTACTCTATTTTTGAAATATTTTTCTTTTTTACTCTATTCTACGTTTTTCGTCAGCGCAAATTATTGAAATTTTGTCGGTTTTGACTATTTTATAGATAATTATGTTGAAGAGAAGATTTCAGATAGAAAATAATTTTTATTTAGGCAGATATCTTTTCTCACACACATCTCAAATCGAAATTAAGCTTAACGTGGCTGCATCTTTTTGGAGACTGGTAAGATTGAATGATTTGCCCGGATTCATTACATGTTTTATTTTATAAAGATGTCTTTAGAAAATGTTACTGGAAATATATTCGTTTTATTGAATTTAATAAATATTATTTATTTATATTGTATGTAACTGTTCTAGATTTTTTTTTTTTTTTTTTGATTAGCCATTTATTTAATGATCATTGGATTTTGTTAATTGTCATTTATTTAACATTACTATTAAAATATCGTTATAAAAAATCCTTTTTAGTATGTTTTGAAATTTTTGTTAAATAATGAATACTTGTATTAAAAATAGTCAATTATATAGAATTTTTTTCTTTATTTATTTTTTACCGTTATGTGTTAATCCCTTGTTTTCTTGGACTTGTATTTACATTTTAAAGGGTATTTTTGTGTGTTTCCGATTTAATTATATTTCATAATGCTGTGACTCACTTTATTCGCATTTCAACGCATATAGCTTTTGTACAAACAATTTTCAAAACGATGTTTGTTGTTTTACGCTTTGTATATTTTAATAACAAAAAACGTGTTTTTTCACTACAAATTTGCAAGTAGTGATTTATTTTCGGCTAACAGAAAACGGACAACTCGATTCAGAATTAAACTGAAGGGAATAAAACAATTTGCAGATTTGCTCTAATTAATTTTTCGAATTCCATCTCGCAGTCATTGGTCGATAAACCTATTATGTTATTAAGTTTTAGCATTATGAGAAATCATAGATTCAAACGATATAAATGAACTAAATATAGAAAAGAAATTGCTTTTAATATTTAAGATTTTTTATCACAGAATGATTTTCGAAATAATTTCTTATCTTGCATTGAAATATAAAAAAAAAATCCGTTGCAATAAGCATGCATTAAGAGATATCATTTTACGTGTTAGATAATGAAACTAAACGTGTAAAATTGTTTAATTAAGAATAATAAGCCAGAAATAAAATGAATTTAAAATTATTTCGTCATATTTATTTTTCAGATGTAACAAAGAAAATACACAGCTGGTGCTTATTTTTATTTCAATTAATCTGTAGATATTTTTCACTTTTAAAAGCTTATTTGTCTAAAATTATTACTTTTAGTTTTATAAAATATTCGCAATGCACATAATGTAAAGAACTTTTTTTTGGCTTATAATACAATGAATTATGTGCTTCTTTTAAATATGAAACTATGGAATGGTCATCTGTTTTCACGTTTATTACTTATTTTTGGTATATTAAACAAAGGTGTTTGCATATGTATAATGTAAACAGTTTCATATATAACATAGCTTACTTTAGGATGTTAGTCTCATTAACAAAATCTCTAAGTCAACAGTTTTAAATCTGTTGCTTCTCCTTGGGTCTATATGAAATTTAATTCGTCATATATTTTTTAATAATAGCAGTTTTGTTCAAAATATGACAAATTTATTTTTAGGTTTCTTGTTTTCCCTTATAACTATAAGCTACAGCACTGTAAATTGTGTTGTAAAATCAAACTGTTTTTATTTGTAATCTTTGGGTGCCATATGAGTCGATTTGGAAATAATGCCAGCTCTCTTAGAAATTCAGCCAGTTGATTTCTTTGTCTGACTCGCAAACTTGTATCAGTCCCGCCTCTCAGATTCATTACTGAGGTACCACGCATGATAAAAATATGGGTCGAATTGCGCATGTCGAAAAAGGTTAGTCCATGTCGAAAATGGGGACGTCCGTAACATCTTCGAAAGTTTTTGTTTATTAAACATCCCAGATGTGTCATCGCATTTTTTTGGTGAATGCCGTTTTCTTCCTATCATTGAATTATACGATTTTAAATATTATATTGTAATTCTATGCTATTAAAATAAGTTTTAAAAATACAAATGTCGTAAAAAGGATGATTTAAAGATATGTTTATTAAACTAAATATATTTCCATTTTCCCTCACAATATAGCGTAATTTAATCTTTTTAAAGTTAACGATTTTAGAGGATTAATGATTGCTTGGCATAATTTAAAAACTTTGTCAAATTGGTGATTTTTTAAAATTATTTGTTTGCATTATTTTTTTACATTATCGTTTACATTATTTGCTACATAGTTTATTTATATTATTTGTTTACACTGGATCTGAATATTTATGTTGATGAAATGGGAGAATTTATCGCACAGCCGCTAAGTCTGACGACAAGCAGTCGTTAAATCTGTGGTTTAGATATAAATATGAAAATTGAAAAAAAATAAACATGCTTCTATTAAAATTCACAAAAATATAGAAAATATATATACATCGGAAAACCTTCGGAGAGTTAGTAGAAAGTGCACAATCCATTAAATTTAAAATAAAATTTTACTCGGAACAGAAAATAGAAAACAATATTAAACACCGTTCTCTTGTATACCGAGAGGATATCTCAGCTGCAGAGGCTGTTCTCCCTACAGTGTGCATGGAATCGGCATGGTATTTTGCGAATCGAAGTTCCCACAACTATGGTTAAACAGCAGCCAACGGAAAGACAACTTTCGTTGTAGCAACTCTATTTTGCGAAAAGAAATAAAAGCCAGAACATTATAGAAGCGGTAAAGATCGAGATAGTGTGTTTGCTTTCATTGTCTTATGTTTCAAAATCACGTTGCTTTCGGATGTAAATATAGCGGCATTTCAATAAAGAGTAATCTTCATGACTATGAGGTGTTATTAGTAATTGCAACTGAAATTTACGAGGATTTTTCGGAAGCGAAAAGTTTCAAAATAATGCCAATTTTCATGCAACCTAAGATTCAGATGATGAAAATTCAGATACAGAAATAGAATGTGGAAATTGAAAAAAAGTGCAATCAATAGCGGAAAAAGTAACGTAGAGATTAGAACTGGTTCTAAATAACGGAAATGCTTCAACTAGAAGCGTAATAAAATAGGATACCAGATATGGTATTGGAATGAAATAACACATTAGATATAACAGATCCGTACTTCCAAACTAAATGACAGAATATTTTCTTCCAACTAATCGTGAGTAGTATTTTGTAGTAAATTGTCTTGGGAACGACTCATATTGAAGGGTGGAAAGAGTATGGTGTTAAACTAAATAAAATGGATGATGTTACTTTCGAAGCATACATTGGTATGCTGCAAATGGATGGTGTTTACAAGTCTTGTGATGAATCAAAAAAGAGAGTTCATTTTCTCTGCTTCAATGTCACAAATGTGATGACAAATCATTATGACAAAGAATGACAAACAGAAGACAAAGTGGAAAAATCGCTACTTTATGAGTATTTCGGGAAAGGTGAATAGAAATATTTTCTACAATATATAATTCCGGTCAGAAAGCGGATGTTGATGAAAAATTGGTAGGTTTTTGGGGATATTGTTCATTTAATCAATATATATCTAGCAAAACAGAACGATACAGAATAGATACAGTACGCGTAAAAACTGTAACGACAGTTTTTTTACAACTTTCAAAACAAATAAAAAAATGTTCTTTATAATGTGTTTCATCAAGGTAAAAAGCTAATAATAAGGTCAACAACATTCAATTGTGATTTCTTTATTACGAAAATAAAGTAATTGTACAAAACAAAAACACTATTTTTGCCTGCGTAAAAATTATAAGGACAGCAAAATAAATTCAAGATATTGACCGAAGAAACAAATATTTAATATATTATGCACCCATCTCTGAATTTACTGATTGCAAATCTTCCATCATTCCTCGACATAATAATTTTTTGGCCCTGTTCATGACTCTTTTTGTGTTATTGATCTTCAATCATAGATATGAATTCTGATGATGAGGTATAATGCTTTCCATTTTTATAAATTCGTCTTGCTATATCTCCCTATAAATTATTGATAAGATTCAGATCAGGACTTCCTAGTCATAATTATAAAACTTCAATATTTTTCTTATGAAACTAAGGTTTTGTCTCACGACTTGTATGAATAGGACTATTATCTCGGTGTTATATGCGTTTTTTCCTGCTGGAAGTGTTGCAACAAATGAAAGATGGTCAAAAAGAATTTGTATATATGTCCTTAAATTAACTATTCCGGAAATATATGCGAGTGACTTCACGTCACTGAACGAAAAGCAGTCCCATGTCGCAATGAATCTATCAACTAACTGAGGTTTTGAGAAGATCCTTTTTTATTTTTTCAAATTATCAGAATAATATTTCTAGCCATCAGATCAAAATAACCTAAAACGTCTTATAAACCCAAGTCATCAATTGTAAGGTTCGAAATGTTATTGGGATGATTTAAGAAAAGAAAAAGAGTTTTTATTAAAACATCAGTTCGGTGACGGATTCATTGCGACATGGAGCTGCTTGTTGTTCAAAGACTTGGTGTCACTTGTATATCTTTCAAGAAAACGTAATTCAAAGAAAAATATATAAACTCTTTCTTACCACCCTTCATTTATTTCAACACTTCTGTCAGGAAAGAAAAATGATACAACAGCGACATAATGTGCCTATCCACAAAAGCCGTAAGACAAGATTTTAGTTCCATAAGAAAAAATAAAGTTTCGTAATGACCGCTCAGAAACCTTGATTTAAATCCTATCGATAACTTATGGGAAGATCTGGCAAGACGAGTTTATAAAGATAGAAGGCATTTTCCCTCCTCATTAGAATTCAGATCTATTGTTGAAGATGAATAGTACAAAAACAATCACGAACAACTTCAAAAATTACTGATGTCGGGGAATGATGGAAGATTTGCAATCATTAAATTCAGAGATGGATGCATCATCGATCATTATCTTAAATATATTTTGCTGTTCTTATAGTTTTTACACAGGCAAAAACAGTGTTTTTTTATTCAATTACTTTATTTTCGTAATAAAATACCCATAGTTGAATTTTGTTGACTTTTGTATTAGCTTTTCAGCTTGATGATGCATATTATAAGGAAAAAAGATTTATTTGTTTTGAAATTTATGAAAAAGAAAATTAATATTTTTTGCTGTCTTTATAGTTTTTACAGGTGCTGTATATGGACACTTTGCGACACACTATCAATTGCGTATTTAAAACAGAAATGTGTACTATAAGAAAAGGTAATGAGCCATGTCAAAATAATGTAAGTTTGATAAGGATTTGAATTAAAAAATAAGAGGTCAAAATGTTACATGCAATACATTTTCATGTCGTTTATATTAGGTCATTTGTTTATCAGAAAAATAATTTCCACTGGCAGTTAAGATCAGCTTTAGTCAAAATTTTCTAGCATAATGACCCAAAACGAACTCTTTAAAGTCATTGGAGATTTAAAAAACATAATAAGAAACATAATAAGCTCTTCAAAAATTTCTGCATTTAAAGAAATTGTAAACTTTTTGGAATTTTTAAAAATAAAATTCAATCATTTAATTTAATTTTATCAAAAAAAGAGCCATTCGTCATTTATTTAAAGTTAGGATTTTAATTCACTAGATAAAACTGGAAGTTCAATAAAATGTTACTTCAATAAAAAATGTGCAATACTTCATAGTTTGTTGATTAATAAAGTTAAGATATTCTTTAAAAATATCATAAGTAAAAAGTAATTGAACCAAAACATTTTTTTAACCCAAGAGGTTTTCTTTAATAAATAGCAAACTTTTATATTATTCGATGTAAGCCGATTATACTATAAAGTAACAGCAGCAAGAAAAACCATATATTTAAACTAGATGAATGCATTAAAAATGTATTTTTAACATTTTGATATTTTTATTAGAATGTGGAATAATTTAAAAATATATTTCCCATGTCGCAATAAAAGATAAAAACCATTCTGCTACTATAATTCAATAAAAGAAATTAATTTCCGTATTAGATAAGATACTAAATGTGAAACATGGTTAGAAAAAAAATATTTTAAAATGATTTCGTTGGAATTTTTCAGATTTAAAGAGGGACATCTTTTTATTCGAACTGTATTTTTTAAACTTTAATATCTGTCTTGTGTTAAAATGATTATCTTTTAGTTTTATCCTATTATCATATTTAATGTAACTTGAAACAGAAATTTATTATTTGTAACACTTTTAATTACAACATTTTTTCGCAATGAATTTTCCGAAAGTTTTATTAAGAATTTTATTGTTTTATTCTTTATTATCTCTTTGTGTGGTACACTTCATTAAAAATACAAATGTTTCTTAATTTATATTAATTAATTGTAGCATAACCACGAATTAAGATAGATCCTCTTAATTACCTCTAAAAAATGGTTTTTTATGTTAGTAATTTTCGCATAATAAATCTATGTAATTTAAAGAAAAAACTATATTAAGGGAAAAAGGGTAGATATTTTTTGTAAATCAAACGGCTTTCTGTTGGCACTAAAATTGACAGTATTTTTTTCTCAAATTCAATGATTTATTCTTACATTGTTCTATTTCTGAATCTGCTGAAACTAAAATTATGAAAAGAATAGGGTTAGTAGACATTAATTTAAACCTAGCATGAAAATTATAGCAATCACCCTAAGTCACATAATTTTCGAGAAGAAAGCATTTTTCCGTTACACATAAACTTCGATTTATGGGCATTCACCAATGGTGTCGAGGAGTGCTGGAGGTACCTATCGTAACAGCATTGTAAAAGTATTGTTGATAGTGATTTTCGAAAAAAAATTTGTCAGAAATTAGGCAATATATAATAACCCATAAAGATACGGACGGTTTGACATAAACTCAGGGGCAACGTACAAAAATGCACCTTCGATTTTTAAAGACTAGATAACAGCTTTTGGTGATATATTTATGTAATGTAATGCAACAGTTGCAATACAAAAACAGAAAACGTCAACTTGTCAAAAAAAAAATTAGTTTAATTAGAGCTAACCCATTATGGCCAAATTATTTTCTTTGTTAAAATTTAAATTTTAGATTTCCTACCACTTTTACATGAAGAATATTTTTACCTTAACTTATAAGAAACCTACCTTTTGAGAGAGGGTATAATTATTTTTATATTTACTGGTGGAAAAGACGTTTTTTTGTCATTAAATCAAGTGATCTAAATGTATGCCACTGTGTGTTGATGGATTACTCAGAAAAACATTATGGGATTCACGAGTAGTTTAAATTGCGTGGACCTCGCAATACACCTCTCATGTCTTTGAAAGTTAATTAACATTAAAATATCCCTGAGTGCTCATTTTGACTTTTACCATATGAATATATTCCGGTTGAAATCAGAAAATTTTTAGTAAAAATAGCTTAAAAGACATAATGAAGAGAAACGTTAAATAAAAAATTTAAACTGTTGAAAATCAAATTTATAGTGGGAAATATTTTTATAAAACTTGACTAAAATTTCCAGCTTTTCTAGTCTGAAAACCTATTTGGAAAAACGTACCACGTACCATGGCTGTGCTACAAGATTGGGACATACTTTCGAAGCGCTCTTAGCTCAATGGCAAGTTTAAACTTGAAACAAGAGTTTTATTTTAGCTGCATTGCAAAAGTGAGAGATTATTATTACGTTGAATTTAGTTTTATAAGATGCTAAATAAAGTTTAAATATACACTATTTTTATGGTCAGTACCGAACTAAATTCATAAAAATATAACAACAACAGAAAATAGATTAAAATAAAATTAGAATGAGTTATACAGAATAGCAATATATGATATTATTTAGTCTTCATATCCCATTGAAATTTTATCATATAAAGAGGGTTCGCACTGTTCCTAAAATTTCCATACTTTCTTACCACAATTTTAAAACTGCAATATTTATTTCATAATTCTATTGTAGATGTTAAAGGTACGTTCCATGGAGATTTTTGAATTAAATTACTGGAACCACAGTATGAAGATTTTAGGAACGGTGCGAGCCCTGTATAAACATTCATGCTTTTCTACTATGCTAGCTTTTTCTTTTCAATATACCAAATCCTACGTTGTATACTTTTATGAAAGTCTTATTATTTTTAGCAAAGATTTATTTAACACGTTCGCTGCCGCTTACGTAAAGATGTGATGATAGTTAATGCCGCACTGTAGAAGTGGGTTTTTCCCAGAAGCCAATTTACTTTTTATAACAAAGAATCGGTGAAAGTTTTTCCCGCGCCAGCGCGTGACTGGCTATTGTACATCACCCCACATCACGCGCTGGCGCGTGAGTAGCCCCTTAACGTTGACGCCTTATCATGCGCTGGCGCATCTGCGGCATCTAACGTGTTAAATATATAATACAGCTAATAATTCATATATTTATTGCACGAATCTTCTGAGAGCGAGTAATAGTGTCTTTGACCTACTATTTAATGTATGTTTCATTAGAAGAACACAGATTAGATGATTAGAGAAAACTTTTGTATTAAAATCAATAATATTAAAAGCAAAATTAACAATAATATATGGTAAATAAGGAGTATTATACCGTTTTATAAATATACTAGTAGTAAATACAGCGTATATTACTGCTTATTTTTTAGTTTATTACTGTTGATTTTACGGTATAATGGTGACAGTGGGATTCCAGTATTAAATTGCAAAATTAATAATTATTTTTTACAATGTATAGTTGAACGTATTTTTAAGAAATATTTTCCAAATACATAGTATGTATATTTGCATAATTAAACGAATAAAGGAGGCAATTTCTTTTATTTATCTAAAGTATACCACCTTTTTAAGTGACAATAAGTTGTGAAAATAACATTTATTTTACGAATTATATATTTTGTATGTCGTAAATTCCATTAAAAATTTTAAACGTGAAAAGGATAAGAAAATAAAGATCCGATATTTTTGTAAATAATACATAATTTATACTGTGCCACAAATAATTCAAATTCACATTTACGTAGTTTTTAAAATTCTCAAGTAGCCTAAGTTACTTAAGTGTTTAAAAAACATTTATACTGAAAACAAAAGCATTGAGGAAATATTTCATAATAAATATTGTTTAAAAAAAGATTTTATTGTAGCTAAAATTAATTTATTATTTTCATAAATAAATATTATCTAATGCTTTAAAAGTCTTGCCGAAATTGCTCTTATTCATTTTCTTTTCAGCTAACTGAACTTTAAAGTAATTACTTTAAATAATTGAAAAGTCATTACCTGATGACAAATTAAATATTATTTAAGCATATTTCCAGTTTCTTTTCCTTTATTAAGCATAAAAAAATGTAAAGGTATTTTTAGAAGAGCGCCGAACAAAAGATTATTTGCTAATTCATTTTAAATTATTTTTCTAATATTTTAAAGAAAGCATTTTTTAAAGAATTGTTATTTCTTTTTTAAGAATACATCTTGAAAATAATAAAAGGCATTTCTTTATATGGTAATTTTAATTTCAATAGTTAAAAGTCTTGTAATGAATGAAAGTAAAACTAAATATTTAGGAAAAAACCGTCGCTTTTTTTTTTTTTTTTTTTTTTTTTTTTTTTTTTTTTGCAATATAAAAACTGTGTTTAGTTAACACACAATTTATTTATTAAAAGTAAATTTTACAACGGAAATTGGATTTAAAATTTTCAGTAGTAAAATATTTAAATAAATGTTTTAAAATTGTAAAGATGCAAAATTTAAAAAAAAAAGTTTTAATATGTGCTTAAAAAGACGAGAACACTAACAGTTTATCAATTGTATTTTAAGAGATTATTAAAATTTTTCTTTTAATTTAAACGTAGCATTTTTAAAAAATATTTTTGATATTCAATTTTTGAAATATGCTGTAAGAATTTTATAAGAAAAAAAGATCTTTACCAATTTTTAATTATAATAAAAATAATAAAACCATTTGATAATTTATTTTTATACTATATTTCACGTTCTGAATCCAGTTTATCTTTCTTTGCGTCTCATTTTGCTGAGGATAATAAATAGTGTCGGCTGTATTTAGTCTATTAACAATATTACTGATATTTTTATTTATTATGAAAATTTTATTTATTATTAAAATTATTCATTACAAATAACTGCAGTAGAAGCTTTCTACAACATTACAATAATTAATTTTGTCGACCATATAACAAGAACGTTAACTGAAAAAATTTCAAATTGATGCAACTAAAAATTAACATCAACATTTAAAGGTCCTCCCCCCTCCCCCCCCCCAAAAAAAAATGGAAATTAAAAACACAATTTAAACTACCACAAAGCAGCAAATATAACAAAAAAAATATTCTTGATTTGCTCTTACAAGGAAGGTCTCCATTGGGGGCATACTCAGAATTTTTTGAAAAAAGTACGAATTAAACTACTCATGTAGGTAATAAAGGATCAGTGAAAATTAGCGGCGGAATTACATTATTAGATATGTAAAAAAATAAAATAGTTTGGAATAATTGGCGTGAAAAACTGAAAGCGACGCGAGATTTGGCGAGCAGTGCATTTCCTCGCCAAAAGCAGACGATTTTAACGAATCTGAAAATTGATTTTAATTGACTTCACTGTTAAAAATCTGCAGCATTTACTGCAACGTCACTCCACTACTTTTATAGAATATCTCTCTTCTGACCAATGAGAATGCTCCATAGCACGGTGAATTGACCGTGTCCTACACTGTTAAAAATCTGCTGCATTTTGTTGCAACGCACTCCACCGCTTGTATATAATATCTCTATTCCAACCATTGAGAAAGCTCCATTTCAAGGCCAAATAACCGTTTTCTATATAAGCAAGGGAGTGCGTTGCAACAAAATGCAGCAGATTTTTAACAGTGTATTTTTCAATTTGGAACAATTTTAATCAATTTTAATTGTGTTTTAAATGATAAAATATATTAATTTCATTTTGTTATAAGTACATATAAACGTATATGACAAAATTACACTTAAAGTAAAGTAAAAATGCAAAACTAAAATTACTTAAACTAAACTTATTTAAATAAATTGAACATAGAAAGTTTTTTCTTTAAAAAAGTATTCGAAGCGTAAAAGCGTATTTTTCAAAATTTCGTTTTTTCGCCAACCGGAGATAAATCGCCAAATAAACGAAATTTTTATTATTTTTTTTACGGACACTATAAGGAGGTTCCGCCGAAATTTTTTTTATAAACATATATAACTATATGAGAAGAACATTCTGTAATTTTTTCAAATTTTTCTGAGTATGCCCGTATGTTAGACCTTCCTTGTTAGAATTATTCAGTTAATAAATATCTCTAATTTAGTATTATTCAGCAAAAGATTCTTGGAAATTTTTAATCTAATAGTTCTCATAATTTGTATCATATATAGGAGTACCAGTGGTATATCTATATTAAGTCAGGAATTTAGGTCCAGAAGTAACTCTATCCGATATAGTCTCTTTTGTTAAATGCAACTCCTTTTTTAAGGGCCATCGATTTGAATCCTTTAATGAAATTGAAGAAGCATTTTGCTGGTGTTCGTTCTGCACATATAAAAATTTTCGTAATTATTTCTTTTTTAAAATGAACGTAACATAAATTTTGCATATAGAATTAAGTCGATCGGACAGTCAAATGCCTTTATACTTGCGATCAAAACATTTGACGTTATTTAAAATTATGCATATCCACGAATGGTAAAATGGTCACAATCTCTTTAAAATAGTCGGCAACAACGGTAGTTTTAATAAATAGTAAATTGTTGGATGTTGTTGAAATCTTATTTGAAAAATATGAGCAACCCTTGACAGCAATCTGGAATCATCCTCAATGAAATTAATGAGAGATCATTAACTTGAGTTCGAATAAGCCGCTATTACGTTCAAATTTATGTCGCCACAATTTTTCTGCATCTCTTTAAAATGGGAAATTACAGTGCCAGATTATTGGAAAGGCCAACATTCATTCGTATTTTGATCTATAATTTTTCGCTTCATTTAAACTCAAAATTCAATATGTTAAATATGTTGAAATTTCTCTTATAAAATTTTAGTGGAAGTTTGTACTGCGGTGTAAAAGCAGTTTCTACAGCAACTCTGAATGATTTTTTATGGGCTCAAATCACTTTGTATTTTAAATATTTTCCGAGGATATTCTTGTCTATTTATTTTTTATTTCTATTTTTATTTAATATTATATTTTTGAGCGCTAAGCTCTCACTGTCCCTGAAGCACAAGACGAATTAAAAGGCTTACCTAACAAATTTCGAATACTTATGCTGATCTTTATTATTGCAAAACACAAATAGATATATAAGATAGTCAGATAACAATCTACATACCGATACTTCTTGTATAGATCAGCAGTCAGATACACGGATAATCACCTCATCGAGTTAACAGCAAAAATTCCAGGATTAGGCAGAAAGCAATTAGAATTGAAATGCAGCTGGTCTGTCAAGTCCTATCTTGATGGTAACTACGTTCAGACTGGATCTTAGTAGTTGATCGGCAATTTCATCATTGTGTTTTTCTGCACACAAACGTAAGAAATTAATGCAGGAATGAGAGTAGAAAAACTCAATCTGATTTTACCAGTCGACAGCTAAAATCAGGTTTGTAGGTGTTTTCCGTCATGATATGAAATGACAGACTATTTGCCACTATTTTTAATATGCTAATCGAGTGTTAACTAATTCTGGAATTTCAGTTGTTAAGTGAATGAGATGATGATTTGTGCAGCCGCATTTCGGTCGGTAGTCTCTGGATGCAAGTTCAGAGCTCACAGATGGCCTACCCGGTCTGGGTTCTTCATCAACATTAATCTTACCTCCAGAAAAATCACGACACCATTTCGATGCGATTATATTTTATATTCATATTGTCGCCATGAATGGAAACAATTTCTTTCTGAATACCCACTGGACACTCATAGACCGGGAGACGGCGGCACAGACAATCAATTACCTTATCGCGTTCACAGCTCCAATTCCTGAATCAATTAAAATTTCTCTCACATATTCAAACGCAATCGGTATGCCAAGTCATACGTTAATGAAAATCACCTGAAAAATTGATTTCAGCGGTGGACTCACAGGTTTACTATTGTGAATTCCTGCACCAATTAATATGAAAGCATTCAGGATTGGGAAAAGGAAAACACAATGGTAAACCTATAAGTCAACTACTGAAATCAGTTTTTCAAGTGATTTCCACTAAGAAATAACATGGCATGCCGATTGCGCTTTAATATGCGAATCGAGTTTTAACCATTTCTGGAGTTTCACCCGTGAGCTCGATGAAGTAATTGTCTGTGCTGCCTCCTTTCGGTCTATCATCTTTTCAATAAAGAAAAGGCATGATGGAGCGTGCTTTACATTTGGAATTCCGAATTGACGCAGACATTTGGTAAATGCGCCACATAAAAAGACTCACCGTATTAATAAAGAATGACTGCGAGGACAAATAGAGAGCGCTCAAGGTTACTAAATGTTTTGCCGATGAATAATTAATTCATTAATTTTTTTTCTCTGCTGCTGTCTGAGGTGTATCTTTACTTTACTAGAATACCTAGTATATATAATGCAAAAGAAGATATTCCAACACTTAATTTTTATTTACCATTCTTTCCATTTTAAAACGGGCATTTTAATATTTATTGTACTTGAATTAAATAGAAAGAGCAATTTTACTTCAAAAAAATCTATCTTAAAGATATTACGTTATAATGCTAAAGTTATAAGATACCAGGTCAGTCATTTCACATATTCTTTATTCCATTTTCTTTTTCTTTCTTATTTTATTCTAAATTTCTCTCTTTGCGCACTTTTCTCGGGGCTGCATTTTACTACAGAATGTGTATACCCTAATTTCCTGCGTATAATCCGCGGATCAAACAATCATTTTTCGACCCAGAAATTTTATTAAATAAAATATAACTTTTCAGATCGCCGTAAATATTTGCCTTAAATTACAAAATAAAATTTCTGGGTCGAAAAGAATTGTTTGATCCGCGGATCATAGGCAGGAAATTAGGGTACTTCTTAATTCAGTCAAAACTCCACCTGCTCTGACTTTGTTATTGAGGCACTGATTCATAAATCGTCGGGATCTACGCCAACCTTGGTAATTTTGCACGAAAAAGATCGGAGTTTGTTTTTTAATTATATTTTTGATTGCTAAAACATTTTACGGCTGTATGGAGAAAAGTCAACACATTGAAAATAAATGAAGCCAATGTAACATCAATTTTATTCGAATAATTGTAGTTCTCCAGAAAAAAAGTGAATTGTGAAAGATGATTTCATGATGTAAAGAAAAAATGGACAGTAGTTTTGCTAAAATGAGTTCTCCTTTTTTTTAGGGCAATTCTGTCTGAGCATTTAATTTCACTGTCTCAACGTTTGCTACACGCGATAGTTTTGATTGTTCAACTGCTCTGAACTAATGGAGTATTACGTCTTTAATCACGCAGTAATTAATGATAATTTCTAAAATACCGGCAAGATTCACTATAAAGTCCCGTAAAACCGTCACATATATATTCAGCATAATTCAGCATTATTTTAACATAGGAGAATATACTTGCTGAAATTTCAACTTGTGGTTCTTTGCTGAAATGAAATGAAATAACATATTTTTTCAGACGTCTCTGGAAGGGAAAGATGAATACTATACAATGATTTAATTACGAAAATATCATAAGGTAAGTCAAATGAACCACTCCAAGTAACATCAAACATAGATCTGTGTTACTTGGAATGCTTTGCGGCCAAAACTGAAATGCTTGGTCTGTGGTGGGACTACAAAGGAGTTATTTATTATGCGTTTTTGCTACCAAATCAGATAGTAAATTTGGAAATATATTGTTGCAAAAAGAAATTTTGAAAGCAAAAATCGAATAAAAGCGAGCAGAAGTGACCAAGTTGAGATAATGTGTTTCAATACGACAATGCTTGGCCCAGAATTGCGAGTAATACAACATATTAATGAGTATGGTGAATATTTTGTGTCAAGCCCCATATTCATCAGATCTGGTTCTTTTACAATTTAACCTTTAAATGAAACTTCAAATTTTTCTCAAAGCACGGGAGCTCATTTTTTAGAGTCTGTCAAATAGTACATTGATAATTTCTTTACGGATAAATCTAATGACTTCTTTTTAAATGCCGAAACGATTGAAAAAAAGGTCACACAACGATATGGTGCTGATGTGATTTAACAAAATTTTCTTACCTTTTTTCACATCTTTACAAAAATTTATCTTTAAAAAGCAACAGAACTTTCTGGATGACCCAATGCATATTGTTCTACACATTCCACGAATTTTGACAAATTAATTAAACTTAACCCTTTCGGGTCTGGTGTACTATCAATAATACATGTCTTTTAATAGAGTATTATTTTGTTTTAAGAAATACTTTTTCTACTGTTTACATGTAGTAATGTTAATATATGTCTATATACTTACTATATGAATTCATTTATGTTTTGTCATTTAGTAATAATAATAATAATAATTATTTGCTTTATTCTCTTTGCGGAGTTTGCTATTTTTTTATTTTAAACATATATTTCACTTTTTAAATTTAAAATAAAAGTTATTTTCCTGAAAGAATCATATGTAATAAAACACAAAAAGCATTAGAAAGTTGTAATATAAGTTAATCTTATTAGAATACAATATTATCTAAACATTTCCAAAAATTCTTCCTTGGCCTATTGTCATATGGATATTAATTGAATAGTAAGCAAAACAGTAACATTCGTTGTCCTCCAGACAATGGAATATTCGTTAAACACAAATTAATCTATCTAGAGAGTTACTGTTAATATTATTAACGTAAAAGAAACTTGTTCTAAAAAGTGAAAAAAAAAAAGAACTCAAAAGGGTTAATCTTGCCATTCTTTAATTTAATCGTCATTACCATAATGTCAAGGTTTTAACTTTAACTATAGTTAATTATAACTTAAGCTTATATTTTCAAAGCCAGAAAATATAGTCTTGTTTTAAATCTTTTATATAAGCTGTTTCAGATTACAGGCCTTAAAATATTTATGCATTAGTATGTTTTCCATTAAAAGTGTTTTAAGCCTAAACATTGCTTTAACGAAATCTAATTACAAACTTTATCTTATTATCATCATCTCTTTATATTCATTCGAGAAACATTACTGCTGAACACTGATTAGTTTACATTTAAGCATGCTTATGAATATACAGAGACACTTTTAGTTACAAATGTATTGTCATTTCGAAGTTAGAAAACACATTTGAAAAGAAAGGACAAGTTAAGGATATTAACGCATAATTTTATTGCAAAAAAGAAACAAAAATCAAAAAATTTCCTTTAATTTTTTTTATTGGGTTTTATAATTTTGTTTAATTAAGATTCATAGTATTTTTTTCTCGAGTTTTCACAACATCTAGCTTTATTTGTTGTGGCTCTAAATAGCTAGATATCTTAATATGAAAAAAAAAATGGAATATTTAACACATGCGCAGTTACAAAAATTTTACATAAATGCACATGTCTCCTCAAATATTCAATATATCAAGTTTTAACACGTTCGCTGCCGCTTACCTGAAGATGTGATGATAGTTAATGCCGTACTGTAGAAGTGGGTTTTCCCAGAAGACGATTTACTTTTTATAACAAAGAATCAGTGAAAGATTTTCCTTCGCCAGCGTGTGACTGGCTATTGCACATCACCTCACATCATGCGCTGGCTCGTGATCGGCAGCGAATGTGTTAATTGCAATATATAGTTTCCACTGCTTGTTTTAAAATTTTCGGAAAGTAGTGTTAAGTTCGTTTAAAAACTATGCATGCTATAAACATAAAATAATTGAATTTTTCACAGAAACGTTAACACTTTTATGAATATGCGTGCTATACATACACAAATTCACGCAAACGTTTATGCCACAATGTCTTTTGATACAGTTACAGGCCACTTTGAGGATTTTCTGTTGCGTCGGTGATCCCAAAATTTATTTTACACTGTTAAAAATCTTGTCCTAGTTTGAATCAAATTTTGGTGCTCAATAGCTTCCACTGTAAGATGGAGAAATCTTGAACCAATATTTGGAGCTCCTGCTAAAGTATATACTTCCAATAACTGGAATACGGTTGAAATAGGAAGCTGCAAATGTTGGTACGAGATTTCACCATCTCATGGTGCCAGCTACTGAGTACGAGAATTTGGTTCAAACTAGAGAAAATTTTTTAACAGTGTATTATTAAATTTATTGGTTTTCACTTGAATGTTCCCTGGACTAAATCTTCATGGAAAAGTATGAAGACAAGCATGTTCTGTTCATCATCCAAGTTCAAGGACAAATTGTCAAGAATTTCAGTAAATATTTGACAAATCGTGTACAATTGAATGCACTTTAGTCAGTGTTCTTTAAGATTTGGAGGCCAGTGTATATCCCGGAATTTTTCGAAGTATCGCAATTATTTCCTGCTAAAATAATTTTAATATCTATCATAGTTTAAATGTTATTCCATTAAAAGTTCTCTTAGCCCATTGTTGTATACCATACGTATATGTACTGCATAGAACATCATTTTTATTGCTTTTACATTTTAAAGATCAGTTGCAGTTATGCCATCGTTAACCTGAGAAAAAACTCAATGACTATTACTGGCAGAAAAAATATATTTTGTTTGCATGCAATAAAATCTTCTCAATCTTCCGTACTCATATCAAGCCAAGCTTGATGTCAAACATTAGAAGTTTTTGCAATGATATATATGTATCATTAAAGATGTACCAAAGTTACTTACAAAACAAAGAATACGTGCCAAACTACTTTGCATTATATTATGCCAAATCACTATTGACACAATTATAGACAATATATCGATACACTCTACAAATTTTGACAAATTAATTAAACATCATCTTCACTTTGTTTAATATAATCGTAAATATAACAATGTCTAAATTTGAACTTAAACTAAAGTTGATAATAACTTAAGCTTGTATTTCCAAAACTAGGAAATAGACTCTTGTTTTAAGCCTTTTATGTAAGCCGTTTTAGATTACAGGCCTTAAAATCTTTATGCATTAGTATGTTTCCCATTAAAAGTGTTTTGAGCCGAAACATTACGTTAAGGAAATCTAATTACAAATTTTATCTTATCATCACCATCTTTACATATTCATTCGAGAAAATTCACTGCATAACACAGATTAGTTTACATTTAAGCATGCTTATAATTATATAAAGACACATTTAGTTACAAATACGTTGTCATTTCTAAATTAGACATTACATTTGAAAAGAAATGATGAGTTAAGGATATTCACTATGTTATTGCAAAGAAGAACAAAGAGAAGAAGTCTTACTTCTGTTTACTAATCATTGACATATTGGACTTTGTAATTTGGTTTTATTATAATTTCATATAAATTTTTTGTGTTTTCACACTATTTGACTGGAGTTTTTTATATGATTCGCCCTAAATAGCTGAGTAGCATGTTATGAAACTAAAAGGAATCTTTTACACATGAGCAGCTAAACATTCTTTCATATAAATGTCCGTATTTAATCAAATATTCAATATATCTAGGTTTAAATGCATTATACAGTTTCTACTGTTCTATTTCACTTTTTCGAAAAGTGGTGTTAAATTCGATTAAAAATTATACATGGTATAAGCGAAAAACAGTTGAATTTTTCACGGAAAAATACCTACATGAGTTTGTGCGCTATATATTCACAAATTCGCTCAAACGTTAAAGCCACATTGTCATTTTTTACAATTACAGGCAAGTTTGAAGATTTCATGATACGTAGGTGATCACAAAACTTACTTTATAATAATAAAGTGTAATAAAGTACTTTATAATAATAAATAATATAATACTTTATAATAATAAATTGCCGTCACATGAATGTTACAACTGACTAAATCTTCCCTGAAAACTATGAAGATAAGTATGAGAATTGCAATCCGGTAAACACAATGATAAACCTACCGGTCAGCCACTGTGCGTATTAATTTTTCGCTTACGCACCACTTCACTTCCGTCATGGTGGATAATTAAATTCCCCTATTTTCAATATTCCTTTAATTTTTTTTTATATGTACTTGATATCTTAGGGTTTTGTGCTGTTAGCTCGTCACCTGAAAATAATAAGGTTCTAACTGTGTTTTTGAAAAAAATGATTTATCGATATAGAAATGTTGTATTTGTATCTATGAAAGCATTTCTGGATTAAAATAATTTCATAATATAGGGTGTCCCCTCTCAACGGTGGCCAATGGCTAATTTCTAAACCGTTGGTCATAGACATATAGTTCCAATTGCAAAAATGCTTTAAAAAAGGTAAAGAATTATTTTTTAAGCGATTTAGGTCAAAAAAAATGTTTTACTAAAAAATTAAGAAAATTAACTTTTTATACGGTCCCCCGGTCCTATAAGTGATACTTAGAAAATTTTTACCACTACTCTAACAAGTAAGACAAAAAAAGTCCCATTCTTCTGCGATCAAAATCGACCGAGTTATAGCTGTTCAAAGTTGAAGCATATTTTTTGCTGCAAAATAGGGGTCAGTCACAAATTTACTGGAAATAAAAATAAACATCAGATAGAAAATTTAACTTTAAACATTGAGAGTAAAAAAAATTTTTGCAATGTTGTTTCTGAATTTATATTGACATTTACATGTTAAAGTAAAATATGCAATTTGTGCTAAAAATATAAGTAAGAAAATGACAGAAATTTTGCTAAATTAAACTATGAAAAGCAACAGTCATAAATCGTTACAAGATGATACATATTTAAAGCTCTATTAGATTACTCAACCTAATAGAATTTGATGCAGTCCTATAAAATAATTAAATGGAACGCACTTAAAATCGTATTAATATTACATTGTCATCTGGTTTAAATAAGTATGGGAATTGAACCTCAATCAGATATTTGGAAGTGAGTTAAAATTTGAATATAAGTTTTGAACTAGGAAAATTTACATACGAAAACTATGAATAAAATAAAAGCTTATCAAAATAACATACCTTTTTAAAATAAAATCACGAAAAGAATCAGCTTCATTTGCTTACAAAATAAAACACATGTAAAAATACAATTGAGGATATGAATTTCAAAACTCGACTTGTCGCTTTTTGATTTCTCTATCAGTCTATATAAACCTCCACTGTTGTAACAATGCAATATCAAAATTTATAATGAAAACCAATAGATGCATTTACAGTTTTTTCGCTATTTACCAAAATTTGATTTTTTTCGATAAAGAGAATTTTGAAATTCATGTCGTCAGCTATTTTAATAACCAATCTAGAAGTTAATTAATTATAATTAACACTACCGTAAAACATATACGGTGACAGCGCTTTCAGTTAAATCGCTCATTTAAAAGATTTTGTAATTGGAACTATATATCTGTGACATTAGTTTAGGAAGTAGCCTTTGAACAGCGTTGGAAATCGACTCCCTTTATATTACTTTAAGCACTTAGTGTACGTTCCCTTAAAGCTCAATCGAACTCATCCGTTTTCAGCTATAGAAAAGTGGTTTAAGTCATGAAATTTAAAGTTCCATAACTCGGTCAATTTTAATGTTACATGAATCGGACCTTTTCTGTATTACTTGCTAGAGTTTTGAAAAAAAAAATACTAAATATCACTTATAGGACCGGGGGACCGTATAAAAATTTAATTTTCGTAATTTTTTAGTAAAACATTTTTTTGACCAAAATCGCTTAAAAAACAATTATTTGCCTTTTTTAAAGCATTTTTGCAATTGGAACTATATGTTTATGACGAACGGTTTAGAAATTAGCCATTGGCCACCGTTGAGAGGGGACACCCTGTATAATTGTAATGCCATATGTAAATTATGTACAACATAATTTTGAGGAAAAAATGCCTTCATAGATACAGAAAAAAAAACGTTTCTATATCTGTAAATCATTTTTTTAAACACGGATATAACCTTTTTATTCTCAGGTGACGAGCTGTTGGACTCTGACAATCAGTTTAATAACTCTTTTGAAAATTGTAAAATGGTATGAACAAGCTATTATTTAAAAAAAAGTTTTACATTTTTAATATAAGATTTTCAGAATATTTTGACTTTTAAAAAGTCAAAATATTCTGAAAATCTTATAAAATCTTATTAAAATTTACAGTTTTTGAAAATATTCTGACGTGATGGTAAAAAAATTAAGATTATTTTCGAATTTTGTGCTAAAAAATGAATAAGAATCTGTTAGCAAAAATTAAAAAATGCAAAGATCACTGGCTTGTGTTTTTAAATTCATATTCTTCTTTTAAAATGTTACGAACTTTGAATAAAATGTATTTAGAATATCTTTATATATAAAAATCTTCTGTGCGTGTGTATGTAATTGAACTCCTCCTAAACGACTGGACCGATTTTAATGAAACTTTTTGTGTGTGTTGCGGTGGATTCGAGAATGGTTTTGATTCACATTTCATCGAAATTGGTTCAGTACTCAGCCCTGCGACCAGTTTGGTCTCCAAGTCTTAGGATTTGGTCATTGACTTTTTTGTAAAAGGCCTTTAATGATGTCCACCCTTCCATTAAATCAAAATATCGTTCATTTAATGCAATAAAAAAAATTAAAAAAAACGGTTATGGAATTCCTCCTCATTTGTAAAGCGCAAAAAAAACCATCGCCAAATTACAATTTGGCAAAATTGATAGATGGGATAATCAAGTTAATTATAATATGCAACCATACATTTATAAATACTTAGGTATTTAGGTTCCGTCGACCAATTTCGCCAAATTGTACAAATCGCCATACTAATAGCCAAATTTTACATATTGACATAATTTTTATTTTAAATAAAAAAAAAAAAACAATTAATTAGTAGAATATTAATAAAAAAATACAAAAAAAGTACAAAATAAATCATTTAATGACATTCTATTATTGACATTTAATCTTATAGTTTGGCGATCATTTTATGGTTGACGGGAAAAATAACAGGTTATAAAATTCTTCCCCATTTGTAAAGCGCAAAAAAAAAAAAAAAAAAAAAAAAAATTGCCAAATTATAAGATTAAATGCCAATAATGGATGATCGTAAATGTCGCAGCTAATGACATTAAATATTATACACCTGTTTAATACATCATTAAGTGATTTTTATTTCGGCTTTTTATTTGCATTTTTATCAATATTTTTTCTATTTATTTGTTTTTTCATTATTTAAAATGAAATTTATGTCAATATGAATAATTTGGATATGAGATTGGTGATTTGTACAATTTGGCAATATTGATAGATGGGATAATCAAGTTAATTATAATATGCAACCATACATTTATAAATACTTAGTTACTTAGGTTCCGTCGACCAATTTCGCCAAATTGTACAAATCACCATACTAATTCAATCCGACATTCACTTTCACGATCATCCATTATTGACATTTAATCTTATAGTTTGGCGATCATTTTACGGTTGACAGGGAAAAAAACAGGTTATTGAATTCTTCCTCATTTGTAAAACGCAAAAAAAAAAAAAAAAAAAAAAAAAAAAAAGAAACATCGCTAAATTATAAGATTAAATGCCAATAATGGATGATCGTAAATGTCGCATTCAATGACATTAAATATTATACACCTGTCTAAAACGTCATTAAGTGATTTTTATTTCGGCTTTTTATTTGTATTTTTATCAATATTTTTTCTATTTATTTGTATTTCATTATTTAAAATGAAATTTATGTCAATATGAATAATTTGGCTATGAGATTGGTGATTTGTACAATTTGGTAATATTGATAGATGGGATAATAAAGCTAATTATAATATGCAACCATACATTTATAAATACTTAGGTACTTAGGTTCCGTCGACCAATTTCGCCAAATTGTACAAATTGCCATATTAATTGAATCCGACATTCACTTTCACGATCATCCATTATTGACATTTAATCTTATAGTTTGGTGATCATTTTATGGTTGACGGGGAAAAAAACAGGTTATTGAATTCTTCCTCATTTGTAAAGCGAAAAAAAGAAAAAAAAAATCGCCAAATTATAAGATTAAATGCCAATAATGGATGATCGTAAATGTCGCATCCAATGACATTAAATATTATACACCTGTTTAAAATGTCATTAAGTGATTTTTATTTCGGCCTTTTTATTTGTACTTTTATCAATATTTTTTCTATTTATTTGTTTTTTTTTTCATTATTTAAAATGAAATTTATGTCAATATGAATAATTTGGCTATGAGATTGGTGATTTGTACAATTTGGCAATATTGATAGATGGGATAATCAAGTTAATTATAATATGCAACCATACATTTATAAATACTTAGGTACTTAGTTTCCGTCGACCAATTTCGCCAAATTGTACAAATCGCCATACTAATAGCCAAGTTTTACATATTGACATAATTTTTATTTGAAATCGGAAAAAAAACAATTAATTAGTAGAATATTAATAAAAAAATACAAATAAAAAGTACAAAATAAATCATTTAATGACATTCTAAAATTCTTTGTATTGTATTTAATGTCATTGAATCCGACATTCACGATCATCCATTATTGACATTTAATCTTATAGTTTGGCGATCATTTTATGATTGACGAGATAACTACATAGTACCAATACTTATTATATATATATATAAATAAATACGATACACTTAAATGTATTTTTTAAAGGAATGTTATGTGCCCTTTCTAAGCATCAAAATATTATATCTAGGGTAAAATGTCGTTTAAAAATGTCTGTGTCTAGAATTCTTCCAATGTTTTGTATTTAATAAATGTGATTCTGAATGCGACTGGTTTTCACAATCATAAGTATAATTAGTGATCTACGTAAATGGTATGAAGATATGAAATTAACTTACAATGAGATATGAAATTTGTGAACATGAGATGTGAATTTGTGAACATAATATTAAATATTATGTGAGTTGGCTTATTTACATTTAACTTTGTTTTGTCAAGAAAATGTTTTGAAAGTTGAGTTGTATGATATTTCACCTAACAGAATTAAACTAATGTTTGAATGAATAACACGTTTTAGATTGGACATGGAAGACGCGCTACAATCGCAGTGTCGATTAGCAGTGATATTATGATAAGGGGGCCTTGTGTCGAATATTCAATAATATTTTATTGCAATTCCAGTTTTTTCCCGATAGGTGGTGCTACGATCAAATTCAGGAAACTATTTTATAACTTCGTGTTGTTATTATGCTACAAAAAAAGAGTTCTAATTGAAATATTTCAATAACATGTAATTGATGTTTCAAGAGTTTTAAAGTGTGCATAAAAAACATACATTTTTCAATTTCATTGGAATTATTACCATTTCTGTGGAATTGAAGTGAGTACTTTGTATAATTTTCTATCAAATTTACATGTGCGTTAATCTACAGCCACCGTAACATACAAATGTATTTGTCTGGCTAATTAATTTCATAACAAATTTTTCAATTGTTTTTATTTAACAATACTTCTTATCGGAAATAGTAAATAACAAAAAGCTAAAAAATAAAATTACATAATATTTAACTAAAATTTGGAACAATAAATATTTTCAGGCCTGTTACTTAATAAAAATTTTATATTTTTACTAGCGGACCCGACAGACGCTGTCCTGTAGTCACGTCTTTAATTCGAAAATTTAAAATTTTTTTGAATAAGCAAAAACAATCTGGAGCGTTTTGATGAAATTTTTTTATTAAAAAGTTATTACAATATCTAATGTCATTATATGTACATTCATCACTATTCGACCAGTCGATAGCGTTTGAGTAACTATATACTTTGAGCGAAGTGAAATGTGGAGGCTGTGTTTAATAAAAACTTAAACTTATCTTAATTGAATGTGAAAAAGTTGAATCTTAAATTATTTCATAACAGGTATATATTTTTTATGTTACCGAGGCAGACGTACACCTTCACCTTGAAATTTTCCACTCAAAATAGTGGCTCAAGAATGTTGCCCATGATTTTTTTTATGATCAATCGCGTGCCATTACACAATTTTGGGGCATTCAAATGTCGAAGCAAAATTATAGGTGAACCAATCTTCAATCGCAAATTATGTAGTGGCATTCCATTTGCAACAATACTCCATAATTTTATTGATTAATTAACTGTTAAAATTGTATTAATCTATTATCTTGGTTACTTAAACTGATTTCTATTTTTGGCCAATTGTTCAATAAATATAATGAAAAAAAATGAACTACGGAAGACGATGTTAATAGATTTAGTTCCACGTATATATCAAGTAATAATATCCATGTAATATAATTTAATGTAATGCTATTTTACAGTTAATCTTACATCCATATTAATAATATTATTTTTTATTATCACGTGGGGAATTCATGCATATAAATCGTATCAAATGTCAAATAATTTTATTTTGCGATTGTTTTCTTATATATGTATTTCTTTGGTAGCTAAATTTTATTTAAGATACTTTTTTATAAAGTAATTCATTGTATATAGTATTAATTACAAACGAACAACTATTTGATGATAATAAAAAATAAAAGTTATGATACGAAAGTAATTTTAATTTCATATTAGGGTTTACCTTATCTCTTATTACTTATGATGATTTTAGTAAATATTTTATTCATTTTATTTCATTCCAAAATAATTTAATAATAATAATTTACCCATATTTGTTGTGTACTATTTTACAGTATTTTATTCTTGCAGAAAAATGCCACGTCTTCGTGGAAGAGCAAGAAATATTGGTCGACGTACTCAAAATGCGCAATCGGTCCATGATCTTCGAAAGAATAGAACAGTTGAAGAATACGCGGCGGATAATGTAAATTTAAGAGATCAAGTTGCAAGAGCACGTGCAAATGAAAATTCAGAGCAACAGAACCAACGTCTTCGTGCTAATACATTGAGACAACGAGAGGCACGTCAACGAGCGACTACCGCACACAGAGAACGTAATCAATGGCGAATGCAAGATAATCGAGCATTGACACGAGCATCACTTAATCGTCTTGCATTTGAATATGACCCTGAAATAGACTATTCGTCTCTCACACTAGTCTTTCCCCTGTTTTAATTTAATTTCTATTGCTATATTTTTTTTTTCAAATTGTTTTCCCTTAAATTTTTATCTTAGTTATTTTCAGTAGTCTAGGCTATTGGTTTTTGCTTTTCACTGTCCTTTTCTCCTTTCTTTCATTGATGTATGGAGGGGGTATGGCAATGCCTCATTTTCCAGTTTTTGATCTATAATATAGATTTATAATTAAGAAAGCTGTTATTATTAAATTGTTAACATCAACCTCTGTTAAAAGTAATTGCCAAAAATGGCAAAGAGTGAATTTCCCCCACTTCAAAGACTTAAATTATGGGAATATCAAGTTGTTTGCAAATATGATCTTAGCACGCAACTGCTTTTCGACCAGACATTTCGTCATTACAAAATGCATTCTGACGGTCATAACGATGAAGGTGATTTATTTCAAGAAGCTCTTATTCATAAAGTTAAATCCATAGAACTTGAGCTCAAAAATTATAGACAAAAAGAGAACTCGAACGATTCTCTTAAGCAAGAACACTCATCAACAAGTACATCCGATCTCCAAGAAGATGATACAAAATTATTCCAACAGTTAAATCAACTGCAAGCATGTTTGAAAAAGCATACTAAAAATGTGTCTGAAAATACAGAAGAACTGAAAAATGAAATACAAGCCCATTTAAGATCATTAGATTTTGAACTAGAATATTACTCGATACAGAACAAAATTAAATTAGATAGAGAAAAAAGAGACAATGGAGGTTCATCTATCTCGGATATAGATCAAACATTAACTTCAAGACCATTCAAAAGCACCCTTAATCTTAGACGCACAACAAGGCGCTCGCAAGCTGCAAGTGAAGGAGACTTCAATGGAAAAATCCATTATCACTCGTGCAGAAAACAGACATTATACAATAAACAAGAAGAAGAAATAGAGGAACTACAAGAAAAATGTCTAAACTTCCAACGCTCACTTCGGAAAGCAGAAGAAGACAAAAACTTACTTAAGAAAGAAATTGAAGAATTGCAACATAGTTTTGAAGATGCAAATAAAGAGTTAGCGCAATTAAGAAATGAAACCACGGAAAAGTTAGTAACTAATACTGATGCAAGTGACTCAACTCACATTTCTCAAGACTCAGACTCATTGCATAAGTGCACAGATGATTCTGATCCAGACGATTCATCTATTCCATTACAACCAACTGAGAGAAAGAATATCTTCAAAACACTTAAAAACTTGAACACGCAAACGCAATTTGCAAAAGAAGAGAAACACCAATATCTCATGGGATACAAATTACTTGAAAAAGATTTTCTGAACTTTGGAAGGAAGCAGTGGAACAATAAAACAGTAATCAGCTACATGAAACTACTATGTAAGAAAAAACAAGAAATAAATCATCCAAAGCATTTAACAAATACAGAGAGCACTCTTGATAGTAGAATAAAACTAACTTCTTCAGTCCATTTATTACAACAGGAAATAAACGTATTGAATACTACATATGGAAACCTGTGCATAAGTCTAAAAACAGAACTGGAAACACTTAAAAATTCAAAACTAAAGTCTTTGCCTCTTCAAACATTAATAAACGAGCACCATATCCTAATACAAGAGAAACTAGATTTATTGAGAAATATCTCAAAAGATTTGTACGATGAAATGAATTCATATCTACAAGTCAATCCGAAAAATCTTACAGATCAATTAACACATAATATACAAGATATACTGAAATATTATCTTAAAACAATCCCAATTGTGGCACCAAATAAGGAACATTCTATGCAAAACACGCAAGGAGAAGAAGAATCACAGATTCGAAAACATTTGAAGAAAATAATTATCATTCCTAATGAAGCTAATCAATCATCACAAGTATCAAAATGCGTAAGAACGGAGATTAAAAAACCCGAATTACGAGCAGCAGTTAAATCAATCAGGAAAACAATGAACAATAATATAGAAATTAAAACTACAGAAACAGATATAGAAATCCTAAAACAAGCTCTAACTTCATCGGAAGATCTTATATCTCGCTCAAGAATATTAGAACCAGAAAAGAAAAGACTGAGAATCCTCTTGTTAAGAATTCCAGATGATATCACTCAAGATGATTTGAAGAACGAACTGACCCAGAGAAACTACTTCAGAGACACACCATTTGAAATATTAAAACACTTTTCGTCGAAACAAAGGCATTATAATAACTGGATACTTCAAGGTAGTACAAATATTTGTCGTCAAATAATTAATAAAGGCAAGTTAAACATATTTACAGAATCAGTAAGAGTAGTCCATCATCTTCGAATAATGCGATGCTCTAACTGTCAAGCTTTAGATAGCCACGTAGCAACAAACTGTAAATGGATATCAGAATGTGCAAACTGTGCGAAAGAGCACCACACTTCCAAATGCTCAGAATCTACAGAACAATGTATCAATTGCTTACGGGAAGGCTTTGAATGTTGTGATCACAAAGCCTCATCTCAAGATTGTCCATTATACAAACATCTTAAAAATGATAAATTGCAAAATTACTACACTAATTCATTAGGTAAAATGTCTATCTCTTCAACTAAAAATGAAACTAAAAGAAGCAGACAACTCACAAGTCTCATTTTATCTAACAACAGCGATTGTCCCAGTGAGGAAGATCTATATGATCATGACTATCCTTCTCTTAAAACAAGCAATGAAATTCGTAGTGTCTGAATTATAGAAAACTCTTCCCGAAAAAACCGAGGAATTTCAAAGAAGACCTCAAGCAGGAATTGGAAGGCCCTGCCTCCCCGTTACCGATAGAGGCACTAAAAGTGAATCTTCTAGCCTTTATTCCAAAGAAAAATCATTGAAAATAGCACAAGTAAATCTGCAGAGGAGTTGAACGGCCACAGCTGATCTTATCAATACTCTTTACTCCGAAAATTACTCTTTAGCTTGTATACAAGACTGTTACATTAACAACAACCGACCACATGGTCTACCAGCAGGAGCACCTTGCTACTCGTCAAATAATAGAAATGCATTCATAATAATTGTAGATCAGAGTTTAAAACACATTCAACTTGGAAAGTTTGATAATACAGTTGTAGTAAATATAACTGTTTCAAAAAATACTTTCACATTAGTTTCACAATATTCTCCGCCATCAGCGAACTTGGAGCAAGATCTTCATTCATGGGATACTTTCCCGGGCTACTCGCCTAATCTCCTCATATTGGGGGATCTTAACGCCCACAGCATTCTTTGGGGCTATCCTTCTGATAACGAAAAAGGTCACCAACTATTTTCTTTTATCAGTCAACATCGACTAATAGTTCTTAATGATCCTCACTGTTTACCAACATTTGAAACGGATCACTCTAGAGGCTGGCCAGATGTTTCCATGTCATCTCTTCCTTTCTTTTCCAGAATTTTATCCTGGACAGTTGATAAAGACTTAAATTACGGTGACCATAGATTAATTACAATACTAACAGATATCCCATTACCTAAACACTCGACAAGGAGATACCGAACAAAAAATATCTCTTTTAAAAAGTTCAATAAAGAATTGGCCTTTAAATTAACAGAAAACAATATAAATTTCAACAACATACCAAATCAAAACACTTTTGATGAATATGACAAACTTTTCTTAGAATTATTACATACCTTATGTGACAAATATTCGAAGAAAAGAAAAAGTATTTTTACCCCACAAATTACCTGGTGGAATGATAACTTACGAAGGACACGAAACTTTGTGAAGGCCTTGCAAAGAAAATCCAAATTACCGTCAGCTTCACAAGAAGACAAAATTAGATATAAAAAAGAAAAAGCCATCTACAAGAAAGCGATCATGGATTCAAAAAGACAAGCTTGGTCCAACTTTTGAGGCAATACCAAAGATCCTTTTGGAAAAGCTAAGAAAATTGCATTCCAAGAATTCTATCAACAGGAAGTAATGGCGTTGGCAGACTCAAACTATCCATTATATACTAGGGACTTCTTCTACACAGATCTAACAAATAAAATATTTGGCCCCTCAATTAAATTATCTCAAGAATCGTTTGATTCTGATGACTCAGCTCCTCCGTTCGTAGATCAAGAACTCCATGCTGCCATTTACTCTTTCAATCAAAACAAGGCCCCTGGGCCCGACAAAATAGACCATTTCATAATAAGAAATCTTTATAAAACACAGAAGAATTTACTCTTATCAATGTACAATACGCTACTGAAATTGAATTACTTCCCTTCAGATTGGAAAATAGGAGAATTAGTATATTTTAAAAAGAAAAACAAATCTTCTGACGATTATCAATCTTATAGACCAATAACTCTTCTCCCAATATTCGGCAAAATATTAGAAAAAATGCTTTTGAAACGAGTAAATTATTTCTTATCACACTCACAATCTCTACAATCATCTCAACATGGTTTTGAACAAGGTCGTTCAACAGAAACGGCATTACAAGATCTTTTCTCTAATATAGAAATAAAATCTCAAGAAGATAAGTATATCTCTTTAATTTCTATAGATTTTCAAAACGCGTTTGATCGCCTGCCATGGGACATAACTATAGAAGAACTTGAACTTTTAAAATTAGACAAATCCTATCTTAATCTGTTTAGGTCATTTTTAACATTAAGAGCAGCTTACTATAATTGGCAATCAAATTCACTACATTGGTTTGGCAGGGGCTGCCCACAAGGCTCCTGCCTGGGACCCTGTCTTTGGAAAATCTTCTTAAATAAATTATTAAAACTTCTTAAAAGACATGGTTATAAAATAATAGCCTACGCCGATGATATACTATTAGTAATCTCAGGCTCCACAAGGAGAAGCTTAGAAGATTCGGCAAATCATGCTTTACAACTCATCAGCGACTGGGCAGATGTTAATCGTATGTCAATTTCCTTCGACAAATGCTCAGTACTTCATCTTAAAAAAATCAAATCTCTAAAACGTCCACCAATTTTTAAACGTCATCACTTTCTTCGATGCGTGTCTTGAGTTACGTTTATTGGAGGATGATAACCATTGGGATCTCACGTTTGCAGATGCAGCACTGAGCTCATCTCCACAGCAAATTCGTCAATTATTTTCAATAATATTAACAACGTGTTTTCCGTCTGAAGCATCTGCTCTGTGGAAAAAGTATAAAGACTCAATGAGTGAAGATATTTTACATCGGATTAGAATTACCAACCAAAATCTCAATATTGAATTCTCCGCAGAAATATATAACGAGGCATTAATAAAGATTGAGGACATTTGTATTCTTATTTCGAACATGCCACTCATTCATTTCGGCATACCAGCGCCGAACCGCCCAGCAGCAGAAATCATCAACAGCGATGTTCAGCGTGAACACCAATTCGATGTGAATTCTTTGGCTACTTTTGTTGCTAATAATGAACAATTGCTTACTGATGAGCAATGAAACGTATATGATCAAATTAACGTATCAATTGCAGGCACGACAAGGTGGATTCTTTTTTTTGGACGCAACAGGTGGCACTGGCAAAACATTTCTCATCTCACTGATACTTGCGCGCATTCGATCACAAAATCATATTGCATTGGCAATTGCTTCATCAGGCATTGCAGCAACCTTACTTGACGGGGGACGGACTGCGCATTCAGCACTTAAATTACCTTTGAATATTCATACGAATCCCGAAGCAATGTGTAACATAAAGAAGCATTCAGGCATGGCTGAAGTTTTGTGAAAATGCAAAATTATTATTTGGGATCAATGTACAATGGCCCACAAGCATTCGCTTGAAGCTCTCGATGGGACCCTGAAAGATATCAGAGATAATACTAGGCTTTTCGGTGGTGCTCTACTGCTGCTATCTGGGGATTTCCGACAGACATTACCCGTCATTCCACGTGCGACATATGCGGATGAAATAAACGCATGTTTGAAAGAATCTTATCTATGGCGAAGTGTCAGTAAATTATCCCTTACTATTAATATGCGTGTTCAACTTCAAAATGATCCATTAGCGTCAGGATTCCCTGAACAATTGTTAGACATTGGCAATGGTAAAATTTTATTGTATGAAGATACACAATATATTCGACTCCCAGAGGATTTTTGCAACATGGTGGCTACCAAAGATGAGTTAATTAAAAGTATCTTTCCAGATTTGCGCCATAATTATACTAATCATGCATGGCTACGAGAGAGAGCTATTTTAGCTTCAAAAAATTTAGATGTTGACGCCATCAATTTCAAAATACAACAGTCATTGCCTGGTAATGAAATTGCATTCAAATCAATTGACACTGTTGTTGATTCTGATGAAGTTGTCAAATATCCTGTAGAGTTTTTAAATTCAATAGACTTACCTGGAATGCCGCCACATAATTTGCGATTGAAGATTGGCTCACCTATAATTTTGCTTCGAAATTTAAATGCCCCAAAAATGTGTAATGGCACGCGATTTGTCATAAAAAAAATCATGGGCAACATTCTTGAAGCCACTATTTTGAGTGGGAAATTTCAAGGTGAAGTTGTACTTCTACCACTTATCCCGATGATTCCTTCAGATTCACCTATACCATTCAAACGTTTACAGTTTCCAATCCGCTTGGCATTTGCTATGACCATTAATAAGTCACAAGGTCAAACAATGACAATTTGTGGCTTAGATTTAGAAAATCCGTGCTTTTCTCACGGCCAATTATATGTTGCGTGTTCCAGAATTGGAAAACCATCGAATTTATTTGTTTATACTCCTCAAGGACTAACCAAAAATACTGTACATCCAATGGCATTACGATAAATTAACTTTTTGCAATTAAAAAAATATACCTGTTATAAAATAGTTTAAGTTTTAACTTTTTCACATTTAATTAAGATGAGTTTAAGTTTTTATTTAACACAGCCTCTATATTTCACTTCGCTTATAGTATAGTACACATATACTCACACGCTATTGATTGGTAGAATTGTGATAAATGTACATATAATTCAATTACATACTGTAATAAATTTTAATAAAAAATTTCATCAAGACGGTCCAGACGGAGTTTGTTACAGCTTATTCAAAAAAGTTTTAAATTTTCGAATTAATGACAGGACAACGTCTGTCGGGTCCGCTAGTTTATATATATTCCATTAACTGCTCAGATATAAAACGTCCAAATGCTCTTAAATAAATAATCCTGGAAATGCTATTATCTTCCAATATCAATATTACACTATTGTCTTTTTAAAGGTAATGGAATATTAAAAGTTCATTCTATGTAAAAGAATGAAAACAAAAAAGTTTTTGAGTAAAGTTAATTTTTAGATATTAAATTTTCATCACGAGCTCGTAAGGATCAATTTTTAAAACATAATCAATGTTATTATTTCAAGAAAACTGAATATCAGTAAAACATTTTTAAATTTAAACTTTAAATTATTTACAAAATGCATTTTGGTTCACGTTAAATGTTAACAGAATTTATAAATTATGCCTATGAATTTATATTTATGATTATTTTTAACACTAGGGCTTTTTTGGGCGTTATTACAGTTTACCCTAGCACGAATCCTATTTCAAATGAGGTTTTTATTATGATTAGTTTATTTACAGGAACATTCAAAAGTTTATCGTTACTTTACGGTTTATGGAAAAAAACCATTCCAAATGAATTTTAAAGATGCCACACCCAGTCACACATATTAAAATTTATATGCATTTGAGAAGCTCACTAAAATATGTATTTTGTAAAACATGCGTTGAAAAAAATAGCTATTATTCATTTATAGGGTTACACAAAAGAATTCCATTGCATAATGGTATAGGAGCAAATTGTGTGCGAATTATTTTAATTCTATTAAGCAATTTTATGAATACAAAAATTGATATACGTCGCTAAGGCTTAGTATAAGTTATATGATCTAGTCATGCATAATACGAAGTGCATTGCGTTTTAAAGAATACATAAAAGGTTTCAAACATTATATTCATTCCGAAGTTCTGTACATGTTTTCGGTAAGGGCTGATGGATGGATGAGATGCATTTTAAGTATGTCATGCGCTTTTAAGTTTCACTAAATCTACGCATATTATATGCTGTTTATAAATGCTATAGTTGATATACAAGACTACAAAAAAGGACTTACAAACGTTACTGAATATGAACGTAGTTTATTTAAAGGTGATTTTTAAATTGTTTTGCATTTTTATTCTGAACTGCATTCAGTTTTCTACGAAAAAGTTGTATAATATAGATAAAATGATATACAGGGCCACGCAAAGAATTGGATACATGGACGCCTATGAATGATAATTTCTCAGATTGTGATTTCAGTAATTTTAAGAGTGTTTTAGTTTAAAATAAATTTAGCTAAATACTGGCGTGTATTAATGGTATTAGGTAAAATACAAGACTGAACAAAAGTATTCCAGTATATTTCCATTTATTAGTATAATTGCTGAAAGAGCAGTTTCAACCTGCTAGGCCTTTTCTTGTTAAACTAAATTTCTTTATTATACAGTAAATATATAAACCGATAGATCAAATACGGGGCTGTTCAGAAATATTGGAAAACAAATTTGTCTATAGGCAGTAACCTTATTTCTCTAATCTACGAAGTATTGTTTACAGATTTCAGGAAGTGTTGGAAAGTCTTTCATAGTCTATACTTAACGCATGATTTTTTCTTGCTTGTTTAAATTTTAATTACATTATCATAGAAATGCAAAACACAAAGTCAGATATTTTTTAAGGTTGAAAATCATTAAAACTGTTTTTAAAATGTATTTTAAATGGTTTCATTAGTAAAATTAAACTTTAATCTATCATCAGAAAAGTTAGCTGTCTTTTATAATAACTGCGGGAATAATTTGAAAATTATTTGGATTTTTATTTTTATCATTTTTATTTTCCTTGAAAATATAAAAGTAAATATGAAGAGATTTCTTAACATACTGGATATTTTCGAATTTTTATAAAGGGTTACTTTCGGAATTACATTTTACTAAAAGACAGACTATAGATTTTTATATATCTCTGTATACATTCAATATTTTAATCTGCGTTGTAGTTTTGATGCAGTTCACTTTATTTTAATAAAGTTCGATCATTGTCTATACACTTGTTTAACTTTCTACAACAATCTACCATGGTGTAATTTTTTATAATAATTTTAGGATTTTTGCTTATTAAATCATACGCTTAATTTTATTAAGGTTCAATTAGGGACGATACATTTAATTATTAGCTAAGCTGATTATCTATGTTATGCCTTTATCTAAAATTTCTCAAATCCTTGACAAATATGCAATGTGTATCGAATATAATAACAGACAACGATTTTAATTTATTAAACTGGCATAATATTACGTGTAATAAATTTCAATACGGAAAAAAATATTTAAACGTTTTAAAAGCTGGTTTTATTTGCTTTTATTTTGCAAGCCTAAATGCTTATGAATCATTTTTAAAGAATCGTAAACAAACAAAATTAAATATGTTGTTTTTTTAATAATTTAGATTATGATTTAGTTCTTACCTCAATTTTCGATAAATATGAACATATCAAATTAAATTTTGTTTCTTTTTCGAAGCATGATTAAAGAGCTAATAAAATAAATGCATCTAAAAGTTTTCTTTTATTATCAAATATTCATATTAGTCTTGTTAAATAAATAAATAAATGTATTTTGTTAGTTAAAAGAAAAATTATTTTTTAAAGTATTTTATTATTAAATACTTTAGAAGCGGTAACGTAAAAAAGAATCACTTGAGGGTGGCTTTAATTTTAAAAACATTTACATTTGTGTATTTTCGGACGAAAAATATTTTCTTTAAAATTAAATTACTTACTGTTAACAAACATTTACTAAAACACCCACTATCGTACAAAATGTAATCTTGTTTATCAAAACAAGAATTTTATAACTTGTGCAATAGTATTAGAAAGAAACTAAAATATTATTTTGAGTCTTTCAGTTTATGAATTAATATGACATTCTTTGTGAATTTCTTCTTAACTGAACCTTGTAAATTTAATTTACATATAAAATATTTCAAAGACACTTCTGGGAAAACAAAACAGTATAGGTAGGTAAGAGAAAATAAATTTAATATTTGATTTCAACAGTGCTGTTGGAAAAAAATATTTGCGGGAACTCACTTTTCCATAGAGTCCATGTTGGTGTTGCTGGTGTTACTAAGCAAAAAGCCAATTAAAAACATTTAGCACAAATTCAATTTTTGAATTAACAGTTTTAATTTCTGTACTCTAGTTTTTAGGTATTGTAATAGGTATTGTAGCACTCTCTAAAGGAATTTTATAAATCATGTAGTAACATTTTCCAACATGGAACAAAATTTAATTGAAATAACAGAAGTTTTCATAAAGAAAGATAACGAAAGGTTTTATTTTTCTGCTTTTTGATTTACAAAAAACTGTCTCCTCTGCCAATTCTTCTGACAACCAATTTTAATAACCATATGGTTAGGGACAAATTTTGTTTAAGGAAGATATAGACACGGCTTATAAATATAAGTGAACTGCCTTTTTAAAATTAAGATTTAAATTTTCGCATCGGTCATGATGTTATTCAAGCTACTGAATTACTCTTTCGCCTTCCGACGTTGAATTGGATACAGTTTTTATTACACTAAAAGAGGACTTAGCTCTCTGGCTCATTTTCAGTATCAATAAACTTTACAATTACCGTTATAACACACAACAATCATTATACATTATCTTTTCGACTGATTTCAAAAAAGAAAATGGTTATACTTGTGTGCGATATTTAATTTTATTCATTTATTTATTTTTACCGTAACAAATCAAATATTTCTGGGAACGGCGTTACCATGCGTTCCCGCTCAATTACAGCACTGGATTTCAAATATTTACAAAAAATAGTTTTCTAAAATAACATATTTAAACTCTGCTGTTAAAAGATAAATAGGTTAAATACTTCTTCTTCTGTAAAAAAATGTATATAAATACATATTTGTAAGAAACAAATCTATAAGTAAATAAGTGTTTTGTTTTAATATATATTTTCTACTTCTTACGAGAATATATTACATGTAATAATTGTAGTTTTTCTTTGTTAAAACGATTTTGATGATTAATTATTTGCAGTAAATTTAAAAATTACTGGTTACTTTTGATCTAAATAAGGATAAATATTTATATCCATTTCGTCCACTAATATAGAAATTTAAGGCGTCAGTAATAAATCTGTCAATATGTTGGAAATTTTTTCCACAGATAAATTGGTATACAGGTTTTTAATAATATTACAAACCTAACACTAATATATAAGCAATACAAGAAATATATTATTTGTAATGAAACAGCTCAAACAATTCCACAGATAAAGATAATTTCTTCCAGCGAAATATGTTATTCTTCACATGCTCAATTTTTTTAATTACTTTTTCGAATAATTCGAAACATTTGGTCAAATTCTTTTCTTATTTGATGAAATGCTTATTCAAGATTTTTAAAAATATCTTTAAAAAATTATATCTTTTTATAAAAATAAAAAAAGTTTTCTTATTTTATTTCTTATTTCATTGAAGCATTTATTAATTAGTCAGTTTTCATAGTCTCATTTAAGAATGAATGACACTTTAAAAAATAGTGGTTTGCTTAAAAGAAGGTCCTTTCTAACTATCATAGCTTTTCAACATTTAGACATAAGAAGCCTTTTTCAAAGCGAAACTGACATCATTTTTTGGGGGGGGGGGGGGGGGAAATAAAAATTAATCCATAACTATCTATGAAAAATATTGTTTTAGAGTTATTTTCACAATTCATTCCCGTCTTTAGCCGCACAGGATTTTCCAGGATTATTGGAACAAACTATAGGGGGAGGGGGCATCACAAGAATTCAGATTTGAATTGTAGGAAAATGCTGAAGAAATTGTTGTAAGCATCGTAGTAGCTGCTGCGAAAGTTTGGGACACTCTTCGTAATTTCGAGGAAATTAGATCTTCCACGCGCTCGAGATGCAATACCATGCATCTGACCTCTGCTCGTAATTTTGCAAACCTGCTTTGATCACGATCGTTGTCTATTTAGTGTTCTATTTTTCTTAGTTTTTTGCTAAACTAAAGAAAATAAACATGTTGTCTTTTCTTATATGTATCCTGTCTTTCTTGTACTTTGAGTCGTCACTACCGCGACAGGAAAACGTTTAAAATCATGGTTACTATGCAAATCTGAATCCTCTCCCCCCCCCCTAAATTTCCCTACCTTCCCTTAAAGTTTGTAGCTATAATCCTGTGACACCCTGTATAATTTAACCTAAGTAAAATTTAATAGAAACTTATTAAACATAACTACCCAGTTTCTAATTTAGGGATATACAGGGTGTCCCTAAACAAATGGTATATACGCTAGGGGGGTGATAGAACACATCAAGACGAGTAAAAGTAAATAGGAAACCAAGGGTCCCAAACGTTTTCCAAAGGAGATAGCCACCATTAAAGTTTGGGGTCCAAAATTTCAAATACACATAAAAAGCGGAAAAATTGGCCGATTGATTTGCGGTCATAACTAAAATTATTCTTTATGTTGGTATTTTCTTGAAAATAAATTATAAAGATAAATTTCGAAAAATGCCGATAGAGGGCGCTTTAGACTTTGAAGTAATGAAAAACTATTTTTTGCTGCGATTTTTTGCATCTAATCAAATGGTTTCGTAAGCTTAGACTTAAATTTAAATTTTGAGCTGAAAATCTGAATAGTTGGAAGCGGTTAAGTAGCACGAATTTAACTGTGTTCAGAGGGTTTAAATTTCAAATTATTATAAAAAACGAAAAAATTGATCGATTGATTTGCGGTTTTCACCAAAACTATTCTTTATGTCGGTGTTTTATTGAAAATGGACTATAAAGATAAATTTCAAAAAATACCGATAGAGGGCGCTTTAGACTTTGGATAACGAAATCCATCCTAATACTATTTTTTGCCGTTATTTTTTGCATCTCATTAAATAGTTTCGTAGGCTTAGATTTAAACTTAAATTTTGAGCTCAAAATCTGAATAGTTGGGAGTGGTTAAGTAGCATAAACTGAACTGTGTTCAGAGGGTTTAATATTCAAAAGAAACGGAAAAGTATAAAAAAATGGAAAAATTAGACGATTCGTTTGCGGTTTCTGCTAAAACTACTCTTTAAATCAGTGTTTTCTTGAAAATAAATTTTAAAGATAAATTTCACAAAATGCCGATAGAGGGCGCTTTACACATTGGAGTAGCGTACAACTATTTTTAACCGTTATTTTTCTTAAATCTCATTAAATGCTTTCAAATGCTTATATTTAAATTTTGAGATCAAATTCTGAGTCGCTGCGAGTGTTTAAGTAGCGCAAAAGTGAACTGTGTTCGAGAAGAGGAGGGTTAAATTTCATCTCCTGAACACACTTCAATTTGCGCTTCTTAACCCCTCCCAACGATTCAGAATTTGAGTTCAAAATTTAAGTTTAAATCTATGATTTCGAAAACATTTAACAAGTTTTGGATAGCATTTAATTAGATACAAAAAATAACGGTTAAAATTTGTTGTTGGTTACTCTGAAGTTTAAGGCGCCCTCTGACGGAATTTTTTGAAATTTATCTTTAAAATTCATTTTCAAGAAGATACTGACTTAAAGAATAGTTTTATTTTAAACCGCAAACGAATCGACGAATTTTTCCGTTTTTTATTATCATTTGAAATTTGAACCCTCTGAACACAGTTCAGTTTGTGCTACTTAACCACTTCCAACTATTCAGATACTGAGCTCAAAATTTAAGTTTAAATCTAAGTTTACGAAAACATTTAATCAGATGAAAAAATAACGTAAAAACTAGTTGTTCGTTACACCAAAGTTTAAAGCGCCCTCTATCGGCATTTTTTGAAATTTATCTTTGTAATTCATTTTCAATAAAATACCAACATAAAGAATAGTTTTAGTGAAAACCGCAAGTCAATCGACCAATTTTTCCGTTTTTTATAATCATTTGAAATTTAAACCCTCTGAAGACAGTTAAGTTTGTGCTACTTAACCGTTTCCAACTATTCAGATTTTGAGCTCAAAATTTAAGTTTAAGTCTAAGCTTACGAAACCATTTACTGAGATGCAAAAAGTCACGGCAAAAAACAGTTTTTTATTACTTCAAAGTCTAAAGCGCCCCCTATCGGCATTTTTTGAAATTTATCTTTATAATTTATTTTCAAGAAAATACCAAAATAAAGAATAATTTTAGTGAAAACCGCAAATCAATCGACCAATTTTTCCGTTTTTTATGTGTATTTGAAATTTTGGACCCCAAACTTTAATGGCGACTATCTCCTTTGGAAAACGTTTGGGACCCTTGGTTTCCTATTTACTATTACTTGTCTTGATGTGTTCTATCACCCCCTAGCGTATATACCATTTGTTTAGGGACACCCTGTATAATACCTTAAATTTGTTTTTTGCTTCAAAAAATATTTTACGTTGCCAACCATACTATCTTTTCAATATTTAGATGTAAAAAACATTTTTGAAAACGAAACTGACACCAGTTTTTAGATTCAAAAATAATTTTGGAATCAAAATTAATCCACTATGAAAAATACGGTTTAAAACTTATTTTTGCATTTATTCCCGTATTTAGGCATATAATTAATAATAGTAAAATTTCAAAGAAACTATTTGGCTAACGTCAGTTAGAGAATTTTCATTGTCCTATTTAAGGATGTGTGACACTTTAAAAACAAACTTTTCAGAAAAAGATATATATGTATATTAATCAACTTTAAAAAGCATTGAAAAGCATTCAATAATTCTGCAAAATTTTCTAATGTCAAAACGTTATTCAAGAACCATACATCAGCTATCATGTATCGACATAAAAACTTTCAATTTAATCTATAGAATGTAATATCCTCCAAACAAGGATTTTAGAGAGGATATTTTTTACAAGAGATGAATATATCTACTTATGAGGGAATATGTGAATATATATATATAAACAGTAACCCACTTCTTTTTAATTTGGTGCCAAAACTATCTTATGTGAAGTAAGAATTGTGAATATATTGTTCCTATTATTATGAATAAGGTGGTGGAAGAAAATATGATACAAAGTTGAGAAAAATTCTTCATTGCTCCAGCAAATTATTTATTTAATTCATATCTATCGTAATGTTTGGCATCCAATTAAAACAAGTAATTGATTTTTTTTATATGCATATGTTCGTAAATTGAAATTTTTCTATGCGAGTTCAAATTCCGCTCGCACTTATTTTTCGGAACGAAAATTTATTTCTTTGTTAAAAGTAGTAGATTAAGTAATTAGTAGATTTGAAATAACTATAAATAATTTTAAATAACAGCAAAAAAAGTCTGGTTTATAGACATAAATATTTGTGTTTTTTTATTTACTTTATTTGTTTATAATTATTATTACTTTGCATTATACAATTAAACATGCAAAATTTTGTCGTTAAAAAATTGCTTATATCCGACAAAATGTACATTTAATCTATATTTTTGTGAATCTTAATTATGATATTTATTTTTTCAATTGTGGTTCGAAAATAATTGATGAAAAATTTTGTTCAAAAAAAAAAAAAAAAAAAAAAAAAACGATTGATTTTATATAAATTTTTTGCTGTGTTTTGATTTTCGATCACACGACAAAATAGAGCTCAAATATGCAAGCGCTAACTTTGTAACTCTCAGTTGCTGCAACGATGGACTCTCTTTTGAGATTCTGTGTCACAAAAGCACAGCTTAAATTCCATTATTGCGTTTTCTATCGGCAAAATTATTTTGAATTTTTTTTTATTATTATTATAATATATTGTGAATGAACATGAGTTGAACAAAAATCTGTGTGTACATCATTGTAATGAGTCGTTATTTTAGTCAACATTTCATGACAAAGTATTCAATGCATAGTCATCAATGAATAATTATTATTGCATTTCTTCAAAGAAAAATAAATCTTATCTTATAAGTAATTTTATTTTTTCGCAAATTGGATTGTGATGAGACAATTAGATATTTTTTCTTAAAATAAAACATTCAAAATAACAACATTCAAAAGTCGTTACCTTATCGGGAATTGTGAACAATCTGATTTAAATATCAATGAAAAGTGTTAAAAGTTTAAAAGCAGCATAGATTAAAAAAAGCGTTTTGAGTAAATTGTTTAGTCTTTTTATCGCTCCATCAGATAAACTAAATAAAAATGAATATAAAATTTGTTTTTTGGATATTAAATGGTTTAGTCTTTTTATCGCTCCATCAGATAAACTAAATAAAAATGAATATAAAATTTGTTTTTTGGATATTAAATGGTTTGTTGCCAGGTTGGAGTGCTACTGGTCAAGAATTTAGTGCATTTTGTTATTTAAAACATTGATAAGAGATTGTTTGGCCCAATATTTGTTTTATTTAGGCAAAGAAAATTTATTCTTAAAAATAGTGTGAATTGCTTTTGGAAAATTCTAATATACATTTTGATTTTTAAAAAAATCTCACTAAATTACGAGTACAGCCTCTCATCAATGTACTAATTAACACTTGGTTACCGTTTGATATCTATCACAACCTCTGCTACAAAAGTGACATAACACATAAAACTTCCTTTTTCAATAAATTCAAAAAACACTTTCAGGGCGTGTTAGGCTCAATAGACATATTGCAAACTGAAATGCTCCCTAGTTACTGGCTTTTAAGTATACTATCTTTTAGTTTAGGAGATTGGTAGATGAATAAAACCACGTATAATGACAACCATAACTCATTAAGCATAATTTTTGAGTTGTGACACTTTTGTAGCAAGGGTGCGATATGCTTGTGATTTAGCTAGCGTATTCTTTTTAATTGAAAATATCAACCAGACCTTTTACATATTAATCATTGATTTATTTATTCATGGAAATGTATCATTTAATAAAGCAAATTTTACTATTGGAAAATTCTGACGAAATTTTAAAGAAATACACAAAAAAGTTGGGTAAAAAAGGCTCTTGGTACCAAATAAATTTGAGGGTGCTGTCCAGATAGAAGAGTTCAAGACTTCAACTTTAAAATTATGCACTGAGAATATTAGAATATTACAGGATGAAAAATATATGGTGCGGAAAAAGTTTAAGGACCTCTAAACCAGTTCCTACTGTTCACAGATTCTTACCTCGAATGTAGAAATTGGAGAGTAAGTAAATAAAAAAAGGGTTCCAAAAATGAAGATCGAATTAAGAGAGGACAATTTATTAACAATTTATACAGAAAAAATTTCTCGGAGGCCGTGTTACCCGCCCCTTAGTGACGAGCATGAACTCAAATGTAGTGGGTATAATGATATTTTAATAGTTTTTAAAGTAATCAGAGAATGCTAGAATTATGTTAAGGAAATTTGAAAGCTATTCGGGTAATTTTTATTGTAGTTCCACCAAAGATTCCAAGAAAACGGTTAATATTCAAAATTAGTAGTAGTTGAGGTCAGAGAAAAAAAATTCTTTCTATAGCACCTGGAGAGTCGTTTTTAAGGATGCTATAACAGGGGAGCCAAAAGGATTAAACTGATAGTTGAGAGTAGGGTCCTAATATGACAACTTATTGAATTGTCTAAGTACTTTGCGTTTTAGACCTTCAATCAGACAAAATTAAGCATAGGTTACGAATTAACCCTTAGAATAATATTTTAAAGAAATGCACAAAAATAATTGGGTAGATGCTTGCAAAACAGGCCCTGATACCCAGCAAAAATATGGAATTAGTCCTGGAAGAAGAGTAAAAGATTCAACTTTCGAATAATTTCTTGAGGTTAAACTAAGGACCCTATGGGGCCCAGGATCTTAAATAGAATGTAGATGCGGGCGAATAGCTAAATTTAGTAAGATTTCCAAAAATAAAGATGGGATTAAGAGGAGAAAATTTATTGACAATTTATGGTGATAAAAATGCGTGAGACACTCAAGTCCTTAAGAGGCCAAGCCCTTAACTCGTATATAGTTCGGTATAACGATATATTTAAATAGTTCTTAAAGTAATCCTAGGACGTTAGAAATGAGTGAAAGAAAAGTACAAGCAAATCGGAGCATTTTTAATGAAGCTATAGCAAAGAAATCATGAAGGAGATTAATATTAAAAATTGGTGTATATAGTATCTGGAAAACCCAAAAAGTTTTTAGAAAAAAAATTGCGAATCGGGCATTTTAAAGGAAGTTATAGTAGGAGGGCAAAAAGAACCCAACTAATAATTAAGAGGAGGGCACTAGCTGAAATACATATTAAAATCTCTTAATACCCTAGTACCTTAATACCGCTTTAGATCTTCAATTAGTCAAAATAAAGCATACAGTATGAATTATTTTTAAAAAATTCTTGTAAAACAGAGCTCTGGTAAAACTCTTAAAAACTGGGTAAATACTTTCAAAAAGGGTCCTGGAGACCAACAAAAGGTTAAACGAGGAAGAAGAGCCCCGGATTCAACTTTAAAATTATACACCGGGAAGGACAAATAATTATGGGCTGAAAATGAATGGACAAACAAACAAAAAAAAAATGTGGTGGCTTGGGTCTTGACCGGAATGTAGAAATGAAAATATAATTAAATGGAAAAAAATATCAAAAAAATGAAGATCGGGTTAAATGGACTATTGGCTGCAGATAGACCTCAAACAACGAAAAAGACCAGATAAAATTACACAAAAAACTACAAAACTAATATATCTAAGGAAAACTAATATATCTAAAGATAAAACTACAAAACTAATATATCTGAGGAAAACTAATATATCTAAGGATAAAACTACAAAACTAATATATTTAAGGATAAAACTACAAAACTAATATATCTAAGGAATCACAGAAAAACACCGATTTATTAACTATAAAAATTATTGCGATTAATTAATTTTAAAGTTACGATTTTTTGTTAAATGTTTAACATTCCTCCGTGATTCTGTATGTTCACACGTTCATAGTTACATTATCATATGTTTGTCATTTGAAAAACTCTTTATCATTATAATTAATACTTTCATACTATTTATCCGTTTTGGACCAAATATGCAAACAAATTAAAATTAAATAATAATAATAATAATAATAATAATAATAATAATAATAATAATAATAATAATAATAATAATAATAATGTCATCGCTATAGTGTTTCAGTTATATAGTGTTGAAGTAAGAATTACATTATCTTCTAAACAATTTTATTTTTTACAAACATATTTTACGAAGCTTTTTTTTTCTTTTTTTCTGAGGAAATTAAACAATTAAAACACTATTTTTCAAGAGTCGTAAACTTATCATGATATTGCAGTTTTATGTGATCTTATTTAAACATATATGAAAAGTTAAAAGTTAATTTTCGACATTATAGTAAATGAATAAAACGTTGAAGCATGTAGGATAAAATCTGTTTCTGTTCGATAATCTCTTCGACATTTATTCTTAAGAATCAAATTTTAAAAGGGAATTTTCTAATCTTTTATTTTTTAAATGATTTTATTTTTTACAAATGGTATATTTAACTAAACATTTTTTTTTTTTGTTTAGAAAATTAAACATTTAATTCAAAATCTTTTTGAAAAAATGTACTCTTATTTTATACTACAATTTTATATGATCTTATTTAAAACATCAATGAAATTAAGATGTTCGTTTTCGACACTATAGTAAATGAACAAAACAAAAATACAGTAAAGTCTCTCTATTCTGAACACTCACGGGACAAATGCTCAGATTATAGAGGTGTTCATTATGGAGGAGATTGGAAATGCATTACTATTGCCACTATGTAGGTGACCAAGCGAGCCAGTAGTTGATCAAATAAGGTCGGTGTTTTTATTATACTTCCTCCCGTTTAAATTTTAGAAGTAAACTAACATGATTACTACAACCATTAACGAACATCCTATCATAGACAAAAATGAAATCTGCTATAAAATAGCAACAAAATTATAAGCAAATAGTTTCTTCAACTGCCATTTCTCACTAGTTGATCAATCGAAGAAATCAGACAAAAATTTCACAATTAATCTTTAAAATATCTTTCTGTTATTAGCAATAATTCATACAAAACTGTTATTTGAAATAAGGAAGATGGAAGTGGATTATTTTTATTTGCCATTAATGTTTCCAACTAATTAAAAACTAAGTTTTTACATTTTCCAATTTAAATATATATATATATATATATATATATTACAAATTTATTTATTTTTCCACCAAAATTAATCTTATACTATATTAATTTCCTTTAAACAATATTCCGTATTTATTTCAACTTATTAAATTAAAATCCTGTTACTAGATCCAATCTATTAATCTCTATAGAAACCATATAAATTCTTAATTCGCCTTAAAAAAACATTTATTCCAATATGCGTAAATTTAAAAATGGCTCTAAATTAAAAATATTCTTAATTAAACTTTATTTCTTAAAATTCCCAATAAACTTATTTTTTCCCTGAATTTATCAACCTTTTTTTAAGAAAGCCTTATTAAATTTATTCCAAAACCATACCTTTCAAAAATATCATTCTTTTTATTTATTTTTATTTTTCCTCCGTGTTTCATATTATTGCGTATCAATAAATTTATTTTTTTCTTTTTGTTTTATAATTAATCGTTTGTAATTGAATATCGCCTGCAGAATATTAGATTCTGATTTCGATTATAAATTAGTTAAATAATAATCTTTTAAAATACAAATTATCGTCTGAAAGTTTCGAGAATGATATGCTTAATCTCAACGCTGGATATGAAATTCTGTTTACATGGAAAAATTATGGTTAGAGGATATAGAATGTTCTGGAAGCTTTCGTTTTTAGATTTAAGTGAAGAAGACGAGAGATGATGGAAATTCTTTTTTTTTCTTTCGATGATTCGGTTCAAGACGACTTGCGAGGAGAGCATTTCCCGCTCTATATGATTGCATTTAATAAACTATTTTGCAGCAGCCAATGTGTAGTTTAATGAAGCTTTTACACTTATTTCTTTTTTTTTCTCGCTTGCCATTACTTCTGTGCTGTAAAACGGGGAAACCGGCGATGATGCTTCTGGCTCCTAACTTCAAAATGTCACACACACACACACACACATATATATATGTATATGTATATATATATATATGTATATATATATATATGTATATATATATATATATATATATATATATATATATATATATATGTATATATATATATATATATATATATATACAGTAGACTTTCTGAAATCCGCACAGCTTGGGACCAGAGGATGTGCGGATTTTAGAATTTTGCGGATTTCTAGTCATTGCTTCTTTTCTATTTTTTAAACTGTAATTTGAGTGCAATTAATAGTGCAATTGGAACTATAATGAATGCTTACTATATAATAAAATATTAAAATAAGTAATAAACTAAAATAATAAAAATTTAGATAATTTTTAAAATGATTAAAATACTAATAGCAAAGTTAATAATTGTGATTATAATTAATTATTATGATTAAATATTCATTATAAAGATTAAATGTATTTTTCCAAAATTATTTAACAAAACTTGCCTCATAAAAGTACATGGGTAATTCACATCAGAAGATTGTGATTAACAGCAATATCAGAAATATTTTGAATTTTTTTCAAAAAAAAAAAAAAAAGAATAGAGTATTATTAAAAAAATTACAAATAAGAAATATATAGAATTGGTACAAAACTAAAAAATATAAAATTTTGCCCCTATATCATAACTGAAAGTTTCATTGTTTACATACATAAAATATGTGCGGATTTTAGAGAGTTGCGGATTTCTGGTTTGCGGATTTGAGGGAGTCTACTGTATATATATATATATATATATATATATATATATAATGGCTTCTCTTACAGCAAGCAGCCGACGACAAGTGCTCCAAATTTTTGCTGAAAATTTTATCTGACGTATTCAAACAAATTGGAACTTGCCCAACGAGTGACACTGCTATGTTGCATTTTTCACGATTTCGCAATAGCTGTATCACCAGAACTAATGCATGGATTTTCATAAATTTTAGATTCAGTTTGTACCTCATAAAAATTGGTCCGGATTCGATTTTAGTGAACATCACCCAGCCGGTAGTGCTTCTATGCAGAATTTTTGAAGGTTATGTAATAGCCTAATCTCAGAAACTAATGCACTGATTTTCATCAAACTTCAGATTCGGTTAGAAATTGACATGCATTGTTGCTGTAGGACTTTGGTGTAAATTACCTAATCAGTAGCGCTGCTTTGATCTATTTTTCAGGAAGTATTAACATTATCATTAGTATCATTGTCATCTCATACATTAACATGTATGAAATAGTAGACTGTTTGCAATTGCCTCATCTGACTAGTTTTTAAATAGAGTTCATTGACTCTTTTAATTCTTCTATAACAGTTTCTCTGAATTTCCTTGGTGAAGGAATTCGAATTAAGATTGGAAACAAATGTTCAGTTTGCAGAGAAGTGGGGTTAAAATGGAGACCAACAGTAGCGTTCATAATAGCGGGGTTTTCAGATTAGAGAGTGTTCAGAATACAGAGGTTCCTCTTTTGTTAATCTATGGAGTCCAGGACTGTTAGAATGTGTTCATAATTCCGAGGTGTTCACATAAGAGAGTGATGGATAGGAGAAAGATAAGATGGAAAGGTTATTATTCAGATTATCTCTCCATCGTCTACACTTGAGCCACAATTTGTAATGAATTTATAAATTACTAGAATAGAGTTAATAGTTTTATATTTTTAAGCTATTACTAAAACTCACTTGCTGTGGCCTTGATAGCATAGTGGTTGTAGTAACGGACTCCAGGCTAAAAGGTCCCGGGTTCGATACTGGCCACTGGCAAATACGCCCCGAATGTATGTAGTGTAAGTACTCGTTAATAAACGGATTATGAAAATCCTGTCCGAGCAGGTAGCAATATTTGGTGCTGCCATCTATTGTGGTTTTGCAGAAATCTGGATGCAGCTCGAAGGAATCTCCTGACCTTCGGGCGCACGTAATGGTTATTAAAAAAATTTTGGAGCTATTACTAAAATTTGCTTGGTGGTTCATACTAAAAATTTTTAAGTTAGTTATACAAAAAAAATTATTCAGTTTACAAAAGAAATGCTTGTTTCACTTGCAAAAAAAAGTTTTTAATGGTTACTAAAATATTCTGTGGAATACAAATTTACTAAAAAATTTTTAGTAACTTCTTGAATTTTTTTTTACAGTGTATAAATGAAACATGAGCACATCTTGGAGAAAGTTTCTTTCATTGAGATTATCTTTCCATTATCTATGCTTAAGAATAAATTTGTAAAATGAAATTGAGTTTATTTTGTAGAAAAAATTGAACGGGTAATATCTTTATAATTAAATTCATGTTTATAAAATCCATTGAACAAATTATGTAGAAAATTAAAACTTCTGTACTTTAATTGAATATTTAATATATGACTATCACAATGCTTACAAGTCGCAAAACCAAAATAATGAAAAAATATCTAAGCCGGGGTCCAACCAAGAACCCTTGGAATAGCGCTCCGAGTGCTCTATCATTTAAGCTACGAGGACGATGCCCGGCTTGTCATTTCTCATTTACATGTTGTTGGTAAGACTGCAACTGCAGCACAAGATATTAACGTCTGCATGACCATACAAACCTGTGGCGTAATATGAGACACAAAAAAATCCAGTCTGATAAATACATCATTTAATTATAATTAATTTTCAGCAGTGAAATCACGCTTGAAATTATTGAACATTTAATATGTGACTATCACATTGCTTACAATTCATAGAACCAACATAGTTAAAAAATCTCCAAGCCGGGGATCGAACCCGGAACCTTTGGAACAGCGCTCCAAGCGCTCTACCATCTAAGCTACGAAGACGATCGCTATGTTTCTCTACGTTATTTTGCAATAAATTGAAAAACTATAACGCTTGAATATAGATTGTTAAATAATTTTTTAACACTGTTTGGAAAAAAGTGTAAATGTAAAAATTCTGAATAGCAAAATTTAGCATTCTTATAAACATTTTTAATGTGTACATAAAAAAACAACTATAATTAAAAACTGAATATATTTTTTAAAAAATCAGTATATCTCTCTATTACACAATTCCCTAAAATACACATTATCTCTAAAATTCTTGAATGGTTGATTTGAAATTTATTATTATAGAGAGCTTATCTTTTAATTGTGACTTATGTTGCCTTATATGGTGTTATAAATGTTCTCCTTTTTTATAATATTATGATCATAATATAAAAAAGTTTAGTATTTCTAAGGATACATTTAATACTTTTGTACCTGAAATTATATATTAGAAAAATAATATATAATCATCCTTAGTTACAATTACTTTTGTTGAATACATACATAAACATTAATATTTTACAATCACGAATAATTATTTTATATAAATGATTAACATTAATTATATTCATCAATTTCTAAAATCATGATAAACCATTTATTTTTAAATATTTTGAAAACAGAAAAAAATTATTTCCGTATTCATTCGAAGTGAATCAATTATTACCTTTTAAACAATTTCATCTATCATAAATTAGATCTTTAACAAACCATTTAGATCTTTTTCCCATGAAAATAAAATATTCAAGACAATACCTTTATAAAATCATCCTTTTATCATCGTCTATCAACTTTACGTGATCTAATTTAAATACCAAAGAGATGTTAAAAGTTCATTTTCGGCGCAGTATAAAGAAAAAAAAGACATTTTGGAGAAAGTGTGTTTCATAATTATAATATGTCTGTCATATAAAATTTACGAATCGATTTTTAAAATGGAATTGATATTTTCTCTTCAGACGATAATCGAAATTGAAAGTATATTTAAAAACAATTTATCTTGATATCAACTGGCCATTTATTTAGAAGTACTCTAAGTTGTACTGCATAATAAATTGTATGAAGCATTGTATGGGAGTATATCTCAAAATGTCAGATTTTTATCATCTAAGATACTGAAAGTATCCATTGAAAACAATTCAAAGTTTAAGAGATTATTTAATTTTCTCTCAGAATTAAGGATTTTCCGTGTAAAATAGCTAAATTTTGCAAAAATTAAATAATATTTTACTTTTTATGAAATTATGAGTCGTTTCTTAGCATATGTGTGTCAGAATAATGACAATTTTATTCCAAGACTCTTTTTTTACATTCTTTTTTTTTTTTTTTTTTTTTTTTTTAGGTTTTACATTCTAATTTTGTTTTAAAAAACATGCTTTCAACATAGCAGCTCAAGTTCCATATAATAAGCTTTATTTGGTTATTTATAGAAGTCAGGAAAAATGAAACGGTAAAAGTCTGCTGAATTTTTACAGACTTTAAATACATTATTTAAAAAAAAAAAAAAAAATCTACAAGATCTTGATGGTAGCTATGATTTTACTACTTCTGACTTCATCTATGTCATTAACTGAGAAAAACTAGTCTGCAGCGTCATATTTATACATGATAAAGAGCTAAAATGCTTATCAGGAAAGTGACATTCATTTTTAGTGACAATCGTATTTTATTGGAGAAAATTTATTTGAGAAATAGAAAAATTTTCACTTTCTTCATATAATTGTTTTTAGAGTATAAATATTACTTAGAAATTAAAAAAATAACTAGAAAAATATATTTATACAATACAACAGAATTACTAAGCTTTACTGTAATAATTGAATATGGTACCTTAGTATGTAAGACTTACTCTGCACACCCCTTTTTTACGTTAATGTTTATGTATTTAAAAATATTTTGAATGTATTTTTCTTTAATTTATTAAATATAGGTAACCAGGTAACAAAACATTTTAAAAACTTTTTTTTTGTCTTTTGTTTTTAAAAAATAATAAAGTTAAGAAAAAAAAAGACAGCATTATTGAAGGAAAAAATTTTGATAGGAATGAATCATTTGGATACTTTTTTCCAACAATTCAGCAGAAAATAAAGTAACATAATGATAGCAATGTATTAAATGTGATTTTATTTATAAAGTCTTAGGTGACCCTCAATTCGAATACCAATTGTTGGATAATGACTAATGAACAACTACAACATTTTATATCTATTTATTTGCAATTTATTCTCAGTTTCGTTGTCAATCCTACAACACATTCAATGTAATCTGTTTACTCAAGAAAGTATTTAATTATCTAAATAAGTTTAATAATACTCTCCTCGTATAATGAATAAAACGAATTAAAACAATTTGTAAAGGATTAAATTACTTTTGCATATTTGCTTAACAGTATTAACTAGAAAGTCAAAGAATAGAATGACAAAGATGCGTTAAGCATCAATTTATTTATAAATAACTGTTTTGGGATTTAAAATAATTGTCAATTATTTGTATTTATTTCTAATAAGTTGATAGTAACTAATACAAAATGGCAGAATATAATGTTTACTTACATTAGTTTTATTCTAGAATTTAGTTTCAATTTTTCAGCACTTTCATACTGATCTGTTTACTTAACAAAATATATCGTTAAATAAATAAGCAATATTAAATATTTATCTTCATTAATAAATCAATGCCTTAATAAATATGATGCAAATGAAAGGAATAATTAAACAAACTGCACTTATATCTACTCTTTTCATCTAAAATTAATGACACACAGGAAACGAAATTTGGAAATAAATGTGTTACTATATCTTCCAATATTGAAGTGCTTCTGCCTTTATTTTACAGCTACCGTGGAAAAAAAAAGTATGGAGGTTTTAAACTGCTGAATCAAAATTCAGTATAGTTTTTTTTTTTTTTTGTGTTGCGTTATCGATATCATTTTATCAGTTGTCACATCACGGAAATGTAACTGATTACTAAAGAAATCGATATCAAATTTTATTGCTGTAAGAAGAATGGAAGAAGTATTTTTACAAACAATCAAAGTCCGAAAACTTTTATTTAATCGACAGATTTGAAGCCAGTTTCATAAAAATATCTTAAAAATTGATCTTTATTTTATTTTTATTTTTTTTATGTAGCAGACTTCTTTGCGTTTTATTTATTGTCGATAGATATAAATTATGGTGAAAAAAAAAATAAAGGTTTAGATGATAACTTTCACTTTTAGAATTATTATAATTTTTTTTTTTTTTTTTTTTTTTTTTTTTTTTTTTTTTTAGTTTTTGTTATTTAGTCGAATAGCTTTCTTATCAATTTCATTTTTATCAACATTAGTAAGATATTTTTTTGATACACCGTTGACTTTATTATCAATTTTTAAGGAGAAGATGAACGTCAACTTTATTATTATATTAATTTTCATCATAGATATATAACAGTGTGTGCAAATATATATTTTACATGCGTATATAGAAGGCTTTTAAAAAATCCAACCATATTGGTATGTTAAGATTTAAAAATATAAAATTTGATACAAAATTTTAAAATGCTTCATTTGCCATAATTTTCGAAATATTTCCCTGATTTCACATTTTAATTACTTAAAACTCCAATGCTAAAAAACAATAAATAAATAATTAAATAAATAAATAACTGTATTAATTTTTTATTTTCTTGACAAGTTAATTTAATAATTTTTTCTGAATTCCGTATAGTTTTTGATGAGCAATTTTTTTAATAACTTAAAAATCAAATTTAACTATCTTAATAACATCGAAGTTTTAAATGTATACACAGTTTCTTTGTAAGAAATGTTAGAATTTTTCCTTATCATTTTTATAGATTTAGATAAAAAAAATTAAGATGCATGGCGTATTTCAAAATCTCAAAGTATTGAAAATTTTGTTTTGGTAAAGAAAGATTTAAAGTAAGGTGGTCTGGTGTAATAACGCCAAGTGCTAATATTATGCATAATTATGAAATAATCTGGTAAATGACACCCATGTGCTCTGCGCAGAAGGGTTTTGAGTCCTATAAATCGCAAAAAACTGCTTCAAGTTAATTTGTTTCAATTTTAGGTCTTATTGTTTTTACAAGCAACTAAAATTAACGCTTGATCTAAAATTTGCGAGGTACGTTTTGTGATATGAAGACTATTTTTCTTATCCGGAAATACTTTGTTAATTACATAAATTTGTAGTACATTTCATGGACTTTCAAAATGTTGTTGATGATTTTGGATATCTTTTCGAGATAATTTGTAATTTAAAATGTACAGCGCAATAACTATAACGGGATAATAACGCCAATCCTTGGCATTAATACCCCGGTTGATTCCCTACATCCTAAATACTGATTCAAATAAACACAGTTAAAACTGTGCAATGTTTCTAATAATTCTATTCAAGCGGTCCTTTTTAAGCAAAAAGAAGCTCACGGTCTGATATTCTTTTGCCTCATCCTCCCCCCCCCCCCACACACACACACACCACACCTTTATTTTTCTTACACTTTCACAAAAAAAATGAACATTTTCAATAGCTTAGAATGCAATTTGTCAATTTCTAAGTTTGTAGAATTTGTATTTTTATAATTGGGCAGTCTTCATGCAATTATTCCATCTTATTTCATAGTTTTGTTTGCATGGCGTTATTACCCATATGGTGGTAATAATGCCAAATAGCATTGGTCAAGAAATCACGCCATTACATTTTATGAATACATATCTGTTAAATTATTTTTTTATATAGATTCAATGAGTTGCTGTATCAAATCATATATTTGTTTGAAAATTGGTAGAACCTTAACGTGGCATTATTACCCCAGGGTACCTTAATATAAAAGGTCCAAAACAATGTTTGTCTACAAAAATCAAAATACTTATAAGTTTGCAAAAGCTGTTAGAATCAGTATATGGTTTTTCACAAATGACTCAATGAAAATTGAAGAATAATAATGCACACAAAAAAGAATTTTCCAATTTTTGGGTCTATTTAACTAAAATAAAGATCTACATTGTTAAAAAGTTTTCTTCAAAATTACAGGGAATCTACGAGTAATCCATAATCTTAAATAAAAAAAAAAGTTACAGAGATTAGGAAAACAATGATTTTATTAAATTATCAATAAAATCTGTAGATTAACATCGTTAAAAATACACAGGACTCTGCAAATTTATTTTTAATGATAATAATTAAATTTAGTTTTCAAAACCGGTAAATCATTCAATCTTCAGAAAGAATTTAAACTTTTCAAATAATTTTGAACTGATGTATCACTTATTTTTTAAACATTTTGTTTCTAGCCGTTCTGGTATTTGAACCCGAGTCCTCCTGACTGTAAAAGAGCACCTTATTGATTGAGCCATAGGAGCTTTTGTTAGCGTGTTTAAAATATGTCTTTTATGGTTCAATGGAGAAAAATTGATAAAAATCAATTAATTCAGCCACGTGAGCACCTTCTGCTCAGAATTCTTCGAATCATCATACAGATTTCTTCATAATTTCGTGTAAAATGAGCATTTGCGCTATCATCCCAGAACACCTTGTTTTTTCTTCTATATAAATGCATAAAAATTTTTATTTTAAATTCACGTATATTAAGCTGAAGAAACAGTTTTTATTCAACAGTTCTAGAATATACGGAAAAATATATCTACTAAATTAAAATTTCGATTTTTTTTTTTTTTTTTTTTTTTTTTTTTTTTTGTAATGACTAATTGTATAATTCGCAAACAAAATCACATCTTAAAACTTCTCATTAAGTTCATAAAAATTAGAAATCATTAGTATTGTTTTAAGTGGGATAATTTAAAACATTTATAAATCGAAACATTATTCTTCGGATTTCAAGTACTTTTCTTTCAATGATATAATCTATTTTTTTTTTAATCATATTTTCAAAAATAAACATATTTTCAAATTTGCCGAAACAAAATTAATGTGAATTAATAAAAAAAAAACGTAAGTTTGCATCTTTTTTCTTTAAAGATTTTTTACTTTTGATTTAAAGGCGAGAAATGGTGAGAAAAAAACACATCATGTTGAAAAACTCATTTAAAGTTTTAAACATCATTTGGCTCCTAGTAATGTTTATATGCTTTTTAAAAACTTCAAGTGAAAATTGAGTCTTTTATATAGCTTAAACTTTCGATTCAGTTTAACTTTTGCCATTTCCACCTCTTATCTGTAGTATTTAAATGTTCGCCAGCCATTCAAAAAATGCTTTTTCTAAGATGTGGTTAAGAGCTTTTTCATAATTTTAGATCTCACAACTTCAGGTTTTTTATCGTCCCAAAGATTTTATATAAAAAAAAAAGTCAGTATTCTGGACTCAGGCCGGGCCAGGACTTAAACGTTACTTCTTTCTGAAGACTCGGCAAGGCCAGGCATAATGTATTTTTTTTAAACAGTACCGGAACTGGCTTTTTTCTTAATAGATCTGCACGAGATGAAACTTTTAGTACCAGTAACGACACAACTTGATATAAAATCATTGTCTCTGACTGACCTAATCCTTGCATAAAATAAGAAAAATTTTGCTCAATCCAAAATTTTTACGAAAAATGCATATATTTTTAAATCGCCTTTATTTTACAAAAAAAAAAAAAAAAAAAAAAAAAAAAAAAGCTTTAAAATTCATTTTTTTTTAAGAATAGTAGATTTAAAGGTAAAATAAAATAAAATAAAATAAAACCAGTGAAAAAAAAATTGTTTATGACGGATTCCTGTCTTAAATGAAAAAAATGTTCATTCATACAAAAAGAATTCAATAATACTTGCGAGAAAAATGTACAACATTTACACCTCTTAAGAAGGGACGCATTTCTTTCTTTCCTATGTAATTCCGTCTTAAAAGATTTTAATGTACAGTATTTTTCAAAGTCTCTAATACAAGGAATATGGATTAACGATCTTAAAAGATAGATGAAACATTTACATATAAAAAGAAATTCATTGATAAAATAAATAAATAACAGCCTTTGGCATTTATTTAATTATAAAATCCTTAACATGAAAAACGAAAAGCATTATAATAAGCATTTTTTGTCAGAACTCCTTGATATGAAACAATTTTTAACCATATCAAAATAAAAAACTATATTGAAATTAAAGGCCGAGCCGAGTTTTTACCAGATTCGACCGGGTTATGATTTCAATTTTTTTTTCAGGCCGGGCCGAAATTTTCTCCCCTATGGGTCAGTTCGGGACCAGACCTAGATATTTCATTTCGTGCAGACCATCAGCATATTTTGAAAGCAGGTTTAACAGATTTGCTGCCGGTCACGCGCCAGCGTGTGATATGGCGCCAACGTTAGGGGCCACTCACGCTCCATCGCGTGATATGGGGTGATACCCGATAGCCAGTCACGTGCTGGCGCGGGAAAATCTTTCACTGATTCTTTGTTACAAAAAGTAAATCGGCTTCTGGGAAAAACCCACTTCTACAGTGCGGCATTAACTATCATCACATCTTTACGTAAGCAGCGAACGTGTTAATGTAAAATTCATACGCTACTTTTTTGCGTCTAAAGAAAAAGCACTATCTTAAATCGATTTTTATTAACATACAATTTGTTAATGATCCCATATCTTGCATTGAAGTTGTGTCGATCGCTACTCAAAGACTGGGTTAAGTGGTGTAGAAAGAATTAAAGTTAAGTGGTGTAAAACGATTTTTGAAAATTTCAGATTTTAATATTTCATTCGAATTTGTAGCTATCGGTTAAATTTCTTTTGTTTAATTCAGAAATGGATAAGGAAAAATTTCTTAACTGGAAGTTTTAACCTACGGGGGCCGGGTAAAAATTTAATTTTTGTATTTTCTCAAATAGACCGCCCCCGTGGAATTGAAACTATCAAATTTTGCACCTTTTTTTCGGAAACTTTGCTGTTATAAATATGTGCTTAGGGGCAATATTTAAGGAGATAATCTATTGTTTCGATATTTATGAATCATCGTATATAATTCCATAATTTAAAAAAAATGCGTATTTCAAAGAAGTACAAGAAAAAAATCATGATTTATTTAATTTGATAATAAGTAGAAAGAGCATAAATAAACTGATTTTTTTATATTTCGCCATTTTATAAAATGAAAGCTTTATAAACTCCGAATAAAAAGTCTTCATTTAGATGAATAAATATCCCTCTTATGCTGTCATCTTTTGGTAACAGATAAATGCATTTCTAAATAATTCTTTCATACAATTTTCATAATATAAAGAAAATTAAAATATAAAAAATATTTTAAAATTCGAAGAGTCCCAAAAATGGGACGCTAGACATAAATAGGGTAAATTCCTGTTCAAGACAAAGGTATCTCTGCCTTTATTATGCTACAACAAAGAAAATTAAAAGAAACAAGTATAAAATCACAAAATGGCAGGTTCAAATTTAGTATTGCTTTTTTATGTTGCGATATCGATATTTTATCACTTGTCACACCTCAGAGATAAAACTCATTGCTACAGAAATTGGTGTCACATATCATTGCGCTGTAGAAAGAAAGGAAGAAGCTTTTCAACAGAAATGTGAAACTAAAAAAAAAACCTTTTGTTTAAACGGCAGATTTAAAATCATTTTTGCAAAAAGTATCTAAAAAATTTATCTTAATTTTCTTTTTCTTAGCTCGCAGAATTATTTGTGTTATTTCTTTTCTATAGAAATAAATGAGAAAGAAAAATAGGGTTTCGTGAATTAGTTTCACTCTCAAACTTTTCAGATAAATTTTATAATTTATGTTGTACTTATTTTTAGTGTCAGATTGAATTTTATAAATTTACAAATTTTTATTTTGTTGCTGAAGGGTCTTCATCATGAATTATTTTTTTAACTTTACTATCATTTATTTTAATTAACAAGACATTGACTTAATTTTTTAATGTAAATTAAGGAGAGTATAAGTGTTTTAAAATATGCTTTTAAAAAATGTATTAATACTCGTTTAATGTTATGATAGAGCATTTATTACACTTGTAAATTAAATGATTTTTTTTAACACACAGTTAAAGCTAATGAAAGTAGGAAAATATATTTCATGGAATATATTTTGAAAAAGATCAGTGTGCTTATTGCATGCATTTTCAACTTCCGGCATTATAAATTTCTTTAAAACCCCTTGACAGCATTTCAAATGGAGAAAATTTTAATGTTGTGTTCTTGAAATTTTGTATTAAATACTGAAAAATGACTATTCTTTCTACATTATATATAAAAAACTCAATCACGAATATGAATGTAATCTTTATAAGTTTTAATTGTTGTTCAATGAATTAAAAATTCTTTAATCAATAGAAATATATTACTTTAAAAATTGCTTATATTGCAGTGAAACCCGGAGCGTCATGAAAGTATTAACACGTGCTTGTATATTAAATGCTAAAAAAAGACTATTCTTTCAATATTATGTAAAATAAAGATCACTGCCCAGTTAAACTGATGGCATTGAGCTCACAGGCTACAAATACTAATTGTACATTAAAGCCTTATATTTTCAAGGGTTAATTCCGTTCGAAAAAAAATTAAGAAGGGGAAACAGCTCTCCCCCTTCCTTTTTTTTAATACTTAATCATTGAACCTCCTATACTATCAAAGACATGCTTTATCATATAAAAAATCTATATCCAAAATTCAGAGCAAATGAGATAATTCTTAATAAAAACCCATTTAGCATTTATATAATTTAAAAGGAGTTATCCCCCTCTTTTATACTTAACCATTAAACTTCCAAAACTATTCAGAGATTTGAACGAAATCTGAAAATTCTGCTTGAAAAACCCATTTATATACACTGCTCAAAACAATTAAAGGATATTTGAAGTTTTATATAAAATAAAGATATAAACGAAATTTTTTTTCCGAAAATAGAAGAAGAGAATCACAAATGCAAATTTTTCTGGTTTTCAAACTGTGGAGTATGCAAATTTTGAGTTCGACGTCAAAAACGTCGCTTCATGAAATTCTTTATGTGCATACTTGTAGTACTAATGTCTCGACCGAGTTCGTTGGCCAGCTTCAACCGCCGTCTCTTGTTTCAAAATGGAGTCCATTTAAATTTGTGGACACTAATGGAAATTTTTATGTTTTCTAACTTTTTCTTTAAAATGACCTATGATGCTAACTTACATTGTATGACTGTTTAAAATGTCTTTTGATGGTCCTAACATTCTGTTTAAAATGATATATAAGAGTTTGAATTTTGTAAAACGGAACTTTTTCTATCAGTATACAAAGTTAATAAATATAACAATTTCAAAAGAATCAAATGGCTGCCATTTTAAAACAAGATGGCGGATGAAGCTGGTCAACAAACTCGGTAGAGACATTAGTACTTCTATTATGCACATAAAAAATTTCATCCAAATTGGTTCAAGAATTCGAGAGTTACAGCCTGACGAAATTCAGATACATATATATATCTATATATATAAATATGGATATATCCAGTATATATAATGTAAGTCAACATTTCAACGGAGGGTGGTTTTGGATTCTAGAGGTCATGATTGACGAAAATATAGCAAAATGTACCGATGGGCTTTTCCCAGATAGCTGCAATAAATGGTTTTTTAATTTTTGTAATGAAAGCTACCTATAAGTGTCCACAATTTTGGCCACCACTGTATACACTGTAAAAAAAATTCAAGAGGTTACTAAAAATTTTTTAGTAAATTTGTATTCCACAAAATTTTTTAGTAACCATTACAAACTTTTTTTGCAAGTGAAACAAGCATTTCTTTTGTATACTGAACAAAAGAATTTTTTGTATAACTAATTTAAAAATTTTTAGTGTGAACCATCAAGCAAAATTTGGCAATAGCTCCTAAATGATTTTTAATAACCTTTACGTGTGCCCAAGGGCGGGAGCTTCCTTCGAGCTGCATCCAAACTTCTGAAACGATAGATTTTCGGCAAAACCGCAATAGATGGCAGCACCAAACATTGCTACCTGCTCCGACAGGATTTTCATAATACCTTTATTAACGAGTACTTTCAATACACACATTCGGGGCGTATTTGGCTGTGTCCAGCATCGAACCCGGGACCTTTCAGTCTGGAGTCCATTACTATAACCACTACGCTATCCAGGCGATACCAAGTGAGTTTTAGTAATAGCTATTAAAAATATAAAACTATTAACTCTATTCATTGCTAACTTTTTTCTAGTAATTCTTACAGATTTTCTAGTAACCGACTAAGATTGCTAAAATTTTTTTTGTAATTACAAGGATCACTAAAGTTTTTTTAGTAGATCGACCTTTTTTTTTTACAGTGTAGAACGATACATATTTGGAGATACTTTATAGAAATTTTAAACTGGTTTTTGTAATCCCACGTAATATTTATCTCAGGACTGAAGGGGATACAATAAAAACGTACACTGTAGTCCTACACGTAGAATCCATCTTATAGAAATCTGCTGCATCAATTTGTTTTGTAGTAGTTCACTCTATTCTCTGTTTGAGAAAATCCCTTCGCATGATGTGAAGTTTCAACTTTTGCGGACAGTCTGACGAACGGCTACGCTCAGAAACATTGATAAATATATTCAAGGTTGCTTGATTTCAAATGACGTTGTTTCTTTCGTCCACATCATCTTCATCAGAGTCAATGTTTTGGGGGGTTGTCACTTTGATGAAACATTGAAAAATGGCCTCATCTGTCAAAATTTCCTTGAGAATCGGCTCATCATAATCTTCTTCAAATCGCTCTGTTCTTTAAAAAAAATATGTCGAAATTGCATGTCAAGCATAGCAAATGAGGTGCTTTCGTGCTGTAATGAAGTTTTAAAAATATTCAGATCTTGGTATAATAGTATACAGTACTTCAAATATATTAGCCGAAATTTTTTGCGTGACCTTATAAATAGTATCTGTTTTCTATCGTACAGGTAGTAATTTGTAAAAACTTTAGCAAAGTTTATCAATTTCATAAAATGTAAAATAGTTAAATTAAATTGCTCCCAAAACAATGTTTCCACCTATATCGTTATGTAATGGAATACTTTTGTGTGGTTTTGTAAATGAATAACAAACACTCTTTGCACAACAATTTGTACAGATGTACATTGTAGTACATATTTCATAGATGCATATCAATGTTATTATTTTCGAAAGATTGTAAGATCCTTAAAATGCACTTTAAACTATTTTTTCTCATTGGTCGTAATGTAACTGAATAATTTAGATTGTCCCTTTAATTAAATTAGATATCTGATTTTCATAAAATTTGAAATGACTCGACAAAATTATGCGACAATTATGCAACATAATTTAAATTTAAAACGATTCTGTTAGGTAGTTTTTGCTGCGTTATAAGCGAGCGGACGGACGGAATGTCAACGATACGCTACGTATTTACATACTTACGAACACACCTAAAAAATATTATTTATTACTAAATTACGAAAAAAAAACAAATTAATAACTGTAACTTTTTGGTCCATGAATTGGTCATTATTAGATTTAATCAGTTATAAATTAAAGTGAAAAAAGCATTAATTATATTTAAAATATTAACCCTTTAGGGCCTGGTGTACTATTAATAGTGCATGTCTTTTAATTGAGCATTTTTCTGTTTTAACAAATACTTTTGTTTATGTTTACATGTAATATTGTTAGTATGTGCCTATGCATTTACAATATGACTTCAGTAACGTTTAGACATTTAGTAATAACAATAATAATAAATATTGGTTTACATCTCTTTGTATCGTTTGCGATTCTTTTACTTTAAAAATATATTTTACTCTTTAAATTTAAAATAAATGCTATTTTTAGAAGGATTAAAATGTGATAAAACGCCAAAAGTATTAGAAAGTTATAGTATCTGTTAAATTTTGTTGAAATTCGATGTTTTCCAAACGTTTACAAAAACTCTTCCTTACTCTATTTTCATATTTAAATGAATTGAATAGTACACAACATAACTACATTCGTTAGATTTCAAATAATGACACATTTGTTTAACTTCAGTAAATTTATCCGGATGTTAGTATTAACATTATTAATATAAAAGTATTTTTTTTTCTCAGATTTGAAAAAAAATCGGACCCGAAAGGGTTAATTACTGTCTGCATGTACCGGCATAAATTAAAATTAATAAGCATTATGTTTTTCATTTTATTCTGGTGTGTTACCACTTTTTAAAAGTCTTTTCTTTTTATTTATTTCAGATAGAGGGAACTGGGGCACATTGATACAGCTTTTTTCTAAGAAATTTTTGGTGTCCAGACAGCTGAAATTTCAAGTTATTTTTCCATGTGGTGTCAGCAAAACTTGCGTAGTGTGTAATAAAAATGTACAATCGGTGTTTTATGTATTATTTTTGCATGAAAAAAAAAGTCATTTGTATCTATGTGCCCCATCCCCGGGGTATATTGATACATCTCATGGAGTACTTTGATACGTCTGGGGAAAATGGATACAACATAGCCCCAATGCATATTTTTCATGGAAAAATAGTAGCAAACCATCTTATACTTATTAATAGAAATTCAAATCACCCACAATTTATTTTTAAGTAATATTAAAGCAATCAAAATGAAATGTATAATGACCTGATGTTCTGGTTGTTCCTTATCTGATCGTTGGCTGTGGTAACTTTGTCATATCTGGCACTTCAACACCAGCATTATCTTCTTTCTTAGGAAAGATGAAAAATTATCAGGTTTTCTGTTTATAAATCGGTTTATGAACAGAAATTAAAGGATAATTATATTAAAAATTCTGTTTATAATTTAATTATCCTGTGCTGTTCTGCAGCTTGTTTCTCTTACTTAAATTTCTCATGTCGAAAATACATTCTTCTTTGGAGAATTAATATAAATTTGAAATTTTTCAGGCTCTGTCCTTTTCTTTGGTTAGTTCCATTAGCACTAGATGATGGGTAAGTTCGTAAGTCTCCTGTTTGCAAAAATACTATAAAATGTTCTAATGTAAAAAAAATTAGAGCAATTTCTCTTCAATAAAAACTAATATAGAAATTTTTGGTAAAAAATAGTTGGATTAAGGAATGTATGGTTAAAAAAATAATAAAAGATAATGACAAAAGGAACTAAAAAAGGATTTAGGTTGTATTAATGTGCCCCCTACAGCCAGTTTGAATAAATTGTGTCCCAAATACAACACTTCATAAGTTTTGTATTATTAATTCTTTACCTAATAATAAAGAATGAGGAATTGATAAAGAGTAGCTTTTCTTCACAGGGAGAGTATTCTTTTCGGTTTAAAATACTGGAAAAGTTGTATAATACCATTTCAATTGTACAACGCAAATTTACTTTTGACCTACAAAAACAATAAATAACCCGTCCCATTTCATCAAACTATTGAATCATTCCAAGACTTTCTGTATGTATTTGAGTGCACTAGCATCACCTTTTGCAGCTGTTGTGACATTTCCTGTAATAAGCCTGTGAGCAGTAGAGGGGGTGTATCAATGTGCCCCAGTTCCCCCTATCTCTTCTGTATAGGAGCACATTAAAAGAATAGTGAAAAGATGACGGATATAACGACTTATCATTTTGCAGCAATGATTTACAAACGGAAGAAATAAATTAGTTCCATACAAGTAATATAACCATGCACAGTCCTCTTTTGAGATTAGTCGAATTTGTTCCTTCTTTCAGTTAGAATTTATGATAGAAATTAATAATAAACGTTCTGTTTAAGAAAAAAATATATTTAGTGGTTTAATAATTTTCATCGCGCAGGTAAAATATAGTTTATGCACATATTTAAAAAATAAATTTTCCTCTTTTAATAATTTTCGAAAAGAACCTATAAGATAGAAATTCGAATATCTAAGCTAAGAAATCTTTATAATAACCAAAATGACAAATGTTATTGTTAAAAATCTTTCAAAATAATGTTTTCGTTTTCATAAATTATAATATATGTGTATGATTATAAAATAAAAACGTGTACTGGTGTATTACTTGTAGAACCCACATAAAAAAAAATCTGGTATATCAATTTGTTTTGTAATAGTTTTTTTTTTTTTTTTTTTTTTTTTTTTTTTTTTTTTTTTTTTAGAAAATCATTTTATATGATGTTATGAAGTTACATATTTTGCGCATGGTTGCAGGAACTGTTGTGCTTAGAAAACATGATAAATGTATTCGTGGTATCAATAGCGTATTCAGGGGCTGGGCTGATGGGGCTACAGCCCCTTTCAAAATTTCTAGAAAACAAAATTTAATTAGAAAAGTTTATCAAAATATAATGAAATCTGCCAAGATAGAATTTAAAAATAGTAACTAAAAAATATTCCGTTTTAGTCAGGTTTTTATTAAAAAAGTGTTTTTTCGCTGAGACCACAAATTAACAATTTCATGCAAGTTTCCGATATATGCAGTCTCTCTTTCCACGTTGTAAAAATTATACAAGTTAAGACGAAAGCCTGCTTAAAACGAAAATCTAATCCCAAGCAATTCCATCTTAGAAAGTTAAATTGTTTAATGTATGTGTTACGTGCTATGACAAAAACCTGTTTAAAGCAAAATTATTAACGTTTTCGTGATTTGCTCTCAGACATTTTTACTGTATCTCAACCCCCCACCAGTCTAGATACGCCACAGCATGGCATCGGCTGCATGATATCAACTCATGTTGTTTGACTCGTCCACATCATCCTCATCAGAGTCAATGCCTTTGGGGATTATTAGTTTGATAATACCTCGAATAATTGCCTCATTTGTCACAATTTAATTGTCAATGGGCTCATAAAAATTTGCTTAATCCCACTCTCTATTAGAAAAAAAAAAAAAATACTGAATTACTAAATGACAAAAAAAAAATTTGAACTGAAATTTTTAGGTTCATGAATTAATTATTATTTAATTTAATCACTTTGTAAATTCGGGAAATATTTTTACAATACTAACTGATTATAATAATTAACGCTTCTAACCAAAATAGTTTTTAATTGTCTTGTGAATGTATTCCGAATGTGTTGTGTCAGGAAAAAGATTGAGCAAAAAATAATGTTATAAATTACATTTTTTTTTTTCAGAAATGATGTTATTTATTGACAAAATTAGTCAATTCACTCAGTAATCTCCAGTATTTTTTTTATAAAGCAATATGTCTTTTATTTCCTTTTTAAATTTCTGTAATTTTAAAGGCACCATGTAGAAAATGCTTTAAAAGTGTTTTGAATGTGCTGTTTTATAGTATTCTAAATTCTGTGGAATTTACAATGAGTTGTTAATTTGGTGACAAAGTAATGTGTAGCACAGCATTATTGTAAGAAAATATTTTTATCAACACTATTTAGACACTACTTCAACACAATTAACAACAGTAATTCTAGAACTGATTTCTAGATAGCAACACATTTGCGGCATATTAAGATCACAATCCCAACAAAAAATTGTTTTGTATATGAAATTTTTTAATTCACAACACATTAATGTGTTTTAAATTTGGTGACAAAAAATGCTGTAAAATGTATTTATTTTTATGTGTGATAGATAATATATAGAGCAGTTATAAGTTGCATTGAAAAAAGCATTAATTGTATTAAAAATATTAATTAAAGTCTTTATGTAACGACGTAAATTCAAATTAATAACCATTATGTTTTTCATTTTATTCTGGTGTGTTATTATTTTTTTAAGTCTTTTCTTTTTATTCATTCGAGATCTTTCTTCTGTTGAGGAGTATATAAAAAGAATAGTGAAAGATGAAGAATGTAACAGTTTATCCCTTTACGGTAATGATTTGCAAACGGAAGAAATAGATTAGTTCCATACAACAATGATTGTAAGTAATATAACAATGCACAGTCCTCTTTTGAAATTGGATGAATTTGTTGCTTCTTTCAGTTTAAATTTATGATAGAAATTAATAATAAATGTTCTGTTATAGGGAAAAATATATTTAGGGATTTAAAAATTTTCATTGTGAAGGTAAAATGCAGTTTATGAAAACATTATGAGAAATAGATTTTCCCTTTTTTAATAACTTGCGAAAACAAACTATAAAATTGAAATTTCCATATCTAAGCTAAGAAATCGGTATGATAATCGAAATGTCCTTTTGTGCTTTTAAAAATCTTTCAAAATAATGCATTCTTTTTTTTAAAAAAATACTGTGATTTAAAATTCTTCAATATTATAATACATTTTAGGAAAATGGTACATTATTTTTTTAAGTAAAATTTTTGTAAAATCCAGATATTCAATTATCATATAAAAGATATTTTTGTCATCAAAATTAAAATATTTACTTTTACTTTTCTAAAGTTTTTTGTAGGGGAAGTTTGTGTATTATTGAAAAGTCGGGCAATATGGAGTACTTCAATATCTGGTCCATGCAATGCTGCAGATAGCATATTCACATTAAGGATTCCATTACATATTGGTATAGGGGGGGTGGGGACATTGTTTTGAGTGTTTTAAATACATTACACTATATCACATTATATGAAATTAAAATACATTTCTGATGTTTACTACAAGTTTTTCCTGTATAATGGAAAGCAAATAGTATTTACAGGGATATATGTAAAAATTTCCGGCTACTATACTGTATTAGAAATACTGTATACTATTACAAGAATACTTGAATATTTTAAAAACGTCGTTATAGTAAGTACGGACTTAACTTGCTACGCTTTACGGACAATTTCCAACTTGTTCTTTATTTCAGTTGAGAAAAAAATTCTACTCCAACTGATAAAGTAACATATTGTGTTAAGGAAAAATCTATTGTTCTTATTCTTGAATTTGTTTTAAGGGGTGTTTTAAACGTGACCAATAAATAAATAAATAAATAAAGTTTGAATTAGTTTATCTTCAAAACTTTTCAATGTATAAATGCGAAATTTTAACTATTAATTACGCGTATTGTACTCTTTAAAGTAACATCATTACAAAGTGACTAGTTTTTACAGATTTTGTGGATTGTTGGAATTAAATAGCTGTTTTTTATTCCATAATTTATTCCGCGCATGATATCTTGAGCATATATGTATGGAATGCTATGAAACTCGATTTAGATAATAAGCACATAGATATATTTTAAATAATCCACTTTTAATTATTCACAGTGATAAGGTGTTCAGTTATATCTATTTTTATTCGTTAAAATGCAAAATATTGATTTTTTTTTTTTTTTTTTTGAAAAAACTTTTTTGCATGGTTTATGAAACAGTTTAGAAATAAAAGTAAATCATTTTAAAAATACAAATATGTTTATTATACATATCTAATTGCATAAAATCCCTGTCGGCTTGGCCTATAGGCGGGGGTAGATTTCGAAGAGTGCTCATTTCAACAACAAAAAATAAAATATGATTAGGGATAAATCCACTTTAACAATTTTCTATGGCCGCTTTTGAAAAAAATTTAATTTATTTTTATGTAAGAACTGGTTTTTATCAAAATCATCTTAAGCGAAATTCGGCTCAAATGCCCATTTTGACAACATATTTTGAAATATATTCTAACTTTATTATTAAAAAATCGACCAATACGCAAATTATATAGTTCCTAAATAACAAAAAACTGTCAATTGAACGCTTTTGAGAGCAAAATCGAATTTAAAAATGAGTCATAAAATAACCAATTTGTTATTTGAATACATCCTCAATTCTTAAAGCATGATCGCTTTGGGAAATTTTGTGCGAAGTAAATAACAAATTGGTTATTTTATGCCTCATTTTTAAATTCAATTTTGCTCTCAAACGCATTCAATTGACAGTTTTTTATTATTTAGGAACTATATAATGTGAAAATTCGTCGATATTTTGATAAAGGCTAAATATATATTTTTAAAAAGCTGTCAAAGTCGGCATTTTGCACAAATTTTCCCAAAGCGATCATGATTTAAGCATTGAGGATGTATTAAAATAACAAATTGGTTATTTTATGACTGATTTTTAAATTCAGTTTTGCTTTTAAACGCATTCCATTGACAGTTATTTGGGAACTGTGTAATATGCCGTATATGTCAGTTTTTTGATAAAGGTTAAATATATATATTTTTACAGCTGTCAAAGTGAGCACTTCGCACAAAATTTCCCAAAGCGATCATAATTTAAGAATTGGGGATGTATTCAAATAACAAATTGGTTATTTTATGACTCATTTTTAAATTCGATTTTGCTCTCAAAAGCATTCAATTGACAGTTTTTTGTTATTTAGGAACTATATAATTTGCGTATTGGTCGATTTTTTAATAATAAAGTTAGAATATATTTCAAAGTATGTTCTCAAAATGGGCATTTGAGCCGAATTTGCTTAAGATGATTTTGATAAAAATCAGTTCTTACATAAAAATAAATAAAATTTTTTTTAAAAGCGGCTAAAGAAAATTGTTAAAGTGGATTAATCTCTAATCATATTTTTTTTTGTTGTTGTTGTTGAAATGAGCACTGTTCGAAATCTACCTCCGCCTATAAGCCAAGCCGACAGGAATTTTTTCAATCACCATCACTTTGGGAAATTCTGTTCAAAATACCGTTTTTTGGCAGTCTTTTTTGAAAAAAATTCTGATTTTATCAAAAAACTGGCTAATACGTTACGTTATACAGTTCCTAAATAGGAGGATCTGCCATTTTGATGCATTTAAAATCAAAAGTGAATTTAAAAATGATTCAGAATATAAGCAGTTTGGATTTCAGTTTTTTTCTCCAACTCCTATTTTTGATTTATTTTTGCAATAGGAATCGGTCCTATGAAAAACGTGTTAGTATAAAAGTCGTAGATATTATTAAGAAGATGTAAAATAAATTTAATTAGATTTGGCTGCTTAAGAATTGAGTAAGTTGTGGATTTTTTTCATTTTCCACCCCCTTTTTCTTTTCGTTTTTATTTTTTTTCATCGGTAAAAGTTGTTCCTATCAAAAACTTGTAAATACAAAATTTTAGATAATTTTGAGAACATTTATAAAAAAATTTAGTTGAATTTGATATCTAATAAATTGTCGAAGTTATGATTTTTTTCTCCCCAAAACCCTGTTTTTTTCGCCCCTTGAGCCCATTTTTAACTTTATCAAAAATCTGTCATGCATAAACTTTTAGCCCATTCTTTAGAAGTAATATAAACTTTAAACTGATTCCATATCTATTTTAATTTAGAAGTTATCGCGTTTTTTTTGTTTTCACAAAAACCCTCTTAACTTCCACCCCCTTGGTCCGATTTTGCCCATTAACGAACTTAACCGAGATTTTATGCCCCTTGATTTTATGTAAAAGTTTGAAGACGATCTGAGCATAATTATGGAAGTTATCGTGTCCAGAAGAAAGTGATATACACCGATAGATAGATAGATAGATAGATAGATAAACTTTTTACTTATGGTAGTTTTGGGGTCTAGGGGTCGTGATCGGTGTAGATCTGTAAAAAATTTCAGAAATTCCAACATGGGAGCGATCGCAATAGGTAATATTTCATACGAAATCTACCTAATACCTAAAAATGCATTCATATTTTTTTAATGTATCATACGCGCAATGACTGACAGAGTAAAATAAATAAATAAAGTTTTTATTTAATTTAAACGTACTAGGGGACTCTTCTTCCTACGAGCTGTGCTCATAAACCCTAGTTGATACATCAATAACACCACCAATAACACGCTAATTTGATTGGCTTTTAAAATATTGGAAAACATTTATCTACATATCTACATGTCTATCTATCTATCTATCTATCTCTACATGTATATTATATAGTGTTTTGCAATGAAAGGTTATGGTGAACTACAATGAATTATGATTATATTATGAATTACAATTGAATGGTTATGTAATGGTTTTTACAATGAATAGCTAATGTGTGCAGCAGTTTTCTTAACATTTGCGAAGAAATATCCTAGGTCACAAAAAAGTTCATTGGCAGTGACATTGGCAGCGTTAGTTACTTTTTTTAGAATAGAGAAACATAAATTCTGTGTACGACTAGCGAATTTGTAATGGTGTTCTAGCAAAAATACAATTTGTGTAATTAATAGCCAGATTTTAATGTTTATACATTAAAAGATTGTGGAGATACACTATATAAAATTTTAATATTCTTTGTTGATTTTCGTCAAGTTTAAAAGATAACGTAAGCAAAATATTAAGTAACATACAATACATTGTAGTATACTACTTTCTCCAGCATTCAATGTGTTTTGATCCCACAATAATAGAAATCTTAAAGTTTTGATTCAAAAAAATTATTCTAACTAAACATTCAAATCTACTCTCTTATAAAACAATACATCGCGCAGAGCGTCCGAAAGCGAGCGAGACAGATGAATGAAATTTGATGAAAATCTGTACTGCAAATATTTAAGTAACGGTAACATTCAAACACACGTATATACAAACTGACGGCAATTTTCGGCTTTTTTTATTATAGTGACGCAATATTTTTTAAATTTCTAATGACGTTTATGGGAAGGGGACTGATGTCCTGCAAAACAGGGATCTTTACTTCAATTAGGATTGAGCTCCTTATCTCCTAATCTTATATTCATCTCCCCTCTTTCTAATATGACTAAACCTCAAAAGGAAGAAATACAAATGAAGTCGGTGAATTCAGTTGACTGGACTAAAATAAGCATGTGTCAAGAGCCTTACTCCATAAAATTGGTGGCATACTTGCTGACTCCGTTTTATTGTATGATTTAAAACTTTATATACTGACGGTAGTTTTAAGTACCGTTAAAGAAATTTTAATGAAAAATATATTCACTCAGTCTATTAATAAAACTTTTTTTCTGTCCACACATTATACTCTGTGTGATCGAATTCAGATGGAGTAGAAAATAGTCGAAGCTAAATATTTTCAAAAAGTCATAATTTTCTTAATAATTTTCATAGATACCACTTTTTTTTTCTTTGACAAAAAGTTGTATTGAATATTTTCAACTGCAAAAGCCTTTTCATTTATAAAGAGGACCGTAATTCATTTGATTACATTGCTTTTATGAGAATTGTGATATTTCCATACAAATATTTTTGGTTAATTAATCTTAGTATTACCACGCTTTTATTAACTTCACCTGTATGCTTGTGAGATTGTGAGTTTGTAACTCTCCTTATTTTATGTATGTTCACCGCTTACTCCGAAACCATGCAACCGATTAATTGGTTTTAGTGTTAAATGAAAGACGATGCTCTCGAATTGGTACCACTTCAGTTTCATCGAAATTGGTTCATTTCTTTTTTAGTAATTATGCAAAAACTAATAAAATTAGTGATTTTTCGCTAATTAAAAGTGTTGAATACGTTCATTGAATGGAGTATAGACAGCATGGCAGAGCGATCTAAGGCGCCGGATTGAAGCTCTGTTTTTCGAAAGAGATTGTAGGTTCGAACCCGACTCCTGACATTATTTATATCTATGTAAAATTTAAAAAAAATTTCCGTATTGCAATTTTTATTTTTAACCGGCTTCAGAAAGGGAAGAGAAAATATCAATTCGACGCGTATGTATTTTTTTCTATGTATGTTCACCAATTACATTATGTTCATTATGTTATGTTATGTTATGTTATGTTGTATGTTCATTATGATAAATAATTCGGTAGATAAAGGGTTAACCGATATAACTGGTGTTACGTTACACTAATGTGTAATAACTACACCATCTCTAGCAGGAAACGTTTTTATAATATGTTTCATTTTTTTTCGTGAATTTTTAAATTGAAAAGAAAAAAACTCTCATGATTTATTCTTCAACGCAATATGTGAAGAATTATTAGTAGAAAAACAACGAAAAATTCAGGCAGTTAGAAGATAGTTATGCATCGTTATTTCTTTTACTAACGTTATTTTTTGTCTTAACGTTCTCCCCTTTAACTTCAATCTTCAATTGCATTTTCTTTGGAAGTGCTTTCACGTATCCTTATCTTCAATCTGTTTGTCAAAGGGTTTCCAGCTGTTTTTCCAAACAATAATTTACTTCCTTAGTTACTTCCTTCCTCTTTACGTCATTTTCGGTTTTCCACGCTTTTCATTGATGAAAAATAACGAATGAACCCGGAGTGAAATAGTAAAGTAAATGGAACTGCAATTAATTATGATGTATATTTTCTCTTATTAAGTTTAATCTAAGAAACGACTACTACTTTCGACTGTAATAATTAGTGGCTCACGTATTTTGAACAGACGAAATTACGTATTTATATAAATAAACATTAATTAATTATGAAAGTATTCTTTGTTTATGCCATCGATAAGGTTTGAAAGTACTCAAACATTTTACATAAAATGTACATGTTTCTTTGATTATTTAAATCGCTTTTAAAGCATACGAGGAGCACAATTTGCTTTGTTGCATTTATAGAAATTGAAATAAATATTTTATAAATGAGTGTAATAGTTTACCTATACATAATTCCATAGTTTTTAACTTATTCAGAAACATACTTAAGACTAGCGGCCTTCGCCCGCTACGCTGGTCAGTTTATCTAAAGAAATCTTGAAGAAGTAGTTAGATAAGGTTCAGACATACATTAAAAAAAAAAAAAAAGCAAGTCGATCATTCAAAAAACGTTGGGAAATATCAAATATTTACTGTAATTTTTTAAGAAAAACAAAGTTTCGAAAAAAAAAATTAAATCGAAAAAAAAATTACACTGACATATTAATGCAAGGAAATTTTCCCAGAGAGAAAATTCGCCTTGAATACAATATTTCAAATTCTTTTAATTGCTTATAGGCGTTAATGCCAACATAGTGAAAAAAAATTCCATGCTGGGAATCGAACCCGGGCCATCAGTATGGCGCACTGACGTTCTACCGACTAAACCACATGGAACGACAGCCAGCTTGAAACTTTCTCATACTTAAGTAGACTGGCGAAAACATAACGATAGCGCGTTTTAAAATCGCACAGTGACATCTATTGGATTTTATATGTACTAAAAAACGTTATGTACTAAAAAACGTGAGCAGCGCACCTAATAGTTTCTTTTGTTTCTTTTTGTTACTTTTTTGTCTGTTGTCCGATTTTGATGAAACAAAGCCTATACACTGCCCGGGAGTGTGCATTCTTCATTAGTGAAAACCGCATAAAAATCCATTCAGTAGTTACGAAGATAACCTCGAACAAACAGACAGACAGACAAAAAATTCAAAAAAAATTTTTTTGTGTTTCATTGGTTTTCTTTTATCGCCCTGACTCCATTTTTGTCAATTATCTTCAATGTACAGACACACCGGGTCCTACTGTTTTATTATATGTATAGATATGTGCATCGAAAAATGCGTGATGCATGATACAGTCGATCGTCATTTCTAATACATTAAAAATCAATATGGTGAGCCAGAATCTAGGGAGCCGAGCTCTGGATCTAAATCGATTAAGTATTGTCAATATGCAGTCCGCAGGGCTGTATACTCGGTTGTGGTCGACCGTATAGTCCTATATGTGGCGCCTGTTTGATACTCCGATAAAGTTGCTTTCAGCAGGACATTGTTAAATATTTACCGTGTTCTCCCCTGGTTTTGCGTTCATAGAATATGGTGTCAACAAATGTGTTCAACGTTTTCTCTAGGATGTTTCCACTCAAGTGCCTTAGTGACCTCTGTGTTAGTTTTGAAAGCGAATTTTTGTCTCTTAGTCGATGAGGTGAGATTGTTGAAAAAGTCAATGCCTGTCCAGATTCGATAGATATTTGTAAGTATCCACCTCGATGAGACTATTCATTTAGGTTCTGGATCTCTGCCGGAGAACACTGTAAACATATTACACGGATGAGTCAAGGTTTGAAAATGAAATAGTGCAGTTCGCCTATCTCTTAGCCACAAAAAACCAGATCCTTGAGGAAATTTAGTTTTGACTGACAAATGGATCGACCGTTTTTTCTGCAGAGATCCATGTGATCAAGGAAACGATTTCAGATGCTCTTCGGAAAGGTCTTGATTAACTTGATGTCTTCTGAGATCTGAGATCGGCACTTCATACGCTTTACCTTCTGGTGCCTCTTCACATGGCTGTTGCCAGATTAGAAACCTGGTTAAAAGCAGAAGAATGAAGGTCCATATGCACTGGATCAAGGACCTTATCGGTTACGCCTACAATACGCCGATGCACTGGCCAAGTAGTTTGCGAATCACCGTACTCTTTCTGTGCACATACACTTCTGTCAGTGAAGGGGAAGTTTTTTGGTCAGGCACTTGTGAATTATCAGAATAGATGAGATCAGTCTGAGGATGGTCGAGTGACATATGCGATCTTCCAGGGGGTTTCTACTCGGGGACGAAAGGGTAAATCTTCGAAAACTAGGTCCTAAAGGGACATGGCGCAGAGGTGACTCTGAGTGCTTCTGTGCGACTGGAAATAACACGATTATACATTATAGTATGAATATCCCTTGTGAAGATCTGTCGGGAAATTATGTCCCGAATGATTTCCACACTCGGACGCTAGCCAATCTTTACCTTGGTCATTACAGCAAAAAAGGGTCGTTATTGTAGTCAGCAAGCTTCTAATAAAGACAATGAATCATGTTGGTATAGCGCGGTCACTTGAGCTCATACTCATCTAACTCCGAAGTTTTTGAATATTGATCTCGAAATAATTTGAACGCAAAACTCTTTTAGAAGAGTCCGATTCCGTAATGTCGGCGAGTTACGTATGGGCGATCGTACAAGGTGTTTAAGGATTTTCCCTTATGCATAACGATAATTCTGGGAGATTTTCCTATTAAGTCCTCCCTGAAGGCAAAGTCTTATGTTTTGGTGTTTGGACGATCAGAGTCTTGTTCTTCACCTGTGCAAGTGGGAAGGCTGTCGCTCTGGCTGGTCTTTTTTTTGGGGGGGGGGGCGATAAAGGACTTTTAGGTCCTGGTCTGATTTCACTTCACTTCCTTACATAAATTAAATAACAACATTATTTCAAAAAAATATTTTCCCAAATACATTATAGCATTGTTTTATTTTATGAATGAATCTGCACTTTTTTGTAACATTTTATACTAAAGCTATGCTGAAAACTAGCTATAGAAATACCTGATTACATAAAAACATTAGTTAGATTAAACATACATAAATTTTCAATCCTTTTAATTAAATTTAATTTAATGGATCTTTAAATGTAACTGTATTAATTTTACTTCAGCTAAATGTCTAAATTGCATAATTACCGAATAAAATAATTTATTGTTTAATCGTTTAGTTCTATAGCAAACATTCAGAAATAACAAGTTAATCTATTTCAAACATGCAAATGACAAATTTAAATCACTATGAAAGGGTGAAATCAAACATAAAAATACTATTAATTAAAGCAGTAACAATTTCTATAACTGCCAATGCATTATTTTAACAAACTTAAATAAACTTTATTTGATTTTAATATCCTCATGTTTTAGCTAAACCTTGATTTCTAAAGCTAATTGTAAGTTCTTACATAAAAATTATATCTGTTATACGTTATCAAATCCTATATTTCTCGTTGTGACGACTTGTTGATGACGATCAAGCTGTATAATAAAAACACCATTTAAAACACCATTACTCGAAAAATTTCAGTAAAATAGTTTAGAAAATTTGTCAAAGATATTACAGTTATTTAACTATTTTCATAGTGATCATGATCTATTATTTCGTGAAAGCATTTTAGTGTTGTAAATATTTAGGAGTTAGTTTTCTAATTTTGAAAGTTATATTTTGTTAGAAAACTTTTCGAAATAGTGTTGATTTCATAAAAGTATTATGAAGAATGCACTGAATTTGAATTTGAAGCCTCTTTCTTTCATCAAATTTAAAATATTGGATGTAATCTCTTAGTAATGTAAATTAACAGTATTATTTTATCATTTAGTTTTAAAAATCGGCTGATAATTTAATATGTATGACTATTTACATAAATGGCTCCAATTTAAATTTTCGAAGAGAATAGAATTCATGTTATGCATTGGTAAAATAAACAATCTTTGTGATAATTTAAAGGTAAAACTTTGTAAATCGTAAAAAACTACCATAAACATTTAAATCGTTATACAGAAGTTTTCAATATTTAAAATCTTTCACAGTTTTATGTAAGCGTTGCAGAACCAGCGTGAAAACATTTCAAAAGTATTACTTTCTACATTTTTATAAGAATAGTTTAGAAAATTTTTAAAAGAAGTATATGTATATAATGCGCATAGTATTTATTAAAAAAAAACCTTTTAGTTTGGGAAAAATTCTAAGTTGACATCCAATTGCATAAAAGATATATTTAATATAAATAGACTTTAAAACAATATAATTTTTGTTAAAGTACACTGCTCAAAACAATTAAAGGATATTGCAGTTTTAGGTGGATTTTGTATCTGGGAAACTTTTTAGCTGATTCATACAAGGTCGACAGACATAGTAGGTTTTATGAGAATAAATTACACATGTTTGGCAGAAAAAAATGCATTTTATTGCGCATTTGTGTACAAAAGGAAGAAAACACAATTTGTGCGTATGAGAAAAAAAGAATAAGAAAAGGTGTTTTCTTCAAAGAAAATCATTTTCAGTAGGGGTTATGATTTCCACGGGCGGCCAGCAACGTTGAACACCTTTGAGGCATGGACTCAATGACGCTATTAATGACGAGTTGGGGTATTCTGCCCCACTATTCCAGAAGAGCTCTTTCCAATTCTTGGAGAGTTTGTGGGGGTTGTTGTCGGCCCGAAACTCGTCTTCCTAGAGCGTCCCAAACGTGCTCGATTGGATTCATGTCTGGAGAACACACTGGCCATTTCATTCGAACGATTCCTTCCTCGAAAAGGAAATCCTCCACCAGGTTTGCACGATGTGGCCTGCAGTTATCGTCCAACTACTACAACTATCTGACAACCTATCGAACAACTACTTTTTACCGTTGTTTTGTGCATGGGGTTAAAATTATTCTAAATTTTAGACTTTAACTTAAATTTTAACCCCAAAATCGGAACCATTGGGATCGGGTAACTGGCGAAAATTAAACTGTGAACAGAGAGGAGTATTTTAAACGCTCATAAACATTGGACAAACTAATCGATTTGTTGCGATTTGCGTGTAAGTCATTCCCTTAGTAATTATTTTATTCAAAAAGACTTACTGCTTTGGTGTCCTCATTTTTTGATAGAGGGAGGTTCCGACACAACTCCGATATTTCAATGGCATTACTCCTGGGTATTTTACTACCAGACCAAAATACTTTCAGGAAATGATAGGGATGCAAAGACGACTCGGAATCACATAGGAATGTAATGTTGGAAATGCCTTTTCTGCGAATTACGGTTAAAGGAAGCAGAGAAAAAAGCAACAAAACAGCAGTGAAAAAGCAACTCGTTAATGTGACAGAAAACAGTTTATTTAAAGATTTTACTAGAAAAGGTGTTCGAAATTACGACCACAATTAGTCCGACAAGTTTGACATCGACGGTAGATCGTGAAGCGGTTTCCTTGCGGTAGACTGCGCTAAACGGTAATGTGTGTTAACAGTGATCACTTTGAAGTGATCATTCACGAACTGGTTACAAAGATATCAGAATGAAGTATTTGAACGATGAACAGCACGATGGGGCTACTCCACATTTTACCAATGACGTTTATTGACACTTCAAAGTAACATATGGACAGCGGTGGATAGATCGTGGTGGCCCGGTTCATTTTCCTGCCAGATTGCCGGACCTATCATATAAGGACATCTTCGGCTGGGGTCAAATGAAAAGTTGGGTAGTATCGCCTAAAAGGGGCGCTATGTGTTGTATCGTTAAAAAATTTTCCCAGTCATCGGCTAATAACATAGGAATGAGGTAAGCTTTTACTATAGATAATTATTTTTGTTTCTCTATGTTCTTTAATTTGATACCTAGTTTATGTTCCTACGTGCACTTGTTCTGGAGTTATGGACTTTTAAAATTTCTATATCTTTCGATTTTTATGATTCCCGGATACGATAATGTGTACCGTCTTCCTGTGCTTTTTATTGTAAAATTGTATATTTCTCTTGCTGATTTAACAGTCTACATGTATTTTCCAACATTTCGGTATGCATTATGTCTCTCCACCTGTTAAATTTGGTATTTTATGAGTGAAAAGAGTATACACATTTTTGTATTGTGATTGAGCCATTTTCGAAAATTTGGCTATTTTGACACTTTTGAGATGCTCAGTATACTTTTTTTTACAACCGATAACTAAAAACCATTGTTCTTTTTAACTATTTTCAATTATGTGGATCATTTTATAACTATATTTTTATGATTTCAGCAAGTTTTGGCTATTTGCGAAGCATTTTAAAATGTACTGTATTCAACTTTCGTTTTCCATAATATTATTATTATGTAAACATTGGATTTTTTAAACTTTTTTTTAACTTATTACTCTTACTCTTTTTGCATACCCATTGCGTTATTTGGGTCATTTAAAGTTTAAGTTTTCTTATTATAACTTGTTTTTTTTTTTATTTTGTTCACTTCTTGATAAATTTCTGAATATACCAGAAGTTGTCACTTTTCGATTTTTCCGTTAACTCTCGTCCATTGAAATACATGGGATTTTTTAGAGTTGATATCTTTTAACTTAACTTATTTTTAACTTTGTATTAATTATTTTGTTAAGCTGTTACATTATTTGTGTTCTTAAATGTGTACACTTTGCTCCGCCACTCCCCGTGTGTTTCTGGTTCGAGTTTTATTACATTTAAATAATTTTTGAAATGGTGCTTAAATATTTTTGTTTTTCTCTATTTCCCCATAGCGTTACGCGGTCTTTTTAAATTAAGTTTTTAACATTCTTAAACTGTTATTTTTGCTAAAGTATTATACTTTTCTGATAATTTAAACACATAGCTTTTTAGAATTATTACAAGATATATTACTTCAATCAGAATTATTACAAGATATGTACAACTCACTATTAGCTCTGAATTATTTCCCTGATGATTGGAAAGTCGGTGAAGCTGTTTCCTTTATAAAACCAGGCAAACCAGCAAATGAATCGGCATCTTATAGACCGATAACGCTACTTTCAGCATTTGGAAAGGTCTACGAAAAAATACTTCTAAAAAGAATAAATTACTATCTGCATGCAACAAATAAACCCTTTACTTCGCAGCATGGCTTCCAGGAAAATAGATCAACTGAAACAGCTATAAGAGAACTTTTCTCCCAAAATGATTTACTTAAGCAAGAAGATGTATATATTTCCCTCCTGTCAATAGACTTTAAGAATGCATTTGACAACTTGCCGTGGGATATTACAATACAACAATTAGAAGAGTTACATATACAGGGTGTCCGAAAAGTCTGGAAACGGTCGAATAACTCGAAAAATACATATGAGATTGAAAAACGTAAATATACGTGTTAAATATTTTTAAATAAGCTACTCAGTGATACCAAATTTGACCTTCGTAACCGACCCCCTGGGGGTCAGAGGGGGTCCAACTTTGAAATCTTAAATTATAACCCCCATTTTTTATTGCAGATTCGGATTCTACGGAAAAAATACGTAACTTTTGTATTTGATGTTTATTTCGAATCCTCGTTTATCACGGTGTAATTCAGCATATTAAATCGATACATATTTCGGCTTTTCCAACGGGATTTTCCTTAATCGAAACTAATTGGGGAGAATTTATGACATCAAATTCCTCGTCTTTTGCAATAATAGCGTTTCCTGAAAATCACCTGTGCCGATTATTTCGGTAGTGCTACACAGTTAAAAATTTGATCCATTTGTTTTAGCGTCACTCCACAGCTTTTATAGAATATCTCTTTCATGACCAATGAGAATGTTCCATAACACAGTAAAGTACACTGTAAAAAAATTGACCCTTTTGCTGCATCGTCACTCCACCGCTTTTATAGAAAACGATTACTTTACTGTGTTATGGAGCATTCTCATTGGTCACAAAAGAGATATTCTATAATAGCTGTGGAGGGACGCTGCAGAAAATGGGTCAAATTTTTAACAGTGTAGCACTATTGAAATAATCGCCACGGGTAATTTTCAGGAAACGCTATTCCTACAAAAGACGAGGAATTTCACGTCAAAAATTCCGCCCAATCAGTTTCGATTAGGGAAAATCCTGTTGGAAAAGAAGGAATATGTATCGATTTAATATGCTCGATTACACCGTGATAAACGAAAATTTGAAATAAACATCAAATACAAAAGTTACGCATTTTTGCCCGTAGAATCCGAATCTGCAATAAAAATAGGGGGTTATAATTTAAGATTTCAAAGTTGGACCCCCTCTGACCCGCAGGGGGTCGGTTTCAAAGGTCAAATTTGGCATCACAGAGTAGCTTATTTAAAAATATTTAACACGTATATTTACGTTTTTCAATCTCATATGTATTTCTCGAGTTATTCGGCTGTTTCCAGACTTTTCGGACACCCTGTAGAAGAAGCATATGTCAACACCATAAGGTCCTATTTATCAAAGAGAGGCATTTATCCAAATTGGCTACTTGATATCCTGCATTGGCTCTCTAAGGGTTGCCCTCAGGTTTCCTGTTTAGGACCTTTCCTGTGTAGAGTGTTTATACAGAAGTTAATAACTAGTAAATCTGCAGATCAGGAGCCTCAACGTCAGCTTTGCATATATATGTATATATGTTACAGGCCAAAACCGATTTTAGGCCAAACTAGATTGGCCTAGGCCAAGCCGGTCTATCCTAACGCCCATCGGATAAACTAGTTTTTCCTAGGCCAAACTGGTCTATCCTAACGCCCATCGGATAAACTAGTTTTTCCTAGGCCAAACCGGTTTATCCTAACGCCCATCGGATAAACTAGTTTTTCCTAGGCCAAACTAGTCTATCCTAAGGTTCATAGGACAAACTAGATTTTCCTAGGCCAAACTAGTTTGGCCTAACTCTTATAGGATAAACTAGTTTAGACTGCTGTTTATTGGTCTGAACTAGTTTATCCTAGCCAATTCAATTTGGCGTGATTTTATTGAATTCAATGACCGCCTCAACGCCAACATTCTTGTTTGTCCTAGGCTAATCTAGTTTATCCTAGGCCAATGTAGTTTTACGTGTTTTTAGCTCACGGGCGTCAAAACCAGAGAAATAATTGGCTCACAGGTTCTGTATGTATGTACGCGTGTATGCACGCATATATGTACGTATGTAAGTAACGCGATAACTCTTGATAGAGATATCCGATTTGGTTCAAATTTTGGATGCAGGTTGATTTTGATAAGGTACATTTCTGATTAATTTTGGGACTTCATTGAATAGGAATAAAGGGTAATAGGAATAAATATGTATAGGGATAAATATGCATGTACGTACGTATGTGCGTAACGCGATAACTCTTGATAGAAATAATGTAATTTGACATGTTTTTAACTCATAAGGCTACCAAAGCCTGAGAACTAATGTGCCCGTAGGTTCTGTATCTGTATCTATGTATGTACGTAAGTACGTAACGCAATTATTCTTGATAGAAATAATCGATTTGCATCAAACTTTCAATATAGGTTTATTCTTATAAGGAACTTTTTTGATTACTTTTGGAGGTTATTGGAGAAGAATAAGTGGAAAGGGGGAAGAGAGGCTGATTCGCCTCTTCCCTTAATTCAAATAAATGGGTTTCCATGCATTATTAGCATATTTTATTCAAATTTTAGATATAGGAGCATTCTCTTGAAGGGCCTCCATGATTAGTTGTGAGTGTTCATTGTTTAAGTATAAATGGAGGGGGAATAGGAGTAAGTCCCCATAATTTATGTAAATGTTTTTTTCACGCAGAATTTTCTGATTTGCTTCAAATTTTAAAAATAAATTCATTCTGGTAAAGCGCTTCCTTAATTAGTTTTGGGGGTTAATTGAATAAAAACAACGAGAATTACCCGGGGGGGATCCCGCCTAATTTTGGCAAATGTGTTTTTCATACAGAATTAACCGATTTGCTGCAAATCTTGGATTTGTTCATTCTAATGAAGCGCTTCACTGATTAATTTTCATGGTTCTTCGGTTAAATATAAGGGGGAAACTTAAAATTTATTTCTTTCCTTAAATTAGATAAATTTGGTATAATTCAGAATTATCCAATTTGCTTAAAATTTTGGACATGAATTTATTTGATCATGCGCTTCTTTAATTAATTTGAGTTTTTCTTTTGTTTAAGCAAAATGGGGCAGTGGACGTTTTATCGCCTTTCTAAAATTAGATAAATAGGTTTTTATCCAAATTTATCCGACTTGCCGTAAATTTTGAATATAGTTTTTTAAGGCGAATCCCTGAATTGTTTTGAGGGTTTAATGATTAAGTTTAAAGAGAGGAATGGGGGATTACCCTCCTTAAATCAGATGAATTGTTTTTGAGAAGAATTATCTGATTTGCTTCAAATTTTGGATAATTGTTTAACTTTATAAATCGTATCTGTGGTTAATTTTGGGGGTTCAATGGTTGAGTATAATTGGGGGAAATAGGAAACAATAATCCAACTTACTTTATTTTTTGAGGGTGTTATTCTTTAAAAAATAAGGATGTAATACACAATTAGTTAAATAGCCTGTAAATGCAAAGCCATCATTTTAATTGGGCAATATTCTTTTTAATATTGATCCCGACTACTGCTCCATAGCTAACCTTGTGCAAAGTGGTTTTGTTATCACCCTTATATAATGTATTTTATTCGAAGGGTTGTAGAATATTGTCAGAGGTTTGCACGGGGTGGAACTTCCAGGCCAGGGCTCCGCCTGACCGGGCCGCCAGGCCTCTAAATTATGTTGTGTTACCTACATTGCCCTTTATTTTAGAGTTGTGCATTTTTATTGTTTATGTCTAAAATTTAGAGTTAAACAATAAACACTAATCTAACAAAAATCCACAACTAATCACGGAGGCGCTTTGTCACAATGATCCTATATCTAAAATTTAAAATGAAAACTGATAATTCTGCATGATAAATCCATTTTTCTAAATTAAAGGTGGGAGATTAGCCTCCCATTGCCCCCCCCTTTATTCCTATCCAATGAATTCCAAAAATTAATCAGAAAAGTACCTCATCAGAATGAACCCACATCCTAAATTTGAACCAAATCGGATATATCTATCAAGAGTTATCGCGTTACGTACATACGTACGTACATACATACGTACATACATACATACAGAACCTGTGAGCCCATTATTTCTCTGGCTCTGACGCCCGTGAGCTAAAAACACGTAAAACTAGATTGGCCTAGGATAAACTAAATCAGCCTAGGACTAACAAGAATGTTCGCGTTGAGGCGGTCATTGAATTCAATAAAATCAAGCCAAATTGAATTGGCCTAGGATAAACTAGTTCAGACCAATAAACACCAGTCTAAACTAGTTTATCCTATAAGAATTAGGCCAAACTAGTTTGGCCTAGGAAAATCTAGTTTGTCCTATGGGCCTTAGGATAGACTAGTTTGGCCTAGGAAAAACTAGTTTATCCGATAGGCATTAGGATAAACCGGTTTGGCCTAGGAAAAACTAGTTTATCCAATGGGCGTTAGGATAGACCGGTTTGGCCTAGGAAAAACTAGTTTGGCCTAAAATCGGGTTTGGCCTGTAACATATACATATATATTTAAACACACTTTGGGTAATATTCAACTTCATGGAAACTTTAATTAAAAATTTTCATAGTACTTAATTGTTTATAAGAATAAAATAAGAATTAGAAGTTTTCAGCCTTCAAAAGCGGTAAATTAAAAATTTAGTTATGTTAGGATATTCTGAAATTTTCATGATCTATTATTTTTGTTTTTTTATTTTAACATAGTAAATTTCTTCAGGGGGGCTCCGCCCCCCTGAACCCCCGTAGCATCATTTAATTTAAATTTGCCACTTTCTAATAATTGTGCTAATGGTTATTGTATATCTTGCATTTCCTTATACATTTTGATTTATAAGGATAAGTAACAGTTTGGACAAATATTTTTCATTATCCTCATACTTCTACATACCTGCCAACCACAAACACCTAAATCTGATGTATCAGGAACTTTTGTAAGTGTAAACTCAGTAATCTAGAGTTTTACAATTTTGTTTCCGAAAAAAAATATTTTTATTGCATTTTGTAGTAGTTATAGCGGGACAGACAAACATACAGAAGAACAAACTAACAGATGAAAAACAATAAATTTCGTGTCTTCAAAGTAAGTCTTCACTGAAGTTTCGGCAATGGCGTTATTTTTCATGAGTTATTGATATCCATGTTTCTTGCATTTTTAACGACTACTTTAAAATAAATGTTTTGTTCAATTATGACGTCAAATATTACTAATTGAAATATTTGTTAAAAATATATTTATTTTTTATTTCTTTTACTTCTAATTATGCCCCCATTTTTGTCAGAAAAATTCTTATTAACGAAACAAATTTCCTTGTTTAATATTTAACAAAGTACTATTTTTATTTTTATTTTAATTCTGACGTCATATTTATTTTTTCTTAGTTGGCTTTTTCGAATGGAAATTGCTCAATTGAAACTTATTGCCGTTGAAAAATTATTCCAGATTTTTTTTTTCTTTTTGGCAACGATAAAGGAAATTGGTTAAATTTTGTCTAAAAAATCGCTCTTGATTCTGTATGAAAAAGAAGGAAATGTTGAATTATTAAGGAAAATATTTGAACAAAATTAATAAAACATAGCCTATATTCTTTTCTGGGTTATTTTATATTTATCCGCAAAGATAAAAATATATTAATTAATTCATAAGTTTTGACGTTGACTTCATTTAAATTTTCGCCCACGCTTTCAACTTTATAGCATTAAAATATAATAAGGATTAGGATGAATGGTTGCTTAGCAACCATTAAGAAAAAATAAAGAAAATGAAGTAAATACATTTTAAATAAGTAAATCTGTAAACCAAATTAGTTTATATTATTGGAACACATTTATAAAAAATCTCCAAAATTTACAGTTATAACTTTAAAAATCTGACAAATGCATAAACAAATTTTAAAACAATACGAATAATTTAACTGGTAAATTTCAGTATCCCTTTATCATTGAATTCCATTAATGAAATGTGTCATTTTCTCTCAAGGAAAAAAAATTGAAAATCTTTGGATTTGCCATAGAAAAGCATTATTGCGCAAAATAAAATATTCTAAATTTTCCGAACGAATGAATGAAATCTAACAAAAAACTATACAGCTTAATACCAGTGCCTCACTAACATACCCACTTAATTTCAAGCCAATCGGATGTTTTTGCGTTAGTTATCGCGGAACAGGCAGACTGACTGACAGACAGAAACCAAAAAATTTCGTGTCTCCAAAGTAAGCCTTCACTGACTTTTCGACAAATATACTTAGAACAAGTGGATTTCGAGTAATAGAGTTTGCAGACGATATATTGTTGGTGGTGTATGGAAGAACAAGAAAAATACTAGAAGAGATGACCAAAGAGGCATTGCAATTAGTGAGTGACTGGAAAGACTTAAACCAAATAAGCATCTCATATAGAAAATGCAAGGCATTAAATCTCAGAAAACCAAAATATCTAAAAAGAGCTCCAATTTTTAAAGTATTTAATTACAAACTGAAATCTGAAAATACTCTTCCGTACCTTGGTATAATTCTAGATAATACACTGTCATTTTTGGCTCACCTAAGAAATAAAAGAACAGAGCTGAATTTAATAATCCATAGTCTACTAAAACTTACATAAAAAACAGGAGGAATAAATAAAAATATCTTAAAAATCTGGTATACAACAATCTTAGAAAAAATATAATGTATTGGAGCTGCAGTTTAGTACGACCAAATACAGAAATCTCATGGGCTTCGTTTACTGCCCTCCATACAGGCCCAGTGCCTTCTTTTTGTGTCGGACGCATATATAAAAACGGCCACCCTTGCACTTTGTGCCTTAACAGGAATCCCTCCATTGCATGTCAGAGTACTTCAAATTGCGACATCGGGAAAAGTATTAAGATTTGGCACACCAGTTAAAAGTTTTAGACCAGAGTTCTATCAAGGCAAATCCCCGAATTCATCAATGTATCCTTACAAAAATTACCTACACAAGGCAAATGAAAACCTCCGAATGGAAATAAAAATCTACACAGACGGCTCCAAAATGGAAGAAGGGACTGGGTTAGCTATCTGTGCTTTTACGAAAACTCGATCTTGTGTCATACTTTTCAATCAAAATTAAGGCAAGAAAACACCGTTTTCCAGGCAGAATTGCTAACTGTACTGCGTGCAGTTGAGCGGATGGAAAAAAGCAAATATGAAAGTGCAACAATATACTCCGATAGCTCTCCAGCATACAAGCCATTGAAGACAGCACAACAAAAATAGCACTTGTCCAGAACATAATTCAATTACTACAGTATACAAATAAAATGATGATACTAAAATGGATAAAAGCACACTCCGGAATAGCAGGAAACGAGACAGCGGATCAAATAGCAAAAGAAGCAATCACAAATCCTAACTTACCAGAAATATTTCTACGTTTCCCACCATCTCATCTTAAACGACAACTAAAACTAAAAATACAACAGGAATGGCAGAGAATATAGGGCACTGATCATAGGGGAAGATTTACATACTCACTTCTACTTATTGTCAGAGTATACTCAGAGGAGACTTTACTATCGCACATTGCTACAAATCACGTGCCTTTTCGAGATTATCTGGTAATGATCGGTAAAGCTGACTCGGGTTACTGCACTTGTGAAAAACGAGGTACCTCATGGCACTATGTAACGGAATGTACACTAACTTCCATATACCACATCAGAATCTCCAGAATGATAAGTCTCTCTTCATGGTTTAAAATAATAAGAAAACAACCAGCACTTTTACAAAAAATCATAAATTGCATAACATCGATTGAAAAAAATGAAGGACTGTTCCAAATGCCTCCTCGGGATCTTTTGTATGATAATGATGATGAGTTATGGAACTAACCAAACAAACTTTTACTTTAAAACAGTTATAGACTTACTGTTATTGTTAAAAAAATTATGTGTTATACGTCTGTAAATCATTCAAGTAGTTTATTTTACTATTGTTATCTATAGTTATTTCATTGTTTCATTATCTCAGTTATTTTTTGTTACCTATTTTTATTTACTGTATAATTGTTCTGTATTTTTTTAATAAACATTGCTGAGTGGGGCTTGTTGAGCTCAAACCAATCAGTAGGCCTCCCCACCTGGCTGAATCTGAAAAGTTGGGTGCATGAGACTCCCGCACCATCAGTTCAAAACTTCGCAGCTGGTATTTCTGTAGCTGCCTGAAAGTTATCAGAGATGCCAGGAATCTTTCAAAGCGTAAGGAATTCCATGCGACGACGCTGTGAAGCTTTCCGGACTACTTCTGGTCGTGATTTCGAACACCTTTTGTAGTAAAACATTTAAATAAACTGTTTTCTGTCACATTAACGTGTTGCTTTTTCTCTGCTGTTTCTGTTGCTTTTTTTTCTGCTTCCTTTAACAGTCACTCGCAAAAAAGGCCTTTCCAGCGTTACATTCCTATATGGTTCAGAGTCATCTTTGCATCCTTATCATTTCCTGGAAGTATGTTGGTCCGGTAATAAAACATCCAGGAGTAATGCCTTTGAAATGTCAGAAGCGCCCTCTATCAAAAAATGAGGACACCAAAGCAGTACTTCATTTTGAATAAAATAATTACCAAGGGAATGACCTACACGCAAACCGCAATGAAATCGATTAGTTTGTCCAATGCTTATGAGCGTTTAAAATCTCCCCCTCTGTTCACAGTTCAATTATCGCTAGTTGTCCGATCCCAATGTTTCCGAATTTTGGCTTAAAATTTAAGTTAAGTTCTAAACTTTAGAATAATTTTAACTCCATGTACAAAATAACGTTTAAAAGTGGTTGTTCGTTATTCTAAAGTCTAAAGTGCCTTCTATCGACAATATTTGAACGTAACCTTTAAAATTAAAAAAAAAATCGTGATATAAAGAATGATTTTAGTGAAAACTGCAAACGAGTCGACCTTTTTTTCCGTTTTTTATCATCGTTTGAAGTTTTGGACCTTAAACTTTAATGACCCCAAGCTCCTACAGAAGACGTTTGTGCCCCATGGTTTCCCATTTAGTAATGTTTGTCTTCATGTCTGCTATCATCTCTCAAAGTTTGTCGGTCTGGTAGTGAAACACCCTATATAATAAACAATGCAAAACGTACCTGGTTAAAACTGTTTTTATATAACTTTATGTAGGACGCTCATAAATAAATGTTTGTAGCAACTGATACAAATTTTGCAAATAGAATACGAAAAATAAACTTAAAAAATTCTATAAAGTTCTTTGAGATTATTTGTAAATTCTCTATGTTGTCTTTTTTCGTAACTTTACAAATTTCCGTGCATTAATGAATTTCCCACTATGTTCGTAGCAGTTTTAAATTAATACAAAAGTTAACACACGCTGGTTCTTTCAATTAGAGACAACAAAGTAGATTGTGATTGCGTTTTTTTATTTCACATGAAATAGCGAGCGAGTCACACGGCTTAACACATTCCATCATCTTTTTACATTCCAATAAAAACAGAAACTTAAAAACAAAACAGAAAATGCTGCCAAAAACATAAAATAAGAAGAATAAATTACCATGGAAACGAAGAATACAATTTCATACTGGAGTTTTTTACCACATAAATGAATGCAGACGATATTTACCAAAACACACTTTACTTTTCGCAACATGCGAAATGTGATACTGTCAATGGCAGATCTTATTCTCATTTATACTTCTTTGACAGTTAAATAAAGACATGTAACAAAAATGTTTTCTTGATGTAACCCTTCTAATACAATCACATAAACAATTAGAAAATGTAATATTGTTGTTGTATTTTCTAATTGTTTGTCGTGCAATGTGTTTTTTCTGCTAACTTGTAGAGAATTTCTGAGATTCAATTTTTAACACTTGCTGATTCAGAATTATGAGCAATTTTCAAAACGGAAGATAAAGAACTAAAATCAATTTTAGATGGAAGGATTGAGTTTACCGGTAAATTAACTAAAGTACAAATATTGGATGTTAACGCATTATTGTAATGTGAAGCATCTAGTAAGGTGAAAAGATTCTATGTCAAATAAATTCTAAGGAAAAGGATATTTGATTCATTACATGGGTTGACGTATCCGGGAACATGGACTTCAAGGCAATGATGTAGAGTATGCATACCCTGTCAAAAGATAAATGTTCGCTTGCATGCTAAATCTTCTTTGATGCAATTTTTAATCACATATTAGAGATGGGTATACACAGTTACGCATATACACTTAGAGGAAGGTGTTGTACCTCCGATCGTGGTGTGCATTTTACCGCTTAGGCTGTAGCGCGTCAAGTAATATTTTATGAATTTTAGTTTATTTAGTGCATAGTTCCTTCACTTGAGGGATTATGCAACCTTCCGTGGATTGTTCAAGTCAGAAAAAATTCCTTTGAATATTAATACTGTAATTCCCGGCGCATAATCCGCGGATCAAACAATTCTTTATTAACCCAGAAATTTTACTTTGTAATTGTAGCCAAATATTTTCCGCGATATAAAATGTTACATTTTATTTTAAAATTTTTCTGGTTCGAAAAATGATTGTGATCCGCGGATTATACACCGGAAATTACGGTAATCCATTTACATGATAAAATGTAAATGTTTATTTATTAAAATTTCGCCTAATAATACTTTTTGTGCTATGTTTTTTTTGATAGAAATAATTTAATTTTGTAGCTATGGACTTTTATAAATATGGCCGGGCTTGTGAAAATGATTATCCTAACACTAAAACTACAGCGTGCTTGATAATTTGCAACACCGGTATTGTACCTCTGACCATGATCAGTTGTTATTCATTTGACCAGGTCAAAGGTACAACTCTTTAAATGATTTTCTAAATATTTCAAGTTTTAAGACTTACTACAACTGTTTTGAATTTAGTTAAGGTTTTTTTTTCCTGCAATTGTTCATAGGCACAGTAGGCGTCTTCAAATCAGCACAGTTTGGAATCAGAAATTGTGTGAATTTCTTGTCATTACTTTCTTCACACTTTTTAAACAGTAATCTGAATATAAGAATGCTATCAAAATTAGAACGAATGCATTCCATATAGTAAATAATAAAGTAAAATAATAAACTTAAGTGATAAAAAGCTTTAAAGTGTTTTTTAAATGATTACATTATGAAAAATAAAGGACCAGTAAATAATTAATACATAACTAAAATGCATAATAATGAATGGATACATTTTCCTTGAATTATTTAATGAATTTTCTCCATAAAGATACTCTATTCATTCACATCAAAATAATAAAATAATAATTTTTTAATATATGTTTAACCAGTCTTAATAACCAAAAAAGATTGATTAATAAGTAAATATATTTGGTAAAAAAATTGTGCTTATCAGTGATATTATCAATACTTGATTATTTTCATAAATAAAGGACATTGCCGGATAAATATTGGAAACATGCATTTCAAATTTAAACAAATTTAAACTTGAACTTAAATTTAACTTAGAACTTAAAATTTAATTTAGTTTTAATTCATCTTTTCATTTGATTAATTGCCTGGTCAGAGTACAAACACCCATGATCATATGTACAACATGGTTCTGCACCATTGATCACCATGTTTTTTATTTTAAAAAATAAAATTAAACTTAACATAATAAAAATAAAACTAGACTTAAACACAATAAAAATTAACATAAAACACTCAAAGAATTAAAGATGATAAACCAGATGATACTGATTGCGATAAAACTAAGAAATTGAATTTAATATTAATAGTTAAGCTAAGAAAAATTATTTTTTGCAGTGTTGTCAAAGATAACAACTTCCTTTAGATAGAATCGTTTCTTGCCTTTTAGTGCTTGTATTCAGATATTGTGAAGGATGGTTGATAAGGTTACCTGATGGCCAGAGCCTGTATCTATAGGCAATATAACTGCTGAAATGTTGCTTCCGTCTGATGTGCAGATATTGGTTTCACATTTTGGTATACCTCATAAGATGACATGCAGCAGTATTAGACAATTTGAGTTTATATTTTTAAGAGTGTGGCAAGGTTACTCGGCATTAGTCTAGTTATGGTTGTTTCATGGTCACTACAATATAATGTTTTGGTGGAGCAATTTCATCGACTTTTAAAAAAAGCCTTAATTAGCTATAAAGGTTATTAGGGTTGAAGATCTTCCTCTAGATTTAGTAAGTCTCCGAACTATAGTTTTCAAAGAGTCTGGGTGCTTATACAGCTGAATTGACTCATAGAATCACCTTACGGCTTCTGAAGTATTTGTAAGAAGATGCATTCTTTTTAGACCTCCCAAATTACAGAAAGTTTTGTATGCTTTCAGATCTGTTAAACATTTAAGGCATGATTAAAAAAAGATCTACATTAGAAAAAACTCAATAATTACAGCCACGAATTTATCCGGAAAAGCCCTTTTAAGAGAGCTCTACAACCAACTTATGACAGAACATTCCAGTTTGTAAAGAGACTGAAAGAGAACGTTTTGCTTCGCATTCATGGTAAGCAAAAACTTATAAATATTAATAGATTAAAACCTGGTTTTCTATTGTCATAATAAATTATTTTTTTTTCGATCTACATTACCAGAGCTGGAAGAACGATTCAGTTTTGTCTTACACTGTGAGACAGGGGATAGCGGTAGTGTCCGGCTAAAGAATTAATGGTACTACTCTGTTAACTCTTCGACCAAAATACTATCGCCAAAGTATAAGTTATGTGCCAGTAGTGGATGATCGTGAATGTCAATTCAATGACATTAAATACGATACACGTGTTTAGAACGTCATTAAGTGATTTTTATTTCGAATTTTTATTTGTATTTTTATTAATATTCTACTAATTATTTGTTTTTTTATTATTTAAAATAAAAATTACGTCAATATGTATAATTTGGGTATTAGTTTGGCGATTTGTATAATTTGACAAAATCGGTCGACGGGATAAAAGAGTAGTACTGAATTATTTATTATTTGATAGTCTTTATTTGAAGACGATAAGTGAGAAGAATTGCAACAACTCCATCTTCGAATTTTTTCCCTGTAGGCTTAGAGACAGTATTCTATTCATAAAAGTTTAAAGCCATCAATGTTTACTCGTACGTATATAACTGCTGTATTTCAAAACACTTTAGCATTTTCTGAAGAGCTGAAATGTTTGACAAGTCTATAGAGTAACAATTTATGATATATATAATTTTTTGTAGCGCAACATTCTGTTATTCAATTATACTTGAAATAATTTCCCTACATTAATTTTAAAAAAGAAATTTACTATTGCGTGCTATTTTTGTCATATTTTAACAATATTAACTATAATATAAATTGTAGTTAAAAATTGCAACTGTCATTATTTTTAATAAAGTCTTCGCGAAGCTATTTTAAGTTTTAACAATTTATAATTCCTTACTAATGCCACTTAAAATAAAATGTTATTTAAAATCAAACTTTCAAAGAATTTGTAAGCGGATTGTTGAAAATGTATAATCTGAAAGTTACTTTTAAAGCATCTTCATATTCATCAAAATATAAATTGTTGATAGAAAAATGTATTTTTCTTGAAACATTTTTTATTCATGCTGATATTTTCCTTAGAGAGAAATTCCTATATATTATATTTTGATTTTATACTGCGTTGTTTAAATATTCATAAAACGTTAACATTCCATTGTCTTAAAAAATGTTGGTAAAACTTTGATTCACTTGCTCTCATAAATCTTGAATATTTTAAAGGTTTACGGAACGAAAGGCAACGATTTTAAATTACCCCACTTTTTTAATAAATTTTAAATTTTAAATAAAAAAAAAACCTGAGAAGTTTTATCATGTGATTTCGTTTAAAAATAATACGGATAACCATCACAAAAAAATTCAAAATTTTAACTCGATAAATAAAATTTATTTTAAAATGTATCCTGTACTTCCTTAAATTCTTTATTTGATTAAAAAGAAATTATGAGAAAGAAAAAGTGATGAAATACCAGGAATGGAAATGTATAATTTTATTTAATTCCTATTTTACATAATATAATCCTTTCAATTCATCTAAAATTTGTTTATTAATAAAAAGTTTAAGAAATTTATAACTTTTAATGGCAATTTTAACACTTTCCAACAAAGTTAAAAAGTGTTTATGCTTTCGGCTTGTCTGTCCATCTATCCGCAAACTACCTCTGGAAAACATTGTTGTCGGATTGTCCTCAAATTTTTGGAAGTTTTTGACGTTTACCGTAGCGCAAACCCTAATTCAAATGAAATTTCTAGCACAATTAGTTTATTTAAAGGATATATAGTTTATTTTAGTATAAATTGCTCAAAGAAAAATTTCAATCTGTTAGGTGTTTTCTTTCTAAATTAGGTTTCCCATTACATAGTATATTTATCAACCGACACATCAAATAGAGTGCTTTTCAAATGCATTGCAATACTTATTTGGCTACGGACAGTAATGCCAAATTTCTTTCAATAACGAAGTTTCGTTAAAGATTTCAAGATGTATTGAAAAACGTTTCATAATCTATGCTAAACGCATGGGGTTTTCTTACTTGCTTTAACTACTAAAATTTGCATTCTGTTTACGTTAAAAGAAGAATACTGACTTTAAAGATAGAAACATATTTCAGAATTGAACAATTTTCAGCAAAATTCCAACAATAAAAATTTCAAATAAAAATATAAAATAAGTTTCACCCACATTTATCTTCCTATCATCTGCATATAAAATAACAATTTTGAAATAGAATTATCTCAATTTATACAGTAAATTGATGCCGATTCGAAAATTTTATCTCGAAATTTATTCAGCAAATTATTTTAGAAAAACGAGTATTCGTTTTCATTGATTAACTTTATGAAGTAGATTTATAGAAAGGAAAATAGGTATTAAGGAGAAGAATAAGGTTTCAAATAGCGGCTATTGATTAAAGTTTGATCGTGGATTATGAACACTATAATTTGTTTAAATTATGTTTTCTTTTTGTATTTATCTATTTATTTATGTTTTGTAGAAATGTAAATTATTTGTATAACTGTAAGAACATGAACAAATGTTTTTATACTGTATGAAAATATTAATCTTTCATAGTTTTGTCCGATTTTTAAGATCATGTTCTGCATTTTTTAATCCACATTTCTTTTAAAACTGGTTATTACGTGATCTTTCTATTAAACCCGAAAACAAACATTTTTTTCAGTGAAACATTACAAGAATTACATAAAAACTATAAAAAATAATCAGAATCATAAGTCCATATTGTTGTTATAATTTGAATATTCTTTGTTTGTTTTTCCGATATGGTATAACATTTTTTTTTTAAAAAAAAACCACACGTAAATCCGCTAATTTATTTAAAAGTTATGAAAAAACCGCTATAAAATAGCGTTTCGGGGTAATTGAGTTTAAAGTTTTACTTTCGCTATATTTGGCGGTCTACGCAGGTCGACACTTACGACTTGCACTACCGTAATTTTAGGATTTTTTTCTATCGAGCAAACAAAACGGAATATTTAGGTTTGAAGATTATATTAATATCAGTTATAAATATATTTTCTAACCATTTCAATCTTTTACGATTGTAACCTAAATTAACTGTAAGCTTGTTTAATTTTTATTCAGATCACAGATGTAAGGTAGTAATATGGAATTGTGAATTTATTATAAGCATTGTAAAATTTATTTGTAACACCAGCAGTTAGTGGATTGGCGTTCCCGAGGTGGTCATCCCTGTCGTCCTACTTAATTTTTTCGGGTATGAATTTTTATCAATTTTGAGAAACAAAATACTTTTAAGTTGATAAAGTTATACAAATACATGGTTTTTATGAAAGAATACTTACAATAATAGAAGAATCTATCAGCATTTTAGAGTGTTAATTAAACATCGTAAATAAAGAATTACTCAAACAGTTTTAGATAAGAATATCCGCGGATTCTTCTTCCTTATTTACTCACTTGCAGTGCCACGTATGAGAACCCCTGAGCCCATGAGAGAATGGTTCTATCCAAAGTTACTATAGTACAAACTGGTATTTTTTTTTTCTTTTTACAACAGGATCTCCCTACAACTCTGAACCTAGTACACTGTAAAAAAAAAAAAAAAAAAAAAAAAAAAAAAAAAAAAAAAAAAAACATTGGACACGAAATAGTTAGAATGCATAAATTCCTTCAAAGCACAAAAACGCAGTCACAAAATCAGCGTCTTTTAGATGATAAGCCAATAGGAGAAGTTTGTAGTTATGATAATTGTATGTGTACTCTTTAAAAAAAAAAAAAAAATTCTAGCAAAAATGCAAATTTGAAAATTTAAATACAAATTTTGTTTGATTCAAAATTTTATGAATTTCAAATGAAAAATAGTTTTTGAATCCTTAAATTATGCGTTTATGTTGAACAAAACAAACACAATAAGAAATATGCTTGAAAAAAAGTGAGAAAATGAATCTATTTATATTTTTCAAGTAAATTTGACTCGAAAAGAAGTTTTCCCTCTTCTCAGTTAATGATATCAATTTAAAATTACATAATTTTAAAAGAGTGGAAAATATTAAACAATTTTTTTGCAAAATATATTTTTACATTTATAACGAAAATTTTTAAAAGACCACTAAAATTAGCATATGCGTATACTTCAAAGGATTTCGCTTGCAGACGTAACCATATAAAATATTTATTATTATTTTTTTAAATTGGCAAATAAATGTCCCAGCCATGATTCGAACACAGAAATTTTGACTTTCTTTGTCAATCATCTGTCTTTTGAGCTAACTGGGAGGACAACCAACGGGCATATTTCGCCACAATAAGTAATTGATTATAATATCTAATCTGCCATGCAGAATGCCCGGCAGAATAAGCTTTATGTGATGGGATTTGTGTCTTATTCAGTCGAGCTCACTACAGGGCAGATCAGATATTGTTGCCAATAAAGTTATTTGAGCGATATATATACGCTAATTGTCAGTCCAAGAAACTGTAGAGCATAAATAATGCAAATCAAAAGTTTTGGGTTCGAGTCAGAACTGAGTTATTTTTTTGCTCAGTTAGAACAGCTCAAGCTGGTTTTTTATGATAACTTTACCAATCGGTATATGATTGAATTGTTAAATAATAGTTATCAGTATTGTCAAAATATTTTAAGTGATATGGTTTAAAACCGTAAGTTTAAAAAATCCCTGTCGGCTGGGCCTATAGGCGGAGGTAGATTTCGAAGTGTGCTCATTTCAACAAAAAAATATATATGATTAGAGATAAACCCAGTTTAATAACTTCATTTGGCCGTTTATGAAAAGTTTTTAATTTCATTTTCCTGTAAAAACTGGTTTTATCAGAATCATCTTAAGAAAAATTCAGCTCAAATGCCCATTATGACAACATATTTTGAAATAGATTCTAAATTTATTAAAAAATCGACCAAAACAGTACATTATACAGTTCCTAAATAACAAAAAACTGTCAGTTGAAAGCATTTGAGAAAAAAATTGAATTTAAAAATGAGTCATAAAATAACCGATTTGTTGTTTGAATACATCCTTAATTCTTTAATCATGCTTGCTTCGGAAAATTTTGTGCGAAATACTCACTTTGACAGCATTTTTTAAAATATATTCTATCTTTATCAAAAAACTGGCCAATGCGTCACAGTATATAGTTTCTAAATAAGAGGATCTGTAAATTGGATGCATTTGAGAGCGAAAATGGATTTTAAAACGAGTCATAAAAAACGCAATTTGCTATGTGAAAACTTCCTTAAATTTTCAAATCTCGAAGACTTCGGGAAATTCTGTTCAAAATACCCTTTTTGGTAGCCTTTTTCAAAATATATTCTGTCTTTATCAAAAAACCGATCAATGCATCACATTATATAGTTCCTAAATAAAAGGATCTGTAAATTGGATGCATTTGAGAGCAAAAATGGATTTAAAAACGAGTCAGAAAAAAACGCAATTTCTTATTTGAACACTTCCTTAAATTTTCAGTCTCGATGATTTCTGAAAATTCTGTTCAAAATACCCTTTTTGGTAGCCTTTTTTGAAATATATTCCGTCTTTATCAAAAAACTCACCAATGCATCACATTATATAGTTCCTAAATAAGAGGATCTGTAAATTGGATGCGTTTGAGAACAAAAATGGATTTAAAAACGAGTCAGAATAAAACGCGATTTCTTGTTTGAATACTTCCTTCAATTTTCAGTCCCGATGACTTTCGGAAATTCTGTTCAAAATACCCTTTTTGGTAGCCTTTTTTTGAAATTTATTCTGTCTTTATCAGAAAATTGACCAATGTGTCACTTTATACAGTTTCTAAATAAGAGGATCTACCATTTGGATGCGTTTAAAATCAAAAATGAACTGAAAAATGAGTCAGAATATAAGCCGTTTGGATTTGAGGTTTTTTTCTCCAACTCCTATTTTTGTTTAATTTCTTTTTGCTATACGAATTGGTCCTATGAAAAACTTGTCAATATAAAAGTTGTAGATATTTTTGAGAAGATGTAAAATAAATTTAATCAGATTTGATATCTTAAAAATTGACGGAGTTATGGATTTTTCTCTTTTTTCAGCGCCCTTTTTCTTTTCGTTTTTAATTTTTTTCATCGGTAAAAGTTGGTCCTATCAAAAACTTGTAAATACAAAAGTTTTAGATAATTTTAAGAACATTTATAAAAAATTTAGTTGGACTTGATATTTTGAAAATTGACGAAGTTATGAATTTTGTTCTCTCAAAATCCCTGTTTTTTTCGCCCCTTGAGCCCACTTCTAAATTTATCAAAAATCTGTCATATATGTACTCTTGGCCCATTTTTAAGAAGTAATATAAACTTTAAACCGATTCGATATCTACTTTAATTAAGAAGTTATGGCGTTTTTTCGGTTTTCACAAAAACGCCCCCTATTCCGACCCCATTGGTCCGATTTTGCCCATTAACGAACTCATCCAAGATTTTATCCCCATTGATTTTATGTTTAAGTTTGGTGGAGATTGGTGAAGAATTATAGAAGTTATCGTGTCCATAAAAAAGTGAGATATATATATATATATAGATAGATAGATAGATAGATAGATAGATAGATATATAAACTGGTGCGATTGCGATAGGTAGTATTTCTTACGAAATCTACCTAAAATTGCAAAATGATAATTTAAAGGGCTGTTTACAATAAAAGTGACAAGATATCTTGAAACTTCTTATGCCTCTTGTAATCTATCAGACTTTAATGATTGCTTTAGTGGCTCCTAAGATGTTTTATCGCCTCCTAAGTAGGGAGCTCCCTCGATCAACAATGGAGTAAGCGATTTCAATTTTGATACAACCCTTAAAACATGTTCGTTATAAAATAATTAATTCATCGGAAACTTATCGTATAAATTGCATGAAAACATGTTATTAGACTAATTGAAAGGTTTAAAATTCATTTATAATAAAAGAATTGGATACTGCTATTGAAAAAAAAAGAAGTTAGGGTTTGGTTTAATATTTAGATGTCTCCTAAGCAATTTTTATATACGTCATTTAAAAATAGACTTTATTACCAATCGTTTGGTACCAGTCACTTTTTTTTCGATAATTTTTTGACGACTTAGTACGGGATGTTTATTTATTTATTTAATTTTTTTTCACAGCTGTACAGTTATCATATATATATTAACTGTATAGAAGATACTGTATTTTCTGTGTCCAGTTTTATACAGGAATTTAAAAAAAAGAAAAATTTGAAGTTATTTTATGATTTTTTTGTAACATAATAATCTTTTTTGTTTCCTCTTAGGACTTTGGATTTTATTTGAGTAATCGGCTTACAACAAGCAAAAACATCTATATTATGCAAAGAAAAAGAGTTTTTAAAAAAGTAAAATGATTTTTTTTAGTTTTTTCTTACTTGTTTAAAAAGCAACTTTTTTATTATCGTAAACTTCATTATTGATTGTACATAAAAACAAGCTGGAAATTGCACGTGAAGCGTAGCAAATGAGGTGCGTTCTTGCGATAACGAAGTTTTAAAAATATCACTCTCATGTATCATTCTCATAAAATTGTATATATTTAGAATTAAAATGCGCACCAAACAATGTTCTCTCTATACCATTATGCAATGGAAGACTTTTATGTGGCCATGTATATCAATTCTTTGCACCACAGATTATGCAAAATGTATTTTATAATATGTACTTTATAGATGCATATCAATTTTATTACGTTCGAAAGAGTGTGACACCATTACAATGCATTTGAAACATTTTCCCCCATTAACCGTAATGCAACGGAATACTTTTGATTGCCCCTGTAGTTGAACTATGCTTCCGATTTTGATAAATTTTGAAATAACTCGACAAAATCATGTAATAATTATATATTTAAAATTTCAAACGATTAAAATGCATTTCAGACTTTTTTCCCCATTGACCGTAATGTAACGGAATCCTTTTGATTGTCCCTGTAATTGATCTATGCATCCGATTTTCATAAAATTTGAAATGACTCGACAAAGTTATGTAATAATTATGTATTTTAAATTTCAAGCGATTCAGTTGGGTAATTTTTGCGTTGTTATATGCGGACAGACAGACAGACGGACAGACAGACAGACGGACAGACGGACGGACGGACGGACTGAACGACAACAATAGGTGCTACGTATTTACGTAATTACAAACGCACCTAGAAAGAGAGGATGACCAATCTCTAAAATCTCCGTACTAAAAAGAATAAACAATTATACGGAAGTTCGGTGGTTACTAAAAAGCAGCATTGCAAGTTTTTTCTTAACTTAAAAAATGATTTTAAAATAATTGATTAGGGGCACATGCACCATTGCATCTTTTCGCAGAATGCAAATCAGGATGATTAGGAAATAAATGAGCAGTGGACTTATTATTTATTTAACTGAATCATCAATGTGAAGTGTTAAATAACTTTCTGCATAACGGAGACCATTTTCTTGTGCAAAAAATTATAAACAACTCGCAGTTTTTATCGGACACGCGACAAGGAGTGTTGTGGAACTGCTCGAGGAAATTCAGACCTCGACAATGGGCAGTACCAATTGATACCAAAAAAACGGGCGATTAGAAGATGGCAAATAAATGGTAAAACCCAAATGATTAGACAGTTAGATTCAACGAGTTGTGGAAAAATTAATGAGTGTATATGTTATTTTTTAAACGTGTCAGATGTGTTAAAATATTTCCCAACTAACCCTTAAGGGCATGGTTGGGTAATCACCATCCAAAGTTGTGTGAGCGGGCTGTTATAAAAGGTATTGTTAGAACTGCCAATTTTTCTGCAGCCACATCTGGGTGAATTGGCTCGCTCAGATGAATTTATATAGATAGGCTTTAAAGAATCTATTTTCCGTCAAGACGTTTATAGTATATGGTATTAGTGTAATGGATTGTGTGAGAAATTAGTGGATAATTCATATGTATGCCTGCCATTAATTTTTGTCCCAATGATCCTGTAATACGAGAGGATACTGCATTTCAGAATGCCCTTTATGAAGGCGAATGGTATAAGGATATGTGGTCTATAACTGTGTTGGTTGTAGCCTGTATCACAACTTGGTTCGCGCATTAATTGCATTGGATTTCTTTCACGTGAAAAAAAGATTCATATTTAAATTTAAATTATATTATAATAGCATTTATGTTTGAGTTTGATGAGTAGAACATGAAGGTTAACCGTGTACAACTTGTAAACCGGAATGACTGTCACTGTAAATATGGACATTGGTGTGTGGACATAGAATATACCATTCGGAGTACTTAATACATGACGATTAGTTCTGTTTGGGAAACTGAGTTATTGTCCTTTAATCTACAGGTCAGTTGCTATATAACCGCATCTTCCTCCGTGATTCAATATGGCGAAGTGCTGCTACATCGCCAATAACTGTGCTGGTACCGTTAGTGAATAAGGTGAGAGGATTATCATTGTGTAGTTCTTTAGTGTAGTATTGCCTTTGAATGAGATGTCTTCTCCATGGTATAAATCTCTTAACTATTGTCTTTGTTTTGTATAATAGTGTTAGAAAATTAGTGTTTTACAATTTTTTTTCGTGAATTCAATTGCTTTATGTATATGTATATTTAATACTATTACTATCAGAGTTATGCTTGTGATAATAATGAGGACATCTATTAATATGATTCTGTAACCCCTTGAAATTTGTAGTAAAAAAGACATTTTGCATGGAAATTAGTTTCATTAATTGATGTTCTGTGAATTTTCCATCTTAGAAATAAGAAAATATTAACAATACCTTTTTTTATAAAAAATTAATGGATTCCACATTTCGGATCCCACATCCATTAACATTGCTAAATTCTTGATTTTTTGTTTTGAACAGGCATTAGGAAGCATTCTGCATATCAGTAAGAAGGCTGACTATGAAACATTTTCTTGTCCTAATCTGCCTGATATTCAAATTACATTTTTTCATCACTCCAAATGCCTACAAAACATGCGAAATTTAACGGATACAACAACAACACCTTCCTTCTCAAACAAAAAAGTTTAAAAATAGCCGAACTATTAAATTAAATACAAATTAATACACTTGCCGATAATTTTAATGCAACAATAATCTGACAGATATTATGTTTACATTTCTCTTAATATCAAACCCATTTTCATGCATTTTAAAAGAAGAACTATATAAAAGTTTAAAAAAAAACTATTCGTGTATACAAAATTGAAATATTCTATTAAAATTAATTTTTTTTAGCTTATAAACAAAAACATTAATAATTCATTATTAAAAATTATTTCTTTTGTTTCAGACTGATAATCTCATTATCTAGCAAACATATAAATTAACATTTCTTTTGAATATTTTATTTCAAATGAATTAATTAGTTGTAAACAATGAACAGTCGTAGATTTTCATTACAAAGTAGTTTGAATTATTTTATTTTATTTATTTATTTATTACAGGAATAATTGATACTACTGAATGGAAAATTAATGTTATATGGAGAAATTACAATTTCTCTTGTTTAAATTACAGAGAAGTAAGCATGGTAGTTATTCTTTATTTAAAAGTCAAATGATTTTCGTCTTTGATTTCTCTAAGCTTCGCACAGGTAAACGGTGCAAAATTATAACAAAATTATGCATGTTAAAATACGTTGACCTGATAATGATATCAAACTTTATCAATATAGATTTTGAATGGGCTTTATTAAGAATAATATGGAAAACATAAGAAAATTTGGAAGTAAATGAATTGTATTTAACAATAACTTAGTATAAAAGGGATATTATAGAAGATTTAATTATTTATCAACAATTAATTTAAAAAATCGAATTTTACAAATATCATTTTAATTAGGATGATATGAAAATACCTTTCTGGAAATATATTATCACTAATTGCACATATAAGTTTTAGATGTGATTCTTTGTTTAAAACTGCGAAAAAATGAGTTGAAGTAAATTATTATATACTGTCGCAAAATATTAAAATTCGAGTTAAAGTTTTTAATACATAGTTTGCTGAAGACATTCTCCAGAAAACTTTATAAATTATTTAATGCAGTACAGAATTCATTTCGATAACAGGATGATGTATAACATACAAAAGAACTGGCCGAGCTCACTTTTTATTTTACTTATATCTAATGTTTTAACTTTTAACATTTTTTTATTCTTTAATAAATTTGCGGTGCGGCATTTGATAAATGAAGCTGAAATTGCATCATAAATATCTTCTAGACTTTCGTCCAGCTCTCATCCGCCGTTTCAATTCATGAAGAATCCACATACGCAAAATGTGATACATCCAGACCGAAACCAGCGTGATGCCGCCATATCGCCTGCATTGACGAGGACTGAACGCTGTACAACATACGTCCTTCAATCTGAGCCACAAGCACCATGTGACGTGTAGTCGCCATGAATAATATAACTTCCATCTCTAAAAGGATTTCATCATAGAGTTCGGGATTCGCCCCGTAAACTCCGAGCAAAAAAGACACCCACATGTTAGTAAGACTTGATTCCTTGTTCTCGAAACACTTCTCAACTGCCGGATACTTCGATGATAAAACACTATTAGAAGAAAAACATTTTCCGCCGTCAACTTATAATGAAATATAATCCATCACTTATGAGCCCTGGTGAGTCGTGGAAACATGTTCCTTGCGAGCATAGATAGTCTTTCATTAAGCCAACAGGCTAATGATGATCTTGCAATTGAACATCTAGTTGTCTGTCTGTCGATACTAATATGTCGAAGCTGCAGAGCCAGACAACTCTTGTCTTTCTTCTTGATGATGACTGTTGTACTAGAGTTGAAAGCGTTTGGAGGTTTCAACATCTTGTTTAAGATTTTTATGCTATAAATTCCTTTTTATGTATATTTTAGCAGCTTTTAAGTAAATTATGAAAAATTTTTGATCTTGCATACGTTTATCTAATAATCAAGATGAACATGAAATTCAATAATTATAGTTTAAACTGCATTTTATAATAAAATCGTAGTTTTGTAATGTTTGTGAGCTTATTCCTTTCAAAATATGTTTTATTCACTTGCCAAACAATTAAAACATGTTTTCTTCTCTAAATTTGTCAACATGTGATTTTTGAAATCATTAAATGCATTTTTCTAATTTGTTTTATGTTTAATAGTTTACGTTTGGTTACAGTTATTTTTAAAAAACAGTCATAAAAATACACAAATAAGAATTAAAATTAATACAAGTTATTTTTTAATTTATCATTTTTTTCTTGCATTTCCTGGAAATTTGTGTCTAACGCAGAAGGCAGGGTTGAAATTTTTGCTGTTCAAATTGTGCTTGGCATGACAAATTGATTAAGGAAAGCATGAAGAAAATACCCTAGTATATTTTGGAATCACATTAAGAACGAGTCTGCGCAGTAGCAAAATACGGATGTAGAAATTACATTTTCATCCCATGTCTCATATATTTATATGAATAAAAGAAATCAGATTCAACACAGTACTTGCAAATAAACATACACCAAGACAGCTAACAAACAAAGAAACAGCAGCAACCCAGTGAAGTAAAGTCTGAACAAAAGAAGAATTTATAAGACATGTCTCCCGCATATGCATTAATGAAATTTCAGTCAGATTCAACTAGGCGATACGAACCATCAACTGCATTTAAAGAAGACACATTTTTGCCGGACACGGCAAAGCCAAAATAGGAGGTTCATGCATCTAAAATGATGAAGAAGTTCCCGATAATTTCCAGGGAATGATAAAGAAAAGAAACTACAGACAGCGTGAAAAGGGAGAAAAAATTGCTGTTTAAGCCAACATTTCTAGTTGCGATCAACCATTCATATCAAGGGTTGCAACAAAAAATCCACTGACATATACAGTCATAATATAGTTTAGTAAAGTATTATGACGTCTACAATAATGAACAGTAAGTAAGGTTGGCAGCGTAAACGGAAACGAATTGAATCGCATTTCGAAATGACGTTCACAGACAACGATTAAGGCAAAAATTTCCCATTCACTTTTGATTTTGGTTTCATCAAAAGTCACTGTGAAATACGCTCGAATTATTGTATGTCGTTACTCACAAGCCACTTAGTAAGGACGAAGTAAAGATCATTCAAATTCAGTGTGTTGCGTATTAAAATTGATCGCTCAACATTTCTATTCATGTAAGAGTACAATTTGATATATAATTTCATATACAGTGAGCAAAAAGAAAAAAAAAAAAAAAAAAAAAATATTTGCACGCAGACGATATATTGCATAAATAACCATAGAAAGCAAATTTGATACTATTCTCTTAATTATTCATTTATTTAAATAAGAAGAAAATAAAAATAACTACCCTTTTTCCTTAAACAGTAATATTACACATTTTAAAAAATAAATTAATATTTTCTTATAACTAAAAAGTATTTGCACACGAAGCATTCACTGTGAAAAAAAGCATTAAATGTGAACATTATGCAAATGCGCATTAATCCCGCAGTACATTAGCCCTGTACTTTAAAGTCACATAATATATTAACTAGAGCAGAGATTCTGGGGAGATTTTGTTCTAATGGCGCCGAAAACGTGCGAACTGTATGTTGCTACCAATGAGAAGATATATTTCTTAACAATTCTGGATTAAGTTACCGAGAAATAGGTAAAAAATTAAATCTAAACTTTTCTAGTGTTCTTTATGTAATTAAGAAGAAAAAATAAACTGATTCGACAGTAAATAAGCCGCAAACTGGGCGTCCAAGAAAGCTATATACCAGGTAAAGGAGAGCCATCATAAAAGAATCTTCAAAAACCCTTTTCTAAGTGCTCGAGAAATGACTGTTGATGTCGCTTCAACGTCGAGAACAATAGTTACGCTACAATCAATTATAAATATTCTTCATGATCCAAATATTCGAGGAAGGGTCCCTCGAAAAAACCATTTATTAGTGAAACAAATAGGTTAGTGAAACAAAAGCTTATGTTAGCAAACCACTAGAGTTTTGGAAAACTGTTATTTTTTCCGATGAAAGCAAGTTCAATATTTTTGGCTCAGATGGTAAGAAAACTGTCTGGCGAAAGCCAAATACTTCCCTTCAAATTAAAAACTTGAAACCAACTGTAAGACATGGCGGTGGTCATGTAATGATTTGGGGATGCATGTCTTTTTACGCAGTATGCGGAATGACCTCTATTGAAAGCAATATGAATGCTAAACAATATATTAATATATGGCAAGATCATTTATCTAATAGCGCTCTGAAATTAGGAATTCCTAATTCATATTATTTCCAACAAGATAACGATCCGAAACACACTGCATATATAACGAAGTTATGGTTGCTTTGTAATGTAAAAAATCAATTGAAAACGCCATCACAATCACCAGGCCTGAATCCGATTGAAAACTTGTGGCATATTTTGGATGTGAAAATAAGGAAAAAGAAAATTTCTAACAAATCAGAACTTAAGCAAGCTCTTAGGAAAGAATGGCTACAAATCAGCAGTGAAACATGTCACAAATTAATAGAATCAAATCCCTGACGTTTACAAGCTGTAATTGAAGCAAAGGGCATGCATACTAAATATTAGCACTCTTTTTAATTTATAAATAATTCATCTAGTTCTATTTTTATTGCTAGTGTGCAAATATTTTTTTGGCAGTACAAATGCTACTTTTTTATTTTTTCATATTTTAAATATAATTATTAAATCAGGTATTAAATATGTTTATTTGTTTTGTAAAAATGTTGGTATTTTTAATTCTTAGTTGCTTTTTATTTATTTATACATATACTACAACCAATTCACCTGGTGTGCAAATACTTTTTTGCTCACTGTATGCTTTGAGTGTCAGCTGCTTTCGACAGCGTCATAAATGTTTCAAAAACCATGGCACTATACCATTATATGCACTGAAATATTTGTACTTAGTCTTAATATGCAGAGTTTCAGAATTTACATGGGAAATTAAAAAATGTTATACAATACAGCACTTTTATGTTCGCCTTCTTTTGTTCAGAAATGTATTTTTCGTTTTTCACATTTGTGATAAACAAAAATTGCATGCAAAAATAGGATAAGAAGCCCATTTCTATTTTAACTATCAACACATTACGACAGTGAAACAACAGTACCTCATCAACTACTAATGTAGCCGGTATGGCTGTTTGCAAGTAATTCTTCTCCAAATCCGTTTGCAGGTGATTGGGCGTAAATTTTAGTGTTCAGAGCATGCACATTCGTTCATTTGGTGATGTTTGTCTTGTTGAAGTTTCAATACCCACTGATGGGATTAGCTTTATTTCGTTAATTGAAACAATCAAACAGCATTCTGAGGTAATTATGCGATTGCAAAGATCATTTCAATGTTTAGTACATACCACTAATAGTCAATACATAACTATCAGTATATACAAATCAGAATTCGGGTGGTTAATGAAACAAACTTAATCGTAAATTACGCTTTAAATACTTTACTTTAATAACTTTGAATGTATTTTCATGAATCTCACTGCCACCTGCAAATTATCACTTCGACCCCATGTTTCATATAGTAATTCTAGTACCATCGCACTTTACGTAAATGTATATAAATTGGCACTGCACTTCCATTGCTAATAATAAATGAATTGATTTAAACAAATCCATTATCAATACATTTCCTCTTATCATTTACACACGTTCTCACTTAAAAATCATTACATATACAGAATAGATACAACCATTCTAATTCTTAGGTGCGTTCATAATTATATAAATGCGTAGCACTTATATTCGCCGTTCAGTTCGTTGACCGTCTGTCTGTCCGTCCATATATAACAAAGCAAAACTATTCAACCTAATAGTCTGAAATTCAATATATATAATTATTGCATAATTTTGTCGAGTCATTTCAAATTTTAAGAAAATCGTATGTGTAGTTCCATTACAGGAACAATCAAAATTATTCCGTTACATTACAGCCAATGGGAAAAATAATTTCAAGTACGTTTTAATGATGTTATACTCTTCCGAACATAATAAAATTGATGTTCATCTATGAAGAATGTACTAAAATATACATTCTATACAATCTATAATGCAAAAAATATTTGTTACTTATTTACAGAGCTACACAAAAATATTACATTACATAATGGTACAAGGGGAAACATTGTTTTGGGCGCGTTTTCATTACATTAAACTGTTTTACATATTATGAAACTGATATACATTGCCGAAATGTACTACTAGTTACTTCCTGCATAATAGAAAGCAGAGAGAATTTACAGAGACTCACAAAAGACTATTACACCAAGATTGGAATATTTGGAAAACTTCGTTATAATACTAACTCACCTCATTTTCTACAGTTGACGTGCAATTTCCAACTTGTGTGTTTTATTACTGTTGTTTTTTCTTAGTATTCTAAACGTGACGAGAATTTCTCAAAATCATTAAATATTTGAATATCAATAAGCCTTCATAAGAATGTTTTTCACATATTTCATAAATACAATTTTATGCACTAAAATGTGATATTAGTTTCATGATATAAAATTTTAATTAGCTCTATTAATCTCTAGAAACTGCCATTAACTTCATTTGGCAGTAGATAAATAACAACAACGAAGGAAGTTTCATTTCACTCAGTTGAATATTTATTAGACGTGAAATTTTAAACCTGATCTTTCATCCATGTTATTCTGAGTATAAATCTCGGTGCATTGAACATGTCTTAGAAGTTGCTTGGTAATATTTGAACAGAGTGAGATTTATTAGAAATTAAAGTGTGATGAAAAATACTTTCTGACGAGTGATTTAAGGAGCTATCATAAAATAATTTTCAAATCATTTATATAACATACTTCAAATTGGTTGAATTATATGTATAGATTAAATTTAAGACAGAAAGACTTTATTATCAATATATTTTGATTGAAGATTTTTTGAAAACAATTCGAATTTCAGGTGTGTTTGTAATTATATGAATATGTGACACCTATAGCCGTCATCTGGTCGGTCCATCTGTCTGTCCGTCTGTCCACATGTAACAGCGGAAAAATTATTCAGTCGATTTATTTTAACTTTAAACTGTATAAAAGCTTTCGAATTTCGTCGATTCCCAGGTAAAAACATCAGCAAAAAACCTTTAAAAATTTTTCAGGCAAAATGCCGGTATTTGAAACTAAGGTTTCTTGAAGGTAAAAAACCCGCAGGTTTCTTGAAGGTTAAAAATCTACCTGAATAGGTGTGAAAACAAAGATTTTAATTGCGCATTTCTCAGCTGTACTCAAAATAAGCAATAACCTCTCCTCTCCTAATTTTGAAGTAATAGGTATAGAATTTATATTAATTAATTACTGGATAATTAGAAAATAGCATTTTACGGCTGGATAGATAGTATGGTGGGTACGGCGTGTTCATGCCGGACACCGGTAAAAATAAAATGGCGTAATAAAAAAAAAATTAAATTTTAAAGAAAATTATTTAAAATCGTTAATTTTGTGTATTAATTAGTCGATTTCCCAGTTTTTATCGAAAAATTAAAAAAAAAATAAAATTTCAGAAAAAATGAAAAAATTCAAAAAATAATCTAAGTTTAGAAATTAAAACATGAAAAATGGAGAAAATAGTTTAAGTCATTTATATAAATGCAGATAATTACATTATATAATAACTGGGTCCATTTGAGGAGGTGTATTGCTTTGAAGTTTTAGAACCTTGTGATTTTTTCAAAGTTCAGAAATTTCACGTGGTCGCTACGGGGTCTGACTGTCTGCCGCCAGGGGTGAGCAGGACGCTATCTTGGGGTACATACAGTGTCTCACATAAGTGATGGGACACTTGTGCTTTACAAAAGGAAACTAATCAAATAAATTAAAAACATGTACACATTTTTTGTGGGTGTGTTTCATACTTAAATTTAGTAAAGATTATTACATAACATACATTTTGTCAAAATATTAAAATATTAATTTAATAATAATTCAAATGTTTAGAACGGAGCAAAAAATAGCTCATATAAGTGATGGGACACCATTATATATGCAACAAAAATCGTCTGAAATAAGCAATAAAAATATTTTTTGGGTTTTATTTTTACTTAAAAGCAATTGGCAATAATTTATAAAATCGTCTGCAGTATTTCTCTCCAGTTTGTTTTGGAATTTTTGTGTTTTTTAGCTCTGTGTAGCCATGAATGCTAAACGAAAAGAAACTTCGCCTGAAATTCGAAAATTAGTTATTAATTTGCATATTGAAAGGTGGAAAATCTATTAGAAAAACTGCTGAAACAGTTAACTTGAGTCGTTCAACAGTTTTCAATATCATTAAACGATATAAAAAGAATCATATGATTCAGGATAAAAGAAAACCTGGCCGACCATCAAAGCTATCCAATGGAATAAAGCGAATTATAGTTCGAAATATTAAAAAAAATCCAAGAAATAGTGCTTCAAAAGTTGCTGCTGATTTACAGGCATTATAGATAAATAATTGTTAATCCTGAGACTATTAGAAGGGTAATTCGATCTGCTGGATATCACGGTAGAGTAGCCAGGAAAAAATTCTTCGTAAGTGAAAAGAATAGAAAACTCAGACTAGCTTTCGCAAAATCCAACATAAATAAGAATTCTGATTACTGGAATAAAGTTATATTTGCTGATGAGAGTAAATTTAATATATTTGGTTCTGACGGTAGAATCTTGGTGTGGAGAAAACCCAGGGAAGAATTTCGCAAACAGAACTTGGTACCAACAGTAAAACATGGTGGAGGAGGAGTTATGGTATGGAGGTGATAGTCGTCCACTGGAGTTGGTAATCTTGTTTTTACTGACAGTATAATGGATCAGTACAAGTATATTGATATTTTAAAGCAAAATTTGAAATCTTCAGCACGAAAATTGAACCTTCATAACGATTTTAAATTCTACCAGGACAATGACCCCAAGCACACTGCTCTGAACGTTATACTCTGGCTGCTATATAACTGTCCTGAAATAATAAAAACACCACCACAATCTCCAGACTTAAATCCCATAGAGAATATTTGACAAGAATTGGAATCAAGAATTCGCAAACACACCATTTCTTCAAAACAACAACTAAAATCGGTACTTCAAGAAGAATGGGGTAAAATAACTCCAGAAATCACAAAAAAATTAGTCGAAACCATCCCAAAAAGATTAAATCATGTTTTAAAAGTAAAAGGAAATCCAACAAAATATTAAAACCTTTTAAAAAGTAAAATTTTTGGATAAATATTTGATGGAAAAGTAAGTGTCCCATCACTTATGTGAGCCATTTTTTGCTCCGTTCTGAACAATTGTATTTTTACTAAATTAACATTTTAATATTTTGACAAAATGTATGTTATGTAATAATTGTTACTAACTTTAAATATGAAACACACCCAAAAAATTTTTGCACATGTTTGTTTATTTATTTTATTGCAGTTTCTTTTTATAAAGCACAAGTGTCCCATCACTTTTGTGAGACACTGTATATCTTAATACTTATCCACATTAGGCTGTACATAGCGTTATTTAGCCCGAATTCGAACACGGGGCTCTAGATTAATTTGGAAGAAATAATAATAAAACTTTAATTAATGGGGAAATTTTTACGAGAAAATTTTTAAAAACTAATCATGTTTAAAATTTAGACTATGGAGAGGATTTTTCTATGATTTAAGAAATTTTAATTAAGAATTTAAGCTATTAAATACTTAGAATTGCGGAACATAGTATCTGCAAGAACCGACAGAATTAACTAGCAAAGGAATGCGATAATTAATTACTCATAACTTAATTAATAATTGTTTTTAAAGCATATTACTTCAAAATGTAGCTGAGATATTCACAGTATTTTAGAACTTGAAAATGTGACTTATTTTATCTGAGATATCTCATTAAGGCCAACAATAGTAACTGAAACAGACCCGGATAATAATGTGAAGTCTATGAGAGCGTTCTTTTCAAATATCTCGTTCAAATTTGAATATTTTTACATGATTTTTTTCATAGGAAGCTGAGGACGATCTACTTTTTACTTTTTCGATTTTGCTTATGTATTTTTTATATTATGATAGATTTAATTTCAGAACCGGTTTAAATCGGTTTTGAAATTTAAAGTATTTTTTTATATAAAACCAAAATTGAAAAAGTAAAAACTAAGCCGATTGTGGGTCATCCTCAGCTATCCTATGCAAAAAGAGTCATGCAAAAATATTAAAATTTGAGCCCGATATTTGAAAAAAAGTTCCCATACACTTTACATTATCATCCGGGCCTTTTTCTATGACTAGTGTTGCCCCTAATTGAAAATAACGGTGGCCAACACTTAATACTGTGACTTAAACGACAAGTGCTCATGGAAATATTCATTATATTTCATACTGTATTAAAAATTTCAGAAGACAGCTAAAATGCTTAATTGCGTAAAAAAAATTAGATGGACCACAATACTTCTTTTTGAAAAAATATTTTCGGATTAGTTTTCTATAATGATTTAAACATTCCAACGAAAATACGAGTAAATCTATTCAGCTGTGAATTGAGACAAACAGTTCTATTCTATCGCAAAATGTCACTTTGTCAACAAAAGAGCGGAATTGCAATGTTATTTCCTCAGTATATTTTAAGTAGCACTAAAAAAACTTTTTTTTCAAATATCAATGTAAAAAAATAATTACGCATATGAATATGATACTTTACTGTATTAAAGAACGTTAAATGTAGTAAAATTCATTACATCTATAAAATTAGATTTATTTAAATAATGTTTTTATTCCAGTAAAAATTTACAGCTTGTTGAACGGATGTATGAGTTAACGGCACTCAGAAGATTAGAGAACAAAAGTATCTTCTTTTTTATAAAAAAGTTAGAATGGTACTTAAAAAAAAAAAAAAAAAAAAAAAAAAAAAAAAAAAATAGCAGTTTTAGTTTTAATTCCAATTCACGCTGTGATACACGCAATATGTCCAAACCACGTGTAAATCAAGATCTCGTTATGATAAATTACTGTTTGCATTCGATTACAGCAGCCAATTTACGGTTTAAAGGAGTCCGGGACATATTTCAAAATAATTTTCAGTTATTGAGTTAAAACTTTGAAAGATTTTGTGATGGTTAATCATATTATTTGTAAACAAAATCCCATAATAAAATTTCTCCTATTTATTTTATTATTTTATAATTTAAAATTTATTAAAAAAGTGGGATAATTTAAAATCATTATTACTCGCAAAAGTATTTATATAATTTATTAAAATTTATTAAAAGAATGGGATAATTTAAAATCGGTGTAACTCGCAAAATTATTTATATAATTTCAGTTTGTTTTCATTTAAATAATCAGAAATATATTACCTTTAAATTTGATTCAGCATTTCCTAAAAATTAATTTAAATAATATTTTAAAATATTTAAAGTAACAATTTGAAAAAAGTTTCATATTTTTAAAAGTAATTTTTTTCCAATTTGCTAAATAATAATTAAAATAAAACAATTTAAAAAGACATGTTTTAAATTTGAACCTTATAATTTTAACGGTTCTTGACATAAAACGATTTAAATAGGAGAAATGGTGAAAAAATCCTTCATAAAGAAAAAGCTTTTTCGTTAGAAGATGTTTCCAATATTTATATTTATTTAAATGAAAAGAATAGTTACATTCTACAAATAATAATTCGAGTTATAACGATTTTAAATTACTCCATTTTTTAACAAATTTTAAATTTTAGCTAATTTTTAAAAAGTCATGAGAAGTTTTATCATGATATTTTGCTTACAAATAATATGGTTAACCATCACAAAAAATTCAAAATTTTAACTTAATAAATAAAAATAATTTTAAAGTGTGTCCCAGACTGTAATATATCTGGTGATACAATACTTAATAGGAAAAATTAAATAAATTAAAAAATAAACTTCCTGTAGGACAGCTTATTTTACTAAAAGTTAATTTGAAAAAAATTAACTTTACAAAACTCTCTACTACTTTTTAAAATATGAATATTTTTGCCTCCACATTTATTAGAATATACGACAAAAAATTGTGCACTGTGCATGAATTTTTATGTATGTGGGATTTTACATTTAATATGATTTTTTTTCTCTCGTAGGAGAAAGTGGGGATGAATGGGACAATTTTTACATTTTTACTAATAACTTAAGCTGTATACAGTTGTTAATTTAAAAAATATTACTTAAAGAATACTTCAGCATTTAGCAACTTATTGACATACTAATTTCAATAAACAATGTTTTTTAAATTTTAAATAATTTTTTTATCATGCATGCATACTGTCCTATTCATCCCCACCATGGGGATGAATGGGACAAGTAAAAAAATATTCTAAACATATTTTATTTGAAAAGTGAGTGATACATTTTATTTTAGTACATATTGACTGAAGCTACTGTCAAATGACAACAGTCCTTTCGTTCTGGCTGTTCCCAGAAGTCTAGGCTTTGGTAGTTTCAGAACAATATCCTCCAGATTAACAAAATAAATTTCTAGGGAATTGGTATAGTAAAATGAGGAATTATTATCCTTTTTTCTCAAGAATTGTACTTAAAGGTTATTATTGTTGTTCTTTAAAACCCTAACAACGTAATGATAAATATTTTTTTCCACATATCTTTGTTAGGAGAAAGTCGTCTTCTATTATATTATTCAAGCTGCAAACTTGGTGGTCCATATCATTTGAAATCAAGTTCAAATCACTTTCATCTTCCTGATGAAGTGATAAATAGTCAGATTCATCATTACTGTCCATACCTTTAATAAAAATATTTCTTAAAGACAGGCAATTCATTTTTCTTGGTTTCTGTTTTTTTACAATTTCCTTTTTCAAATATTGTTTTTCTGGTGTATGGGTTAGGACACGACAGTAGCCGCGTTTTCTTCTCTTAACATGTGGTTTCTAGGTAACGATAGAATGTAATTTTATTTATTATGGAATAGCTCTAGGGATGAATGGGACAGTCCCATTCATCCCCATAAACACTGTCTCATTCATTCCCATAGCCACATGATTATATAAAACAGTGATTAGGCTTAGTAAGCACTGTCAATATTGTTCATTTGCATCATAAGTATAACAAGAGATTATATCCTTTTAACATTAAAAAATTTATAAGGTTTTGAGAGGTTTATAAGGTTTTTGAGTTAACTATCAATTAAATACTAAAAAGATTAAACAGAAAAACTCACTTTGGTTTTTGAAAAATACACTTTGCACAACAGCTAATCTTCTGTTATGGATATTGCTTTGAAACTATGTCTGTTGAATGCAGTCAGGTAAATTATCAAATTATTTATGTTTGGGGACCATATATAAACTCCTGTTATCCCATTCATTCCCACTCTCCCCTATATATTAAAAAATGAATTAAATTCAACACATGTCAAATGAAATATTAAAAAAAAAAAAATAGCTATAACCTTGAATGTTAAATCCATGCACAAAAATATTAAATACATTATAGACAATAAGTAAAAATAATTTCAAATTTGTATCTAAATTAGTAAAAAAGTCTTAATACTTTTCAAACACGCAATTTGTAAAAATATGAATAGGGAGAAAAATCTGTTTAAAGCTTTTATTTGTGTGAACAATTGCGCTGGATCTATTAACAAAATTTAAAATATCTCACTATACAAGAATCGTACAGGTAAAAATAGGGAGGCAAAAAATGACAAAGTTATAAGAAAAGCAATTTCCATTGTCACATTTTTTCCCTAAGAGAAAATGAAACATCCTATTTCTCTTTCGGAAGGGGCAACAAAAAAGGGGTATTCCTTTTTCTCTTAGGGAAAAAAACATAAAAAGAGGAAAGAGAAAAACGATTTTTCTCTTTATCATAATAGGAAAGAAATTTTATCATCAACATTGTTTATTTGAAAATTTTGTCATTTTTTTAAAATAAAAATACCACGAGGCCACATTTTTTTCTTTTCCATGTTTTGTACGTATATTCAATTATTGCGTGATATATTTTTTCACCCAACTCTGGCGCTTTTTTTAAATAACGCTACTTTAATGTTAAAGATTTTGAAATTTTTGAATATGTAACAAGTTATATCTATTAAGAGCAACAATATCTCCGTGCAGTACTATATTATTTAGCTTGTCCTAGTAATGCATTTTCATATTCTATTTGAAAAAGTTTGAGGTACTATTGCTTAAATAAGATATTAAGCGCGGAAAATGGACAAAAACGTCATTTTGACTTTACTTTGTGACAACATAACACTATAAAGTAACAATGCCCTATGGAAACAAATAAATTTTAATAAATAGGTAGGGCTATACTAACAATTTATGCGAAAAGAATTTTGAGATGTTATTGTTTGCAAAATATATAGTGCTTCAAATATACTAGCATTTCACTTTTCACGAAAAATGGGATTCACCACCTTGAACTTTGACATTTCCTATAGGAAAGAGGAAATTTTTTCAGGAACTTAAAATTGCCCATTATTCATCAACTATGATCTACTTCAACATATAAAAAAATCAAGCAAAGAAAAAAATACAACTATCACACTTTGTCTGATTTTCAAAGTAAGGATTCTTAAATGTTTTGTAGAATGGAGAAATAATTCGGATAATAAGAATGTAGGTAATGCATTTTAAATTATTATAAGTAGTTTTCTCCAACTGAGAGTAAACTTCAAAGCTGAAATATACTAAGTTAATTTATTTTGTTTCATCACAGAAATATCCTCTTTTCCATTTCGCACAGAAATCTCTTTTATGATAGCGTCAAGAAGTGTAAAACTTTAATGGACACTAAAGTAACATATTACGAAAATTAGTGAAATTTTAACAGAAAGTTAAATTCAGAGGAAATTACAAGGAGAAAATTTCAGAGGAGGTATTTTAGCATTTCCAAGTAAAAAATCCCAGGATGCAATTTCAAAGAGAAAGGCGATAGTTATGGGTAAACGCGATGTGTGAAGAACAAATATCTTTAAAGTACACAATGAGATTTAAGATTTTACTTTTTAATTGATATTTTTATGATTTCTGATTTTTTAAGGATGTATGAAAAGTCCAATTATAAAACTGTAGACTCTAGCGGGAATCCTAATACCATGCAGGCTACTCTCGTAACCAGTGTTTAAACAGTTCCAGCAAAGAAATGTAAAACCATGTGAAAAATGACGCAACACGACCGTCACACCTGCGAAATGCAGATACGGATCATCCATTCTGTTTATGTTTACTTTCTTATGGCTTATTTTCATTATAATTAATTTTCGTTTTTTTTTTTTTCTTTTTTCTTTTTTTTCGTAATCTTTATTTTATTTTATTTTTTTTTTAAACGTGTGTCATTTATATAAATATATATATTTATTTATTTTCTTAAACATTTTTTTAAACATGTAATTTTGATATTTTTAAATTTTAATTGACTATTTAAAAAAAAGAAAGCAGTTAATTAAAATCATAATTTTAATTGACACCTAAAAAATAATTAACATATATAACAGAGAAGTTCCTTTTAATGTTTTTAACGATTATAAACTTGGTACGTTGAGGGGGGGGGGATGAACAACTTTACTTTTTGCAATGAAAGCTATTTTTAAAAGGAGTGACATTTGAAATAAGTGTCTAAACTTTGAACAACGAAAATTTTAACTGCATGACGTATATATAACACTTCAATGGACCTTATGCACGCAGCCTGAGATCGAAGCTAAAAATCGGTGCTGGCGTTATGTACTGGCGGTGTCTAGCATAACAGTCTATGTAGTGTGAGTTATTAATGCTTGTTTGTTAGAAATACCGGAAAAGAATTCTTTGTTGTAGCAGCATATACTTAATATATTATAATATAAATACAAAATTTTTGTTCTGCTTGCAATAAAATCCTCTAAATTTCTAAATTTTCCGTTTAAATCTATCCAGAAAGGCTGAAGTCGTCTGCTAGCGATGTTTGCGCTTGCGCATTCGGGCTTTCTGGTGGTGCAGTGACTAGAATAACAGGTTAGCATGCCGCCAGCTCTGGTATCTGACGTCACGTGCATAAGGTCCATTATCAAAATATGTCCAACTAGCTAAGATGGAACGAAATTTCACCGAAATAAACAACTTACACTTCTGTTTACTATCGCAACAACAGCTGGCTAATGCAAAGCACACTGGGAAAATGAAACATCGCCAATATTGACAAACCCTGGTAACGAGGCAGTTAGGACTCTCGCTAGGATCTTGTATTATAAAACATGATTTAGACCTGAATCCAGATAAATTTTGCATTGTCAGCGAAAGCGAAACTTTTTTTTTCCAAGAACCTTCGTCGTACCAAGGCCAAGCTCGCACTCTGATTGGTTGTTGCTCTCGGCACTGTTTTCACGTAACTCGGCGATAACCATACTTGGCGAAAAATACTTCGCTCGTAAGTGAACGAGTAAACCTAAAACTTAACCTACTCATTCTTATTCTTTCTTCATTCTTATCGTCGTGGTCTTGTGCTCTTGTGTGTAAAAACTTTTAAAGAGTACAGCTTTCAGTAAGACACGTTCCATCCAATCCAATGCTGCAAGAGAAAAGTTACTTTGTACTCGGTTCGGAAGGAAATCAAACTCGACGGAAGCATCTATCGCTACGCCAAGTATTATTATCGCCAAGTTACATGAAAACAGTGCCTAGAGCAACAACCAATCAGAGTGCGAGCTTAGGCTTGGAACGACGAAGGTGCTTGGGAAAAAAATTACGCTCAGCGAAATGAAACTAACCAATCAGTAGCCTATATTTGTGGGAAATTTTCTCTGTTTTAAGTGACTAAATTTTCTGATTGATCAATCTCGACCCGCAAACCAGAAAAATCTCTGTAGATCTCGCCATAATCATGTAAGGGTTACAAATGTAATGCAGTAGCAACAATCGAGTACGGAATACAAAATGTAAATTGTTAATTTATAGAATAAATATTGTGTACCTGTAAACCGTAACTCGCAAGAAATTTAATTTTTTTTCTAATAACTTTCGTTTTTTTTTTTTAATTAAAATTCAAATGTAGTTCATTCAGTATGTAGATTGGTTTGTATTTAGCTAGTTCTATTTTCTCTACAAACATAAGCTTTTTGTCTCATAACGAAAAGAATCCCTTCTGTTGAAAGTACATGATCCTAATATCTGTTTAGACTTAAACATCGATAACTTACAATATTAATATTTGTGGTTACTTTACTATTCACGTTAGTCACAAAGTTTAGTGTAGAATGTTCAGAGCATTGGACCTACAGTCGAATCAACAGTTCGGATATATAGTCTTAGCTGCAAAATAAGGATTGTAATCTCTTTTAAAAACAATATGTTTGATCTTATTTCGCCAAAAATATTACTAAAATGTTTAGTGCTATTCTCACAAGCATAAGTAAAATTTTTAAATAAATGCAAAGCAGGGATTGTGTCTTTTTGAAAATAATATGTAGAATTGCTTTTATAAATGAATCCCCAAAAAGAAATATTTTTGGAAACAGAATTGCTTTTGAGATTTATACTTATTTTTAAATCCACAATGTCACTAAAATTAGAAGCCACCATAACAGTTTAACATGTTTTCTTCTTTGATTACTACTAAGTCAATAACTTTACGAAATTAGCAGTTAGATCATTAGAAAATTCTTGTCCGACAATACAATAATTTATATGGCAATGGAAAAAATACATACGCTATAAAAAAAAGATATTCTAATAATCCAAGTTATATTTCATATTGGATATCATTAAAAGAAAAGCAAAAGTTAAATGGAGAACATGTGTAACTCAATTATCGTAAAGCGAAAACGTTAAGCAAAAAATATATAAAGTATGACTTTTTTTAATAGTTAGGAAAAACAAAATAGCAATAATTTTTTTAAAGAATTTTCTGGGGCAAAACAATAATTTTCAAATACCGACAAGAGGAAGTGATTAGCGATACAATACGAAGTTAATATATTATTATATATATCGATATTATTAAATTTTTAATACTATACAAACATATCTATTAAATCAAGTAATATTAAATGAACTAATGATTAATTCAATAAATTTAAACTGGTCTTTTTATTTAATTTGACTAATATAATATACAGGGTGTCCGAAAAGTCTGGAAACGGTCGAATAACTCGAGAAATACATATGAGATTGAAAAACGTAAACATACGTGTTAAATATTTTTAAATAAGCTACTCAGTGATACCAAATTTGACCTTCGCAACCGACCCCCTGGGGGTCAGAGGGGGTCCAACTTTGAAATCTTAAATTATAACCCCCATTTTTTATTGCAGATTCGGATTCTATGGACAAAAATTTGACACATTTGCTACAGCGTCTCTCCACCGCTTTTTTAGAAAACAGTTACTTTACTGTGTTATGGAGCATTCTCATTGGTCATAAAAGAGATATTCTATAAAAGCTGTGGAGTAAAGCTACAGCAAATGGGTCAAATTTTTAACAGTCTAGCACTATCGGAATAATCGCCACGATTGATTTTCAGGAAACGCTATTCCTGCAAAAGACGAGGAATTTGACTTCAAAAATTCTGCCCAATCAGCTTCGATTAGGGAAAATCTCGTTGAAAAGCCGAAATATGTATAGATTTAATATGCTCGATTACACCGTGATAAACGAGGATTCGAAATAAACATCAAATACAAAAGTTACGTATTTTTGTCCGTAGAATCCGAATCTGCTATAAAAAATAGGGGTTATAATTTAAGATTTCAAAGTTAGACCCCCTCTGACCCCCATGGGGGCAGTTGCGAAGGTCAAATTTGGTATCACTGAGTAGCTTATTTAAAAATATTTAACATGTATATTTACGTTTTTCAATCTCATATGTATTTCTCGAGTTATTTGGCCGTTTCCAGACTTTTCGGACACCCTGTATAAATTGGAAAATTCTCTTTCTGTAATTCGGTACAAATTCACAGCTTGGGAGCCAGATTTGTAAAATGTTGTGTACATACGTATTAAAAAAGAGCCTACACAAAAAAATATAGTCCATAATAGAAATTATTTATAGTTAATTTTTAATTGATAAAAAGCCATCAATTTAACAGCAATTTTCTATCAAATCTATGTATCTTTTGTAACAGCGGTGGCCAACAATTTAAAATCTACAATTAAATTCTTACCACAAAAACTACTTTTCTATTGCAAGATTTTCACGTGAAAAATGAAAAAGAAAAAAGGTGAACATTGCGTAATATTAAGACTACGACAGGCGTCGCCAGATGAATTTATAACGTAGTATATATTTGAAAAAACATATACTACGTTCCATAAGTAAATCCATAGATGATTAAAACCGGATTATGGAAATATTGGCATATTCTAACATTTTGAGGACCTCTGAATTTGTTTTCGCCATTTTAAAATTTGTTCCATAGGTATATATGAATTTGTGTGTTTATGTGTGCACATTAGAATGTCCATTTTTGGTCCCTAAAACTTATTCTTTATTAAAATTCAAAAATAGACTAAGCTTAAAATAATGTAGTCAATCAGGTTGATTTATCAGAGTAACTTTGGGCCAAGAGAGAAAAAATATTAAATCTGCTACATCACTTTAATTAATGGCAAAATTTTGATCGTAAAACATAAATAGCAACCTTAATGCGTGTTTACAGCAATTATTGGCAAGAAATAACTCGTCAAGATTCCACCATGGCAGAATGGGTCAAAGTGTCGTAAAGGTGGAGCAAAGTTAACCTGATTGCAGAAATACTAAATTTCTTATTCTTCTTTATGAGCTACAAGAGGATAGGAGGTAATGAACTAAAATCAAAGTTGAGAATCTATATAAAAGTGCGTATGTAATACAAAGTAATATTTAATTCCATTCATAAAAGTATATTTTCATATTACATCGAGAGTACTAAATATTCCTCTTACATTCAAATAGTCTTCTAATGACAACAAATCATCAAACGATTTTTACATTTTCTCATATCACGTACAGCGCGTGTTGCCAGTTTCACCCTACTTTATTTATTAACATTCTTAATGAACAGCCAAAATAAAGATTTCACTTTAAAAAATACTAATAATAAAATTCATAGCATTTTTGTACTTTTCATCTTTTTAATTATGAATTAATTTATTAAAAAACAATAATTAGATAAATAAAATAATAATTAAACAACAAAAACTCGGAAACAATTTTTCAACAAAAGATGGTAATATCAATCTCATTCCAGATTATAGAATATATTTATTAAGAAAATACTTAATTAAAAGTTTGTAAGTTAAAAGAAGATATGTAAAATTGCTTTTGATCTATAAGAGTAATGCATATGATGTCTTCTGTGAGAATTTATAGTGAAGAAAAAGTAGTTAGAGGCGCATTGGTTCATTCTTATAATGGTGAACTATTTAAAAACTTACGATATTTCTTAAAGTAAAAATAATTTTAAGTTGTTTTAGCTGATTATTAAATTAATAATTTTACATTACATAAATTTTGATTATCTTTTTATTTTTTAGGGGAAAGTTGGGTAAAACCGGGTAGGTGGATAAAACAGGGAACCAGGCTTTATGGCTTTATTTGCGGCAGTATATAGCTGAAACTTTTAGAATTACTTTTAGGCGAGTAGCATACCATCTCCCAGTAACCAGAAATCGTGTAAACAAACTCAATTTGCAGTGGTGATTTTTTAAAAATTTAACGTAAAATTTAAAAAATTCTATGCCTGCAGTATTACGTTATCAATTCTAAATACCTAGGGATTTTAGATTAGGTAAGTATAAGTATGATAGTCTATTGTTTACTCATTATTTTAACGTTTTCTATTGGTGCCTACGAGTTATCTGAACAACACTAGAGCATTATTTCATCAAAGTGGTGTGATCGGACAAAATCGGGATGCAGATGGTCGGCCATAACCGAGAAGTTTCCGGTTTTTGTCAACTCATTTATTTGCATGATTGAAATAGAATTAACATGTTTATGCATTGTTCACGATCTATAAATATTTAAAAACTATAAAAAATGTTATTTAAATTAAGTTGTTGTACAGAAGATTTTTTTAGTCTTTTCTATTGCAACATGAGCCTTAGTTCAATCCCCTAAAAATTAGAACTCAAACAAGATGAAAAAGAAACGATGGAAAAACAAGACAAGAAGAACTTAGCCCTGAAGGGAAGATTTCCATGATGACCGAAAATAAAAGTAGAAAAACTGATGTGAAAAAGTAAAGTCATACGGGGAAAAGACCCTTGACATCAAACGAGGAGGAAAATGATACTGACGCATGCATCTTTTGCAACGGCTTACATAAAAATTTAAACCTAATAAGAATTGGATACAGTGTCTTCATTGCAGAGGGTGGGCACATGAAGTATGCAGCAATGCAAATGAACAAGATCGAACTTTAATTTGTGCTTTTTGTGCCTAACAATTTCAACTCTTATACATAACTTAACTCATTTTTATTCAATGCAGATTTGATATGGATTCACATTCTATAAGTATCATATGTCAATTTCCCTTTAATAAGCAGTATTATTGCAAAATTACAATGTGCTTTTAATTATTTTTTACGGTTCCCAGTTTTATCCGCCCTGGTCGGACAAAACCGGGACATTGCACACTTCTATAAAAAGTGTTGTTATGATCTCAACTTCTGTTGTTCGTGGCAGAATGAATACTTTTTTCTTCTTCAAGAATCAATTTACCATTTTAGAGCTAATTTTGATAGCTTTGTTCACATAGTGCAGAATAATAAATAGAAAAACATTAGGGTCCCGGTTTTATCCGACGTTCCCTTAAGCGGAGAATATATGTGATTTATGTGAACACCTATATGCAGATACTCAAAATTTCAGAAGTGTTATATTATGCTGAAATAAACAAAATCTATATCTGAAACCAGATCCATGATTTATTTATTCAATCAAATATAGTATTTCCCTCATTTTATTATGAAAAACTTTATGAACTTTAAAAGAAATAAAGATATTTTAAAGAAATTATTAACAGACTTGGAAGACTTTTGTGAAATACAATAGTATCATAAAATTTATAGAAGGTTACCGCAATTCTGTAATTGAACAAATATATGCTGCTAAAAATTTCGGATATATGGAGAGCATTGTTTAGTATCTTTGGATGTGGGTGTTGGGCTTGTGACCACTTATCCTTATATCAATAATCTTCAAACAATTAAAACTAATTTTTTTTAAATATTTCATTAAGGCATCTTTCGTTTTCTTAAAAGGTATGAGAAAAATTTCGACTCTGGATTGGAATGGGGCTCTCTGTAAGTTCACTGAATAAATGTTTTAAGGCTGTAGTTTTATTAACAAAAGTATTATTGCCCATGTTTTACTCATTTTTATAGTCTGTATTTGTAATTTGAATTTCCTTGTATACTCTTACCATATACACCATATTGAATAGCTATTTTTGAATATTTTTATCCATGATGTGAACTTCTATTTTGACCTTCAGGTGTACAAGCAAAAAATCCATTTTGAAATTGCTGACTTGTAACATACATTAAAACCAGCACTGCATTCATTAAAAAAATTAGTACTTTTCTTTATCAATTTTATATATTTTTTTTAAGAACTAGAAATTTACTTTTCACCACTGCAAAATATTACAGAAAATTTTTCTAACGTAGCAATGAGGACGTTTACAAAAACTGGATGTAACCTTGTAACTAACCACGGCTAAAATTTAACTTCAATCACATTTAAAAACGATTCGAAGTCAGATCATTAAAAAAATAAAAAATAAAAACAGATTTTTAACGTTTACAAAAAAGTTTCTTAAATAAATATTCGATTTTCTCCGTAAACTTTTGGAAGACACTTCCCTTTAAATAAAAAAAAAATATTGGTTTCTGGGGGTTTTGGTAACTTTATTCTTATGACCTCAAAATATATAGCCCAGTAAATTTAGGGTTTGATAAGTAATTCATAATGAGCTGAAAATTTCAGAATTAGCTCTTTATGACAAGTAAAATAAAACCTAAAAAGTCTCAGAAGTTCTTATGCGTGCTTCTATCCAAAACGGCCGTTCAAAGATGGCCTAACACATTTTTGCATCGTCCAATGTTTTTTTTTTTTTTTCTAAGTCATATATCGATATTTTTTTACTTCTGAAAAAATCTGTGACCTCTATTACATCTTTGTTTTAATGTATAGATAGAGTCTGACATAAACAGGGTCGCACGGTTCATGTGCCCCGAGCCCCCGTGCCATAAAAGGCCTCAAAAATTAAGAAAAAAAATAAAATTGCTAAAAAAAATTCTTTCTTCAGGTTTCAAATTAATAGAATTTCATTGCCCTTAGCCTGTTTTGCTTTGTACCTAAGAAACTATTGACAAGTCAGTTGTATGTTTGTAATCGCATTTATGAGGATTATTTTTAAAATTTTGTTTTGAAAAATGACAGATATCCAATTTTTCTATGCAGAAATGTTTGTCAGAGAACTGTGATAGAAAAAAAAGAAAGAACGTTAGGACAAGTTTAAATTATTTGTTACATGTCACAAAAATTTAAATCCAAAGCAAAATAGTACACTAAAAAATTATACTAATGCTGGTAATAAATAAGCTAATAATCTTTTTGTAAATAAACTTAAAAAAATTACCTGAGAGCCACTCATTCAATATCGTAACCGTTATCGTCGTCTTTAAATCCTTTAATAAAACGAACTGAACTTGTGCATGTTTCTCCTAAGCAAGAGGTACAAAACCTAAAACAATTGAGAGCTGCCTTTTTGCACTGACATCTTTCATCACAGTCCTTTGCAGCAGTTATTTTGCAATCATAAAAGATAAGCTGCAGAAGATCTTCGGGCACTTGTATATTCTTGTACATAAACCCATTCCACATAGGCTCTGGTGTATTTTTAACAACCACAACCTATTGGAAAACTTGACCATTTCTAGATTTGTGACATTCTGTTGGTTGATTAGAATCGGTTTCACTATCACATGAGAAAGAACATTACTGTTTTTAGAGCGCAGGTTAGAATGTCAATTTTTCCTAGTGCACCTACAGTTTCTGCTGAAGGATTTTTAAGTCTTGGGAATCTGGTATCAGAAACTGTCCTGGCGGTGTACTTATTCTAATACCGCCCATACAATGGAAGGTATTATACCCATCTAAGGTCCTGATATTGAAATCGGCATTATAAAATATCCATTGTGTGAAATGAGACGCGGTCTGGGAAGGGACAGCATTCGTGCAAGAAAACTCACACCCTAAAACTTCATTATAGCTAGCAGAATTTCTAAACTGTGCAGAATGTCTATAAGTTGTCGGGAGGCAAAACTGCGCAGGCCGGAGTCTTCACATGCAAGGAGGAGAGGAAATACAAAAGTTTTTAGCCTTGTCATTAAAATAATTGAATGACAAACCATGATTCGTTTTCTTTGTACTTTGTGACTCATTGTTTTAGATTTAGTTACATTATCAATTAATAATTTTAGATTCTCTGAAACAGAAAAGCATAAATCATCCAACATGTTCTCAGGATGAGGATATGTTTGGTTGTCATAAACCTGAGTCTGGACACCTGAGTCCTCTCGAATAATTTTGGCTACCATCATAATAATCGTCTTTCTTTTCTCAAACTCGTTCTGTTCCCTCTTTTCGAACAAACATCATAGAGAAGATTTTTTGACCCATCCTTGAATGTGAAGACTACATCCTTCCCAAAACCCTCACGTCCGTTGACAACGTTAACACGTTCACCATACTTTTTTTTAGATGATCTTTGATTTGCTGGCTGCCATAAATTTCCTCTCCCTCAGCAGTTAATTCCTTAAGTTTCGAGAACAGCTCTTGGCCTGAATATTGACATTCATCTATCTCATCTATTAATTCACAAAGTTTACCAAAAGCAGGCCTCATCCTCATGTTTCCTGGCTTCCCAACAGTTTTATCAGTTACAGGATTTGTCAAAAAAGATGCATAACAGTTTTCATGATACCTGCCTTCAGCTGCAACTAAGTCAATGACATTCCTAATTCTTCTCAAACTGTTTCATCTTTATCGTCTTTACGCTCTTCACCTTTCTTTTTTACACTGTTTAAAGAATCCAAAGTCTTTATCTGATGAACAACTTTTCTGTACTTCTTTGCTTTTTTTTGTTTCTATTTTAACTGAAGTCTCTTCACCGCAAAACAAACAGTGAGTTTTAAAATTGAAACGCGTGTCTTTAGTTCTTTTTGTAGGTCTCTCACAAACTGTAGCATAGTCCCGTTGGAAAATTTCCTTAACGATCAAAGAAGGTATGGCGTAATATTTTCTGCACTCTCAATGTACAGTTAAACTGTTGACATCCGAAAAATATTTGTGTAATTCATTCTGTCGTCTTTTACTCGTATTGAAAAGGGTTTGAAGGCCCCTTGTAACTGTAGCTGTTTTACCAGCATTCAGTGCTTCACCACAAATCACACACAACGGATCACAATCCATTTGAACTATATTCGGATATAAAAAGCTAAATGGAACAAAAACAGAAGCGAAAATGGCCACGCACAGTCAAGCTTTTGGCCGAAACAATAAACTGTGAGCAGAGCCGGCGTCAGCAAACTCCCATTCCTTTCCAACCCCCTCCCATGTCTGTATGGAGCGCTTGCGCAGGAAATTCTTTCTTCCATCAAGTATTGTTCTTATTCTTATTTGCATTTTTTGTTGAAAAAATTTGTGGAAATATAGGTAAAAACTCCAAAGGAAAAAACGATTTTTATTTATTTTTTTTTTTATAATTTCAGTTTAAATAAATCGTATTACCGTACATTTATAATTTCTTTATTTCATAAGCCTAAGCTCATATTCAAATTAGCATACTTGCTACTAAATTTGTTTCCTTAGAATCGAAAAATTTTCACTTTTGACGTAAATATGCTGTAAAACATCCAACAAGGCGCAATTATTTGGCGACCACAGTTGATCCGCCATTTTGGATGGAAGCCGACATCGAATTTTTTGAGACTTTTCAGGATCCATTCTATACATATCCAGGAGCTAAACTTGAAAATTTTAGCTCATTATGAATTTCTTAGCTATCGACCTCCTTTTTGGTCTAAATTTATTGGGCTAATAAGGAAATAGTTTATAAAATAACAAATATGCACGATATGACACCAAAGTTTTAGGCTTTTTAAAATCAGGAATCTCTTCTAAAATATTTCATAGTAACGATACTTATTATAAAAATCATAAAGACAGAGTTTTACGTATAATCAATGAAAGACAAATTTTTATGTATATTAAATATTTTTATAAATACTTAAATAATGGAAGTACATTTATTATTTTAAGAGAGTAAATTTAAAGGTATCTATTAAAGCTCCCTAAATGTGTATAAAATGAAAATTTGATAAGAATTCTCGAGGTTTTTCTTAAAATATATTTCTTTTAATTATGCGTAAACAGAATTTACCTCATGTTCTTTTTTCAAATTATACTGTCTCATTTAAATATCAATGAAACATTAACAGTTCGTTGTTTTTTAGTGATAAGAAAAATGCTTTAGAAAATCTTTCTCCCTCATATTATCATTTCATTAGTTATGCGCAAAAAGATCTATTTTAAAACGAATGTGAGCTCTTTCCTTAGAGAAAATTGAAGCTCTGGATCATTTTATCTATTGTTTTAGGATTGTCTAAGTTTAGGATTTTTTAAAACCAGGAAAATCTTCTAAAATATTTCAAAGTAATGATACATTTTATAAAAAATCATAAAGACAGAGTCATGCATATAACCACTTACATATTTTTATATATGTTAAATATTTTTATAAATACTCAAATGTCATAAATAGATTTGTTATTTTAAGAAGGTGAATTTAAAGGTATCTATTAAAGCTCGCTAAACTTGTATCAAATTGAATATTTGTTAAGAATTATAGAGTCTTTTCTTAAGACATTTAATTTAAAATTATATTTAACAGAATTTATGTTCCCTTTCCAAATTACACTGCCTCATTTAAATATAAATGAAACATTAACAGTTCAATGTCTTTAAGAAAGAAGAAAAATGCTTTACAAAATGTTTTTCACACATATTATCGTTTCCTCTGTCTCGCACAAAACAACAATCAATTTTAAAACGGAAGTGACCCCATTCTTTAGAGATAATTGAAGCTGGATCCTTTATCTATTGTTGTAGGTTTGTCCAAGTATAGTACTTTTTTTTTAATCAGAAATCTCGTCTAAAATATTTCCTAGTAAAGATACTTATTGTAAAAATCATAAAGACAGAGTCATGCATATAACCATTGACAGATTTTTATGTATATTAAATGCTTTTATAAATTCTCAAATATTATAAATACATTTATTAGTTTAAAAGGGTGAATTTAAAAGTATCCATTAATTCTTACTAAACTTGTATAAAATCAGAATTTGTTTAGAATACTCGTGTCTTTTTTAAAAATATTTTTTTCTTGTACTCAAACTAAACTTAAGTTCATTTTTCAAATTATACTGTCTCATTCAAATATCAATGAAACATTAACAGTTAGGGGGAACTGGGGGACATTGATACAGCTTTTTTCAAAAAAAATTTTTGGTATCTAGAAAGCAGAAATTTCATGTTATTTTTCTATGCGATGTCAGCAAAACCTGTGTAGTGTGTTATAAAAATGTACAATCGTTGTTTTATATGTTATTTTTGCATGTAATTTTTAAAAAATCAAAAAAAGTAATTTGTATCAATGTGCCCCATCCCCGGGGCAGATTGATACTTTGACACGTCTTGGAAAAATAGAGACAAAATAACACCAATGCATATTTTTCATAGAAAAATAGTTAGCAAACTATTTTGTATATATTTATAGACATTAAAATCGCACACAATTTATTTGTAAGCGATATTAAAGCAATAAAAAATGAAATGTATAATCACCTGATTTTCTGGCTCTTCCTTGTCTGTTTGTTGGCTGTGGTAACTTTGTCATATCTGGCATTTTAACCCCAGAATCATCTTTTTTCTTAGAAAAGGTGAAAGAATTACCAGGTTTTCTGTTTATAAATCGGTTTACAAACAGAAAATAAAGGATAATTATATTTAAAATTATCCTGTACTGTTCTGCAGCTTGTTTCTCTTACTTAACATTTCTCATGTCGATAATGCTTTTTTCTCTGGAGAATCGATATAAATTTGAGATTTGCCAGGCTGCCGTCCATTTCTTTTGTTAATTCTACTAGCACTAGATATTGTGTAAGTTTGTACGTCTTCTGTTTGCAAAAATACTATAAAATGTTCTAATATAAAGAAATTAGAGCTATTTCACTTCAATAAAAACTATTAGTAAAAATTTTCGACGAAAAATGGTTGAATTAAGGAGTGTACGAGAAAAAATAAAATAAAAGGTAATAAAAAATGAAATAGAAAAGGATTTAGGTTGTATCAATGTGCCCCGACAAAGGCTGTATCAATGTGCCCCATACAGCCATTTTGAATAAAATGAGTCGCAAATCCAACACTTCATAATTTTTCTAACAATAAAGAATGAGGAATTGATAAAGAGTAGCTTTACATGCCAGGGAGGGTATTCTTTTCGGTTGAAAATACTGGAAAAGTTGTATAATACCATTTCAATTGTACAACTCAAATTTACTTTTGACCCACAAAAACAATTAATCACCCATCCCATTTTATCAAACTATTGAATCATTCCAAAACTTTCTGTATGTAGTTAATTTCACTAGTATCACTTTTTGGAGCTGTTGTGAAACTTCCTGTTATGACCCTGTGTGCTGTACAGGGGGTGTATCAATGTGCCCCAAGTATCAATGTGCCCCAGTTTTCCCTACTTGTCTTTTAGAAAGAAGAAAAATGCTTTAGAAAATCATTTTCACTCATATTATCATTTCATCAGTCTCGCACAAAAAATCAATTTTAAAACGGAAGTGTCCTCCTTCTTTATTTAAAATTGAAGCTGAATCCTTTCATTTTTTGATTTAGAATTTTCTAAGTTTAGGACTTTTAAAATCATTAATCTTTTCTAAAATATTTCAAAGTAACAATACTTATTATAAAAATCATAACGACATAGACATGTATATAATCACTGACAGATTTATACATATATATTAATTATTTTTATAAATACTGAAAATTTATAAATACATTCATTAGTTTAAGAGGGTAAATTTAAAGGTATCTATTAAAGCTAACTAAACTTGTATAAACAGAAAATTTGTTAAGAATTCTCCAGTCTTTTCTTAAAACATTTTCTTTTATTATACTTAAACAGAACTGATGTTCTTTTTTCAAATTATACTGTCTAGTTTAAAAGCAACGAAATATTAAGAGTTCATTGTCTTTTAGAAAGAAGAAAAATGTTTTAGAAAACCTTTTTCACTCATATTATCATTTTATCAGTTACCCACAAAAAATCAATTTTACAACGGAAGTGACCTCATTCCTTACAGAAAATTGAAGCAGAATCCGTTTATCTGCTGAAAATCTGTTTTCGAAATGTATTAAAAAAATAATTTACGAAATATTAGTATTATTTTCCTCAATTTATTGGTTTAAGTAAATCTAAAGAATTAACTAGTTGGAAATTGCACGTGAGGCATAGCAAATGAGGTGCATTCTTACTATAACGAAGTTTTATAACAGATCTTTATGTAATAGTATACAATATAATTACCAAAATCTTTCGTCTGTCAACGTAAATACTATTTGATTTCTATTTACAGGAAGTAATTTATAGTGAACTTCAGCAACGTAGATCGGTTTCATAAAATGTGAAGTAGATTTATAGGAACTAATTTAGAGTGAACTTCAGCAACGTAGATCGGTTTCATAAAATGTAAAGTAGATTAATATAATTAAAACGCGCCCCAAAAATTGTCCCCTCCCATATCATTATGCAATGGAATACATTTGCGTAGACCTGTAAATTAATAACAATTATTCTTTGTACTATAGGTTATACAAAATGTATATTTTAGTATATATTTCATAGATACATATCAATTTTATTATGTTAGAAAAAGTGTAACAGCATTAAAATGCTCTTGAAAAAAAAATTTCCCGTTGACCGTAATGTAAGAAATAATTTTGATTGTCCCTGTAATTGAACTATACATTTGATTTTAATAAAATTTGAAATGACTCGACAAAATTGTACAACAATTAACTATTTTAAATTTCAAATGATTCTGTTGAGTAGTTTTTGCTGTATTATATGCGAACAGACGGACGGATCTATCAAATTATACTGTCTCATTTAAATATCAATGAAACATAAACAGTTCATTGTCTTTTAGAAAGAATAAAAATGCTTTAGAAAAGCTTTTTCACACATATTATCATTTCATCAATCTCGCAAAAAAAAAAAAAAAAAAAAAAAAAATCAATTTTAAAGCGGACGTGTCCTCATTCTTTAGAGATAATTGAAACTGGATCCTTTTATTTGTTGTTTTAGGATTGTCTATGTTTAGGATGTTTTAAAAACTCTTAATCTCTTCTACAACATTTCAAAGTAACGATACTTATAAAAATCATAATGACAGAGACATGCATACTCTGACAGATTTTAAAATACATTAAATTTTTTGTAAATACCCAAATAATATTATACTCACCAATTTAAGAGGGCGAATTTAAAAGTATCTGTTAAAGGTTTCTGCTCACAAAACTTGTATAAAATGAGAATTTGCTAAGGATCTTCGAATCTTTTCTTCAAACATTTTTTTAATTATATTTAAACAGAACATATCTTATGTTCCTTTTTTTCAAACTATACTGTCTCATTTAAATATCAATGAAACATTAACAGTTTAGAAAGGTTTTGTGTCTTTTAGGAAGGAAAAAACTTTTGTAAATCTTTTTCACTCATATTATCATTTCACAATTTACTCACAAAAAATCAATTTTAAAAGTAAATGACCTCATTCCTTAAAAAAATTGAAGCTGGATCCATTTATCTGCTGAAAATTTGTCTTCGAAATTTATTCAACAAATAATTTACGAAACACTAGTATTATTCTCCTTGATTTATTGACAGAAGTAAACCTAACAAATGAAAAATAGCTATTATATTAAAAAATTGAAACCTGATAAAATGATAAGGTACTTGTACCCAATATGGACAGTGCTCTCAATATGGACACCCCTAATACTTTTAAAAATAACAATTTTTATAAAGAGATCGCTCTACATGTCTGTGAAGAAAAGCAGCTGAAAACATAATTAAGCCAGGAAAATACAAAAAAGCGCGCTGTTCGCCAATTAGAAGGAAACATGTTGTTTCGCGGTGTGCTGATAGTAATTACAGATAAGTTTAAATTCTTATTAGATATTGTAAAATTACTTTAAATATTGAAAAGTGGGGGAGTTTTAGAAAGCTTTTAAAACCTATTTTCGATTGGTATTGCGTATATTGCTTAAAAAAAGTTTTCTTTATTTATTTATTACAAGATTTAATAAAAATACTGCCTATTCCCAATATGGACACCTTATGTCCACATTGGAAGTACAGTAGGTGATTCTTCAGATTCACAAAAATAGAAAGATAAGTAAAACCAACTACATTATTTCATAATATTTTGTAGTAACTGAGGTGTTTTGTCGGTCTTCGAAGAGCCGCAACTGAAAATGACCCCCCTTTCTATAGTGCGTGTTCTGAAGATATTTACTGTCCCCTATCCTCCCCCACAATTCTTTAAAATATTTTTTTTATCCCCTCTCCTCTAAAATTCTATAGAAGAGTGGCTCTTCCATAAATCCTATGCAGTAGGTCAATAATTAGCCACCTGTTCGTAGTAGGGAATAGTAGTTCCGGACATTTGTAAACATTTTTTTGTTTTCATCATTTAAATTAAACCATAATAATTACAAGGTCGCTAATTTTAATAATGACAGTCAATGGACCAGGGATCGTGGTCATATATTTTTGGAGTCCTATCACGTGTACATGGGGCGAAAAAAATTAAATATTCCTTAGGGTGTCCATATTAGGCACAGGTACCTTATAAGCAAAACTTTAAACCAGCGAACAAACATAGGAGAAAATTAACTTCTTTACTTCATATTTTAATTAAAATTTGAAAATAATGGAAGTACATTTATTAAATTAAAAGAGTGAATATAAAGTTATGTATTAGAGCTCACTAAACTCGTATAAAATGCAGGGGTCGCAGCATCACTAAAATTTTCGAACTTTTCTACCATTGTTTTAATAACTTCGTGTCAGATTCATTTAACATCTACAATGAAATTCTACAATAAATATTGTCGTTTTAAAATTGTGGTAGGAAAGAATGAAAATTTTAGGGACGCTGCGACTCCTGAAAATGAAAATTTGTTAAGAATTTTCGATCCTTTTCTTAAAGCCTTCTTTTTAATTATACTTAAACAGAACTTCTCATTTGTTCCTTTTTCAAATTACACTATCTCATTTAAATAACAATGAAACATTAACAGTTTATTGTCTTTTAGAAAGAAGACAAATGCTTTAGAAAATCTTTTTCACTCATATTATCATTTCATCAGTTACGATCAAAAAATCAATTTTAAAATGGAAGTGACCTCATTCCTTAGAGATAATTGAAGCTGGATACTTTTATTTATTATTTTATAGGAATGTCTAAGTTTTGGACTTTTTAAAATCAGAAATCTCTTCTAAAACATTTCAAAGTAACGATACTTATTATAAAAATCCTAAAGACAGAGACATGCATATAAACTCTGACAGATTTTAAAATACATTAAATATTTTTGTAAATACCCAAATAATATTATACATTTATCAATTTAAGAGGGTGAATTTAAAAGTATCTGTTAAAGCTCACTAAACTTGTATAAAATTAGAATTTGTTAAGTATTCTCGAGTCTTTTCTTAAATCATTTTTTTTATTATATTTAAACAGAATTTCTTTTATGTTAATTTTATAAATTATATTGTCTCATTTAAATATCACTGAAACATTAACAGTTCATTGTCTTTGAAAAAGAAAAAAAATGATTTAGAAAATCATTTTCCTCATACTATCATTTCATCAGTATTTCACAAAAAATCAATTTTAAAACGGAAGTGACCTGATTCTTCAGAGAAAATTGGAACTGGATGCTTTTATCTGCTGAAAATCTGTCTTCAAAATTTATTCAACAAATAATTTACGAAATATTAGTATTATTCTCCTTGAAATAATGTTTGAAATAAATATAAAGACTAAAAAATAGCTATTATGTCATAAATTTAGAAACTGATAAAATGATATAAGCAATATTTAAAAGTAGCTGAAAAACGTAGAAAAACTTAATTTTTTAACTTCATATTTTAATTAAAATACACATAAATAATCACAGATAAATGTACTAAATATATTTGAGGTGCATACATATATAACGCAAAAGTATTTTAAATACATTAAAAATATGTTAATCTTTGAAGCGTCCTGCAGATTTTGTCAGTCATATTGTTTAATGATTTGTAAAATAATAAACTGTGAAAAGTATTGGCGGGAAGGTTTGTATTTGATAACTTTACATACCTTTTTATCTTATACAATTCAAAAAATCAAAAACATTAATGTCAATTTTGTGTTAAATTGGCGTTTGAATTAGAATATTACGTGATAGAAAAGCACAATTAGGACACTTAAAGGATTAAAAATACACTGAAAAGCCTTTAAAAACCCGAAACAGTTATCTTCAGTGGTTATTTAAACGTGATTATTTTTTTCTTTGCGCTTATTCGAGAATCATTTAGAGGATATCACTGTAATTTAAAAGTGATATGTAGATAAGATTTACGATAAAGGTATTCAAATTTCTAACAAAGCAAACTTTCATATGTTATGCAGCTTCATCACATGGATGCCAGTGAGTATTTAAATGTGGTTATTTTTCTTTGCACTTATTCTAAAATCGTCTAGAAGTGTTCATTATAATTTAAAGATGGTGCGGCAGATACGATATCACATAAAGGTATACAAATTTCTAACAAAATAAGCTTTCGTCTGTTATGCAGCAATTTTACCAAACTTCATGGATATCGTGTAATAATGCATCGTTGCACGGAATAAATTCAAGATTATCTGTCATACAAATTATTACCAGGAAGCTATTATAAGAGAATTTATTGAAATAATTGTTAATAAAGATGTAACTTGTAATGAAACACTGTCATACGATATCCCGACAGTTTGAAAAGAGGTGCTGCATAGTAGGTGAAAGCTTGTTTTGTTAGAAATTTTAATGCTTTTATCTGACATCTTATCTGAAGTATTACTCTTTAATTAGAATGATCTCCAGTAGACGATCCTCGAATAAGCGCAAAGAAAAATAACAACATTTAAATAACTATTGAAAATGACCGTTTGGTAGCTGAAAATGTTTTGAATTTTTAATAGTTTTTAATCTACATATTTAAAAAGACTAGGCTGTTATTTTAGTCGTCAGCCCTGAGCTTTCTGAGCGGATTTTTGATTTAATATTTTTTTTCAAATGAAAGCTGTGCATTTTTAAATGGGCCCGTTCTAACTATTTTTAAATTTATTTCCAATTTTATTTTTTATTTTTAATTTGAAAAGTTTTTTTTTTTAAGTCTTAAGTTTCTTTAAAATGGTGGCAGTTAGATTACTTCCAGTGTTGCAGAGAAAAGAGAAAACGGGGTTTGATTGTTTTTGTTAATTATATCCTTATTCACCTCATTTTCTCCTACCAATTAAAAATAACTTTTAAAATTTGAAAAAACGACATTACGCTGTAAAAACACATATTTACCTCATAAAACACTTACATTTCAATATTTTTTCATTCCGTGATATGCTAGGCGAAATACTTCCTTGAAATGAGAGAAATGTGAGATAAAATGGCATCATATTTAAAAGAAAACGGATTTCTTTAATAAAACTATTTTTCAAGATAAATGCATCTAGAACTTTTTTTTTTTTTTTTTATGAAAATGACATAAGTTTCTGGAATCTTTACTCGGGGGTACTCAGATGAAAGTCTCAAGTTAAAAGTGTGAATGTCTGAATACAAATTTTTAGCTGACAAACGTGACTTAAGATTAAAAAAAATATTTTGTAACAACCTATTGCACGTAAAAATATTTTTAAAATGATGAATACGGATATGAGAGGCATCTAAGCAAATTTTGAGAAAGTGAAATTGACGTAACACTGAAAAATAAAATACTCAAAAATTAGTACATCCATGTACTTATACTGAATTGAGTATGTTTGGGTGAAAAATGATCACATTGCTTTCTCAATATCACATGTTATCAAATCTAAACTAACGATAATTTTGTACCTTTGTAATTTTGTTAAAAAATAGCAGAAGAAAACATAATTTTATCAAAAGATCACAAAATTGTCGCGTTTTTCGTCAAAAAAACGCTGAAAAAAAATGCGATTTTCGTTAAATTATTGCAAAAAAGAAACGCAATTTAGGTTAGAAGATTACTAACATGCGATTTTCATCAGAGGATCGCGCAAAAACGAACTATTCTTGTCAGAGGATTGCGGTAAAACGAAATTTTACTCAAATGATCGCGAGAAAAAACACAAAATTTGCCAAAGAATGGCAACTTAGATACCGAAAATTAGTCACCAAGTCAAAGAATTAGTCACTATGTGACGACTGGTGACCTTGAATCTTCCCCTATAGTTTGCACACGTTTTCTACATTAGTTTTGGCAGGATTAAGCAAAAGATATTCGTTCGTTTTCAATTTGTTGATGGTCCCTAATAAGTTTTCGCACAAAAAAAAAAAAAAAAAAAAAAAAAAAAAAAAAAAAAAAAAAAATCCTCGCGGTTATACTTGACTAAAGTATTCTGTTTACACAACTGGAGTTTCAGGATTATTCTTTTACATATTTTTCTAGATATTCCACAACTTGTTTAAAATTACAAGTGACCGGTCACCTGTGGCCGTATTATGTATGAATGTAGATATGAGAAGTAAATAAAAAAATAGTTGTGGACTTCTCAACTAATTTGAAGCTTACCATACATTTAACTAAAAATAATTTACATTACATTGCATACAAATGAACTTGTATCTTTTAAACCTTTTTGTAATTTTATTTTTCTTCTAATCCTTTTAAACTCACAGCATTTTTGCTTGTTACTGCGAATAAAAAATACTTTATCTGAAACTCACAATTTGTTCTTTGTCCTTTTTTCCCAAGGTATAAAAACTGTTTTCAAACTTGTGTTTTAATGAGCTGCAACAATTAAAAAAGCAAGTTAGCTTGCTAATTGAAAAGTGCTTTTATATTTTAAGCAATAAATATAACAATGGAAGTGTATTTGAATAATGTGTAAAAAGTTTAAAGGAAGTTAACGATCAACTCTTAACTTCCGATTTAAAAAGACATTTATTGATTAGCAATTTTTTAAAAGGTGAAACAAAAGATAATGATTGAGTAAAAACAATATTTCACATGGCAACTAAGAAAAATGTTATTCGATTGACTTTGAAAAAGAAAAAAAACAAAATTTATTTTATTAAACATTTGGAAAATAGTTCTTGTTTTCGTTCAAGAATAGACCTAGTGTTATCTACATTTTATTTTTTTACGGAATTCTTCACATTTAAAAAAAATGTAAGTATCAATATTTACACCATCGTATAAAGAAAAATTGTACTTTTAAATGCAATTTGTTCGAAAACTGCATCTTAATATATTTTTGAGGTATTTTTATTCTTATTCTTTTTTTTCCGTCTAATGGTGATAATTTGAATACTGCATTTCCTTGTAAAATAAAGTAAAAATAGTAATAGAGTAAAAAGAAAAAATAGAAATGAAATATAAAGCTGAAGGGGGTGCCAAAAATATTATCCTAAAATCTGCTACATTAGGCATAAATCAGCCGCGTGCTTTCGCAAAAAAAGAAGAAAACTTTTAGTAACACAATTTTTAATTTACAATATCTATTTAGAGTTTCTATTCTAATTTAGAGTATTAAATAGTAACTTACGGCTCAGATTAATTGTAAAAGTATGAATTTGTTCCAGAACACGTACAAATTTGGATTAATAGCGAAATAATTATATTTCTGCATAATTCTTAAAGTACTCTTATTTATAATTCTTTACATTGAGAGGAAATTTCAATTGAACGGTAAATCAAAATGTCGTTGTTAATAAAGAAAAAAGTAATAAAGTTACAAAATGCGTAAACGCAAATTATCAGATATCGAAAAAAAAATCCAAAGAAAGACGTCGTATGAAACATCCTCTTTCTGAATCATCGTCGTATGAAAGATAGTCTTAAAACAGAATAAATGCAATATGTTCCAGAAAATCAGATTATTGTGTTAGTTTGGAGTCACTGCGCATCAAGCTAATTTCATATAAAAAACAGTTCTATTGATTTTAACTAAATTTCGTATACAGTCGTTTTTAGCGAAAGAAATTGCTATAAAATTAAATGTGTTATTCCTTGAAATAAATTTTTATTGAGTAAAATAGTATGTATTAAAATTGTTATATAATCTTCAGTAATAAATAATAATTAAAAATAAATCTGCAAAAAAAGCTACCTTAAAAATTAAAAAATTCGTATTTGTTTTAATCCCTTTGTCTCATAGATAAAATTAGTCAATAACGAATTTCCTTTTCTTCGCCGTATTCTTAAAAAAGAGCTTCTTATGTTTACAATTATTAAAAACAATTTCGTCGTATAAATGAAAAAGGTACGGAATCATTTATGCATAGTTTCAATTTACCGTCTAATAATATATTATTGAGTGATTGCAAAAGTTCGTGCGGAGGTGCAATATAGTTAGAAGCGGCGTAAAGTGTTGTCATTAATATTGTCATCTACGTAAGACACATCGTTGGAAAGGTGACGTGTGCAGCTTTCATTTCAAACAGAATCATTTGTGTAGGTACAAACTGCTTTGAGAAAGTTTACTTTCAAAATGGGTGCCGGAAAGGTGCATTTATGGCATGTTATGTCTCACGAGTTTCGGAAGGGATTAAACGTTGCAGAAGCCGTAAAAAACAATTAAGAGGTTTGTCAAGATCAAGCGCCAACTAAACGAACTGTGGAAAAATGGTTTGCGATATTTCGTTGCGGAGAGTTTAACCTTGAAGACGGACCACATACCGGTCGACCTACACACATTGATGTCAATATTGTGCTTACTTTAGTTAAACATACTCCGCGAATTTCAACAGAGGAAGTTGCTAGAGCTCTTAACGTTCACCGATAAACCACTTTTCGGTGTTTAAAAAATATAAGATTCGATTTGAAGCTCGATATATGGGTTCCCCATTTCACGACCGAGAGAAACAAAATCGAGCGAATTTCTGCTGAAGTTTATTTACTCGGACGGCTCAAAAACGAACCATTTTTGGATTGATTAGTCACGGGCAATGAGAAATGGGTCCTTTACAACAATGTTCAGCAATGTGAGCATGATGACGCGATGGCAAACGCCAGTTTGCACCCGATGAAGATGATGCTCTGTGTTTGGTGGGATTGCAAGAGCATAATTTATTTTGAATTTTTCCCCGCGGGCCAAACGATTTATTCAGTCAAGTACTGTCACCAATTAACCAGTCTGAATCAAGAAATCAAACAGAAATGTCCGATTTTGCCAAATATCAAGGGTGTAGTCTTTCATCATGACGACGCCAGACCACATGTTTCGAAACAGACGTTGCGCAAACAGAACAGAATGAAATGGGATATCCTAACTCATCCACCGTATTCCTCTGATGTTACACCACCTGATTATCATTTGTTCTGATCATTGCAAAATCATTTAAATGGAAAAAATCTTGACTCTTTGGATTCCTTAAAAAACTTCGTGTCTTCGTTCTTCGAATCTAAACAGCGCAAATTTTATGCTCCGGACATCCGAATGCTGCCAGAAAGTTGGAAACACATTACAGAAAACGATGGAGCCTATATCATTGATTGAATAAAGAACTTTGTTTGCCTAATGACTGTGTGACTTTTTCTCTCAAATTCCGCACGAACTTTTGCACTCACCCAATAAAAAGTTACAAATCTTCATTTAAAAGCCACTCTACTATGCAAATTTTCGGCTACTATATATGGATTCACATTTTGTTTTTAACTTAAATACTTATTTGTATTTTAATGAATATTTTATAAACGGTCGACATCGGGTGTAATGAATAAATATAGCACATTACAATATTCTACATTTAATACAAAATTTTATTCTTGTTTCAAAAGGAAAATTTCTGCATAATTTCAAAAGTTGATGGCTTTTTTTTCTTTTTTTGATGAAATTTTGCAGATTTTTAATTCATAAAACAAAGAACTTTTCTTTTATCATTTGAAAATCTTTATTTGTATATTTAAATGTATTCAAAATGGATACATTTCTGTTGTTTTAAGCTTACTTCCTTTTTTCACGGAGGTAGAATAATGATTCTGGTAATGAAAATTAAAAAAGTATACAGAATAAAGATTATTTTTTTTTACATTAAAGTTCGTTTTTTCTTTCATACTTGAACTTGTTTACAGTCCAGGCATTAACAGGTAAACTAAGTGTTGAAGAATTTTATATCTTTCAACAAAAAATATTACAGTCAAACCCAATGTTGGAAGTTCACAGCTTCAGGCAGCTTACACCGTCATTACGCTGTAACATTCAAATATAAATAATAATTAAAAATAAATCTGCAAAATAAAGCTTCCTTAAAAATAGAAACTTCTTCTTTGTTTTAATATCTTTATTGCGTTGATAAAATCCGTCAATAAAAAATTTTCTTTTCATTATATACTTATTCTTAAAAGAAGAGCTTATTCTATATACAATTATTAAAGACAATTTCTTCATACAAATGAAAGAAAAGTACGCACTCGTTTATGCATAGTTTTAATTTACCGTCTCATAATACATTAAAAAGTTAAAAATATCCATTTAAAAGCCACTCTACTATGCAAATATCCGGTTACTGTACAAGAATTCCCATTTTGTTTTTAGGTTAAATACGTATTTGCATTTTAATGAATATCTTATGAACGACCGACACGTTGTAATGAATAAAAATAGTAAATTAAAATATTATACATTTAATATAAAATGTTATTCTTGTTTCAAAAGGAAAGTTTTAGCATAACTTAGGAAATTGATCTTTTTTTTTCGATAAAATATTGCAGATTTTTAATTTATAAAAGAGAGAACTCACTTTTTATTGTTTTACAATTTTTATTTCTATATTTAAATGTATCCAAAATGGATACATTTTTGTTGTTTTAAGTTTACTTCCATTTACCACGGAAACAGAATAATGTATGAGTATGGTAGTGAAAATGAAAAAAGTATACACAGAATAAAGATTTTTTTTAGATTATTACTTTTTCTTCTAGTTGAACTTGCACACATTCTCAGTATTGACTGGTAAAGTAAGTTTTGAAGGGTTTTATAACTTTAAACAAAAAAGTTATAATCAAATCCAATGTTGGAATTCCACAGCTTCTGGCAGCATGCACCGTCAGTACGTTGTAATTTTCAGTAATAAATAATAACTAAAAATAAATCTGCAAAATAAAGCTACAATAAAAATTAAAAATTTTGTATTTGTTTTAATCCCTTTGTCTCGTAGATAAAATCCGTCAATAATGAATTTCCTTTTTCCTCGCCGTATTCTTAAGAAAAGAGCTTCTTATATGTACAATTATTAAAAAGAATTTCTTCGTATAATTGAAAAAGATACGGAATCATTTATGCATAGTTTCAATTTACCGTGTAGTAATATATTAAAAAGCTACAAATCTTCATTTAAAAGCCACTCTACTATGTAAATTTCCGGCTACTATATATGGATTCACATTTTGTTTTTAACTTAAATACTTATTTGCATTTTCATGAATATTTTATAAACGACCGACATCGGGTGTAATGAATAAAAATTGCACATTAAAATATTTTACATTTAATGCAACATTTTATTCTTGTTTTAAAAGGAAAGTTTCAGCATAATTCAGGAAGTCGATCGTTATTTTTTTTTTCAGTGAAATTTTGCAGATTCTTAATTCATGAAGAGAAGAATTTATCTTTTATCGTTTTAAAATCTTTATTTCCATATTCAAATGTATCCAAAATGGATACATTTTTGTTGTTTTCAGTTTACTTCCGTTTACCGTGGAGGTAGAATAAAATATGATTATGGTAATGAAAATTTAAAAGATACAGAACAAAGATTTTTTGTAACTCCTTAAGTTCTGTTGTATCCTATAGGATACACATCTGTACAATTTTTTTCACGTGTATAAATAATGTTTAAAAAAGAAAGACTGGTGTGAATGAAGCCTAACAGATAAGGCCCAAACACATTTGACCAATTCTTGAATTTCGGTGTCGGCTCGTTTGTTATGGCGCGCGGTGTTTTTGATCTTAATGAGTTGTACTGGACAGGGATGGCTATCCAGTAAAAGAAAAAAAATTCCGTTAAGTAGGGTGGATTGTTTGTCCTTTTGTTAATTCACCTCGTTTCTATTATGAAGAAACCGCAAATGGATTCTATACAAAAGACTTCCCCACATTTTCCAAGAATTCGATTTAAGGGAAGAGTATTGCAGTCGGAACTGAGCCATAGCAGAACTAAACAAAATAGCACTTTTTTTTTTTTTTTTTGGCCAGTTACATGTTATCTACAAATGATTTGCAGCAGAAATGATCGAAATGTACAAAAATGAGAACGTATATGATTTTACTGTGTGTTAAGCAACCATTTGTAGAGCCTATTATTAATAAAAAGTTATTAAATATGTATTTAGTTTATGTTTTTCAATTTTTTCGCAGTACAAAAAAAACAGTAAAATAAAATCTTAAGAAATTGTCAAAAAATGTGCTTTTTGAATCCTTAGGTATCATCGTGTTTTATACAGGGTGAGTCATAAATATCGAAACAATAGGCTATCTCCTTAAATATTCCCCTAGACCCATACTTCCAATTGCAAAGTTTCATAAAAAAGGGTGAATTTTTTGATAAGATAAGTTGCAACTCCATGGGGGGTCTATTTCAAAAAATACGAAAATTAAATTTTTATACGGGCCCCGTAGGATAAAACTTTCAATGGGGAATTTTTTCCTTATCCCTTCCTGAATTAAACAAAAAAAATTTCATCTCGATATCTACAAATCCCTGGAAGATATTAAAATCCAAAATTTTCTATAATTCGTGACTTACACCACTTAAGCATACCTCTGAGCGCAGCGATATCAGTTCATTTGAAATACAATTTAGGGATTGACCATAAATTTGTGCATTATTAAATGTCGATCCAAGACAATACTTTAAATTTTAGACATAAAATAAAAGCGTATAGGTGTTTGTTTTAAAATACCCTGAAGTATTTTATATGACTGCAATATCTCGAGTTTGGCGCCAGATTCGTAACTGGCACGACCCATTGGCCGGACAGTCTTATTAATCACCTATTAAAAGTGTTATTGAATTAAGTGATATTAATTAAACTATCATTAAACGTGTCTTAAAAACTTATTGCCTCAAACAATAAGTTTAGTAAATATAGTAATGGCGATAATGACACTTCTATTAACGGAATCATTGGAAATATATTTTAATAAATTACAAAGAAATATTTTCGAAAACCTACTTTTTACTATTCAGCTTGCAAAACTTATGTGATTTTAAACCTATTTTTACTTTCTTCTATCTTTATTAGAAGAAAGTACTGGATCCATGAAAATTTTGAATTCCGTAGATTAACAGTGCATCGTGGCCGTAATTAGTTTTTTTTTGCCGGCCAATTATCTGCACTAGGGATATAGGCCCTGAGGGGAGGGGTGCCCTCCGTGGGGGTCTTTCTAAACGAACCTAACCCGTATTTACGCAAGGAAATCCATAGTTCGACAAAAACCACGGAAAACTTCGAACAGTTAGGCCGACGGTCGCAAGTGGGTTCGAACCCAGATCCTACCGCCTACCAGTTTGGAGATCCGTAATTAGAGAAACCTTTTACGCATCGTGTAATAGCAATTTTAACAAGAAAAATTTAAGTTGACAGGGCCAGAACAATGAAAAAATTTGAAATCGACGTGATAAAAAATGAGGTTTAAATCAACTGACGCATTTAAATAGTAATCAAAGAAGGCGAGAATGGCAAAACTTAAACAAAATCTGAAATCGAAACTATACAGGACGGAGTTAATCACCTAGAAACATTTTAAAAGCATTTAAACGTTAGGAACCCATCTTTGTTCAAAACTAAATGCAGTTTTCTGCATCAGAAGTTTTTATTACAATGTTTCTCATAATTAAACTGACATAAGTCAATAACGGTCGGTTACAGTAACATTCCCGTGAATTCAAAAGTTTTTTAACATCTAAAAAATGCTCAATGCGCCGAAAGAAGTTGAATTCTCTTGAACCTCTGAAAATTTACTTTTAAAAATATGACTTGTTTACAAAAAAATGCATTTTTTGTATTGTTATTTTAAATACTTTTATTTTTTATTTTTTAATATTTAAAATGCTGAATCAAAATTGTAAATTAGACATTTTCATTTAATCAATTCAGTTTGTTAATATAAATCCATAACTGAAATTAAAAGAAGTATATAAAAAATCGCTGGGGGTTTGAATAAGTTAAGTTCATTGTTTTCTTTGAAAGTTAAACTCGCTGGCAATCCTGGCATTGACAGGAAAAATAAGTGTTGAAGGATTATATGATTTTAAACAAAATTGTTTACAATCAAATCCAATGTTGAAAGTGCACAGCTTCCGGCAGCGTACACCCTCAGATTTGTATTTTATATTACAAAATTAAAATTTGTCCAAACGAACTTGAAGTTGGGGGTTTACAGATTTCAAAACCGACGCCTGTTATTTTTAATGGCTATTCTTTCAAAATAAATATGATGTTACGTGCCTTCCTGCTGCTTTGGCAGCGTATTCCGGTCTCTTTTTGAAAATAAACTTTTAATTTGCATGATATAATTTTACATTTATATAACAATTAATCTATGAGATGAACAATGTTACAGACTTTATAGTGCTAAAATAATGATTTTTAATGGCAAAAGGGCTGCAGATCGATCGATCTAAAAATGATACCAAGGGAAGTGGCAGCACAAAGAACCACGTCATGGTGTTCACGGCTGAAATACGGAATTAGTTAAAAATCGCTTCGTATATTGAAACACAATCGGTCTGCCAAATCATATCTTGGTGGAAATCATTCGAAATATCGATTTTAGCGGTTGACTCGTAGGTTTATCAAGATTGTTTGACTCATAGGTTTGTGTTTTTTAATTCTCCCAGTTCTCCATCTTTTCATACATTTGCGTGTAGGAAAACACAATGCTAAACCTACGAGTCAACCACTAAAATCGGGTTTTTTGGTGTTTTCAACCAAGATATGATTTGGTAGATCTATTGCGTTTTAATATGTGAGTCGAATTTAATATGTGAATCTAATTCTAGGATTTTAGCCATGAACTCGATATGGTGATTGTCTGTGTTCCACTTCCCAGTCTGTCATGTGGGTATTCACGATTTACGCAAGCTATCAGAAAAAATACTGAAGAGACATTTAAAAAGGAATTTTTTTATTGGTTGATAATTATTATTATTTAAACCGATGATGTATTTTTAAAGTTGAACGTACGTTTGTTAAACGTGTGTATTATTGTTTTCGTATGTTCTTTAAAAATGCCAGTTTCAGAACAGTAAACACTGCGCAAAAATACGAAAGAACGAATAGTTTTTGAAAAAAATTCATATTAATATTTTTTTTAAGGAATTGAGACGTTCCGAAAACATTTTTCTTTTCTTTGTATCTGTTAAACTTGATTTTAGCGAGTTGATATCTAATGAGAACTTGGTTTGAACGAAGAATTACTGAGTAAATTCTGTAATAAATGTCCAATAAAAAAATGCATAACAAGAAACTTGTTTATTACGAATGAACCTCGGATATAAAGATTTACTGGAATATAGTTAAAAGAATCGGAAAACAAAATTATAAATACTGTTTTTTATTTTAATTTTTCTTAAATAAATGCACTATTTCATGAGATAGAAACATTCTTATGAAAAATGACGAAGACGACTGGAATACACAAAGGTTTGACAAAGCTCTCACCTCCGACAACTGCTGCAACTAACTGTACAACCTGCCCAAAACTTCAAAGCTTATTTAGAAACAAATATGACAAATGACAATGCTTCGCGGTTAATGAATAAAATTAGAAAACTAATCGGCAATCCCAAAATTTCGGCAATCCCAATGGCAATCCCAAAATTTCCTTCTATCTCATACATATTAGCATTTCGAAATTTGCTATCACAGGGTCAAAATTAACCCCTTCGCGACGGGAACCTTATGCGAAATTTTTAATGATTCGTCACCAGTTTTTAAAAACAGAAATTTGAGCCTTATTAAATTGGGAAGATGCTCTTTAAAAGATGATAAATTTTACAGTAAAATTTTACTGGTGGGGATAAACAAGGATTCTTAAGGCTTTTTGCGGCATATATACTTGTCGCTCGTCCCCAAGTGGTTAAATGGCAATCTATTCCTATTATGATAATTCTAAAGCTATGAAATTCCGTGCATTTTATCTTGAGGTATGAATATCGCTAAAATTGTGCAAATGCTTCAAATTTCAGCATAGCAGTGACATCTGTAGAGCGACTGACACAAAAAATTTAAACAAAACCAATGCATGTCAAGGATTAACTGAATCTAATGTTTTATGAAAATCCGTGCATTATTTTTTGATATAGAGCGCCCACAAAATCCGTGTCACATACACACAGACGGAAGAACAGATTGGCAGATTCAGATTTTGTAATTTTATAAAAACGTGACATTTTGTAACAACATGTTTTTCGGGTTCTCTTGACCCTTAAAATGTGTAAATTTGACGAAAGCCGGAATTTGAAACTTTTCACGAATCCAAATACTTTCTTCTTGAAAGATATAAGAAAGTAAAAATATATGTTCAAAAGGATTCAAAAAAAATTTTTAAGAAAATTTCAAAGGTTTTTATTTGCTTGTTTTATTAATTTTTATTTGTAAATAATAAAAAATCATAGATAATATCGATTCCTATTGTTTCTTTTATTAACTATTTGGAAAATGGTTATTGTCCTCGGTAGAGAACTGGAAAATCTGAAGCATACCTGAATCTTTTTATTGATTGAATTCCGTAACTTATTTTATTTTATTCGTTTTGTCATTGGTCCATATTTAATGTCTAAAAATGGAATACTTCTGTTTTCATGATAACAAAAAAAAAAGTAATAAAAACTTAAAAAATAATAATAATTTGAAAACAAATTGTGATAAAATTTTAACCAAATTTCAATTAAAAGTGTATTTTTTTCTTTGCCGTACGGGGCAAAAATTTAAAATGTGCAATGTTTAGAAATTTAAAAATTTGCAATTCCGAAAATTCTAAAACTAAAATTTCATTAAAATTTTATTTATGTTGGGTCTAGGAATATTAATTTTTAGTCCATGTCGTACGAAATATGAGGCGATTAGAAGCCAGCCTGATTAACTCCATCCAATAAAAGTACACATTATAAACAGTTAAAGTTATATATCTATAAAGTACCGGGTTTTTTTTTTTTGTCTAGGAATATTAAAGTTCAATGCATAGCTTAGGTAATATAAGACTCGTTATGATCATCATAAAAATGACGTTTATTATTATTATTAAACATAGAATTTATTTATAAGTCTTTAGAATTTTAATCTTTTAAAATATCATTTTCCAAACAGTCATTGTAATTTGTTAAATTACAATTTTTTTATTTAATTATTGTATTTATTTCTCTTATGTATCTCATAATCATTTAAAACAAGGATATGTCTAAGCACCGCAATATAATTTGTGTTAATGTTTAATACCTATTTTTTGTTCAAAAAACATCAAAATTCCGCCATTTTCCTTTTTATTATTATTATTATTATTATTATTATTATTATTATTATTATTATTATTATTATTATTATTATTAAGAGATTTTTAATGTTTTGTTTTTAAAAACTAGGTTCTTTAAATTCCATAATAATGTTGACTTCTTCAGCTGGTTATTTCCAATTTTCTTTGCTTTCACTATTTTATTTTCTATCGTGTGAACAATGAAACACTTGTATCATCTCGAAAATTTTCTCTGCTCCCCTGTAGATTTTTGAGTAACATTAGTCTACAAGAAATTAAAAATGATTTTCAATATTTAATTCCATCAGCAATTCTTTTAAGTGACATCCGTTTGTTACTATAAACTAAAATTTATCCCTTTTAAGGTGCGTTCGTAATTATGTAAATACGTAGCACATATAGTCGTCGTTCAGTCCGTCTGCCCGTCTGTCTGTTCGTCAGCATATGAAGGCCTCGTCACTTGATCAAAATTCTAAATTACGGGATCAATTCGACTAGAAAAGCGCAAGTACCAAACAATAAGAGCTAAATGTTAAGCAACCGAATAAAACAAGTTCACAACTAAGCAGTAGGCAATGCACTTAAGTTAAAGATCTATTGATCTATCTAAGTCAGATCTATTGCCATGACGCGGCGCTTAGGTGGTCACCTGCCCCGATACCATATATCAAATCCGTTTAGCTGGGTTTATCCGTTTAGTTTTCTTACCGATAATCGGCAGATAGGGGCCTGGTTATCGGTTAGAAAGGAAGAAACAGAGCGAAAACTACTCAACCGAATGCATTGAAATTTTAAGTACATAATTATTGAATAATTTTGTACAGTCATTTCAAATTTTATAAAAATCAGATAAATATTTTAATAACAGGGCGAGTCAAGAAATTTACATTACATCACGTCCAAAGGGGAAAAAATGTTTCAAGTGCATTTTGATGGTGTTACAGCGTTTCAGAAATATCTATTTTAAATATACATAGGTAGTACGTAGTATAGGGTAAGTTTTGTAGTCCTTTTAAAAAATCGAGTACTAACACATTTCAGACCCTAGAGATGCCAAAATACGAATTTTTAGAAGTAAAAATTGTCAGTTCTCTGTCTGTGTGTGTGTGCGTGCACTACTAAAAATTTGCAGCATTCTGTCCTGTCATTTCATCGTTTTTTTTTTTTTTTTTTTTTTTTTTTTTTAACGTTTACACAACTGTTATTTAACAATTTTCTGTTCATGAAATGGGCAATAATACGGTCAGAATAACGTAAAATGATAATTCTGTAACCGTTTTTGATAAAAGCGGTCGAGTGCTTGGACAGAATGTTACAAATTTTTAACACTGTGTGCGTAAATGCTCTATCTCCCGAAGAAATTGATGTAAAACTTAAAATTTGGTACGTACGTATTATGAAATAATGAAAAGAAGCCTATTATATTTCAGTAACCTCCATTATCCGGAACTATTTTTTATGGACTCTCGAAATATTCGTTTTGATAAAAGGTAAATATAAAATTTTGAAATTGTTTATTTTAATTAATGAAAATAAAAGACGATTAAAAAAAACATAATTTCTGCATAAAGATTATGTGTGTGAAGATAACAGTGTATGTGTAAACGCTCTATCTCCGGAACAAATTCATGTAGAAACTTAAAATTTGGTACGTACGTATTATGAAATAATGAAAAGATGTGTGTTATAATTTCACTAACCTCGATTATCCGGAACTATTTTTAAAGGACTCTCGAAACATTCATTTTGATAAAAGGTAAATATAAATTTTCGAAATTGCTTATTTTAAGAAAAGAAAATAAAATACAATAAGAAACATAATTTCTGCATAAACATTGAAGTTGACCGAATGTTTACTTGCTAGACATTTGTAATTATATTTTCTACACTCTTCGATTTTTCATTACCCTGTACTTCATTTAAATTCAATTCAAAGGTATATTTTATTCGAAATGAGACGATTAATCGGACACAGTAAACTGTTAATTACTATGATTGTAATTTTTGGAGTTATAAGAATGTATCTTTTAAGTAATTCAGTAATAGATCGTTTAAAGTTATGACCTTATCAAGCCGCATTTTTAAACGCTCTATCTGATTTTTAAATGTACAGATTAGTATAATTGTTTATATTAGTAAATTTTTTAATAATACGCTTAAATTTTGTTTTGGAATTACAATGCATTAAATAGTTTACACATGTTTTATTTTCATATATAATATTATTTATATCCATCATAGGTAATTATTACGGTGGGCCTCTTATGACTGATTTTTTATTTATTTTTTGCTTGTTTGTTTGTTTGAAAAACAATATTTAATGATTTTTAATCACTTCTAAGTTACCCAGTGTTCCAAAGACGTCCTTTTATCTCTAGAAACCTCAAAAACAATTTATTTTTGAAATTTAGAGAAGAATGTATAAGAATTTTTTTTATTAGCTGTCCATAATTTTCGAAAATGTTTCTCAGAAGCTTTTTATGTGTATTAATCAGATCACTCTAACTAAAAAATCGATTTTTCGTATGCTGTTTGACCTCACAACATTTCCAGCTGCATTTAAGCATGCATTATGCATGGAAACTTCTATACTACTATAATCAGTTTATATTTTCTTTTTTTTTTTCTCAACCCTTTCTAAACATTTTTTGTAGATAATTCACCTGTTTTTTCGGACAATGTTTGGCTAACTATACACAGTTAAAATCGATTGTTTAATCGATCAATCAATCAGCTTTCAAATTATAACTTGAAAAAAAATTATACTTTTGCAAAGCGTAAAATTAATTTTCAACTTAAATAACAAATATTTCTTTATATATCAGAATTGGGTAAAATCAACGGAGCAACATTTCGCAGATCTGACAGTGATCAAATTGATAAAAATGAACTTGGAAACTCGACTGTAATCAAACGGAGAACAAGAACTTAAAATTGCCTCGAATAGTTAGAATAATATTATGAATAATAAATAGAAATAGTAACAGAAGCCATTATTTGTCATTAGTTTTCAAAACTTTTTGTTATTATTTTTTAAAACTTTACATTAGTAGGAAAAATTCGAATGTGAGACAGGAGAGAAACTTAAGTAATGTGAGTACTTGAACAGAAATACTTAACTTAGTACATGCAGTTCCAAGGTGCATATTGAGTGCCAGGCTGCTCCCTCCCAATTCATCCCATGTCATAATGTCCTGCATCTTTTTTGTTCGAAATTTTGTTTACTTTTTGAATTTCTTGATACTTTTTCCCTAAACAATATATTTTTTAAAGAAATGTATTTTTTGGAGGGGGGGGCATTACCAAAATTTAAGGGGGGAGACTGCCGAGGTAAATTTTGATTTAAAGCTACGTATTCAGATTCAGCTAAATCAAACAACATAAAGTAAGTCGATATCAGAACTACCATGAATTTTGCCAGGTAAAATTCTCTAATGCCTGGACTATAATTTGTATCTTAAGCTTTAACAGTATTTCAAAATAAAGTAAAAGCATGCTATTGATATTTATGTTCAATTCAAATAATTGTTTGTTCGTTAATAATACCATTGTTCGTATAAAGTAGGATTAACGATAATTTGTATTTGTAATGGAATTTTATGAGGAGCCTCCGTGGTCGAGTGGTCAAAGCACCAGGCCTCAGTGGCCTAGTGGTTAAGACGCCGCTCTGCTAAACTTGAGGTTGTGGGTTCGATTCCCGCTGGCTCCATTGCACACAAACTTTGTGTGGAGCTCCTGGTTGTAATTCTCTTGTGCTGTAAAATTTCCTTGTGCTATCTCGTCCTTGCATGTTGACGATGGCTTATAAGCAAGCTTCATGTCGAGCACACGAGTCAGATGTATGTGTTCAATAAATAAATAAAAATTTCAAGAAAATCTTCTTGAAGAACATTATATTTTATCTGAAATGACTTACTGATAAGAAATCATTATTTATTTCTTTAAAATCTCTTCTTTTCCCGAATTAAAATTTAGAGACTCTTTTAAAATTTCAGTGTTTTATCTTTTAAAAAAATATTTTTAACGATGTAAGTACCTATTACCCTTAGCCACTTAGACTGAAAAAATTATTTACGCAATCGCCTTACTGTAAGTTAAAACATTCTCTGTTGTACTGAAGAACATTTTTACTTTTTTTTGGCTTTAAAAGAAGAATGTATGTCATTGGTGAAAATTTTTGATTTCCAGTTTTTGAATATTTCATACGTTTTAAAAGATCCTGAACACAATTTGATGGTTTTTTGAAAATGACTGTCTGTAAGTCTGTCTGTCACTCTATCACTCTGTGAGTTTGTATGTGACAAAAAATTTGTGAGCGCACTATCTCAAGAACTAATGCACTAATGCTCTCTGTAGATTCTGTTGTCCTTGATGTAATTTCGTGTTGATTATTTTTTGGTGTAAATCGGTCAAGAGGTGAATCTGCTCTGCTGCATTATTCGTAGTTATCTCAAGAGTTGTATCTCAAGAACTAATGCACGAATTTTTATGAAATTTCAGAATCAGTTAGTTCCTGATATAGATTAGTGTTATTTTGTTTTTGTGGAAAAATCGCCATACAGGTGGAGCTCCTATGCTGCATTTTACACGATTTCACAATAGCTTTACCTCAATAAATTTAACTTTTTCAAAAAAATGTATAACCGACTCCAAAAAAAAGCGCTAAAAAGAATTAAATAATTCTATAAAATTCTTTAATGACAAATCGTTATCCAACAACCACACATTGACTATCATGTACCGGTATAAAACGGTTAAATTTAATATATAGAATTTAATATCCACCAAACATAGGTTTTCCAGAGAATATTTTTTACAAGAGATTAATTTACATATTTTTGATTTAATTTTTGAATGTATACATATAAAAAGTAAGGAATTACTTTTTGAAGTTGGTGCCAAACAATCATAATCGATAATGATTTCCCCATTTTATTTATGGTACTAGACATAATATATCCACAATTCTTACTATACTTAAGATAGTTTAGTGTCCCACGAACGTTAGCCAGCAGAGTGTGTCTAGCGATATTAGCCAGCGAAGTGTGTCTCTAGCGGCGATTTCCCGCTGGTGTCTAGCAGAGTGTGTCTAGCTGCGTTGATTGATCCAGAGCAGCGGTATCGAGTGTCAGCGAGCCTCCAGTGAGTTGCTAAGGAGTTTTGGAATTTGACTCTAGAAGTTGGCCAGTGGTAAGAATTTAATAGTAATTACGTTGATCATCTCAAAATTAATAAAGAAATATATACAGCCCCAGGCTGTCTAATAAGATTTTATCTAGAAGCTTAGCCGAAATATAGCTGAGAAGTAGTCTGAGGTGCCCCGGTTGAGCTAGTTCCGGAGCTGTGAGTATGAGTTTAATCTTTTAGTAGTATTCTCAGTTGTGAAAATTACAGACTTGCTTCACTCCCCTTGAGCCCTTATCGTTTTTAATAAACTGTTTTTATCTTATGTACTGAGTTATGTCTGCATTTAACACCCAGTACGAGCACCCAACCGTTACAAATGACACCCAACGTGTGTTTACCGTTACAAAGTTACGTCCAAACCGATTTATAAATACGTATATTATCGCGTGACAAAAATCTGATCGTTTCAAAATGTCAGCCACATTAGAAATTCAAAGTACTATAATTTAGCCATCTTAGTTAGCTTTCATTACAAAAAGCTACCTATTGCAACCATTCCGGGGAAATGATTCCGAAAAATTGTGGTATATTTTCACCAATCATGACATCGACCGAAGACACCGAAGACACCCTCCGTTCAAATATATGTATATATATATATATATATATATATATATATCCAATTTGTATAAAAATGAAAAAAATACATTCACGTAGATTGCGCCGAAATGCTGCAGTTTAACACATAAATTAAAAATAAATCATCAAAATAATTAATTTAACTAGAACTAACGCACACACCCCTCACAAAACAAAAACTCCTTTAAAAGTTAAAAATTCAAAGAATTAGAAAAATTAAAAGAATTTTTAACTTTTAAAGGAGTTTTTGTTTTGTGAGGGGGGTGTACACACTAGTTCTTACTAAATTAATTATTTTGATGGTTTATATATATATAAATAAATATATATATTTATATATATATATATATGTGTGTGTGTGTTGTAAGAGAAGTCCAGTGGTGTAGTGGTCACAGCGTCAGAGTGTGGCGCCGTGAGTTCGATTCCCGAATGGACATGGTTCGCACTGTCTTTAATCCTTTCGGGGTCGATAAAATGAGTACCAAGCTTGCTTGGGAACCTAAATACATAGGGTTTCGAGTTAGGCTGACTACCTGTCCGAGACGTATGCTGCACCTCGGGGCCTATTTAATAATAAACAGGGATGGGCACTGTCGGAGCTGATCCATTATGAATTGTAATGCCACAGAGTTTAGTTATATTATAAAATATTATGTAAAAAGCTAATTTATTGATTTACTTGAATGACAGGACATTAAAATAGCATAACATGAAACTTTAATATAACTCCATACAAATAATTCTCCGTAGTAGTTTCATGAAATACATTCAATTTAATACATGAAAGATACAATATATTTTCGTTAGAACAATACAATATGGCCTCGCCGTGCCTTTATTGACGTTTCAATATCATTTCTTCATGAAAGATAAAAAATAATGCACTGCCGCTTTTCTAATTTCGAAAATCTTCAGTTCTTGTGCTCGTGTACGTGAATTTTCATAATGAGTGCTTTCAAATCATGGATAATAAAAAATACCAGAGGGTCAGTTAATTTGGTAATCCCTGAAGGAAAATAAATGATATTTAAATTCAAATCTTGCAAATATATATATGCATGTATATATATATATATATGTATATTGTCCTACTTTAACTCGGTATTTATGAACTGATTTAGATGTAATTTATTGTGTACATAGTACATATCACTATCTCGACAGAGCTCGTTGGCCAGTTTCATCCGTCATTTTGTTTCAAAATGGCGGCCATTTCATTTTATATTTTAATTAAAATTTAGTACAAATAAATTAGAAATTAAAAAGATTTTTTTATGAGTTTTAAATTGTTACAAAGATTTTTCAGCATTTTTTGTTTCGTTTATATCTTAAAAAATGGCTGAGTTATAGCGCTTTGAATTTCTGCTGTAGTTGACACTTTGGACAGATGTTACATCGGTCACGATTTAATACCCGTATTTATGAACTGATTGAATATAATTTGGTGTGTAATATATGCAAATGTCTCGACAGGATTCATTGATTAGTTTCATCCGTCATATTGTTTCAAAATGGCGGCATTTAAAAAAAATTAAATTTTAAATTAGGTTAAAAAATAAAAAATAAAAATATTTATTCTTATGATTTTTACCTTCATACAAAGATTCTGGAACATTTTTTTAATTATATCTTTAAAAATGTCTGCGTTACAGTATTTTGAATTTCAAGTGTGGCTTACATTCTAAAACGATGTGATTTTGGTCACGTGTTAACATCCGTATTTATGAACCTGTTTGGATGTAATATGTGTGTACATAGTACATACCACTGTCTCGATAATGTTCGTTGACCAGTTTCATGAGTCATTTTGTTTCAAAATGATGTCCATTTGAAATTAAATTTTTTTAAATTTGAAATTAGGTGCAAATAAATTAGAAATTGAAATTTTTTTTATGAGTTTCTACTTGATACAAAGATTCTGGAGCATTTCTTGTTTCGTCTATATCTTAAAAAGTATTTCTAGAGTGGCTGACATTTTGAAACGATGTGATTTTTGTCACGTGTTAATACCCGTATTTATGAGATGATTTGGATGTAACCAAGTGTTTACACAGTACATAAAGCGATTTTGACCGAGTTCGTTGACTAACTTCATCCGTCTGGTTGTCCCAAAATAACGCTCATTTAAAAATTAAAAAAAAACCTTAAAACATGGTTTAAAAAAATTACATATTGAAAAAACTTTTTTTCTTATGTTTTTCACTTTGCTGAAAATATTTTGGAGTGCTTTTTCTTTTGTTTGTATCTTAAAAAATGGCTGAATCTCGCATGAAAATCATCAGGGGGTGCTTGAAGACTAATTCTTATGAAAAGAATTTTCAATAAATTGATAATAATTTATTGAGTGTGATCTTTTTTTCTAATCATATTCATCGATCACTTTAATTCTACGCTAAAATCTAAGAAAGGCATTAGACTTTATTTTATATCCATAATTGTGTACTGTGTAAATATGCTATTTATATTAATGTATTGTAATTATATAAATATAAAAGACAGTTTTATCATAGCCACAACATGCTGGATTTAAAGATATCCAAAACCAATTAAACATTTTTAATTTAATTTTTTATGTATATATTTTTTTTTCAATGTTTAAGCGTGTGAAAGAAATGAAATTACCTAATGTTCTCAAACGATCAGGGAGTCGAAAAGCTTTTGAGAAAGATATTTTTCATAACCTAATTATTAAAAGTCTTAGACTGCATAACTTAACTTTCAGTTTGCTATTAAAGCCAAATAACTGTCATGAAGTTTAATTGACAGAAGCTGAAATAACAACTTCAAACGATAATTCATTTCATCCAAAAATATATTTCTTAGACATGCAATTTCAATTGAGGTCCTTCATCCTTGTTATTGTCAGAATAAGGTCGACATTCTGAAGTTTTCATAGACGTTACTTAGATTAGTCAAATTTACTTACACATCTCGACACTTATTAGAAATTGAAAAGGGGTGAAATATATATTCAGAATAATAAAGAAAGTAATATTCCGGTCATTCATATAAAAAGCTTTCGAAATTGACTGACTTAAAGGCGTATAATAAATATACGATAGAAAAATTTCGTAATTAACTACAGTTCAGATTGATTTGCTTTTATTAAGCCATATTTTCTCTATTTATTCACTAATTTGTCAAATGATATATTTGGTAACTTCATTTATTTGCTGGAAAAATAACTTGTCATTTAAGAGAAAATTAATTTCATCATGGAAATTGATGTAACGATGGAAAAATAATATCCGATTTTTATGCTGTGAATTTAGATTATGAAAGATTCTTCATTAGCATTTTTCTTAATTTGGCGCAAACGATGGGTCTCCAAATATGTTATATTATTTGAAATATTTGATATTGACTTTATTTTTAAAGCATTACTAATATTCCATTCATGTTTAAATTAATTATTTTCATTTCATAAAATTTATAAAGCGCTTTTTCTTTTTTAAATCCAAATTTCAATAGTTATTTTCTACTTTTGTTTGCAAGTTGTTTGTGTTCTTTTCCATCGGATCTGATATTTACCAACAATAATTTTCGCCAAAATGACCACTGGTAACTCTTTCGTCTAAAATATCAATAAAATAAATTTTTTTAATAAAAAATTATGGGCATACCTGTATATTATACTCAATAACCACAACGGAAATTTTCTATATCGAATGATACAATTTGTAAAAAAAAATTACCTGATAGTTTTTGAAATCCTTTGGGATGAACATGTAACGCCGACTGCTTTGTAATGGATATGGTATGATGATATAATTTATTTATTAAAAATCTTAGCCTGTGTAACATAATATTTCAGTTTGCTATTAAAGCCAAATATCTGTCATTACGTTTAATTGACAGAAGCTCAAATAACACCTTCAAACGAAAATTCATTTCATCCAGATGTATATACCGGGTGTCCCAAAAATGACTGGTGGATTTATAAATTCCATAACTTTCAAACGATGACAGCTATTTAAAAATTTTTTTCAGGAGGGTTATGTATAATGTCAGGAGTTTTTTTACCGCAATTTTTTATTTTAGTTCGAATTTCAAAGAATAGATGGCGCTGACGGGGTTTGAAGGCCAGGTGATCAGTGCTGAGTGACGCGTCGACCTGGCCTTCAATCGCCATCAGCGCCACCTATTGTTTGAAATTCGAACTAAATTTAAAAATTACGGTAAAAAAACTCCTGACATTATACATAACCCTCCTGCAAAAACTTTTTAAATAGCTGTCACCTTTGCAAGTTATTGAATTTTAAAATCCATCAGTCATTTTTGGGACACCCGGTATATTAGACATGCAATTTTAATGGAGGTCTTTGATCCTTGTTATTGTCAGGATAAAGTCGATATTCTGAAGTTTTCATAGACGTTACTTAGGTACTGAAATTTACGTATACAACTCGAGACATATTAGAAATTGAAAAGGGAACATAAATTAAGACATGATAAACATAAATTAAGAAGAATAGAGAAAGCAATATTCCGATCAATCATACAAGAAGCTTTCGAAATTGCTGACTTAAAGGCGTATATTAAATGTACGAAAGAAAAATTTCTTAATTATTTGAATTTGAGAATTATTGACTGTTATTGAGAATTACTTTCTATTTATTCACTAATTTATTTTGTGACATAGTTGGTAATTTCATTTACTCGCTGGAAAAACAATTTGTCATTTAAGAGAAAATTAATTTCATCATAGAAATTGTTGCAAAAATCAAAAAACTGTTGTCGTTTTTTTATGCTGTGAATTTAGATTATGAAAGATTTTTCATTAGCATTTTTCTTAACCTGGCGCAAGTGATAAGTCACCAAATATGTTATATTATTCGAAATATTTCAAATTGACTCAATTTTTCAAACATTATTAGTACTAGTAGATCGAACTCGGGCTTCCCGGGTTACATAGCAAAGATAAAAACCATTTTTTAATTGAAAACTTTAATGAATTTTCTGCGTGTAATATGCGTTTTAGATTGCTAACTAACTCCAAAAAAGCATTTTAATCCTTAAATCCCTTGAAGGGGATGGGATAAAATTTATCCCACTTAATTTTAATTACAAAACGCCACATTCACGCCAATAATTTGAAATAGAAGTTTTATTTTTCTCAAATACGTGAAGAAATGCTTTTAAATATTTTGAAACAAATTTGTTTTTAAATTCTTGTGTCAATCAATCATTTCAGCATTTTAAGAATTGAAGTGATTTTCCCTCAAAGGGTTAAGTGTCTTGCGGATTTTTTCATTCATATTTTGTTCATAAAATAATACTGTGAAAAATATTGGCATGAAGATTTGTATTTGATACTTTGCATATTTTTTTATCTTATAAATTTCAAAAAATTTACATTTATCTCAATATTATATTAAATCAATCTTTGAATTAAAATATTACATAACGGTAAAACATGAATAGGCTAACGTGGTCAGGTTAAAGGGTTAAATGAAAAATATTAATTATGGAATCAAATAAAGCTATGCAGTTTTTCGAAAGTCGCATTTCCGTATTAGACGCATTCCGTATTAGCAAAGATTTCATTACGGCAGCAATTTTGTTTCTGGTCATTTCAGTGTTTCGAGCACGTAATTTAATTACATCTCTGTTAAACTTGTATATTTTATTTTATTTTATTATTTATAAAGGAAATTTTAATTTTGCTATAGTATATTTGCCGGAAACAAATCCTGAACTCTTTATATTTTTCTAAGGACAAATAATCAATCGTAATCGAGTTTCACTCGGTAGAGATATATTTAAAAATAACTCGCACCTCTTTTTTTTTAAACCACAGCCAATCAGTAAATTGAAATACAGTTTTCAAACAAATTCAAAGCATTTTCAAAGTATTTTTTTTCTTATTTGGCACTGTAAAATTTTAAGTTTTTTTATTAAATGTTGAACTTGTAATTTTTAGTAATTTAACCTGCGTTTTAAAACATTCTTCTATTTTATTACTCATGCAATTTTAATTTTATAATGGGAAATTATCAGGAACGATATTTATAGATTTATGAGTAAATTGTGTATCATTATTTCTTAATGGAGATACACGAGTAATAGAGATTAAAAAAAAAATGCTTGAAAATATAAGCTCATAATAAATGAGTCAAATGAGATACAGTCTTCAATCAAATTGCATTTGAAAGTAGATTTCTTTTTCTGTATGACGAAATAAAAATTAAAAATGTGCGACGTTTAGAAGATTAAAAAAGTGCAGTAACAAAAATTTCAAAAAATCATTTTATCCTGAAATGTTGTTATTTGGAAAATAACATCAGTGCTACATACGGACACATTTGTTCGTTACAATATAGATTTTGCTCTTATGAAAAATCCATACAACTTGATTATCCCGTCGACCATTTTCACCAAATTTTAAAAAAATACCAAACTAATAGCCATGTTATGTATGTTGACATAATTTTTATTTTAAATAACGGGAAAACAAATAAATTAGTAAAACATGAATAAAAATACAAATAAAAAGTAGTATTAAAACTTTGATGACATTTTAAACATATGTATCGTGTTTAATATCATTCAATATGACATTCACAATCATCCATTATTGGCATATAATCTTATAATTTGGCGATAGTTTTCTGGTCGACGGGGTAACCAAGTAGTACAGAAAAATCTTACGCGCATACTAAAATGTTAAAAGCAAAGAAATGACTGCACGTTCATCTTTTCGAAAAAGTTCGCTTCAAAGTTAACTCTATGACAAATTTAAAATTCGTTTTATAAATTAAAATACACCACACATAAATCCTCTCTATTTTTTCTTTTTACTTTATGGCTATTTTCCCTTTACTTTGCACCATGGCCAACTATATCTGTAAGGCCCATTTATTTGAGATTACTGTATGAAGTTTCCCGCCAGAGGACTCTGATACTTTGCCCAAGTTACGCTGACCAATCGTGCAAACTCTGAACCAAAACAATGCCCATGTGCTCAGAACAGAAATCAGCTCATAAAATGCTAATTTGGGCACGGTTCATGACACGTGATCCAATGAAATGGCTCAGAGTTTGAAGCTGAATCCAGCTTCACTTTTTCGGCGGTTTTTAGCGAAATGCGCAGGCCGTTATATCTAGTTGATAATGCTTTGCACAGAAATGGAGTACTCAAGTTGCCACTTCCAGAAAAATTAAATTAAAAACTACAAAGAAATTTATATCTCAAAAACAAATTAAGATACGGTTTTCAAACAAATTGCATTTAAAAATACATATTTTTCTCTACACAACGGTGTAAAGATTGCAAATCTACGATGTCTAGGAGTTAAAAAATTTGCAGTAATGGAAATTGCAAAAGTGAAATTTCATCAGAAAGTGTTGCCATTCGAAAAATGACGTATGCGTTACGCACAGATACGTTTGGCCTTTATAATATAGATTTCATTCATGTTTAAATTATTTATTTTAATTTTATAATTTTATTTCTCATGAAAGCGTTTTCCTTTTTAAAAAATATCAGCTATTATTTTCTACTGTTATTTGTAAGACTTTTATATTATGAGAGATGTAAATTTTCCATGTTAGTGAAAAAAGTCCGGACCAGGATTCGAGTATGTATTGGCTGAAGCCGCCAATGCTCTTCAAACTGAACCATCCCGGACACGAACACTGGCGGACTATTTCACCCAAATAACTTCAACGATCATTTAATCTGGTCTGATACTATGGATCAGCTCAACAGAATAAAGCAAAGGTCAATATACGGAAACTGCAGAAAACGCTGCATACGAAATTATACTAGATTAATTTATGACACGGTTTTTCAATAGGTAAATTAATTATAAGAGATGTAATTTTAAATGTTGGTGAAAAAAGTCCGGGCCAGGATTCGAACCAAGGATGTATTGGCTGAAGCCGCCAATGCTCTTCCAACTCAGCCATCTCGGACACGACAGCAGCCAATCAGCCAATACATCCCTGGTTCGAATCCTGGCCCGGACTTTTTTCACCAACACTGAAAATTTACATCTCTTATAATTAAATTACGGATTGAAAAATCGTGTCATAAATTAATCTAGTATAATTTCGTATGCAGCGTTTTCTGCAGTTTCCTTATATTAACCTTCGATTTATTCTGTTGAGCTGATCCATAGTATCAGACCGGATTAAATGATCCTTGGGGTTATTTGGGTGAAATAGTCCGCCAATGTTCGTGCCCGGTATGGCTCAGGTGGAAGAGCATTGGCGGTTTCAGCCAATACATCCCTGGTTCGAATCCTGGCCCGGACTTTTTTCACCAACATGGAAAATTTACATCTCTTATAATTAATTTACCGATTGAAAAATCGTGTCATAAATTAATCTAGTTTATATTATGATTGTCGGATCTAGCCATTTACTAAAGATAATCTTCGCCAAATGACCATTTGTAACTCTTTCGTCAAAAATACCGATAAATACAATATTTTTACTCAAAAAGGATAGTTGTACCTGTATATTACATTCAGTAATCACGACGGGAAAATTCTCTATCGAATGGTACAATTTGCAGAAAAATCCACTGGGTAGTTTTTGAAATCACTCGGAAGGAACATTTAGGGCCTACACACTGAAGAAAAAAATGATTTCTCAAAATTGAGTAAAAAGTACTCAGTTTTAAATACCTCACTTACTCAAAATAGCTCCGATCCAAATGTACTCAAAACTAAGAAACACGTGTACTCATTTTTGATTCCATGGTTGTATTCAAATTCAAATCGCTATGAACTACCCCCTTAACTTATAAATTAAAGTAAAAATATACTAGCATTTATTTCTTGTTCAAAATTATTAACAATAAAAATTTGATTTTTTATAAAGAAAAATAGCAAAAATTATTAGCAAAATACCCAAATCGAATATTTTTATGACAAGAGCACCATTTGCAAGTACTTTTAAATTAACTCAAAATACTGTATATATTTAATATTTACATTAATAAGCATCTTTTACACCACCATAAATGAAATAAACCATTACAGGGTACAAAATTATCGTTAGTTTCGGTTTGATAAGGTGATGTTTTAAAATTGAAAATGTAATGAGATCATTTTTGATCCAAACACACTCAATTCAGTATGAGTACATCGATGTACTCGTTTTTGAGTACTTCATTTTTTTCAGTGCAGCTTTGTAATGAATGCGATATGGTACAGTGATAGGATATGATTATTAAAAATCTTAGGCTGTGCGATATAATGTTACAGTTTACTATTATAGCCAAATAACCGTCATTTAGTTTAATTGACGGAAGATGAAATAAGAACTGCAAACGACAATTCATTTCACCCATAAGTGTATTTATTAGACATGCAATGAGGTCCTTCATCCTGGCTATTGTCAGGATGAGGTTGATATTCTGAAATTTTCAAAGACGTTACTTAGGTTACTCAGTGTTACTTATACAACTCAAGACATAATAAAAATTTAAAAGGAGTGAAATACATATGCGAAGAAAACAGAAATAAACATTCCGGTCATTCAAATAAGAAGCTTTCGAAACTCACTGACTTAAAGACGTATATTAAATATAAGATAGAAAGATTTCGCAATTAATTCAATTTGAGAATGATTGACTTTTATTGAGAATTACTTGCTTTATTTATTCACTAATTTATTTTGTGACACTGCTGGTAATTTCATTTATTCGCTAGAAAAAATAACTTGTCATATAAAAGAAAATTAATTTCATCGTGGAAATTTTTGTAACAATGAAAAAAGTATTGTCCGATTTTTTATGCTGTGAATTCAGATTATGAAAGAATCTTCATTAGAATTGTCTTAACCTGACGCAAAAGAGAACTTGCTAAATATGATTTATTATTTGAAATATTTCATAGTGACTTCCTATTTTAAGCATTATTTGTATTCCATTCATGTTTAAATTAATTATATTTATTTATAGTATTATCCCTAATAAAAGCGCTTTTTTTAATTAAATACCAGTAATTATCTTTTTCCATTTATTACCAAGATGTTTATATTATTTTCTAATTGATCTAGCCATTTACTAACCATAATTTTCGCCAAAAGGACCACTGAAAACTCTTTCGCCAAAAATATCAATAAAATACAAATTATTTTGTCATAAATTATGGTTATATCTACATTTTATATTCAATAACTACGACGGGGAAATTCTCTATCGAATGAAACAATTTGCAAAAAAAAGATCCACCGGGTAATTTTTTAAATCACTCGAGCGAAACATTTAGGGCTACTGCTTTATTATTTACATGATACGATATGATTATTAAATATCTTAGGCTGTGAGATATAATATTTCAGTTTGCTCTTATAGCCAAATAATTGTCATTAAGTTTAACTGACAGAAGCTGAAATAACAACTGCAAACTACAATTAATTTCACCCATAAGTATATTTATTAGACATGCAATTTTAATTAAGGTCATTCTTCTTATTGTCAGAATAAGGTCAATACTCTAAAATTTTCAGAGACGTCACTTGAGTTACTCAATGTTATTTATACAACTCGAGACTTACTATAAAATTTAAAAAGGGTGAAATGTATATCCAGAAGAATAAAGAAAGTTATATTCCGATCATTTAAATAAGAAGCTTTCGAAATTGACTGACTTAAAGTCTTATAATTAAACATAGGATTGAAGGATTTCGTAATTAAGTAAATTTGAGAAGATTTATTTTTATTGAGTAATATTTATTTTATTTATTCACTAATTTATTAAATGATGTAGTTGGTAATTTCATTTACTCGCTGGAAAAAATGACTTATCATTTAAGAGAAAATTAATTTTCATTATAGAAGTTATTGTGCCAATGGAAAAAGTGTTATCCGACAATTCTGCTTGAAAAATCCATTTATACAAGTTAAGGGGAGGGGCATTAGAACCCCCGTTCCCCCTGTTTATACTTATTCAATGAACACCTAATAACAGCCACGGACTCGCCTCATCAGAATGATCCTATATCTAAATTTTGAACGAAAACTGTTAATTTTGCATGAAAATCCCGTTTATATCAACTAAGGGGAGGGGAATGAGCCCCCCCTTTCCCCTGTTTATACTTATTCAATGGACATCTAATAACAGCCACGGTATCGCCTCATCAGAATGATCCTATATCTAAATTTTGAACGAAAACTTAATTCTGTATGAAAATCCCGTTTGTATCAATTAAAGGGAGGGGCATGAGCCCCTCGTTCCCCCTGTTGATACTTATTCAATGAACACCTAATAACAGTCACGGAATGGCCTCATCAGAATGATCCTATATCTAAATTTTGAACGAAAACTGTTAATTCTGCATGAAAATCCTGTTTATATCAATTAAGGGAGGGGTATGAGCCCCCCGTTCCCCCTCTTATACATATCGAATGAACTCCAAAAACTAATCAGGGAAGCGCCTTATCAGGATATACCTATATACAAAATTTCAAGTGGATCCGATATTTTTATCATGAGTTATCGCGTTACGCACGTACGAACATATGTTTTCGATATCGTTTGCGTAACTTCAAAAATTCAGTATTCCGAAATTCAGCAATATTGAAAAACTTGCATTAAAGTCACCTTATCCTTTACGCTTCCAACATACAAGTGAATTTAAAATTGCAAGATGGACAAATGCATTTTTCTTTTCTGAAAATATGGAAGTTTTTTATTATTATTATTATTTGTTAGCAGGGTTCGATTTAAGCGGTATCGCATCTCAATTCGCGATTCAAATTTAACTAAAATGTGATCCAAGAAATGCATTAAATGCATTAAATATGCATTGCCATGCATATTTCCCACACCCTTTGTTATGTCATGTACACTTAAAGTTAAAATTTACACTACATACGTTGTGTTTTCACTCTCCCCAAGTATTTATTTACAATGGAAGTACAGCGAGACGCCATTGCTGGGCGCAGTTTTCCCAGTAAATACATGATTTGGGCCATGTTCAGCTGTTACGTGCGCGCTCAGGAGCCACGGACATGGAGTGGGTACCTATAGTGGACGGGATGTGCGTTCAGTACTCGCTACTGTGACACCGGTTACTGTAACTGTTCGCTCAATAACAGATGGAGAACAGATGACGGATGTAATTACTTGTTGTGCCAATTACAAAGATAATCTGTTACATATGAATGTGAGCTGGCTGGCCGAATGGTCAGAGTGCTGAGCTTGTACCCAGACGATACCGGTTCGAAACCTGCGCGGGCCAAAAGTTGGTTTGTATTTTTTTTTTTTTTTTTTGGTTGCTTTTTATTAATAAATAAGACATTTTTATTAAATTAATATTTTTATATTAATAATACAGAAGCACATGTATTTCTGTTATAATAATAAAATACTTATTTAAATACGAGAAAATGAAATTTTTGCGGAGAAAGTTTTAATATTCTAAATTTAGAATATTAAAAGGATAATTAGAACGATATTAATATCGTTCCAAAGTGATTTATATATATATTAAGCAAATGTAAAAAAAAAGTTTTCTGAGAAAATATCCGTATAGGCATAAAATAATTATTAATGTTCTTCTTCTTCTTCTTCTTCTTTTTTTTTTTTTTTTTTTTTTTTTTTTTTTTAATTTTAGAAGTAAGTTTTTATTGAGATTAGGATGCAAATATAATGCATGCGTGGATATTTTACGGTGTTAAAATCAAAATGGAAAATATTATAAAAGCAAAATGTAAAAGATATACATTTTTTTAAATTAAGAATATCTGCATACATATATTTTAAAGAAGTGAAATATTTGGAGTTTGCCTTCTAGTTTTGTAATGAATAAAGTATGATTAGAATGTTTATAATTTTTCTATTGAAAGTATAAATAAGTGTTTTGCTTATACTAACATAATTTCGGATGTCGTTTGTTTCTCATATTTTATGACATATTTTGGCTTGTTATTCACACGGTATTAAAATATACAATCATTAAATAAGAAATATATACATACTAAAACTTCTTCTGAAAAATTATCTAACTAACAATGCAAATTCCATTGAAATCAATCCAGTATTGTAGATTACAAATCAATCTTGTAATATGTGGATACATGGCCATCGCTAAGACTTTTTATTGGTGGGGGAGAAAACCTTAATATTGTCAAGTCAAATTTTTATATTCGCCAACTCGTTTTATAATTTTGCCAAGTTAACGCACTTTGAAAATGTAATACAGTTCTTATTTGTAAAAAAATTAATAATATTCCCAATTAGAGTTGTAACTTTTGCAAATTCTATCAAAAATAGAAAATGTATTGCAGTTTTTATTAAAATTTTAATTAAATTTGACATAAAAGTTTTAAATTTGCAAAGTGTAACAACATTTGTGAATGTTTTAGGAGGGTAGGCTCCCTCCTGTCCCCCCCCCCTCAGCTAGTCTCCCGTGTGGATATCTCAACCTTGGTTTATCAACAGCATTCTATTAATTACAACAATAGAATCAACAGTATTCTATTATTTAATACAAAAAGTATAAAGCAACTGATAAATGATTTTTAAATAAATAAAAAGAAAATTATTAAAAAATTTAAATTGTATCAGTCAACCTACCAACTTTGTTTACAAACAAAGTGCAACCAATAACAGATAAGCACAAAATGCACAATCACGTGATCAAATCGCCCAGCAGTTTTACGCGCGTAACGCGCCTCAGCTTTTAGCAGGGTTGGATGTCTTATTTTAAATGCTGATCGGGCTTAATTACATGAAATAGGTCACGTGATACTTTTCCGGAATACTTTTAATTTTATTTGAGTGGTCACAGGTATGTATTTCTGTTACGAAAATCATGTTTTGAAAGGATAAAGAGATATGGTATTTGTATTTACCAATTCTGAACCATAAAAATAATACGATAATTGAATAACTTTAAAATTCTCTTCTTCGATAGCACCTACTCCAAGCAGAATCTTCTGAGCGCGCGCGCACAAAAAAAGCGTCTTTTTCTCGCCCTGACGCTGTGATTGATTACTGAATCACTGTTATTCGCTAATCACAGCATTTGGTCATAGAAGTTTGACGTGCGTGTTGTGGTGGTTCTAAAATGAACACTCACTGTTACGATCCTTTTACTTTATATTGCTTTTTTTTTTTTTTTGTAAATTTTCAAAATTTAAAAGTTACGTTAGCTATTTTTTTACTTGCTATATAAAAGTGTCTAACTGCTATTCAAAACTGACTTTGTATAGCAGTCACTGCTATGCAACTTTCTTTTTCTAAATCGACCCATGTCTGTTAGAGATAGTATAAAGACTTTTTGAAAAACAGGTAATGTTCTTTTCCTAAAATAAAGCATTTAAATCTGTCTATCGTAGAAATGGTGAGCTTAATAAGAATGTTAGGTAGGCTTTAAGAAAACGTTGTGTGCTGATGGAATAGGATCATAGATAGTTAATGCATAGCTGCCAACGCTTCCGACTTTTCGGATCATAAAAATTTAACTGAAAATTTTGCCTTATTTCATCGATGCATTTCTTTGCATCTTTCTTAGATTTAATTTAATTCTATTTGAAATTCTACTTATACAGTAGACTACCTTAAATCCACAACTCTCTAAAATCTACATATAATTTACAGATCTAAGCAATGAAACTTTCACTTCAGATGTAGAGACAAAATTTGACTTTTTTGTTTTTATATCGAATTCTATATATTTTTTTAATCTGCAATTTTATTACTATTATGAAATTCATGCTTTTTTTACGAAGAAAGGATAAATTTATTTTCGAAAAATTTCAAGATATTGCTGATATTATTGTTAATCATAATCTTTTCGCCAATTATATTTATGATTTAATTAAGCTTTTTTTTATTATTAAGTCTGCCTAAACATGAAATAAAACTTTTGTGATTTTGATGTGAATTAGAAATGCAACTTTACCAGTCATGTTTCTTTGAATAATTTACGAAAATGCATCTCATCTTTACAATGAATATTTAACTATAGATTATTGATTATTTACTTAACTTTGTTTATAATATTTTAATAATTTAAAAAGTTATCTACTTTTTTATCATTTTAGTTTATTACTTTACTTAATTATTTTAATATTCTACTACATTGTAAGCATTCATTATAATCTCAGCAACATTGTTAATTAATTGAAATTACTGTTAAAATGTAAACAAAGCAATGATTAGACATCCTCAAAATTCTAAAATCCGCACAATCTCTGGTTCCACGCTGTGCGGATTTGAGGGCGTATACTTGTATACTATTTTAACTTGTATACTATTTTATGGCGTATACTATTTTAACTCAATTTTTCGCAAGTAAATCTTAATATTTGTTTTATGTATTATACTTACAATTTTTCTTTCTCCAATGGCTCTTAAGATCACAAGAAACTTCAACTCAACAGACTGGGTGTTAAGTTGTTTGCAACTAGGAAACCACCCCAGAGCTGCTGTTCGGCGATTTGCAATGATAAAATCTACTGTTTTTTTTTTTTTTTTTTTTTTTTTTTTTTTTTTTTTTTTTTTGGGGGGGGGTGGGTGGGGGGGCGGTACAAAAAAACTGAAGATGTTGGCAAGTATGGTTGATGACATTTAAAAATAAATAAATAAAAGCTAACTCTTTTGCGGTTTTACACAAAAAGAGACTCCAAGTGTTCATCAATCGAAAAATGGCACTGTTAACTAGATTTATATACAGTGGATCCTGTCTAAGGTGACCCTTTTGAAACTGGCTAAAATGGTCACAATGTAGAGGTGTCACTATGTAGAGGTGGTCACTTTATGGAGTGTCTTTCAAACTGGCACATTAAAATATTGTCATCTCAAAAAATAAAATACAAATAAGGAAAGATGCACTTTATTAAATAATGAACTGATTAATTAACAATAATAACTGATTCATTAATTTAAAATATACGGAATAAAGGATAATTTACTTAAAACTCACATTATTTCTTTTGAATACAGTTGAAATTCCGTAATAAATGATTTAAATAACTGATGCTGGCAAGGTACTCTGTAATTTATACGCATTTTTATTTTTATCGTAATTGCATAAAGGTATTGTTTCTATGACAGGCGAAATAAACTTTCCAGTAAAAATCACCTTAGACAAGTGCGGATATCATTGCAATAAGAGACAAATCAGTCTCTTTATACATTAAGCAAATAGTAACTATAAGAGATAAATTCCTGTACTTTTTTAATGGATCAAAATAAAATTTTAGAAAACGACCACTCCAGACTTTTAATTTGTAAATTTTCATCATGCAGAAAAATGGATGGTCACATTTTACAGGTTCAAATAACATTGACAAAAACAGGCTAACTGGTCACTTTACACCGGTACACACATCAGGGGTGGTCACATTACGGGATAATTATCATACTTTTTTATATGAACACAAGTAAAATTTTTCAAAAACGATCACTTTAGACAGGTGGCCACTTTATCAAGGTGATCACTTTAGCAGGTTCCACTGTATATATATATATATAGGATGGACGAGTCCTTACTGTAAATAAAAACTATTCTCTGACAGTCACATACATTTATTATCAGACGAACAGGACAAAAAAATAAACAAAAAATAAAACAAATTAACTCTTCGTTGCTTTCAAAATACCACTTTAAAAGTCATATATCAGTTCTTCGTAAATGTTCTAAAACAATCGTCATTTTTATTCTTCAAAAAATCCGTCTTAGTTTTATCATCGTCGTTCATCGTCGTCGGAAAAAAACATTCTATTTACTTCTTCCTAATTCTTTCACACCTCCACACACAGCTTGGAAGCTTCGCGTTTCTTAATTAATCTCGTGCCGGCGTTTCGGAGAGTCCGATGCAGGTGCAACAGAAAGAGAGTATAGCCAACATGCGAGAATATATCCCACATGCGGCCGTCCTGACATCTGGAGCTGCCGCAGCGACATGTGATCTTATAGAATCTGAAAAGAAACAAAAAGAAAAACAAAAAAAGTAACTGTTCTTAGGAAAAAAAAAATAGAGTTCGTTTGCACACTAGAAAGGTCAGTCAGTCTTTCTTCTGAAATGGTGTAACATCGTATGAAAATGTTCTTTAAAATTGTTGACTTTTAAAATGTTCATGCATACACATTAAAAATAAGGGAAAAAAATAAAGTTTCAGTTATCGTCATGCCAAGGCTTCATGTATTCAGCACACGAACTAGTACTGATCGGTCCTTCAGTTGATGAGATTTTCTCTACGTCGTAGGTGTCGTTAGACTTCACTTTGGTTACTTTATATGGACCTAGGAATTTAGACTTCAATTTTAACCCTGGTCCTTGTTGGGTTCTTTTAATTGCTACGAGGTCTCCAAGGTTATATTTCCGGGGTTTCTTACGTCTTAAATTATAATGCTTGCGATTTTCTTGTTGAATTTCCAGGATATTCTTCTTAGCTTCTTTTCGGAGTTCTTCTCTATCTTTCATGAATTGGTCTTCGACTGCACTGTTTAGGAGTTCAATAATTTGTAAATCTTCTTTCTGTTTCATTTTTGTACCAAATAGTATTTCAAATGGTGTTCTCTTAATGCTTCGTTGGTAAGTGGAATTAATGACTTGTTGAACTTTAGGAACATATTTAAACCATTTGGTCGGTTCGTCTTTGGACATTTTAGAGATTACTGAAATTATGATGGAATTAAGTCGCTCCACTTGACCATTAGCACGGGGAAGGCCAGTTGTTATTGTCTCGTGTTTTATATTTTCATTTTGGCAATAATCAGCAAATTCTTTACTTGTAAATGCAGGACCTTTATCGCTAATGATTTTGGAAGGGTTGCCAAAAGTATAACTCTGTTGTTGCAGTTTCGATATGACTTCGGCAGCAGAAGTAGTTTTACAGGGATATAGCCACGCGAATTTGGTAAATGAATCTATTAAAGACAAAATATGTTTATAGTTTTTGTTAGTTGATTCGAGAGGGCCTAGATGATCAATGTGGTAAGTTTGGAGGGGAGTCTCCTCTTTGTGTAAGGGATGTAACTCACCTTCTTGTTTTCCGCGTTTCCGATTATATAAAAGACATGTTACACAGTTTGCTATAACTTTATCAATCTTATTTGCCATATTAGGGATAAAAAATTCTTCATTAAGGAGTTCTTCACAACGTTTGCGTCCGAAGTGTCCTTTGTCATGAACGTGTTTAATGACGTTTAGCTGCATTTCATCCGGCACAACTATCAGATCGTAACTTTTATGATTTTTATAAAGAACGTTATTTTTGAGGAAATAGTTGTCATATGGCTTCGTTTTCAAAATTTCTTTGATGGCCTGTATATGTTCGTCGGTGTTCTGCGATTGTATGATTTTGGAAGTAAAACTGTCTTGAATGGTCATACATACGGGATTTCTGCTTAAAGCGTCAACGTGGCGCATACGTGTACCTTGTCTGTGTTCGATTGTATAGTTATAATCAGCTAACATTAAAGCCCATCGAGCTATCTTGGTGCAAAGATCTTTTTTATTCATAGTTAGGGCAAATGCATTGCAATCTGTGACAATCTTGAAAGGAATACCTAAAATATAAACACGAAATTTTTTAAGAGCCTCGATGACAGCCAAAACTTCTAGTTCATAACTCGAATATTTACGCTCAGCATCTGTGGTTTTTTTGCTCATAAAGTAGACAGGGTGAAATTGATTATCAATAGAAGACTTTTGAAGGAGGACTGCTCCGTAACCATCAATAGAAGCATCGCAATGAACTTCTGTTTCATTACTAGGGTTATAAATGCTTAAAACAGGACCTGAAGCAAGAATGTGTTTCAACTGATTAAATGCATTTCGCTGTTGGTCACCGAAGTGAAATTTAGTGTCCTTTCTAAGGAGATCTGTTAAGGGTTTAGCTATTAAAGAATAATCTTGAATAAATTTACGAAAATATGAGGTTAATCCGACAAATGAATGTACATCTTTTACACTTTTAGGTTCCGGAAAATTTAGAACAGCTTTAGTTTTGGAGGGAGATGGATGTAGTTGACCATTTTTAATGTGGTAACCCAGAAAATCAATTTCTCGCTGTAAAAAGTGGCATTTTTTTAGATTCAGTTCCAAACCATATTCTGAGGCAGTTGTAAGAACGCGTTGTAATTTCTGGAGTCCTTCGGCTTCGTCTTCAGACGGTATTATAAAATCATCCATGTACACGATAAGTACTTTTTCATTAATGAGATCGCGAAAAACATTATAGATATGTCTCTGAAAAACTAAAGGAGCATCGCTAAGGCCATAATTCATGTATAGAAATTCAAATTGACCAGAATGTGTTACAAAAGAAGTGTATTTTCGGCTATTTTCTTCTACTTCGACATGAAAAAATGCATTTTTAAGATCAAGAGTTGTAAATACTTTTGCAGAGTGCAACTGATCAATAATATCATCGATGACTGGGAGGGGAAAGCGTTGTTTATGTGTTTTAGCATTTAGCTTCCTATAGTCAACACACAATCTATATGAACCATCTTTCTTTTTTACGAGGACAATGGGTGATGAAAAATTACTGGTGCTTTTTCGGATAATTCCCTTTTCAAGCCATTCAGAAATTTGTTTTTCGACAAATTCTTTCTCTATAGGAGCTAGGCGTCTGGGAGGACATGTAACAGGTATTTCGTCTTTCAGATGAATTGATAATGTAACATCAGTAGTCTTTACTTTTCGGGGGGAATAATTTTGAATAAGTTCCGTAATTTTTGAACGTATAGTTTTATCGGTAATATGAGATAAATCAAGATTACTATCGTCTAATACTTGAGCAACATTAATCAGAAAATTATTTGACATATCTTCATTTTGCTTGATTTTTTGCATCGAAATATTATTTTGAGAAACTGTTAAAATACTTTGCTGTATAACATCTGTACCAATAATAAGATCAAAAGATATGGAATAATCTGGTACTACATGAACATTAGTGGTGTAATTAAAATCATCTATAGTAATATCCGTAGAGAAAAAACCCAGGGGTTTGATCATAGTATTTCCTAATCCAGTTAATGTGATTGTTGAATGTTCGAGGTTCGAAACCGTTGGGAGTTTGCGATAAATACTTTCTTTTAACAGACTTCTTTCACTTCCCGTATCGATCAAAGAAAGAACATTTACTGACGAAATAATTACTTGTTTGGTCATAAAAGTATTCGACGTAATGGTGGAAATATTGGATGGTTCAGGCTTATTTCTAGATTTCCTTGGTTGATCACATTGAGCCAACTTATGGCCAAAATTCGAACAATTAAAGCAGCGAGGGCCTTTGTCTTTATGCCTACATTGGCTACTTTTATGGTTGGCTAAACCACAATTAAAGCAGAGAAGATCAGGTTTTGGACGAAAAGATTTCTCTTTTAATGGCATTTCTGGTTTAGATTTACGAAATTTAGTGTTCTCATAGTCATGCCGAATTTTGTCATAAATTTTGAGCTTTTGTTTAAATTCTACTATAGATTGGCAGCCATATAATATTGATTTTCTAAAAACAGGGTCGGGTATACCGTTAATAATATACTGCATCAGTGCTGAATCTTCGATGTTACCGCGCGAACATAATTGTTTCATTACGAGAAAATATTCTTCAAGAGATTCATTTTCTTGTAATTTTCGTTTGTTTAACATATCATGTAACTCAGCAGAATTATAAGTAATGCCAAATTCAGAAATTAAAAGTTGTTTAAGTTTTCCATACGAGTTAATGTGAAATTCTGTTTGTACTAGCAGCTGGGCTTTTCCTCGTAAGGATCGTTTAGCAAAAACAAATTTATGAAATTCTGATAAATTGAGCATGCTAGCGACATCGTCAAAATTACTTAACCAAATATTTATATCTTGAAAAGAACTACCATCAAAAGGCGGTATAACACTTTCAACATCATTAAAATTAATAGTAGATGGCAAAAAACTTTGAACTGGAAATTGCTTGTTTTTATCAAAATTTGATGATTCAGTATTACTTGCAGTGTCCTTATTCAATGTAGTATTATGTGAAGATATTTCAGGTTCCGAATCGGTATCACTTTCGTTTTGGATAATGTTAGCTTGGAGTGAATTCAAGTCTGAAAGATATGTGACTAATCTGGTTGCAAATTCAGTTAAAGAACCTTCATTTGAGATACAGAGTAAATTACAAATTGTGATTAAATCGTTTAAAGAAAAATCTGCCTGAACTTTCGTAACTTTATTTTTGAATTCAGTGCTGGTCGTTTCGAAATCGAAACCAGTGAAGTCACGAATTCTTTTTCGATTTGAGCGATCACCATCAGTGTCGAACAATAATTTATGAAGTAATTTAATTTTATTAGTACGTTCATTTTTAAATGCAACTTCCAGTTCTTTGATGTCGACTAGCTTCATAGTAAATATAAAATATGGAATAGTTAACTCACCCGTAAAATGATATCCGGCTTGAATCTGAAGAAAAAATATCTAGTTCATAACAATGAGCAAAAATGGTAAGTGGGCACTTCTGGCACCACTTTATAGGATGGACGAGTCCTTACTGTAAATAAAAACTATTCTCTGACAGTCACATACATTTATTATCAGACGAACAGGACAAAAAAATAAACAAAAAATAAAACAAATTAACTCTTCGTTGCTTTCAAAATACCACTTTAAAAGTCATATATCAGTTCTTCGTAAATGTTCTAAAACAATCGTCATTTTTATTCTTCAAAAAATCCGTCTTAGTTTTATCATCGTCGTTCATCGTCGTCGGAAAAAAACATTCTATTTACTTCTTCCTAATTCTTTGACACCTCCACACACAGCTTGGAAGCTTCGCGTTTCTTAATTAATCTCGTGCCGGCGTTTCGGAGAGTCCGATGCAGGTGCAACAGAAAGAGAGTATAGCCAACATGCGAGAATATATCCCACATATATGTATATATATATATATTTGCAGGAAATTTTTATTGAAGTAAGATTTTTTTTTTCTTTTTTTTCTGTTCGCTTAATTACCCATTGGAAATTAGTTAAAGCTGCATTAAAGACGCTTTTAGGAATATCGAACGTACTTTTGATATCTCATCAACAAACCCGAATTTTAAAAAAACCGGTTCAGTCTCGATCCCGACTATGCCGGATTTTTGAAGGTATAGTACATTTAAAAATAAAAAGAGCACTATTTAAAAGTTTGCAAAAAAGAATCATATTTCGGACAATATTATATTTTGATTTTTTTTATCATAGTTATTAGTCATTGAAAACTTAATAACTAAAAAATTTATAAATTTAAATACAAAAGTTTATACTGTGATTCTATGGCCATTTTGAGATAAGGGATTTTTTCAAAATTCTTGCACATTTTAATGTGGCTGCGAATGGACAATACTCTTCTCCCTGGATTCACGGCTATAAAAAAAAACGGCTGTTTGGGAAATATTGAAAAACTGTCCGTTTGAAAGGATTATGCTCTTAAAAAATTTACGCATTTTTTATTCTGTTGCTGAAACGATAGAAGTGTATGAAATTGATCTGAATACTATAATAAATATTCAATCATTTGAGATTAATATTATGCTATTTATCGAATTTATTACAAATATAACATTAAAATAAGTTATAGATAATTATAGATAAAATTATAAAAAAGATAAAGCCTCTCTTTACAAAAATTAGTGAAATATAAAGTGTTCGAAAAAAAATGTAAATAATCTGAAAGAAATTCATTTTACTTAAAGGTGCATTTATTTCACGATTGCAATGTTAATTAATAGTATTTAGAAAATTTTTCCATTTAAATTTTGCAAATATTAATTTTATCACTTTTTTTTTAAATTATTATTTAATTTTTAAGTAAGGAAACAATAGTTTTTTATTTACTTTAATCCGTTTTTTTTTTTTTTTTTTTTTTTGAGTTCATAAGCATCACAATTGAATGCAGAACTAACAAAAGTAGAGGGGGGGGGGGGGTCATAAATCCAAAAAATAAACTTCATCAATTTAACCCATAAAATCCTAGCGGTGCCATAAGACACCAGAACTATTTAAACTAGGTTTTTTTTAGATGTATTTTCCTATTGCACATACATGCATATATATTGAAAAAAGTAAACATTGTTTGATATATAAGTATTATAACTTCTTTTAAAAATAATTTAAATTAAATAATTACAATCAGTTATATAGAAAATTGAAATCATTTAAAATGTAAACATTTTTATTAAAAGCTATGTTTTATGAACCATTAATAAAATTATCCACTTAGTGAAACAATGATACCTTGAAAATCTTAATAAGCAATCTGTTCATTAATGATAATTAAATTGGTAAATGATGCACAAAAGCTCTTCTATTTGCGAGCATCGCTTAAAAATGAAGCAAAACAACTAGAAAGTGCTGACGATTCCTTTGACTCATTGTTTGCAGCATTTACTGAAAGGTTCGAAAATCAACGTTTGCTCATTGATACTCATTTATCAGCCATAATTAATTATGAAAAAATACATTACGAGTCCTCTAAAGAATTGAGAAATTTTATTGATTGTGTAAAAAAAAATTTGAGGGCCTAAAAGGTATTACAATATGAACAAAATAATCTGTCTGATGCTATCCTTATAAATATTATATAACAAAAGTTAGATAAAGAAACCAGGAAATTATTTGAATATTCAGTCAAAAAATCAGAATATCCACAATTTGCTGAACTAATGTCATTTTTGGAAAACAGAAGTTCTACTCTAGAAAGTGTAAATAGACATTCTGCTTCAAAACCTTTTAACAAAAACATTCCCCCTTCAAACAAAACAAAAAATTTCATGCTAAATTCGAATAATAAATCGAATGCGAAAACTTGTGTTCTACGTAAATCCGTTTCTAAAAATGAATGTATCAGAACGATATGATTTCGTAAAGAGAAATAAACTGTGTTCGAATTGTTTGAGTCCAAAACATCTCGGAAATTGTTGCGTTTCAAAGTATAATTGCATTCACTGTGGACTACGACATGGCAGTCTCATTCACCGAGAAAGAGAAAATAAATCAAAAAATGAACTTTGCTCTGACGCCATTCCCCCTTCACACCCCCCTGCATTTAACGCAGGTGTCACTGAAAAAGAAACAAATAATTTGGAAAATAATGACTCTTTGAAAACCTTGAATAACGTAAACAATGAAAATAAATCGGTTTTATTGAGTACTTGTTTTGTTTTTATCGAAGATAATTTCGGAAATAAAATAAAATTTAGAGCTGTTTTAGATTCCGCTAGCAACAGTAGTTTTATATGAAGGGATTCTGCAGACATGTTAAAATTAAGAAAAAGGTTAATTAATGCTCCAATTACTGGATTAAACGGATACACTCAAAATGTAAAAAATTAAATTTCTACTGTGATTAGCAATGAAAACGGAACTTTTGAGAAAAAATAGATTTCTTAATTGTGCCTAAAATTACGGATGTAATTCCATCAAAGCAATTAAATGTTTCTAACATTAAATTACCGAACTCTGTAAAACTAGCAGATCCTACATTTTTTTAAGCCGGCAAAGGTGCATATATTAATTGGTGCTGAAAAAATTTACAAAATTTTAAATCATAATTCCGTTAAGATTTCTGATAAACTTTCCCTGCAAGACACTGTTTTTGGATGGATTCCAACTGGTACATTAGACGAGAAAAATTGGTCTGAAAATATTGCTATGTGTAATGTTGTTAGAGATTCCGATGAAGTCAATGATACTTTGAAACAGTTTTGGGAACTCGAATCTATAGGCATTAAGCATGAAGATCCAAAAATATCAGAAAGGGATCAGGCGCAACAAATATTCGACAAAACAGTCAAATTTGTGGGCGATCGTTACGAAGTTCAATTACCCTGGGAAAGAGATTGGAAGGAATTAAGTAACAACTTTAATGTTGCAAAACAGCGTTTAGAAGGTCTAAAAAGAAAATTGAATCGAAACCCTGAACTTTTTCGCCAATATTCTGAAATAATAACAGATTATTTGAAGCATGGAATTATAGAGCAGGTGCAAGAAAATGAATCTGTTTTAGATAGGGCGGTTTATTATTTACCACATCATGCGGTCTGTAAGGAAGATAAACTTACTACTAAAGTCCGGATAGTTTTTGATGCCAGCTCTCATGATAATAATGAGTTGTCACTGAATAATTGCTTATGGCCAGGGACGAACTTAAATCCACTTCTCTTCGATATTTTAATCCACTTCAGATTGCACGAGATCGCTTTTTCATCTGATATCGAGAAGGCGTTCCTTCAAATCTCGCTTGCAGAAAGGGACCGGGACTCTGTCCGATTTCTTTGGTTCGATCACGATCACATCTTTCAAGGTCTTCAGATTTAAACGGGTGCTTTTTGGTGTCAATGCCTCCCCGTTTCTTCTATCAGCTACCATTAAGGAACACATCAAGCGATTTACGAACATGCACCCGAGAACTGTTCACCTACTCGATAAATATATTTACGTGGACGATTTTATCTCTGGTCAGGATACTCTGGAACAAGCTCTTGAGATTTCTTTGAGTGCTAATAAAATAATGTCTGAAGCCGGAATGACTCTTCGAAAATGGATAACCAATGATGAAGCATTATTGGAATGTTGGAAGAAGGAAGGTTTAGATATTCAAGCAGAACATGCCACTATAAGTCTAGGAAGCAATCTAAGCAAAGTTTTAGGAATGTCCTGGGAAACGGAGGAAGATTGTCTGATATTTGAAGTCAAAAGCTTAATGCAATTCTTGTCAACACAAAAGGGTACAAAACGCCTACTATTGCAAGCAGTTGGTAAAATCTTCGATCCTTTAGGCATGCTCACGCCGTACACCATTAGAATTAAATGCCTGTTTCAAGAACTATGGCTAAAGAAGACATCATGGGATGAACAGTTGCCAACTAATGTGCAAGAACAGTGGTTAAAGTGGGTCGAAGAACTTCCAAATTTAGTAAAACTAAAAATTCCGAGAAAAATTCTTGGTTGCCTGAATCAAGTAATAGAAGTAGAAATACATGCCTTCTCTGATGCTAGCAAAATAGTATATGGTACTGCTGTTTATCTAAGAATAAAAAGGGAGAGTGGTGTGGATGTCAATCTCGTAACCTCAAAAAGTCGTGTAGCCCCTATAAAGGAGATAAGTCTACCTAGGCTGGAACTTCTTGGAGCCTTACTGAGTGCAAGACTGACTAATAAAATCAAGCCCATCCTAGATCAAAAAGTAGCATCTACAGTGTACTATTGGACTGACTCCAGCATTACTCTTTACTGGATCAAGGGCTCAACAAACCGATGGAAGCAGTTTGTCGCCAATCGTGTCAAGGAGATCAATGTTCTCACTGATTCTAACTCTTGGTATCACTGCTCCAGCAAGGACAATCCTGCGGACCTCTTAACTCGAGGTACTAGCGTTAATTCTATTATACAGGACCCAATGTGGTTCAAGGGACCAAAATTCTTCGCAGCTAATGTCCTAGAGACTAAGCAAGAACCCATTGATGTACCAGAAAAGGACTATGTTTTAGAGACTAAATATAAATTTAAAAACAATATTTATGATTGTAATTCTAATATTTCTCTTTCTCTTTTCAGGAATCCTGAAGCAGTAGATTCTATTTTGAGCATAAGTAATAATTATTACAATTTTCTTCGCGTTCTAGCTTATGTGTATAGATTCCTGCACAATTGCAAATCTCCAGCTGTAGACAGACGCAGAGGCAGCCTCACCACCTCAGAAATAAAGGCCTCAGAAACTTCTCTAATTAGGCTAATACAAAATTCTGAGTTTCAGAAAGAGATTAGTAGTTTAAAACGGGAGTCAAGGGTTCCTCTTTCTAGTAAAATTAAATGTTTAGCCCCCTTTTTGGATCAAAATAATATCTTACGAGTTGGAGGGAGATTAGAGAATTCAGATTTAAACTTTGATAACAAGCATCAAATCATTTTGCCAAAAGGCCATAAGATTACAAAACTTATATTTGAGTATTTTCACAGAAAATATTTTCATATTGATCCCCAAAGTTTGATACATTACGTACGTATGAGATTTTGGCCAGTAAGTGGGAAAAATTTAGCGCGTGAGGTAGTGCATGACTGCGTTGTCTGTTTCAGGAGCAACCCAATTACTGCCAAACAAATCATGGGCGTTCTCCCATCAGAAAGAATAACACCGAATTTTACCTTTTGCCATACAGGAGCTGATTTTTGCGGCCCTTTTGAGATTAAATATAAAAATCAAAGAAAAGGGATTTTTCATAAAATCTATGTCGCGATCTTCATTTGCTTAGTAACAAAGGCTATTCATTTAGAAATAGTAACGGATCTAACATCCGATGCGTTTATCGCCGCACTTAAACGTTTTGTTTCAAGACGAGAAAAATGCACTTCTATTATAACAGACAATGCTACGAATTTTAAGGGTGCTAAATCAGAATTGCAGAAACTTAATGAATTAGTTCGTTGCCCCGATGAAAAATTAGCTCATTATCTTACCTCGGAAGCTATGGAATGGAAATTCATTCCTCCTAGATCCCCCAACTTCGGGGGTTTATGGGAGGCCGGGGTTAAAACCTTCAAATATTATCTTAAACGGACATTGAAGGGTGCTAGATTGACAATGGAAGAATTCTAAACCATTACCACTCAAATTGAAGCAGTATTAAATTCACGCCCTTTAACCCCCTTATCGACCGACATAAATAATTTTAGCGTATTGACACCAGGCCATTTCCTAATTGGTCGGCCAATCGATGCTATTCCAGAACCTTAGTTGATTGATATTAGCGAATCGAGATTATCTCGATGGCAGAGAATTACTAAATTTGTTTAGTTAATTTGGAAAAATTGGCGATTAAACTACTTAAGCCACCTCCAAAATCGTACCAAATGGCAGGTAAAGGGTGATAATATAAAACCGGGAGCAATGGTGGTGATAAAGGAGGACAACTTACCTCCTTGTAAATGGTTGCTCGGACGAATCCTGGAGGTCATACCAGGTAAGGACGGCAATGTGAGAGTTGCCAAGGTAAAGACAGCCTCTAACATTTTCCTTAGGTCAATATCTAAATTATGTGTCTTACCTATGGATGAATCCTAACGCATTTTATATTTACTTATATTCTTATTTTATTGATTTAAAAGTGTATTTAAAAATGTTTGTAAATAATTTAGATTCAACTAGTGTTTGTTTTAAAAACTAAATCTTACTTTAAATTTTCATTATTGTATTGTATATTACACTTTTTATTGCAACTGATCACTTGTATTTGTTTTGTAATATTGTTATGTCATTGCTATTTTAGTAGTTTGTATTCATAATGTATTTTAAAATTTTGAATGTGCTACGCACATTGCAACGCGGGGCGGCATGTTCGATCCTTGTGCGCATACCGAACGAGCTTCGCAGTTCTGCGGTCATGTGACCGAGAGTTTTAGTTTTGCACAAGCTGTCATTGTGGCACGTTGTGTTTATTTCAGCGGGTCTAATCCCTAACATTCTAAAGCGAACAGCGGGATTTTCTCCCAAATGTTCCTATATTTTAAATAGCGGGACTACTCCCCATATAATTGACGAATGTCATTTAAATAGCGGGTTTATTACCCCAAAAGCAACTTTATTGCATCTGTGTTCTACTACATCTACTTCTATGTTCTCATTTTGTGTTCTCTTGTTGTGACTGTTTGTGTGTGTACCTCTCTGTGATATAAATATTCTAAAGACAAGCCACCGTGTCTTCAATTTAATTATACACACACAGTCTTCACACAATCTTTTGATTACTAGTACTATAAATAAATATATGGTTTAGTTTCATAAATATAATATGCTTTCAAATAGCTATTCAAAATAATTTGAAAAATTTGCAATCTGAAATATCTAATTTTTCTGTTAGAACACTGCACGAACAATTATCTTTTTCTGAAATAAAGTTTTTTACAAATAATTCCTGGAATGATTTGAATTTAGCAGTAGAGTCTTTACATGTTTCAAGAAGTATTGTGTATTTTCATTTGACACTTCTCCTCTGAAACCGCCAGATTAAAAAAAAAAAAGGCGACAGTAAAATAAACTGAATAGAAATATATATTTATTAGCGTGGCCGAGAGGTTCTGACCTCTCAATTGGTAGACAGCATGTGCTGCGTTCGAACCCAATCGCGGCCGTCGGCCTAACCGTTCGGAGTTTCCGTGATTTTCTTCGAACCTTGCGTAAATATGGGTTAGGTTCACTTAGAAAGAGCCCCACGAAGGGCCTCCCCTCAGGGCCTATATCCCTAGAGTAGATAATCGGCTGATACAAAATAAACCAAACCATATTTATCAGCTTTTTAGACTACTGAAAATATTCTTCTTAAAATGGAAAGCAGATTTACAAAAGTTGTCATGCACTAAAACATTTAAACAGCCATCAGACTCAATACACAGGCTTTCTTTCTAAGTTATCTTATAATACATATTACTTTTAAATCTCTAAACTAAAAATTAATATTATATCTTTTTAGGCCTTTTAATAAGACATTTTTCTATTATGTCTCAAATGAGCCTTATCTTGATCCCCCCCCCCCATTTTTTGTCAGATCTAAATAGTGGATTCGATTATGCAATAGACGATTTAAATATATCTTATTGTATATTTTAGCTAGTAAACAGGTGCTTCGCTAGCACCAAATTTTTCAATGTCCCCATATTCGACTTCATATTTTGAATTTCTTTTTCATTTCTAAGGCTGTTTTCATATCCGAAAGGGCAACTTTATGTCATAAGTTTTAATTTATTTTTGTTCGGAAATGTATGAAATTAACAGATGCTATTGTTCAGAAGCTATCTAATCAAACTGTGTTTTTTTTCTTTTTTTCACACCAATAGATCAAACCAAATCCTACTACATTCATTCCCTTCGTACCGCAACCGCATACCGCGATCACTCCTTCCTACCTTTCCCCACCTGCTAAAAAAATGGAATGATCCTGCCTCATAGAGAGCAAGTCGTTGAAGGGCTAGTATCGACAACAACTTGAACACCTGTTTATTTATATATGTATATATTATTATAAAATATCTGGTGTGAGTTTTTTATTGAAATGATAATAAATTTAAGTTGATATGGCAGCTTATATTTTTACATATATGGTCGTTTCATATGTTCCCAACTTTGTTTTTATCTCGATCTATCTAATCTCCTTCGAACTCTTGATTGTACCTTACTCTCTAAAATATATAATTTCTATAATTTAAAAGTGAACTTACGCAGGAAGTTAAAAGAAACAATACTAATGACAATCGCTTAACACTTTTTTAACTTATGCCGACAAAATTTTTATAAATAGCCACTCATCATCCTTTGTAAAGCTTCAAAAAGAAATAAATAGCATTTTTTTTTTTAATTTTCAGTAAATTTTTTGAAAAGAGATTTAACACATTAGTGCCCAGCATTCCTTTCCAGTGACAATTTTAAAAATAGAACGAAAGCGCTTTTCACACCAGTAAATAGGAAGATAGCCAAATGCAACTTCTTTCATGAGATAAATTCTTCGATAAATTAAGATAAAAACTATTCTTTTTTTTTAAGTGGAGGAAAATCCGAAATTTAAATTTTAACGAAGAAAATAATTCGGGAATTAATAGGTTAATTTCGCATTTAATGTTTTTTTTTTTTTTTTAATTTGACAGCGTTAAAACATTTTATAATTGAATATATTACCTCCATTAAAAACAAATGGAAATATTTTGGACAGCAACAAAATTTTCTGAATGATACCTTGAATAATTATGAAAAATACTATTTGATAGAACGTAGATGATCACATGTTTTGTTTATGTCCGAGTTCAATGATTAAGCTGAAATATTACTTTATTAGATCAACTGATTTATTTATTAATTAATTTTTTTGTTGATTAGCTTATTTATTTATTTTTTAATTATAGCATTTACAAAATTCGAAGCGTTTAGGTTGTCACCCTAAAACGATTTCATGAGTATTCCAATTCCGTTCTTGCTTGTTGAACGTAATGCTGCTTTTTTAAAATAATACATCCCAACTCCCGGCTTCTTTTATATCAAAGAATTATACTTCTAGCCAGAAATTTATGTAATTACCGAAATTAAGTTAATCTCAAATGACTATCTCATTTAATGCCCAACACATACTTTTACTTAAAAAAAATTCTGGTTCAAAGTAAACAATTTAAAAAAGTTGGAGATAGTCAATTGTGCATAGTGCTATAGAAAAACTTTAAACTTGTTTTTCTCTTCCCGAAATTATATTTTTTTAAATTGTTTAATCTCCTTTCTTTTAAAACAAAACATCTGGTTTCATTTTTTTAATTTAATTTTATTTATTTATTTTAAGTTGATCTTGAAACTTACCACCGAAAAGTACAATTTTCATCGTTTAATTGCACTTGGAGATTGCAATTATTTTTTTTTCAGTGAAAAAGAGACCATTTTTATTCAATCGAGCACCATTTTTTCAAGAACTAACTTTTTAATAAGATGTTCGTTTATACTTTATACAATTTAATGATCCTTCTTAATTTGGCGCCAAATTTCTTTCAGATCCTTTGATTTGAAATAAAAAGGTCATTCGATTAGTAGTTCAGTTCACGAATACACTTTCAATTACTCCCTATCGCTCAAAGCATATCATTTTCTTTTGCACACAAAAAGTTAAATAAATAAATAAATATAAATAAATAAAATAAAATAAATAAAATGCAAAAGATCCGAAGGCGAAATCTACTTTCTTTGTAAATGAAGTAGAATCGTAAATTTTGTGTTCAACAATTACAACATCTCTTTAATTCAGATGTGGTGCTACAGTTAAACCAAATTTTACGTTCTTTGGTAATCTTTGTTTTCCCACATTTGTCATCGCTCACACTATTCTATGCGAAAAAAATGACGAATGGAAAGTTTACGGTAAACAAAAGTACTGTGTTCTGGCATTAATTTAAAATAACGTTTTTTATTTTCCATCTTTTCTATCTCACGTCAAGGTTAGTGAAGTTGTGGGCGTTTCCTTTTCAATTATTCCCCCGAACTGACTACATTATAAAATGTAAATTTTTGAACATCACAATATGCATGTTATCAGTGTGGCGTAGCCAGGAATTTCTTTCAGAGGGCGAGGAACACATACCATGAAAAATACAATCTTGTCATAAACATAAACTTCTCAATGTCCATAGGCGTAGGAACCGAGGGAGCTGGGGGAGCCCTGGCTCCCCCTGTGATTTTTCTGACGGGCTCAGCTCCCTCGAGAGAAATTGAAAAATAAAGTTTACTTTTTCTAGAAAATTCACAGGGAAAGGACGAGTGTCTCCAAACAATTGAAAAATAAAGTTTACTTTTTCTAGAAAATTCACAGGGAAAGGACGAATGTCTCCAAACAAAAGGTAGTTTTAATAAGATAAGAACAGACAAGCTATCCTTCCGCTCCAGCAGAATAAGAAAAATTGAGTTTTTAGAAGCACTTGATCTTACTAAAGCATAAAAAAACGATTGAATCAAAAAACTTTTGATTCTCACTTACAGATCGAATCCATATTCACGAATACAGCTTCAACCACGCCAGAAGGGATACGAGGGTTGGACTCGGTGAGCTAGCTTGCTTTCTGTGTCTGGCTGTTTTGGATACTTCGTGTGAGTCGTGGTGTGTTCTATAGTGGTTTTGTCTTTTATAAAGTTGTTTGCGAGCGTTTGACTCTTCCTTTAAATAGCTGGTATTGGTTTTTGTGTAAGGTAAGGTGTATTTGTTTTTCCAGTTTTAAGTATTGGCTTATTTTAAAAGAAATAAGTCTCTGGGTAACTTCGACTCATGTCGGGGACAGAGATAAAAATCAAAGATAGTGTAGGTATCAATAATATAGATTTCAAGAAATATAACGTACATGATTTAAGAAATGCAGCTGAACAGATAAAATTTATACCGGAATTACCGGAATATGTAATTATTACGGAATGCAAAGATGGAAATTTTCATAAGTTAACACCCGTTCAAGTAAAAAGAGAAATTATTAAAGAATTTGTAAGATATAAAGATATAGATGTTTTCAGATTTACTAGAAATAATAAGGTGCTTACTACAACAAGAAGCTACGATTGCGCTCAAGAAATAGTCAACAAAAAGAAACTTTTTGAAAGAGATGTAAAACATCACTTCTTGAATGAAAATATCACCACTAGATTTTTATTATTTCAAATAGATAACGAGATAACTGTTGAGGAAATACGTGAAGAAATTGAAGAAGAAAATAATGTCAAGGTACAATATGTTAAGAGATTTCTAAGAAATCAAGGTGGAAGAATGGTTCCTACAGGGACAGTTATGATCACAATATATGGACATAATTTACCGGAGTATATTAAATTGTTTTACGTAAGACACAAAATCAAAATGTTCATAGATAGACCCCGAAGATGTAATCTTTGTCAAAGTTATACACACGGTACAAATAAATGTCCAACTAACGAGAAAAAATGTAAAAGATGTGGAAAAAACCACCTGGAACTCACTTGTAACGAAACAGAAGTCAAATGCCCAAATTGCGGAAAAGAGCATGAAGCGGATGACGCAAAATGTGAAATAAGAATAAAAGAGCAAGAGATTCTAATCTATAAAAGCGAAAAACACATAACATTGGCAGAAGCCAGGAGACAATTTAACTCAAAAGAAGTTAAAACTTATGCTGCTGAAGTCAAACAGCATTCAGAACAAATAAATGTCGAGAGTTATTTACAAAAAATGGCCAGTTTAATTGATTTAAAATTTCAGCAATTAACAGAGTACCTTGTACAGCTGTTCACGGGTATTAATTTGAGTCAACAAGAAGAAGCTAACAAAAATAATGTAGCAGATGATAAGGAGAAAAACATAACTGGAAAAAAAAGCATAATAACATAGACCTCATAGCAGAATTGTGCAACACTATTAGAGGAAAAAAAATAAAGCTCAGTGATAGACATAGCGAAGCATCTCAGAATGTAGAAAATCCAGAAGTTTCGGATATGATAACGGACACTGAAAGTATTTCATAATTTTTGGACTGTGATATAAGGGATGGTTTGTTTATTTGGTGTTTGTGATATTGTTTTTGATTTTTGAACTGTGATGTATCGAATTTGTCACTTTGCTGCTAAAGTTGGGGTAAGTGTTTTATTGTGTAATAGTCTGTTTGTTATTGCAGTTGTTGGTTTATTTTTGTCTTTTGTTTCTCTGTTTGTATGGAACATTTTTTGATACAATGGAATATCCGAGAGTTTAAATCCAATCTTCCCTGGCTTCGTATGGGTATATTTCGTAATAGTTTGATTTGGGCGTTTCAAGAGACGTTTCTCAATCAAAAGTCTACTATTTTTTTAAAAAACAGAAATGTTTTTCGGACGGATAGAGAAAGTGGTTCTTTGAAAAATGGAGGAGGTCTGTTATTGGCGGTTCATAATAAAATCCCTGTTAAAATTTTAAAGCTTCCCAGCATCGATCATGGACATGAATTTCAGGCGATTCAAATTTGGTATAAGAAACGATGGATTACCATTATTAATATATATGCTCCCAAAGGATTTACTGCTGTTAATTGGCTAGAAAACATTAAACATTTAATTGGTGATTATTATTTTATTATAGGTGATTTTAACATTAATTTCTTAACCCTCTAAGCGTTTGTCCCGTAATATTCCGTACACTAAGCTCCAGGTTTCACTGCAATATAAGCAATGTTTAAGATATTATAATTCTATAAATTTAATGAATTTTCAAAGCATTGAAGAATGATTAAGACTCTCAAGGATTACATTTATATTCCTAAATAAGATTTTTTATGTAATATTGAAGGAATCATATTTTATTAGCATTTAAAAGAAAATGCAGAGAAAACAACATTACAATTTTACCCATTTGCAAGACGCTTGGAGGGTTAAACTGGCATAACAATCCGAAAAAACAGAAAATGGACAATTTAATAAACTGGATCAATAGTAATGTTGTTGTATTAATGAACACTGATCAGGCTACTAGATTTAATGTTGGGGGGGATTTTTCTCTTTTAGATCTATCTATAGTTTCGGGAAATTTGGCTTGTTTTTTTGCTTTTGAGGTGGTTTCGGATCCGATGGGATCAGATCATTACCCGGTTTGTTTTAAGGAGTTACATCGTGGGGGTATCGGGAGGGGTGATTTCTGGAGTCATATAAATTGGGAAGGGGTGGGACTAGATGTAAATAATTTTAATAGTCAGATTTATGAGAATGGTTTTGATTTATGGACTAAAGAGGTTACCAATGTTATTGGGGGACGTACGGATATGGTTCCTGTAAATAGGGGGACTCTTCTTCCGTGGTGGAGTGTTGTTACTCGGAGGTTGTTAGCACTTAAAAGGTATTATCATCGGAAGGCGATTCGTCTTTGTCAAGTTGATTTGTGGTGTAAATTCAAAAAATATAATGCTAAACTTAAAAAGCAAATAAAGAAGGATAATAAATCCTTTTGGGATACTATGGCTAGGGAGGCTGGTAGGGGGCCAAAAATTTACAAAATTATTAAAAGCTTTAATAGAGATCATATAGTTGAAGAAAACATTGATTTTAATTTTCCAAACTGTCCACCAGATGCTTCTTCCCAAGCTAACTCGCTTGCTGTTGTGTTTCAGAACTCGTATGTGAGGGAGAGCATTCCCATTGATTTTTCTGGGGAGGATGGGATAGATTTAAAGTTTACTTTGGATCAATTACAAAGAAAAGCAATTCTACTACTCCGGGAGCTGATGGGATAAAAATGAATTTTTACAAAAAGTTAAATTTACGGGTGTTGAATCAGATTCTTGAAATGTACAATCAGATTTTGATAACAAAAACTATACCGGAAATTTGGAAAGAGGTCATAATGCTTCCGATTAAAAAACCTGGGAAAAATAAAAATGATATTAATGGATATAGACCAATAGCTCTTACTGTCACTAGCAAAAAAATTTTTGAAAAATTAATTTTAAATATATTACTCAATTGGAGTATAGAGAATAAGATTTTCCACCCTAATCATTATGGTTTTATTCCATTTAGAGATTGTGAAGCAGCTTCTTATAAAATTTTCAGAGATATTAGGAGGGCCAGGCAATCTAAGATGAAGGGGTATCTCATAGCTTTAGATATCAAAGGTGCCTACGACAATGTGTGGTGGGATGGATTGTTGTTTAAATTGAAAAAATTAGGTTTGGGGGCTGATCTTTGTATAATAATTCGGAAGCTGATACAGGAATTGAGGATTCGGGTTAAATGGAGGGGAAGTTTTCTAGGTTTTTTAACTATCATAGGGGTCTTCTGCAGGGTAGCCCGTTGTCACCGTTTCTTTTTGCTATTTATTTAGCTGATATTTTCGAAATTTTCGATTCTGTGATTCAGTGCGTAATTTACGCAGATGATATTTTCTTATACGGGTTTCATGACGATATTCATTGGTTAAAAAGGATTTTACAGGACAATATATTAAGAGTTATTACTTGGCTTCGGGCGTGGAATCTTGAAGTCAACCCTAGCAAATGCCAAATCATGAAAATTGGAAAATGGAATGAAATTGAAGAAGATAAGTTTATGATACGGGGGCAAGAAGTTGGGTTTTTGAAAAAAATTAAAATATTAGGAGTGTATTTTAATAAACAAGGTAATTTAAAAGATCATATAGTAATGTTAAAAGAAAAAACAAGTAAAAGACTGAACACGTTCAAAGCGATAGCTGGCATTAGTTGGGGGACCGAAACAAAATACTTAATACAAATATCTAAGAGTATCATTGGCTCTGTTTTAGACGGTAACCCGAGAATATTGATGCACTGCACTAAAAAAGAAAGTAGTCAGGTTCAAGTTATTCAAAATATGGGACTCAGGTGGGCTACTGGATTATCTAAATGGTGCCCTATTTCAATTTTATTAAAAGAGAGCAGGGTATGGAGAAATGATTTACGTAGGGAGTTTCTAGCGATTAAACGGACGATATCGGAATACAAACATAAAGAGTACACTGATATCCTGTCAAAAGACTTATTGTACAAAGAAATTAATAGGCTTAAAAGTTATAATACTAATGTCAATGAAATGGTGATATATAAGTGGGGAAATAAACTGGACAAAGGTGTTCAAATATTCATCAATACATGGGCCTTTCAAAATAAAGGCTTCCCTGACGAGGTCATTAAGAATTCTTTTCATCACTTTTTTCAAACTTATAAGAACAAGGCTATTTTTATTGGGACTGATGCTTCGAAGGATAATCATTTCACGTCTATAAGTATGGTGAACCATCATACTGGTAGTCGATTGGCTTTTCGCATTCCTACTATAAATTCGATTTTTACTGCCGAAGCCATGGCATTACTGGTGGCTATAAAATATTATACCAGGGAAAGGGGTAATTATTTTTATTTCACCGATGCCAAAAGTGTTCTAGTGGCTTTAAAAAATATACATCGTAAATCGGCAGCTATAATTACCTGCTTGAGGGATGAAATTAATAAAAAAAAGTTAGAAAACTATGATATAACCTTTATTTGGGTTCCGGGACATAAAGGGATTGAAATTAATGAAATCGCGGATAATCTTGCTAGGAATGGGCCTTACAGTAATATATGGATCCCTTGGATATCTCCAGAAGATTGGATAATGGAGGTCAAACATCATAAATTTAAAGAGATGGATTGGGAGTGGGAACAATATCAGAAGAACAATAGTAGGCGTTGTTGGAATTATGTTGATATAGGTTATCCTCACCACAATTTAATCAGGAAGTATGGCGTAGTGTTTATCAGGTTTTTAACTAAAACTGTGTTTACTCTGGATCGAAAAAAAAAATTTCTCAAAGGTGGTGATGCGAATTGCAATCTATGTAGAGATGAAGATCAAACAGAGGAACACTTAGTATTACGATGTAAAAAATTCACTGATGCTCGTTCAAATTTGTATAAAAAATTTCATATTTCGGGAAATGTGTCATATACAGATATTTTTGAGATAGCTGGTAGAAAAGGGGGAGAATATCTAATGTGGCTTTCTAAATTCCTGGATGAAATATACATGCATTGCCCTGGGTGGGTCGGTAATGTTTAGGCTGGTGCTCGTTTAATGAAGGAGATGATCGTTTGGTGGGGTTTTCTTTGGAGGGCAGAAGTGTTGTATTGTGAGTTAGTCTGTGTTTTCGTTTTTTTGTGTGATTGTCGGTGTAAGGAGATTGGTGTAATATAGTAGGTTGGATTTGGGATTTATTGTGTTTATCTGTTTGTAGTGTTGGAAGGAGTTAATTTTGCGGATTTCTGTATAGGTATCTGGATGGTGATTAATTGATTTTAGGAACCTTGGTATTTTACGTAGCTTAGCGGAGTAAGACAGCTATATAGAAATGTAAAGCTGCTCACCGGGCCAATATTTTGGTCAATACAACAACAACAACAACAACCACGCCAGAAGATCTCAAACAAAAGATTAGAATACATGCTGAGGATTTTGATTTGACAAATCTTTCTGCAAAGTTCACACTTTTACCAACACTAGTCCCGAACGGAGCGGACAGAAATACGTTGTCGATCACAATTTAAATCATGTCATCACAGGAATTAGTAAACAAATTATTTTCTAAAGTTTACCTTTTTGCAGAATTTATTTTGTTATTTTGATATCATTAATGACAGCCCGAGAGCTTTCAAAGCTTTTCTTCAAACAGACACACCGCCGAACAACAATGTATCAATATAGATTCAATCACTTGATGCCATTGCATATTTATAAAAAAAAAAGCCTTTAAAATTGATTTGAAAGAGATTGTAAAGAATTTGTAAGCCAAACAACAGAAACAAAACTTTAACTTTTGGTAAATGGGAGTGGGAGAAGCCTGAAATTTGAATATTTTATTGGTATCGTCCATAAAGTAAGTGTCATCAAGTAATCGAATGTAAATTATTTAAACTGGATTAAGAATTCGGTGATCTTTTGATATGCTTCTATTTTATACTCTTGTTTGTGAAAAGTGCAACACAAGAAACCCTCCGAAATGAATGAAAACCTCACCACTAGCTTTTAACAATATGCTCTGCAGGAGCGTGCGAAGAGAAAACTGTGTTTAGGGCAAAGTTTCAATTTGGAGCTGCTTTCCCCCAACTTTTTCTTCTGACAGGCCAAAAAATGGCATTGGTAGTATAACTTTGGGGCCTTTTTAAAACTCCATGGGCGACCGCAAGGGCGGTTCTGGAGAGTCCTCAAGAAGGGGGTGGGGGACGATTTTAGAAATTTGGAAACTCCAGTCTGATGCACGGGTCGGAGCTCATTTTTTTAATGCGGGTCGTGTTTCGTTTACTTTTTTGCTGTGGGTCGGGTTTGGGTCCCGTTGGCTTCCATTTTTTGCTCCTGGTCGGGTTAATTTATACTTGGGTAGTGTTTGGGTCCAATTGACTTCTAAATTTTGTTGTTCGTTGGGTTGACTTTTACTTTTTAGCTGTGCTTATTGCGTTTGGGGCAGTTTAGGATTTGGTTTTTACTTTTGGGAGAAAGATTCAGGTTGACCCGATTTTGATTGGGTGAGTCCTTTGATAAAATTTTCGTTCTTTTTCACAATCTTTTGACGAAATGTGCGTCTATTTAACGATCCTTTGAAGAAATTCATGTTTACTCCACGATCATTTCACAAAATTTGATGTCCAGTTTGCTTCTATTTTTTGCTGCTGGTCGGGTTAATTTTTTGTGTGAGTCGAGTTTGGATCAGTTAAACTTCTATTGTTTGCTGAGGGTCAAGTTAACTTCTGATTTTTTGCTTTAGGTCGGGTCTGGATCCAGTTAACAACTATATTTTGCTATTCGTCGGGTTGACTTTTACTTTTTAGCTGCGCTTAGCGCATCAGGACAGATTGCCATGCATTTTGGATTTTAATCAGTTACAGATTCGGTTTTTACTCTTGCGAGAATGGTTGATGCAGTTTTGATTGCGATCCTCCGACGAAATATGCATTTTTCTGTGATCCTTTAACGAAATTCACTTCTATCCGTGAACGTGATCCTTTGAAGAAATTCACATTTTTTCCATGATCCTTTCACAAAATTTAAGGATTTTTTGCAACTTTTTTAAAGAAATTCGTGTTTCTTTCGCAACCCTCTGACGAAATTCGCGTTTCTTTAATGAAATTTGTCTTTATTTGCGGTTATTTGATGAAACTCATGCTTTCTCTGTTTAATATTTTTTACTATTAACAAATAAGGAAGTTTTCAACCCAAATTGGGCTCGTGGGAAAGATTTTAGAGGAATGCACAGGTCACGGTCGGACCAATAATGTTTATCATACTATCTAGATCAGAGACGTACCGAATGTTTAGCTGCACGGGTCGCAGTCGAGAAAATAATAATAATATCAGAGGCGGACCGAATATTTAACTTTTATCCCGGGAAGAGCCATGACCAGAAAATTTTCTTCAATACAAATTTCTAGGAAAAAGGAAATCTAGACCAGGCCTGCTCTGGAAGAAAAAAAAACCTGTCCCCACCCGAATCTGCAAAAAAAAGGACAAAATCAGGACTCGACCTGGTACAAAATGAGAGACAACCTTACCCAGTCCGAGTCTAGTGGACTTAAACTGTTGCGACCCATGCCAGGCCGTAATGGAGTCGATCTTGGCCCCAAGTTATTTCTCGTGAGAATGCATAATGTCAGTTTGCAAACCCTTTATAAGCCTATGGGGAGGACTTCGCCCCCCAACCCCTGCCCCTTAGAGCCGACACAGCATACACTCTAAAAAATAAATGTGTAAATTAGCTAATTTTACCCGAATATATGTGTAAATTTCTAAAATTACACACCTGTCGTAAAATTTACACATTTTTTTCTGAAATTTACCTGTTTATATGTGTATTTAGGATGTGAAAGTAAGTGTGTAATTTTTTATCAGTTGAAAAACTCAAACAAGTGTGTAAATGTCTAGAAATGCTTGGATTTACACTTATTTATGTGTTAGTCTAATTTAAACTTAATTATAAGTACACACATAAGTGAGTAATTTTTTACAAATGCATACTTGTCATAAAATTTACACATTTTGAACAAAAAATTACCTTTTTTTATGTGTACCTAGCATGTGAAATCAAATGTGCAATTTGTTATCGCTTGATTAACTCATACAGATGTGTAAATGTAGAAAAGTACTTGCATTTACACGAATGAAAGTGTTAATCATAATTAAGGATCAACTGAATCAACGATTTTTAAGATCAAAGCAGAAACTGAAGCCGAATTTTGGTACTCATCCTATTTTCGGCCGAAAACGAAAACGATAAAAAAATTTAAGTGTTTAATACATACAAAATGATACAAAATTAGGTCCGTTCGTAATTATGTATGTATATAAGACCGATTGTCGTTGTTCAGTCCATTCATTCGTCTGTCTGTCCGACTGTCCCCATATAATAGAGCAAAAACTATCCAACCGAATCGTTTGAAATTTAAAATATAAAATTGTTCCATAATTTTGTCGAGTTTTTCAAATTTTATGAAAATCGGATGTATAGTTTGATTGCAGGGATAATCAAAAGTATTACGTTACATTACCGTCAATGAGAAAAAAATGTTTCAAGTTCATTTTAATGGTGTTACAGCATTCCAAACAGGAAAAAAATTATATACATTTACCGAAGCGTATTAAAATATACATTCGGTGCAATATATGGTGAAAAAACGTTTATTATTCATTTACAGAGCTACACAAAAGAATTTCGTCACATAATGATATATGGGAAAACATTGTTTTCTGCGTATTTCAATCATGTTAAATTAGTTCGTATATAATTAAGTTGATATACACTCTTAAAACTGTGCCTCTGATATGAGAGGCAAATTCGGAATTTTTTTGCCTCTGAATATTGAGAGGCACATGGTGCCTTTGAAATTAAGAGGCACACTGTTAAAACTGTGCCTCTGATATAAGAGGTACATTTTTAATTTTTGTGCCTCTGAATATTTAGAGGCACACGGTACCCTTGAAATTAAAAGGCACAATCTTTAAACAGTGCCTCTGATATAAGAGGTACATTTTTAACTTTTGTGCCTCTGAATATTAAGAGGCACACACTGCTTTTGAAATTAAGAGGCACATTATGTCCTTTGAAAGTCTATTTTGTGCCTCTTAGTAAAAGTGGCACTTTTTTTTATTCTTACATTTTTACTTTCCAGTAAAAATAACTCAAGTCAAACATTATTAAAATTTATACTGGGTGCCTTCCTTTATTAAATAATTTATTAATCATTATATAGTTTTAAAGGTATGGTTCCAACAACAAAAATGTTTCAAGGATTGTCCTCCATCAATGATTTTTTATGATAAAATAATTATTACATCTTAAAGTTTATACATCCCTTCCCGATATAAATTATATTTTGAAAAAATTTCTCCACCCTCTAATAATAATAAAAAGGGTTCTTTTTTCTGATAACAGAAATATTCAGTGCTAAATGATTACTTTGAATTTTCAGTGTTCCCTGGCTTTAACCTCTTCAGTCCCTGAGTACCCAAATGGGTACATCAGTTTTGTGCCATTTTATTAATGATACTCAAATATAAATGAAATTTCGATATAAGAATAATATGTTTCGAATTCTAAGATTCGAGCTAATGAAAATAAAACAAAAAACTTGCTCTGAAGTCAAACGAGAGAAGAAATAATTCAGTAATAATTAAAAATACTGTAATAATCACCAGTAGTGAAGAGGTTAGAAGCAAAATTTCCTGCACCAGAAAATGCTGAAAATTCAAAATAACCTAACTTTGTATGTTTTGTTCATAAACTCAGACGAAAATTTTTCTTGCTTCCATATTATTTTGAGTTTGAAATATTTAATATTCTTTCTAGCAATGTCAAATGATACTTTTCAAAGTTTATTTATGATTATTTTTCTAATTTTTAAAGTTTAATAATAGAAAAAAAATGACTTGTGTTTGTTTTAATCTGAAAATATTAATATTCAAAAATCAAAATCTTTTAAAAAGTGACATTTGATAATGCTAGAAATAATGATATTGTTTATGTTTAGCTAAAAAAGAAATACAGAAATTTAAGCTCTGACACCAATTAAAAAAAATAATAAATAATGAATGATCTTACTAGAAGTTATAAATCAAAATTCAGTTTGACACTTAGCAAATAAAAAATTATATCTTTTCCCCAAAAATAATCAAATTTTCTTGCATTTTGTATTTTATAGTAATTTATAGAAATTAGAAATCTCACAGGCAGTAGTTTACATTTTGTTTAAAAGGTTTCTTGTTTCCAATAAAGGGATAAAAAATGGATATCTTTTTTCAATAATTTAATAAAAATATGCCAGAAATAAAATTCTTAGCTGAAAATATGTTTTTTCAACTAAAAATTAACTTTTTTTTTTTTTTGTTAATTTTTTAGTTTGAACATGTGAGAAATGAAGAATAATATTTCAACAATAAACTATTCTTAAATATACATACTAAATTAAATATAATTATTTAATATTCTCGTAAAATAAAACAAATTGAGGCAAATACTACTTTTAATTTATAGTTCTAGAGAGTTTATTTTGTTTTTCATCATTTTATTAAAGTAAAGCACTTCTCAGAAGATACTACCAAAGTTAACATTTTAAAAGAGTTTTAGCCACAATAAGATTATTATAATGCAGTAAACAATTAACTTAGTAATAAATAATGTGCTACATTGCAAAAAAAAAAAAAAAAAAAAAAAAAAAAAAAAAAAAAAAAAAAACTGTTTGATTTAATATCGCTAAATATCATTCATGTTGATATAGAGCTACTTTGTTCAATGGGGAACATAAAATTTTTTGAGTACAAATTTAAGCCAATGTTAAATAAAATAAACAAAATGGCATTGCTAATTAACTACTTAATACATAGAAATTAGACAAGAATAATACTTGGATTTAACACATAAGTAGGGAAAGTGGAAAAGTAAACAATAAAGATGATTTGGATAAAGCCAACAATATTTATTTGCTTAATTTGTGCTGGATGTTAAATAGTATTTTTTACATTCTTTGACTTTATCTTTTCTCCCCTCCTCTCATGTTATTTAATCATTAAAAAACAATATTCTGAAACAGAAAAAAGAACAGATAAACTTTAATTATTCTTGTTAATGCTGATGCCTAAGAACTTAAAAAATAAATAAATAAAAATACAATATATATGAAAATAAAAATACAGGACACATAAATATACAAATATATTTTATTTTAAAATATACACTTCATTCATTAAATTAATTCTATGCTGTAAGAATATTTAAATTTAAACTGTAATATACAACATAATAATGAAACAGTTACACATTCTAAAACAGAATTATCTTCTAAATATTTGGTCCAAAGAGTAGTTAGTTGCCATTTGAAAAATAAATTTGCAGGTTTCTTCCATTGAGGAACATATCCTAGAGAGAAATTGATAAAAAAATAATTAAATGCTTAATATTTGTTCATAAATAAATTCAAATACATGTTTTAAAAAAAATTGTATTTGCTACAATAAACTCCCGATTATCTGGTAGCAGCAGATGGGCACAGTGGATAATAAAAAAGCTTGATAGGGATGAGTTCTGTAAATATCCTTATCATGCCATCATGCTTCTGTTAAAAACACATTTTTGATACAAAAACTTATTCCTATTCATGTTTTTTGACTTGTTCATAAAAACAGTCGATCATATAAAATCATGTACCCTGTATATGAATACAATATATATAGTTTTAAATTAAACAAATCCTTGATGTAAAAAGCCTAACTAAAAAACAATTTAAATTTATTTTATTGACCCATGATTAGAATTAAAATATATAATTACATACAAAAGTCAAGATTAAAAACTAATACAAATAATAATTAATTATTGATAAATGACTGCTTTTATATTTTAGCAGTCTTATTAAGAACACATGCAATATAGAAGAATCACAGATGATAGAAAACATCCATATCCATCACCAGGGAAGGTTTTTTGACATCAAAAAAGGGTTTGTGACATGACAAGGGTTTAAAATGTCAAAAACCCAGAGTCACAATCTGCTGCAGTGCACTAGAGTTTGTTCAGGAAACAAATTTTAAAACTAGCTTCTATTGCCATACTTCATGTTGAAATTTAATTATATTATGGGTAATTAGCAATGTCTTAAAATATTTTTAATTAATAAAAATTAAGGTAAAAATAACAAATTCCAAATCCCAGAAATTTATCTCAAAATGGACATGCAGAAATATTTGCACAAAAATTGTGTTTAAACATTTTGTTTATTTATTGTTATTATTATTTTAATATTTGTAAAAAAATCTAAAGTTATTTAGTATGCATTTTGACATAGCTATATTTATAAGGAACAAGTTAAGTGTTATAAATGCAGGATTTTCAAAAGTGTTATACTTAATATACGTGTTTATTTTTTTTTTCTTTTTTTAATGCTTTACACATTATATACATAATATCTAGTAGGTTAATTTGAATTTAAATACAATGCATGCTATGATTATTATCTATCTTTATAAACCATTTTTATATCAATCCCCCCCCCCCCTCCAAAGCAGGCAAACTAATAGTATCAAGAATACAAATAATGTTTACTTTAAAGTAAGGTAAGAAAAATCAAATAGCGAGGTAAATAATAGAAGTTCTCAGATTGGGAATGACTGATGAATGCTCAACCTGATTAAAAGAATTTTCTTCAAAAGTGTCTGAAGTTCAGAAAATGTTCATATTTATCCTTAAAAATGTCTAATCTTTAATATTATTTTAACTATACATTAAGTTAGGTTATAAATAAATTTCTTAATAATATAATATCTCTGCAGATTTTGAATAACACATTAAAATTTATTAAATAAAGTTACAAAAGATAAGTTTTCCAAAGTCTAAGATTTTGTTTACTCTTCAAAATATGTTTCTTCAAAAATTTAAATTTATTTTTTCTACAACATATTTAGAAACATTTTCTTTATTAAAAGCAAATAAATTTTACTTATTAAATATAAATATAGATAGATACATACATATGTAAATAAATATAGATTTTTGGCCATGGTTAAAGCCATCAAAAACTGTTGCATGTCAAAAACTTACCAAGCCTGTCAAACACCACCTTAAATCTATTCACAATTTTAATAGAGAATTTATCTTAACAACTTTAGATAGTTGAAAAGCTACTGGATATAATTAGGTGTAAAAAAATTAAAGTTAAAGAAATATGACTGAAATTACATCAACTTGGGGACATTAAAATCTCATTACATAACAATCAACCTTTTAAAAAAACATATTTAATAAACTAAATAAAATATATAACACTTAACATGACGTGTTTTGATTTTAGGTAGTAATTATATAATTTCTTTAATAAAGGAAAATATATTTGTTTTAGAAAATAAAAACTGAAAGGTTGACAGCTATTGTTATCTTGAGTTAAGTTTTTAAAGAAATATTTTCAAAAGATTTAGTTATTTATAAGAGCAGTTAGCATGTTCATTATAAATATTTCCTTCCTTTTAAATCAATGTACCATTAAATTAAATCATTTGTTTGAAAATAAATTGAATTTATATTGAATAAGCACATTAAAAAAAGACTGTCTGATAAAGATAAGAAAAAATTCAAAAGGTAATTTCTACCACTTGTGTTTTTCCTGGTATATGCAACTTCTTGAGTGATGCAATCAAAGCCCTGTTGTCGCATATGGCTGATTTTCTATTTAGGTATCGTGAATTTTCACCAATAAATTTTAGTAATTATTTTTACTTTATATGATGATAGAAAATCCATAAATAAAATAAAATAGTTATTCATAATTTTCTGTTCTGAATTCAATATTTTTAAACAAAAAATCTGCCAGATGTTAAAGCAGTGGAGCACATTATTCTATGGTTACAACCTAACTTTAAAAAATCATGGCCATAGTTATGTATAAAACTTCTTTTAATTTCTCATGCTAATTTCAACAAAAATATCAGTAAAAGATTCATGATGTACAGATTTCGCTCAATTACAACACTACCTAATCCTACAATATTACAGCACCCATTTAAACATACATTGAATGAGGAGAAAACATTGTAATAAATCAATAACCAACCTTCTCAAAAAAATAATATGCATAAATAATGTAATATTGTGATGCAATTGTGAATGGAAACTTTTCTGACAAAGTGAAAAGGTGCCCAGGAAAGAGTTAAATAAAAGATATTTGACTTAAATTTCCAAATTTTGCCTCTTGAGTTACCTGTACTGACAATAAGTTGACACATTTGACTCAAACTTAATAACCTTATTGGAAATAGTATCAGATCTGACATGTAAACAACTCGACAGAATATATCATAGATAATGAAACTTGTTAAAAAATAGATGCTACTGGCAATAAAGTTATCACAATGAAATTTTTGTCGACTGGCTGTCAGTCTAGGTATGTCAAGATTTTGAAAATAATTGTACATGTCTTACGTTCAACTATCAACCTAAATACTTTTTCCTGCAGATCGAAAAATTTTAATTTGTATATTTTTACCAATGAATTTAAAAAGAAAATTTAACAATGTAAAATGATATTGTTTCATATTTATTATTTTTATGAAATACATATTAGAGCTTGATATGAAATTTTAAAATGAGTTTACCTAATTTTCATGGATTTCCATTAATATAAACAGGTGAGCTAATTTAGTGAGTAACACTTGATAAACATAGAAAAATCAAGTTTAACTTTGCCTTACTACAGTTCTTTAGGCTATCCATAATAGCTTAATTACCACTAGGTGTAATTTTAAGTTTTGATTTATAACATATTGTAATGCAATTAAATGCTTTAAACTTGCAAGAGTAGCAATTTAGCTAAACGAAAACCTATCAATTGCACAGATTTTTGGAATACATCTTGTAGTAACATAGCTAAATTTTTGCAAATTTGATATTTCCACTGATTCGTGTTGGTGGTGTGTGTGTGTGGCGGGGGGAATTATAGTATGTTGTTTAAAGAAAAAAATATAACTCAGGAAGAAATTTTTTAATTTGCTTTAGTGTTTTACTTCTCAAATTAAATTTTCTTTGACATTCTGAAATTACACACCACTTTGGTGGAATAAGGGCACCTGTTCTGTGCATAGTGCACCAATAGAAATTTTGTTCATACTAATCAAGGAATCATTAAAAAAATATATTTAAAAAACAAAAAATACTGTACAAAAAAAGTGATATCTAATGACATTGATTACATGAATTATAATTTATGTATATAATGTAATCATGATATCATGTTTATAATAAATTTTACATGTCTTGAGAAATTTTCCATTTTGAATGAATGTGTGTGAATGAGATGGTTATCTCATTATTTTTCTGGTATCTAAAATAATATTTAATAGTTACAAATTTTAAGATGTGGACACAGAGCCTAATATAGTTGAATTATGAATTCAGCAGTATGCAACAGCAACATGAAATTAACATTAGAATAGATATATTCAGTATTAAATGCAGATAAATTTTAACATACCATTGTTATTGCACTCCATGTAGCTCTGTTTAGTTGTATCAGTTTCCTTCATTCCAGGAATTTGTTAGACATTGAATATCCAGTCTCTCTTGAATTTTCTTCATGTCACCGATTAAAGAAGTAACTCGTCTGTCGACTTCCATATCCAGCTGAAAGTAATTAAGAGAGTTATTAAAAAGTGAATCATCTGTTTTCAGTATTAAAATCACATGCTTATGATCTATAAAACAACAGACATACAGTAAATTCTGTCCAAAACATATCTAGCCCATAGAAATTTTCTGCCATAGATGATATTCTGCTTCTGACAGAACTTACTGTATCAAAAATCATTCAGCATGACTTTAAATCCTTTCTGTGTCAGACAAATTGCCATCTAACATAGTTTACTGTATGTAAACACAAATATAGTAGAGACATAAAATTCATTCCCATTTGTAACTAAAGTTCAAAATCAACAGTCAGCAGGAAGCTGATCAATCAATTTTCAGAAATCCTGTCTTGGAACTTTTGATGAAATTTGTCGTTTTTCTTGCGAGCTTTCGATATAAAATTGTGGTTTTATCAAATGTATCTTTTTTTTTGTGATTTTTTAGAAAAATTGGCCATTTTTTTCACTATTTTTATGCGAATTTTACCTTTAACTGTGATCTTTTGATGAAATGTGCCTTTTTTCCCCATCCTTTGAAAAAATTTCTTGTTTTGCACAATCTATTTACCAAAATTTGTGCTTTTTGAAGTACTTAGACCGTGTTTTTGCGATCTTTTGATGAAATTCACATGTTTTATGATACCTGGACCAAATTTTTTCTTTTCTCGTGGTCTTTTGGTGAAATTTATTGTTTTTCTTGCAAGCTTTTGATGTAATTTGCCGTTTTATCAAATTTATCTTTATTTTGTGATTTTTTTGCAAAATTGGTCATTTTTCGCTATCTTTATGCGAATTTTACCTTTAATTGTAATCTTTTGATGAAATGTGCCTTTTTTCCCCCATTCTTTGAAGGAATTTCTGGTTTTGCACAATCTATTTACCAAAATTTGTGTTTTTTCAGGTACCTAGACTGTGTTTTTGCGATCTTTTGAGAAAAATTCACGTTTTTTATGATACCTGGACCAAATTTGTTCTTTTCTTGTGGTCTTTTGGTGGAATTTGTTGTTTTTCTTGCAAGCTTTGGATGTAGTTTGCCGTTTTATCAAATTTATCTTTATTTTGTGATTTTTTTGCAACTTGGTCGGTTTTTTTCGCTATTTTTATGCAAATTTTACCTTTAATTGTGATCTTTTGATGAAATGTGCCTTTTTTCCCCGTACTTTGAAGAAATTTTTTGTTTTGCACAATCTATTTAACAAAATTTGTGTTTTTTGAGGTACCTAGACTGTGTTTTTGTGATCTTTTGATGAAATTTGCGTTTTTATGATATGTGGCAAAAATTCGTCGTTTTGTCAAGGTGTTTTGGTGAAATCGGTTGTTTTTCGGGGCCTTTTGATGAAATTTGTCGTTTTTCTTGCGAGCTTTTGATGTAACTTGTCGTTTTATAAAATTTATGTTTTTTTTGTGATTTTTTTGAAAAATTGGTCATTTTTTTCGCTATCTTTATGCAAATTTTACCTTTAATTGTGATCTTTTGATGAAATGTGCCTTTTTCTACCATCCTTTGAAGAATTTTCTGGTTTTGCACAATCTATGTACTAAAATTTGTGTTTTTTTCAGGTACCTAGACTGTGTTTTTGCGATCTTTTGAGAAAAATTCACGTTTTTTATGATACCTGGACCAAATTTCTTCTTTTCTCGTGGTCTTTTGGTGAAATTTGTCATTTTTCTTGCAAGCTTTCGATGTAATTTGCCGTTTTATCAAATCTATCTTTATTTTGTAATTTTTTTGCAAAATTGGTCGTTTTTTTCGCTATCTTTATGCGAATTTTACCTTTAATTGTGACCTTTTGATGAAATGTGCCTTTTTTCTCCCATTATTTGAAGAAATTTCTTGTTTTGCACAATCTATTTACCAAAATTTGTGTTTTTTGAGGTACCTCGACTGTGTTTTTGCGAACTTTTGATGAAATTAACATTTTTTATGATACCTGGACCAAATTTGTTCTTTTCTCGTGGTCTCTTGGTGAAATTTGTTGTTTTCCTTGCAAGCTTTCGATGTATTTTGGAATTTTATCAAATTTATCTTTAATTTGATTTTTTTTTTTTTTTTTTGCAAAACTGGTCATTTTTTTCACTATCTTTATGCGAATTTTACCTTTAATTGTGATCTTTTGATGAAATGTGCCTTTTTTCCCCCATTCTTTCAAGAAATTTCTTGTTTTGCACAATCTATTTACCAAAATTTGTGTTTTTTGAGGTACCTAGACTGTGTTTTTGCAATCTTTTGATGAAATTCACATTTTTTATGACACCTGGACCAAATTTGTTCTTTTCTCCTGGTCTTTTGGTGAAATTTGTCGTTTTTCTTGCAAGGTTTCGATGTAATTTGCGTTTTATCAAATTTATCTTTATTTTGTGATTTTTTTTGCAAAATTGGTCATTTTGTTTGCTATTTTTATGCGAATTTTACCTTTAATTGTGATCTTTTGATGAAATGTGCCTTTTTCCCCCCATTCTTTCAAGAAATTTCTTGTTTTGCACAATCTATTTACCAAAATTTGTGCCTTTGATGTACCTAGACTGTGTTTTAGTGATCTTTTTATGAAATTTGTGTTTTTTATGACATGTGGCAAAAATTCGTTGTTTTGTCAAGGTCTTTTGGTGAAATTTATCGTTTTTCTTGCAAGCTTTCGATGTAATTTGCCGTTTTATCAAATTTATCTTTATTTTGTGATTTTTTTTGCAAAATTGGTCGTTTTTTTCGCTATCTTTATGCGAATTTTACCTTTAATTGTAATCTTTTGATGAAATGTGCCTTTTTCCCCCCATTCTTTCAAGAAATTTCTTGTTTTGCACAATCTATTTACCAAAATTTGTGTTTTTTGAGGTACCTAGACTGTGTTTTTGCGATCTTTTTATGAAATTCACGTTTTTTAAGATACCTGGACCAATTTTGTTCTTTACTCATGGTCTTTTGGTGGAATTTGTTGTTTTTTATGCAAGCTTTGGATGTAGTTTGCTGTTTTATCAAATTTATCTTTATTTTGTGATTTTTTTGCAAAATTGGTCGCTTTTTTTGCTATTTTTATGCGAATTTTACCTTCAATTGTGATCTTTTGATGAAATGTGCCTTTTTTTCCCCCATTCTTTCAAGAAATTTCTTGTTTTGCACAATCTATTTACCAAAATTTGTGTCTTTTGAGGTACTTAGACTGTGTTTTTGCGATCTTTTTATGAAATTTGTGTTTTTTATGATATGTGGCAAAAATTTGTCGTTTTGTCAAGGTGTTTTGGTGAAATTTGTTATTTTTCTTGCAAGCTTTCGATGTAATTTGCTGTTTTATCAAATTTATCTTTTTTTATGATTTTTTTGAAAAATTGGTCATTTTTTTCGCTATCTTTATGCAAATTTTACCTTTAATTGTGATCTTTTGATGAAATGTGCCTTTTTCCCCCCATTCTTTGAAAAAATTTCTTGTTTTGCAAAATCTATTTACCAAAATTTGTGTTTTTTGAGGTACATAGACTGTGTTTTTGCAATCTTTTGATGAAATTCACATTTTTTATGACACCTGGACCAAATTTGTTCTTTTCTCCTGGTCTTTTGGTGAAATTTGTCGTTTTTCTTGCAAGGTTTCGATGTAATTTGCGTTTTATCAAATTTATCTTTATTTTGTGATTTTTTTTTTGCAAAATTGGTCATTTTGTTTGCTATTTTTATGCGAATTTTACCTTTAATTGTGATCTTTTGATGAAATGTGCCTTTTTCCCCCCATTCTTTCAAGAAATTTCTTGTTTTGCACAATCTATTTACCAAAATTTGTGCCTTTGATGTACCTAGACTGTGTTTTAGTGATCTTTTTATGAAATTTGTGTTTTTTATGACATGTGGCAAAAATTCGTCGTTTTGTCAAGGTCTTTTGGTGAAATTTGTCGTTTTTCTTGCAAGCTTTCGATGTAATTTGCAATTTTATCAAATTTATCTTTAATTTGATTTTTTTTTTTTTTTTTTTTGCAAAATTGGTCATTCTTTTAGCTATCTTTATGCAAATTTTACCTTTAATTGTGATCTTTTGATAAAATGTGACTTTTCCCCCCCATTCTTTGAAGAAATTTCTTGTTTTGCACAATCTATTTACCAAAATTTGTGTTTTTTGAGGTACCTAGACTGTGTTTTCGTGATCTTTTAATGAAATTTGCATTTTTTATGATTTGTGGCAAAAATTCGTCATTTTTGCCACAGTGATTGCAAATAGTGATTTTTGGTGAAATCGGTCGTTTTTCGGGGCCGACTGATGAAATTTGTTGTTTTTCTTGCGAGCTTTCGATGTAACTTGCCGTTTCATCAAATTTATCTTTTTTTTGTGATTTTTTTGAAAAATTGGTCATTTTTTTCACTATCTTTATGTGAATTTTACCTTTAATTGTGATCTTTTGATGAAATGTGCCTTTTTTTCCCATATTTTGAAGAAATTTCTTATTTTGCACAATCTATTTACCAAAACTAATGTTTTTTGAGGTACCTACATTGTATTTTCGCGATATTTTGATGAAATTCACGTTTTTTATGATATGTGGACAAAATTCGTCATTTTCTCGAGGTCTTTTGGTGAAATTGGTTGTTTTTTGGGATCTTTTGATGAAACTTGTCGTTTTTCTTAAGAACTTTCGATGTAACTTGCCGTTTTATCAAATTTATCTTTTTTTTGTGATTTTTTTGAAAAATTGGTCATTTTTTTCAATATTTTTATGCGAATTTTACCTTTAATTGTGATCTTTTGTTGAAATGTGCCTTTTTTCCCATCTTTTGAAGAAATTTCTTGTTTTGCACAACCTATTTACCAAAATTTGTTTTTTGAGGTACCTGTGTTTTCACGATCTTTCGATGAAATTTGCGTTTGTTATGATATCTGGGCAAAGTTAGTCGTTTTGTCAAGGTCTTTAAATGAAATTGGTTGTTTTTCGTGGTCTTTTGATGAAACTCATCGTTTTTCTTGTGATCTTTCTATGTAATTTTCCATTTTATCCAATTTAAAGTTTTTTTTGTGAGATTGGCTGTTTTTTTCGCTATCTTTTTTGCAAATTTTACCTTTAATTGCAATCTTTTGACAAAATGTGCCTTTTTTCCCATCTTTTGATCAAATTTGCCGTTTCTCCTAATCTATTTACCCAAATTTGTGTGTTTTGAAGTACCTAGACTGTGTTTTTGGGATCTTTTGATGAAATTCGCATTTTTTATGATATGCAGACAGAATTCGTCGTTTTCTCAAGGTCTTTTGGTGAAATCTGTCATTTTCTCGATGTCTTTTGATGAAATTTGTCTTTTTTTTTTTTTTTTTCTTGCAATCTTTTGATATAATTTACCATTTTATCAAATTTATCCTTTTTTTCGTGATTTTTTTTGCGAAATTTGTTGCTTTTTTCACTACCTCTCCTCCCTCCCTCAGAGCATTGAAATGTCTCCTCCTGAAATTTTTGGGATTTCAATGGTCAGAAAGTACAATGTCTCCCCCCCCAGATCACAGAAGTTACTCTTTGAGAAAAATTTTTGAATACAGCACTAATTGCAGTACTTTTACAAAAAAAAAAAAAAAAAAAAAAAAAAAAAAAAAAAAAAAACAGTACTACAAAATATATATGTATAGCAGCGTTTTTTTACACACTGACCATTAGATTCATTTGTTGACATATGTGACCAGGCCCAGTAGCAGAAAGTTCTTCACGTGTCTGTGAAGAATACTTCAGCAATAAAAAATAATCTGCGGCAAAATATTTTTAGAACTGAACCGTTTATTAATCAAACAATTGTTTACCTATTAACGTTTTTAAGCATTTTATAAATTTTAATAAATAATAATCTTAACTTTTTGTATTAAGTAATAAAGAGCTAAACATAATACGAAGTAATACAAAAATTTGATATAAAAGAATCTGCAAAAGAGAAAGAAAATCTGTCACGCCCGTCTCGAGCTTTCTACTACTGGGTGACGAGGTTCTTTATAAATAATTAATACTTAGTTTTCCATCTTTTGAAAGAATATAAAAATTTAAACAAAATAATTATATAATTTTTCTCAAAAAAATATTTCTCTATTATTATTATCATTACCAGTTTCAAATATAGTTTAGTATTTGCTACTAATAAGTACTAATTTCATCATAATCCCAGTAAAAATTTTTTGTGCCAATTAGAAAAAAGGTAAAATTGATATGCGACCCAAGATTGAGCAAAGCTTATTATTAAAAGAAATTGCAATAATCAGTATAACCCATAAAATAAGCAAAATTTGCATTTTGAAAGAAAACTACAATAAAGGTAGAAACAATGAAAATTTTAGCAACTGTTTTTAAGCTCATATATTTGTTAAAAGTATTAGATTAGTCTTCAGCATACATCAAACATATATTATATCTAATGTTGCTACACACAAATGTGGCATTACTTTGAAATCTATTTTTAAAAATTTTAAACTTTGGTGTGTCTGCAGAGAAGGTTTGGGGGGGGGGGGGGGGGTGCTAAATTACCAAGTGATTATTTATTTACCAATATAAAAAAAAAGAATTTAAACAGGGAGGGAAAAATTCCAGACAAACTCCAAGAAAATAGAGTAATTTTTGCTTTCTACTCATTCCTAGAAACCTCCATTTTCCTTTTTTTCCAGGGGTTTTAAAGGAATGATAGACCATCTACTGTACACTTAGTTAAAATGTAAAATACAAAAATTTTCCATTCTCGATACAGTTAGACCAAATGAGGAAGGAAAGGGGGGGGGGGGTGATCAATTGTCACTAAGTGACATTCGTGATAAACTTTTGGTGATCCTTTGAAAAAAACTGAATCTTGTATTTTACTATAATTAATATTTTTTTTTTTTTTTTTTTTTTTTTTTTTTTTTTTTTTTTTTTAATCTAAGAAATTTTTATACCCATAAAGTTTTAGATGTTCAATTTTGAAATTTTACATTAGCAGGCTAGAATATTTACATTAATTGATATTATTACTAATTACGCTAATTAAAAAATAAATACCTATGAAAAAGCAAACGAATATTTTAATTTAGTTTTCAATAACATATAACAGAACAATTTCATCTGACACAGCAATTAAAATTATGTACAGTTTCAGCCTCAAATAAATAGTCATGCAATAACATCACCAAAATAAAAAAATCATGAAGTTATAAACAAAAATGAACAAATATGCTAAAACTGTGTGCTTACATAAATAATCATCAACACTTTTGTTACAATCAAAAAAGTTTTAAAGATTTTTGTTTTCATTAAATAAAATGCATTTTATGTTATAAAATGGAAATTCTCTGATTATTAAAAAGAAAAATACGGATATGTAGTATGTACAATAAAGTCATACTAGTCATCCACAGGATTAAAACTTATGAATTTGGTGATTTGTAAGGTCTGCGGTTGGCGAATGTTAATTTAGATAAATAATTCTTATTACAACTAGCTGACCCGCCCGGCGTTGCCCGGGTCCGTATTAGCAATATTAAACGAACTTGAAATTTGTATGATTTTATCAATAACTGGAAGCATGCAGAAATGCATTGTCTGAAATACGTCGCAGCTGACTTTGTGAAAAATCAGTTTTAAAAACAACAACTAATATTAAACTCTAAAAATACTTAAAATGAGCAATGAGAAACACGGGAGGGAACATGTATCCAACGATTGCGTTAGTTTCGTGTTAAAGTGTTGATATTTTCTTAGCAGACGATTTTTTGTGATAAATACATTATCTGTTTTATATTTCTTAATGATATTCCTCTGGACCGAGTTGGCGCATTGCCAAGATTTGCTTCCTCTGGACCGAGTTGGCGCATTGCCAAGATTTGCTTTCCCTGTGCCTCAATTAATTATCCTCGGAATTCCTTTTATTTATAGAGATTTAAAAAAATTAAGGAATTTTAACACTTACAGATTTTATGTATTTTGAGAAGGAGATGAAGCATATTTTCCTTTTTCTTGGAAGGATGAAGCAATTTGCTTTCCTTTTCTAATTAGGAAGAAGGAGCGACAGGGGTGCCCAGAGAGGGGTTTGGTGATGCAAGATGCATCATACATTTTAGTTTTGGGGGGGAATTTGAGAAAAAGTACATTTTTGGGGAGAGGGGGGGATTTTAAATTCTTAATATATATATATATATACAGTCGTCCCCGCATAAACGAATATCGACGGTTCCAGAGAAAATATTCGATTAAGCAGGATATTTGATTAAACGGGAAGGCATATAAATGTAATATTTAAGGTGCAATAAAATGAACATAATTATTAAATATAGTATATTTAGTTACCAGAGTAAGAAAATCGTTAAAAACTTTAATAGAATAATACAAACTGAAATAAAAACAAAATGACATGTAAATACGCAATAGTTCAATGACAGTAAACACATGAATTTTGTTTACATCGCATTTAATGCAGATCATGTGAATTGGATCCAAACTTTGTTATTAAAATTTAATTTACGTAATTTATACAGATTTAAAAAAGTAGATGAAAACGGTTTATGTGAAATTTTAGAGTAAAAAAATGGACGAGATTTTTTCGAATGGTATCATAATTACCATCTTGAACCTCTAAATGACAACACATTATTATTGAAGGGTTATTTCGAGGATTTGCTCGTTAATGCTAATGCTATAGAAAAATTTATAAAGATATCTCTTTTGCATTCCAATATTTTTAAATGATCTTTTTTTGCAATGGATAGCTGAGATCGATCTGTACAAAAGGCGTCGTCGTTTTTAACTTTTTCCATTTTTATCGCGGTTATTTTTAATGAGGATGATTTCTGTTTCCGGTCCGGTTTTGAAAATGAAAGTGTCTCCATTAAAAATAATTGTAAAAAAAATCGAAAAAGTGAAAAAGAAGTCTTTTGACAAACGAAAGTAAACAAAATACAAAATTGATCGAAATTCCTCTCCAATTTATGTCACCATTTTTGAAATTAATTCAAAAAAATGAACAAGGAAGGGAACTCCCTTGACCAGTACTTATACACCTGCCAGGCGAAATCCATGCTGGGAGTTCTGGAAATTTGTTTTCTGTGTAACAACCGAAAATGACAAAAAGTGTGGAGGAAATTCCAATTGAAACAGGTTTTTCACGCCCATTTTTGAAATTGTCTCACTCATTTGTTATTCGATTAAGCGAGCCCTTAGCAAAAAATGGCATAGGATTTTTTATGGAAACACATGGTTTTATATGGAAAATCATAAAAAAATTATGTCATTATATGTAAACATATTGTATTCATATGGTAAACATTCATCGCTCTATGGTATTGCAGAGCAATATCTATGGTAAAGTTATAGGATAATGACATATACCATACATTTAATGGTATCCAGATAAATGTGTATGGTAAAGTTATAGGATAAAGATATGCACCATACATGATATGGTATTCCATAACCAGGTGTATGGTAAAACTATAGGGAAATGAAATTTACCATACATTCAATGGTGTTCCATAGCGTGATGTGTAGTAAAATAATACATAATTGTTTGCACCATAAATTGTATAGTATTTCAAAGCATGGTGTATGGTAAAATCTTAATGCCTTTTGAAAGTTTATAATATATTAGAATTTGTGTAACTATAATATAAAATTACTCGGTTGTGGTCATCTCAAAACTTTCTACTATCTTTATGTATGTCTTATGCACTTCCAAAAAATAGAATCATAGCAACGCCACTGGTTAGATAGTTTAAACCAAAATCTATTTAGGAACAACTTATGTTAACTTATAACCAGTCTAATGAAAATCCCTTGATCTCAAATTAATATAACATAAAATAACATATTATTTTATTCTTATATAATTCATATATATGAGTGTGTAAATGCGTTAAAAATAAAGAAATCTTGTGAAAAATAAATTATTCAACAAAAATATATAATTGACATATTTCCTATAAAATTCTAACAGCGATTAAAGGTGTCAGGGACACACTTAAAAATACTGCATTAAAAATTTATCTGATTTTTTATGCTTATAATGACATTTTTTTAAAATCATATTTAGAACAGAAAATATTAAGTGTTTTTTTTTTTTTTTTCTTTTTTTTTCGTTTTCAGCATCTAGCTTTTAAGCATTGATTGTCATGGATAAGACTTCTTGTATGCGTTTTTCTTCATGATGGGTTTTCACAATTTCTCACATTTAAATTGTTAGAACCGTTAAACATAAATGCTTTAAAATTAGAACATGCCTTTTTTTAATTGCTTTACTTTAATTTTGATTCAGCAAATTTGAAAAAAAATATTTATTTTTGAAAGTAGTATTTATTTTCGAACTTTTACTTTAAATAAATTTTTTATTAATATTTTTAAAAAGGCTGAATCAAAATTAAAATGTAGGTGTTTCTGTTTATTTAATTGCTAAAAAACTAAAATTCTACAATTATTACATTGAGTTACGATAATTTTTAATTTCCCTCCACTTTTTTTAATAAATTTTAAATTAAAAAAATATAGATAAGTTTCATCATGTGATTTTGTTTTAAAATAGTATGTTTAATATCACAAAAAATTGCGAAATTTTAATTCAATAAAAGATTTTTTAATGTGTCCCGGACCCCCTCAAAATAAACAAATTGTCAAAAATAGCCTATAATTATTAAAAGAAAATCTTTTTGAATTTATTTTAAAAAGGACCTACAAATATTTGATTCACCAAAAGAATTTTTGAAATATCTTTTAAAAATATTAACAACAAAATATTAATACATATATATTAATATAATACATTATAATATGTTAATTAAATATTAATAAACTTAACAGTGTAAAAAAAAAAAAAAAAAAAAAAAAAAAAAAAAAAAAAAAAGAGGTACATAATTAATTTACGTTATTTGATAATTTTAAAGTCATTTTATAGAGAACAACAAGGATTTTTATTTTATTTAAAAGTTAAAAATTATTAAAAAGATTAAAATTTATTTTACGATCTATAAAAATATCAAAAAATCTACCGATATTTTTATCGACCTCAAATTATGATAATATATGAAATAATAGTGTTATTATTTTGTTCTTATGTATTTCATATATGTGAGCAGAGTCTATGCGTTATAAATAAAAAATCCTATGGGAGAAATAAAATGATTTAACAAAAATATATATTTGATGACATATTTCCTATAAAATTCTAACAGCGATTAAAGAAGTTTGTAATTACAAACTTCAAAATTACAAACTTCTGTAAATACAAACACATTCTTAAAAAAAAAAACTGCATTAAAAATTTCTTTATTTTTTCTTATGCTTATAATGATGTTTAAATCATGTTTTCTATTATAATTCGAAGGGACAATAGTCAGACAATAGTAGTATTTTTTAGTTTTGGTTTTTATATTCATTTATATTCATTTTATATGCAACAACAAAGCTTTTATTTTATTTTATTTAAACGTTAATAATTATTGAAAAGATTAAAAATCATTTTACAATGTATAAAAATATTGAATATATCTATTAATCTTTTCGGTATTAAAATTTAAAAGAAAGATTCAAAATTTCCGTAAAAATTATCTAAAAAATAGTAATATATATATATATATATATATATTACTTTAAAATTAAAAAATGCTCGTAAGTAAGGAATTAATATAATACATTAATATAATCATTAAAAATATATTATATACTAAGTTATCAAATGATTTCTCATTCTTATTAAATATTATTTCTTATCGACTTTCTATTTTTTTTAAAAATTTATTTTAATAAACAGAAAATAGTTTTTCCTTTAATTAATTGGATTTTATAACTAAATAATATTTGCTAAGCTATTTACTCCATTCATTAAAATAATAAATTAATTTATAAATACATGTCTATAAAACAATTTATTAAAAAAAACCCTTTAAAACTACCTTCTTTTGTCAACCATTAAGTTAGAACGACAAATAATGATGATTTACCCAAACGCTTTATTCTTATAACGTTTTATAAGCACAGCTCATCACCCCGCATGGCTGAATGGTTAGGACGCTCGCCTCCCATCCCTACCGTCCCTGGATCAAATCCCACTGCTTCCCAAGGTCGAAGTGCATTAGTAAGCTTAGTTCCCCGTATTCCTAAAAGATGGCGCCACCAAAGTTGATATCGTTATTATTTTTTAATATATAGTACCATAAAGAATTACCATACACTTAACGTTTATATGGTTTTTCATAAGAATTACCATACACTTAACGATTATATGGTTTTCCATAGGATCACTTTTACCATAGGCAAAAATCCATATGATTGCACTTATGGTGTTTTTTTTATGGTAATTCTATGCCTTTTTTTGCTAAGGGAGGACATTTCGTGAAAAGTATTCGGTTAAGCGGGGAAAAATAACATTAGCCCAATGGGATTAAATTTGGTTCTGGAGGATTTTATTCGAATAAGCGGGGTATTCGATTATCCGTAACCCGATTAAGTGGGGAGGACTGTATATGTATATATATATATATATATATATTTTTTTTTTACTGTAAAAAAAAAAAAACCCTTGATTCTTTTAATATCACTTTTAAATTTTTTCAACATTGAATTTTCAGAAATGTTCCTGTGTTTTCTTTCTTTAAATTCTAGATAAGGGCAATAAGAACTCATTCCACTATGCTCAACTCGCTATCTATTGAGTGTGCAGTATATTATAAGTAGAATATATTTTATAATTCATATTCTGTTTAGCGGGGGGGGGGGGATCAATGTTAAAGTATGAAGATTTCTTTTGGGGGGAGGGATTTTGCGTCATTAGATTTATGGGGGGGGGGGGATGGTCACCACTGAGGAGCGATATTGTCTAGAAACATTTTAAACAAGAAGCAGAAATATACTGGAATGCGAAAGATTATGTGCCTGAAATGTAGGCATAGTAGTCAGTGTTGAATTAAAGGGGTGACCCAAGGGGGACTCCCCCCAAAGCATTGAAATGTCTCCTCCAGAAATTTTGTGATTTCAATGGCCAAAAGTGCAATGCCCCCCCCCTCCCCCCCCCTGGAGTGACAGAATTCCTTACTCAAGAAAATTGTTTGGATTCAACATCAACACTGTAGTACTTTTACAAAAAAATAAATAAAATAGCAGTTTTTCACCAAACACTGACCATATTTTGAAAGAATATAAAGTTTTAAACAAAATAATTACATAATTTTTGTCACAAAATATTTGTTTATTATTATTATCCTCACCAGTTTGAAATACAACTTAGTATTAGTTAGTACTAATTTTATCATAATCCCAGTAACAATTTTCTGTGCCAATCAGCAAAAAGGAAAAAATTGATATGCGACCCAAGAATGAGCAAAGCTTATTATCAAAAGAAATTGCAATAATCAGTATAACTCCATAAAATAAGTAAAACTTGCATTCTGAAAGAAAATTACAATAAAGGTAGAAACAATGTAAATTTTAGCAATTATTTTTAAGCCCATAATTTTTTTTAACTATTAGATTAATCTTCAAGGTGTAAAATTAATCTGCAGTCGTGTTACACTGTTTATGCTATTTTGGGACTATAATTAACAAAAAATAAATCCACATATTTTATAATTTGTATCATTTATCGATTTTGTCTAATAAAAACTAAGAAACTACATTTTTTTTCTTTAACTTTTAATTAGAAAAATGCAGCATACAATTTTTTAGAAAACAAAACAGTATTCAAAATTGTAAGTTTTAAGCATCATAAAAAGTAGAAATACTCAAGAATGTTGTGAATTATAAATAATTATATAAATAAGGCCTGGCCTTGGAACATTAATCTGGACTGAAGCATGAAAATATCTATGTATATATCTTCTCTGAAGATTTTCAGCGCAATAAAAATACATACATACAATCCATACACAGAGATGATAAGCAAACAAATGGTACGGTACAGCTGCCCTTTTTAAAAATATTAAGATATAATAATCTGAAAAACTTATGACCAACTGCATACAATTGCTCCCTTCCTAATCTTGAGTGTCCCCATGTATATGGAATACATTTTCAAAACACAATACATTGTTTTTTGAGTAGGTAATTTTTATATTATGTAAACAATCATACTAGAGAACAGAAATACAAGTGAAATGTACTTACTTATTCAAGACTCATCTTTCCTTCCAGTACGGGCGACTGGTGGGATGTTTTGAGCTACAAAAACGTTGATTTATTCCATTTTATTAAACTTAATTCCTATTTTATAAAGACGATATAGCTGCGTACGACGCTGCATCATCAACAGCGTACGACGCCATGAAAATCCCGATCTACCGCCAAAACACATCCAGATGCATGACGGTAAACTTTTCGTTGCGCATGCGTATTTGCCACCGTACTGCTTCTCGCTTTGACAGGGAATTTTGAAAGGTACAGAAATGGAACTCCGTGCCTCTAACAATTTTTTAAGGCACAAATCGAACTTCGTGCCTCTGACAAATTTCACTTTCGTATCGGTGACTCTCATTTTGTCGTGGCTTGACGTTTTTCTGGAAAATCAGAGGCACTTTTTCTATGTGCCTCTCATATCAAAATAATAAAAGGCACGATATGCTTGTGCCTTTTATATGAGGGGTACAGTTTTAAGAGTGTACGTTGCTCAGTTTTATTGCAAGTTACTTCTTTAATAATAGAAAGCGCTAACAGTATTTACAAGCACTCACAAAAGATTTCGGATACTATACTGCACCAGAACTACTACTCTACGTTACAGATTTTTGCTAGAAGTGCACTTTTAGTTTTGATATTAGTTTTTAAGTGTAACCATATTTTTGCATATTACTTTGTGTATATAAATGCTGTAAATCATATACAGGGTAACACAAAAGAATCTGTAAGAGTTACAGAGTAAAAATGAAAATAGCAGCTGTTTTCGAATCAGTTACGCATTTTCACGGTATCCCATGATAAGTAATGATTCTAGGTTTGCGATCTTGTTCGCATCCTATTTAAGAAGAGGTCCTATTATTTTCGTGTTACTGAATTGGAGATATATAATCGTATCAAATTTTATATTCATGCATTTTAGCATAAGAATTTAACAGCTAATGTATTAAGCTCAGAATATTTATAAAATTAATTGTAGTACGAACGCAGCTCATTTGCCACGTTTGACGCGCAATTTCCAATTTGTTAATGATGCTACACGCTTTCGAATATAATACAATCTATATGTATCTAAGAAGTGTATGATAAAATATACGTTCTGCACAATCGGTGGTGCAAAGAATATTCATTATTAATTTCCAGGGCCACACACAAGTATTCCATTACATAATATTATAAGGGAGATACCGTTCGGGGCGCGTTATAATACGATTAAACTATTTCACATTTTATGTACGTTGTTGAGGTTTATTATAAGTTACTTCCTGTATAATACAAAGCAGGGATGTAGTGGAGGGTATACGCGGGTACACGCCGTATACCCTTTGGATTTTTTTAAGGAACTCGGTATACCCTCTGCTTCTCAAAAGAGCTACAGTGTATACACTCTAGGGTATACCCTCTGTTTTATGCATATACCCTTTGCTTTTTTTACGACTACACCGCTGACAGAAAGCAGATAGTATTTAGAGGTACACACCGAAGATTTCGGCCACTATACTGTATCCGATATACTGTATCCATTACAGCAAAAACTGAATATTTTTAGAACTTTGTCATAGCACGAACGCATCTCATTTGCTACGTTTAAAATGCAATTTCCAGCTTGTTATAAATTAATTATTGACATATAGAATCACATTTCTAACACACAAATATATATATATGCATGTGTATGTATAAGGTTCAAATAAAATGAAAACGTATTCCATGTATTAGTTCTTGAGATAGAGTGCCAACAAAATTTATATCACATAGAGACAGACAGAGTCACAGACATACAAACAAACATTTTATAAAAACATTTTTAACCTTATAAAATGTGTAAAATCCATTAAAAACAAGAATTCGAAAATTTTCACGAATCTAGTATTTTTTTTCTTGCAAAAATAGAAGAGTGTAAAAATGTTTCAGGTTCAGGTATATATGTCAGTTTATCTTTTACGGTGATTTTTTGTCAACGATCAGCTGTCGTTAACAAAACACACTTCTGCGACACTTATACTTCTGTGGTTTCAAAAAGGAAAAAAAAAATATTAAGCCTGCTGTTTTGAACGAACAGGTGATAAACTTGAAAGTTTAGTAATGTAAGCATTTTTTGCTTTATAATTTTTGCATGCGCATATGCCATGTGCAATAGGGAAAACTCGCAGACGATTTTTTAATTAAAGACAGTAAAGTTTATTTGTTGATCTTTGGAATACACAGAGAACGAGAACATTTTGTTTGTAAAAATAGCCGTTTATGTACGTATAGTCCGTCTAAGTTTAAAAATTTAAGCAAAAAATATTACAAGAGTATCGCAAAATTCTGTGTTTCATACAAAATACGTCCAAGAAAGTTTACAAATGCTGTTGGTATGTGTAAAATAGATTCATGCCACTGCTTTTGTAATTAATATTGGACTATTTGTTTTCTACAAATGATTCTATGGATTACCATCAAAAAATGAAGAAATATGTCGATGGAAAATAGGTATGAAAAATATTTTTTCTGTTTGCTTTTCTTTAAATTACAATGATTTTGTTGAAATAAATAAAAATCTATGAATAATCCATATGTTTGAAGGAATGAGACTGAAATGTCATAATTATATTGTCTATTTATTATTTTTTTTAATTCTAGAAGCTTTTATTATTTTATTTTGTGAATGATTTTAATGAAAGGAATTTCAAAATATCTATACGATACACAGTATCAGAAAACATATGATTAACCCACGAAAAAAGAAATAAAAGATAAACAGTGCACAAAAATTACAATAATGCATACAACCACAGTTAAAATTCATTAGCTTTTATTCGATATATTTTTTAAATGTTTCGAGATTTTTACGAATTTAGATCTAATAAAACAAGTTTACAAACCAATTTCTAAATTTTATCGCATTCATTTAGATTTTACTTAGGGTGTTAACTATTTTAAAAAGTGGATTTAAGCTAGCGATTAAATCATTATTTTAATCAACAATTTGAAATAAAAATCAATTATTTAAATCAAAATTGATTTAAATCTAATTGTTCTAAATGACACAAACGTATTAAAATCTAAGATTAATGTAATTTGGAAAGTGTATTAAAATTAATGTAATTTGGAATACTGTATACAGTACACCAAAATCTGATAAAAAAGCTTTAAATAATTGTTTCTAATCTTAATTTCTGAGTCCTGTGAAACATTAAATACAATAACTTTGTTAAGGCATAAAAGATATTTCATTTAAATATTATATTTAAATCTAAATCTAATATAATTTGTGATGTCATAATTTCCTTTAAGTAATTAAATTGTTTATTCTTTTATATGAAATAAGCATTTAAAGTATGCTAAATTTCGGCTATATATATATATATATATATATTAGTATGCACATACATTGTGTAAGGTATGATTTATGCTATTAACAGTAATTTTTGTTACTACAAATGCAAAATGAGCTACCAATAATATTTGTTAGTTATGTTGGTTATGCCATATTGAAATTACTTATTTGCTGTTTTTATTAATTCTGTTGATTACTGTTTCACTTTGGCTATTTGTTAAGGCTGCAATACTTTGCCCCTTTTGAAATTAACAAAATGCACCCTACCTTTTAAAAAATAGTGAAATATAGCCAGATCTTTTTTGAAATAAATCCCTCCATACCGCAGTACTTCTAAATATGTGCACCCAAGACTTAACAAAAATGATAGAACTTTATTTCTTGGAAAAAAGCAGGATATTATTAAAACATGTTATTTAATTGTATTTTTCAATTCGTGATTTATAGAAATATTGAAAATTAATGATTTTTATATTTATCATACTAAAAAATTATGTACTTATTTTTATTGCTACTAAGCACATTAGTAATATATTTTCTTATGTAATAGTGCCTTTTTTTTAGAACAAGCATTCTGTCCTTTTTCTTTTTAGAATAAATATTAAATACTGAATTATCGTTTATTAATTTAAGCATTACAATATGCATTATATACCTAATTAAAGATTGTAATCAATTTAAAACTAAATGCAGCAACTGATAATTTTAATAAATGTAAAATCATTATTTTTTAATATAGTTTTACATAATTATTGCAAAATATTAATGTATATAACTTTATAGTATTATATTAATTAATGAAATTACTAATTTACAGTTTTTATAATTTTTGTAGTTACTAAATAATAATTAAATTTTATTGATTAAAGTGCAAAAACATAGATTATGTTAGTAAATAAAAGTCTAATTTTTTAGAAACCTAGAATCTATTAATCTTAGAAACCTAGGCTAAACCTACATCTATTCAATATTTCAATGCTGGAAAAAAAATCCGATTCAAATAAAAAGAAATATGATTTAAATACAAAAATTCGATCTTTATTATTATTGCTTTTTAAATCATGATTTTTATACACCCTATTTTTACGGAATTTTAAACTAATTTTTGTTGGCCGATCCGACGGGGGAACTGTCTGGTAGGCGGAGTGTTAAAATAAGTTTTGTTATTTATAACTATCCTCCATTCTTGTAAATAAAATATTAATGATAATATACCAAAGTGTGATTTTATTTTATGTATGGTCTGCAATTTTATACTTCATTCACATAAAAAAAAGTTATTAACTGTGTATTCCTACTTTGTTTTTAGCTGTGTCTGGTAAAAATAAGTACGGTTATATGGATTTCTAAGAGACAATTATATGGAAAAAAAGTTATCACATTTCATTTAAAGCCACTATAGTAAATTCTTATAAATCCACTTGTATTATTTTATGACGATATCAGAGTGATATTGGCCCTGGCAACATAGATTCTTGGAAAATTGTGCAAAAACTTTCATATAAGACCTGAAAAATGAGCTTTGTTTTCAAAAATGATAGTCATAGATAGCAAGAGTTATTATTTTTAAATGTACAATTTTATAAATAAAAATGTAATTTTCGCAATGAATGATTAAAATTATTTTTTAAAAACTAAATTTTTTAAAGTTTGAATTTTGCTTCAGTCAGATCATAATGTAAAGTGAATTACACCTTTGTATCTCCGTGTTACATAACTGCGATGTACACTAAAGTCAAAATGACCAGCGAGCATTAAGGGTGCATTCGAAAACATTTTTTTCACCTTCAACAGTTCGAAATTTTCTGATACAATTTCAGACTCACTTTTAGAAGTAAAAACACGAAACTTGCTGATGTGACTTTTAAAGAGATCTATAAGATGTCGTGTGATTTTATTTTTTGTTAAATTCATTAGAATTAGATTTATAAACTATTATTTCCCCAGTATGACTCTTTTTTTCGTTCCCAGATCTCCCGCTTCGGAAAATTCGGTTTAAAACGTTGACTTTAACAGCATTTTTTTGCAATATTTTCTGCATTTATCAAAAAATTGAAAAGCACGGGACCTAATATACTTTCTAAATAAGAGAATTTGCCAGTTTGATGCGCTTGAGAGAAAAAACGAATTTAAAAATAAATCAGAAAAAAGGCAATTTGTATTGAAATACACCCTTAATCGGGGGTCTTATTTATTACTGCTATCATCCATCATAGCATTTTTGCCACATATGTTCTTAAAATTCTCAACATACGACAATACTGAGTTTGATCACATGAGCAGTTTTAGATCATTATTGCTAAAATGAATTTTGAATTTTGATAGCCCAGAACAGATTTTTTTTCAAAGGTAAGTTCATTTATTTTACAATTTAACACTTGAAAATTATAATATGGATGAGAAGTGTGTTATTTTCTGCTTATTACAAATTTGGAAAAAATAATTTATTATTTTTGTGTTTTAAATCATTTCTTCATGTTTAAAATCACATATTGTAACATAAGAGTAAATATTTGCAGTTTTAACATTATATAGCATTTAAAATAATTATTCGGTTTAAATACTATCTATTTCAGCGTGTTTATAATATATTTTGCTATAAAACTTCGAGTTTTTATTATTTTACATGCTATACATTTCTTATTTCATTTTATACCGATGACAAAAGACAGTTTTTCATAGATTTCAATTCATGGTTTTTCGTTTGTGATTTTTAAATTGAAGACTTTTTGTAAGCGTATTGCATTCAAAAACTACAAGAAAAATAAATAAAAACTCTAAAAAAAATGTCATTTGATGTCAGAAGAAATAGTTTTTTTAACCTAGTCCGAAAAATTCAAATGTTTACACCAAATCCAATTACAGACACTGAAGCAATTATAACTTTTTTTCAGATAAATTTTTATAAAATTAAAACGCGTCCCAAACAATGTTTCCTTCTTTACCATAATGTAATGTAATATTTTAGTATGGCCCTGTAAATTAATAAAAACTATTCTCTGTACTACAGATTATACAGAATTTATATTGTAGTATATACTTCATAGATGCAAGTCAATTTTATTATGTTCGAAAACGTGTAACATTATTAAAAGGCACTTGAAACTATTTTTATACATGGGCCGTTATGCAAGGGAACGCTTTTGACTGTCTCTATAATTGAATTATGCATCTCATTTTCATAAAAATTGAAATGACTTGATAAAATTATGCAAGAGTTATGTATTTTAAATTTCAAACAATTCGGATTAAGTAGTTTTTGCGTTGTTATATGCGAACGGACAGATAGACAGACGGACGGATTGAATGACAACTATAGTTATTACGTATTTACATAATTACGATCGCGTACTTAGAAACAAGTCAAGCATACGAATTTGTTCTTCATGTAATTTTGTTTTGCTAATTTAAAAACTTTTTCGCAGTTTACACATCAAAGAATAAGGTAAATCTTTGTACACAAAAACCTATGTATTTTAAATATTACACAAAAATGTATTTTCCATGTTACATAGACATATGTGTAAAAACAGAATATTACACAAAAATCTGTGCATTCTGTACATAACACAAAAACATGTGTATTTTGCATATTACACAACATTGTAGGTAGGTATTTTCCTATTGCACAAAAATATATGTAAAAAAAGAGTATTACACATATGTATGTGTAAAAATAGTGCTCAGAAATATGTGTATTTCAGTGCAATTCACACATTAAAGTGTGTATTTCAAGAGTTATCAGATAACTTTTACACATTTGGACTTATCATCAAATTACACATTAAAATGTGTATTCTGAAATTTACACATTTGGCGCAATTTACACACAAATTTACACACATAGACATGTCGTTTTTGTATCATCGATTTACACATTTTTGTGTGTAAATTTACACATTTTTTTTTTAGAGTGTACGAGTTGTGTCGATCCCAGATTGAGCGTTTAGCCTTTATATGGGACAGAGGCTGGGCTTGAAAGTTTTGGCCCATATATACTTCTAGTAGGAAGGAAGTCAACTCCGAATACGACCTGATAAAAACAGTGTGGCTCGGTCCAGCTCTGCAGAAAAAAAATAAGACCCGACCCGGTTATGGAAGTGTGAAGACCCGACACAGTCCCAGTATAATAAATTTAAATTGGTGCAACCCGGCAAGATTGGTGCAACCGCGACCCGGGTCGGGTCACGCCGGTCTCGAGTTTACGACCAACATCTTTTCCGTCGGATGTCGTTCTGCAGATCCTTTATTCTGCTCAAGGGGGGGGGGAGCGATTGCCCCATTGCCCCCCCTTAGATCCGTCATTAGGCGACCACCCCATTCGCCCCCACCCCTATATTCACACGACGCTGATGCTTCAGCTCCCCCTGTTTTTTCAAAGTTCCTATGCTACTGTCAATGTCCGACGGAAGGGATATTAAATATAAAAATCTACCTCATAAAAGAAAAATCTATATCAAACGACAGTTATTCAGATATCATACGATTTTGTTTTTACGAAAGAAAAAATTTCATGTCTCTCGTCTCTGTTTTGATTTTCGAGCAGACGACAAACCAAAGTTTAAATATAATGCACCAATTTTGTAACTCTCAGTTTCTCTGTCACTCTCTCTTCATCTCTTCGTCCATGAGATAGCTGTGTAGTGTATATGGCGTAGAAGTCTGCACGGGCGACCTCTACGCCATACGACCCGCGGCCCGGCCCGGCCCGCGGGCCGGGCTCGGGCCGATTTCCAATAATGGCATTCGGGCCGGGCCGGGCCGGGCTCGGGCCTTACTTCTGAAGACTCGGGCCGGGCCGGGCCGGGCCTTGTCACTAATCCTTTCGGGCCGGGCCGGACTCGGGCTTAATTTTTTTGCTGGAGTATCGGGCCGGGCTTAACTTTTTTTTCCGTACGAAGCCGAGACTGATTCCATTCTTCCTAGTTTTCATTTGCCAAAATAATCAGTTCCTATTGAATCTTCCCATATGAAAATCCTTTTCTCAACTTTTTATAAATCAGTAATATTTGGCTTTGTCCAAAAATTTCTGCAAAAAAAGCATATACTTTTAAGCCGTCATTATTCTACAATTAAACATTAGAATTTATTCCTTTTAAAGAATCGTAGATTACTAGGCGTTTTAAAATAGAGTTAAACACACACACACACACACAAAAAAAAAAACATGATTATGACGGATTTTTTTTTTAAACTGAAAACTGAAAGTTTCTTTTAAAATGTTCATCCATGCAAAATGAATACAACAATACGGGAGAAAAAAATATATTAAACATTTACATCTATTAAGAAGGGAATGCACTTTTTTTCGTTCCAAAGCGATTTCGTCTTTGGAAATTTTACCATATACCGCTTTTTCGATTTTTTGTCTCCATACAGGGAGTATGGATTAATAATACTAGTGATGACTGAAACATTTACATACAACAAACAAAGATTCATTTAAAAGCATAAATATCGCAGCCTACGGCACTTCTGCATAAATGGAGATTATAAACATGGAAAAAAAGACTAATATAATTTTTTTTTGGTCAGAACTCTTCCATATGATTAAAGATCAATGTTCTGTAGAAATTCACTCGAGCCGGGCCGGGTTCGGGCCGAATTTTAAACTTTTTTCAGGACCGGGCCGAGCTTGGGCCGAAATTTTAACTTTCGGGCCGGGCCGGGTCGGGCCATTATTTTTTTCGTTCGGGCCGGGCCGGGCCCGGGCCGAAATTTTAACTTTCGGGCCGGGCCGGGTCGGGCCAATATTTCTTGCGTTCGGGCCGGGCCGGGCCCGGGCCGAAATTTTAACTTTCGGGCCGAGCCCGGGCCTGGAAATTTCGGCCCGTGCAGACCTCTAATATGGCGCCTCTCAGTTTCTGCAAGGACCGGATCCTTTCAGTCATACACTGAAGTGTTTTCACTTCGTTTCACAAGCGGGAGATGTAAACTGGCAGTGACATCTACATTTCATTTTTATTTAATTACATTTTCGACATAAGAGGTTCAATATTAAAGAATTTGTATGCGAGGAGGGGAGAGAATCTTCATTTTACAGATGCTTCGATGGAGCGTGACCAACAAAAGATTGGGAACCATTGTTTTAAATCATAAATGTATCAATATAATATAATATTATTTTAACTGATGACATTTCATATATATTATTATTATGAAAATTGCCTCATACAAAAATATGAAAATCTTCAGTAATATTATAGAGAAATGGTTGATAAACATGCTGAAGCAGACGGTTTTATTAAACTGAAGAATTTGTTTGGGCTATTAATTGTTGAAGTTTGTCGAACTCGTTCTATTGAAAAAAATTGTAAGAGCAAGATCTTTGCTCAGAAATTCAAAAATTGAGTTTATTTATTTTTCATTTTATTTATTTTTTTTTTATTTATTTTTTTTTTTAATAAATTTGCATCATTTTAAGATTATTATTATTTTTTTCATACTTATAAAAAGTTATTTTTTAAGTTGATGCCGGTTTGTAAAAAAAGCGCAAGAAAATATACTTCCTCTTAAATAAAAAATATGTTTACACGAGGCTATTAAAATCAGAATTGAATGTTTAAATAATAATTAAATGATCACACGTTAAAAGCAGCAAAGAGAGATAATTAAGTCATAAAAATTAATTTACAGGTGAGTATTAAACAAGTAAGAAATTCTTGAAATAACTAAATTATTACCTGTGAAACGCATTATATGGTGACAGCTATCACATAGACAAAATGCCCAAACATTAAATATCATCATACGTAAAATAATTAAATTAACGAAATAGAGCTGAATATTATAATCCATATTCATTGAACTTCACATTAATTTTATGTTATTAATTGAATTTATTAGAAATATAAAGTTAAAATAAGCTACGCTATAATAAATGTATATAAAAACGAATGAAATTTCAAGTGTCTAAATTGATGTTTGTTTGTAAATAATCTAAATGAAATTTGTTTTACTGAGTGCATTTATTTCACGATCACAGTGTTAATTAATAGTACAGTAGACTCCCTTGTATTCGCAATCCTAAAATCCGGAATTCTCTAAAATCAACACATAATTTAGCGTTGTAAATAATGAAACTTTCAGCTTAAATGTAGCGAAAAAAATTTGACTTTTTTTATATTTATATGAATTTTATTTATATTTTAATCTGTAATTTTCTTTAAAATGACTGAATTCATGCTTTTTCATGAAGAAAGAATAAGTTTATTTCTGAAAAAAATTCAAGATATTGCTGAAATCACTGGTAATCACAATCATTTTGTCAAATGTATTTATGCATTAATCAAGTTTTTTTATTATTATTAAGTCTAACTAAACCTAAAATGAGCTTCCTTATTTTATGATTTTGATGTAAATTTGTAGTGCCCCTTTATGAGGCAAGTTTCACAGAATAATTTAGGAAAATGATTCACATCATTATAATGGATGCTTAACTACACATATTTACTTGACCTACATATATTATACTTATATTACACATATTATAGTAACATTCAATATTGGTTATTTACTTTGCTTTTTAATATTTTAATTATTTTTTAAAATATCTAAATTTTTATTATTTTAGTTTATTACTTTTCTTAATCATTATAATATTTTACTACATTGTAAACATTCACTATCATCTCAATTGCATTAATTATTGTATTAAAATTACTGTTTAAAAATATAAAAAAGCAATGACCAGAAATCCGCAAAATTCTAAAACTCGCACAACCTCTGGTCCCAAACTGTGCGGATTTGACTGAGTATATTGTATTTAGAAAAAAAAATTACTTTTAATCTTGCAAATTATGCTTTCATCAAATTTTTCATTCTTTAACAATTGAATAATAAAAAGATTGTGCTTTCATTTTCTTTGGTAATTTCTCTGAGCTCATAAACATCACAGTTAAATGTAGAACTAACACAAAAAACGGAAAAAAACCGTTTGTAAATGCAAATACAAAGAATGAACAAATTATCTTGCCAGCATATTACATGCGTCACATAATGCTGTACTTGTGGTTGATGTTTGTTTGGATCATTCCATGAAAACTTATGTTACATTTAGAACAATTTACTGCAATTATTTTAGTAGTATAATACTAAAAAATATTCAAATGTAAAATTAACATGATTTGTCCATGAAACCTACCTAAGGGTCAATTTAGATGAAAATTACCTAAAAAATGTTAATGAAAATTACACTTTATATGATAATTTACATTCCTTTTTCAGTAATGGCAGTTACCATAGTAAATAAAACTTCCTATATTTAAGAAATAACATTAAAGTTAGGTAATTTTCATCTAAACTGGGATTCGAATAAGTTTAATCAGCAAACCATGTCAAATTTATATTTAGATTTTTTTTCTTTTTTTGTGAGTGATGTATTACAAAAATTACTGAAAATACTTAAAAAAGCATCGTAAATTACCATAGAATGATCCTGTTGCAAGACTCATAATGGTCCGTTAAAGAAAATAATAATAATAATAATAATAATAATAATAATAATAATAATAATAATAATAAAACAGTTATATTTGAGAGAAAAATTCCTGGTTAGTTTATGCAACCCCGATCAAACTTGATTCTTCTCCTTCCTTTTATAACTTTCATAATCACTCCTTAGTTTCGGTACAGTGCCTAGATGTATATAGTGCGTTTAATGCCAATACAACCGTAATACAAAAAGGATCTCTGAAAAGAGGAAAAACAGATTCTCCGCGAGAGGGCGTCGCAGGGTCGAAACTAGAGGGGGCAGAGAGGTCACGTGTCCCGGACGCCACCAGAACAGAAGGTGAAAGGGGCGTCAAATTAAGATTTTGTTTGGTGTGTTTGATACAAAGAATGCATATATGTGGAGGGTGGGGCGCCAAAATCCATGTTTGCCCCGGGCGCGAAAAAGGCTAGTTTGGGCGCGTCGAGTTCCCACCGTCGCACCGATTGAAATCGCATTTTAACTGCATGAACTTAACATAGCTGCCAACATCTTCCGCTTTTTCGGCCCGGAAAAAATTTACAGTAAATTTTACCATTTCAAATCATCGTCATCTGTCAATTAAATAAGGGAAAAATTTCTACTAAAGTTTTCTTGGTCCGAAAGTCGGAAAAGTTGGCAGCTATGCCTTAAGGCTCCTGTCCTCGCTCCAGGAAACGCTCGCGAGCTAATGCTATTCCTATGGGGAAGCATTTTTCTAATAACTCTTTCGCATTTTGACATTTTTGAATAATTTTTTTTTGCATTGGATAGCTGAGGTGCATGCCGACAGCGCACCTTTTTTACTTTTTCGATTTTGGTTGCAGATATTTTTTTTAAAAAGCACTTTCAGTTTCGTAACCGGTTTTGAAAGTGAAACTAACTTTGTAAAAAAATATCTGCAACCAAAATCGAAAAAGTAAAAAAGGTGCGCTGTCGGAATGCACCTCAGCTATCCAATGCAAAAAAATTATCCAAAAATGTCAAAATGCGAAAGAGTTATTAGAAAAATGCTTCCCCATAGGAATAGCATTAGCTCGCGAGCGTTTCCTCGAACGAGGACAGGGGCCTTAACGTTAACGGAGATGAAATTAACCTGTACTGTGAAACAAATTATGCAATTCTTTCTTTTTCTTTAACATTTTAAAGAAAAAACATATTATGTTTGTTTAATGGTAAATTATCATTAATAAATACCGAGAAAAGAAAAGCAGGTCGCAATTTTTTCTAAAAAGAAATCGATGTATCTTTTGTAAAGTATGTTTGCAAACTATAAATAATTGATTTATAAAAAACTAAATTAAACCAAAATACACCGGGTTCTATAGAAGAAGATATTCTTGTCGTAGAGGTATTTTAATTACAATTTTTTAAGGTATAATGAAAAAATGAGAACAAAAATATCCGTTAATCTGCTTTTTTGTATGGAGGAAAGAGACAGATGGATGTGCAGCATATCGTAAAAACAGTTTGAAATATGATTCGCATTATCGATGAAACCTAAATGCATTCATTCGGCCCAAACAAAACAACCGCATGGAACAGTCAATTTTTTTTTTTTTTTCATCATCCGTACATTTTTTTTTCTAAATGAAAATGATCTGCTTATATTTAAGCATTATAAAGTTACAATTCATTTTATCATAAACTAAAAACTGCAGTACTAAAAGTTTTTTTTTTTTTTTTTTTTTTTTTTTTTTCCCGAAAACACCCGGTTGTGTTTCGGGTTAATGTTGCGGATTTCAGGTTTACATTTTTTGAATTACTCACAGCCACCTGAATTCCTCTCTATTCTTTCTTTTTACTTTATGGCTATTTTCTCTTTGTTTTACTCAAAAATGGAACACTCAAGTTGTCACCTCCAAAAAGAATTTTATTAAAAAATATAAAAAAATTAATATCTCAAAAACAAATTGACATAGTTTTCAAGCAAACTGCATTTCAAGGTATATTTTTTCCTTTATACAGCGATGCAAAGACTGAAAGTGTGGATGATTAAAAATTTGTGGGAGCGAAAATTTCAAAAGCGAAATTTCATCTGAAAGTGTTGCCATTCAAAAAATAACGTATGCGTTAAGAACAGATCCTTTTGGACTTTATAATACAGAGTATTGCAACTACCGACATAAAATATCCTATATTAACCCAAATTAAATTAGTGAGTATCAAAAATTAAGGAACAATAATGATAAAAGCAATAAAAAAGGAATTTTTAACCTGTTTCGAAGTTATCCAGCTACGGAAAGTAACTTTGTGCCATATGATAAATATCATCTAAGATAATTTCTTATATACATATTTAAAAAAAAAGTATCATTGTTAGAACAATTTTGAACCCAAAAATATGTTTTCAGATATTTATAGTACCATATCATAAATATCATCTAAGAAAATTATTCGCCGCCCAAGGGTTTTTATGTATTTTTATACGAATGTAAATGAATTTTAATAAATTGCAAGATATTTATATTAATTAATCGCAGCTCGGTGTTATAATATCTTTAATATCACTTCTTTCTATGTATGATTCAAAGTAACATTCCGTTTAAAATATTTTTGTCTGCAGCCATTTAAATATGATTTCTAGAAACGGAAAAAGGCCAACCCAGACGGTTAAAGGGTTAAAAAAGCATTATAGTTAGAACAACATTGAACACAAAAATATGTTTTCAGATATTTGTAGACTCTTAATTTACATTTCCCGAAATCACAAGATTTGTATAATTTATGATATTTCAACAAATAATGTATATAAGAAGAGTGAAAGAAAAAAACCATGATTATTAGAAATAAAAAGAACTGTTTATTGCTCATATAAAGCAGAAAAATGCAGTCAAAAACAAAGAAATCGGTGTGCCTTTTGTAGAGTAATTTTGCAATGAACTATAAATAATTGATCTATAAAAAACAAAATAAAACTCACTAATTAATTAATTAATTAATTTTAATTAGAATTAAAGAGCATCGCAGAGATATAGAACAATATAAACAGAATACTGCCCTTGCTCGCTTCTACTTGGCGAACAAGGGTTGCCATATTAATTTTGATGAAGCCAAAATCATAGTTTCATGCAATAACCCAGTTCAAGGTAAAATAAGAGAATCCATCGAAATCATAGCACGAGAAAATAAACCATGTAATGATAATTTATCCTACAATATAAAAAAATATGGCATAACATCATAAAACCTTATAATTTTTATTTCCTTGCAATATTTTAATTTTTACTCACATGTAAATGGCAACATTTTTTAAAATTTTAATTCATTTAGTTTTTAATTTAGTAGAAATATTATCTCTCGAACAAGATGCAAATGTAGTCCTTCCATTTCATATTTTCCTGAAGACGCCCGCAGAAGACGGCGCGAAACGTTGAAAGTTTTATTTCATTTTAATATGTACTAATGTATATTAAAATTCCTGTTTTGTGCACCACTGAGCAATGTGCTATTATTAGTTAAATTTTATGGTGCAACTGTCCTATATATATTTACAAAATAAAACCAACAAAATAAATCTTTTCGGTGTTTTGACTTAATAATATATCCACAGTTACAGTAATACATACTAGTGCTAGTATTATTCATTCAAGGATAAAAAATGTCGAATGTATGAAATGTCAAATTTGAGTAGCTTCGCCCCTTTAATGAATTTTAAATGAATTTTATGTATTTTACACATATTCGTGAAAATATTTACATGTTATATCTAATGCACACTTTCTACATTCATACAAAATATAAAGGGGCAAATATGAGAAGATTTTGGCTGTAGTACATATAATCAGTAAATTTTAAACCTATGCCTAACTTTAAGGCGGCTCGATATTAGTATACTGAAAATGGGATAAATGGTAGTGCTTTTCTTATTTGATATTTTATTAACTATTAAAAAATAAATAATATCAAAATATTGACGCATTTATAACATTTAGATAATAATACGTCTGAAAAGTGTATATATTGTTACTTACTATAAAATATAATTGAATTACAACAGCTTCAAAATAGCATTCAAAACTAACTTAAAAACAGCATTTTGCAATAATAGTTGGAAGATGCAATTCATTGTGTATAGTGTTAATTTATTTTCCCATATAAAGAGTAGAAATCCCAGTCTAGAACCTGGCCAATAGAGCACAGTTCTGAAGTTTTTACTTTTGGAGTAAAAAATATTGATAATTAGGATATGGTGCAAAGTTACGTCCCATGTCTCAAAGTTACGCCCCCATCATTCAAATTTACTCTAAATGACTGTATTTATAGTTGCAGAAATGAGAGTTTCTTCTCTTTTTGAGAAAAAAATGCTTAACGATTTTCTATTTAATGCAAAAGATCGGGTCACGCGACGTCGAAGTGAACGTCAAGACAAGTTTCTTTGCAACTACTGTTGCAAAGAAAATAATTTTATTAGTTGTTTTTACAGATTGAAAGAAAGAAAATAGAATCATACGTCCAACATTCCGAATTTGAAAACGCACTTCTGACAATTATTGCTCAAAGTCAGAACTCTAACCGATTTATTTTATTTTAAATTTTGTTTAGTAAATAATCTGTTTCTTGCTTTTCCCAAATAAAAGTCCTTAAACAAGAAAGAGTAACTTTTCAGAATAGTAATAGCTATCAAGGCAATTTATGTTCATGAAACAATAATCATAATCAACCTAGTGAGTTATAAATGCATTGTATTTCATCTCACTCTGGATTAAACTTATGTTTTCGTTTGTTGCATTAACAATAAATAATACCATAATTGTATTTTCAACTCACATGCTTTGATTTCTGCAAAATACGATATGATGGGAAAATGGAAAAGGCCATCATTCATAAGAAAAGAACTATGAGCTAGACATTCCTTTATTCAGAATTAAGGTGAAAGTATTTGTACTTTATGTTGAAAAAAATCTACTTTGAGTTATTTAAAAAGGACAGTTATGAGATTGTAAAGGTTTTCTTTGTCATTTTTTCATTATTTCTCTTTGATTTTAACCTCTTCAGTCCCTGAGTACCCAAATGGGTACATAAGTTTTGTCCCATTTTATTAATGATACTCAAATATAAATGAAATTTCGATATAAGAATAATATGTTTCGAATTCTAAGATTCGAGCTAATGAAAATAAAACAAAAACCTCGCTCTGAAGTCAAACGAGAGAAGAAATAATTCAGTAATAGTTAAAAATACTGTAATAATCGCCAGTAGCGAAGAGGTTGAAATGTTTGCTTTAATTCGTAGAAGAAACCATGAAATTAAAAATTTTAGTAATTAAAAAAGTCTCTTAATTGTGCTTCTTAAATATCTCAAGGCAGATTTTTTTCAATATTAAATATTCTTATAAAAAACTCTTGTTTATCAAAATGTAAGTTTCTTTTATTAAATATTATGTAAAATTGTTATAAAAAGTAACATTTTAATACTTTTAAACTTTGAAATATAAAAAATATTTAGAAAGCCGAATATCGGTATTCAGCCGAATAGTTACTATTCGGTATTCGGCTCAGCAATTACTATTCGGATTGCCGAATATTCGGTATTCGGTTCACCTGTTGGCCGAATATTCGGTATTCGGCCAAAATCACTATTCGGTGGATCCCTAATTTGAACAATATTTAACTGAGCTGTGATTGATAAAAAATAACTTAAAATTATCGTATGAAAATAAAGATAGTGAATAAAATAAAATTCAATCCTATGTCTATGATTATCTTAGACATAGGACTGTTTTTATCTTAAATCAAAACAATTAAGTCAAAATTCATTAAACGGACAATATCTGTTGTTGAACGATTTTCTTAAAGACTAATTCCATGAAGTCATTACTTCGAACCAGATTTGATACAAGGTTACTTTGAACCATGTGGTGTAAATTTTAACCATGTCCAGAGATGTAGTGGAGGGTATATGGGGGTATACGCCGTATATATTCTGGATTTTTTAAAGGAACACCATATACTCTCTATTTCTTAAGAAATGCATAGTATACACACTTTAGGGTGTACCCTCTGCTTTTTTTATGATTGCACCTCTGGCCACGCCCTAATTTTTTTAAATATTTTTGGCGTGAAAAGATATGATAAACTGCAGAATTCTGTTTTGTGGCCAAAGTTCTAAACTGGGATTTCTACTCTTTACTTTGGAAAATAAATTAGGAACATTATACACAATTAATTGCATCATCCAACTATTATTGTGCAATACTGTTTTTAAGTTAATTTTGAATGCTGTTTTGAAGTTGCCCAATTATATTTTTAAAGTAAGTAACAAAATACTCATTTATCAGATATATTTTTATCTAGAAGTTGTAAATATGTTAATATTGTGTGATTAATTATTTACTAATAGTTAATAAGATATAAAATAAGAACACACTACCATTTTACCCCATTTTCAGTATAACTAAGAGCCGTCTCAAAGTTAGGGATAGGTTTATAGTTTACTGATTAAGGAACTGCAGTAAATATGCAATAATAATTTCCTGATATTTGCACTCATATTATATATAAATACAGAAAGTGTGAATAAGATAATAGATTTAAATATTTTTACAAATATGTGTAAAATATATAAAAATCGTATAAAGGCGTTATTCGGGGCGGAGCTGATCAAATTTGTCATTTCATACATTCGGCATTTTTTATTCTTGTTTGAATAATACTAGTACTAGAATGTATTACTGAAACTATGAATATATTACAAAGTTAAAACATTGAAAATTGTCTGTCATTGCATTTTTATGTTTTACTTGAACAATAGGCAGTTCTTTTTTATTTCTAAATATTCGTGGTTTTCTTCATCCTTTCATCTTATGCATAACATTTGTTGTAATATCATAAATTATACAAATCTTCTGAAAATGAGAAATATAAATTAGGAGTCTTTAAACATCTGAAAACATTTTTTTGTTGATGTTATTCAATGTTGTTAAAACTACAAAATTTTTTTTAATGAATTATTTTAAATGATATCTATCATATGGCTAATAACTTCATACCAAGTTAAAAATTCATTTTTTTTTTACCTTTATCATTAATATTCCTTAAACTTTTGTTGTCATACAATAATTTATCATCTTTTTTTTTCATTCTATAAGTTATTATCTTTTCTTTTCTTTTATATCCCTAGTTGTAACAATATTCTTAAAATAAGAATGTGGCATCTGAAAATAGAGAAAATACGGATCAAACCTACCCTGAAAGACTGAAACTTGCAGGCTGCGATTTTTAGTACCCGTATTTTGCAACGAGAAAATGTGACTCATTTTGTCAGAGATATCTCAATAACTGAATAAGGCAGAGCAAACTTTTCGAAAATAAGATAATAGAACAATCATATAGCGATTATCAGGTATGCGACTTACTGTTAGAAAACCATATAGATCTAGTCCAAAGCACAAAATTAAAATTAACCATTTATTTTACTCATCCCACTAAAATTAATCAAATTTTAACTAATAAAACTTAAATGGATGTTTCCCCAACAGTTTATAATTTTTTGTAATTTTTAAAAGAGAGTCGATGCTTTTTATGGCATTGATTCCTCGTTATGTCTAATAACAGACTCCATAGAACTTGTGCAGACGCAGAGCTTGGGCCTTGCGCCTGTTTATGGCTACCTGATTACTTGGCGTTCAACGGAAGCGGACAATCCTCGCCAACACATATTTCAAATTCCTCGTTAATTTGAATCAGTGCTGTTTACATAAAATAAGTCTTTAAATTTTATAATATAATATTTTCATCCATTCAAACTGTAAAAATATTGGAATCAATTTGTATTACGTCATAAAAAGAAGGAGGCAGGGATCAAAATCAACTTTGATTATGTCGTTTGATTCATTTTAATCATCATTAATGATATTTCTAAATAAAATATTTTATTTATTTCTTCAATTTGTATTAGTGCAGTTTATATAGATATAATTAATTTAATTTTAAAATATAATGTTTTCTTTTATTCAAATATTACTGCATACTGTAATTATTTATAGCAGTATATATATTTTAAAGGGGAAAATTCACAATACATTTATCTAATATAATATGAACATTATATGTTAATAAGTCTTATTTTGTCTTTTTATCGCCCCGATCCCCCTCCCCTCCCCCCCCCCCCCCTCCGTGGATCCGCGCCTGCACTCCTGGAATTAAAACTTGTATAGACATAAATTTTTAAAATTGTAAATTAATTTGTTTAGATAATTCTTTTGAGTTTTCCAGAAACTTTCAAATTTTTTAGACAAAATTGATATTTAGAGCCAATTTTTACGATATACTGACCATTTAATGAGCTTTTACTCTATATTTAAAAGTACCACCCTACCCCCCCTTTAAAGATGAAATGACTCTTGTTTGAATCATGATACGTTTTGCTAATAAAAAGTATTTAAAAAAAATTCTTAAACAAACAAAATACTTTTAATTGTATTTTTTTACATGACATTCCCTTTCATTCAAATTTCTTATTTCATCTTCAAAATGGAAGGGATTCAGAATTTCAAGTATTAGAAAAAAAGCACATATTTTATGTGCTTTAAAATTAATTAATTTGAATGAATTTAGTTAAAAACTAGGACTTCCCTCAGAGGGATTAGTCTGAGCGATGTTGCTGAGAATACACAATACTTGCGACAAATAAAGAAAATATGTTAACTTTAATTGGTCGTTCATTGTGATAAAATATGATGAAAATAAGCATATTGAATCATAGAATTACAAAATCTTATATATAAAGTTGCATATACTATTTTTATAAAAAGGGAAAGCAAACCATACATGGACATAAAATTGGAAATATGCAAAATGTTAAAAGTAATACAGAAAATAAAACACCAAATTTTCCTACATTGGAAATATAACTTTTTGAAATGATGTCATGAGCATAAACAGAAGCTCCGCACCGATTTGAGAAACCATAAATAACATAAACTATTACGTTTGAATAGAATGGAGTGTATTTTATATGGTGTGAGATCCGTCTGAATAGTTTATATTGTTGAACATCTGTTTTCCATGGATGCCATGAGGTTGTCGATAAGAATTAAGGAATCCTTTTTTAAGAATTTGTCCTAAACGAGCATTTACATCTTATAAGTTACTGTGATGCCAAAGTTCTAGTTTCTAACCCCAACAGTATCCTAGAAATTGCGATATTCTCAATAAATTGGGTTTAAAACTTTTTCTAGAAAAAAAAAAATTTTTAATTTGTGAATTTAAATTGTCGAATGTTTTAGAAATCGTTCATAACGAGAATGTTATATCTTAAAAGTTGCCACAAAAAATAAATAAATAAATAAATAAATAAATAAATTTTTAGTCATATCAACATTAAAGAATTCTCAATTTTAGAACTTTTTTTGCTCGTGCATTGATGGTGATTATTGTTCCTACGCAAAATATAGTATATTTTGCAACAAACATGGTTACCAACATTTTTTTCCCATATTATTTTTTTAAATCGGCTAGGTATACTCCCAATGATAACGAAAAACACACAAACGTTATTGCTTTATAGCATAGAAATATAGAATCAAAAACTATTTATCTTCTATTATATACATAAATTATCTAATTAGTGCTAGCAGATGCATTTTAAAATATACATAGATCAATATAATGCTTCATTTTTCTTTTCTTAGTATTTCTCAATATTCATTTTTTACTTATTTGTATTATTCAGTAAAAAACTCACCTGCCCGAATTACATCAAACTTTTTATAAAAGCGCCAAAGTCCATATAACAGCGAAGTATTGTGAAGAGTATTAAATACAAGGTAGTAAGACACTTGGCCAAGCGCAGATAATAAATCGCCAAATATTGTTCTTTTCGCCCTCTCTCGAAATGGATTTTTTTAGTACATTTAAAAAACACGATTTTGAGTCATCTTATTTAAAATTCAAATAAATAAATAAGAGGAAGCAATAATAGCATAAGTCAATACATTTTATTTCAGCATAAATACATTTCAGCATAATAGTCCACTAAATTTGAATCCGATTAAAAAAAGTACCGTGATTAATTAAAATGTTATAGGCAGAGCTGCCAAGTCTCCCGCATTTTGGATACCGGTATTTTAATACAGAAAATGTTTTATTAAATTGGAATATTCTGCAGATTTGAAAAATAACTTTTCCTATAAGAAAATTCTGCTATGCAATAAGCGGGGCTTGGCATCTCTGTATAGGAATATTTCGTAATCTACTTTTTAACCTTAAAAAAAGCAACGACCATTTTTCGGGTACAAAAAGTGTTGGTAATTGTTCCATTTTGCATACAAGGTACCGATTGTAATATTGATACATCTATGGAGATAAATTTCCAATAATTTTTCAAATCCCATTTATTTCATTAAAAATATAAATCTTTTATTCATTTAGTTTAAAGTAAATGGTTTTTAACTAATTTCATAATGCTTTTGAAATATCACTTTTCATTGGTCATTTTTTAAAGCATTTAGAAAATGGTTGTTGTTTTCAGTCAAATATAGACTTTGGTCTGACCGCATTTTTTTTTTTTATTATTATTATTTATAAATGGTAGAGAAATATTAATACTTAATCCATAACGTACATAATATATGACTCTGTTATTACATAAGTCACCTTTTTATCATCATAAAAATTATGTTTTTACTGATTTTTATTAACTCAATAGGAAAAATTTTGTGCTTTGAGCAATAGATGTCCGCATTCCATTTATTTATTTATTTTAACAAAATTCTTTGCATTTAGAAGAATTTTTATTTAAATAGGAAATCCAAATGTCGCTGTTAATAAAGAAGAAAGTTACAAAAAAAAAGTTACAAAACGAGTAGACGCATACTATCAAATATGGTAAAACGACGAATCCAAAAAAGACGTCATATGAAATATCATCTTTTAAAGCAAGAAAACGAGGTCTGATTATCGAGCCTACTGATTACAAAATGTGCATTACATTAAAAAAAAATTAAATTAAATAAAAATACTGCAAATATTGACTTTTTTCTTTTGTGCAGTTTTGGCTTCAAAAGGTGCGCTATGTTGCAAAAAGATATAAGCGGCTATGAAAACACACTTGGTAAACATTCATGCTCAGTTTTACAAATAAATATGGCACATATATGCCCTATACACACCAAGATACCTAATTGGTGCCAAAATGGCGTTCAGTTGCCTAACATGGTTATCATATAAATGTTATAATAAATTGTTTGTTCTAAAAATATTATCATTTATTGGTTGTTATTTCTTTTTTTTAATAACAGAAAATGTTTCGTTTATTCCTTTTTTTTTATTTTGAAATAAATAAATAACGTGTTATTATAGCATGCTATATGTATCTGGTAATCAGAACGATGTTTTCGCCTAATTGGCATAAAAAATCTCGCCAAACCCGGTGCTTATATCTCTAGTATATTATCTCAAGAATTTTATTTATGTATACTATAATTGTTTTTACATACCACTTACTTCTTCTTGTATATAAAAATAGGTAAGTAGCTCCTTTATGCAGTGTAAATTGTATAAATCTTTAAAAAATAACCCCCGTTGTCCCTTTTTAGATCGAATAAAAAAAAAAAATCAATGTCTAATTACAGTATTGCTCCCAGGTATGCATACATATTACGAATTTCAAAGTTGCATGCTAACAGGAAATGGATGAAAAATAGGAAAAGATGGCACATATGCACCAGGGTACATAATTGGCGTCAAAATGGCATTATTTTACCTGAGATGGTAACCCGGCTTTATTTATTTATTATTTGTTTATTTACTCATAAAATGATTATTTACTTCCATTTCCTTTTTTTAATTATATAAAATATTTGTTTTTATAGTTATTAATTATTATTATTATTTTATTTACTGTAAGTTCTTTTTGATAATAGAAAATAATTTAAAAATGTGTATGTAAGCGTTATTTGAAAACGCAGTTTTCGCCAAATGGGCCTTGAAAAAAAATGCGCTGAGTCTGATGCGCGTGTGGCATCCGTGCCGAAAAATTAGTGACCAGAATTGACTTCCACACACAAACAAAATATAAGTTAAAAGAAAACATGCAATAAAAATAAATATAAAGGGAAAATGATGTCATAAAAGAAATTTTTTATTTAAAAACGTAATTGTTTCTAATTTTCACACGCGAAATATATAAAATATTCTTTTAAGTATCAAAAAATGCTATTAAGTTTTTATGACATTTTTTTAATATAAAAAAATAACAGTTTTATTTTCCTGCACGATTAAATTTTAAAATGTTTTATTGCATTCAATATTTCTGGGTGCGTAAATGATTACTATTTACTCCATGTACTGATTCGGTTATCTACGAAAATATCCAGCTTGTGAAAATCACGCACACCAAATTTCTGTGACGTATGCAAATAAATTATGCTTTTTTATCAGTTTTTTTAACATAACTTTTAAAATATTTGGAACTAATTTTTAAAAGTAGGTGCATTCACCAGATTACCTTCATAGGCACCTATTGGTACAAACAGAATCAAAATCCGACAAGTACTTTTTGAGATTTGCTTGACGAAAGAATTTTTTTGAATTTTAATATCGTTACGTATCTCTGAGTATAAAGACTTCGCTTCGCTCAGACAATAATAAGCATAAATAAGCAAAACAAAAAAGGATGTTGAAGCTGGAGGCAAAGAAAAATGTCTGATTTTTTTTTTTTTTTTTTTTTTTTTACTTAAAAAATAAACTTAAAAAATAAAATAAGACTTATCAACATATATTGCTCAAATTACATTAGATAAATATATTGAGAATTTTTCTCTTTAAAACCAATATACTCTTATAAATAATTACATATTGTATTTAAATATTTTTTTTACAATTTTAATAAAATAAACATTACATTTTAAAATTAAATTAAGAATACCTGTATAAACCATACTAATACAGATTGATGAAATAAATAAGATATTATATTTAGAAATATCATCAATAATGATTAAAATAAATCAAAGGACATATATATTTTTTTTTAATCCCTGAATCCTTCATTGTATGACGTAATACAAATGGATTCTAATAATTTTAGTTTAAATGGATGAAAGCATTATATTATAAAATTTAAAGAATTATTTTAACTATACAAATTAAGGAGGACTTTGAAATGCGTGTTGGCGAGGACTTTCCGCTGAACCCCAAGTAATCAGGTAGCCAGCCATAAACAGGCGTTAGGCGTATGCACTTCACAATTGTTCTATGCAGAATGCTATTGGATACAACGAGGGATCAATGCCATATTATGCATCGATTCTTTTTAAAATTTGCAATTATTAATCACATGTCAAAAGTCAAATATCAATTTTAAATTTATAAGATAAACCTTGATAATTTTTGTGGGATGAGTAAAATAAGTGGTTAATTTTAATTTTGTGCTTTGGACTAGATCTACATGGTATTCTCACTGTAAATCGCATACCTGGTAATCGCTATGATTGTTAGTCACGGCTATTTTCGAAATGTTTGTTCAGCCTTATTCAATTATTGAGATATCTATGAAAAAATAAGTTACATTTTCCCGTTCCAAAATACGAATAACCAAAAATCGTAGCCTACGAGATGCAGTACAAGTACAGGGTAACTATGATCCGCATTTTCCCTATTTTCAGTTGTCACACTCTTATTTTAAGAATATTCTGGCAACTAGGGATATAAAAGAAAAGATAAGATAATAACTCACAGAATGATTACAAAAATTTAAGGAATAATAATGATAAATGCAATAAAAAATGCATTTTTAATTTGGTTCAAAGTTACCCAGCCATGGAGGATAATTTTGCACCATATGATAAATATTATCTAAAATATTTCTTTATAAAAAAAAAAAAGTATTGTAATTTTAACAACTTTGAGTAATAATAACAATAATAAAAGTTTTTAGATGTTTAAAAACTCGTAACTTATGTTACTCAATATCAGAAGATTTGTATAATTTATGATTTTCCAACAATTATTAAGAATAAGATAACTGGATGAAGGAAACTGAATATTTAGGGAGAAAAAAGAACTTCTTATAAAACATAAATTATATATTGAGCAAGCTTAAGAAAATAATAATAATAAATATATGTATTATAACTTCTTATCACAACCACTTAATGACATTACATTGTCTAATTACGATGCGATTTTTATCATTCTTATAACCTTTTTTAACCTTTTTCGTGACTTCCGCCTCCACTGATATTTTCACGTACCCCTTTCTTAGGCTTTTCACTTCAGAGTACTATCATTTCTTATAAACACGCCCCTTTTCTACTCATTCTTTTAATAACATAGTAGGCATTTCTCCTTTGGTAATCTTCTTACCACAACCATTTAATAACATTACATTGTTTAATTACGATGTGATTTCTAACATTTTATGGCTTTATTAACCCTTTTTAGTGGTTTCCGCCTCTATTGATATGATTTTCACGTACCCCTTTCTTAGACTTTTCACTTCGAAGTACTCCCATTTCTTATAAACACGCCCCTCTTCTACTCATTCTTTTAATTACATAGAATTTTTTTATCCATTAGTAATCTTCTTATCACAACCATTTAATAACATTACATTGTTTAATTACGATGTGAAATCTAACATTTTGTGGCATTATTAACATTTGTTGTTATTTCCGCTTCTACTGATATTACTTTCACCAGCCCCTTTCTTAGACTTTTCACTTCCGAGCACCCCCATTTCTTATAAATGCGCCCCTCTTCTACTCATTCTTTTAATTACATAGTATGTATTCATCCATTTGTATTCTACTTATCACAACCATTTAATAACATTACATTGCCTAAATACGATGTGAAATCTAACATTTTTATGACTTAACCTTTGTTGTGATTTCCATCTCTACTGATATTATTTTCACTTACCCCTTTCATAGTCTTTTCACTTCGCAACTCCTCTATTTCTTATAAACACGTTCCTCTTCTACTCATTAATTCAAATAATAGTATGCATTCATCCATTTGTATTCTACTTATCACAACCATTTAATAACATTACATCGATTAATTACGATGAGATTTCTAACATTTTTATGGCTTTATTAACCTTTTCAGTGATTTCCGCCAGTAGCGCAGCCAGGATTTCGTTCTAGGGGAGATTTTGAGTTTCTGATAAAGATGTTTTCCGGTTATTTGAATCACCGGTTAATAGAATCAGTACTAGTTAGAATATTCACTGTATAATACTTAAGCTGAAAGAGCAATTGTGTGGCAGAAAATCATCATTCTTTTAGCATACTATGTCTCAGAAAAGTGATTTAGTTCAAATAATCAATTTTTACTTAACTAATCCATGTAATATGCACTTTAAAATTTTTGCTATTTAATCTAATCTAATCACTTTATTAAATGGAATCTTATTCAATAAAATGGCGGAATTCCTAATCCGAAATACACCAAAATGTTTAAGGATTAAATTTTGTTTTGATTCATTTAAGCGGCAATTATAGCGATCTTTTTTAGCTCTGGGAGGGGTTTTAACCCCAAAACCGCCCCCTTGGCTGCGCCACTGATTTTTGCCTCTACTGATGTTACTTTCACTTAGCCTTTCTTAGTCTTTTCATTTCGGAATATCTCCATTGCTTATAAATACGCCTCTCTCTTCATGTCATTCAATCAATTAGATAGTATGCGTTTATCTATTAGTAATTTTCTTATCACAACCATTTAATAACATTACATTGTTGAGTTACCAAGTAATTTCTAACATTTTATGGCTTTATTAACATTTGTTGTTATTTCCGCTTCTACTGATATTATTTTCATGTGCCCTTTTCTTAGATTTCTCATTTCGGAGTACCTCCATTTCTTATAAACACTCCCCTCTCTTCTCCTCCTTCTTTTTATTACATAGTATGCATTTATCCATTAGTAATCTTCTTATCACAACCATTTAATAACATTATATTGATTAATTACAATGTGATTTCTAACCTTTTATGGCTTTATTAACCTTTTTTGTGATTTCTGTCTCTATTAATATTATTTTCACTTACCCCTTTCATAGTTTTTTTCACGTCGCAACTCCCCCATTTCTTATAAACACTCCCCTCTTCTACTCATTCTTTTAATTACAAAGTATGCATTAATCCATTAGTAATCTTCTTATCACAACCATTTAATAACATTACATTGTTTAATTAAGATGTGATGTCTAACATTTTATGGCTTTATTAATCTTTGGCTATAATGTAGTATTCGCCCAGAAATCGCCGCCATTTTTCTTTTTTTTTTTTTTTTGCCGATTTACCGTGGGCGATGTTTTTCTCCCGATGATGTTCCGACGATTTTAGTTTCTGGCACCCCTAGTTTTCTCGATGCCATCGCGCGATTTCGCTGACGTCGTCACTTTTCTCTTGAAGTTCTGCTAGTACGGACGTTGTAGTCGCTCCTGATTTTCTCAACTGCACGTGGTCGCCTGGTTGTATTGTTTCAATCTATTTCCTTTTTCATATTTGTTTTGGGATTGATTATGGCTCCTGTTTTTAGACTTCCTGCTGTTACTGATGTTATTAAGAAGTATCAGGATATTTTGAAGTCTAAAGGAGGTATGTTTAAGGTGTCGTCTAATAGACCTATTTAAGGCAAGGATGGGATAGTGAATACATATTTCTGCACGGGGCTTTTTGGGGTAGGGATTTGTTTTTTTGAATTTTGAGGGAAATGGGCTTAATTAAATCGAGTGTTGTTTGTCCTGATTGTCAAAATCAAATGAAGGTGATCGTAAAAAGAAAGTGTCGGATGGTTTTTCTTGGGTTTTGTCGTAAGATAAGGTTGAAAGAAAATGGATTGAAAAAAGGAGTGCGGTAACGAAGTATCATTTAGGTTTGGTTCGTGCTTTGCTGCTAGCAATTTGACTTTGGGTGAGGGTTTTTTTGTTGACTCTTGAAATTGTGATTGGCGTTAAGTCGTCTCATATCGTGGATCAGTGGGGCTTTGCTTCTCATACAATGGCAGATTGGAGGCAGTTTGTTATGTATTTACCGTTTGTTTATTTCCCCACCCCCTTTTTTAGAGAAACGTTTAAAGTGCTGATTTCTGTTAAAATATATTTTTTCTTTTCTGCTTTTCTTTACATGTTTAACCGCAAATATTTATCTTTATTTATATTTTCTGTATGCATTTAATGATGAATATTTGGTTTACTGTACTGCTTTGAAATTTATGTATTTACCGTTTGTTTACTCCCCAGCCCCTTTTTAGAAAAACGTTTGAAGTGGTGATTTCTGTTAAAACATATTTTTTCTCTTCCGCTTTTCTTTAAATGTTTAATCGTAAAATTTTCAACGTTCTTTAAGCCTAGAGTGCTTATAAATGAGCATTTGGCGACGACTGCTACTTGGCGAAGACAGGTTTTTCGCGCAAAAAAAAAAAAAAAAAAAAAAAAAAAACAAGATGGCGAATTTTAGACGAATCCTACATTTGTTCCTAATCTTTTTTAGTGATTTCCGCCTATACTGATATTATTTTCATGCACCCCTTTCTTAGGCTTTTCACTTCGGAATACTTCCATTTATTATAAACACCCCTTTCTTCTCCTCATTCATTCAATTACATAGTATGCGCTTATCCATTAGCAATCTTCTAATCAAAACCATTTAATAACATTACATTGTCTCATTACAATGTGATTTCTAACATTTTTATGATTTTATTAACCTTTTTTTGTGATTCCCGCCTATTCCGATATTATTTTCACGTGTTCGAGATAGGGAATAGCTGTTTAAGAGGCACCTCATCTATAATCCAGGGTTGCCCATTGGTTTTCCCTTTTTATATTCAGAATTTCCGAAGGCATACAAGAAATTAAGAATTTATTTTTGCTTTATTTAATGGCTGATACTTTGTATTTACACAAAACATAATTCTTCCTTCGAAAAGTTATCAAAAAGGAGGGGGGGAGGGTTAAAATACTTTAATTGGGAAAAAAAAAAACTTATTTTTATCAAATTTTAACTTAAAAAAGGGAATATTTTAAAGAAAATGCATTCTATTTTCAGGAAACTGTTTCTTTCTTCCTTTTTTTCTATATTTGAAAAGAATATCAACTTTTCACTTCACTTTTTCTTAATAAACCATTTTTTCATGAAAAGCAAAAGCAAATATTATAAATTAACTCTTAGTTTATCATATAGCTGTAATGATATAATAATAAATATTGAATAAAATATTAACAAAAGAGAGAAAAACATTTTAATTGTAAAAAAAAAAAAAAAAAAAAAAAAAAAATTGATTTTAATTTATTTTAACTTAAGCTGTATAAAAAAAATACATTTTTACAACAATTCATCATAGTCCGATGCATATTCAATATATTGTTTTGGAAATAATGAAATGTGCAAATAAATAAATAAATAAATAATAATAATAAAATAAAAAATAAAATGTCTATGATAAAGATTGTAACTGCTGAATTTTATGACAAGCTAGTTGTCATGAAATCTTTTAAATTCCTTTTTATCTGCATTTACAATATTAGATTTAAAAAAAAAAAATCTTGTGCATTTTTTATTTAGAGCAGTTTAAAGTGTCACAGCTGCCAAATTTTACGCATTTTTACCACCAAAAATTTTTATTGTAAATATTGTCTTATTTAATCGTCGAAATCTCATGATTAAACAAATGGAAAATCTCTGTACAATTTTAGTGGCTATGAAGTGTTAATTTATTACATAAAAAATTAGATTTAAAATGATGTGTAAAAGGCAAATACACAGCGATGCCGGAGACACTAGTGCCATCTATCGCCGTCCTCCCTTTTTGAAGCAAAATTTTTTGGCCGATAATAACACTATTTATTTCTACTCACTATAGTTTCTGAATCGTCATAGAATTACAATCACCGCTAGGTGGCGCGAATGACCACTGCAAATTAGTGTTCCTACATCCTTCGGTAAGAGTTGCGACATGATGGCAATAAATTCTGATTGGACAAAATCTGTTTTCAACCGCCGCAGGCGATCGACTGCAGCGCTACCATAGACTTTACATGGGATGAAATTAGAAGGTTTTAAAATCATCATCATTCATAATATTTTCATGCTTTTTCGATTTGTAACATCAATTTTCATGTTAAAAAATTTTTATATTATGGATATAAATATAATTTTGCCTGCGAATTTCGCAATTTTCATGCAAAAATATTTTTTTTCTTCCGTAAGTTTCGTTTTTATTCTGCCAGCACGAGCAAATATCCCATCATTTTCTCGTTATATTTTATGTATATACATATAATTTGAATTATTTTTATTGGTATGACTAAATTGTATATATATCCTTGCGTTGTTTTGGTGGAATCGCATCACAAGTATTTTTTTTTCCTTTTTTCCGTCATAAGTAATCAAAATAGGTTTGGCGAGGGATACAAGAACGCCAAATGCCAAATTCTTTTATGAACTTGTTTCGAGGTTAAAAAGGTCATTTCGTTGACAGTTTCATAGATGGTTTGGTGTAATGGTTAGCATACAGGTCTCGTAACCCCAACGTTGTGGGTTCGATCTCCGATCTGGATTTCTCTCTTTTTTTTTCTTTCTTCATTGATTTATTATAATTTACGCTTATTGTTTGAATAATTTATTACCAGTTAATAAAATACATTTTTTTAGATTCATTTTTTTTTAATGAAACTAACTTTTAATATTAAATATCATCCAAATGCTATATTTTGATAATTAAAAAGAAACATTTTACTTTTTTTCCCTTATTGATTTATTAAAAGTTACTCTATTTTTTAATTAATTCTTTCAAAAAATAAATAAATAAATAAATAAAATAAAATAAAAGAGAAAAAACTAAGTTTCAATATTTAATTTAAATAATTTATTTATTAATAATTTATTATCAGTTAATAAAATATTGTATTTCTTTAGAATTTTTTTTCTTTTTTTTATGAAATTAAGTTTTAATATTAAATATCATCCAAGAGCTATATTTTGATAATTAAAAAGAAACATAAATTTTAATGTAATAACATCGAATAAAATTACATTTTAAATATTTTTAAACCGTAATTTAATAATATGAAAATATCTAATAACTAGAGATAACTTATTTCAGCATTCATTTTTATGAAATTAACCTTTCACTGTACAATTTTTTCTATTTTTATGATTTTTTAATTTTTTTAAAATAATTTAATAATATAAAAATATCTAATTACTACAAAAAACTTATTACAGTATTTTTTATGAAATTAACCATTCACTGCACGATTTTTTCTAATTTTATGATTTTTTTAAAATTTATTTTATTATTATTTTTTTAAAATCTATATATAGGTCTCATAATGAGAAAAATAGGAAAAATAATTAAATTCAAAATTTTCAGCAAAAATTTTATATTTTATGGTATGTTCCATATGTGCACATTTAAGGTTTTAAAATATTGGATCACTATATTTTGCTACAAAATAAACTTATTTCAGATTTTTTTAAAAATTAGTTATTCTTTTTTTACCGATTCTTTCCAAATAACTACATTTTAATATTTAATTAATTAATTAATTTATAATATATTATATTAGTTAATAAAATATTATGTATTTTTACATCAATTTTTCTGAATGAAATTAAGTTTTAATATTTAACATAATCCAAGGGCTATATTTTAATAATTAAAAAGAAACCTAATTAGATTTTAATTTAGTAATAACATCGAATAAAATTACGTTTAAAATATTTTCATGTCGTAATTTAATAGCATAAAAATATCTAACTACTAGAAATTACTTACTACAGGTTCATTTTTATAAAACTAACCCTCTACTGCACGATAATTTCTATTTTTATGTTTTAATAACAATAATAACATTGAACTATATCAAACTATGAAGCGCTTTAATTCAAAAAATTAGTGTATGTACATAATATACACATATATTTTAATCTATTGAAAGTTTTCTTAAAAGCTGCTGTAACAATAAATTATAAATTATTCCTGATTGGATAAATCAAATAACAAACAAACAAACAAAATAATAATAATAACAAAATAAACAGAGAAGGTCAAATGGGCTGTCATTTGATTTCTGTCCTTAATATATTTCTTGTATATTCTTACAACTTTCATTGAGATTATTAGCAGATAATTTTTTTTGAAAACTCAAAAAGAGTTCATTAATCATTATGGAATATTTATGTTTTGGAAACATTAATACTTAAAATTTTTTTTTTAAACTCTAATAATAATAATAATAATAATAAATAAATAAATAATGATAATAATTAATTAATTAAATTATAAAGGCGAAAAAGTGGAATTTAACATACTAAAATGTTTTGAGAAATAAGTTATAAAATTATGTTTTCCTATTTCAAAATATATAAAAATTTAATTTTTAAGATTAAAGTGAAACCGATTGTGCTAAATAATGCAATATAATATATATAAATATTATTTTATGTTATAAATGGTTTCAATTCATTCACTATACTTTTAGAAAATATAAATAAAATAGATAAATATTTATTGTTAAATTCTAAGTAATAAATTTAAAATAAATATTAAAAGAGCTATGAATTTCACAGTGCAACTTTTTTCATAATAGGGACAAAAACGGAAATAAACAAAATTTACTATATTCCAGACCCGTTCTAAAAAAGAACATTTGTTTTGTTTATCTATTTCCTATTCGTAAGAACGCGCATTAAAATAATAATAATAGCAATGATAAAAATAACCAAAGGGCGAGGAAGCGCCAAGCATAAAATTCAGGGTTGCACGCGTTTTCTTCCATCCTCCACTTTTCTTCCACTGAGCATGCGTACTTGATCTCATGACGCTACTCTAACAAACAAGGTCCAGGTGCTCTACTGCAAATAATGCTTATTAAATGTTACTTTTATGCATACTAAAACTAAACTAAACTCTGTAGTATTACAATCCATGAAAGATCAGCGCTGATAGTGTTTATCTATGTTTACTATCTATGTTTATTAATTAAAAAATATTAAATAACACGTTACTATAATACGGAAAACAAAGATTATAAGTAATTTTCTGCATTTAATTACATTTAAATTTTTGACCGGAATATATATAATTTTTACACCAGACCAGAGCTAGGAAATTGCTTCCCGTGCACACCTCTAACGTTTCATAATAATAATAGTAATAATGATAATAATAATAATAATAATAATAATAATAATAATAATAAACGCAAGTACTTTCGCATATACTCGGTAATCAAATCATATCGATTTTTTTCTTTAAAAATCTGGATATTAACACGATTTTTAATTATTTAGAAATATATATATATATATGTGTGCATTGAAATTCTAGATTTCATTATTTTAAAGAATCAACAAACTCTTTTTTCCTTTTATACAGTTTAAACTTCAAATTCGAAAGAAATTCATAAAAATAAATTTCTGAAATTTTTTTAATGAACCGTAAGTGCATTATGGAACTCAGCTCTCCGGCAATTTCTACTACAAATAAATAAATAAATAATCGCAATATCAGTAAAGTTATCCCAAGAAAACAAAAGCGTTCAAAGTAAATTCTTCATTAGACGCAATCGGTTAAAAGCGCCACCTACAATTCTCCGGAGAGAAACTGATTCTCAGAAAATAGAGGAATTTGAAATTTTTGTTACGGCATTATAAGGGTAATCAAGTTTGGCCGTGGTGCAACCAGGGCCGTAGCTAAAAGGGCGGTATGGGCGGCTCACCCCCCCCCAACCCCCCCCCCCCAATACATTCTGAGTCTCCCCTGGAAAAGATTCCAAGGTCACTCAATGAATTTATGTTCCGAAAATCCAAATAAAATTCTATTAAAAAATCTAATTTAGATTTGAGGCCCTTTCACAGTTTTGCAAAAATATTAATTGTAATTAAAATAAATATTACAACATTTTCCCAACTTATTTGCATATATGAAGCTGCCATGTTATTTAAAATTACACAGTTATACACTTGAATTTTTCATTATCCTATTCCTTCCTTAGCATAAAATGAGGTTATTGCAACAGTTTTATGAGAAACATATTACCTACATTATGAATATGTACTAATTTGTCTTTCTGCGTCATACAAATAGAGAGAGGAAATATGAGCCCCCCCTACATTTTCTTGATCCCCCCCCCCTACTACTCACTTCTAGCTACGGTCCTGGGTGCAACAATCGCAAGAAAAAGTTATACTGTGTAATTATCTAAGAAGCTGATAAAAAGTTTTCCTTTGAAAAAAAAAGGTACTTTTCAAAGAACGGATCGAGTGACAACCCCGGAACCTGGATATTGTTAAGAGTTCTGTCCCTGCCCGCGAAGACATTCACGAGCTAATGCTATTCCTATGGGGAGACATTTTTCTAATAACTCTTTCGCATTTTTTAATAATTTTTTTTTTTTTTTTCAGTTGGATAGCTGAAGTCTCTCTCAAGTTCGCTTCTTGATTACTTTTTCGATTTTGGTTGAAATTATTTTTTATAAAGTTACTTTGACTTCTGGACCGGTTCTGAAAATGAAAGTAACTTTATAAAAAAATGTGTGTGACCTAAATCGAAAAAGTAATCAAGGAGCGATTTTGAGAGGGACCTCAGCTATCCAATTGAAAAAAAAAATATTAAAAATGTGAAAGAGTCTTAAGAATAATGCATCCTCACAGGGATAGCATTTGCTCGTGTGTGTCTACTGTCTTCATGGGTAGAGACAGGAACCTTAACATTTCTTAGTACAACTTAACTTATGAGTCTGCAGAGCGGATCTCATGGTTAAAATAATGAGTGTCTCAATTCTAGCGAGTGGTATTTTGTTTATAGCTCATCAACATAAAATATTATAAAATATCTGGTGCGAGGTTTTTATTAAAATGGTGAAAAAGTGTAGTTAATATGATAACCTATATTCTTATTTATATGATCCTTTCATATTGCCTTAACCTTGTTTTTACCGTGCCCCACCTGATCTTCAAAATTATAACTGTACCATAACCTCTAAAATATATTATTTCTATGGTTTAAAAATGAACTCATTCTCATACAGAAAATTAAAAGAGGCAATTTTAATGCAATCGAATAATACTTTTTAAATTTATTGCACAGAAATTTATAAATAGCCGCCAATATTTTTGTTCCTTCTCTGACACATTCCAGCACAAACAAACACACCCACACGCAAATTTCTATGATTAAAATATTATATAGAAAGATAAATGGAAATTATTTTTTATCTTCCCGCGAACCGCCATGTTGTTTCCTTATTATTATTATTTTGCAATTATTTTGGTTTAAAGGAAACATAAAATGAACATTTTTAAGACTTATGCACATTAAAAAATTTGTTTTCACTTCATTTGAATATTTTACAAAATAAATGAAAAAATCTGTCAAAATATTTTTACTAATAAAAATTTAATCTTTAAGTTTTCGAGTTTCCACAGTATATTATTATCTTGTTTAATTTAATATCATTTTTGAAACATGAGATTCAGTTGCATTTTGTAGTTTAAAGTTAAATAATAATGTTTGAAAAAAGGTAGTAGTAGGGTAGTAGTATTCATTTCTTTCCATTTTATGCTAAGAAATGAATAGGATGCAGAATGAAATATTCGAGTCTATTACTAGTATAAAACTATATATCATGTTACTTTCATACATACAAATACTATGTACAAATGTTGAACCACCTATTTGCACTTTATGTACAGATACTACCAGGGGCGTAAACCACCCTAATCGCGTAGGGGGGTGTCGGCCCAAAAATTTCCGACTTGAAGAAGGAAAATTCCCGAGTACTATGGCCAACATGAAGACTAATATACATATATATTATGTATATATATATATATATATATATATATCATAATTCGCAAGATAATTATGACTTAGTGTATCGAGATAGTCAAATAATCTTATGTTATTATTAGTCTTTCCCTTTTAATATATTTTCCCCATTATTAGGCGATCTCCTGATGGAATATAATAACCGTTCCACCTGAGAGGGTGGTCGTGCATAAAACGAATAAGCAGTCAAAGGGCTTTCCAGCAATATATCACATGAAAGGTATCGGCTAAAATTAGAAAAGTGGTTGCCCGTGAGGGCAAAATATGAATTCAACGATATATCACAAGAGAGATGTATTCCAAATTTAGGAAATTGTCCTCCCTCCCAGAATAGACCCTTCCCCTAATTGTAAAATTTTCATATATTATAAGTAATATTTATCGGAGGACCCCGAAAAAAAAGAAAAAAATTCCGGTCTTAAATGATAAAACGTTGCAATTTCAAAAAAGATCGAAAATTGTCCCCAATAGAGGATAAGAGGGGGCAGGGGGAGAGAGAAAAAGATTTATTATATGAAAGAGTGATTTGAGGGCTTTCCTATGATATGTCCAAAAAAGTATGGAATTTTTCCACCCCCATTTAAAATCCTCGGGGGTGGAAATTTTAAAATATCTCTGAAACCCGTATATAATTAATTTTTAATTTTTTTTCTGCTGTTTCACGTTCTTATTTGAAAAGACTGTTGAGATATGCCAAATGTTCTAAATTTTTCGACTCCCCCCTTTTAACCCCCTTATGGTGAGATTTCTAAAATCACTGGATTATGTGTTTAATAATTTTTTTAGTAGATTTATTTTCTGGAATTTTACGCACCTACCTTAAATGTTTGCTGAGATATGGCAATTTGTTCCAGAATTTTTGACCTCCCCCCACTTGTCCCTCTTAAGGGGGGTAATTTCAAAATTTCCATCTTAGTGCATGCTTACATCATAAGAAGTACTTTCTCTCCAATTTTCATGGTTCTAGATTCAGTAGTTTGGGGTGTGCGTTGATTACCAGTCTGTCAAGACAAACTATTTTATATATTTATAGCTATCTCTACTAGCTGACCCGCCCGTTGTTGCCCGGCATTAGATAAAATATATAATTAGATACATCATATAAATATATTAGATGCAATATATCGATAAATAACAAATAAATTATTAAAGCAGAGTATGTAAATTTTCAGGAGCGAATTCAAAGGGTTTTCAAATTATACTCAATTTTTTTAATAAATAAGGCAATTGTACATAGTTTTTCTGACTCCTTGAGAAAACATGCGCAAAATATCAAGCAAATAAACGAAATGCATAAACCAAAAGTAAAATTCTGGTTCCTTTTTCATCTACCCCCCCGCCCCCCCCAGACACACAGGCACATCAGGCACAAAAAATGTACTAGTAAAGTTGAAATGTGTTTTTAAAATTTCAAATTGCAAAAGAGGTTTAAAGATCCATTTAATCATCAATTAGCTTTAAACAGTCAAAAGTTGCGCTGTTTTATCCTCTCCCAAGGCTAAAATTATTTTAAAGTTTCAAATGATTAAATTTTGATTCTTATCTACACACACACACAAAAAAAAAACATCTATCCATAAAATAATAATCAAAATATTATTATGCAGGGAGACAAAATTATTATACTTGTACTATAACAAAGTTTTAAAAATATAGAATATTTTACATACATTGACATTTGAACTTCAAAAAATAAATGAACTTTCTTAGTTGTTGAACCTTGAGATAATAAAAATGAAAAGCCATGTAGGCAAAAATTTATTAAAATAATACATTACTCTTAAATAATGATGAAATAAAATTTATAAAATATAAAAAGATCTATAAATACAATTTTAACTTCGAGTATAATACGAAATACATTGACTTGCAATTGCAAATTGTAAAATAGTTGGCAAAAAAGAAGGCAAATATATTGAAAGAAAAAAAAATGTAGTTAAAAATTATAATTTCATGAAATTTAAATAAGAACTAGCTTGTCATCTCCAGTTTGTAACAAAACTAGCAAATAGTTAGGGAATTGCGATACTAACTGTTAAAATTTTTTATATGTATCGAATAACAGTACATTTTTACAAGTTATTAAATAATTTATCTGCTCCCTCAAAAAAAAAAAAAAAAAAAAAAAAAAAAAAAAAAAAATAATAATAATAATAATAATAAATAAATAAAAATAATAATAATAAATAAATAAAATAAAATAATTCATTTTTAAATATGAAAACAATTCAGTTTTTTACACATTTTACATAGCTAAAATTTTCTGTAATAAAATAGCTAGCTTACTTCAAAAGGATTTTTTAGAGCTCCAACAATGCAAAACGGTATATGTATATGGGCTGAAATTTTATCAGCATGCTTTTGTTTATTAAGTGTCTTCCTGTAATCACTATCGAAAATATAATTACATAACCCACATTGCACTTTTTGTCTCTTACATTAGGTGGGGGCATAACTGATAAAAAAAAAATATTGAAGTAGTAACTATATACCAAAATATTCTCCCATCAACACTTTTTAATTGAATGATTTCATACTACGAGCCAGAATACTAACGGTTTAAACAAAGAGTTAACGCAGGCGCAGTTTGTTTTGTAACTGACACATAGGGCGGGAGGTGCAACGTCCAGTCATTTAAGGTGCCCAAGCTTTACGTTGAAGAGAAAACAATGTTTTATCTTTAAGTAAAGTTGAAATCTGTTTGCTTGGGGAATATTTCAGAGACAAAAATTTGTCAAAAATACGGGATTTCTTAATATAAGTTTTAATTCTTTCTAACGACAAACTTAAAAGCAGCGTAACAATTTGGTGTTGCAACTCATTTTTCTGACTAAACAAAATGTAGTAGTAATAATAAAAATATTTAAAAAAATTAATACAATTGACTGAGGAAAAAGCTAACGAAAATATTACTTCTGAGAGAAGTAAACTCGTATAGGCTGTAAAATATCCAGATTATTTCGAGATGAAAATTCAAAGTATTTGGGTATTTTCAATTTTCATCCTGTATCATATAAATTTCTTAAACAATCTTTTAAATCAATCAAAAATTACGTAAAAAAGTAAGTATAAACAATTTCGCATTTATTATTATTATTTTTTAATAAAATAAAAAGAAAATACAAATTTAGATAGTAGGAAAAAATGAGACTATAATTATTTTCGATTAAAGGTAAAATTTGAATACAATGGAAAATATCCAGATTTTGATATGAAAAAATACCAAATATTTGTATTTCTATAAATGAATTTTCATCGTATACCACCTAAATTTCGTGATACATATTTCTAATTAAATTTAAAGTTTAGATTAAAAAAATAGAAGTTTCTTCACTTCGATCAGTATATCTTAAAATTTCGATATTAAACTAAAAACTTTCCAACAGTAAAAAAGAATACAAGTAGATTTCGATATATCCAAATCAAAAGATACAAAAAAAAAAAAAAAAAAAAAAAAAAAAAAAAAAAAAAAATTGGAATATCAAGGTTTTACTCAAATATCACTGTTATAATTAACGGTATGACTTCAACATTACTAGAAAATGTACAAGAATATTTTTTTCCCGTCATATCGAGAAGTTTCCGAGAACACAACATTTGACAAAGCTAAATTTTTCTGAATAGTCTTATCAGAAAAATAAAATCCTATATATTAATAAGTTATATTAATTAATCAGTAAATTAAAGTAAATAGTAAATTAGCAATTAGTTAAATTAATTAATAATAGTTCCGGCTAAGAATAAATTTGTTTTCTTCATCCTAAATTGTTTTTTTTCCTTATTTTTCTTATCAGAAACTGCAAGCGGAAATAAATCCGACTGAGAATAAAATTTTATAGCTTTTCTTCGATCTAACTTGTTTTTCTTATTTAATTAAAAACTACAAAAATATTTCTCCAATTCATAAATATTTATAGATTAATACCCTTTTTTTCGGCTAAATTTACTTTTTTCCGATCGAACAAGAATTTTTCCGACTGACTTTTCCGTTTTTCCAATTTATAAATCTTTATAGGTTAATACGTAATACTATTTTTTCCGACTAAAGATGCCTTTACCGGTGGAACAGAAAACTTCCGATTGATATTTTCGTTTTTCCAATTTATAATTTTTTTACAGGTAAATGCCATTTTTTCCGATCGAATAAGAATTTTTCCAATTTAAAAATTTACAAGTTTTTATAGGTTAATACGTAATACTATTTTTATCGACTAAACATGCCTTTCCGGATTGAAACGGAAAATTTTCCGAATGATATTTTCGTTTTTCTAATTTATAAGTTTTTATAGGCTAATGCCACTTTTTTCCGATCGAACATGACTTTTTCCAATTGACTTATTCGTTTTTCCAATTTATAAATTTTTATAGGATAATACTATTTTTTCCGACTAAACATGCCTTTTCCGATGGAACGGGAAATTTTCCGAATGATACTTTCGTTTTTCCAATTTATAAGTTTTTATAGGTTAATACCCATTTTTTCCGATTAAAAAAGAATTCCGACTGATTTTTTCTTTTTCCAATTTGTAAGTTTTTATAGGATAATACGTAATACTATTTTTTTCGACTAAACATGCTTTTTCGGATGGAAAGGGAAAATTTCCGAATGATTTTCCAATTTATAAGTTTTTATAAGTTAAGAACATTTTTTCCGATCAAACAAGAATTTTTCCGACTAATTTTTCCTTTTTCCAATTTGTAAGTTTTTATAGGATAATACGTAATACTATTTTTTTCCGACTAAACATGCTTTTTCGGATGGAAAGAGAAAATTTCCGAATGATTTTCCAGTATATAAGTTTTTATAGGTTAAGAACATTTTTTCCGATCAAGCAAGACTTTTCCGACTGATTTTTCTGTTTTTCCAATTTATAAGTTTTTATAGGATAATACGTAATGCTATTTTTTCCAAATAAACACGCCTTTTCCGATGGAACGGGAAAATTTCCGAATGATTTTCCAGTTTATAAGATTTTATTGGTTAATACCATTTTTTCCGACTAAACATACTTTTTCCGATAGATCTGGGAATTTTCCGACTGATTTCTCCTAGGGGGGGTGTTGCACCCCCCCAAACCCCCCCGGGATTTACGGCCCTGGATACTACATTTCTAGTACTTGTACAAAACTGCGAAAGAGCCTCAAAACTAAGTCGATTTGTGAACAGGGTCGAATATCTTTTGTATTATCGGAAGAGAAATTCATTTGGTTTGGTGACCTGGGAATCTATCGCATGAGAGACTGAAAATGTTCTAGGGAGAGAGAGAGAGGGAGGGGTTGGCTGAGCCCCGCTAGGCACCCCCCCAGCTGACTCTCTTTTAATTTCCCAAAATTTCTGTCACACTTCAAAGCTAGTGGGCGTTGTGGGCGTTCCCTTCACAAATAATGTCCGAATTGAACACAACATAAAATGTGGATTTAAATATTAAAATGTATATTTTATTATATTATATTTTTCATAAATTCTATAATGTCGACACCACAACCACATGAAATTTGATATAATTGATGCCTATCAAAAATATAATTTTCATTCGATTATTGGATCAAAAATTTAAAAAAACAACAAAATTCATGTTCTTTTTTTTTCTCGAAAATGCATTTTTTAACACTATAATGTGAAAGGCTTCAAAAATAAGTTTGATTTTTTAACAGGGTCGAATCCATTTGAACAGAAATTCATTCGATGACCTAGGAATCTTTCGCAAGATTGGCTCAAAATGATTTGGGGAGCGGGGCGGGAATCGCCGCCTAACACTCCCCAGCTATAGCAATGAGTCCTTTTTTATTTCCCATAATGTCCATCACATTTCACAGTTATAGACGTTGTGAGTGCTCCTTTCACAAATATTTTCGGAATCAACCACATTAACATGTAAATATTATATTATAATTTACATAATGTCTATCATGTCGACACAACAATCACAAAGAAATTCGGTATAATTGCTGTCTATCTAAAATATAATTTTCATTCGATGATTGGATCGAAGATTTTAAAAACTACAAAACTAAGATTTTTTTTCTTTTTTTTTTCCAAAATCCATTTTTTTTTGTTGTAAACAGTATACTGTGACAGGCCTCAAAAATAAGTTCGATTTTTGAACAGGGTCGAGTTCAATTGGATTATCGAAACAGAAATTCATTTGGTGGCCTGGTAATCTTTCCCAGGGCAGTCTCAAACTGTTTTAGGGGGGAGAGGGGGGGGTGATCTCAGCTACGCCCCTGAGTCCTTTTTAATTTCCCATAATGTCACTCTTCACAGTCAATGGGCCTTGTGGGCGTTCACTTTACAAATATTCTCGGAATCGACCACAACATAAAATCTGAATTTAAACATTAAAATGTATAAGTTACATTATATATTACAGAATGTCTATGATGTCGATACCACAATCAAAAGAAATTCGGTATATATGCTGTCTATCTAAATTACAATTTTCATTCGATTATTGGATCAGATATTTAAAAAACTGTAGAATTTATTGTTTTTTTTTTCTTTCCAAAATGCGTTTTTTTTGGTCGTTGTTGTTGTAAACACAACCTTGAAAGCCTGCATGTAAACGCAGAAATTACATAAATTTATTTATCCATTGCATATAAGAACTGTCGCTTATTGCTTTTATTTATCTGTTATTTATCCGTCACTTATTACGAAAACAATGGCAGTAAGAATATTCTTCCCAATGGCCAAGAAAAGAACAAGATGATATTTTAATCGAGTACAATGTTGAAACTTTGCTAAAAATACTACATTTGGCTATGTGCCTAATATAGCAGCCATTGAATAGGCGGCATGGATTTTAATTTTTCCACTACTTTTAAACAGCAAATTTTGCAATTTAATATGTTGAATGTTATTTAGAAACATAGACTGCTAGACATTCAAAATATTTACCATCTGTAGAGATAATGTGGCTTCATAACACAGAATTCATCGTACTGGGTATTCTAAACAAGAATAAGTGTTACAGATTTAAATGTAAGTGTCACAATTTATCGTACTGGTGATTCTAAACAAGAATAAGTGTTACAGATTTAAATATATGTGTCACAAACACCCACTGTTCAAAAATATTGAGACATATGTATATGAAAAAAAAAATCTTTCATATTATCGTCACCTGAGAGTAAGATGGTTCTATCTGGCCAAAAATCAATTTCGAGTTAGAACACTTATAAAATCAGCATACTGTGTACGTGCAGCTATTAAAGTTTTCAAAAAAATTTTGGCGCTAATAGATTCATATGTAGGTATAGACAGTAATTCTACAAAATCAAAGTTTTTAAATAACATTTTCATGGATTTTTTTACATTTAAAAAATTTGATTGAACCATATTATTCTCAAAAGTCGTGCTATCCTTAGAATAAGATGGTTCTATCATGAGAAAACAATATTTTTCTTCATTTGTGTAATTTTTTATAGTTTAACAAAGTAAAATTTTGTTGATTAATTCGAATAACTTTCAGTGGATAGTAAAATATTTATTACTACAGTAAAACCTCCATAACGGACACTCCCAAATAGCGGACACCTCTATTTAACGGACAGTTTTCAATGCCCCACTCCCAAAACTTAAATTTTTGTATATTTAACCTCTGAATAACGGACATTCCGAATAGCGGGCAGCAATTTCGACAAAAAGGAATGAAAAATTATTTTTTAACGAGGATAAAAAATTAAAATCCTCCAAATTTATCAGGGCAATGTGTCGCAAATTTTGTGATCACAGATAAATGTGGGGATGAGATGGAGAAAATCACCTCTCTCCCTACATTTATCTATGATCACAACTCCCCCCCCCCTTCCCTCAGATGATTTGAGATTGTATGCTTTTAAGAAGCTGAAAAATACAGTAAACAGTTATACATTTCTTTAAATTCAAAATGATTAAAACTACTAACAGAGTTAAAACTTCACATTGAGAAACAAATTACATGTAACCGCAAGTTAAAGCAAACTTTGTAAAAAAAAAAAAAAAGTAATAATGTAATAAACAAAGGATAAAGGTATGCACAAAATTATTTCAGTTTTTAGTTTTATTGCTTTAAAAAATATTTTAATTTCTGGTTAATCATATAATAGAGGTTTAAGGACACTTTAAAATCGACTAATGAAACATCAATCATTCTTTAGCAATTTTTCTATCTCTGAGATTTTCCCAATAGCGGACAATTTCTGCGCTCCCAATGTGTCCGTTATATAGAGGTTTTACTGTATCTGTATTGTAGCACAATGATAGCAAATTGCCGCTTCCACTTATTCATACTAATTAAACCATCTTCACAAAACTAATGAATATACGTAAGTTAAATATATTATTTAACTGAACATAAAATAGCTTAAATATTTGATTTTATTAAATAGGAACCCAACAGTTTTCCTTTTTTAGCGTGCTATTTCAGTGAGAGTGTGATAATTAATAAAAAAAATTGGGATTTTATTAATAGATGAAATTGAAGTGAATTATAAATGAAATTTTTCGTATTACAGTCAGGTATACGCTTGATCAAAAGCGAAGACTTTATATCTCTAAGGAAAAAAAACTTTCTTGTTCTTTTTAAAACAACAAAATAGGTTCGATACTCTTTTGTTAGTCGAAATATTGGAATGTTCCATAAACCATACTTTATTTTATATTACTATTTTATATTATATTTAGGCTAATTTCTCTTAAATATGCTTTGAAAATAGAGCCATTCATTTCTCGGAAGTTACTTTAGCATGCTCTGCAGGCCTTTTATTTTATCTTTGTTAATGCAACCCTTCTTTCTCTGTGCTACTTTAGGAATTCGTAAAGTCCTTTGTGGAAATGATGTTATACTCCTAATCGTTTGGAGGGAATCTTTTACAAATTCACCTCTGTGAAATTCTGATCACAACAGTTACTTGTCTTAAACTCAATATTATAAAGAAGTTATGTGAATCATAATTTGTATCATCTTGGTCTATCGAACTAGATTATAGACAAATTTTTTGCTACACGAGTGGAAATCTAAGAACTGTTCTGATTTCATTCTTAGGGTTTTAAATGGATTACTGCGATTTACTCTCAGCAACAGACACATGAATAAAAGTGGCGAAAAATATTCTGCTACATTCATTGCTATTTCTATTTAGTTCTGAATATTATCCACTTCTTGCACACATGAATGTCCAGGTGTGCAATACAGTAGACTCTCTGAAATCCGCACAGCTTGGGACCAGAGGTTGTGCGGATTTTAGAATTTTGCGGATTTCTGGTCATTGCTTCTTTTCTATTTTTTAAACTGTAATTTGAGTGCAATTAATAGTGCAATGGAACTATAATGAATGCTTACTATATAATAAAATATTAAAATAAGTAATAAACTAAAATAATAAAAATTTAGATAATTTTTAAAATGATTAAAATACTAATAGCAAAGTTAATAATTGTGATTACAATTAATTATTATGATTAAATATTCATTATAAAGATTAAATGTATTTTTCCAAAATTATTTAACAAAACTTGCCTCATAAAAGTACATGGGTAATTCACATCAGAAGATTGTGATTAACAGCAATATCAGAAATATCTTGAATTTTTTTCAAAAAAAAAAAAAAAAAAAAAAAAAAAAAAAAAAAAAGAATAGAGTATTATTAAAAAAATTACAAATAAGAAATATATAGAATTGGTACAAAACTAAAAAATATCAAATTTTGCCCCTATATCATAACTGAAAGTTTCATTGTTTACATACATAAAATATGTGCGGATTTTAGAGAGTTGCGGATTTCTGGTTTGCGGATTTGAGGGAGTCTACTGTATCTTAGAGTAATGTCCATAATATGTTGATGAGATTGTATAAGTATTGCAATTGCATCAGATATCATTTGGTTTCTATTCTGAGGAACACAACTGTCACAATATAAATTTAAACTACCAGCATGTGGAAAGTCTGTCAATATTTTAAAAACAGTCGTTGATACAGCTGAGCTTATGTCATTCCCATCTCTGCCTGACATGTCGTCTGTCCACAAGCAACAATATGTTTTCTTTTCTTTCTTCCATGTTGCAAGTGCTGTCATGTTATACAAGATAATTTTCTTTATAGAAAGTTGCTGATATCACTTTTGGGACATGTTGTAACTTTTCTAATACAAAGCAAATGACTGACTTATCAGGGGAATTTCTGAGAGTTCTGGAGGATTCAACTTCTTTTTTGTGCAGATCATATTTAAATTGCATGTCATTATTAATTTCTCCCTGGGTTTCAGTATGTTTATACTCCTCACAATGATCACACCTATCTTTTATTGGTTCATTGAATTCTATATTGAACTGCGTACTAAATATGTGCCTATAACATGAAAGTTTCACTGGCTCTACATTGCTTTCTCTGCATTTCTGAAAGTACAAGGTCATACATTTCCTGTAAGTTAAGCCCTGGTTCTAAGTATGTTTTTTAGTGCTTGCTCTGCTGTAGTGTTTTGAGAAAACTTTCAATATGAGCTTTTATTTTATTCTTCATGCTATATGAGATTATTCTGCTTGAAAATTTATCTCGGGTATTTTGTTCGCAGCAGGAGACAAGGTATTACCAGTAGGATGTACATAACTACATAAAGGCAATTTTAACTTACGAAAAACCCATAGTTCTGCTATCAATTGGATTTGTAGGAATTACTTTTACTGATTTTTTTAAAAGTGTTTTAGCATCAAGAATATCTACACTGTTAAAAATTATGTTCTAGTTTGAAGCAAAAAAGTTTGTTTTTTGGTACTCAATAGCTATTACCATAAAATGGTGAAATCTCGTACCAACATTTGGAGCTTCCTAGTTCAACCTCGTTCCAAGTATTGGAACTATGCTTCAATGGGAGCTCCAAATATTGGTTCAAGATTTCATCATCTTACGGTGGCAGATATTGAGCACCAAAAAACAAACTTTTTTGGTTCAAACTAGAACAAGATTTTCAATAGTGTAGAACTGGTGCTTCATCTAAATTGTCATCCATTCTTCCCTCATGATTTTCTAAATCTAAATGAATTAGGATTAGTCCATCTCTAAATGGATCAGGTCCATTAAAAAAATTAAATACAATTCGTTTTGATAAAACAAATATTTCAAAGGAATTTTACTGATAAAAATTTCCTCTATATTTTAACGTAAAACAATTTAATTATCGAAATTAGTAAATTTTTTCTCACAAGAAATAAAAGGTTACCGGTTTTCATTATATATTGTAAAATAAAATAATAACATATTATCTTATATTCTGTGTGTGATTACTTTGCACATAGAACTTTGTTATTCTGACTGCTTTCGAAAATTTCTGATGGAACTCTATTATCTCTTTTGCAAGCGGATGTACATTATATATATCGAAATTTTAATGCAGCAATGCATTCATTGATACAAATAGAACATTCCTATGCCAAAATGTGAATTTTTTTCAAAATGTCAGTTAGAACTTTATTATTCTCAGGTGACGTTATAGTGTATGGAATTTGTTACTGACTTAAAATTAATCTTATAAAAAGATTAAGTTTTGAATTCTAATTTAGAAATAAATGGTACACAAAGTACGCTCATCTTCGGAAATCTCATTTAAATAAACGAGGTGGAACCCGTCGAAATTCGACGAAAGAAAATGTTTAATCCGGGAGGACGCGCGCAGGGCCTAAAAAGACCCCGAGTACATATGGTTTTGTACAGTTGTAACTACTAATTTTTTAAAAATAATCTTCAACTTATTTCATCGCAAAATTTGTAAGAATTGTCTCCGTCTAAATAAAGTGACTGTTATAATTTGATTTTATTGGTGACAAAGTTAAAACCATTCATACCGTGGGTAAGCGCGTGTTCTCCCGGGTTAAGAAGGAATTGTTTCATTGATTTACAATAAATCTAAAAAAATACTTACAGTGAAAAATACCTCTTATGTTGATCTGTTTACCTCTCAAACAAATATAAAAAATATATCTTATATTGATCAGTCTTACTCCAAAACAAATATTATTTTAACCTATGATTAACAAAATACTATAAAATTCAGTTGTCCAAATTTTTAAAATTAAACTTGAATCGCATATAAAATCAGTAAAATATAATAAAGACCAGCTATTATGATGAATTTATCAATTGAGACTCTTTTGTTTGGTATAAATGCGAATGAAAAAAACAAACTTTATTCCAAATTGACACGATCATGGAATTTTACGCGAAATTAAAGCCTGTCATAATTTTCATCCTCTCAAAATTTAAACACGTACTTCTCATATTCGTATTCACCACGTTAAAAAAAATGGTATTTTAAATTGATCATTTTAAAATCATTTTAACTCAAAACTTGAAGTTATTATTTAACTGATGAATAAAAACGAAATAAAACCGAAATCACAGAATTTTACAACAGACGATATTTTTTATAAAGTACGTCAGCCAGTATTCTCCCGTTGATTGTACTCTGGTTTGTTAAACACATAATTTCTATGATTTAAAAAGTGAACTTATTCTATCGTAAGAAGTTAAAAGAGATAACTTATTTAACCAACAAAAGGGCCATATTTGAAAAGTAAGTGATATCGAAAATCGGTATCCCGAAAGCACTGTTTAAGGCAGAGTATCTTCAAGGGTGACAGATAGAATCTCCCGAACACAGACTTCTCATATAAGTAAACGCCACATTCCGCTGCTCCTTCGGGCAGCTTTGAATCAAACATATTTTGCTGCCAACGCCAAAAAGGCGCCGGTATTTGGCGGTGATCTCTTTATTGGCAAGATTCATATTCAAGTAAATACATAGAAGCGGGGAAAGATTCCAAAGAGATTATATGGGAGAAAAATCGGTCTGGTGCTCTAAATCTGTTTTCTGTCACGTGACGGAAGGCAAACTTCACGGCGTCTAGAAAAGGTAGCCAATGTGAAGTCTACTTATGAGAAGTCTGTGCTCCCGAAATTTATGCATTTTAAAACATGCAAATTGTACTTACTTGAACGTAGATAATATTTGTATGTTTTTTGATACCATTTGCACAAATTAAAAAAAAAAATGACAGCGCACTAATTGAAAATTTTTAGAAAAAGATTTTACTTCTGATCCTGTTTATGTTTTCAATTTTTATTTTAAGAATCATAGTTATTTCTCATAAAAAAGAGCAAATATATAAATTTAAATGTTTAACTTAACAACGTACTATTTATCTATGGTGTTATTAAGATCATATTATAAAACGCTCCCACGCATTCCTGCCCAATTGCAGAACTGTTTTTATTCACATGTTCATTTCATATCGTTCCATCTAAGATTTTTCAAAAAATTATGATTTAAAAGTAGAATTCATTCTCATAGAGGAAGTTAAAAGATGCGACACTAATGACAATCACTTAACTTATTTTAACTTACAACACAGATAGTATTAACGTAAACGGCCATCCATTTTCGATTCTCTATAGAGAATTTACTTTAGAGATTGAAAAAAATTTACATGGTCCTTAACTAGTTTTTCGTGAAACGATGTTTTTAAAACAAGTCAATGATTTTTCTCTCGAACAATTCTGCGAATTTAATTAATTTTTTAAAGCAAAAAATCTAATATAAAAGGAAGGAAGGAAGGGAAATCTAGATTCTTTGAAGCTGAAGCAGAACAAAGAGAATAATAGCAGAGTCGTAAATTTTAGGTAATTCAATACAGATTCAAACATAATCGTAAATTTTTGGTAAAACAACTAAAATCTCTCATTAATTCAGATGTGATACTACAACTGAAACAAATTTTACGTTGATCCGCATCCATTGTATTCATATATAAATCATCTCTAATCATATTCTAATCCCTGCAAAACGCATGCTCTAATCCCTGCAAAAAGTGATAGAACCAAAAATTATGGTGCATAAGAATATTTTCTGACTGTTAATGTTAATTAATTTTAAGTAGCCTTTTTTAGTTTCTAATCATTTACATTATACCTCTGAGTTAGTGGGCGTTCCCTTCTTAGATATACCCGTATTGACCACAATAAAGAATCTGAATCTAAAACATATTTTCATTTGATTATTTTATTCGAGATTTCACTAAACATATAATTCAATATTTAAGGAACCTCGTAAACGAGTGCTAGCTAATGTACCTATGAAATTTGTACTTGAAGCTTGATGTTGGCTTAGCTTAAAAACTCATACTATCACAAGCAACGTATTTTAGAAAAATGGCTAAAGATAATATAATAATTGAATACTTTGATTTGTTCCTGTGCTATTTCTGATTATATTTTAGAATATATTATAATATTTTAGAATACATTATTGAATTTTTTATCATTTTAATATGGTTCGGAGTCGGAGTTGATGGGTGTTCCCTTCTGAGATATCATGAATTGACCACAATCAGGCAAGCCTTTTACACAAAAACTGTCCATGTTGTAGTATTTGTGTTAAATTTTTTAATGTTGAATTCTGTGGGTGGGCCGGGAAGATATTCCCGCCCCCCCCAGAGTAATGAAATGTTCCCCTTGGAAAGTTTGTGATTTTGTGTTTTCAATAGTTAATACCCCGTCCCTTTTTAGAACTCTGTAATGTATGCCCTGGAGCCAATGAAGTCTCACAGAGAAAAGTTTCTGAATTCAGTATTGAATTTTAGAGTTTGCAGTAGCGGATTCCATAATCAGAAGAAAAATTTAAAACTACGTGGGATGTATTTTATGTAAAGACTGTTTATAAATAAATAAATAAAATAAAAAGATGCTTTATGCAGCTACTTTTCAACCTAAACGCCGTATAAATTAAAAGATTTATACGGCGATTTATATTTATCATAATACTTTGAACTAATAGTTCAAAGTATTATGATAAATATACTACTTTGTATATTTGCATACAATATATGATATAATATGATTAATACTAATACACAGCAGCTTGTTAATTCCATTTGCATACCTCAAAAAATAATTCTTTAACTCACATTTTGATAGCATAAGCAAGAATGTCCAAGAAACTTACTCTGTTTTCCCGTCGACCAATTTCGCCAAATTATACAAATCGCGAAACTAATAACCAAATTATACATATTGATGTAATTTTTAATTTAAATAATAAAAAAAAACAAATAATTAGTAAATTATTAATTAAAATACAAATAAAAAGTCGAAATAAAAATCACTTAATGACGTATTAAATACATGAATCGCATTGGTATCGTTGAATGTGACATTCACGATCATCCATTATTGGCATTTAATCTTATAGTTTGGCGATAATTTTTTGGTCGACGGGATAACCTAGAAGTACCGATTTTATTTGTGATGTGATATAAGTTTATAATAAAATAATAATAATAGTAATAATAACAATAATAATAATAACAATATCTATATACCGTATTTAGTCGTGTATAACACGCACTTTTTTTTTTTGAAAAAATTAAAGCAAAAGTCGTAGGTGCGCGTCATACACGGAATATTTTTTTACTGCTTGAGGTAATCACACGATATACATATGAATTAAGAAATGTATTCTAAGAAGACATTAAACATAGAAAAATCTTACTCAATAGAAGTAATTCTGCATCTTTATACCATTCCTTGCACTTTTTAAATAGAAAAACGCTAGTAACGTTACACTAATTAGCAATTATTGCCTTCACGCACTCATATTCTTCGTCATTAACTCCCTACCCGAAGTCTAAAAATGTAATTTCGTCTGGTTTTCCGTCCAAAGGTAATGTCTGTTTCGACATTCTTTACTTAAATTCCTTTGGTCATTCATTTATTTACATATCAAATTTGTGGTGCGCATTATATACGAGATTTAAAAAAATCGTTATTTTTTCTTCTAAATTAAGGGGTGGGCATTATAAACGCGTGCGCGTGCGCGAGTAAATACGCTATATATTACGCTATCGTATGTGGCACAAAAATCAGTCATTTGTTAATTGTTTAATGGCAACGTTCAAATGAAATGCATCTTAACTGTTACTGTGCAAAACTCATTTGTTAAGATTTAGGATATGGTAAATTGGATTTATTTATGTTTTGCTCCTTCTCTGCAATTATGGAGCTTCAAATTATCATTTTTTTCTGTTCTTTTTACTTAAAAAAAATAAATGAAAGTCATGAATTTTAAACTTTTCAGTTTCATATTAAAGTTATGTATTTTAAATGAAATGAGTGAAAGGATTATATTATATATTAAATAATGACATACGAAAAAATGCCACAGGTACAATATTTGGAAATTTATTATCTGCTTCAGACTAGCATAAAAATACTGAGTTCTTGATTTATCAGCACAAATGTCAAATATGCGCCACATTGGCGAGTTATTTTTCTGACGCCAATTTGGCGAAAACTTCGTTTTCAAATACCAATTATATACATATTTTGAAACTAATTTCTGTTATTTTAAAAAGTAAATAAAAAAAGTTTAATTAATAATTATAGAATAAAATAACTTATATCATTATAACATGAAAATAAAAGTAACCAAACAAATTATTAATAAATAACTAACAATAGCCGGGTTACCATGTGAGGCATATGTAGTTGCCATTTTGTTACAATTGTGCCAATGTGATGTGTATATGACATCTATAAAAATCGCCATTTTACCAATTTTGACTTCACAAGGGATACTGCCCATTGGTAAAATAGAAATTGTTATAGCCTCGTACCAAATGGAAGATTACGGTCAGTTCAGTATTATTATGACGATATTTTACATTTGTGGAATTAAGATATGACGTAATTATTCATTTTAAATGCGTTTCACGTATAATATTTTTTTAAAAGTTTTCATATATTTTTTATTTTTACGTATTTTCATGTAATTTTCTGTTTTTGACAGGTGATGATTTAATTAATATTATAAAATTTCTTTCTAAGTGCAATAATTTCACTTTTCACGACAAAAAGCAAATTTGATTTTTATTTTTTTTCTTTAATTTTCCTGGAAAATATACTTTATTCACAGTAATGTCCCACTGTCTATTGAAATAAAAGATAATTTTTACTATCCATTTAAAATTGACGAAAAAGAAGACATATAATAATCCCTATACTTTTTCTCTGTTGTCCCTTTTTTCCAAAAAATGGAGTAATTTTCTTGCCATTATAGATTGTCACTAAAAATATGTAATTTAATTTTAAAAAAATTAATATTTCGAAAACTAATTAAAATTTTAAAATTATGACAGTATCTTTAAAATCCACGAACCAATACGAATTTTCGGTGTTAATTTCAACGCTAAATGTTCCATGCTTTAAAAGAAATAACAGAAAAATACATTCAGTCGTTTCATAAATTCGCTTCATTAGGATTTTATAAATATAGGGTAGTTATATATAACAATAATATCAGTTTTGTATTGAATCAGACATTGATTTCAAAGATTACGTAACGGAAAAATTAGTTAGGACATTTAAAGGGTTAAAAACGCTGCATTGTTCAAAACCTCTCTTTTTATAACACGGACACCAGAGCTTAGTAATGAAATGGGATTTATAGACAATATTTATAATATGAATACTTACAGCGTTTGAAATCATGCCATGTGTAAAGTAAAAGTTGGTTTGATTTGTGTGCAACTTTGTTTAAAAAAAAAAAAAAAAAAAAAAAAAAATGTTTCAATTTCAAAGTGAATACAGTGAAATTCCAAAGTCAAATAGTTTATTTATTTGATAATTATTTTTAAAAATGTCCTTTGTTTTGCATGTTATCCTGCTAGATGTTTAGACAGAACTATTAAAAATGAATAAAAGGACAGAATTTAACAAATAATAAATTGGGGTTAAAATTTTAAAATTCATAAAAAAATTTTCTTTACATTTTCATCCAAAATGTGTTTATAAACTTTTCCCACTTCCTTTACAGAAGAGAACGCCTTTTTATATAAATTCATAAATAAAATTAAATCTTTAACTTAATTTATAATGAATGTTATATAACAATTTTCTACTCTTTACATGACATAAAATGTCTTTAAGTGGTCTTTGAATTAAACTGGGTGGTTCAGCATCTAAGACATCAGGTTATTAATATAAAAGATCTGTCGGAACCCTAATTTTACCATGAATTTAGTGTATATCATACATACAGTCTTTACTAAGAACTCCTGTATTAAATCTTGTCCCATTATGTGGAGAAATCTATTTTTCTCATTTTCTGACTTACTCATGTGAAAGCTTAAATTTTCCCCGAACAATAAAACTTTCCCTTCCATTTTTAAAGAACACTGATCTTAAATGGTTCGTAGAATATTAAATGTGGTCGTATTTAAGTTTAAAATAAATCATGTGATGCATTTAAATCTGTTATGAATAATTCCCTGCATTCGTGATTTAAAATCCAACGTTTTTAAATTATGGATGACTTACATTAGTGTATAACTAATGAGTTTTTAGCGGTTATTTTTGCTTCAAATTTTTTTCTTAAAATCCCTGAAAAAAATATCAATTTTTAATTTTTACACTTATTTAAGTTTGCATACGGTTACAATACCTTTTAAAAATATTCGTAAAACCACAGAAAAAAACCGAAATTCTCTGTAAATTTACACTGGTTCTCGGTTAAATTCATTTGTCTGAGTTTCTCAGTCTTCAGTTTACACACATTTCCCTTATCGTTTATGTAATTCCTTATAGGGATTTACATGTCTTTATTTAAAGATAGTTTTTATCTTTGTTCTTGTTTTAACACGAACACCAGTGCATAGTAATGAAATGTTATTTATAAATAACATTTATAACATGAGGTATTTTGTACAGTTCAAATCATGTCTTGTATTGAGAAAAAGTTGTTTTAATTTGCTAGTAAAGTTGTAAAAAAAAATGTTTGTTTCGATTTTAAAGTTAATACGATGAATTTCCAGAATGAAATTGTTTTTTATTTGATAATTGCTTAATCAAAGACCTTTGTAATGCGTGTTACCCTGTAAAAATGTTTGTATAGAATTCATTAAAAGTACTCGAATCAAACAAATATGACGTCAAGGTTTAACATTTTATGATTCGTAAAACACTTTTCATTAAATTTTCATCCAAAATGTACTTATGCACTTTTCCCATTTCCTTTTCAGAAGAGCAAGTCTTTTTTAAATTGTTCAATAAAAATGAAATCTTTAACTAAATTTAAAAAGAATGTTATATAATAATTTTCTGCCCCTTACGTAAATAATAATGTCTTTAAGCGGTCTTTGAATTTAATTTGGTGGTTGAGGATGTGAAGCATAAGATTATTAATATAAAAGATCTGTCGGAACCTTATTTTTACCTTGAATTTAGCTTATATCATATATGTAGTCTTCACTAAGAACTCCGGTATTAAATCTTGTCCCATTAAGGAAAATTCAGTTTTTCTCATTTTCTGACTTACCCATGTGGAAGATTAAAATTTTCCCGAACAATGAAACTTTTCCTTCCATTTTTAAAAACCCTGATCTTAAATGGTTCGTAGAATATTAAATGTGGTCGTATTTAAGTTTAAAAATAAGCATGTGATGCATTTAAATCTGATATGAATAGTTCCCTGCATTCGTGATTTAAAATCCAACGTTTTTAAATTACTGAAGACTTACTTTAGATCACAAAAGATGAGTTTTAGCTGTTGTTTTGCTTAATAATGTTAAGATATTTCACATTTAAAAAAAATGATATACGTTGCTGAAGATTACTACAAGTTACTTCCTGTATAATCGAAAGCAGATAATATTTACAGAGACAAACAAAAGATTTTGGATACTATACTGTATCGGAAGTAGAGTACACTATTACAAAAAGTTCTGAATATTTTTAACACTTCGTCATCGTATGAACGCACTACATTTACTCCGATTGACATGTAATTTCCAACTTGTTTCTTTTAAGATTAATGATTCATGAAATAATATCCCTGAAAGCTTTTTGTAATGGGATTTGTTTTGATTACGTTTTATCTTTATTTAATTTATCCATTGCAAAAGAATAACGTTAATCTCAGTTTTCTATTATATCAGCACATCATTTCAAAGATTACCTGACAGAAAAATCAATTACGATGCTTAAAAAGTTAAAAAACACTATTGTTCAAAACAACTTTAATTATATATGATTATTTTGCACAATTGAAATCATGTCTTCTATAAAAAAGAAAATACTTTGATTTATGTGTAACTTTGTTAAAAAACATTTGTTTCAATTAATGCATGGAAATTTTTCCAGAGAGAAAATTCGCCTTAAATACAATATTTCAAATGAAAATCAAATTTCAAATTCTTTTAATTGCTTATAGGCGTTAATGCCAACATAGTGAAAAAGATTCCATGCCGGGAGTCGAACCCGGGCCATCAGTATAGCGCACTGACGTTCTTGAAAATTTGAAATATTTTCATTTGAAATACTGTATTTAAGGCGAATTTTCTCTCTGGAAAAATTTCCATGCATTAATATATTCAACGATGCTGGTTCTATTTGAGTTTTGTGTTTGCCCCGAAATCGGTGGCTCTCAGAATATATTCCATCTTGTGCTGCGATTGTAGCCTTGCCAACACACTATAGTGAGAAAGTTTCAGGCTGGTTGTCGTTCCATGTGGTTTAGTCGGTAGAACGTCAGAGCGCTATACTGATGGCCCGGGTTCGACTCCCGGCATGGAATCTTTTTCACTATGTTTGCATTAACGCCTATAAGCAATTAAAAGAATTTGAAATTTGATTTTCATTTGAAACATTTGTTTCGTCTTCAAAGTGAATACGATGAAATTCCAAAATTAAATAATTTTTTATTTGATAATTATTTAAACAAAGACCTTTGTCCTGCGTATTATTCTGTAAGATGTTTATATCGGATTGATTAAAAATCACTTGAATGAAATATAAATAATAACAAGGTTTTAAGTCTTGTGATTCGTAACACCTTTTTCTTTAAATTTTAATCCAAAATGTACTTATAAACTTTCCCAACTTAATTTACAAAAGCAATAATTTTTTTAAATTCTTAATTTAATATTAAATCTTTAACTAAATTTATAATGAATGTTATATAATAATTTTCTATGCCTTACATGACTTATAATGTCTTTAAGCGGGAGGGGCCCCACCAGTGGCCGAGAGGTACGGACCTCTCAACTGGTAGACGGCAGGTGCTGGGTTCGAACCCAATCGCGGCTGTCGGCCTAACCGTTCGGACTTTTCGTGGTTTTCTTCGAACCTTGCGTAAATACGGGTTAGGTTCCCTTAGAAAGACCCCCACGAAGGGCACCCCTCCCTGGTCCTATATCCCTAGCGTAGATAATCGGACGACAAAAATAAAACAAACCAAACCAAATCTTTAGGCGGGGTTTGAAGAAACTTGGTGGCTGAGGATGTAAGAAATAATATTATTAATAGAAAAGATCTGTCGGAACCTTATTTTTACCTTGAATTTAGCGTATATCATACACGCATTCTTCACTAAGAAATCCTATATTAAATCTTGTCCCATCATGGAGAAATCTATTTTTCTCATTTTCTGACTAACCCATGTGGAAGCTCAATTTTTCCCGGAACAATAAAACTTTCCCTTCCATTATTAAAGACCACTGATCTTAAATGGTTCGTAGAATATTAAATGGGGCCGTATTTAAATTTAAAATAAAGTTGGTGATGCATTTAACTCTGTTATAAATAGTTTCCTATGACTTCGTATGACTGAGTATTCGTGACTTAAAATCAAACGTTTATAAATTATAGATGACTTACAGTAGAGTATAACTCATGAGTTTAGCTGTTGTTTTGCTTAATAATGTTAAACTATTTCACATTTAAAAAAATGATACACGTTGCTGAAGATTACTACAAGTTACTTCCTGTATAATCGAAAGTAGATAATATTTACAGGGACAAACAAAAGATTTTGCATACTATACTGTATCCGAAATACAGTATACTATTACAAAAAGTTCTGAAAATTTTTAAAACTTTGTTATAGTATGAACGCACTTCATTTGCTACACTTGACGTGCAATTTCTTGTAACAAACAACTTGTTTTTTGATTCATGAAATAATATCTCTGAAAGCTATTTGTATGGGGATTTGTTTAGATTACTTTCTATATTTATTTTATTTATGCACTGCAAAAGAATAACGTTAATATCAGTTTTATATTATCGCAGCACTTCCTTTCAAAGATTACGTGACGAAAAAACCGATTACGACGCTTAAATGTTAAAAACCACTCTATTGTTCCAAACAACTTTTGTTTTATATGATTATTTTGTACAATTGAAATCATTTCTTATATAAAAAAGTTGCTTTGATTTGCATGTAACTTCCTTAAAAAGCACTTGCTTCGATTTTAAAGTGAATACGATGAAATTTCAAAATGAAACAATTTTTTATTCAATAATTATTTAAACAAAGACTTCTTATCCTGCGTGTCATCCTGTAAGATGTTTACATCGAATTGATTAAAAATTACTTGAAAGAAATATAAATAATAAACAAGGTTTAAAATTTTATGATTCGCAAAACCTCTTTCTTTGAATTTTCATCCAAAATGTAATTATAAACTTTTCCCACTTTTTAAATTCTTCAATAACATTTGAATCTTTAGCTAAATTTATAATGAATGTTAGAATAACAATTTTCTATGCTTTACATGACTATTTATGTCTTTAAGCAGCCTTTGAATTAAACTTGGTGGTTGAGTATGTAAGATATAAGATTATTAAAATAAAAGATCTATTGGAACCTTATTTTTAATATGAATTTAGCGTATATCATATATGTAGTTTTCACTAAGAACTCTTGTATTAAACCTTGTCCCATTAAGGAGAAATCTATTTTTCTCATTTTCTGACTTATCCATGTGGAAGCTTAAAATTTCTTCGAACAATGAAACTTTTCCCTCCATTTTTAAAGAATACTGAAATTAAATGGTTCGTAGAATATTAAATGTGATAGTATTTAAGTTTAAAATAAAGCATGCGATGCATTTAAATCTGTTACGAATAGTTCTATGCATTCGTGATTTAATTCTTTTTCCTTTATCTTTTTTCTTCTTTTTTAATTTATGGATGACTTACTGTACTGTATAACTAATGAGGTTTTGGCCGATTTATTATCTCAATTTGTTTTCTTAAAATTTTTGAAAAGTAAAATATTAATTTTCATTTTTACACTTTATTTTTGTTTGCGTGTGATTACAATGCTGTCTTAAAAAGTCATGTAAAAACAGAGAAAAAAATCGAAATTATCTGCAAACTGACACTAGTATCAGTTAAATGCCTTTGATTGAATTTCTCGGTCACCATTTAACATACATTTCTTTTATCTTACATTTAGCTTCCTGTGAGGATTTCCATGTCCTCATTTAAAGATGTTTTTATTTTTGTTAAATTTTGTAATAAAAAAAACATTTTTAAACACCTTTTGAAATTTTATTAGAAATATTAAAAAATCATTTAGTTTAATTTTTTCAAACTTAGAATAATTAAGAATGGAAACAATAATTTAATTAGATTTAATGGGGAGTTTCTCCGCTGAATTATAAAAGACATACATTCTACTCGATAGTAAGAGATTCTATAGTTCAGTCAGTACACTGTTAAAAATTTGAAACCTTTGCTGCATCGTTACTCCAATGCTTTTATTGAAAACAATTACTTTATAGAAATGGAGCATTCTTTTTAGTCAAAATAGAGATATTCTATAAAAGGAGTGGTTTGGCAATGCTGCAAAAGTTTAACATTTTTAACAGTGTAAGGTGTTTTGCTTTTGTGAAATGGTCTCGGGTTCAATCTCAGTACGACTAGCAACAAATTGTGTTGAAATTTAATGGTACAGCAGTCTGATTGAACTCGGAAAATTTACATTCTTTGAAGCTCACTGAAGATGGAGTGATTCACTAAAAACTAAATGAAATTATTATGATTAAAAGGATTTTATTGAGTCTTGTTTTCTTTTAACGATGTTAATTTACAGAGTCTGTTCTAAATTTACCGAATAACTTTTATGATACTTGACAGAATCTCAGTTTTTGTACTCATTGCAATTTTACGTAAGATTTAAAATAGGATAACCCATAGATTATCTGCAATTTCACGGGTTTTTTTTCACTGAAAAAAGCGGCAGCAGAGATTACAGACAATGTCCATAAATAAACGGACTTTATATCTATATCATTTGCCATTATATCTATACTATTGACTTTATATCTATATCTTTGCCATTACATTAACGGTTTTTGCCCGTAAAAACAAAAATACGGGCGTTTACCGTTTAATGTGAAAAAAGTAACATATTCCATAAATTTACTGGATAATTCACGTTAAAGTACCATAAATTTAAATTTTTTTTCTACAGTGTAGCATATGTATTCCATGAAAAATGCGGAATATAAACAAGAAGATTAATAGATCTGAGTGTGTAGGATTTGACGTATAATCTAACATTTTATATACATTTTTTGATAAACACACGAAAGTTTTGTATGGCTTCATGTTCAGACGCCAGAAAATTAGTGTTTTCGAAAAAGAATATTTGTACGGTGAAATATATATTTATCGTATATTATTATATAAATATATATTCACGGTGAAGATAAACATTTATATATAGTATTACATTTCATTATTGGGTCGCGCATTGCGGTTTGATTACCAATGCTTTTTTTTAACGAATTAATGCCAAGAGCTCCATTTTAGCAGCCCTTCGAATTTTAATAAATTTGCGTATTTTTTTCTTTCTTATAACATGAACATTATATGAAACATGTAGCAAAATAATACCTTGTATAAGTACATTCTTTCTAATTGCTATAAAGGTCTAAAAACGATTTTGAAAACCGAAAAATACTTTATTTAACTGTTGACATGTTTCAACTCATTACCGAGTCATATTCAAAGCCATCATAAAAACTGTAACTTTTAATTGTTTTAAAAATGACTTTGATTTTAAGTATTGTATTATATTAATTTTTTTAAACAAATTTGACTATTTAATCGCACGTTTTTTGAAGTATCATAAATAGCTCTGATCGTAAGGAAATTCCAGTTACAGCCATTCTCTCTTCGAAAGGACAGAATTAAAACAACTATGTATACTTTGTTCTATAAAAATTAATTTTAATGGATGAAACATTAGATAAAAATGAATAGAATATTTTTAATTACTATGAATTTTATATCTTCAAAGTTTTAATTTAAACTTTCATTCCAGTTGTTTAAATTTTCTACTCAAATAATTTAATTTTAATTCAAAAACCACATTCTGAGCACTATTATCAATAATGATGATTAAAATCTAGTTATTTAAATATTAAATTTTATAAATGCGATGTCTTATGTTTCTTACTGTAACTGTATTATTAATTTTAATGAGATTTTCGTTCCACCTGTTTTCTTTCCTGCACAAATGATTCTGGCATTTTATATTAGACTTGTCCATGGTACTTTATTAGGAGGATTCTTTATCCTTAAAGAAATAATAAGAGTTTTTAAATGAAATTAAATAAATTGAGATTTTTTAAATAACTTTTATCTTATGAAATATACTTATAACCACTTATTATTTGAAGAAAACAGGTATTTTTTATAATGACACTTCTAAATATATTATTGCCGAAAGAAGAAGCAAAAGAATTAAGCATTAATAATTTTAGATTAAAACTTAGTGAGTAGTTTAAATCATGAAAAAATAAATATGCTTGTTACTTAATTATGAATTGGAAGAATAACTTTTCGTAATGGCAAAAATCTTACGTTTTTGTGCTATTTGATATGTTACAGGTGCTTTTAGCTATGATTATTGTACATAATAACCCTTTTATGATATTTTCTTTTGGGTATAAAGAAGCGAAACAACTAAGCTATGGTCACATTAAACCTAAATCTATGTAGCTTCATTCATAAAAAATGCCCTTTTATCAATTATAGTATTAAAGTTTGAGCACGTTTCCCTTAATTTAATTAAAAAAAATAATTTATTAAACTATTTTATTATTAAATGATTTATTCTAAAATTTTTAATAAAATTTATTTAACAATTTTACTTTGTTTTCTATAGAGATGTTATCTTTGCATTTTACATATATTTTATTTTTTCTTAGCTGTGTTTATTTTCTTTAGACAAGAAATTTAAGATCTTAAACTTAGATTGATGAGATTAGAATATTTTAAATTTTCAGTTTCTCCATTGAGATAAAAAAAAGATTCGCTACTGTTATAGGATTGATAAATTGCTTTGATTGTGACTCAGAAATACAAGACCTCCACAAATTATTTTTAAAACTTTAAGTAATTAAATAATGGAAAACAACACCTCAGTTCTGTCTTATCCATTTAAAAGAAAATCTGTGAAAATTTTGTTTATTTTGCCAACACATCTCTTTATGTGCCTCCCTCCCTCGTTGTTGCCAATAGAATAGCAAAGCGATAATCTATGTCCTACAATGTTTACTATAGTACCTCATCAGTAACTGTGATGAACCAATGAACTTACTCTTTGTTTGTGTAACTATTCCAAGAGACTAAAATAATATTAATTACACACACACACACACACATATATATTAAGGTTAAGTATTGTATCATACTTAAATTAAAAAAGGAATTCGATATTTAATCGCCCATTTTTCGAAGTATCATAAATGGCTGGGATCCCTCTAAAATTTCAATTATAGATATTCGAAAAGACTGATTTGAAACAACTATGTATATTCGACTCTATAAAAAATTAATTTTAATGGATGAAATATTAGATAAAATTGAATAGAATATTTTTAATTATTATCAATGTCATATCCCTAAAAATTTAATTTAAATTTTCATTCCAGTTGTTTCAATTTTCTACTGAAATAATTTAACTTTAATTCAAAAACCTGAGCACTTTTATCAATAAACATGGTTAAAATACAGTTATTTAAATATTACATTTCATATATGAGATGTCTTATGTTTCTTGCTGTAACTGTATTATTTAATTTAATGAGATTTTCGTTTCACCTGCTTTGTTTTCTGCACAAATGATTCTGACATTTTATATTAGACTTGTTCATGGTACTTTACTAGGATGATCCTTTACCCTTGAAGAAGTAATTGTAGTTCTTAAATGAAACTGAATAAATTTAGATTTTTTTAAATAACTTTTATTTTGTGAAATATTCTTATAACCATTCGTTATATGAAGAAAACAGGTATTTTTGCTATATTGTACGTACAATTATGAATAAGTATTTTTGATAATGACGCTTTTAAAAATATTCTTGCTGAAAGTAGAAGCAAAAGAATTAAGCCATAATAATTTTAGATTAAAACTTAGTATGTAGTTTAAATCATGAAAAAATAAACATGTTTGTTAATTATTTATGAAACTAGCCGCCCTGGCGACCAATTTGGTCTCCAGGTCTTAGGATTTGGTCATTGACTTTTTCTGTAAAAGGCCTTTAATGATGTCTATCCTCACATTAAACCAAAATATCGTTCATTTAATGCCAGAAAAAAGCTCGCCAAAAAATCAGAACAGGATATGGAACTATTCCCTATTTGTAGAGCGTTCCAAAAGTCACTTTTTGGTACTACTTTGTTATCCCGTCAAGCAAAAAAACCATCGCCAAATTATAAGATTAAATGCCAATAATGGATGATCGTGAATGTCACATTCATTGACATTAAATATGATATGCCTGTTTAAAACGCCATTAAATGATTTTTACTTCGACTTTGTATTTTTATCAATATTCTACTAATTATTTGTTTTTTCATTACTTATAATGAAAATTATGTCAATATGAATAATTTGGCTATGAGTTTGGCGATTTGTACAATTTGGCAAAATTCATCGACGGGATAATCAAGTTGTACCCATTTTTTTAATCATCTCTATTTACATGATAGTTATTCCAAAAAAATGTTTGTTGTTATTAACTAAACTTTGTTTATTTTATATTATTTCCTTTTTAAATAATAGAAAATAATTAAAAAATATAGATATAACTGGTATTTGAAAACGAAATTTTCGCAGAATTGGTGGCAGAAAATTTTTTTGCCAATGTCGTGCGCATCTGATATCTATGCCTAGAATTCTTCCCATGTTCTGTATTTAATAACTGTGTATTAAAGTACTGTTCTGATTGTGATTGGTTTTTACAATCTTAAGTATAAGTGATTAACAATAATTTATGGTGATCTACGTAAATGGTACATCGATATGAAATTAATTTACAATTAGATATAAAATTTGTATATTAAATATTATGTGAATTCGTGTATTTATTTTTCACTTTGTCAAGAAAACGTTTTGAAAGTTGAGTTGGACAGTATTTCACATAGCAGAATAAAACTGAAGTTTGATTGGATTACATGCTCGAATTATTTTAGCATGGCAAGATTGATGGTTGGAGAATATTAATACCTCCATAAATTTTATCATGTATTCCATGACCTCCATAATACATCCAAAAATTTATTTTTAATCAGTGAAGAATGAATCTTTTTTGTTTACTTTGGTGGAAACAGATTTTGGGAAGTTACGTTAAATTTCACTGAAGTAATCTCAAAATATACATGTACTTCAATGCAATTCATCTCTCAAATATTATTTTTTCGAAGCGATCTCTATAAAACTATAACTTTTAAACAGCTTTATCCGAAAAAATAATTTTGATTAAAACTGGCCGCTTGGCCTATGAAAAGCGAAGTGGCCATTACGGCAAACTGTTGACGACAGCCAAATGTGCTTAATAATAACAATAATCTGTACAATAATTTGCAAACTTATCACCTGCGCTGATTAACAGGAAATTGGCTGCATAGCATATAAAGAGTGAAGTGGGTAAGCCCGGAAGTGTTGATGACCGTCACATGACTTAGGCTTTTATTATATAGATGATGGACAAATAACTTTACGTAGTGGTGAAAATCTTACATTATTGTGTTATATGATATGCTGCCCGCTCTGCAATAGATAATTGTTGTACATATTACAAATTTTATTTTATTTTTTCGCCAAAATTAACCTATATGCTATATTAATTTCCTTATAACAATATTCCTTACTTAGTTTAAATTATTAAATTAAAATCTTGTTTCTAGATCTAATCTATTAATCTTTATGAAAACGATATAAATTTCTAATTCGTCTTAAAAAACATTTATTCCAATACGCGTAATTTTAAAAAGACGGCTTTAAATTAAAAATATTCTTAATTAAACTTGATTTCTTAATATTCCAAATAAAACTCATTTTTTCTATGTTTTTATCAACCCTTTTTAAGAAAGTCTTATTAAAATATTCCAAAACCATACCTTTCAAAAAATATCATTATTTTTATTTATCTATTTATTTATTTTCCCTCTTTCAACATTCGATATGTGTGCATAACAATAAATTCATTTCTTTTCTTTTTCCCTTAAAATTAATCGTCTGCAAAAGATCGTTTGCACAAGATATTTGAAATTCTGAGTCGATTATAAATTGGTTAAATATTTAAAAAAAAAATAAATTATCGTCTGTGGAATATAGTCTCGACTCTGGACATGAGTTATGTTTACATAAAAGAATGATGGTTCGAGAGTAAAGAATGTTCTAGAATTTTCTTTTTAGATTTAAGAGGGGAAGTCTCGAGAAGAGAGAAAGATTCTTGGATGAGTATGGCTCGCTGAAATAATGATGTAATTTTCGGTAAAAGACAGTTTGCAAAAAAGAGCCTTTCCCTTTCTCATACTACAGATTAATAAATTAACTTACAGAAGCTAATGAGTATCTTATTGGATCCCCTACATCTACTTATTTTATTTTTTTCCCTCGTTGGCCACGACTTCTGTGCGGTAGAACAGGGATCCTGGTGATGATGTCTCTGGCTCCTAAATTTAAAATGTCACATATATAATAAACATTTTATGATTCTTTTTTTGGGTACACAGAAGCGAAACAACTAAGCTAAGATTACATTAACCCTAAATTTATGTTGCTTCATTCATAAAAATGTCTTTTTTTCAATTATAGTATTCTATAGTAAATTCCTATAACTGTTTACAACAATGGTCTTGTCATATAATCATGTAAATCATTCTTACTCACGATGGATAAATACCAAACTTCATTTGTTGTCAATTTATTTGCCTATGAACATGCCTTTTGTTTGTATATGTATAACTCTATTTCAAGAGATTAAATTAACATTAATTATTATATATACTAGCGAGCTACGCCCGCTAGCTGGGCCACTTTTTCCAAACGAACCTCGATATTAAGCAGTATATAATAAGCAAAAAAATTCGTTTAATAAGCAAGTCTTGGTGTTCGAATCCTCAAGCACAAAAAAAGTAAATTAAAGAGCTATGGTTGTTATGCGCCCATTATCCCGTTAAAAATATGTGATTTCGCACAGTGGGCGCTACGCTCCGTGGTCGCCATCGTCCCGTTAAAAATATTTGGTTTTGCACGGTTGGTGCTGCGCGACCATAAGACATTTTCTCGTATTTTTTGGTTCATCAGAAGCAGACTTTTACGCAGATTCTGAATATGTAATCAGTTTTTTCTACTTTAAAAACTGTCTGCATGATGGTTTAAGAAAAAACGCGCAAAAAAAAATAATTTCATTAATATCACAAACATAACTAACAAATAATTTTGGCCGCTCGTTTTCCGTTTGTACTAACAGAAATTAGTATTAATCGCGTAAATCTTAGGTTACACAATATTCGTGTATGCTACCAAAAAGAAAAAGTATGAAAATGAGCTACAGCGATTAATACTCACATACAGAATAAATATATGAATAGCCAGTTACATCTGAGATTCTCAAAATATTAATTAGCAGCACTATTACCTCTTAGTGAACATATCTTGCTGTGCTTAAATAGTTGTACTTATTATAATAATTAAACCGTGTTTAACATTTTTTACCAATCAGTTATTTTTGCTCTTATACATTCTTTGACAAAATGACGGGAAAAAAGGGGTTTTCGGCTGGTTCTTCTTTTAGCCAAAGGGGAAAAGTTCTAGTCGATCACCGCAAGGTGGCGCAGTGTTCTGCCTCAGAGCTCCGTTTGGGAAATGTGACGTTTTCCATTCCGATTCCCGACCGGTTTTTAATTCATAACTTTTTTAATTTTGGTCCCACGGTCTCGAAAATGCCCGAAATGACTTTCCCGGAATTTTTCGAATTGAAAGACACCTCTCGCGACTTCCAACTCGCCCGTGTTACGAACTGTAATCGGCTTCTAGCAGACAGACAGACAGACAAAGGCGCACGGATTTTATTAGTATAGATATTTAAAGATTAAGTCTTGTGTCATAATAAAATTTAAAAATAAATTTGAATATTTAATTGCGCGCTTTTTGAAGTATCATAAATAGCTGTGACCCCACTGAAATTATAATTATATGCATTTTATCTATTCAAATAAATAGATTTGTAACAACTAACTATACTCCACTCTACAAAAAATTAATTTTAATGCATGAAATATTAGATAAAAATGAATAGAATATTTTTAATTACTATGAATGCTATATTCCAGAGTCTTAATTTAAATTTTCATTCCAGTTATTTCAATTTTCTACTCAAATAATTTTATTTTAATTCAAAAACCACATTCTGAACACTATTATCAATAATGATTATTAAAACCCAGTTATTTAAATATTACATTTTATAAATGAGATGCCTTATGTTTCTCACTGTAACTGTATTATTAATTTTAATGAGATTTTCGTTTCATTTGTTTTGTTTCTTGCACAAATGATTCTGGCATTTTACATTAGAACTGTTCATTGTACTTTATTAGGATAATTCTTTACCCTTGAAGAAGTAATTCTAGATCTTAAATGAAACTGAACAAACTCAGATTTTTTTTTATAACTTTTATCTTATGAAATATAACCACTCATATGAAGAAAACAGATATTTTCCCTATGTTACACGTGTAGTTTTGAAAAAGTATTTTTGTAATGGCCATTTTAAAATATTCTTGCCGGAAGTAGAAGTAAAAAAATTAAGCTTATAATAATTTTAGTTTAAAACTTAGTTTAAAATCATAAAATATAAATATGTTTGTTAATTTATTATGAAATGGAAAAATAATTTTTCGTAGTGGTGAGAATTTTATATTATTGTGCCATTTGATATGTTGCAGTTGCTTTTATTGATAATTTTTGCACATAACTCTTTTATGATACTTTTTTGGGTACAAAGAAGCGAAACAACTAAGCTATGGTTACATTAAACATAAATATATATAGCTTCATTCATAAAAATGCTCGCCTATCAATTATAGTCTTAAATTTTGAGCACATTTGGCAGTATTTAATTTTAAAAGTCAATTTATAAAATATATTATTATTAAATGCGCTTTCTAAAATTTGCAATACAATTCAATTAACAATTTTGCTTTGTTTTCTATAGAAATGTTACCTTTGCATTTTACATATATTTTACCTTTTCTTAGTTGGGTTTCTTTTTTTTTCAGACAAGCAATTCAAGCTTTTGAATTTAGATTGATGAGGTTAGATTATTTTTAAATTTCAGTTTCTTTATTGAGATTAAAGAAAAAAAAAATGATTCCCTGCTATTAAAGGATGGATAAATTGCTTCTTTTGTGATTCAGAAAAAAAAGGTCTCCACAAATTATCTTTACAACTTTAAATCTAAGTAATTAAACAATTGAAAAAGATATCCCAGTTTAGTTTTCTGCATTTAAAAGGTAATATGTGAAAATTTTGTTTATTTTACCAATGCATCTACATGCTTGTCACCCTCCCTTTGTTTATCGTAGAATTTCAAAGCGAAAGTCTATTTCTTACCATGTTTGTTTTAGTATCTCCTCAGTAACTATTGCAATGTTTTTGTACGATTTGTGCATGATTGAACAGGAACTGTTCAACTATTCTGGCTGCGGTAAGAACAGATTTTGTTGGGCTACACAAGAATGCTTCTCGACCATGTTTGACATCCTCGTCACTTGTGCCTGGTGGTCCAGCTTTTGTTGGTCCAGACATGGCCCACTTCATTAGGGGCCCAGGAAGCCTTGTTTGTTAGGATGCAGTTAATGACATCATATCATGTAATTTAATGTCCCACCCAATCTGCAGAGGCAACTCTTGTTTGTAATGCGCTTTGCTAGGACAACTTTCTCGCATGATTGGGTCGATGTAAATCACATGCTCTGATGTCATGAATCCGTCCTAAGTTCCGCCTTAAGGTCCCACACTAGGCATCGAAGAAGACCCGGATGATAATGCAAAGTCTGTGGGAGCGCTCTTTTAAAATATCTCGCTCAAATTTTAATATTTTTACAAGATTGTTTTGCACAAGGTATCTGAGGACGATCCACAACCGGCCTATCTTTTACTTTTTCGATTTTGCTAACATATTTTTTATATTACGATAGTTTCAATTTCAGAACCGGTTTAAACAGGTTTCAAAAGTTAAAGTAATTAAAAAAATATGAAATCAAAACTAAAAAAGTTAAAACTAGGACGGTTGTGGACCATCCTTAACTATCTTATGCAAAAAAAAAAAAAAAAAAAAAAAAAAATCAAGTAAAAATATTAAAATTTGGGTGAAATATTTGAAAAAAAAACACCCCCATAGACTTTACATTAGCATCTGGGTCTTTTTCTGTGCCTAGTGTTGCTCCAAATGGAAAAATCCGCGAACTGGAACGCTATTTCCGAAATTAGCATTCAAAATTTTAAATATTTTGAAAAATTAATAATGTTACAGGGAGCACAGTATGCAATATGTATGAAACTGTAATACTATTGTTTAAGGCAGAACACTAGTCACAGAAAAAGACCCAGATGTCTATGGGAGCGTTCTTTCCAAATATCTCACTCAAATTTTAACATTTTTACATGATTTTTTTTGCATAGGATAGCTGAGGACGATCCTAATTTTTGCTTTTTCGATTTTGCTTACATATTTTTTTATATTATGATAGTTTCAATTTCAGAACCGGTTTAAACCGGCTTTGAAATTTAAAGTAATTTTTTTAAATCTGAAACCAAAATTGAAAAAGCAAAAACTATCGCGGTTGTGGACCGTCCTCAGCTATCCCATGCAAAAAAATCATGTAAAAATGTTAAAATTTGAGCGAGATATTTGAAACGAAAGCTCCCATAGACTTTACATTATCATCTGCGTCTTTTTCTGTGACTAGTGTTCCGCCTTAATAACTCCACGAATTGGAACAACATTTACAATATTTTAACGAATCGCAACAATATTTGTCATGATTTCACGAACCGGAACATCGTTCCTATTTGTTCCGGTACATATTCAGCTCTGATAAGGAAGGTCTCCATACTGGGCATACTCAGAATTTTATGAAAAAAAAAATACTAATTAAAGTACTTATGTATGTAATAAAGGATCAGTCAAAATTAGTGGCGGAATGACATTGGATATCGTGTGAAAAAATAAAATATTTTCGAATATTTGTCATGAAAAGACGAAAGAGTCACTCAATTTGGCGAGCAGCCCTTTTCCTCGCCAAAAGCAAACGATTTTAATGCATTTCAAAACTGTTGGATATTTAGAATGCATGTAAATGGGTATTTCATGAATTTAAACATAAACAATGAGAGACTTTAATATATTATATACATATATATTCATATTATTTGCATATATATATATATATATATATATATATATATATTTTACTTGTTGAAGTAGTAATTTAATTAATCACTGGAAAAAATGTTTTCATAGATGAAAAAAAAATTATTGAAAAAAATTATCTTCATACATTTAAGCACAATCAGGAATAATAGACAGATGTTTCCATGGCAACAAAATATAATTGACAATTCTCATTGGACTTTGTCAGCTTGAAACAAGCTTAATTAATTTAAATTATGAATTTCATTTTAAATCTCAAATTTTGATGATTAAATTTGAATATAAATACATATAAAAATCGATATAACAAAATTATACTTAAAACAAACTAAAACTTACAAAACTAAAGTTATTTAAATTAAATTTATCAAAACAAGTTTGACATGAAACATTTTTTCTTCTTGAAGTGCATTTGACATAAGTATTTTTTGAAATTACATTCCATCGCCAACCGGCGATAAACCGCCAAATAATTAAATTTTCATTATTTTTTTACGGTTACTGATTGGGGGTTCCGCCGAAATTTTTTTTATAAACATATATAACCACACAAGAAGAACATTCTGTTATTTCTTCAGATTTTTTGGGGTATGCCCGGTTGGAGACCTTCTTTGTGAGTGCACCTGAAAAAAAAATCAAACAGAAATTTTGCTTTGCTCAGTCACTTTACAATTATTAAGAGAATTTTTCGGTGCATTCGTACTTATATAGATATATAGCACCTATAGTCGTCGTTCAGTTCGTCCGTCTGTCTGCATATAACAGAGCAAAAACTACCGAACCGAATTATTTGTAATTTAAAATATAAAATTTTCACATAATTTTGCCGAGTCATTTCAAATTTTATGAAAATCGGATGTATAGTTTAATTATAAGGACAATAAAAAGTATTTGTTACGTTAGGGTAAATTGATAAAATAGTTTCAAGTCAATTTTAATGATGCTATGCTCTTTCGAACATAATGGAATTGATATGCATCTATGAAGTATATATTAAAAAATGCATTCTGCACAGTCTGTCATGCAAAGAATAATTGCTGTTAATTTACAGGGCCATTCAACAGTATTCCATTACACAATGGTGTAAAGGGGAACACTATTTGATGCGCATTTAAATACTATTAAACTATTTCACATTTTATGAAATTGATATACGTTGCTGAGGTTTACTACGAATGACTTTCTGTATAATGGAAAGCAGAAGTATTTACAGGGACTCACAAAAGATTGCGGCAATTATACTGTATCCGATATAGTATACTATTATACCCAGATCGGAATATTTTAAAAGCTTTGTTTTAGTACGAATGCACCTCATTTTTTACGTTTGATGTGCAATTTTCAACTTGCTGAATATTATTATATTACTATTTCACTGCAAACTTGTCGATACATTACACAAAGCATTTTCAACTTTAACACAGAGTCATGGTTTCCAGATATCTTTTACTTAAAAGTGCTATTAAAAGGCGTATTGCTGTTGCATGTAGTGTCTTATTTCTTTATTTTTTCCACTAAGGAAATGAAGTTGACTATTTCTTTTTCATTTTTATGTGGCGATAATGAGTAATTGTAATGTGATAAAACAGGAATAGGAAACTCTGGGATATATGTGGTTCAGATATGATAATCATTTATGCTTCTTAGTAAAGATAAAAAAAAAAAATTTCATTGTGAATAGAAAATTTACAATGCGTTAAATATCATTCTTAATGTGCTTTGTTCAAATAGCTGATATACAGGGTATATCTAAACTACTGGCAAAACTTTAAGGGGTGATAGTATACATGAAGACAAACAATATTAAATAGGAAACCAAGGGTCCCAAGCGTTTTCTAAAGGAGATAGGTGGCATTAAAGTTTAGGATCCAAAATTTCAAATAAACATAGAAAACGGAAAAATTGGTCGATTGCTTTGCGGTTTTCACTAAAACTATTCTTTATGTTGATATTTTCTTGAAAATAAATTATAAAGGTAAATTTCGAAAAATATCGATGGAGGGCGCTTTAGACTTTGGAGTAAAGAACAACTGTTTTTTTGCCGTTATTATTTGCATCTCGTTAATTTTTTTAGAAGCTTAGACATAAACTTAAATTTTGCGCAGAAAATCTGAATCATTGGCAGTGGTTAAGTAGCGCAAGCTGAACTGTGTTCAATGGGGGTGGAGAGGTTTAAATTTCAAATGATTATAAAAAACGAAAAAAATGGTCAATTTGTTTCCGGTTTTCATTGATATTATTCTTTATATTAGTAATTCTTTGAAAATAAATTTTAAAGATAAATTTTTAAAAATGTCTTTTGAGGGTGCCCTTAATTTTAGAGTAACCAAAAACTATATTTTTAACCGTTATTTTTTCTATCTAATTAAATGTTTGCAAAAACTTAGACTTAAATTTTGAGCTCAAATTCTGAATAGATGGGAGGGGATAAGAAGCAGAAACTGAACTGTGTTCAAGAGTTGAAATGTCACTTCCCCCACTCCTCGAACACAGTTCAATTTTGCGCTACATAATTACTCACAGCGATTCAGATTTTGATCTCAAAATTTAACTATAAGCTTTTACAAGCATTTATTAGATACAAAAAATACCAGTTGCAAATAGTTTTTGGTTACTCTAAAGTTTAAGGCACCCTCTAATGGAATTTTTTGAAATTTATCTTTAAAATTTATTTTCAAGGAAATACTGGCATAAAGAATAGTTTTGGCGAAAACCGTAAACGAATCAACAATTTTTTCCGTTTTTTATGATAATTTGAAATTTGAACCTCCCCACCCCCATTTAACACAGTTCAGTTTGCACTACTTAACCACTCTCAACGATTCTGATTTTTTGCACAAAATTTAAGTTTATGTCTAAGCTTCTAAAAAATTTAACGAGATGCAAATAATAACGGTAAAAAATAGTTTTTCGTTGCTCCAAAGTCTAAAGCGTCCTCTATTGTCATTTTTTGAAATTAAGCTTTATAATTTATTTTCAATAAAATACCGACATAAAGAATAGTTTTAGTGAAAACCGCAAATCAATCGACTAATTTTCCCTTTTTTTATAATCATTTGAAATTTGAACCCTCTGGACACAGTTCAGTTTGTGCTACTTAACCGCTCCCAACTATTCAGATTTTGAGCTCAAAATTTAAGTCTTAGCATGCGAAACCATTTAATGAGATGCAAAAATTAACGGCAAAAAACAGTTGTTCGTTACTCCAAAATCTAAAGCGCCCTCTATCGACATTTTTCAAAATTTATCTTTATAACTTATTTTCAAGAAAATACCAGCATAAAGAAAAGTTTTAGTGAAAACCGCAAATCAATCGACCATTTTTTCCGTTTTTTTTATGTTTATTTGAAATTTTGGACCCTAAACTTTAATGGCGGCTATCTCCTTTGGAAAACGCTTCGGAACCTTGGCTTCCTATTTAACATTGTTTGTCTTTATGTATACTAACACCCCTTAAAGTTTTGCCCAGTAGTTTAGATACACCCTGTATTATTTTTAATTATAAAGGTTTTCCTTGGATATTTTATTATATTGCAGTTAAAGTAATTTGTAAGTGGGCCATTCTTTGTGAAACTCCCTGTCTTATTCTACTAAAATTGTCATTACGGAAAGCATTTTTGATTATTATCGTCATTTATAATAGATAATGTGAATCCGATGTTATTATTTCACTTCAAACTTATCGATAAATTACGTCAAACATTTTTAACTTTAATACTAAGTCATAGTTTCAAGATAACGTTTTATTACTCATAAGTGCTCTTAAAATAAGTATTGCTGTTGCACGTAGCGTCTCATTTCTTTCTTTCCTTATTTTTCCGGCTAAGGAAATGAAGTAAACTATTTCTTTTTTTCACTTTTATGAGGTGATAATGTGTAAATGTAACGTGATAAAACAGTAACAGGAAGATCTGAGATATATGTGGTTCAGACTTGATAGAGAATCATTTATCTTTCTCAGTAAATAAAACAAATAAATTTACGACATAATATACAAGTTATTAAATTAAGTTTCGTTTCTTTGTTTTGATATTGATTCAAAATAGCATTGTTATATATAATAGTTCCAGCCATAAATATTGTTTTTATTCTTATCACGTGTTTTATATTATTATTTGCTCATCATACGCAGCATAGGGTAAGTCTAGCAGTCGTTTTGAAAATCGGGAAAAAAAAAAAAAAAAAAAAAAAAAAAAAACATTGACGGATTTACAAGTTTTAGATACCGGAATATCCGAAAAACATATTTTTAGAAAAAGAAAATTTGTCGTCCGTCTGTCTGTGTGTCTGAAAACTCTCTATCTCCAGAAAAAATTGAAATAGAGACTTGAAAATTTGTGTGTATTTAGTATGTAATAATGGGGAGGAGTCTATTGAATATAAGTAACCTCGATTATCCGGAACTAGATTTTTCACTCTCGAAATATTCTTTCTGTTGAAAGGTAGATAAAAAATTTCGAAATTTTTTATTTTAAGGAGGTAATGTAAAAAATATTTTCACATGTCATTTCAACTTGTATATTTAATTATAAATATACAAGTTTATAAGTCGTAGTTTCAAGATATCATTTTATTACTAAGTGATGTTAAAAGAAGTATTGCTGTTGCACGTAATGTCTCATTTCTTTCTTTATTTTTCCGACTAAGGAAATGAAGTAAACTATTTCTTTTTCACTTTTATGAGGCGATAATGTGCAAATGTAATGTAATAAAACGGTAACAGGAAACTCAGCGATATATGTGGTTCAGATTTGATGGAGAATCATTCATCTTTATCAGTAAATAAAACAAATAAATTTGAGATATAATACATAAGTTATTCAATTTAGTTTCAGTCTTTTGTTTTGATACTGATTTAAAAGGGCAGTGTTATATATGATAGCCTCAAATGCAAATATTGTTTTTATTCTTATGACGTTTGTAACTTTATTTATTTACAGATTGTTTTATTTATGTTTAAAATTTAATAATTAACAATTTTGTTGGGGAATTTTTTTAAAAAATAACTTCAGCTAGCTTGTGACAAATAACGTATGTTTGGAATTAATGTGGCACTATGAATATTGTAAACTGTTATACATATAAAACATCATTAATAAGTAAGTCATTTGTTTGAGAATTTCATTAATATTTGTAATAGGCATCTCTAATTAATACCAAATTTTTGAAGCTTGACTATTGAAATCGGATATTCGAAATTAATTACTTTATGATTTACACTAATTTATATTTCAATTGGTTCAACAAAACAGATACCTTATTCTGTACTAAATAATAATTTAAAAAGTATTTCACTAGGTATTACCTAATTTCTCAAATAATTAACTTCATTTTTTAAGAATCCTCACTACTGACTGAAGAAGACACGGATGATGACGTAAAGTCTGTGGGGGCGTTCTTTTCAAATATCTCGCTCAAATTTTAATATTTTGACGTGATTTGTTTTGCATAGGATAGCTGAGGACGATTCACAACCAGCCTAGTCTTTATTTTTTCGATTTTGGTTGTATTCTTTTTGCATTGGGACTAGTGTATAACCCCGTCAGAAAGCACGGATTTTTCACTGGCATTTAATTTTCATAATACTTCATACAAACAAACAGAATGAAGGTTTTATTATTCAAGAGTTTGTATTGCAGAAAATATTAAAATTTGAGCGAGATATTTGAAAAGAACGCCCCCACAGACTTTACATTATAATCCGGATCTTTTTCCATCAGTAGTGTGGGTCCTTAAAGGAATATACCAAAAACCGCCTTCATTCTCACGTTTATGAAGAGACAATGTGTATCAGGAAAGATGCCGTACAAACCACTGAAGGATATCGCTCACCCGCAAGAAAAGTGGCAAATCTTGCCAGAAATCATTTTGTTTTCTATTCCACGAACAGGTCTGGTAAATAGAAAGTTTCACAACTGTAGGTAAACGAAAAAATCCTTTATTGCGCTATTTGTCCATTCGTGACCACAGAAGCGGGGTTGATGATGTAGGGAGATAAATTTATCCAATCCTCCAAATCACTTTGTATGCCTTTTTTTAAGGGGGTCCGGGGCCCAAAAAAATTTTTTTTTTGCTATTGAAGGTAGGAATTTGAAATTTCTTTTGGAAATCAGGCATGTACTGAGTACACCAAAACACATCATAAAAATTTTCTAAAATTCAAAAAAAATTTAAATTTAAAATTTTTTTTTAAAAAAGTGGGGTAGTTTAAAATTGATATAACTCAAAATATTACTGATGGAATTTCAAAATTTTTTCACCTAATTAAACAGAATTATATTTCTTTTAATTTGTCTTCGGCGTTTAAAAAAATAATTATTTAAAAAAAAAATAAAAATTTTTATAGTGAAAATTAACATTTTTTCAATGTAATTTTTTTTTTAATTCTCATATTTTAAAAAATATTCATTTTTTTAAAATTTGCCGAAGACAAATTAAAGTAAAATGTTTGAAAATATCACGTTTGAAATTTCAAATCTCTATCTTCATTGGTTTTTGAGTTATATCAATTTGAAGATGACAAATCGTCAAAAAACACATCATGGAGAAAAATGCGTTTAAAGGTGAAAAGAAAGAATTACTGTTTATAAAATGTTCAAATACCTCTCAGAAGCTTTCAGATGCATGACTGATTTATTATCTCACTTTACACTTTTGATTTAATAGAATTTTAGCAAATTTACATTTATTTTTTAAAGCATTTGAAAGCCTCTGTGGACGTAATACTTTTTGGAGATGACAAGCCGTCAGTGAAGAATAAACAAAGTTTTTCCATATTCTTTCACAATTTGCATAGACAAAGTACTACAATATTTGAAAATATTATGTTTATGCTTTAAATTCTCTATAATTATTAGTTTTTAGTTGTTATATCAATTTTAACCCTTAAAATACAGAAAAAATAGAAAAAAAAAAAAGAAAAAGAAAAAAAAAACATGAATAATAAACAATGTTTACAAAAAGTGCATATACCTGCTAGAAGTATCCAGGTACATAACTAACACCTTGTTTTACTTTGTATTTTTGATTTATTTTAATTTTAGCAAGTTCTACTTTTTTTCTGTAGTTTTTAAATGCTTCTGTAGATTTAAATAATGCTTTTCTCACATGTCGAGTTCTTATGCGCTTCAGTGCAATTAACGAAGTATTAGCAGGTGATAGAAAGAATGTTTGCAGTGCGTTTACAGATGATACCCTAACACCATGATTAAAATCAGATATGCCTCTAGCTGCAGCAATATCTACTCGCATTTTTGATGCATTAGAAACTTTGGGGCAACGTCCCCAAATCACATTGTGCAAAGATTCATTACGGTTTTGTGTTTGACCTTTTGTACACTTTTCTAATAAAGCGTCTGAAGCTAATCTTTGGAAAATCGGCATCATTTTAGCTACAACATCTTCTCGTAGAGGTGTTCTAATAGAAATTTTATGAGCAGGAGGCTTTTGATTTAGAAAAATTGCACGATTATAGAAACACCATGAATCTTCTGCTAGAGGACACGTTGAGTGTTTTGGTTTTTTATCGGTTGAGCTACAGTGCTGCAAAATTGCATATATATCTTTTTTCATATCGGAAATATTTCCCCTATTACGTATTATTGCATTTCTATAGTATCGAGTAACTTTTTTAATTGTTGCTTCTGAAAGGCTTCCATGTCTTTTTCCTCCGAGTGTAACACCTCTCGATTTTTCCGTCTCTACAAGTTTCCGTAATGCAGTCCCCATTCTTTTTCAAACATGATTGATGCACTCTGTTTTTGTTAGAATAGTTTCCTCGCCGTAAACTTTTAAAGCTTGAAGATCATGAAATGCTTTTGCATCTCCATCTGAAACGATTTCTGTATAACGAAAACCAAGATTCTCTGAACGACGCCACAATCTCACTGCCATTTCGCTTTCCATTCCACCAGATGTTCCTTCATAGTTTTTATCACAATATGGAGCATGACCTTCGTACCATGCCATAAATTCTGCAGAATCTTTTCCAAGAGCATTTGCAGTTTGTGTGCAGTTATAGCAGATTTTTGATAACACTTCGTAATCTATCACAAATCCAGTTAGAACGTCTATTATGCAACCAACCGAATAGTTTGAAGTATGTCCTCTCTTATGCCAGCTTGCATCGTAACTCACTGCAATATCTGCAACAGCTTCACTCGAAACAAAGTGAGATTGTTTTACTTTAGTGCGAACATTTTCTAAGAGCTCACATGTACTCTTTACACATGAAGAATGAACCAGTTTTAAATGTCGTGTAAAAACTTTCGAATCCATGCAGTTCAAATTCATATTGTATGAAAACTTTTCCAATGCTGCATGACCTTTACCGATTTCTGTTATTGCAACTACAGCTCTTCGATTAATATCGAAAGCATTTTCTTTATCTGATACTTTATTTGAGGTGCTATTTGTAAATCTAAATCTACAATTGTTACAAATAACTTTAATGTTTTGTGCAAACCCATTAGGTTTACTAAATTCAACTTCTAAAGATGATTCTGAGCATTCTTTACAACTAACATTTGATATAATAGATTGTAAAACAGTTTGTTTTATAATGATATAATTTTCTTTTTGGGCTTCAATATAGTTTTTTTTTGTAGGCGATGGCATTTTTCTCTCATCTAACCGCTTTACTACAGTCATTGCAGGTTCTGCATTAAAACAAACTGATTTATTTCTCTTTTTTTGCATAGCTTCAGATTTCTGAGCAGTAGATTTTCGTTTTCTACCCATTGCTATAAATATTGTTTTAAATTTTCTAAGAAATGAATAAAAATGTTCAATTTTATGAAAACATATGAAAGTTTGCTTCTGTAATCAACACATAAACAATGTCATTATTTCAGGCATAATTTCAGTTATCAAAGTCTTATATTCATTCCATATTTACAATATATTTCTCCTATAATTTCTAGGAATATATTGACATATTTATAAAATTAAAACATCTGCATTTTAAAATAATTTAAAAAACAAACACGATAAGATGCAAGTCACCAGAGTCAGCGTAATAAAAGTTACCATGAGGAAGTTAACATTAGCAATTTGCTTCCTTTTTTGGCGTTGATTCAGTCTTTATAATAAACTATTTTTACTTATTATCTTATGCTACAAGTATATTTCTTAACATCCAATATAAATCATTTAAAAATCTTGACAATATTCCAATTAATTTCCGTCCAAACAACACATGAAAAATGAAAAGCATGCGGAACCGCGGAACAGAAAATATTGTTTACATTTCTCCCTCCTTTACATCTCATAGAAGTAGAAGTAGAAGTTTATGTGAATGAATGAATCAATGAATGAATCAAGATAAATAATTTAAAATTTGATTCACAAAATAAATAAATTTAATTTTAAAATGCTTGTTTACATTTTACGGATTATTTGTTTACGAAACCAAAGAAGCTCCATAGCAACCGCGCAGGCGCTATGGCGATAAACCACATCCATCGCAGTGAATCAGCTGAATTTGCAAAACAGTACTTAACAAAAACTACTATATCTTCGGTTCTAATTAAGATAGAAACATAATTCAAACGGCATTTTATGCAGAAATAACCAGAGAATTTTTTAATAAAATAAAAAAAAAATCAAAAATTTGAAGATTTTTGGGCCCTGGACCCCCTTAAAAAGTGTTTTACGTTTTCATGCATGTTTTTATTCCTGCATTCAGAGCTAAGTACTATAATTTCATATTACAGCAAGTAATTGGAAATTAATTACTTTATGATTTACATTAATTTATTTTCAATTGGTTCAACAAAACAGCTACCCTATTTTGTACTAAATAATGTTTAAAAAAGTATTTCACTAGGTTTTGCGTAATTTCTCGAATAATTAACGGAGATTGGTTAGAGGATAGCAAAAAAAAAAAAAAAAAAAAAAAAAAAACGTGGTACTCTCGTCAGAGAAGGGAGAAAAAGCGCAATTTTGTCAAATGATCACGAGAAAAAACGCAAAATTCTCCAAAGGATGACGACTTAAATGTTAAAAATTAGTCGCTAAGTCAAAAAATTTAGTCGCCACGTGGCTACTTGCGATTTTGAATCTGCACCTATACCACTTACCGAAAAACGTAGTAGTGTTTGTTTAAAAAAAATTTTGAAGCTTATGCGGGCTGTTTTATATACGTGCGTTGTACTTTTAACGTAACGAGGCGGAACCCGTTGAAATTCGAGAAAATCTTTAAGAAAGAATTGTTTCATTGATTTATAATAAATCTACAAAATTAGTTACAGTAAAAAATACATCGTATGTTAGTCAAGCTTACTTTCAAACAAATATTAATTTAAGATAAAATTAACAAAATACTATACAACTCAATTGTCTAAATTATTAAACGAAATAAAACCGGGATACACCGGATTTTATAACAGTCGATATTTTAAAATTAGTATATGCATTTTAATTTCTACTTTTTTTCTGTTCTAAGAGAAAAATAAGTGATTCTGTTGAAACTATTACAAAATTAGTACTAAAAATTATAAAAAAAAATAATGTCTCAAAAATAAATTGAGGTACATCTTTGAAATAAAATACATTTAAAGGTACATTTTTCTTCTCTATACGACGGTGTAAAAATTTAAAATGTACAATGTTTAGAAGTGTAAAATTTGTAGTACCGAAAATTGTTAAACCGAAATTGATGGAAAAGTGTTGCACAGTTTAATTTATTTTCAATTTTAAGAAAAAATGGAGTAATTCTGCTGCCACAATTATAAAATTAGTACTAAAAACTATAAAATATATCATACTAAAAATTAAAAAAAAATTTAATATCTCAAAATTAAATTGAGATACAGCTTTGAAACAAATTGCATTTAAAAGTACATTTTTTTCTCTATACTATGGTGTAAAAATTAAAAATGTGCAGTGTTTATAAGTGTAAAATTTGCAATAGCGAAAATGCAAAAACCGAAACTACAGGGAAAAGTGTTGCCATTCGCAAAATGACATATGCATTACGCAGAGAAACGTTTGGCTTTTATTATATAGATATCATTATTTTACATTAAAATAGGGATTAATATAAGTATTTTTAGATAGTTTTTTGAAGCATATTAATTTATTCATTCACAGACTTTTTCCATTCATTCAACAATACTGTTACTTCATTAAGATACTTAATCCTTGTTTAGAGATATAGTTTCCTCACGTTAGTAAAGTTAAAAGAAGTAGTTCCGTTTCACGCACGTACTGTCTCCATTAATTATTTCACTTCTTTTGTGGGGGAGGATACAAAGAAGAACAATTCTTTCTGGCTTTTATGAACAGATAATGTGTGTCTGGAAAGAAGTAACAAGAAACATCGTTAGATTATGTGGATCAGATTTGATTGGAAATCATTTATCTCTCTTTCAGTAAACAAGACAGATTTCTAAGGTAAGGAAATGTGATGATATATTTTGTTGTTCCTCTATTTTTTCTGCATTTCTTATTGTTTTATATGATATTTTAAGTCTTAAATGCTGATTTTTAACATTATCACCTTTTTTTTTTAACTTTGTTTATCTTACTTGTTTCTTTGGCGTTTTAAAATTCTTAACTGTTATTCATTTTATAACATTTTAATTTTTCGAATTGTCTGTGATAATGTGTGGTAATGTTTTCTAAAGAAATTATATTTCATTATTTATATTGAAATAGGGATTAATAAATGTATTTGTCGATAGTTTTATAAGCATCTTAATTTATCGAAAAATACTACTATTTCGTTAACATATATTTTCCATTCATTCAACAATACTGTTGCAAAATTCTGATTCTAAATCCTTGTTAAAAGGTATCGTTTCCTCATGTCAATTAAGTTAAAATAAGTTCTATTACACGTACTGTCTACATTAATTATTTCACTTCTTTTGTGAAGGAGGATACAAAGAAAAACAATTCTTTCTGACTTTTATGAACAGATAATGTGTGTTTGGAAAGAAGTAACAAGAAACGTTGTTAGATATGTGGTTCTGATTTGATAGAAAATCATTTATCTCAGTAAATAAATTAGATTTGTAAAGTAAGGAAATGTAGTGATAAATTTTGCTGTTTCTCTATTTTTATTGCATTTTTTATTGTTTGATATGATATTTTTGTTATAAATGTTGATTTTTAACAGTATCATCTTAAATAATTTTATTTATTTTCTTGCTTGTTTCTTTGAAGTTTGAAAATCCACAATTACTATTAAATTTTTAGCATTTTAAGTTTTTGAATTGTCTGTAATAATGTGTGGTAATGTTTTCCAATGTAAAAAAAAAGCTATATGATACTTATATTGCATCCAAAACGGGACACAGAAGCTTCAATAATTCATTAAACATAGTATATTTAAAAATACAAATAGTGAGTTGTTTTTAATTATTTTCATGAAATCTCCCCCCCCCTCTTTTCCCCAGATTGTTTTAATACATTTCAAAGTTTAGCATGAATAGCGGATACAATCACAAAAATTGTCCAATATAAAATTTCAAAACTCAATTTTTTTAAAAATCTTTTAAGTAGCAAATAGGGATCTTAAAGTAAAAAGGGATCTTAAGCCTTTTGAAATATTTCCAACGACAGTGAAAAGTGTCGTGGTTCTAAGTTTTCATAATTTTCAAAATACTTATTGACATTATAATGATTTTTCAAAATACTAATTGACATTACCCCAGTAGCCAAACAATATTGGGCCAATATTGGCTATATCTTGGAGCAATATTGGCATCTTGGCGCAATATTGGCATGAAATATTGCTCCAATATTGGGGTGTTTACATTTTGCCCTTATTTAGCCAATATTTGCAGCGTGCCAATATTGGCATAAAATATTGCCCCAATATTGGCATAAAATAGTGCCCCAATATTGGGATGTTTACATTTTGCCGATATTTAGACAATATTTCTGAAATATTGCATCTATATTTTATGACATTTTCGGTACATAATTTCATAGCAATATTTCATACGAAATATTGGCGCAACATTGTTTACCAATGTTGGTTAAATATTGGCAAAATATTAACACCCCAAAATATTATTGCAATATTTAATACCAATATTAGTGCAATATCCGTTACCAATATTGGCTAAATATTCGCAAAATGTAAGCAACCCAATATTCGTGCAATATTTCACGCCAATATTGGCACAATATACGTTACCAATATTGGTTAAATATCTGCAAAATGTAAACTCCCCAATATTAATGCAATATTTCACCCCAATATTGGCGCAATATACGTTACCAATATTAGTTAAATATTGGAAAAATATAAACACCCCAATATTGTTGCAATATTTCATGTCAATATTGGCATAATATTCGTTGCCAATATTGGTTAAATATTGGCAAAATGTAAACAACCCAATATTGTTGCAATATTTTATGTCAATATTGGCAGACCATTGTTTAAAAATATTGGCAAAATATAAACACGCCAATATTGGTGCAATATTTCTCACCAATATTGGCGCAATATACGTTACCAATATTGGTTAAATATTGTCAAAATGTAAACAACCCAATATTGTGGCAGTATTGCACGCCAATATTGGTGCAATATACGTTACCAATATTGGCTAAATATTGGCGAAATGTAAACACCCCAATATTGGTGCAATATTTCATGCTAATATTGGCGCAATATACGTTACCAATATTGGTTAAATATTGGCGAAATGTAAACACCCCAATATTGTTGCAATATTTCATGCCAATATTGGTTAAATATTGGCAAAATGTAAACAATCCAATATTGTTGCAATATTTTATGTCAATATTGGCGCACCATTGTTTAAAAATATTGGCAAAATATAAACACGCCAATATTGGTGCAATATTTCTCACCAATATTGGCGCAATATACGTTACCAATATTGGTTAAATATTGTCAAAATGTAAACAACCCAATATTGGTGCAATATTTCATGCCAATATTGGCGCAATATACGTTACCAATATTGGCTAAATGTAAACACCCCAATATTGGTGCAATATTTCATGCCAATATTGGCGCAATGTACGTTACCAATATTGGTTAAATATTGGAAAAATGTAAACACCCCAATATTCTAGCAATATTGCATGCCAATATTGGCGCAATATACGTTACCAATATTGGCGAAACATAAACACCCCAATATTGTTGCAATATTTCACGCCAATATTTCTGCAATATTTCACCCCAATATTGGCGCAATATACGTTACCAATATTGGATAAATATTGTCAAAATGTAAACAACCCAATTTTGGTGCAATATTTCATGCCAATATTGGCGAAATATTCGTGAACAATATTGGTTAAATATTGGCAAAATGTAAACACCCCAATATTGTCACAATATTGCACGCCAATATTGGCGAAATGTAAACACCCCAATATTGGTGCAATATTTCATGCCAATATTGGCGCAATATACGTTACCAATATTGGTTAAATATTGGAAAAATGTAAACAACCCAATATTCTTGCAATATTGCATGCCAATATTAGCGCAATATACATTACCAATATTGGCGAAACATAAACACCCCAATATTGTTGCAATATTTCACCCCAATATTGGCGCAATATACGTTACCAATATTGGCTAAATATTGTCGGAATGTAAACACCCCAATATTGGTGCAATATTTCGCCCCAATATTGGCACAATATTCGTAACCAATATTGGCGAAATGTAAATGCCTCAATATTGGTGCAATATTTCACCCCAATATTGGCGCAATATTCATTACCAATATTGGTTAAATATTGGCAAAATATAAACATCGCAATATTGTTGCAATATTTCATGCCAATATTGGCGCAATATACGTTACCAATATTGGTTAAATATTGGCGAAATATAGACACCTCAATATTGGTTCAATATTTCACGCCAATATTGGTGCAGTATTTCACCCCAACATTGGCGCAATATACGTTACCAATATTGGTTAAATATTTCCAAAATGTAAACATGCCAATATTGTTGCAAAATTTCATGCCAATATTGGCGCAATATTCCTTACCAATATTGGTTAAATATTGGCGAAATGTAAATATCTCAATACTGGTGCAATATTTCACCCCAATATTGGCGCAATATTCATTACCAATATTGGCAAAATGTAAACGCAATATTGGTGCAATATTTCTCGCCAATATTGGCGCAGTATTCGTTACCAATATTGGTTAAATATTGGCATAATGTAAGCAACCCAATATTGTCGCAATATTTCATACCAATATTGGCGCAACATTCATTATCAATATTGATTAAATATTGGCAACGAATATTGCGCCAACATTAGCGTGAAATATTGCAGCAATATTGGGTGTTTACATTGTACCATTATTTGGCCAATATTGGTATGGAATATTGCCCCAATATTGACAGGTATATTTTGGAATTATTTAACCAATATTTGTCGGAAATATTGCTCCAATACTGGCATGAAATATTTCCCCAATATTAGCATGAAACATTGCTCCAATATTGGCATGAAATGTCGCACCAATATTGGCTCTTTACATTTTGCCAATATTGCACCAATGTTGGGGTGTAATATAACTCCAATATTAGTATGAAATATTACCCCAATATTGGCACGAAATATAGCACCAATATTGGGATTTTACATTTCACCATTATTTAGCCAATATTGGTATGGAATATTGCACGATTATTTGCTTGAAATATTGCAATAATATTTGCATGAAATATTGCACCGATATTGGTATGAAATATTCCACCAATATTAGCATGAAACATTGCTCCAATATTGGGGTGTAATATCTCTTCAATATTAATATGAAATATTGCTCCAATATTGTGATGTTTAAATTTGGAATTATTTACCCAATATTTTTAGCAAATATTGCCCCAATATTGGCATGAAATGTAGCACCAATATTGGGGTTTTTACATTTTACTATTATTTAGCCAATATTGGTATGGAATATTGCACCAATATTTGCATGAAATATTGCACATTGTGATATCACACCAATGTTGGAGTGTAATATTGCTCTAATATTAGTATGGAATATTTCCCAACATTAGCATGAAACATTGCTCCAATATTGGTATAAAATATTTCCCAATATTAGCATGAAACATTGCTCCAATATTGGTATGAAATATTTCCCAATATTAGCATGAAACATTGCTCCAATATTGGTATGAAATATTTCCCATCAATAGCATGAAACATTGCTCTATTATTGGCATGAAATGTTGCCCCAATAATGGTGCACATAGCACCATAGTCTCATGCACATAGCACAACAATATTTTATGCCAAGAATGGGACATTTTATGCCTATAATGGTGCAAGACATATTGCCATTATTGGAGGAATCTATATATATAAAAGGAATTCTGAGGATAATTGAGGCACAGGGGAGCAAATCTTGGCAATGCGCCAACTCGGTCCAGAGGAAGCAAATCTTGGCAATGCGCCAACTCGTAAATATTAATCTAAAATATAGATTTCTGACTGCAGACGATTTTAAGATATTAACAAAAGAATGTTATATTTTCAAGCAAAACGTTAAAATAATTTTCTATATTGATATTTAAAACACATATGATAAAATAATTAATATTTTTTACCGGTGAAGCGATAGATTAGTTCTTTTTAAAAAACAACAGTCAGTGGCCACGTATTTCTGACAATGCATTTCTGCAAGTTTCGAGTTAATGATAAAATAATACAAATTTCAAGTTCGTTTAATATTGTTAATACGGACCCGGGCAACGCCGGGCGGGTTAGCTAGTATTATATAAACATAAAACACTTAAAGATAAATATATAGCATCAGGCTTGATTGATTGGATAATTTTACCTCCCCACACAAATGCCCCTTCACCTATAGTCACTATTCCTCTATCTTGCATTGAAGAATCTCAACTGCATATTAGAAACAGCTATTTTCTGCGTTTTATGTATTTTTAACATCAATTTTCTGCTTTTTAATATTCCGACAGAAGTTATTTACTATTTTTATTAGCAATTTATTTGGTCAAATAACTTAAATGGTGCTAGTACCACAGTATATATATATATATATAGAACCATTAGATAATATTACAAATCAACATCAATTATATATATATAATTCATACTCAATATTACTATTTTAGTCCGGGTGCTACGCATCAGAAAACTGCAAATCGTGATAAGAATATACCACTTGGTGAGCACGTAGTTTATGATAATACAATAGATATTAGAGGGGGAGGCATCTCGTAAAGTCGTCGAAATTCAAGATGGCGGCTGTTATTCAAAATGGCGTCTTTCTCAGAATTTTCTTAATATGCGTAATAAGAATGTGCATTTCACGACTATTTCGATGTTTTTAAAGTCAAATTTTCGTTTTTGACACTTTTCAATATTATTTAAAAGAGTATATGAATTCGGTTTATCTGTCTGTTTGTCTTTCTCACCACCTTCCTTCAATGCTCTAGGTCGCTTAAATATACTAAGATTGCTATGTAAATTTTATGTGTTATATGAAGTTTATAATAATATGTTCGGAGTAAAACATAAAGTGTATAGCTTTTATAGTCCCTTTACAGGGCACTCAAAGTATTTATGAATTGTCTAGCCGTCATTCTGGACCTGATTGTTTTTTGCTTAAATTTACTCGGATTTCCGTGTAATTTATGTATGTGTTATCTCTATAAGTAATTTAAAGAAGTGGTATGCTGCAAAATGGTCTCATCGAAAATGTAGAGTGTAGCATTTATAGTTCGTTTACAGGCACACTTAAAATAATTCCCTTACATTTTGGTATATTGGCGAAAATACTTTTTAGTGTTTTTTTAATGGTGTTAAACTATTTGAAACATATTAAAATTAATACACATCACTGAAATTCAGTACAAGATACTTTCTGTATAATATGGCGAGCGTAGGATTTAGCGTTCATTTACAGCTCTCAAAAAACAGTGTTGTCTATAACCACAATGTTGTCTATGTGCTTTTTAAATTATAATATGTTTTGTCGAATTTTGCCGGGTAAGAATGAATTGCAAAATGTATTATTATTTTTTTTTTGGTTGGAATGCAGCTTATAAATACACATTGTAATTACGATGATTAATCTCCAACCAAAATGAGATGAATCAAAAGTGAATCACATGATGAAGATGAATCAAATGTTCCTAAATTTCAATTTGAATTTATTTTCCTTCTTTTTGCGGTTCCTAACTTTTCTCGCAGACTCATTTATGCTTGATCACTATAATTATGCACGTTAATTACCAATCCATCTGAAAGATCTGTTTGATGGAACTACCAGATGTAAACGTGTATTTTCATCAGGACATTTTGTGATAAGAAAATCCAACAAACTCTTCTCAGCTACGGGCATAGATCAAGAGCATGAGCAAAACAACTCTATTGTCAAATGAGAACGAGGTGCAGTAAGGTTATTGCAGGATCCATCGGCACTTATACGTTGGATGGTATCTGGAGAAGAAATCTGCAATTTCATACAAAAGTTTGAGTCTAACATTCAAGCAAAACCCGAAGAAAAAAATCGATGTCATCATGAACAATATCACTCAGTTAAAAAAAATCGCTAAGTTCAAGCACTCTATAGCGCACTAAAAGAATTACGGAACCCATTTTTAGAAGATCATGAAGTCTTGCTTGTCATCGAAAGCAAAGTTATTGTTAATATGGATATTAATGCATTAATTTATTCACACTGTAAAACATTTGCGTAATGTTACTCCATAAAGTTGGTGTCAGCCAAGTTTCCATCAAGTTTATGGTGGGTACCGGTTTAACCAAGATAACCAGTGTAACGTATGTTTAAATTACACCATTATATAAGTGAAAAAAATCACACCATAACACTGGTGGCAGTAACGCTGCCAATAGTATTATGGAGTAATGTTAGACAAATGTTTTACAGTGCAGCTGAGTCAACTTGTATTGACCAATTTTACAATTTCATTAAGGAACGCCTAGTAAAAAAATTTCATTAATATTTCAACCTTTGAAAAAGAACAAAATTTCTATGTTCAGTAATCTTACGAAAACCATAAAGAATAAAAATGCAACTTTGAAGATTTTAAAAACAGACGTCCAGTTGTTTTCCAGGCTTTTAATAGTTACACAGAATCGTCAGTTAAACTCGCAATTTTTTTTTCAAATATGAAAATCAACCACTTCCACCTGAATTTTCTTGTAACAGGGAATTTAGACCTAATCATAAAAGTTATTTAGTTCATATTTTAGAGGAAACTGTTGGGATAAATGGCAAAGTTTTTCCAAGAACATATGATGCTTTAAAACATGTTGGGTCAGTTCTTACTAACATTTCAAAGTCTCAACAAACTTTAAACACATTTAATGTTTACTACATTAACACATTTTATCCTCACTTATGTAACGACATTGACAGTTTTATACATCAAAGAATAGATTTGATTTGGGATAGATATATTACACCAAGCATTAAAGGTGAAACTAGACAAAAAAGAGGTGCAGGGAGCAGATGACAAGTGCAACCACATGTTAGATTACCTAAAAATTGGCAAGTTTTGTTAAGAAATTCAAATAACAAAGAAGAACTTTTTAAACTATTTGGGACGCCAGCAATAAATACCATGAAAATACACAAGCTATAATATAACCACTTCAGGAGAAGAAGTTAAAGGAAATCTTACTGTCGCAAGTTCCTTAATTGCAATGACTTGCCCTGGTCACGAAGAAGCTGATACAAGAATAATACTGCATCTTAAAGACATGATTGAAAAAGGACTGAAAAAAATTTATACGCTCTGTAGACACTGATGTATTAGTTTTAGCGACTGCATATTTCTTTATCCTTTCAGATAAATGCCTAGAAACTATTTGGGTTGCATTTGGAACAGGGAAAAATATAGATTTATTCCCGTTCATACCATAGCTGCAGCAATTGGAAGAGAAAAGGCAATGACGACTTTACTAGAATTTCATGCTTTCTCGGGATGTGACAGCAATCCGGTTATTACGGGAAAGACGTAAAAGTCAAATTGAAAGAATGGATTCCATTTAAAGAAGCTACTGCTACATTTTCATACCTACCAAAACTACAAACTTCCATTCCTGAAAGTATTTTAAATATTTTACAAAAGCTCGTAGTATTGTTGTACTGTTCAAAAAGCAATAGCATAAGTGTCAATAATGTAAGATAATAATTCTTTATGACAAAAAATCGTTCTTTTGAACATCTTTCATTAACCAAGGGTGCATTTCAACAACATATTTTACGCAGTGTTTTCCAAGCTGGACACATTTGGGGACAAGCAGATCAGCATGAAATACGTCCATCCTCTCCAAACAAATGGGGATAGTGGTTGGATAATTTATCATGGGAAATAAAATGGTTGGAATTGCCAGAGATTTCAGACTCTTGTGAAGAGTTAATAAAATGTGTGAGTAAAATCTGTAAAAATAAATGTGTCTGTAGAAAGGTTGGACTTTCATGCACTGTATTGTGTAATTGCTAAAACGAATGCGCAAAATATGATGATACCATGTGATGTTTCTATATTCTACTGTTTTATATGTAACATTCATTTTTTATAGAATATATAAGTAACGTATTAATAAAATTGTACTTTTATTATTTATTCATTCCTTCAAATTTTCTATTGTAAATGACAAAAAATACTTTAATAATTATCCTATTTTCATTTTAGGTATATTTATAGTATTAAAATTAAATTTTTGAGTTACAAAACGTAGAAATTAACATGCCAAATACTCTTGTAAGATGCAGAGGAATAAAACTGAAAAAGATTTTAAATAATAGTCGCCATTTTGAATTCCTATAAATTTATACGATGCTTCACTTTCTAATAAGTATTTTATTAATATAAGATAGATACTGACTATTCGGGATATCCTTATCACAAAATGAAGTTTTATTCCTCCTATCACCTTCACTAATAACATTTGAATTAGATCGTGATCTTTTTAAAATTTTATGGAGAAATTACAAATGCATATTTTCTTGTTTTGGTGTGTCACTGTAAATAAGTGATGCACACCTTATTATCTAGTAAGTATTTGGTAGTTCATTGCAGTATTAACATTGATGTATATCAATTTGGATGTGTTTTAAAGGGTATAACATCATTTAAACACATTGCAAACGATTTCACCGCATGTACAATAGTAAAATGTCATTTATTTAGCGCCCTATAAACAGACTATAAAATCTATACGCTTTATTTTTTTCTCCGAACATATTATTATAAACTTCATATAACATATAAAATTTACATGGCAATTTGAGTATATTTAAGCGAGCTATAGCATTGAAGGACAGGCAGACAGACAGATAAACCGAATTCACACACTCTTTTAAATAATGTTGGAAAGTTTCGAAAACGAAAATTTTACTTTAAAAATATCGAAATCGACATGAAATGCACATTTATATTACGCGTATTAAGAAAATTCTGAAAATGAAGCCATTTTGAATAACGGCCGCCATCTTGAATTCCGAAGACTTAACGAGATGCCTCCCCCTCTAATATGCATTGTATTATCATAAAGTACATACTCACCAAGCGGTATGTTCTTATCACGATTTGCAGTTTTCACCTTACTTTTGTCGTATAGCACTCGGACTATTTGTTAACTTATTAAAACAATTTTTTCCATTGTTGGCAGTATTCTGTCATAAGAAATTAATTTTGTATTAAAAATCATACTCAGTATCTTAAAAATCTATTTGTGTAGTCCTGACTATTGAAATAATTTGAAACCTAAGTGTTTTCATTTTTTGATAACAATTATTTATAGAGTTTAACCGACAAGTTTTTAGCTCACAGGCTATCATAGCCTGAGAGCTTATGTGCCCGTCCGTTCTGTATGTATGTGCGTATGTGCGTAACGCGATAACTCATGATAAAAATATCGGATCCACTTGAAATTTTGTATATAGGTATATCCTGATAAGGCGCTTCCCTGATTAGTTTTTGGAGTTCATTCGATATGTATAAGAGGGGGAACGGGGGGCTCATGCCCCCCGTTAGTTGATATAAATGAGATTTTCATGCAGAATTAAGTTTTCAAAATTTAGATTAGGATCATTCTGATGAGGCGATTCCGTGACTGTTATTAGGTGTTCATTGAATAAGTATAGATAGGGGGAACAGGGGTTCTAATCCCCCCCCCCCGTTAGTTGATATAAATGGGATTTTCATGCAGAATTAAGTTTTCGTTCAAAATTTAGATTAGGATCATTCTGATGAGGCGATTCCGTGGCTGTTATTAGGTGTTCATTGAATAAGTATAAATAGGGGGAACAGGGGTTCTAATGCCCCCCCCCCCCCCGTTAGTTGATATAAATGGGATTTTCATGCAGAATTAAGTTTTCGTTCAAAATTTAGATTAGGATCATTCTGATGAGGCGATTCCGTGACTGCTATTAGGTGTTCATTGAATAACTATAAATAGGGGCAACAGGGGTTCTAATGCCTCCCCCCCCTCTTAATTTATATAAATAGGTTTTTCAAGCAGAATTTTCAGATTTCGTTCAAATCTCTGAATCGTTTTGGAAGTTTAATGGTTAAGTATAAAAGAAGGGGATAACTCCTTTTAAATTATATAAATGCTAAATGGGTTTTTATTAAGAATTATCTAATTTGCTCTGAATTTTGGATATAGATTTTTTATATGATAAAGCATGTCTTTGATAGTATAGGAGGTTCAATGATTAAGTATAAAAAAAGAGGAAAGGGGAGAGCTGTTTCCCCTTCTTAATTTTTTTTTCGAACGGAATTAACCCTTGAAAATATAAGGCTTTAATGTACAATTAGTATTTGTAGCCTGTGAGCTCAATGCCATCAGTTTAACTGGGCAGTATTCTTTATTCTTCTTCCAGTGTCATGTCTGGAAATTTGTTCAAAATGCTAAATTTAGTATATTTTCAGAAAGATCTTTTTCTGTTTACCAAAAAATGGAAAACCTTTTCACACAGTGAATAACTTCTGTCAATTTCATTTATTTCTGAACAAAAATTAAATAAATTTGTCAGAAAGTAATCCTTGCAGATTTGAGAACAGCCGTAATATTAGAGAAATTTCTGAAAATTTTTAAGTAGTGTAAAATAGCTTTTCTTTTCCCTAGAAAATGATATTTATGACAAATATATTTATATTTAAGAACAGAAAATAATACAATTTCATTTTATGCACAGTTAATTTTTTTTTTCAACTTCAGATGAATACATTTTTAAAGTTATATTTTCAAGGTCTTGCAGTCACCGAATTTTTGACAGTTTTTTCTGATTCATTAACTATTCTTTGTTATATATCCTATTTCTGCTGAAATGATTTTTCAGTTTGTTGAATTGAGGAGTTAGAGATCACTCTGAAACATTTTAAAATGGTCATTTTTTTAGTTTTTTAAATTAAAGTTCAACATGTTACCAAATGCTTTGAATAGAGGTTCTGGTGATACTGCTTTTATGAAAAAATATGTGCAATAATATTTATCCACTGGTAAATAAATTTGAACTTTATTTTTCTCAAAACAGATATTTTTCACTCTGTTCACATCATATTTATAAAATGTAGTAACAAAAAACTTAATATTTTTTTGCTATATTGTATTTATATTTTTTAACTACAGTCGAGCCTCTATATAACGAAATCCATCGTTCCAGTAAAAAATTCGTTATATAGAGAAATTCGATGTATAGAGTATGATGTTAAAAATAGTATTTAATGTGTAAATTTTGAACAAATATTATTTTTGATCTTTTTAATTAAGAATTTGAAATGTTTAAAAGTATATATTAACCTAACATTTTATTTCTTACTTATTTAAGCAGTTTCAAAAAAGAGAAAAGACATTTATTTGAAAGCTTAATGAAAATCAAATAAGGAAGACTTACATAAATTTCAGAGGAAGAAATCTGTAATTTTTTGTTGTTTTGATTTTAAAATTACAATTGTTACGCTCTCAAAAAAATTCTCAAATTTTAGCAAGGAATGAAAAATTGTAGTTGATATTTTCCTCCATTTGAAGGTCTCTCTTATGTGCTCTCATTGATTCCTCTCTTATATGTGTAACAATTCAATTGACTGTGTTTTGAGAAGGATGTTGAAAGGTGTGTGGGAGGTGGGATGAACTTGTTAGATTTAAAGAATAAAGAGAGAAGTAATATTTATAAAAAAAAAAAAACCTCTCTACTGAACGATAAATCAAAAATAAGTGATGGAAAATTGATTCCATATGATTTCGAAGCTTTTTTAAAACTGAATAAATTAAGATCAATTTATGAAAAAATTCGTTATATGGAGATAGATATTTCGCTATATAAAGTCTGTTTTTAATGTAATCATGCGCAAAGGGGACCGTTCTTACTAAAAATTCGTTATATGGAGAAATTCGATGTATGGAGTTTCGTTGTATAGAGGTTCGACTGTATTTATTTTTACTCTATTTTTAAAATATTACAAAATACAGAAATATAAAAACTAATACAAACAAAATAAGAATATGTGCAGTATAAACACTTTATTTTTTTTTCTGAAATAACATAAAAATTGTTAATTACGAACAATAAAGATTAATTTTTAATGACAAATTATTTAATGCATAGTTATTATAGCAGTTGTTACATTTTCATTACAACTGGTTCTCTCTTCATAATAGCACCTGTAAACAATAAAAAGCAATAATTATAGTTTTTGAAAATTATTGAAAATATACATGTTGAATGAAAACTTTAAACTATAAAAGAATTTGTTTTATAAATATGTCTCTTAATACATTTACAGTAAAATATATTTATAATACAATTCTTTATGCATTTTTGTATATAAACATAACTTCTCACAGGTAAACAAAAATTTTGAATTTAAGAAACTGCAATCTACATTTTAGAATTATTGTCACCCATAATTATTTAATGCTTTAGAGAACTAAGTTTCAGAGCTTATATCATCTTTACCTCTTTAATTATTAAATTTTCTAATGAAAAAAAAAATCTATCACTTAATTTTTAAATAATTAATGTAATTCTTCTGTTTGTCATATTTGGATTCTATTGGTAACAACTTTTAACACATTCGCTGCTGGCCACGATGTAGCGCGTGAAATTCTCAATCATTTAACATGGAGGGCAGAGTTATCGGCAGCGAGCATGTTAATAATATATTTGTATGATGCAATACTTAGCAGCTGTATAAAAGCAATAAACTTCATACTTTTGCAAAAATAACTTAATTAAAATTACATAAATCAGGGCTTATGCGTATAAAAAATTAAAAAATATATATATCCATTTTAGAGACAGGACTTTTCATTTTTGTAAGCATTATTTGCCTTTTTAATGCAAATTCTTCCTTAGTTTGGATATAGCGACCACTAGATTACAAAAATTTTGGTACTAGAACAACCAATTAAAAAAAAATACATATATATATATACTTATGTGTGCAAACACTGTATTGAGTGGGTTTCTCATTACATCTTTCATGTCTTTAAAAGTTTATTAAAAATCTATCCGAAAAAATGAATCACCGACCAAAGCTGTTTTGCTCATTTGCAAGCTCCTTTCTGCACAAGTTCTTTTAGCACAATGTCAAGTTTAAACTTTGATCAAGGGTTTTGTGTTAGCTACACAGGAAAAAGAAAAGATTATTATTATGCTGAATTTAGTTTTATGAATTGACAAATGAGCTTTAAATATGCACTATCTTTTATTCTCAATCTCAGTACTGAAAATTTTTCAAATAGAAGTAAACTAATCAGATGTGGCAATCCCAAAACTTTTTTCATAACTTATGCATGTTAATACTTCCTTTAAAATGCAGCATAGCGGTGGGGTCATTTTCAAAATAAGGTACATTTTCAGCAATTTATTCTTGAAATTTAAAAGTATAATTTTTTCCACAAATTATTTTATTAAATTTAATAAAGTAATTGTAACTCAATGCAATGACTGAGCTTAATTGGCTCATTAATACAAATACAGTAATTGATTAAAAGTAAGTATTAGTTAGACCAATGACATGCATTAAGCCAGTGACATTTTGCATTAGATTGGTAAAATTTTTGTATTAATCTGAAGACATTCTTTATTAAAGTTGTGAGCAATCATATTATAACTTTTAAAAAACAATTTTCTACATGAAATTATTTTATTGCTTAACATCGTGTCACTGGCATAACAGGATTTGTCACTAGCCTAACAAATATACTGTTAGGCCAGTGACTGTTAGACCAGTGACATTACTTTAAAACAGGGTTAGAAATTAGTGGTCGTTAGTTGCCAAATGCAATTAAATTATTACATTTGGCAACCACAAAATCATGTCTAGTCGTCAAATTTGACGCCTAGCTTTTTTTTACTTTTTTTTTTTCTTATAAACAAATCAGGGTTGCCACGCCACCTGGAGAACTTGGAAAACCGGGAAAATACAGGGAATTTTAAATCTCCTCCAAAAACAGGGAAATTCCAGGGAATTTTTAAAAAAATCCTAAAAAATCTGGAAAACACAGGGAATTTGGTAATGGCAAATTAAAACATTTCTAATTAGCCTTCATACACGCATATATTTTTTTGCACTCGACATGGAATAAATGCATTGCAGTACAGGGAAAATACAGAGAACTTTTTATTCAAGATTAGAGTGCCAACCCTGCAAATGCCCTTATTCCGATTTTAGCATAAGTTATTCCTCCCACTGCACACACTTGAAGAATCCTGTTTTCTATAAAATATTGGACAGTACAGTAGCATGTGTTTAAGATAACACTTGCATTTGTCAATCACCTTAACCTATTACTTATAAAGACCTAGGGTCACTTAGAGCCACGTGGCCATAAAACTCTCACACACCTTGTTCAAAAGCATAATTTATAACTCTCATGCACTAGTCTATCAAATCTAAGTTAACTTCAATTTAACCAATCACTGATGCATGGTTATTAATTTAAGGTACCTGATTTTAAAAAGTAAATATCACAATTTTAATTTTTATATTGCTAGTTTGTATTTTCATATTGTGTATTCATACTAAATTCATTAAAAAAAAAAAAAAAAAAAAAAACTTGTTAAGCATTTTTCTAGAATCTATATATTGTACTTTAATTGGTTTTATAGAAAACCATTTTTTATTTTGATTTAGTAATTAAAAGAGGAATATGGTGTTAAATATGTATACACCCTCCCCCTGCCTTAACATATAAAAATAGAAACAATGTTATTGTTATCATGGTTGCAAAAAGAGATGAAAAAATATGCAACGTAAAATTGCAACTATGAAATGCTGTTTGGCACCTAGAAATAAAATTGTAGGCGTCATTTGACGCCTTTCTTAAAATTCCCAATTTCTAACCCTGCTTTAAAAATAAATTCTTATTCCTTATTTAAAAATTGTAATAGTGTGGTTTAGGATGTTAAACACAACTTTATTTGCTGTATTATTATAATCTTTTTATTAAATTGATTTAACTATTATCAGTTTAATAGAATACTTGTTAGACCAGTGACACATAAAAGAACTCGGTTGACTTAGGAATGTTTTTTTCTTTTTTTAAACAGTAGATCACATGAAGACAGCTAGTTTTTCCCCTATTTTGTTTACAAACAGTGTTTCTAAAGTAAAAAAGCCAGTTCAATCAATTTTTATCACCAGAATAACATTTAAAATTGAAAAATATTAGTTGTTAGACCAGTGACACAAAACACGTAAGAATGTCTGATTTAATTTAATTAATCCATATTAAAATCAATTTTCAGACAGAATTGTAATCAGGGTGAGTAGCAACATTTTAGTTTTAAAAATAAGCACCTGTAAGCACACTTTTAGAGAAAAAGAAGCACCCATTTATGCACATATATGCATTACAGGGGTGATTGTGTTCCTGGTGTACCCCGGATTTCCGAGCTTTTCGATTGACCCTTTCGGTTTTATGATATCGTTACACTTAGTAAAAAATTCAAACATTAAAAAATATCACGAATTTTGAAAAAAATTTGCAAATTTTGTCAAAAATTAAAAGAAAAAAAACAATTTCTTTAAGGAATCGCGCAGAGAACAAATTGACAAAAATCTTTGACAAAAATTGACATGGGTTTTTCGCGATCTTTTGACGCAATATAATTTTTCTCGAACTTTTGACTCTATTTGCACCTTTTTTCGCATTTTTATGACAAAATTTGACGTTTTTTCCGATTTTTTGACGAAAACTTCTTTTTTCGTGATCTTTTGAATAAAATTGTTGTTTTCTCGCGATCTTTTGAAGAAATTTGTCGTGATCTTTTGACGAAAACTGCTGTTTTGTTGCGATCTCTTGAAGAAATTTGCCGTTTTTTTCGCAATCTCTTGAAAAAATTTGCTGTTTTTCGCGATCTTTTGAGGAAATTCGCAGTTCTTTCTTCTTTCATGATTTTTTAATGAAAACTGCCATTTTTACGTGATCTTTTGAAGAAATTTGCCTTTTTTTAGAAAATCTTTTGAAGAAATATTCCGTTTTTTCGTGATTTTTTGATAAAATTTGCTGTTTTTTTGCGATTTTTGAAGAAGATTGACGATGTTTCGCAATTTTTTCACGAAAACTGCAGTTTTTTCGCGATCTTTTCACGAAATTTACCGTTTTTTTCGCGATCTTTTGAATAAGTTTCCCGATTTATCGTGATCTTTAGACGAAAGCTGCCTTTTTTGCGATCTTTTGACAAAAACTGCCGCTTTGTCGTGATCTCTTGAATAAATTTGCCGTTTTTTCGCGATCTTTTGAAGAAATTTGCAGTTTTTTCGTGATTTTTTAACGAAAACTGCCGTTTTTTCGCGATCTTTTGAAGAAATTTGCCGTTTTTTTTTAACAAATATTCCGTTTTTTCGTAATTTTTTGATGAAATTTACCGTTTTTTCGCGATTTTTCGAAGAAATTCGACGATGTTTCGTGATCTTTTACGAAAACTGCCGTTTTTCCGAGATTTCTTCACGAAGACTGCCGTTTTTTAGTGATCTTTTGAAGAAATTTGTGGTTTTTCACGATTTTTTTGACGAAAACTACCATTTTTGTTGTGAGCTTTTGCAGAAATTTGCCACTTTTTGCGATTTTTTGAAGAAATTTGCCTTTTTTTCGTGATTTTTTGACGAAAACTGCTTTTTTTTGTGATCTTTTGAAGAAACTTGCCGTTTTTTGCAATGTTTTGAAGAAACTTGCCGTTTTTTGCAATGTTTTGAAGAAACTTGCCGTTTTTTGCAATGTTTTGAAGAAACTTGCCGTTTTTTGCAATGTTTTGAAGAAACTTGCCGTTTTTTGCAATGTTTTGAAGAAACTTGCCGTTTTTTGCAATGTTTTGAAGAAACTTGCCGTTTTTTGCAATGTTTTGAAGAAACTTGCCGTTTTTTGCAATGTTTTGAAGAAACTTGCCGTTTTTTCGTGATCTTTTTAAGAAATTTGCTTTTCTAGATCTTCGGACAAATTTTGCCGTTCTTTTCGCGATTTTTCGACGAAATTCACGTGTTTTCCGCAAAATTGATTTCTTTTCGAAGACTATTTGTCGAAATTTGCGATACTTTTTATGTCCGAATTTTTGGATTTAGGACCGAAATTTTTTAATTGTTGCTAAATTTTTAACAGTTAAAAAATAATTTGCAGACATTCCCAAGAGTCTGCGACGTACGTCGCAGCGTTGCACTGATAGCAGCATTTTTTCTTTTAGCAGCATTTTTTCTTCTTTAATTCCTTGCTTTTTCTAAAGCTGTTTTTTCTGCTCCAAAATTGTTTGTTTCAAATTTTGTTTTTGAGTGAATATGACCTTTGATATTAATATATTTTGCATTTGATAATTTTCAGGGTTTTTTACTTTGTATCAGTTAATTTTCAGGGTTTTTTTTCTTCTCTCCTGGGGTTCATGAAATTTAAGTCTTTTTAAAAATCAAAATTCTTTGAAGAAATTTGATTTTTTGCTACATTTTGACAATTTTTTTTTTTTTTTTTTTTTGCAGAAAATTTTTGGTTTCCGCAATTTTTTGCGGTTTTATCGCGATTTTTTGTAGATATTTCTGTATTTTCGCGATCTTTTGGTTTTTTCGACGTAATTTGTAGTTACTCGAGATCTTTTTGCGAAATTTGTGATTTTATCGCGATCTTTTGACAAAATGAGTGTTTTTTTTCGCGAGTTTTTGTCAAAAATAAGTTTTGTCGCGATCTTTTCACGAAAATTGCAATTTTATTGCAAAATTTTTAACAAACTTAGTGTTTTTTAGCGATGCAAATTTCTTCGCCGAAATTTGCATTTTTTCGCGTTCTTTAATAAAAATTTGAGACGGAAATTTTTAATTTTTTCGTGATTATTCGGCGAAATTTCAGCAGTTTTTTTTTGTTTTCTGGTGAAATTTATGATTTTATCGCAGTTTATTGATGAAATTTGAGGTTTTATAGCTGTTTTTTTTAATCAAAATTTGCGGTTTCATCGTTTTTTTCTGAGGAAATTCGTGGTTTTATTCAGAGATTTTTCGGTAAAATTTGTGATTTGATCGCATTCTTTTGACGTAATTCGCTTTTTTTTCATAATCTTTTGATGAATGTTTTTGGTTTTTCGACGTATTTTTTCAAATTTTTCTATGATATTTGTAGGTTTCTTTGCGATTCTTTATAAAAATTTGAGCATATTCATGATCTTTTGACAGCACTGTGCGAAAAGGGGGGGGGGGGAGCCGCGCCGGGTACGGAAATTTAGGGGGTACCAAATTTATACTACCAATGTCATTTTTCGTCTATTACAAGAAAAAGTTGGGTAGAGGGGTCGTCAAATTTACAATTTGTTCCGCGCGCAATTTTCTCTTCGCACGCCCTGTCTTTTGATAGATATAGAAATTTTTTTTTTATTGTTTTATGTTCGCAACTTATTTTGATCGATCGTTCGACGATATTTTCAGCTTACTTTGGTATAATAAAAAACTCAAATGGCAATAATGAATAATCACATGCTCACACGAGAGAAACAAAAGAAAAAAATATGCAACGTCAGAATTCCAGAAAACCATGCAGAACGGAGAACTTGCGTTCAGAGTTCCGAGAATCAAAGGCTGAAAGATGAGGGAGGAGCTAAAAGTGGACAATACGAACATTTCTGGGGTACGAACGACGTATCATCGGCCGTTCTAGATAAGGAAAAGTTGTTGTTTCGCTTTTATCGAAATAGTTTCGGTTCAGGCAGGATCGCGAAAATTAAAACAAGAAGTTCGTTCAAAAATAGGCATTTCAAGGGAGAGAGAAGAAAAATAAGCACTCTGGGAAAAAAAAGAAGCACCTTGTAAGGACCTGACAAATTTGCTTTGAAAATAAGTACCTTGTAAACACCTGTAAGCACCGCTACGCACCCTGTGTAATAAATAAACAAAGTTTACATTGTTCTCAAAATAAAATTGCCCAAATCAATGAAAATATTGATTATTAATTAGAATTTATAACATGTTGAAAATCAAAGTTTGTGTTTGAGACAAAAATGATTCCCATTGAAAAGTCAACAGTTCATTTTTATTTTTTGCCCAATTTCATTTATTTTTATATAAATTACTTAGTTTAATACTCTGATAATTAAAAAAAGAAATGAAGAACAAGTATGGCCTTGAAATTTTTACCTATTATAAATTTCAGAATAGTAAGACAATTGTACTTATTTTGAAAATGACCCAGTGCCACCAGTTTGGTGGTTTAAAACACAGGTCCAATCAACAACTTATGTCAACTTATAACAATCTGACATTTGATGAAAATCTACGCATTAATTTTTGAGATAAAGCTGTTGTAATATGTTATGAAAATCTGCATAACAGCACCACCTTTTGAGTTATATACACCAAAATTTAATCAGGCTCAATTTTTTATCAGATATTAAATGAATCTGAAGTTTGATGAAAATCCATAAAATAGAGCTCTTGCAATAATCACAAATACTGAACATAGCATTACTTGTTGAGCGATTTGCATGAAAACATAATTGGCATTATGTTATATCAAGTACTAACTAAAGTTTTTGAAAATCCATGCACTAATTCTTGAGATATAGCAATTATGGGAATTATAAATAATACAACAAACCAGTACCATCTGTTGAGTGACACATACCAAAAACTAATCAGATATAGCTAACATCAAAGTCTCACAGAATCTAAAGTTTTGTGCAAGGTTGTTTGGTTTAAACCAAGTTGGTTTAAACTGTGGTTAAAACCATGGTTTAAACCAAGTGTTTTTTTTTTTTTAAATAACCATGTTGTTTTTTTTCACCTTTTTTTTTTATTCTTTTACCCAAATGTTTTATCTTACACATTATTGAAAAATGCAAAATCCGAATTATGGAGAAACTACAAGCAAAGCTTAAGAAAAATGATTAATTAATAAATTTCTAAAATGACAAACATTTTTAATCAATTCAACTTTTCTTGTAAGCTATAAATCTACATGACACAATAACTAATTTTTTAAAATTAGCTAGTTAAAAAAAAACTAATCATTTTTTGTTTTTTTAGACTTGAGTTAAAAATGCACTTTTACTATTTAAATTTGCTTCATTAGTTAAGATTTATTAAGGATTTCATCATTTTTCAAAGCCTCAAATATGACATTCTTAAGTGATTTTCACCATTAATTCTTTTTGTTATGTATGATATTAAATAATAGGCAATGAGCTTTTTTTTTTTTTTTTTTTTTTTTTTTTTTGCTTTGTGGTTGTTGATTTTAATAAGCCTTTGTTTTTCTTGCATTTCTATTTTGAGATTAAGTTTTGCATTATGATTTTATTCTGTTATGAGCAGGGCTGCAGAGTGGGTGGGGAAAATGGCTGACTCAGACCCCGGAATTTTTAACGACTTTGACTCCGACTCCAGAAATTTTAACGACTCCAACTTTGACTCCGACTCCTGGCTAGCTAATATACTAATGTTGATGCTGGTTAAAGTTATGAGGGAACAAAAGAAAAATAAGGCAAAAAGTCATTATTTCGGTATTCGGTTCTTAGAGCTTTGGAAAAAAAATATTTTCCGTTTTGCAAATTCTTTAATTTTACGTACCACAAACCTTAAAAATTAAATTACCGAAATCTAAAAAAGATAACAAAACGGATATTTTACTATTTCGGATCCATGGTCTCGAAAAGGGGAAATCTGTACAATTTTTATGTTAACTAGTGCTCTCCAGAGAAGAAAAATTTCAATGGAAAGGAAAAAAAAAATAGATGTGTTAATCTTAGTACTTTCTTCTATATCACACATGTTAATACTTCCTGAAAAATGCAGTATAGCAGCACCACCTCTAATGTGATTTACTCCAAAATCTAGTCAACAAGTTATATCAACTTCTAGCTGAATTTGAAGATTGGTGAAAATCAGTACATTAATTTCTGAGATAGGGCTATTGCTGAAATTTTTTTATTCTGCATAACAGAGCTACATGTTGAGTGATGTACATCAGAAACGAATCAGGATCAATTTCTATCAGATATAACTGAATCTAAAGTTTAATGAACATCCATGCATTAGTGATTGAGCCACAGCTATTTCAAAATCTTAAATAAATCAGCATACCAGCGCTACCTGTAGGGCGATTTACACTAAACTATACTAATCTTAGATTACAAACTATTTAAATATAAAGTTTGATGAAAATTCGAGCAATTGTTTTTGAGAAGCGCTGTTGCAATACCATGAACAATGCAGTATAGCAGCGTCACCTATTGAGCAATTTGCACCAAAAAAATTGCAGCACCTAATTATATCAAGGACCAATTGAATCTAAAGTTTTATAAAAATCCGTGCATTAATTTTTAAGATATAGCTACTGTGGAAATTGTGAATAATGTAGCATAGCAAAGCCACCTGTCGAATGATATACACCAAAAATTAATCAGATTTAGTTTCTATCAAGATCTAACAAAATCTAAAGTTTTGTGAAATATCATTCATTAGTTCTTGAGATAGAGCGCTCCAAAATTTTTGTTGCATGCAGACTCACGAAGTGACAGACACTGACAGACATTTTCGAAAAACTATCAAATCGTGCTCAGTTCAGGATCTTCTAAAACATATAAATCCACCGAATGCCGGAAATCGAAATTTTTCAAGAATCCAATACTTTATTCTTGTAAAGATAAAATAAAATAAAATTGAAGATGAAAATTTTACTAGTTTGCAAATAATCTGAGATCTACTAGAGCTTTTAATTAAAAACAGTTTTCATCTCCTGTGTACGCTGGGCAGTTTATTGGGATTCTTTATCTTGGGTAGTCCGATATAATCCAAAAATAACAATAAGAATTCCTTCTATGGATTTAAAATTACATTTTATTGGTTTAATTTCATTTCAAACTGTCTAAGAAAAAAGCTGGAGTCGGGTTGTTTTTTAAGACTCCGACTCCCTTTTCTCAAAAATGGGTCCGACTCCAACTCCGCAGCCCTGGTTATGAGCTATGTTGGCATAGTTCAAACCAATTGGTTTTTCAGAACAAATCTAATATATTTTCTCATTTTTGTAATTTAAGTGTTTCAAATTATTGGATGAAAATAATTTTTATTTTTAAGTTTTATCTCAATAGTCACCATAAGACATAGTGAGTCTAGTCAAGGTCATGTTAGTATGCTTGTAGAATGCAAATTTCATGCATTGATGAACATATCTGAAGCTCTAAAGAAAACACTTAAATTATGTAAATTTAGCAAAGATAAAATAGATGAGATATGCAATATTTAGATTTAAACATGTTTTCCTTTGAGAGACGCAGATGTACAGATAATGACAAAATGATCGTTAAAATTTCAGTCCAAGCTTTAAAAGAAAATTTTCTTGATTGGAGGGATTATCTTTTGAGAATAAAAAAGGAAGCTCAAAATATGAAATTGAATAAGAAGACATTCAAAAATTAGGCACTAGTAAAGCACCTATTTAACATTTAACTAAAATATGCAAAAGATGTATTTAAATCTTCTATTGCATAACCAAACCCATTACTTAGATCAGCCAAGAAAATCAGCAGAAAGGGGGGGGGGGAAGACAAGGTTTGCTTGAGATGTAATAGAAAAAAAAGTCTCATAAAAATGCCTAAAATGATGCAATTTTTAGTTCAGGCATTTAAAAAAACTAAGTGTTTTAATAAAGCATGCAGTCCGATGGCTGTTTAGATGCTTTAGTAGAATACAGTATTTATAAAACTACTTTATATTTTAAGATCAATGTTTTTCAAAAATCTAAAAAGTTATTAAATTGTATTTTTGCTTCTTTTACTGTCATTTTTTTTTCTTTTAACCTAGTAGTTTCAGAGAAGTTTCAAATAGCAATACACAATACTTAAAGTATGTCAAGTCTCTACTGTTAAACTCAAATAATTCCAAAAATTCTTTATAAAAAGCTTTATTTTTCAATAAAAGATAATTCATGTAGTCTTGTAACAAAAAATCAGATATCACATGTAACAAGTATTTCAAACTAATTATTTTGAATAATCAGTTGAAAATAATATATATGAAGTTTTATATATGAATCTATATCATATATTTATTTATAGTGCTAGCAATCAAAAGATTGTTCATTAATATTTTCAAGGTATCAATGTTTCATTATGTAGAACATTTTATTTATAAAATATAAGACATAGCTTTTTAAAAAAATGTTTAAATTTTAAATGATTTCAATTTTCTACATAATTGATTGTATATTAAATAATTATATTGATTAGAATTACTTTTAAATCAAATTATTACTTATAAATTCAAAATTTTTTGTTTTTGTTGATAAATATGCATGTATATGTAACAGGAAAAAAAAAAAAAAAAAAAAAAAAAGGTTTAACCCCCCCCCCCAAAAAAAAAAAATAAAAATAAAACATGGTTCTTGGGTTAAAAAACTGTTTTTTACCATCCCTGGTTTTGTGAAATTCTATTCATTAGTTCTTGATTTAGAGCTTAAAGATGAAAATAAGGAATTTTGCTTAGTGGCCACTGGCTGGTAGGTTGATTCTTTTTAGTAGCCAGTTATTGGCTAGTGAGAATATTTTCTTTAGTAGTACATTTATGTCACTGAATATTTAATTAGAAGATATATATATATATACAAGCTTAGAATAAATAAGTAATATATGAACTAGATAAAAATATTTTAATTTGTATTGTAAACTTGAGTTACTAATTTCCAATCTTTTTTAAATTAACAGCAAAGTTATATGTAACATGCATATGTAGTTAGCTACATGAGTCCAACTATACTTAAGCACTTTTGTAGCTAACGACATAGCCTCTACCCTCTTTTTTATAATTATTTGTGCAGAATTATAACGTGACAAAAAAAATGTTTATTCAAGGACTAGCACATATGATTTAAAATATAAAAACTGAAATTCACAACAGATTTTCTAAAAAATAAAGGGGGGGGGTCTCTCCCCTGAAACTAATGTTATATGTTTCTCCACAATCCTTTGACATATGTATTTTTTCCTTTTTTGCGATCTTTTGACAAAATTTGTGCTCGTTTTCACAACTTTGTAACGAAAATCGTGTTTGTTATCATGACTTTTTGACAGTATTCGCGTTCGTCATCGTGATTTGTTCACGGTATTTGTGTTCATTATTGAGATTTTTTGACGGTATTCTCTTTTTTCGCGTGTTTTATTGATAAAATTCACGTGTTTTGCGTTCGTTTTTACGTTTTTTGATGATATTCGCGTTTGTTAACACGGCTTTTTGACGAATTCGCTTTTTTCACGTGTTTCTATGATAAAATTCACGTTTTTGCGTTTGTTTTTATGTTTTTTGACGACAATCGCGATATTTTTACGTTTTTTGCATTTGTAATCGCGATTTTTGACGGCATTCTCATTTGTTATTGCGGTTTTGGACGATGTTTGCATTTATTATCGCTATTTTTAGACAGCTTTCGCATTCGTTATCGCAATTTTTTGACGGTATGCACTTTTTTTCGCATGTTTCTTTGATACAATTCGCATTTTTGCGTTCGTTTTTACGTTTTTTGACAAAATTTGCGTTTGTTCTCGTTGATTTTATGACTTTGCGTTTTTTTTGTTATGAAATTTTCGTTTTTTTGCAATTTAGTGACAATAAGTGCGATATTTCCGATTTTTCCGCGATTGACGATATTCGCTTTTTTTTGAGATTCTTTGACGATATTTGTGTTTTTTGCGATCTTTTGACAATGTCTTTTCGTGATACTTACACGAGATTCGTGTTTTCCCGAGATTTTTTCACAAAATTTGGGTTTTTTATGATTTTTTGACGAAATTCGCAAGGATTTTTTCGGCGGTTCTTTGACAAAATATTTTTTGTAAAATCCTGTATTTGGCCGGTACTTTCCACATTTTTAGTCGCCGAGTGGCGACTGGTGAGTGCTTTTTTTCATCTTTATTAGAGCTATTGCAATAATCACAAATTATAATGCACCATGGCTGTGCCACCTATTGAGTGATATATACCAAAAACTATTCAGATAAAGTTTTACAAGGTCTCACAGAATCTGGAGTTTTGTGAAACTTTGTACATTAGTTTTTGAGATAGAGCTATTGCAATAATCACAAATAAACCATGGCAGCACCCCTGCAGAGCAATTTACACCAAAAAGTAATCAGCACCATATTATTACAAGTACTAACTAAATCTAAAATTTTATGAAATTTTAGAGCCTTACCGAGTACTCGGTAAATACTCGGTACACGGTCAATTTGCCGAGTACTCGGCTAATATAGATTTGTTGTAAGAAATTAATTTTTTAAGCATATGAATTTAAAAAGTTATTCTGTAATACAGTTATGTCTGTTAAAATTTATTTGAATATGAATGTATAAAATATGCAGTAATTCATAAAACTCAGTATATAATAATATGTCTGCAAAATATAGAAAAAATTTAGAACTAAATCCTCATAAAATATCTCCAGATTAAAATTTAGTTTCACATAATATATAGGAAAACAGAAAAGACTTATTTTGGATAAAGGAACTGAAAATGCAATAAATTCAATAAAAAATTAATAATTTATTACATTTCAAATTATGGTGCAAAAACACTAAACGCTCTACATTATCAGTAGACAGGGCATTTTTTTAATACTATAAATTTGGCCTGTTTTTGAAAATATGCGTTCAGAATAAACAGTTGTTGAAGGTGCACATATTTTTTTTTCTTTTTTTGCAAAATTGCACATAATCTGTAAAAGTTTTTTTTTCTCCTTACCATGCAAATGGAGTGTCAGTCTTCTGTTAAGAAAGCCGGTACTTTTTTTTGTACCAATTCATGCAGAGATTTTAAACTAGTACTAGTGCCACATTCCTCTTGCTCAAGTAATTCTTCGCATTATTCAATAAATTGTAACAGTAACCAATAAATATTTTTATGTTTGATAGATTTCAATGGTCAAAATAAATTGGAGGGTTAAAGAAAATTTTAATTTTATATTGATTAATAATTGTACTTGTTACGTATCAATTCTCCTTTCTTATTAGTTTTGAACTGTCAAAAATTGTCTTTAAAAAGGTGTACAAATAAATTACAAATTTAATGAGTTAATTTATATAAATGCTATATATGTAATTATGTTATATGTATACACAGATATATTTATATATATGTGGCACCTAAGCTCACATCAGTATTTTTTTTTCTTATTACACAACTACTCGGTATTCAGCCAAAGTACTACTCGGTACACCACTGTGAAATTCCATGCTTTAGTTCTTCAGATATGGCTATTGTAAAAATTGTGAATAACAGCATAGCAGTGCCATCTGTTGTGTGATATTTTTGTTTCTTGCTGAATCTAATGGCCAAAAATGTTTACTTGGACACTGGGATTTATTACTCAAAAAATAAAATAACAAGAAGTACTTGTATATCACATAACAGCCTCAAAATAATATATTCATGAAACTGCATCAAACAGTTATTCTGGTCAATTATTTATTAATCAAAAGATACTTCATATGATTTTCTTTCAAGGTATCAATGTTTCACTAGGTAGAGCAGTTTATTCTTTGAACATAAGAGTTTACATGTATTGGCTCTAAGCCCTTTTAGCAGGGCACAATGTTGGTGACTCTTAATTTTCTTCTATGTGCCAATTGACTTTTAAAATCTTTTGATGTGCTTGGTATCTTTTTTCAACACTTCTTATGCACCCTGTGGAAATGCAATTGATCCCAGGAAAATATCACAAATTCAAGGGGACTTATAACAAACCAGTTGAAAATATTCTGGGTCAAGAACGACAAGTGTCTCTTTTTTCTAGAGTAGTGTTCTGTTTGAGCATGTCTGGAAAATGTCCGCTATGCTTAAGTAGTGTTTTCTTGCCATTATTTCTGCACTTAAGTGTTGAATGGCATAAAATACAGTAGCAACAGCCTTTATCTTTTAGCTTTCGGCACCACGTGCTAATATTTTTCCCCTGCTCATAGGCTCTTTTAGCCATTCAAATCTCCACTTGTTCTTCAGTCCCGTTTCGTCTACTTTTAACGAATCCCATTCTTCGATAAACTCGATTCCTTGCATCTTTAAACGGCAAAGAATTTAATACACAAAAATATTAAGCCTCAAAAGCACACACATGACAACGTACAAGCGACATCACAAAGTGTATTGCCACGAACGACTCCGCAACATCCTCTCTATACAAGACCCAAGTACTGCGCATTCTGTTTCACGCAACATGGAAAAAATTCTTCTGGCTCCCAGCCAATAAGGAAAGGGCAGCTGACGTCACTGTGGTCGAATTACTGTGGATCAGCAGAAAAAAACTGTACGTTCTTTAACAACCGATACTGTATGGATGAGCTTCGGAAAACATATTCGACGCGTATTAGAAAACAAGTAAATAATAAAGAATACTGCCCAGTTAAACTGATGGCATTGAGCTCACAGGCTACAAATACTAATTGTACATTAAAGCCTTATATTTTCAAGGGTTAATTCCGTTAAAAAATTAAGAAAGGGAAACAGCTCTCTTCTTTCCTCTTTTTTTATACTTAATCATTGAACCTCCTATACTATCAAAGACATGCTTTATCATATAAAAAATCTATATCCAAAATTCAGAGCAAATTAGATAATTCTTAATAAAAACCCATTTAGCATTTATATAATTTAAAAGGAGTTATCCCCCTCTTTTATACTTAACCATTAAACTTCCAAAACTATTCAGAGATTTGAACGAAATCTGAAAATTCTGCTTGAAAAACCCATTTATATAAATTAAGGGGGGGGGGGCATTAGAACCCCTGTTCCCCCTATTTATATTTATACAATGAACACCTAATAACAGTCACTGAATCGCCTCATCTGAATGATCCTAATCTAAATTTTGAACGAAAACTTAATTCTGCATGAAAATCCCATTTATATCAACTAACGGGGGGGGGATTAGAACCCCTGTTCCCCCTATTTATACTTATTCAATGAACACCTAATAACAATCACGGAATCGTCTCATCAGAATGATCCTAATCTAAATTTTGAACGAAAACTTAATTCTGCATGAAAATCCCATTTATATCAACTAACGGGGGGGGATTAGAACCCCTGTTCCCCCTATTTATACTTATTCAATGAACACCTAATAACAGTCACGGAATCGTCTCATCAGAATGATCCTAATCTAAATTTTGAACGAAAACTTAATTCTGCATGAAAATCCCATTTATATCAACTAACGGGGGGGGGGATTAGAACCCCTGTTCCCCCTATTTATACTTATTCAATGAACACCTAATAACAGTCACGGAATCGTCTCATCAGAATGATCCTAATCTAAATTTTGAACGAAAACTTAATTCTGCATGAAAATCCCATTTATATCAACTAACGGGGGGGGGGCATTAGAGCCCCTGTTCCCCCTATTTATACTTATTCAATGAACACCTAATAACAGTCACGGAATCGTCTCATCAGAATGATCCTAATCTAAATTTTGAACGAATACTTAATTCTACATGAAAATCCCATTTATATTAACTAACGGGGGGGGGATTAGAGCCCCTGTTCCCCCTATTTATACTTATTCAATGAACACCTAATAACAGTCACGGAATCGCCTTATCAGAATGATCCTAATCTAAATTTTAAACGAAAACTTAATTCTGCATGAAAATCCCATTTATATCAACTAACGGGGGGGGGGGCATTAGAACCCCTGTTCCAACTATTTATACTTATTCAATGAACACCTAATAACGGTCACGGAATCGCCTCATCAGAATGATCCTAATCTAAATTTTGAACGAAAACTTAATTCTGCATGAAAATCCCATTTCTATAAATTAAGGGGGGGGGCATTAGAACCCCTGTCCCCCTATTTATACTTATTCAATGAACACCTAATAACAGTCACGGAATCGCCTCATCAGAATGATCCTAATCTAAATTTTGAACGAAAACTTAATTCTGCATGAAAATCCCATTTATATCAACTAACGGGGGGCATGAGCCCCCCGTTCCCCCTCTTATACATATCGAATGAACTCCAAAAACTAATCAGGGAAGCGCCTTGTCAGGATATACCTACATACAAAATTTCAAGTGGATCCGATATTTTTATCATGAGTTATCGCGTTACGCACATACGCACATACATACAGAACGGACGGGCACATAAGCTCTCAGGCTATGATAGCCTGTGAGCTAAAAACTGCGATGTTGGTCATCTTCTCAGGCTAGCTTTTCTCAATTAAAATATTTATAATCGAGGAAGATTTTTTTTTTTTTTTTTTTTTTTTTTTTTAAATTTTGGAATTAGAATTCTAGAGAAATGAATATTTTCTTTCCTAAAACTTCTTTATAAAACTTTCACCCTGTGTCCATTTTTGCAGTTTTTTTTTTTCTTTTAATCTTTCAAGCAGTTTACTTAAGACTAAATTCTGACATTTTAAAAGTTTTTTTCAATTTATATTTATTTTTAAAAATTAGTTTTTACCATGCAGGAAAAACGTAATTCCCAGAATGGGGTCTCGACAGGGGTCAATCCAGGTTTTTAACAGGGATGGGAAAAACCTTGCCTATACGCTTGACACACTTTCAAATTAGGGAAGCAGTTAAGCTCATTCATCGATAGTCTATAAGTATAAATATATTGAATAGAAATGTTCTCAAATATAACAGGTACGTCAATTTTTACATTTCATTTAATTAGTGGTTTATAAAAATAGAGCAATTTTAGCTTAATGGATATAAAAATCATAAGATAGGCTTAGGGAGGGATAAAGTTATTTGATGTGTATATTAAAAAGAATACATTAAATAAATTTAAACAAACAAATAAAAAAAATCTAACGTAGAAATAATTAAGGACAGATGTTTTATCATCATTATTTTTTCCGCTTCTTTATCATACACAGTGCTTTTGATTTTACCTTACCTTTACATAGAATCAGGGTTGGCAAGATTTTGAGTGTGCGGTTTTATCCAAAGTAAGTTTCTCCAGCTCCCAGAAAGCACGTATATGAAAAGGAAGAAAAATATATTAAGTATGATTTTCAAAAATACATGTTTTATACATATAGGAATACAAACATATTCTATACATAAATTATTTGACTGATCATTTATTAGGTGCGTTCGTAATTATATAATACGTAGCACCTATAGTGATCGTTCAGTCCGTCCGTCTGTCCGTCCGTCCGTCCGTCCGTCTGTCCGTCCGTCCGTCCGTCCGTCTGTCCGTCCGTCCGTCCGTCTGTCCGCATATAACAACGCAAAAACTACCCAACCGAATCGTTTGAAATTTAAAATACATAATTATTACATAATTTTGTCGAGTCATTTCAAATTTTATGAGAATCGGATGGATAGATCAATTACAGGGACGATCAAAAGTATTCCATTACATTACGGTCAATGGGGAAAAAAGTTTCAAATGCATTTTAATCGTTTGAAATTTAAAATACGCAATTATTACATAATTCTGTCGTGTTATTTCAAATTTTTTGATAATCGTGTGCATAGATGAATTACAGGGACAATCAAAAGTATTCAATTACATTATGGTCAATGGGGAAAAAGTTTCAAATATATTCTATACGTTTGAAATTTAAAACACATAATTATTACATAATTTTTTCGAGTTATTTCAAATTTTATGAAAATCGGATGCATAGATCAATTACAGGGAAAATCAAAAGTATTCCATTACATTACGGTCAATGGGAAAAAATGTTTCAAATGCATTTTAATCGTGTTACACTCATGCGAACTTAATAAAATTTATATGCAACTATAAAGTACATATTATACTATACATCTTACATAATTTGTGGTGCAAAGAACATTTGTTATTGATTTACAAGGCCACACAAAAGTATTCCATTACATAATGGTATAGGGAGAACATTGTTTGATGAGCGTTTTAATTGTAATTCACTATTTACAATGTTATGAGATTGATATATGAAAGTAATATTTTTAAAACTTCGTTATCGTTCGAACGCACCTAATTTGCTACGCTTCACGTGCAATTTCCAACTTGTTTTTACAATTAAGTAGCAGATAGTCATTTTTTTACAATTGTAAAAGGTTATTTTTGTTTCTGAATTCAACATGACACGACAGGGGTCAATCCAGGTTTTATTTTTGGGGGTCCATTTTTGAGAGAAAAGCAGGCATTTTTGTGAATTATATATATATGTATATATACAGAGGATAAACAGTACAGTCATTGGCACTATGTATAGTTATTGGCACCTTTGGCTTTAAATGAAAATATTAAGGAAACTAAAACAGTTTTGATGTTGAAAATAATTTTAATGATTAGCTCATTCCTTTCCAAAATCACATGAGGAATATTAGTGGTGTACTGAGTAGTGCTTTGGCCGAGTAGGCGAATATCGAGTACTTGGATACTTCGGCTGAATACTGAGGTACCGAATGCTGAGTAGTTGTGTAATAATAATAAAAAAAAACACTGATGTGCACATGATGTGAGCTTGGATGTACATACATAGAGTGGATGCTCCAGTTTTGGCCACATTAAGAGAAAAGTTGAAATGGAAATTTTATAGTTTCTGACTGAATAAAGCACATTAAATCACAATAACAACATTCTTTAGTAAATTTAGTTGTCTTTCTGTTAATTATACTAACTTTCTATGAAATATTTTAGATTGTGAGTAATAACTCGTTAATTAATTTGTTTCAATTTGCACCAGTTTTGGCCACCCCAATATCTTGTAATTTAGCAAACATTATATCTGATAATAAGTAAAAGTAAAGCATTTTTATGCAAAATCTGTTTTACCACATACATATTCGTTTGCTGTATAAAAAAGATTTGCATTTTTTTTAATGAAATCATAAAAACAACAAATAAAATATACTTAAGTTGATTTTAAGTGGAAATTTGAATTTAAAAACAAAAAATATATTTAATTTATAAAAGAGACTTATAGGACATAAAAAGCCTCTTTTAACATTTTGTACATTTTCATTTATATATATCATATATTATACTATACTAATATTTACAATTATATGACTAGAATCTTGAAATTATTCCATTTTTACATTAAATAGTATTTTGACAATCTTTAAAATCCATTTTTTTTTCAATTTATTTTTAACTTTAATTCCTAGTACTTAGCTGACAGTCAGCCTAATCATTTGGAGTTAGTTTTCTTCAAACTTTAGATTTCCTTGTGTAAATATGGGCTAGGATCTTACAAAGACCTTCATAGAGGGCATCCACCTTCTCTTCGGCTCATATCTCTCTTGTAGCCATCATAAACATGACAACTGACAACGATATTAATTGAGATTCAACACTAGTAAAAACTAGTCTCCATTCAGTAAATTTGTGTTGCAAGGTAGAACGAGGTACTACAAAACTTAGCCATCTTGAAAAGCTGACAATGAATTCTGAAACGCCTTAATTTTACTTCCTAACTTATAACAGTGTTCAATCTAGACCATTTTTTAAGAGTACAGAATTGTCTTTTTTAAACTTGTTGAAATGAATCCTATTTACAGTGTAAAAATTTTCACATTATTTGTTGTTTCTAAAAATTTTCACTATAGTTAATCTTGCGGCCAAAAGAGGAGCATAATGTTGTACCCTTTTTGGCCACTCCATGGCCATAACTGGTGCACATAGCAAATTTAAAGTACCAGTTTTGGCCACACCCCTTTAAGCTGTAAAAATAATTTAAATATGACACTGCAAAAGAGAGAAAGCCTACTTCATAAAGCTTCGTAGCAATTTGTTTCAGAATAAAGTTCGATAAATGCCTAATATTGAAAGATCATGAAAACTTGTTACCTAAGCAAAAACCTTAATACATGTGAGCGAACACTATAGTTTCACACATTTATTTATTTATTTTTTTTTGCAAGTCATATTTTATCAAAAAATAAACAAATGGGGTTGGAAATAATAAAAGAGTGTTAGATTAAGGAGTAAAAATGCATATAATTTGTTAAAATCAACTTACAGCCTAAATAGAGGGTAAACCAATCCAATGTGGCCAAAACTGGAGCATCCACCCTATATAAATATGCCTGTGTGCATTTATCTATACCTGTTTACATATATATAATATACAAATATAGCATATATAAATTAACTCATTAAATATGGAATTTATTTGTGCACCTTTTAAAGACAATTTTTGACAGTTCAAAACTAATAAAAAAGGAGAATTAATACATAACAAGTACAATTATTAACCAACATAAAATTAAAGCATTCTTTAACCTTCCAATTTATTCAGACCATTAAAATCGGTCAATCAAAAAAAAATATTTACTGCCTACTGTAACAATTCATTGAATAATTGAAAACATTTCATATTTATTTTGTAACTGTCTCTACTTTATTTTTTTTTTGATTAAAAAAATTGTACTGGCTTTGCAGTTTTTTTTTTTTTTTCATTTTTCATGTGTACAGATTAAACTACGTTATTTTAAGTTTATTATTTTTTAAATATCTCAGTAAAATTATTTGCAGATTGATAACTTGTATATTAATTATCTAACTGTATGTTTTCAATTTCATGAAGTGTTGTTTTGGAACAGAATTTCATTTGGATTTTCTGAACAGAAAATGAATTGTAGAACAATAAAAATTTACTTACCAGGAGACCAACACGAATCTCACGCTCATTGATTTTCTAACTGACTTCATTGCTCACGCTACGCTTCCTGTGAAAATTGCCGCGCTTTCGTTTCAGGGGCGGCATGAAGATCAAAACAAGTGTTGCCAAACTTAAACGCTAATTAGCTAGATTTCTAGCTAATTAGCGTTTAGCGTTCAGATCTCGTCAGATCTCAGATATGATCTAAGTTCAGCACTTCAGCATGAACAAAGAACAAGTCTTTTCTTTTTATTTACTTAATAATAATAATAAATTTTATAAAAGCATTACTTCTAAAAGTAAATAAAAATGTTAAAAACTAACATTTGAAATCTTCAAAAAAAAAAAAAAAAAACTAAACCCCCCCCCCCAAAAAAAAAAAAAAAAATTAATAAATACACAAAGAGGGGGGGGGGGGGGCGAAGGAGGTGATCGCCCCGGGCGCGGAAATCTAGTGGGCGCCAAACTTATACTACCAGCGTCATTTTTGACCTGTCACAAGAAAAATTTGGGAGAAGGGGGCTTCAAATTCTAATTTTGCCCCGGGCGCAATTTTCTCTTCGCACGCCCCTAGCAGACTAATTACCTTTTTTTGATTTAACAACTGCATTTAAAAAATAATGCATAAAAATACTGATTATTTTTAAGTATCAATTCAGTTAATATTTTTGGTTTTGATACTAGTATATTTTGTTTAAAAAATAATAATATGTAAAAATGTATAATACTTGACTTTTACGAAAGATATAAGAGTGACCAGAGTGTCACAAGAGTAACAAAATTTTGATTTAATGTACAGAGAAGTAAAATACTTTTCGTTACGAATTAGATGTATGTTACGTGAATGAAACATGGGTTCTGGGTGGGAATTCATGGGTTATAACTGGTTACATCAATTCTTACCTTAATTATATTTTTAATAAAATTATTGGATAATTTATGAGAATTTCTTCGAATAGTCCCTAAATTTCGGAATGGACGTTCCCATGTATAATTGTTTCAGAATTTTGTCATTTCAAAAATTATTCTCGAATATTATAAATATTGTAAAATTTCATTCTACTAAATCCAGTCATCATGATAGGTAATGATAATAGGTTGCCACGATGATTACGTTCTTTTTTTAAGGAGTCCTATTATTTCCGTATTACTAAATTTAATATGTTAATATTTAATAATTTAACAAATTTTGCTTTCATTGATATTAGTATAAGATTACAACAGCTATTGCATCAAAATCTGATTATTTATAGGACTAGTTATAGCAAGAACGCATCTCATTTGCCATCTTTGAGTACAATTTCTTATTTGTTTTATACTAATTTATGTTAAACAACAAGTGGGATACTCATTTTTGCTAAATCGTGGAAAAGTGGGCCAGGGGTAGAGGAAACATGGATGAGAAGGGGGGGGGGGATTATGCACTGTTAAAAATCTGCTGCATTTTGCTGCAACGCACTCCCCTGCTTGTATAGAAAACGGTTACTTGGCCATGAAATGGCGCTTTCTCATTGGTTGGAATAGAGATATTATATACAAGTGGTGGAGGGCGTTGCAGCAAAATGCAGCAGATTTTTAACAGTGTGTGGGATGGTTATGTGAATTAGTCAGTGATAGCACGATGAGAAAAGAGCATTTTGAATGTGGGGTTTAAAAGAACAATTTTTTTTCAACATATTTCAGTCCTTTAGAAATTTACTTGTATGCACTTTTATTAAACTATCAAATTACAAGTAGAAATTATGTGATTTTTAAATACATAATTTACAGAGTTGATGTACATTTATGTACAAGTTGTTTATAAACCATATAATATTATCTTTCATGCAATAGACCGTAAATCTCGTTTTCAAACATATCCTTTGACCACTAAAATAAAAAATCTACAGTAAATCAATGAATATTTAAAGATACACTGATAAAAATTTGCTGCATTTTGCTGCAACGCACTCCACCACTTGTATATAATATCTCTATTCCAACGAATGAGAAAGCTCCATTTCACGGCCAAGTAACCGTTTTCTATACAAGCAGGGGAGTGCGTTGCAGCAAAATGCAGCAAATTTTTATCAGTGTAATCTGAATATATATGTATATATATATTTTTTTAGCCTAAGAAATGAAAACATGTCTTATGTTTTATATTTTAATTAGAATTTATGTAAATGCGACATGCATTTCAATATTGTTGAAATACAATGGTATTTTTTTAGATCAAAATTGGAAAAAATAATTGACCTTAAATGCAACAGTTGTTATTTTAGTAGTAATTTATCGACAGTGTAGGTAATGTTGACTCATTTTAGGGCAAATTTTTCACAATTATGCCTATTTATGTAAACAAACAATTAAACATATAATATAGTGGATTTATATATAAATATAAAACAGATTAAACTGAAAAAATGAAGATATAAATATATATGAGATTACATACCTTTGCATATTGTTCTTCTGTTTAACTTCTATATCTTACACAGTGCCTTAATTCAATACGTCGCCATTATGGTAAAATTTTGCCAAACTTGTTCTCTCCGTTTGTTTTTTGTTTGCTGAGCAAGCCCGGTTGAGGATAAAGGTCGTCTGAATAAAGGTCGAATAACAGAACTCAGCGTTAGTTTTCAGCTTCAAGCGCATAAAGCTAGGTAGATGGTGAATACCATTTGAGTGTTCGACCCAAGTTTCGTGCATAACTCGGAGTCGAAGTAGTTGGCGTATATGAGCGCCAGGAATTTGTTTTAGCCCCTAACCATCATAACGAATCAAATTACCTATCCCTTATGTCGCAATTCTCAGACGCGTCTTACCGTAACATAAATGCACCTCAACATTAATTATAATGCCTCTATATGAGAGTGAGAACATAAGGTACGTAAAATTTGATTAAATGAGGATAAATTAAAGAAAAAAGGATCACCAAGCATTGTGTCGAAACTGCCATTGCTACCGAACTAATGTTTATTAATTAATCTCACTCGATTATGGCTAGGTTCTGAAATATAGGTTTTCCAAAGTTTGTGAGCCATCAACGTAAGTTGACATTCACATACTGAGGTATCCTACGTCTAACAGTGGCGCTACGTCTAACAGTGCCAATCTGTGTGTCCACCGGAAATTGGATCCAGACGACTAGGCCGAGAGGCGGCAGCACAGACAATCTCATCGAGTTCCTGGCTAAAACATGAAAATGGCTTGCCAAGTGATATCTAGATGTAAGACATCTGAAAACTCGATTTCAGCAGTTGACTGCTAGGTTTACTATTGTGTTTTCCTGCTCTCAATCCAATCCTTAATGTTTTCATACCTTTGAGTTCAGGAAAATACATTAGCAAACCTATTACTCAACCGCTAAAATCGGGTAATTAGGTGATTTCCACCAAGATATAACTTGGCCGACCAATTACATTTTAATATGCAATTGGTCGGTTTTAATTTTATCAAAATTATTTGTCAAATTTAAAGTTTTTACTATTTCTAAAATTTCAGCCGTGAACTTGATGAAGTGATAACCTGTGCTGCCACCTCCTGGTTTATAGTCATTCGATAAACATTAAAAGTCCCTAGTAGTCACTCGAAAATTCTCCGATGATAATGTTAAGTCTGTGGAGGCGTTATTTTCAAATTTCTCATTCAAATTTCAATATTTTTACATGATTTCTTTTGCATTGGATAGCTTAGGACGATCAACAACCGAACTAGTTTTTACTTCTTCAATTTTTGGCTCAGGTTCTTTTTTTTTTTTTTTTTTTTTAATACTTTAACTTTTGGAAGCGGTTGGAACTTGAAACTAGCATAGTATAAAAAAAATGTAACCAAAATAGAAAAGGTAAAAACTAGCCCGGTTATAGATTCGTTCTCAGCTATTCTATGCGAAAAAATCATGTAAAAATATTAAAATTTGTTCAAGATATCTAAAAAAACGCCCCCATAGACTTAACATTATCATCCGTGTCTTTTTGAGTGACTTTAGGGGCATCTTTAATAGTACATTACTTCGCCAGCTGATGCAATTCGCATTTTGCATCAGGGTTTTCTCACTAGTTATTATGACGTCACGAATGGTGGCTCGAGGCTAACTAAAAAGACAGTCTACTTTGGTGTATTCTGCATATCTTTTTTATAGCGAGCTAGAGTGACATCATGTTCTTTTCGTATACTTTCATTGGTGCATACGCGCATCCGGTGAATCCAGCGGTCTGTAAAAACGATACCCGTAAAGCACCGCGGTAGCCTTTCTTTTTCATTAATCATGTCGTGGCCAATGACCCAGTGGCGTAGCTAAGGGGGGTCAAGGGGGGCGTCCGCCCCGGGCGCCGAGGCCTAGGGGCGCAAAATTTCTTGCTGGCCCCGGGCGCCAAAAAACATAGCTACGCTACTGCAGTGACCTCTGATACCTAGACACCACATCAGTCACCTTTTCTTACGCCTACATCTTTCTTTCCCGTCACGTGACCGAGGACAGATTTAACGAGCCAAACCGGTTTTTCTCCCGCCGAAACTCATATTGTTATGTTTTTCTTGAGTTGACCGCACTTCTACTTTTTTCTTTGTGAAATCTGAAAGTTGCCAATAAAGCGATCACCGCCAAAAAACAGTATCTTTTCGCCAAAGATGTTGGATTCGAAACCGTGCCGAGAGAACAATGGAATGTGACGTCTACGTGCATTAGAAGTCTATGGTCGTGGCTGGCCTCTGTCTACGACAGGCGGTTAAAGGTACAAAATGATGAGTGTGCCGCTTTATGACAATCGCTGTGTGCCATTGACTGCGACCAACCGACATTTGTAGCATCGTGATAATGAATGAGCAAACCCAGTTAATAAGGAAAGGGCATGTTTACAAACAAACACTTCTGTCAACCAAACTACTGCTACATTTTTGTCATAGCGATCATTGTAGGAATCATCTTGATGACGTAGTCCAATCATATCATAGTTATTTATACATTGGCAAACTTAGACCAATCAAATTTCTGGAGATCATCCGTACCGTATCAGTCGTTAAAGAACGGACAGGTTTTTCTCTCTGATCCACAGTAATTCGACCACAGTGACGTCAGCTTCTCTTTCCGAAGGCAACACTACATACCGGGCCTTGCTCATTCCTTATCATGACGTCACAAAAGGTGGCTACTCACTATCAAAGACATCCAGCGATTGGTGCAAAACGATGGGGGCGTCACTTTGAGCCCTGTTTCTACCAATCGCTGATAGCTGCCAGCCAGTTTTTGCGTTTTTTGTAATAAGGAATGATCAAGCCCGATATCTACTGTAGCCCTGCCTTTCCTAATGTCCTGTTCGCACTGAGAAAGTTAAGTCACTTAACTTGAAGTTTTTTGAAGCGGTCGTACCCGGAATCAAGATTCTTGCTTAAGCAAATTTCTGAAACTCACTTAAGCCTTTGATGCTCTCTCAACTATGAGTTGAGTGGAAATGTGACGTCTGAATATTTAATTATTATTTCTGAATTTTAGAATATTTAATTCTGATTATTAAATTACTGGAGTTAAGCCCTAAAAATAATTATAAATTATTTAAAATTGTAATTTGTTTACCCCAATTGCTTAACATGTGTGTTTGTGGGGTTTTTTTATAATCAAAGGTCAAGAATGGAAAATGTTGAACCTGTTATTTTCTTCTGCAAAATAAATTGGGAGGATAATGAAATTAATTTTTTAATTGAAATATGCAGGATAATTGCTATGTAAACAAAAAAGCAGTTAAAAGTTGCAGTTACAAATTTCAGAACTTATGCGCATGCCCAGATGTCATTTTGGCCAAGTTAAGTCACTTACAATGTTTAGTTAATGCGAACAGGTGAAGCCTAATTCCGGGTATCCCGCTTCAAAAAATTTAAGTGACTTAAAGTTAAGTGACTCAACTATCTCAGTGCGAACACGGTATTATAGTGAAGCCTCGACTTAAGATCTCAGTTCAATAAAGGAGATGGTTTGTCACCTCCCGGTCTAACTAAGGCAGCCTATACTGTTAAAACATCGCGAATCATTACTGGTACAGAATATGCTGGTACAAAATTGCGGCTCTACGAAATGAACTAACCTTTATGAATAAATAATGAATTTGTTTATTCATCTGTTTTATGATGTGTATCTTGCAATCCTATTTCATAACATTGGGGCCATGTTAGTTCTACATGCTATTATGAATATGAAGTATGATAAATTTCTTTTTCAATTTAAAGGTGAATTTACCAATACAGACAGGGGTGCCCAGAAAAAGGTTTGGTGACGCAAGATGCGTCATACAATTTAGTTTTGGGGGGGAATTTGAGAAAAGGTATAATTTCGGGGGGGGGATTTTTAAATTCTTAATATTTCCTTTTTTCTTACTGTTAAAAAAATGCCTATTAAATTTTTTCAACATTTAATTTTCAGAAATGTTCCTTTGTTTTCTTTCTTTAAATTCTAGGTAAGGGCAATAAGAACTCATTCCGCTATGCTCAACTCGCTACCTTTTGAATGAGCAGTAGATTATAAGTAGAATATATTTTACAATTGATATTTTGTTTACGGGGGGGGGTGTCAACGTTATTTTTTGGGCTGAGGGGGAGGGCTTTGCGTCATTGGGTTTTGGGGGGATGGTCACCACTGAATACAGATATTAATGGAGTGAGACATTGTTGCCATAAACATCTGGACTTTGGTCTAGACATAAGCATGACGTTGGGGTATAAAGCCAGGTTGCACTTCGCATCATAGATAGATGCACAAAAAAGGCGATTTGGGGAGTTAAAATGAACTGATGATATTAAAAAATATATATTTTAATTTAAACAATAGTATTTTTCAAAATTTTATGATTTGTTGTGTGACAAGAGGTATTCATCTGTAAGTGCACTATGTTTGAATTATCTGACTTATGTAGTTTTTGTGTACGGACTCTGTGACAGGCAGAGGACAGAGACAAATACGGTTCCATCAGATGAACGTAACCCTAAAAAAATGAAGAAAAAAAAAAGACGGTGCAGAGATGTGTCTCAACTATTAAAAAAAAATTACAAATTTCAGAATGCAAACAAATATTAGAAAATAACCTCCCTAACATCTTAACTATACTTAAAATGCCTCAATTATGATAACTTGTAATGCTGCAACAATGACCTAAGATACCTAGACACCACACCGGCAACCTTTTCTTAGGCAAACAGCATTGCCTTCCATCACGTGACGTCAATGTCAATGTGCTGAGTATAAGCTCAATACAGAGACGGCTCTTAAGGAGAGCTTGGACAGCGCATGCGCCTGTTGTCGGCTCCCTCTTCGTTTGGCGTTCAGCGGCAACTCCTCGCCAACGCGCTGAAAATGAAATGAGCGGGGGTTTTCTCTATGCTGATGTTAACACATCAAATCTAAAAATATGTATGTGTGTATGGGGGGGGGGAGGGGAGGGAGGGGGTCGGTTTATTATTTCGTGAAGAAAAAGAGAGAGAGAGAGGGGGGGATGAGAATCAGTGTTTATGTTGTGAAAAAAAAAAAAAAAAAAAAAAAGTGGGGAAAAATTGGATTCAATTTTTATTATGTCGTTTGATTCATGCAAACTTTTCAATCAACATTAGTCATATAGTTAGTTAGCATAATGTTTTATTTTGTCCGTCTGTATCAGTGCTATTTATATAAAAATAATTCTTTTAATTTTATGATAAAAAAGTTCATCCATTCAAACGGTAAATTAATTAGAATCAATTTGTATTATATTAAAAAAAAGCGGGGGGAGGGGGGGGACATAATTTTTATTATGCAATTTGATTCCTTTTAATCATCGTTAATCATGTTATTTAATATAATATTTTATTTATTTCATCAATTTGTATCAGTGTAGTATATTTAAAAATACTTAATTTAATTTTATAATATAAGGTTTGAAAATTATTGTACATTACTAATTATTGTTAATTAATTTATCAATAATCGTAAATTAAGATTTTAAATACAGTATGTAATTATTTGTAACGGTATATTTCTTTTAAAGGGAAAATTTCTTAGCACTTTTATCTAATATATTGTGAATATTATGTGTTCATAAGCCTTTTTTTATTGTTTAAGTTATAAAAAATTCAAATATTTTTCTACGGTTTCTAGCTTCAATACCCATTTTCGTTTTTGTTTTGTTTATTTATTCTTATTATTTTAAACTTAATTCTTTCAAAATAATTATCCTTAAAGCAAATAAAATGTATTCTCTTTATCTAATACTGGATATTTTCAATCTGTTCCACTCCATTTTTGAAGATGAAATAAGAAATTTGAATGGTAATTTTATGTGATAAAATACAATTAAAAGTTTTTTGGTTTGCATGATATATTATTAATATTTTTTATTAGCAAAATTTATCGTGATTCAAACAAGTGTTATTTCATCATTTATTTGGGGGGAGGGGGTGCATATATAGAGAGTGTAATAGTTTATTAAATGTTGGTGCATCTTAAAAATTGGTTTTAAACATCAATTTTGTCAGGAAATTTTGAAGTTCCTGGAAACATCAATAGAATTATCAAAAAAAATAATTTACTATTTTTAATTTTTACTTTTAAAATGGTGAAATAAATAAATATTATGCTTTGTTACATTTCTGAAATCTAAAATCAGGACACTTATAAAAAATATACTTAAAAATAAATTCAATTAATGGAAATACTCTGCCTTTAATAATTACAATAATGATCAAAAAGACTTATAATACTCGTCTTACATCTCGAAACTTACTGCTATTTTTTTTTAATTCTTTTTAATCAGTTTCTTATTGCTATTTTTTTTAATTCTTTTTAATCAGTTTCTTATTGCTATTTTTTTTAATTCTTTTTAATCAGTTTCTTATCTTAACTCTTGTAGTGACATAAAACATGCCAGGTAAAAAAACTGCTTTAAATTATAATTTTTGACGAGCAACCATGGTTTGGTTTGGTTTGGTTTTATTTTGTGTCGGCCGATTATCTACTCGAGGGATATAAGCCCAAGGGGGAGTGCCTTTCGTGAGGGTCTTTATAAGGTAACCTAACCCTTAGTTACGCAAGGCTCGAAGAAAACCACGAAAACTCCGAACGGTTAGGTCGACGGCCGTGATTGAGTTCGAACTCAGCACCTGCCGTTTACCAATTGAGACGTCAGAACCTCTCGGCCACTGGTGGGGCATGAGCAGCCATGACTAATGTCAAATAAAAATTACAAATTGAAAGTCTTCTCTACAAACACCACTCCCACGATAACACACTACAACAATCTAACTTTCAACAGTTTTCTTTAGAACCTTATTTTTTCTTTGTAGCACATAAAATTTTATTTGGTGTAACTGATACCCTTTTATAAATCTTTCTAATCAATAATTCTCAATGACATTTTTTTTTTCAGTCTCTGTTACGGGATATACAACACCTCCCGAGGGAGATTTGGAATTTTATTCTTATTAATTAATTATTTTAAAGTGAAATTTGTCTTGTAACTATTCAAATGCTTTGCCTCCACCCCCAAGCACTTTTTTTTTTTATGAGTTTCAAATTTATCTTAATTCAACACCAGAAATATTTTAAAATTATTATAATTCCTAAACTGTTATCATGCTTAGTTTTTTTTTTTTTCCCCTCACCATTCTCTTATAAATTATAACATAACAAGAGAAAAAACGAGATCTTAAAATAATTTTTAAAAAACAAAAAATTGCTAAAAAACTATTATGTTTCCTAAATTATATAAGCCCTATTTTTGCCTTCTTGTAAGTTTCAAAAAGACATATGTATATAAATTTTGCAAATTTCTGATTAAATTTTAAAAACACGAAAACATTGAATTTTAATAATATCATAATTAATTTTAATTTTTGCATTAATACAACACCAACTAAGATTTTTACATCGAAACGTAACATATATAACTACATATTTTCTCAAATAGAATTTTTATTTCTCAGTAATCCAATTCATCCAATAAGTTTCTCTTTTCATATTCAGCCGGAGCCCTCTCTACCTGATGCTTAAAAAGTGAACAAGTACCATATTCAGTTAGCCAAGCAAGCGATAAACAGCCAAATACAGTAACCCTACTGCGGGAGCTCTCTCTATATTGAGACGCTAGTCAATGTGCTGCAACTATAGTAAAAACTATGAGAATAAAATCTGTCACTTGTTACATTATTACGTTCTTCCTGCACTTTTCGAGACGTTACCGAGTTTCACACACAGCAACAGCAATGTGTTTCTGTGGAAATTTTCATTATCCTATTTATTATCCTATAATTTACTATGTTATTATATTATAAACATATTATAATATTATTATAAATATATTATTATAATATGATAAAATATTAATAATATAATAATATATAATAAAATATAATAATATATTATTATAATATTACATATAAATGTTTATTATAAATATATTATTATATTATAATATTATTATATATTAATAGATTATTATATTATTATTATTATATTATATTATATTATTTTATTATCATATTATTTATTTATTATCATATTATTTTATTTTCATTATCATTGAATTTTCATTATCATTATTATATCATTAAATTTTCATTATTATATGGGTATCTTCATTACTTTTATGTTTGAGAACAAAACTACGGTATTTATTTACAGCGACCCTAGTTTCACCTGTAAATAGCTATAAATATTATTTGCTATCTGTCAAAAATAAAAATTTGCATCTATATTTTTGATAACTCTGTATAGTTTATAAGTGTATTATTACAAAGTCTTAATATTAAAAGTAAAAAAAAAATAAAAATAAAAATAAAAAAAAATGTTTGTTTGCATGATTAAAATGTAGACTTAAATATTTCCTCTCTCTCCCTTTTTATTTTCCGTAACATGAAATTAATTTCTTAAAGTGTTTCTATTCTTTTGTCCACTTAAATATCAAATTAGATTTATAATAACGAGTTAAACTTTAATGACAATACTTCCGACACTATTAAATGAAGAACACAATAACAAAGTGAAATAATAATAAATAATATTAAGTTAAAAAATACATCTTAAAAGAATATCTTGAGAAACTAAAAATATTATTTCAATTTATTTACGATTCTTATATATATGTATATTTAAGATAAGTTTATGAATCAAGGTTATATATTTCCGGAGTGCAATGAATCGGGAAACGCTGGCTTTCACTTTCACCAACACCGATCGCTCCCCAAAGCATATAGAATAGATAGGACCTTTGTCGCTTCTACATGCTTGACTTTGTCCTTCAAAATTCCCAACTAATTCTTAGAATCGGAAGAATAATGGGTTCGTCGTCTGATGACACTCTCCAGGCAATCATCACAAGGAAAGAGGGGACTTTTGGTGTCTTTGATAGTTCTATGCTGATAACAGAAAATGAAATAGAGATTTTTCTCTCTCTTTAAAAATAAATAAATAAATAAATAAATAAATACAAATAAATTCCTTTCTAAAAAAATTTGGTTTCTGTAATTTTTACAATAAGTTTTTTATTTAAAAATTTACAGGCTAATGAAAGCTGCGGCATCACGAATAAATATTATTGAAAAAATAATAATAATAAGTATTTAAAGCGGAATATATATACATAGATACATTTGCACACTACAGGGGAAGGAAGAATAATGGGGCTCAAACTCCCCTCTTAGACCCTGACACTAGACTAAACATTAAAAGTTTTAAAATATTATAAAATAACATTATTATTTTCTGAATAGGTCTTTAAAAATCTGAATTTTTAAAAAAGTATTAAATTTGTTTCATAATTTTTTCTTTTCTATAAATTTCCTTATGAATTTTGAAACATAAGCATGTTTTGTATTTACTAAGGTGGTCTGGGGTAATAACGCCAGGCGGGGTAATAACGCCAAGTGCTAATATTTTGCATAATTATCAAATAATCTGGTAAATGACACCTATGTGCTCTGCGCAGAAGGGTTTTGAGTCATATAAATCGCAAAAAACAGCTTCAAGTTAATTTATTTCATTTTTAGGTCTTATTGTTTTTACAAGCAACTAAAATTAACGCTTGGTCTAAAATTTGCGAGATACGTTTTGTGATGTGAAGACTACTTTTTTTTATCCCGAAATACTTTGTTAATTACATAAATTTGTAGTACATTTCATGGACTTTCAAAGTGCTGTTGAAGATTTTGGATATCTTCTCGAGATAATTTGTAATTTAAAATGTACAGCGCAATACCTATAACGGGGTAATAACGCCAATCCTTGGCATTAATACTCCGTTTGATTCCCTACAGTGGCCGAGCTACATTCTAAATACTGATTCAAATAAATACAGTTAAAACTGTGCAATGTTTCTAATAATTCTATTTAAGCGGTCTTTTTAAAGCAAAAAGAAGCTCACGGTCTGATATTCTTTTGCCTCATCCTCTCCCCCTCACACCACACCTTTATTTTTTTTTACACTTTCGCAAAAAATTGAACATTTTCAATAGCTTAGAATGCAATTTGTCAATTTCTAAGTTTTTAGAGTTTGTATTTTTAGATTTGGGCAATCTACATGCAATTATTCCATCTTATTTCATAGTTTTGTTTGCATGGCGTTATTACCCATATAGGTGGGTAATAACGCCAAATAGCATTGGTCAAAAAATCACGCCATTACATTTTATGAATACATATCTGTTAATTTTTTTTTTATATAGATAGTCAATGAGTTGCTGAATCAAATCATATATTTGTTTGAAAAATACAAACTAAAACTCAGCCGTGAAAATTGGTAGAACCTTAACGTGGCGTTATTACCCCAGGGTACCTTATTAAAAAAAAAATATAAAAAGCATGTTAAAAAGCATGTTTAAAAAACATGTTATGGAGATACGAAATAATAGAAATTATAGATAGGCTAGATAAAGAATAGAAATTATAGAAAGGCTACGCTGCAGATTTTGCTCCTTTGATATAGTATTTTGCGAAAAACATTGTAGAGAGTTTTGTCTAATTGTATTCATCTATAGAATCATTAGAAAACAATATATTTTTGAAAAAACGCATTTATAAAAGTTTTTTTTAGCTGGAACTATATTTTCAGGCACGTTTCCAAGTGTACTTATAGGGCATGAATAATTTTCTCAAACTGGAATATCGGTATTTTATGCAGCAATAACTTCTCAATTAAACTTTTTTATGCATGATCGAATTTATACATCTTAATGTATAAATTTTTAATGTAATCCTCTTATCGTAATTGGTGTACACACACACACACACACACACACAAAAAAAAAAGTTTACCCTTAACAGTTTGAAAATTTCGGATACATTTACAGACTCATTTTTAAAAAGGAAAACATGGAACTTGCTGAAGATTGGATTTTTGAAGAGATGCATAATTAGTCGTGAGTTTTCATTTTTAGCTTATTTATTAACAACTACTTCCTCAGTATGAGCATTTTTTCTTCATTTACAGCTGTCGGCTTCGGAAAATTTGGTTCAAAACGCTAATTTTGACAGCGGTTTTTGCAATATATTATCTTTTTATCAATATATATATATATATAAGCATCGCGCACCATATTGTTTCTGAATAAGAAAATCTGTCAATTTGATGCGTTTCAGAGCAAAAATTCATTTTAAAAAGAATCTGAAAACCAGAAGTTTGGATTCGAATACACCCTTGCCCTAAGAAATAAAAAAATACTTTTAATGCTAACATTCATGCTGTTATTGCATCATGTTTACCTGTAAATGATCTTTGTTGAACATGAAAATGTTTATTTAAGAGTCTACTTCAGTAAATGAAAAGTCCCGTTCGCTAATGCCAATCCTATGGAAGAAATTTATAAAGATATCTCGGTTGCATTTCAATATTTTTAAATGATTTTTTTTTTCTCATTGAATAGTTGAGATTGATCTGAATGCAGCCCGTTTTTTCCGTTTTCGATTTTGGGTGCAGATATTTATTTTATTTATTATTCATTTATTTTTGAGGATGCTTTCGCTTTCCAAACCAGTTCCGAAAATGAAAGCGTTCTCAAAAAATACCTGTAAACAAAAAAAAAAAAGTAAAAAAAAAAAAAAAAAATTTAAAAACATTAAAATGTAACCGAGCTAGCTTCATAAATTTCTTCCATTTGGATTAGTATGGATCTTTTTATCTTTATTAGTGTGGTATTTTATACTTTTACTTTTCAGGTTAAACGGTAGATGGCGCCCCTTGTCTATTCCATGGAATTATGTAAGGAACATAATGTATCTACGTTCCAGATAGTTGTTCTGTGTTTACAATATGTGTATATGTCGTCTGTAGTGCCGTCAGTTTTATTAAATATGTTTGTGTGTAAAAAGTCGCCCACCTCGATTATTTTAGTACTGTTCATTGCCTTACATTTAAATGCTTAAAGATAGTATAATGGCGACGAGATGTTAAAAGTTTCTACCGTAAAAATTTTAAAGGAATAACGGCGCGCCCAAGAGAAATGGCTTCTTCTTTCGTTTTTGCGTTCGACAAACATACAAGGTAACAGCAGCTTTCCAGAATATATCAGCAGCTTTAAAACAAGGGGGTGGTAAGTACATTGAATTTTAAAGTACTTTTTTTTTCCTGTGTTATTGCATAAAGAATACGATGTTTTCATTCAAGGAATATGATGATAAAGTAGAAACATTTCAGGCTTATATTAAACGCCTGGAACAGAATTTTATTCTGAATGAATTAAAAGAGGAAAAAAAAGTTGCAGCCCTTTTATCTTGCATGGGCCCTAAGCTGTATAATTTACTGAGTAATTTATGTTTCCCTAAAGAATGTGAAACATTAAAATATTCGGAGATTGTTGATATATTGATAAAGCATCTAAGCCCCGCCCCCAACAAATTTATTGAAAGAATCAAATTTCGTAAGTGTTACCAAAATGAGTCGGAATCAGTTCAAGATTTCGCTGCTAGATTAAAGAAAAATACATCTTTTTGTTGTTTTACGGGTGATACATTAAATGAAAATTTACTTGAACAATTTTTACGCGGTTTGAAAAGCGAAAGCATTCAAAATAAATTGATTACGCAAGTAGAGGATTTAACTTTTGAGAAAGCAGTGGAGAAAGCTTTATCCTTACACAATGTAGATATTGAAATTTCTGAAATTAAAAATAAAAATTTCAGTATTAATAAAATTTCCAGTTCAAAAAATGTACACCCAAAGAAATTTTCTAACGACTGTCAGAAGTCAAATGTCAACAATCATATAAATAATACAATTCCTGAAGCAAATAAAAGTAAATTAAAATGTTATAGATGCGGAAATACTTCCCATCTAGCCAATTCATGTAGATTTATTAATGCTACTTGTAAAATATGTAAGAAAAAAGGTCATATTGGAAAGGTTTGTAGAAGTAAAACTTTCCAAAAACACGTAAATTCGGTAGATACAGTAAATGTATTAACTATAAAAAATACAGGTGCAAATCCTATTAAATTATCTGTGTTAATTGAAAATAAAGCCAGAGCGGATATGGAATTGGACACCGGTTCGGGAATTTCTGCTGTTCCTTTAAAAAGATTTCGCAGAATTTTTCCTGATTATAAAATATTTCCTCCAGATGTTCAGTTAAAAACTGCAACTGGTGAAATTTTTAAACCTGTAGGTTATGTTGAAGTAAATGTTACTTATGAAAATAAAACAGAAAAGTTAAAATTATATTTGATAAAAGAAGATACTTTTCCATTATTATTTGGCCGCGATTGGGCCTCTGCATTCGATATTTTTCCACATAATTTAAGATCTGTTTATGTTAATGAGACTGTAAATTATTCTGATAAATTACAAGAATTGTTAAATGATTTTTCTGATTTATTTTCTGATAAAGTAGGGGAAATTAAAGGGTTAAAGGCAGAGCTTTACCTTGAAAAGGATGCTACACCCATATTTTGTAAAGCTAGGACTGTTACTTATGCACTACGTGCTGCAGTCAATGAGGAATTACAAAGATTAGAAGAAGCAGGTATAATTAAACCAGTTACAAATAGCAAGTGGGCAACCCCGATTGTTCCAGTGGTAAAATCTAATGGTAAAATACGCTTATGTGGAGACTTTAAAGTCACATTAAATAAATATCTGAAAGTAGAAAAATATCCCTTGCCTAAAATAGAGGATATGTTAGCTACTTTAAGTGGTGGTGTTCATTTTACAAAAATTGATTTAAATCAAGCATACCTCCAATTGCCCGTTGATGAGGAATCCCAGGAATTATTAACCATTAATACACCTAAAGGATTATTTCAGTTTCTTAAATTACCAATGGGTCTTAATAGTTCTCCTGCTATATGGCAAAGAAAAATCGAACAAATTTTAAGTGGAATTGAGGGAATTACAATTTTTATTGATGATATAGGAATAACTGGGGAAACGGACAAAATTCATTTGCAAAGGTTAAAGCAAGTATTAGAAAGGTTGAGAAATTATAATATTCGGATAAATAAGGAAAAATCATTCTTCATGGCAGATGAAATTACTTATTGTGGGTATAAAGTGGATAAACATGGTATTCATAAAACACCAGATAAAATAGAAGCAATTGTAAATGCCCCTAAGCCAGAAAATGTTTCCCAGGTAAAAGCATTTCTTGGTCTTGTAACTTATTATGCAAAATTTGTACCGAATTTATCGACAATTGCACATCCTTTGAATAATTTGCTTAAAAAGAATGTAAAGTTAAACTGGTCTTACAAATGTGATCAAGCGTTTAAAAAAATAAAAAGAGAAATTACTTCGGACAGAGTGCTGACGCATTTCAATCCTAAATTACCTTTAATCTTAGCTACGGATGCTTCTCCATATGGTATCTCTGCAGTTCTTTCGCATGTGATGCCAGACAAGACTGAAAAGCCTATTGGATTTGTATCCAGAACCTTGAATAATGCCGAAAAACGGTATAGTCAAGTAGATAAGGAGGCATTAGCAATAATATTTGGTGTTAAGAAATTTTTTCAATATTTGTACGGTAACAGATTCACTTTGTTTACTGATAGTAAACCATTAGTTTCAATTTTTTCACCTTCTAAAAGTATTCCGGTTTTATCAGCTGCTAGAATGCAAAGATATGCCATATATTTACAAGCGTTCCAGTATGACATCCGCTATAAGAAAACTACTGAACACGGTAATGTCGATGCACTCTCACGTCTTCCATTACGTAGTGAAGATTTGCCCCACGAATATAATTCAAATGAAGGACTTGATGAATCGGAAATCATTCAAATAAATCAACTTTCTGTTTTACCTTTAAATGCTAAATCTATTGCTTCAGCTACAAAAACCGATCCTCTTTTGCGACAAATTTTTCATCACCTCATTTCTGGTTCAGAAATTCCTAAGAATTTACTTTTTGGTGGTAAACAAGAAGAATTTACTCTTCAGCATGGTTGTATTTTAAAAGGTTGTAGGGTAGTTATCCCAGAAATCCATCGACAACAAATATTAAAGGAATTACATTTTGGTCATTTTGGTATAGTGAAAATGAAATCTTTAGCCCGTAGTTTTGTATGGTGGCCAGGAATAGACCATGATATAGAAGATATTGCAAGAAATTGCTCTATTTGTGTAAATTTGAAAAATAATCCTCCTAAAGTTGATACACATCATTGGGAATGGCCTACTGCTCCATGGCAGAGAATTCATATTGATTATTTTGGTCCTGTTAACGGAAAAATGCTTTTGTTAGTGGTTGATGCTTATAGTAAATGGCCAGAAGTATTTATAGTTCCTAGTACAACTTCAGAAAATACAATTATTTGTCTTTCTTCTCTCTTTGCACGATACGGTTTTCCTATTTCTTTGGTATCAGATAATGCTAGGCAGTTTACATCTGAAGAATTTGAAATGTTCTTAAAAAGTCATGGTGTAAAACATAAGTTTAGTGCACCGTACCATCCATCTACAAATGGACAGGCTGAGAGATATGTGCAAACGGTCAAACGTGGATTAAAAGCCTTAGCGTCTGAACCAGGTACTTTACAAATGAAGCTGAATAACTTTCTTATGCAGTACAGGAAGATGCCACATGTTACAACGGGGGAAAGTCCTGCATCTTTATTTCTAAAGCGTCACATAAGAACAAACATAGATTTGATCGTGCCAAATGTTGCAAATTTTGTTCATGAAAAGCAAACTGCAAGGAAATCTAAAGTTAAAGTAAAAGAATTTGAAGTCAACCAGAAAGTAGCTGTAAGAAATTATACTCCAGAAGCCAAATGGAAAATTGGTCGAATTGTAGCAAGAGAAGGAAAATTACATTACAGAGTTCAAGTTGGTTCGAATATTTGGAAAAGGCATGTGGATCAAATAACTAATGTAGGAGAAGATATTTCTTTAACCAATGATCCAAATTCAGAAGAAAATGTTACAGAAAATTTTAGAAGTGAAAATACAAGTGTGAAGCAAGATGATTTTCCACCCTTACAGTCAAGTTTCACAGATCCGCAACCAGTTGACTCTCATGTTCCAGTTGTTCCAGATCCTACTCCAACTGACTTTCATAATCCTGATTCTTCGAGTTCTAATTCAGCTAACTCTGATAATATTCACCAAAAACCGTCGGTTCCTACTAGTGCTACAGTTGATGCCCCTGAACATGTAAAAACTAATTCTTCTTCTTCTCCACAGGTACTTAGAAGGTCCAGAAGACATCGAAGAGCTCCTGACCGACTTCATTACTAAGTGGGGAAGAGCTGTGGTATTTTATACTTTTACTTTTCAGGTTAAACGGTAGATGGCGCCCCTTGTCTATTCCATGGAATTATGTAAGGAACATAATGTATCTACGTTCCAGATAGTTGTTCTGTGTTTACAATATGTGTATAGGTCGTCTGTAGTGCCGTCAGTTTTATTAAATATGTTTGTGTGTAAAAAGTCGCCCACCTCGATTATTTTAGTACTGTTCATTGCCTTACATTTAAATGCTTAAAGATAGTATAATTAGAATGGATCTTTTTATCTTTATTAGAATGGATCTTTTTATCTTTTTACTTGAATGAAGTAGCCTCTTAAGCATTTTATGCGATCGCATTTTAAAAACAGAAAATCCCGATTGAAAATACAGATTAATTAAAAAAAGTTTATTTTGAGGTTTCATAAACTCCGTGCAAACAAAAGAAACTTTGTTTTTATAAAAGCTTCTTTAATTTTCGAAAATATACTATTGATTTCTAAGATTTCTAAAAATAAAAAAATATTTTTCGAATTCGTATGGAAATAAATTAAATAAAGCTGTGAGAGTTTGTTGCATTTTTTCAATTGTGGTTATATTATATTCCCCTAGACCAGGGCTGTCCAACGCGGCGCCCGCGGGCGCCATGGCGTCCTTTGAAGGTTTTTTTGGCGCCCTTTTGAAGGAAAAAAATTATGTTATAAAGACTTCTTTGTTTAAAATTATTTATGTTTGCACCAGAGATACTTTCAAAACCTGTGAAAAGACATTAAAATTCAGAAACATACTTTGAAAATGTAATCATGCATATTTTCACGATTTGCAGTTTTTTGTATAAAGTGTAATTATGATTATTAAGTTTTATTAGAATTAGAAATACCTCTTTTTAATACTTAAGGAGTACCAGAAAAAAAAACGTTTTTTGCCTCCCCTCGTTCCGCTCCTCTGAAGGTGTTCATGAATGTTCAGTTTTTTCTTTCTTCTACTGTCTCATTATTGGGCCATCGGCTGTTTTATACGAATAATAAATGGGGCTTAATTTTTCCTCTTGATTTTTTAAATTTTAAGTTCTTTTTTTTCAATTTGATTAGAAAAATTCATAATTTTCATTTATGAAAGCACTTTTAGACTATCTCTATGAAATTAAAAATATGGGTTTGTTACTATCATGTCTGTATTTGTTTTTTTACATCTTATAAAACTAAATTCAGACCTTCAAAATAAGTCAAATCTTGTTTTAATACCTTAAAAGAAACCTAGCAATATCTCTCATTTCCATATTTATTTATTCTCTTGTTGTTCTTATTATATTCGCGATTAAAATTTCTGGCAACTTACCTTACAAACATTTTTAGATAGGTCTCTCATAGAAAATGCATAATTTGAAATTTTGCACATAGCTCCAGAATTATAAGGGTCTTTTGCCTATTGCTGTAAAATTCATTTACATTATGTTGAGATATGTGTGTATACTAAAACTGTGCGATAATATTGCTGTATAATTTCAGTCAGGCTATTAATGGTGCCCTTCGTTTAATGCCAATACCTGAGGTGCGCCCCTGCTCACTAAAAGGTTGGACAGCCCTGCCCTAGACAAAGAAACATTTAATTTTGCGTATGTTCTTTACCCCCTCAAAAATGGAATGTTCGGCAACCTGAAATTTATACAAATTCTCTAGTCAAAAGAAAGAAAATTCTTCAAATAACTTTGCCCAACTAATTGCATTAAACTTTCTTATATTAAAAATTTATGTTATTTTATTGGAAATTATACATTTCAATAGAATGTGTTATTAACATTGCTTGAAATGGAGCATATTTTGGTGCTCATTCCTTTTAATCCCATTATAGTTTCACGATTTCTTTATTCAAAATTTTGAAAATACCCCTTTTTATGAAAAAATAGCATATTTATAATGAATTAAAATTTGTGAAAATTCAATTATTTACAGTCCCACCAGTAGCCGAGAGGTTCTGCTATCGAAACTCGTAGACGGCAGGCGTTGGGTTCGACTCCAATCGCGGCCGTCGGCCTAATCGTTTGGTCTTTTCTGTGGTTTTCTTTGAATCTTGGATTTCTTGTGTAAATACGGGTTAGTTACACTTAGAAAGACCCCAACGGAGATAACCCCCTCCTTAAAGCCTACATCCCTCGTGTTGATAATTTGCCGTCATAAACACAACCAACCATTAATTGAATGAATTCAACTGTAAAAATTTATTCTTATTATGTGAAATCATTTACGCATACAATACTTAAGCATTTTAAATGAAATGTTTTATGATTTCTTTTTCTTTTTTTTGGTAAAGTGGCAGCAAAATAATTGTGAAAAAAAAAATAGCTGTTAAATCAGTCATATAAAATGTTATTCCAATTTGAAGTTTGAAAACTGAACCAAATGAGACATATTTACTATTAAGAAGTAATTACTATTAGTATTATTTTTAATACATTAGCCGTTTAAAAACAATTTATGGAATTCGGCTGAGTTTACATTTTTGAAATTAAAGTTCACCAAAACACAAAATAACGTTCTTGCTTATTAAAGAGGAAAAAATAATGTAAAAGAATTTTGTTGCTTTCAAATATTTATCTTATGAAATATTGCTTTGCGAATCCAAACAAAGCATGGCTTTCGCTATTTTATCTGTTGTTAATTTCTTAAATTATTTCGACACTTCTGTCTATTTAAACATTAAATCAAATTTATAATTTCTCAGTTAAATTGTAGTACATTCGACTCGATTAAATGGAACTTTAAATATTTAGTTTATTTTCATATGTGGATTAATTGAAATAACATTTTATTTTTAGCACGGCCGGACTGATATAAGTCTGGCCGAGCTTGAGTGCAAGTGATCTTGAAAAGAGAAACTATTTTCCAGTCCTGGATTCCAAGAAAAAACTGAACAATGTACCATGCACGTGCATCCCTTACTTCCGCTAAAATTTAAGGCCAAACAGACCTGACCACTTTAAAGTTCAACTGAATTGATGAACTCCCTTCTTCTCTCCCCATTTGCGGTTTACTGACTTCTTTAGAAAACGGGGTATAGATACAATGGTCAGGGAGATCACTATCTTAACCTTACTTAGGAAAGATTCCTGACCTACACTTGGATTGAAGTTGAACCACAAAAGTCATTAACATTAAACGCGTCGTGTGGGGACATAAAAAGCGCCGCCTAAACGAACTGAAAGTACTGCAGTCTGAATGCAGCCTTAAAAAGTGAGTTTGTCCTTCGTTCTCTTTCGTGATAACGACAAGAAAACTGAAATTTTTAGTAAATAAGGAGAATATTGCAATTTGCAGTTGACAATTAAAAAAAAAAAAAAAAAAAAAAAAAGATAAAAATAAATTCCTTAACAAAGTAATTTGTTTTCTGTAATTAATATTTATAAATTAATTTTTTAAGAAGCCTGAATAGTTGGGTAAACGGAAAAAATACAGTCGGCTCTCGCTAATTTGAACTTGTCGGGACCACAAGAAATGTTCGAATTATGGAAAATATGAAATAAAAACATGCTTAATATGGTTACATTAGAAACGAATTAATGTTAAAGTGTTTTTTAAATTCATTTCGTCTGTCATCATAAGAATATGACTTAATATTAAATTAGAATGTATAAATACATAACTAATTAAAAGATTAGAAACAAGCACAATAGAAGAAAAATTAAAAGCTTTAGTGATAGAGAGATGGGGCACTAAGAAAGTGGCTATCAGATGCATTGTATTATACGTATACTTGTTCGGAACGATTTTAACAAAAATCAAAGAAAATTATTCAGATGATCTGAAATTCGCGATAAGGAAGAGGAAAATGAAAAATTGGAATTTTCGTTACTTCGAATTAAACGAAGTCAAGAGAAAATGAGTTCGAATTAATGAAAAATTTTAACGTTATTCTACCATTGAAAATTTCGGGATTTCAAAATTAGTTCGAATTAAGTGAAGATTCGAATTACCCGATTTCGAATTAACGAGAGTCGACTGTATCTGGAAAAAAGTTACCTTAAAAAAGTAACAGAAAATACAAGAGCGGAAGAAACGTGATACAGAAAAAAAGTGACTGGAAAAAAAGGAGACAAGGAAAAAAAATGACCGAAAAAAAGGTGACAACGAATTGATAAATATTAAACTTGTCGATAAATAGTGCTAAAAATTAAAGCAGTAACGAAGAATGTATTTTTTATGTTCTTATCATTGGAATTAGTATCTTTAGATATTAATGAATATTAATATTTCTCGCTATTATAGATATTAATAAATAATGAGAATGTCAAAAAACAAAATGTTATTATTGATGTCATTAGTGCATTAAAATAGATATTTCTTTTGAATTATTAACCCTTAGGTGATATTAAATATTAAACTTAGTTTCATTAACCCCTTCGCGACGGGAGCATTTTTCTATGATTTTCTATGATTTGTGACCGGTTTTTAAAGACAGAAATTTGTTCCTTATTAAATCGAGAAAATGTTCGGACTAATTTAGGCAAATTTTACAGAAAAATGTAACTAGCGAGGATAAAAAAGGATTCTTAAGCCTTTTTGCCGCACATATACGTGCCGCCCGACCCTAAGGGGTTGACAAGAATTGATTTAAAACATGATTATATATTTTATTAACTGATAGCGAATTAATAACAATAATTGTATAAATAAATAAAATTGAATATTAAAAATTAGTGTCATTAGTGGCAAGAATTGATTTAAAAAGTGATAATATTTTACTAGCTGATAGTAAATCAAAAAATATAACTGTATACCTAATTGAAATTAAATATTAAAATATTATACTCATTAACTAATATTTATTTACTAAAAAATAATAATATTTTACTAATCCTTATTGAACTAGTAAAAATAAATGTATAAATAAATAAAATTAAAAATTATACTCATCAAAAAATCTGTATTTAAAAAAATAATAATATTTTATTAATTCATAATAAATAAAAAATAAAGAAATTTATAAATAAACAATAACAAATAAATAAATAAGTGACGCTGACAATAAACTTTTCGTGAGACGGAAGTCTTTAATCGTTAATATTAAGAGAGCAGTTGAAAATCGGTGGCAATATTGAGATTGCTTCAATACATTAAAGCAATTGCATTTGATAGAGGTTACAACCCTTCTATTATTGATACTGCCCTTTCTAAATTGCAAAACTCTCACTCCTCAAACTCATCTCAGTCTTCTACTCGTTCCAATATTAGCATTGTCTTACCTTTCTTTCCAAAATCAAGTTTTTCCATTGCTAAAATTCTTAGTCGGTTCGATTTCAAAATAATTTTTACTCCTACTAATAAACTCAACCTTTCCAACCTTAAAGATCCTGTTGATTTATCAAATTCATGGGGCATTTACAATATCAATTGTCAGTGTGGTCTTTCTTACATTGGTCAAACCAAACGCAGTCTAAAATTTCGTAATAAAGAACATAAGCAATATATTGAAAAACAAGAAATCAAGAAATCCTCAATCGCAAAACATTGCTGGGAGACGAGTCATGCTTTTGACTTCAATTCGGTTAAGATACTAACTAAACCTACTTCTATACAAGAACTTAACTTCCTTGAAGCTTTCCATATCCATAAAAATCTTCCTAATCTTGTTAATTGTGATTTTGCTATTCCACCATTATCAGACTATTGGTAATATTACATTAAAACTAATTTTTCTTAATCTTTTAATGCAATTCTCGCAATATCTTTTCCAATTTCCACCCAATTTTCCTATTATCTGTTCCCTGTTTTCCTATTGGCTGTTGCCTAGGATCCTCTGTTTTCCTATTGGCTGTTGCCTAGGATCCTCTGTTTTCCTATTGGTCAAGAAACTTATCACTTGAATCCCCATCCTCCCTATATATATATGAGCAAATCTCCACTATCTTTGCACTGAGGAAGGTATGCTATATGCTACCGAAACCGGTATGCTTGGAATTCGAATATTCTGGTGTTCTAACGTTGTAAATAATTTTAACTTTACCATATTACACCAGGCAACAACCTATTATTATTATAATATTGAGAAATGTTCGTTAAACACACTACTATGGGAAGTTTTTAATTCAAATGATTATTTTAAGAGATATTTAATGTTAAAATTGATCAAAATCATTTCATCAAAAAAATTTATAGCAGCAAAAACTGTACTTAGGAACTTAAAAAAATTAGATCATTTTACGCATTAGAAGTACCCATTGTACAGATTGCATTTATTATTTTTTAATTTGATTCATTTTTTGAGGATTTATTTCCATTTTCAATTTAAATGTTCAACTTTTGGAGAGATATTTTTCACATACTCTAAAAAAGGTTATTTTAAATTATTGCCGAAAGATCAAAGACTAATATTTCTTTCAAATTGAAAAAAATATATATATTTACTCGCAACTTTCACAAACAGAAAAAAAACCAATATTTGTGCAATAGTTAATTTGTGCGATTTCGTTGGAATTATTTCCAATGTAATGCCAATATTTGTACAATATTGGAAATTCATTGAAAATATTGTCAATGTAATACCAATAATTGTGCAATATTGGGCTTTCGTTGGAAATATTTCCAGTGCAACGTCAACTTTTTACAATATTAGGGATTCATTGGATATATTTCCAATGTAATACCAATATTTGAACAATATTGGGGTTTCACTGGAAATATTTCCAATGTAACGCCAATATTTGTAAAATGCTGGAGTTAAATTGGAAATATTTCCAATGTAACGTCAACATTTGTATAACATTGGGGATTCATTGGAAATGTTTTCAATGTATCGCAAACATTTGCACAATATTGGGAATTCATGGGAAATATTTCCAATGTAATGCCAACATTTGTAAAACATTGGGTTTTCAATAGTAATATTTCCCATGTAACGCCAACATTTGTGAAATATTGGGGATTAATTGGAAATATTTCCAATGTAAAGGCAATATTTGTACAATATTGGGGTTTCATTGGAAATATTTCCAATGAAACGCAATATTTGTACAATATTGGGAATTCATTGGAAATATTTCTAATGTAACGCCAACATTTGTACAATATTGGGTTTTTATTGGAAATATTTCCAGTATAACGCCAACATTTGTACAATATTGAAGATTCATTGGAAATATTTCCAATTTAACGCCAATATTGGGAATTCATTGGAATATTTCCTATGTAACGCCAACGTTTGTATAATATTGAAGATTCATTGGAAATATTTCCAATATAACGCCAATATTCGTACAATATTGAGGTTTCATTGGAAATATTTCCAATGCAATGCCAACATTTGTAAAACATTGGTTTTTCAATGGTAATATTTCAAATGTAACGCCAACATTTGTGCAATATTGGGGATTGATTGGAAATATTTCCAATGTAAAGCAGATATTTGTACAATATTGGGGTATCATTGGAATTATTTCCAATGTACCTCTAATATTTGTACAATATTGGTAATTCAGTGGAAATATTTCCAATGTAACGCCAACATTTGTACAATATTGGGTTTTTATTGGAAATATTTCCAATTTAACGCCAAAATGTGTACGATATTTGGGTTTCAATGGAAATATTTCCAATGTAACGCCAACATTTGTATAATATTGGGGATTGATAGGAAATATTTCCAATGTCATGCTAATATTCGTTTAATATTGGGGTTTCAATGGAAATATTTCCAATGTAACGCCAACATTTGTACAATATCGAAGATTCATTGGAAATATTTCCAATATAACGCCAATATTTGTACAATATTGGGAATTCACTGGAAATATTTCCAATGAAACCCCAATATTGTAGATATGTTGGATTTACGTTGGAAATATTGCCAATGTAACGCCAACATTTGTACAATATTGGGAATTCATTGGAAATATTTCCAATGTAAAGCCAACATTTTTACAATATTGGGATTTCATTGGAAATATTTCCAATGTAACGCTAACGTTTGTACAATATTGGGGTTTCATTGGAAATATTTCCAATGAAACGCCAATATTGTAGATATGTTGGATTTACATTGGAAATATTGCCAATGTAAAGCCAACATTTGTACAATATTGGGATTTCATTGGAAATATTTCCAATGTAAAGCCAACGTTTGTACAATATTGGGGTTTCATTGGAAATATTTCCGATAAAACCCCAATATTGTAGATATGTTGGATTTACATTGGAAATATTGCCAATGTAACGCCAACATTTGTACAATATTGGGAATTCATTGGAAATATTTCCAATGTAACGCCAACGTTTGTACAATATTGGGGTTTCATTGGAAATATTTCCGATGAAACCCCAATATTGTAGATATGTTGGATTTACATTGGAAATATTTCCAATGTAACGCCAGCATTTGTACAATATTGAGAATTCATTGGAAATATTTCCAATGTAAAGCCAACATTTGTACAATATTGGGATTTCATTGGAAATATTTCCAATGTAACGCCAACATTTATACAATATTGGAGTTTCATTGGAAATATTTCCAATGTATCGCCAATATTTGTACAATATTGGGAATTCATTGGAAATATTTCCAATGAATTGCCAATATTTAGCCAATATTGGCGTTTTATTGGAAATATTTCCAAGAAAACCAATATTGGCGCAACGTTGGGCCAATATTGGTTTGCTTATAGGGTATGTGCAAATGTAATGTAATAAAACGGTAACAGGAAACTCTGCGATATATGTGGTTCAGATTTGATGGAGAATCATTCATCTTTATCAGTAAATAAAACAAATAAATTTGAGATATAATACGTAAGTTATTCAATTTAGTTTCAGTCTTTTGTTTTGATACTGATTTAAAAGGGCAGTGTTATATATGATAGCCTCAAATGCAAATATTGTTTTTATTCTTATGACGTTTGTAACTTTATTTATTTACAGATTGTTTTATTTATGTTTAAAATTTAGTAATTAATAATTTTGTTGGGGAATTTTTTTAAAAAATAACTTCAGCTAGCTTGTGACAAATAACGTATGTTTATCTCTTACCCATCTTACTTTATAGTTTTGTTTGCATAGCTTTATTACACACATATGTGGGAAATAACGTCAAATAGCATTTTTCAATAAATTAGGCCACTAAATTTCATAAATATATATCTGATAAAATATTCTTTCTTGTATTCATAGTCAATAAGTTATTGTATCAAATCCTACATTTTTTGGAAAAGAAGTCTATAACTAAGCCGTGAAAACAGATAGAAATTTAACGTGGTGTTATTATCTCATAATACATTATATTTAAATTAAACTACATTAAAAATAAATTATGTTATATTAAATCATGCTACTGCGTAATTATGTTGAAAGAGAGTCATATTGACTCTCAATTAGCATAATTAGCAATTGATTCCACCTTATTATCTCTTGTGATAGCAATTAATTGAATTTCATAAATATTCTAAATTTTACTGATTAGTTATACGAACTTTGATCTTAAACATTTATTGTTGCATGGAAATCTTTATTAAAGGGAAGATTAGAAATTAAGAGTCAGAAATGTGCGGCAATTATACGAAAGATATTCGTTATGTATCGTACATTTAATGGTCTGATATGAAGAAAAAAAGTTAGAGAACAATAATTTATTTTTTATTTACTAAAGACAATTATCAAATATAATTATCTTTATAATGAAATGATATTTTTAAGTAGAAGAAAGCGATGTTTTTACGTTACCTTTCACTGCACCATTATCACATCTGGCACATATCTAAAAGCACTATAATTCTAATTATGTGCTATGAATTTGACCAATAAGACTACTGCAATTGATCAAGAACAGTCCAGAGAAAGGAATAACATTAATTTTCTCTATGCCACATAACTGCATTTGACAAAGAAATAGAACTTGAACCTTCGAAAACAACAACAACAACAACAAAAATCGATCAAGCTATTAGGGCAAATTTTACTTTTATTACTTTTACTGAATGCTTAAGAATATAACGAAAAATGACTAATTAATTAAAAGTTATTCATTAATTAAAATTAATGCATTTTAGCCCATTTAGTTGCAAAATATGGCAATACAATATTTTAAATTCCTTATTATTTATACAGTATGCACACTATAAAATATAGAGTTTTAGCTGAACATTTAAAATTTATTGATTTGTTTAACCATTTTTAACATTATAAGAACGATATATAGATTTCAATTTTTTTAAATAAAAGTAGATAAAAATCAGGCAGTGAAGGGTTTAGCGTCCACTCTTTGTTTCTACATTAGTTATAAATGGAATGTTTTGAAACATATATTATTGAATCTAATTATGCTATAATCACAGGGACTAAACTATTATAATTAACTATCGATCCTACTCTCTGACGATACACTTTAAAACAATTTCGCAAATCCTTTAAATTTTATTGATAAGTGATATGGTATTTCACTTAAAAATATATTGTTGTGTTTGGTTTTTATAGTATAAGTGCAATTTTCCCTTATATTTAATCCTGTATTAAATATAATAATAAAATATAATAATAAAAATAAAATTTAAGCCTACCCGTTAAATTATTACATTAGTAAATATCAATTGAAGATTGAATTATTAAAGGAGGAATTACCAAATATTAATATTTATTGTAAAATTTTTCTAATTTATTTTACAATGTTGAAACCATTAACAATTTTTTATGGACAACAGTAGTAGTGCAAATATATAAAATAATAACAAGGACAAACGCAAGCAGATGGTATTAATTTTTTTATTCCCTATATGATATTATACATTTTATTTATTACTCTTAGCAATATGGTCTCTTTATTACTCTTCAAAATTGTTTACAAATTCTGCTTGTCTGTTTTTCTGTCCATGCTCTAAATCGTGTAACTATACACCTAGTTCCAAGTAATCGATATGCATCATTGGCGTTTGCAAGGGCATTTTTGATATTCAAAATAAATAGCATATTATTTTTGGTTATTTAACAAACACACTAAAAGTATTTTATGACATTAATGTCAAACCGAAGTTTTCATGAAATTTTAATGACGTTACTCCAAATCTAATTCAATTTATATGCATTACTGAGTGTCACAACAAAATGTTTTTTAGAGAGTATAGAATATGTTGCAAGTATGATTTGTTTTACAGAGACACTTAAAAGTATTCCACTGCATTAATTAAAGAAAATGGGGGGATATCCTTTTCATCGAATTTTAATGATTTCACAGTCTTTTGAACATTATGAAATTCATATGCATCTCTGAGCTGGATATTCGCATTTCTATTATAGTATAGGTTTAAGTAGCAGTAAGAGTTTTTACTGTCAAGTACAGAATAATTAGAATTAGATCAGGTACATTGCGATCTACAGAAAAAAAATTCCATTATATTTTAATGATGTTACATTAGTTCAAACAAAATGGAATTGATATACACTTGTGAATTGCATTACAATACGTTTATTAGAGAGCATTAAGTATAAATTTAGAATTTATCATTTATTTATGGAGATACCTAACAGAATATATTACAGGCTATATAACGGTTCTCAAATTATGGGTCGCGGCGGGTATTTTGGTGGGTCGCGGAACTACTGACATTTCTCACAAAAATAAGCCTTTTCTTCCACCTGATTAAAAATGTAACAATTTCAACTGCAAATAATATTTATTGAAAAAATCCTCAATTTCTTTTGGGTTGAATACACGAAAAGAATATTTAGAAATATGAAAATCGTCTGTGAGGTCCTTGATGACATGCAACACGATATACTTGTGCGGACATTTTTTTCTACTTTGCTGTTTTAACCCCTTGAGGACGAACGACACACATATGTGTCACAAAAAGGCTTAAGAATCTCTGTTTATTCTCACCAGTAAAATTTTACAATAAAATTTGCCTTATTTAATGGGAGTATTTATTCGATTTAATAAGGCACACATTTCATTTTTTAAAAACCGGTGACAAAATTTAAAACAAAAAACAAAATTAAAAATTTCGTAAAGGGCTCCCGTCGCGAAGGGGTTTAATAACAGTACAGAAACAAATTGGGTATAGACACTAAAAAGTTACTTAAAATTAAAATTAGCCACTTTTACCTTGGTATAAACGTTCTCATTAGTAAACATCAGTATCAGAAATTTCACCGATTATAAAATTATATTTGATTATAATTATACGTATATTTAATTATTTTTGTAGTTAACGAGTTGTTTTAATTATTATATTACTTAGAAACATTTGAATTACCAATTTTTGTTTTTGTTGATAGTGTAGCTTTCATCCGAAAAATTACCTTTTTCCGTAGAATAGGATAGCTGATAGCTTTTAGAGGCCATACAATGATTTCGATACTGGTATGCATTCTTATACAAGGTGGGTCGCGAAAAAAAATTATTGAAAGGTGGGTCGCGTGACAATAAAGATTGTGGACCGCTGGGTTATAGGACTAACTGCTGGATCTGCGTTTTTAGCTATGCTTTAAAAATATCTAACTTTTGGTGCATTACAAGGCGTGTATGTTATATATAGGGCTATTAAAAAGAATTCTTTTTTTTGCACAAAATTTTTTGGAAAACCTTTTTTGCTATGGGTAATTGTTGAATATGAATTTTAACTGAATAGTATTTTTTTATGTTTATTTAGATATGTCTTGATCATTTGTATAAAAATGACTTTTCTTAATAATGTTCCATTAGAGTCGAAATACTTTTCATAATCCATGTCATGGTGTATGATTTTCCATTTTTTATACTTTCAAATAGATACTGCTTAAAAGTTACATTAAAATAAATATAGATAAATCGCGAAATTATACATTACCTTTATTGGTACAAATGGACTTTATAATTAAATACAAAATTTGCATTCCAATGAATATAAACTTTAATTAAATTTATCTAAAACTGCAAAAGACATTAACGTCAAAAGATTATTGAATGTTAAATTCGTTTATCGAAGTAGGTTCTAGAAATCTCTAAACCTACTTCTATACACGGACTTAATTATCTTGAAGTATTTCATATCTATAAAAATATGCAAATATTATTATTTGTGAATTTTTTATACCCTTTCCATTATTATATTATCGTAAATAGCATATAAAATCCTTTTTTTCTTCATTTCTTACAGCATTTTTTTTTTACATATTCGGATACATTCGTAATGCTATTTTACCACTGGCTTCTACCCATAATCTTTCGTTTTCCTATTGGTCAATAAACCTTTCAGTTGAATTGAAATTCAGTTGAATTGAAAAACAAATTTCATCATTTTTTTATTGACTGGTTATCTACTCATTATTATTAATGCTTTCTTTAAATTTTAATATTTTTCTGCTGAATGAAAACAACAGGTATTTTTTCCTAAACTATATGGCCAAAGATGACTGTCCACTTGCGATTTTAGGCATTTTGTTAAATATCTAGAAAAATACATCTGGAGTTATCCTGAAACTCTAAGTGTATAAATATAATAGTACAATCCATACATTTTCGTGAAGATTGTTTCCCGGTCAACAAATTAAAAAAGAATATCTTTTGGATAACCCTGTCAAAACTAATGTAGCAAAAGCACTTAAACTGTAGCTTATGCTTAGGTGGTTTGTTGCAGTAAAACTGTTCATTTTTATGTCAATCGCATCTATACTCGTAAAGAAATTAAGGTTTTTATTAAAACAGTCCCAAACTTTTCCAAGATTTTTGCTGATAATTTATACAGTTCTTAATATAAAATAATATTATTTTCTGAAAATATGACAAACAACACTGTACACAATACCCTGCAATCAGAATTAAAAAATAATAAAAATTGTATGAAAAATAATTAGGTTTACTAAATAATTTTTCACTGCTCATGCGTCAACGGTATGAAAATTTCATTTGCATATTATGTTAGCCAACTGTATAGAGCAACTTTTGTAAAAGTGTAAAAAATCATAGATTGAAAACTCTGAAAATAATCGTCAATAGAGTAAGTTGAAAATCCGTTATTCCCAAAATGAAGCAAAAACAAGATGGGTTGTATTCATATATTCATTGATGAGCGTCAATATAATATACACAATATTATACAACTTACTACATTTGGATAAAATCCCTCATTTTTTTGCATTATTTTAGGAACAACGGATTTTTGCTTATTTTATAGACTGTAATTTTCAGAATTATCAAGCCATGATTTTGGGACTTTCACAAAAGTTGCTCTATACATTTAGCTAACATAATATGCAAATACAATTTTGATATCGTTGACGCATGCACTATGAAAAATTATTTAGTAAACATACTCATTTTCATGCAATTTTTATTATTTTTTAATTCTGATTCAGGGTACTGTGTGCAATATTATTTGTCATATTTTCAAAAATGAATATCATTTTATATTAAGAACTCTGCAAATTATAAACAAACTTCTTGAAAATTCTTTAATTCTGTTTAAATAAAACCCTTAATTTTTCTACGATTATACTTGCCATCGATATCAAAATGAACACAGTCATAATCTACAGTTTGAACACATTTGCTACATTAGTTTTGACAAGGTTATCCAAAAGATATTCAATCTTTTTTAATTTGTTGACGGTCCTCTTTGGAGTTTTGGGAAAGAATCTTCACGGAAATGTATGACTTTTACTATTATATTTACTCATTTAGAGTTTCAAGTTAATTCCTCGTATAATTTTTTAGATATTTAACAAAATGTCTAAAATCGCAAGTGGACGATCATCTTTGGCCATTTAGTGTATCAACAAACTCGGAGAAGACCTTACAAGAACCAAGAGTTACAGACCGATGAAATTGCTCACTGTTTTGAGTAAAATATTTCTCTTAAATGCCTTCGAAATTTTCTTTCTAAAACTCTTGAACGATTTGGATTTAGACTAAAATGTTTAATTGCACATCAACGGCTTAGGGTGGTCGAATACATCAATGATAATTCATTTGACAATTTTGATTCGCTTGTTAAATATTCAATAATTCTAAGCATAATTTCACTGCTGATATTTAATTGAAACATTCATTTATGTCTTTTTTTTACGCCACACGTTTGTATGCTCATGAAAAAAAAAGAAAGACGTTTTTCTTTCTTATGCTGCTGTTGCAATCTTACCAGCATATGTGAGTGTAGCAAACTGGACTTCGTTCTCGTAGCTTAAATGGTACAGAATTAGAGCACTATTCCAAGGGTTCCGAGTTCAATCACGATCAACTTCATAAGAGGTAACTGAAGCTTTTTCTTTTAATGGTGGAGCTTAGAAATGGGGCTCATGGCGTCATATCATGTGATCTCCGTTGACCCTCATCGCAAAAAAAGTTTTCCTGGCAAGGGGACAAGCAAGAGCTGTTTCTGCCGATTGGGTCGGTATTAAATAATTTGATATGATATCACGAACTCTGTCTTAACAACCAATTTCTTCCTAGGGCTCTAATGAAGTTGGCCGTGGTTCGATGCCGGCTCGGACATTTTTCACTTGGTTGGTTCTACGCTTAGCTAACAATTAAATATGCATAGATTTTCTTTTATTTTTCTTATTCATACACTAACTTTTTATTCATTCGTTCTATTTATTATTAAATATATTTTATGTATTTTTAAAAATGCATGACGCATGAAAATTGTCTTTTCTTTTTTTAACCCGGATTTTTCTAATTACGATTCTTATGGGTTGTTGACAGACTTCAGCTATGGCATTAAAGTGGTGTACATTATATTGCTCCATCAGTGGCAATGAGCTCTCTAAAGGAACTTTGCTACAGTTTCTCATCCAATTTCTTAGAACCGAGATGACGTTTAAGCTTAATAATACCGAAACTAGTATACCTCACAATTTAAAATTCTGGCGCGATCAACATTGTTTTCTGTTTCCACTTTTATAACTTAATATATTGGAGCTTAAGTGTGTTAAAGATAATCACTGGACTCGATACTAATATAATTAGCTATTGGTGTTATTATCTCTTGTGACAGGGAATAATCGGATTTCATACATACTTTAAATCTTATTGGTTATGAATATGATATTTGATCTTAAGCATCTATGCAATATTTTACAAAAAGGAACCTTAAAAATTAAAATTTGGGAATGTGTTGCAACTATATGGAAGATATTCATTACCTATTGTATATTTAATGTTCTGAAAGGAAGAAGGAAATTTAGAGAGTAACAATAATTTATTTTAAAATTATTTATCAGACATCATTATATTTTTCCATCATATGATTTGAAAAACGATATTTTAAAGAACATTGGAATTATTTTGAAACACATATTGTTGAATCCTATTATCCTCTAATCACATGAAATAAACTAATATAATTAACTATAGATCCTATTCTTTATCTCTGGTGGTACACATTAAAACAATTCCGCAACTCTTCTAAATTTTATTGATCAGTGATATGACAATCAATCTTTATACTTATTATTAGTTTGGATTTTTAAATTCATTACATTATTTTTTTATATATATATATTTCCTTAATAAAAGTAAATTTTATGTCCATCCATTAAATTATTACAGAGGTAATAATTTAATGGATTTTCTCTTTTTAATGGAATGGAATTAATTGGAATTAATTTAATGGAATTGTCCTCTTTTAATAGCACCTGGAGATTGAATCGTCAAATGAGAAATTATCATAATTTGAAGATCAATCAATTTTTATCGTAAATTTTTTCTAATTTTTTTTCCATAATAAAGAGATGTAAGAAAAAACTTTTTGGACAGTAGTTGTACCACAAGTGTAAGAAATACGAGGAAATAATAATGAAGACAAACACAGATAAAAGATAATATATTTTTTATCTCCTATTTGTACATTTATAATTCATTTTTAACACTTACCAATATAGTTGAATACCACTTATGAAGCCCTCTTTTAATGTTTCTTTATGAGTCCCGTAAATATCCATAATATTTCCACGTAGTTGATAAATTTGCAATTGCTTGTTTGGTACTGAAAATGAAGAAAATGCGCGTCATTTATGGTGATTTTAAAGAGAAACTGAAAAGCATTCCATTACATTAACAACAATAGATAAAAATCGTTTTCAGGGCATTTTAATGTTACACTATTAAAACTAATAGTGACACACTGCACCTTTTAGGGGTGAAAAGCTTGTATCACTGGTGACACCCGTAAAGGAGCCAGAATGACACCTTTAATTAGGGTGAAAAGATGGCACTTTTAATCCAGAGTGAACAATAATAATAAAATAAAATATATACAAACCGACTTTTGGCCCTCGAAGGATTCAAACCCACAACGTCTGGTTGCAAGCTCAAAGCTCTAACCACTCGGCCATCGAGCTCACCTTCAAAGTCTCCCTGAAATGTTCAAATGTCCTGAAATTCAAAGGTAGCTTTATGTAAAAAAAGCTCACCAAAATTTAGCCATCCGAAGTTCTAAACGAAATTGGGAAAGCACATTCACGGTAGTAGTCATCGTAGGGATAAATTACTGTTTTGATCCACTAGTGACGGCGAGTTGAAGTGCAAGGATACACGTCACAGAGCATGCGCAAATGACTAAGGGGTGAAAATCTTCCAACGGTATGTATTGCGCGGCACCCTAATTAGTGTGAATCACCCAGTGACAGAGCAAACGGCACCCCAAACACATTTTCAAGCCCGCGGGTATTAAATGGTAACACTTTTTCACCCCTGGGCGCCAAATGCAAATGGTTTGTCACCTTTATTTTTAACAGTGTATTTCACTATTTGAAACATAATTCAGATTTTAAAATGAGATTAACCACAAAATGTTTTCTATACATAATAGAATATATAGTAACTATAGTTTATTTACAAGATCAATAAAAAGCATTCCGTTACATTAAGAGTTGTAAAAATATTAAAACGTGGAGGACTGGGAGCAGGAAAACACATTGGTAAACCTATGAGTCGGCAGCTAAAATCGGGTTTTAAAGTGTTTTCCACAAAGATATGACTTGACAGACCGATTTCGTTAAAATATGCGAATCAAGTTTTAACTAATTTTGGAATTTCAGTCGCGAACTCAAGAAGTGGTTGTCTGTGCTGTTGCATTCCGGTCTATAGGGGGAAATAATTTTAATTGCATTTTAATGATGTTGCACCAACTTAAGCATATTGAAATCGATTTGCATCAGGTGCATGGGGTGGATGTAAACATACCGTATTTACTCGTGTGTACAGTACAAGCGTGTATGACGCGCACTCCCTACTTTACAAGAAAAAAAGGCGGTTTTTTGAAATCTCGTATATAACGCGCACCATAAATTAGATATGCAAATGAATGAATGGCTAAATGAATTTCAGTAAAGAAAGTGGAAACAAATATTACATCATGTCCAAAACAAGATGAAAATACATTTTTTGACTTCGGGTAGGGAGTGAATGACGAGGGGTAGGAGTGATTGATGGCAGTAAGAATTGCTAATTAGCGTTTCTTTAATGTTAATGTAAAGAAAGTACAAGGAGTGAAATTCAGATACAGTAATATTTCAATAAAATACGATTTTCCGAGTAATTATGTCTCCTTTGAATGCATTTCTTAATTCATATGTTTATCATGTGATTACAGTAAAAAAAAAAAAAAAAAAAAAAAAAAAAATCCGTGCATAACGTGCATCCAGGAGTTTTGCCCAATTTTTTTGTAAAAAAAGTGCGCGTTATACACGAGTAAATACAATACTTTCTGTATAATATAGGTTTAACAGTAGAAAAATTTTGATGTATGACATACTATATGATCTATAGGGGAAAATATTTTGCAGTACATTTTAATAATGCTATAATTAATTCGAACAAAATAAAATTTATATACTTTACGAAAGGGCATTACAACAGGTTTTCTGTAGAAAATGAAATGTTTAGATATTCAAAAAATATATTATAGGTTATAAGAGTGATTATAAGCCATAATTGGTGGATATGATTTTTAAAAATTCAACTAGCTTTAAAGGTTTTATGATATACGCACATCTTATAGAGGACTGCACAGAAAGATTCACACATATTACCGTTTTGAACAACAATTTGTTTAATATAGTTTTTTATTGCGTTTTATTTATTTCGTATTTATTCAGATATTTAATTCCATTATGTGAAATAAAGGAATTTTCTTAATAATATTCCATTAGTGGGAGAATGTATTTCATAGTCTATTCCATGACATATGATTTTCCCTTCTTTTTATGTCTTTCAAATACATCCTGATTAAAATTTATATTAAAAGATATATTGATAATCAAAAAACTATTGATTAATTTCTTAGTTAAATCTGATCTTATGACAAATAAAAGATTTAATAATGAGGAATATAAAATTTAATTAAACTTATCTAAAACATCACGCGATAATAACGCCACAAGACCCACGAAACACTTTGTTTTGTTTTATTAATTTTCGAAATATAAGTTTCACTAGAGTTAATGAATAAAGGGCATAGAATTATTAAAACTTTGAAATTGAATAATTATTGAATCGAAAATTTTGAGATAAAAATTGTTAATTCATGATGAAAGTAATTTAATAGAAATTCAGTTAATAATTTATAGTATGAGCAATACTTTCTTCACCGGGCATTGTCATTTTTATTTGGATTTCTCTATTAAAAATAGTATAAGAAATATGACCAACAATTTATAAACGTAAAATAAGCAATATAATTACTGTAGTAATTGTTTACAGTGCATCGGCGGCAATCTGTCCTTTTGATTTCTGACTAAATTTTGACACGTTATCATAGATTATCTGCGTTCTGCATGTTGTATTGAAGATAGTATATGCTAATGCCATCACGGTTATCACATAAAAGAACTAGTAGTTGGGGGGGGAGGTGAGGTCACCGTAATACTTACACATCATCGATATGCATATTATAAAATTTGAAAATAAAACATGGGTAAACTATTTACAAAATGCATAGGAAATCCAAATAAAATGTAAACGTATTTTTAAATATTTTTAACATACAAAAATGCTCTATTAATGAATTTCTGATGAACCAATTTCGACAAATTATATAAAACGCTAAATTACTCAAGCAGTATCGAATAGCGTAAAAGAAACCTCCTTATAACTCCAAAAATAATAATTATATTAACTAATATTTACTACGCCGGATTAAGCAACTCATTTCTCAATTAAAATATATCTTTGAATTGAAATTTGAAGGGAATACAGGGTCATGAAAAATCGAAGAACGTGAAAAACAGGATTACAAACATCTTGGCAACTTATAATCGGATCGACTTTGGTTTCTATGCAAAACGTGTGTTATTTTATTGCCTTTTACGCCCACTGCTTAAAATAAAATATTTCTAAAATTTTTATCCGTATTTCATCAGAACGAATTTTTTGAGAGCTGGAAAATACAGTTTTGGATGCTCGAGGTTACTGTTATTAAATAGGCTTCGTCCCATTCTTACATATTAAATACATACAAAATTTCAAGTTTCTATCTCAGTTTGTTCGGGAGATAGAGCGGTTACAGAGAGACACACAGACGGACGGACGGCAAATTCCCCCCCCCCCCTAAAAATATGTTTTTCGTAATCTCCGATATCTGAAACGTGTAAATCCGTCAAATTTTTTTTTCGATTTTCATAACGATTGCAAGATTTATCCTATACTACGTATGATGGGTAAGTATAATAATGAATTGTATAATGTGCTTTATTTGATATATTTTAAAACGTTCAAGAAATATATGAAGTATTAAAAAATCTAATTAACAAGTTACACATTTTTTAAATGTTGGACAAAAGGTACATTTTAAAAACAAAAATACCCGAAAAATTATTTCATAAACACTCTTATTGCCTTGATAACTGAAATATTTTATTTAAATTAAAATTATATGCACTAAAGCAAAAAATCAATCCCGTCATCATGTAGTAATTTTTCTTTTCGACTGCAAAAAAAAAAAAAATACAGTTAATTTTAAATAGAAACATAGTATATATACTGTGTTTCAGTATAAAATAATAAAAATATATTTCAGGGAGAGAAAGACTATTTTTTTTAATTTAATACATGTGAAAGTGGTATCCCATTTCAAGAAATATAATATAACTCTGACAATAAACAGGAAAAAAAACTATCTAATAGGCTCTTCTTGAAAACAGATAGCTTATTTTTTTATGGTTTCGTAAAAATATTTATGTAGAACAGTCAAGGGATAATGTGAGTGTTTTATTTCGAGAATGTGTTTGGACTAGAAAAGAAATACAGCACTTGCATGATTCTTAAGGAATAAAATCTTACTTTGATACTTTTAAATAGTAAAAAACATATTATCTGTGACAAAAATAGTTTATACGCATTTTAATTACTAAAAATTGCAAATTAAAACTATAAATGCAAGATAAATAAGTCTATTTGACTGTGTACATGTTGTGGTTATATCCAGATCATTTTCAAAACAAATAAATAAAATATTCTATAATTGCACAGTGTGTGATATGCCATTAGTTAATTTTCATATTATAGACATTATTTTTCATTTAATTATAATTCTATTATAATCATATATATTAACCCTTTCAGGTCTAGTGTACTATTAATAGTACATTCCTTTAATTGAGTATTATTTTATATGAACTTTTGTTAAAGTTTACATGTGGTAATGTTAGTATGTGTTTATGCATTTACTATATGACTTCATTAATGTTTAGGCCTTTAATAAATATAATAATAATGCATATTTGTTTAACTCTTTTTGAGCCGTTTTCGATTCTTTTATTTTAAATATTTTTTTTTTTCATTTTTTAAATTCAAAATAAAGGTTACTTTGAATTTAATTGAATACCTTTTTAGGTGCGTTCGTAATTATGTAAATACGTAGCACTTATAGTCGGCGTTCAGTCCGTCCATCTGTCCACATGTAATGGAGCAAAAACTACCGAACCGAATCGTTTGAAATTAAAAATATATTATAGTTGCATAATTTTATAAAGTCAAAATTTAATTCAAATTTTAATTTCAAAATTTAATTTAAAATTTTATGAAAATTGGATGTATAGTTTAAAATATATAATTTTTGCATAATTTTGTTGAGTCACTTCAAATTTTATGAAAATCGGATGTATAGTTCAATTTCAGGGAAAATCAAAAGTATTCCATTACATTACGGCCAATGGGAAAAAATAGTCTTAAGTGTATTTTAATGATGTTGCACTCGCTATTTTTTTCAGGGCTTCAAAATTGCACATTAGTCATTAAATAACATCTATTTCATGATAAAAAATCAAGCAAATAAAAAAATACAGTTATTGTCTGATTTTCAAAATAATGGCTCTTATAGACTTTAAATCAGGATTGGGACGCTTCAGGGAATTTTCCAGGAGAAATAGCAGTACAGTCGGCTCTCGTTAATTCGAACTCGTTGGGAGCATAATAAATGTTCGAATTATCCAAAGTTCGAATTATGGAAAGTATGAGAGGAAAACATTGAAACGGTATTATTACAAAGGATTTAATGTGATAATGTTTTTAAAATTCATTTCGTCTGCTATCAAAAGAATATAACTTAATATTAAATTAAAATATATAAATACATAAAGTAACTAAGGGATTAGAAACAAGCACAATGGAAGAAAATTTTGAGGTGCCGCTGATGGACAGACGGGGCTCTAATAAATTGTATATCAAAGCATTGGGTTATACATATACTCATTTGGAACAATTCTCACAAAAATAAAAGAAAGAAAATTATTCAAAGTTTCTGAAGAGGAAGAAAGGAAAAGTAAAAAATCGGAATTCTCACTAGTTCGAATTAAACAAAGTCAAAAGAAAACGAGTTCGAATAAATGGAAAATTTTTAACGTTATTCTTCCATTAAAAATTTCGAGACTTCATGTTTAGTTCGAATTAAGCGAGGACTCAATTTATCCGATTTCGGATTAATAAGAGTCGACTGTATACATTTTTTAAAATAGAAAATAGAACATAGGTTAAACGTGCAAAATTTCGCCTTATTTAATCAGGATTTTTCTACAAGAAAATACTATCGAAGAATTTCGTTGTTGGAAAATTCCAAGAGGCATACGTGTTGTGTTTAAAAAGGAAGAGACGATGAGAAACACTTGTTTATTTTGTTTCACACTCCGAAGTAGGCAAAGTGATCGTACATATTGATAACGTACATTGCGAAGAATGAGGGCCGGCAAAAGACCCAAAAGGCTACCATTATCGTCTCTCTTAAAAAATAATGGAAAATTCTTTAATCAAGATGACAATAATTTCAAAAGGCTAAATTATAAAATATAAAATTGATAAAAATAAGAGTTACCTGTGAAGTCCTTGGCTGCTGACGAATAATAATCCAGACAGACACATGCACAGGAATTAAAATGCAAACAGATTGAAGGTAAATATACTTTTTATTTATGAAAAACTTGTTTATTTCTTCACGAATATTGAAGTATTTCTTTATAGATATATATATATTTATTTTTGTTTTTCGTAAACAATAATCATCTACTTTATAGCAACATTTTCACAAATGAAGATAATTTATAAATTGATATATTCGAACAACAAATTCTTCTTCATAACACATTTTTATATATCTTAATAGCTTGAATTAGAAAATTCTCTTGATCGAAAAACAAAGATATTATTATTATTTTTCAAAAGACAACACTTAGGTACTTGTATTTTCAAACATATATATTAGAAGAAAGTTTCATACAGAGATGTACCCATATTTTCTCTTGGAGCGCCCATTGATATTCAAAACTTATATGTATATTCGTGGGCAAAAAAAAAAAACCAAACGATATAATGGAGAATGATTATGAGATAAATATTTTATGTATGAAAAATACCTTCATTTTTTTTTAAGAGAGTCTTCACCTCAGCTTTTTATTCAGAGGACGGAGAACTCATAAAAACGATATTGGAGAACTGAGAACATGAAATGGTGAAAATGAACTTTTGATGAGAGGATGATGAAATAAAATTGGTCATGATTGACACCTTACTTAAATTTGTGTAAGCAGAAAAAAAAGGCACAAAAACAAAATAATTTCTGGATGCTTTTGAATACGGCCTTACTTCTCGCCGCCTTAAAAAATCAACTTCGAGTAATCCTGGCATGGACATTTTGCAGAATAAAAACTTGCTCCATCCAACGGTCTCGGGGGCGCACACTTGCCCCGGAATTCCGCTAAATTTTCTGATCATCCAGCAGCACCCATCACGGCAGGAGTCTAACGGCGCGACTGCTCTGACCGCGGGGAGTCAGGAGGGAAAAAGAACTAGGTTTACTGTAAACCAGGCATACGCCAAATTGGCGACGCACGAAAGAGGGGAGCGAGGAAAAAATTAAGCCAAGTTATGATACCAAGTATGGTGACAAATGAATTTAATAAGGAAAGAATTGATAAACACTTAAAGAAGGAAGGCCAAAGCAGGGGGCCAGGCACTCAACGGCTTAAAACACGTCACCTGCGGAATTTAATTTGATAGGCCAAGGGGCGGGCCAGATTAACCGGAAATACCACCCATAGAACAAACTAGATTGTTCTAGAAAGATTTCTAAACCGGAAGGAATGATTTCAAAATAAGATATTACCGGTTTGGAACATTCGAAAGCTAAGTAAGAAAGAAAAGACTACAGGCGACGATATGAAAAGAAACGAAATCGAAATAAAATTTAAATTAAGAACATTAATAAAAAGGAGGTGATAGGAAATAAAATGGCTAATGAAATTGAATTAAACTAAACATATGGGGGGGTTATCGAGTAACCACCACAATACGAACCTTTGTAAATGTTTTGATTTGAGTCTTTCACTTTTGTTTATATTTTAATAACCAGTAGGATCAGAGCCGTCCTTATGAAGGGCGGTTTAAAGGGAGGCCCGATGCAAGGATTTTGTGTGGCACCTTCCTTTGCATCTCTATTTAATTCCATTTAATCTCCATTTAATTCCATTATGTGAAATAAAAGAATTTTCTTAATAATATTCCATTAGTGGGAGAATGTATTTCATAGTCTATTCCATGACATATGATTTTTCCTTCTTTTTATATCTTTCAAATACATGCTGATTATAATTTTTATTAAAAGATATATTGATAAATCAAAGAACTATTGATTAATTTCTTAGTTCAAGCTGATCTTATAACAAATAAAAGATTTAATAATGAGGAATATAAAATTTAATTAAACTTATATAAAACATCACGCGATAATAACGCCACAAGACCCACGAAACACTTTGTTTTGTTTTATTAATTTTCGAAACATAAGTTTCACTAGAATTAATGAATAAAGAGAATACAATTATTAAAAGTTTGAAATTGAATAATTGTTGCATCGAAAATTTTGTGATAAAAATTGTTAATTCATGATTAAAGTAATTTAATTATAAATTCAGTTAATAATTTATAGAGAGAGCAATACTTTCTTCACCGGGCATTGCCATTTTTATTTGGATTTCTCTATTAAAAATAGGATAAGAAATATGACCATCAATTGATGGACGTAAAATAAGCTGTAAAATTACTGTAGTAATTGTTTACAATGCATCGGCGGCAATCTATCCTTTTGATTTCCGACTAAATTTTGACACGTTATCATGGACTATCTGCGTTCTGTATGTTGTAATGAAGGTAATATATGCTAATCACATAAAAAATAACGAATTGTATAGTGTATTTTATTTGAATGTTTGAAAATTTTAAAGAAATAAATATAGTACTTCATAATCTAGTTAATAAGTTTCACTTTTTTAAAGTAGTGGACAAAACATACATGTTAAAGCAAAAATACTCGGAAAAGTATTTTCTTAACATTTTTCTTAGCTTAAGATTTGAAATACTTAACTTAAATTTACAAATATACGCACAAATGCAAATAATCGAATCCGTCATCATGAAATAATTTCTATTTTGTTTTCATCGATTGCGACAAAAAAGAACCCTTACAGTTTATTTCAAATAAAATTATAGTATGTATATTATGTTTCAGTATAAAATAGTAAAAATATATTTCAAATGGAGAAAGACTATTTTTTTTATCCACCAAGAAAATACATGAGAAAGTGACATCCTATTTCAAGAAATATAATATAACTGTGACAATAAACAGTAAAAAAACTATCTAATAGGCCCGTCTTGAAAATAAATAACTTAGTTTTTTATGGTTTCGTAAAAATATTTATGTAGAACAGTCAAGTGATAATGTGAGTGTTTTATTTCGAGAATGTGTTTGGAATAGAAAAGAAATACATTACTTGCATGATTCTTAAGAAATAAAATCTTACTTTGGTACTTTAAAATAGTAAAAAACATGTTATTGGGGACAAAAATAGTTTATACGCATTTTAATTACTGAAAATTGCAAATTAAAACTATAAATTTAAGATAAATAAGTCTATTTGACTGTGTACCTGTTGTGTTTATATCCAAATCATTTTCAAAACAAATAAATAAAATATTCTATAATTGCACAGTGTGCGATATGCTATTAGTTAATTTTCATATTATAGACATTATTTTTATTTAATTATAATTCTATTATAATCATATATATTAACGCTTTCGGGTCTGGTGTACTATTAATAGTACATGTCCTTTAATTGAGTTAACATTACACTATATTCACTATGTATAATAAACAAAATACAGTAATAAATAAATAGTAATAATGTTCAATAATAATATTTCAATGTAATCAATACAATTGTTATATCGTGTGGGTTCGAATTACTTGTACTGTAATTCCACCAGGGAAACAGCCTTTATATTTCCATCATTTATTTACATTATCATACAACTGCCGCTAAGCAGCATCTCGAACAACAAAACATTCTTACATCTCCGATTTTATTTGGCCAACATGCATTGCCTCACAAAACACATATCACGGTATCGTTGCGCCATCTATGTTTAGAGAGTGTTACTATTCGAAGATATCACACCCCTCTCCTCATAGTTCAAACGAACTACAGGCAATCTTGGTCTATTGCTTCTTCGAACTGGAACACTTTTCTTCGAGTCCTCATCATTATTTTTAGTCACAGTGTCCTTTACAGATATATCTGTCATAGCATCATTTTTATTACTCACAACAGTACCTGTTACAATATCATGTGAAGGCTGAGATTTGTTTGGTTCCATAATATTCTCATTATCACGTTGGTCTTTTATTTTTCCACTAATCTCAGAAAAACGGTTTTTATTAACCCTTTCATAATTATCATAAGAATTGTAATTTTTACCACTATAACCCATTTTTTCAACTCTTTCTGACATTTTTTTGTTATTGTGGTCATTTTCTTCAATTCTTTCAGATTTTTCGTAACTTATCTCTCTGTTACGTCTCAACTGATTCACATGACGCTTACACATTATTCCGTCACATCTATTTACTAAAACCCATCTACTTCCTAATAATTTTATAATTTTTCCTTTTACCCATTTCTCCCCCTTTCCAAAATTTTTAACGAAAACTAATTCATGAAGCTTAAATTTGTGCAGGGGTTGCTGTATTTTAGGTTTTGATGGTAATACCAAATGAAGGGCTGTTCGAATTGGCCTTCCAAACATTAATTCAGCAGGAGTTTTACCAGTCACCGAATGAGGAGTTGAATGATTTTCTAACAAAAGTCGTGCAATTGATAATGATATGTCATTTTTATCCAGTTTCCTAAGGCAATTTTTCACAGTTTGCACGTATCTTTCCGCCTGTCCGTTCGACGACGGATGATATGGTGGAATAGGTGTATGCTTAATTCCATTATTTTTAAGAAATTCCTCAAATTCCTCACTTGTGAACGCGGATCCATTATCACTGACTAATTCTAAAGGTAATCCAAATGTCGCAAAAATTCTTCTTAATACTCTAATAGTATTTCTACTATCGGTCCTGGGCACTACTTCCACTTCTAACCATTTTGTATAAGAATCAACTACTATTAAGAAAAATTTCCCTTCAAACGGACCTGCATAATCTATGTGGATCCTTTCCCAGGGTAATTCAGACTTCCATTCTAAGGGTTTCATTTTTGGATTATCCCTCGCACACATTTGGCATCTACTACATGAATTTACCATTTGTTCAATTTCCTTATCCATGTTTGGCCACCAAACCACCCCTCTAGCTTTAGCTTTCATGCTAGACATACCCTGATGAACAGAATGCAACAATTTCAATATATATTCTCTACCTTCCTCTGGCACAATTACTCTATGCCCCCATAATAGACAATTTTCTAAACAGGAAATTTCATCCCTTCTACGAAAATAAGGTTGATATTCTTCTGCTTTAACCTTTCGAGGCCACCCATGTAGTACCCACTCTAAAATTTGTTTAGTTACAGGATTTTCAGTTGTCCACTTTGCAATCGTTTTAGAAGTAACGGGCCAATCATTATTATTTGAAACAAACATTATTTCAGCAGGATTACTAACTATATTTACAGTTTCTGGGAGAGGTAATCTACTTAATGCGTCCGCATTTTTATTATTTTTACCTTCGCGATACTCAATTGTATAATCATATCCTGCTAACATAAGCGACCATCTCAGCATTCTAGGTGATAATGTATCAGGTACCTTTTTAACAGGATCAAACAATCTAATTAAAGGTTTGTGATCTGTTATAATTTTAAACTGTTTACCAGCTAAATATTGGTGAAATTTAGTAACACCAAATATTACAGATAAAGCTTCTTTATCTACCATTGCATAATTTCTTTCAGTTTTATTTAAAGTTCTAGAAGCATAAGCTATGGGTTTCTCTTTACCCTCAATAATATGGCTTAATACAGAACCAATGCCATATTCTGAAGCATCACAGTTCAAAATAATATCTTTGTTAACATCATATAATTCTAAAACAGGTGATGTACATAATAATTCTTTAACTTTTTGAAATGCTTTATCATGCTTTTCTGACCATGTCCACTTAACATTATTATCTAATAATCTATGTAAAGGTTCTAAGACATCTGAAATATTAGGTAGGAAGTTTCTATAATAAGAAATTAAGCCTAAAAATGAACGCAACTGTGACACATTATTTGGAATAGGTGCATTCAAAATAGCATTAACTTTTTCTGGCATAGGTCTAATTCCTTCCTGAGAAATTTTATGTCCTAAATAGCAAACTTCCGAAACCATAAATTTTAATTTTTCCTTATTTAATCTTATACCATGCTCAGAAAAGCATTTCAGAACACTTTCAACTCTTTCCGAATGTTCTGATTCATTCCTAGCACTTATGATTACATCATCTAAAAATACACCAACATACTCATATTTTTTTAATATATTCTCTATTTTTCTCTGGAACATTCCAGGAGCACACTTTACGCCAAAAGCTAATCTTAACACATTAAATAATCCTTTATGAGTATTAATAGTTAAAATTTTACTACTTTCATTATCTACAGGTTGTTGTAAATAAGCATCTTTTAAATCAAAAACAGTAAAGAATTTTCCACCTGACAATTTAGAGAATAATTCTTCCATCCTAGGAAGAGGATAATTATCATTTTCTGTATTTGCATTTACTGTGGCTCTATAATCACCACAAATTCTAACAGTACCATTTGGTTTTGGAACAATTACTATAGGACTAGCCCAATCTGAATGATCGACAGGTTTCAAAATACCCTCTTTTGTTAATCGTTCCAATTCCAAATCAGTAGCTCTTCTCAAAGCAAACGGAACAGGTCGAGACTTAAGAAAAACTGGTTTTGCATCCTTTTTCAAATTTATTGAAACGGGAGGACCTTTTATTGTACCGATCCCGTCAGCAAAAACATTAGGAAAATTTCTAATTAAATCATCTTTCGAAATACTTTTAATCATATTTACATTAGGCCAAAATAATTTTGATGCTTTTAACCAAGTTTTTCCAATTAGACTCGGACCTTGCTCTTTAATAACTAACAATTTTAAATCAGGTATACAATATTCATCAACAAAAACATATACTTTTAACTCACCTAATACAGTTAAAAAATCTTTAGTATAAGTTTGCAACTTAACTTTAGATTTAATTAAAGGTAGCTTACCTGAGAACAATTTCTCTGCCACATTTTTACTTACAATCGTATGCGCCGCCCCGGTGTCAATTTCAAATTTAACATCCACACCATTTATTTTTACATTTTTTTGCCATGTTACACTATTGGAGTTGTTGTCCACACAATTAAAACAATATTCCTCTTGAACAGTTTTAATTTTACTGTTTTTGTTCTGTTTATCATTTTTCATCATAAATTTTCGATTCCTACAACAAATTCTTAGGTGACCAAATTTGTGGCACAGATGGCACTCGGCATTCTTGAAAGGGCACATTTTAGGATTATGGTGTTTCGAACATCTATAACAAGGTTTCTCAGACGCGAATTTTTCTTCTTTGGGCTTAAATGGATGAGAGAACTTTTCTGGTTTCGGTTTCTCCCCTTTAGCGCGCACTTGGTTGACAGCTGTACTTTCGCCTATATGTAGTGATTTCACCCCGGCTTCAGCAGATTCAAACGATTCGGCGATCTCCACCGCAGTCTTGAAATTTAATTCTTTAGAATCCAGCTGCTTTTGTTGTATCTTTTCATCTTGTATTCCGAACACAAGTTGGTCTCGCAGGCGGTCATTTAAGGTGTTTCCGAAATTACAGAATTCAGACAATCTTCTAAGTTCTCTTACAAACTCAGCTATGCTTTCCCCTGACTTCCTAAGACGTTTCTGGAATTTGAATCTCTCTACAATTTCACTTGGACAAGGAGAAAAATGTTCTTTAGCTTTTTTTAAAAGATCTTCATATTTTATCTCCTTTAACGTCTTCGGGACAATAATATCTCTTAAAATCGTAAATGTTGTTGTACCAACAGAACTAAGCAAAATATTCTTTTTCATTTCTTCATTCTTTATATTATTCGCACAGAAATAAAAATCCATTTTCTCAACATAAATAGTCCAAGGAACCTTTGAGTCATATTCTTCTAGCCGACCCAGTGAAATAATTTCTTTTTCAACAGCCATTTCTTTTCCCGGCGTTTACTTTTTTTTTCACAATATTTTTCTTAACAAAATAATATGGGTAAATAATCCCATCTTAGTCGCCACTTTGTTATATCGTGTGGGTTCGAATTACTTGTACTGTAATTCCACCAGGGAAACAGCCTTTATATTTCCATCATTTATTTACATTATCATACAACTGCCGCTAAGCAGCATCTCGAACAACAAAACATTCTTACATCTCCGATTTTATTTGGCCAACATGCATTGCCTCACAAAACACATATCACGGTATCGTTGCGCCATCTATGTTTAGAGAGTGTTACTATTCGAAGATATCACAACAATAAATATAACAAAATCAATAATAATACGCAAAAATATTCATATAATATAACATATGCATATTACAGTATATTACAATATGATACATTATAGTACATAATGTATATGGTTTTACCTTACTTTCTCCTCTGTATAAATCGTCCTCTAAAAGGTATAATAACCCTTTCATGCCTGTAACATATTGCATTTATCCAAGGTAATTAATTACCTTAATACCAATAAATCTATAACATCCCTTATACAAGTCAGATGAAGAAAATCCAATAATAAATATGAACTAGTTTCCTTCTACCTACAGAGATTCAATTAGATCTAATATTATTAGTCTTGTTAATTTTATTGATTAGGAAGTGTTACAAGAAATATAATATCATCATTATTATGGATGAAACCATAAGTGCACTTTGCATTTTAGCACAGGTTTCTGAAGGGATAAAAGGAAAATTTATTATGGAAGCATGAATCTATTCATAGACAATTATGTTTGTGCTTTAAGGTATACTTTATAGTATCATATTATCTATTAAAAGCAATTTGCAAATCAAAAAATAGATTTTCTATATTTATTCGAATATTAAAAGCTTTTTTTTAGTTTTCTACCTGAATTTGGATTTTTTTGCTATTTTGCTTAGCGTAACATGTACTATATATATGTGTGTGTGTGCGTGTTTCAGTCTTATTCACTAATAATTCATTAATAAGTATTTTGTATTATTATTATTTTATAAGTCACACATGTAGTTACAATGTAATTTTACATAAAAACATATGACGGTAAGCAGTTTTTACCTCGTTTTAAACACAAATATATAATATGAACTTTAAAATGTTCAGTTTTTCTTAAAAGGTGATTAAATTAATCAAATAGAGGTATAGAAAATTAAATTTATTTAAAATACCTTAGTACATTAAAGCGTTAATCAGGGTCTTCATCAGAAAATATTTTTATAACAATTATATAATTAAGATAATATAATAACTTTCCTTTTCCTGTTTTCCCATCCCAATGTTCACCGCTTCCTTAAAAGGAAATTCTTTCAAACTGGTAATTCTTTTGGGATGCTTCAAGTAAAGAGGAGGATATCTATTTTCTAAACCGTAAGTCTCATATAATCTCTTTCTTTTACCTCTCCTACATGAACTTTCCTGTCCGGTCATGATCCTTTCAGAACTTATCTAAAGTATTTTAAATTCTCAGTCACGGACCTCTGCGAGTTTGGATCTTTTGGGTCCCCAAATCATTAATATTTCTTCTGAACATTCACAGAGGCCTGGCAACTCAGGTACCCAAACCTCGCTCCAATACTTCGATCAAAAATATCCTCCAATACTTTGATCAAAAATATCTTATCCAACCCAAGATTACTCCACCATTTGGCAGAAAGTTTTCGCGTCCTGACCAATCTTACCTAGCTTAGAAAGATCTGACCAATCTTACCTCCTAGCTGTTCAGCATCTGCTCTCCAGAGTCTCACCAATTGTCGCGTTTAAAATAGTTCAAGAACCGACCGCAGAAAACCCTATGGTCATCTAGTACAATAAAAAATTCTTTATTTTATGGAAGAGTGGTAATAGAAGAATGTGGAATAGATCATGTCTGCCGGAAGCGAAGTGGTACATAAGCCAAAAATTAATACCACTAGTGGTTGTCTCGTAGGTTTAGCATTGTGTTTGTTCTACAATAAAAAAATAAAACATGGAAACTGAGTGCAGGAATACCCAATGCTAAGTCTATTCGTTTACCTCTAACTCGCGTAAATATTGTCAGAATGTCATGAAATTGAATTATGTTATTGGACTTTGCTGTGGCATGTTCAGAATTAAAAATAAAATGTGTAGAATCAGCGGTTTATTTACAGGGGAACTAAAACAAAATTCCGTTACGTTAGGTCAAAGAAGGAAAGTCGTTTGCGGTATATTTTAACGATACTGCATTATTTTAAATATATTGAAATTTGCATATATCACTTATTTGTACTACAGAAGACTTACAGCAAAATGAAAATAATTTATCGTTCCAGGGACATACTAAAGTATTTTCCGATGAAGAATAATTTTTGGAAATGCGTTTCCAGTTTGCACAGACTTTTAAACTTTAGCTTTTTTTCAACATTTGTGTATATAAATTTTATAGGTCAAATGCAAAGCTGTACCAAAGATCTCCAGTGTATCTCCTTTTAATGACGGAAATTACGGAATGGGAAATTTCAACTGTGCTATGCGTTTGATTGATCTAACTATTAGTATACTATGTACAATATTATCAGTACGAGATTCATGGCAGGACATTCGGGACATGGGCCCAGGACTCCTTTTCTGGGGCTCCCAAATGCTGATAATGGTTTTTCAATTTTTGTCCAAAAATCTCACGTAGTTTCAGTGACCAATGAAGTTTTACATTTCATTCTACGTTCTATTATGCTAATATTGTATTTTCATAACATAATACATTTTGTCTGAAATATCTTTCTTATTTTATTATAGTGTATATTTTATTTTATCTTTGTCATTTTAAAAATATATTGTATTTTAAATTCTTAATTAATCCCTTTTCCTATTATCATCAGATTATTTGAATGTTGGTGAGCAAAGCTTGCAAGCTGTAGATACCCCTATTTAAAAAATAATTGTAGCTTGGTGTTCTCAAACATTTATTATTATCCAGATATACAGAATTCCATAGAGATAATTAGCATCATGCAATTTATTATAAAACGTCTACACGTTTAAATTTCATAATTGAGAAATAATTATTTAAAAGCAAGTTATTGATTATCATATTTAATTCTTTAATGGATATTTTAAAAATAATAATGAATATTTTAGTAACTTTTTTTTTCATTTTTTTAGTCAATCCCCCTATCAGTGCTAGTGCAGTATGTGTGTTCCCCATAAGTATGTGTGAACAGGATTCTCAGATTTGTATATCTTTCCCTAAATACTATGTATAATACGCTGATGAATATATGGATTATGTATAGTCAGCACACAAAAGTTTGGAAATTCTTCGTACTACTCATGGTCATTGAAAAAATTGCTTTTTCAAACAGGTTGTGCATTTTTAAAACTATTTATATAGGTATCTTTTACCTTAATAAAATGTAAAATTTTATTATTGTATTCTGAATACTTTGAAAAGTGTTTCATAATCTATGCTGAACGCATAATTTTTTGTGCTTGGTTAATATATCTTTTTAAATACTTTAAAATACTCCAAGTTATTTAACATGAATAAATTACCATTTCGGAACATAAAAGGAAACGGAATTTATCGTCTACTGAGTAAATCTAATTTAGACATTTTTCACCTTAATAAATTATAAAGTTTTATTATTGTATTCTGAATGCGTTGGAAAGTGTTTCATAATCTATACTCAAAGCAAAGAGTTTTGTGCTTGTATGATATATCTTTTTAAATACTTTAAAATAGGGATATTTAATAGGAATAAATTACCATTTTAGAACATAAAAGGAAACGCAATTTAACGTCTACTCACTTAATCTAATTTAGACATCTTTCACCTTAATAAATTATAAAGTTTTATTATTGTATTCTGAATGCGTGGGAAAGTGTTTCATAATCTATACTCAAAGCAAAGAGTTTTGTGCTTGTATGATATATCTTTTTAAATACTTTAAAATAGGGATATTTAATAGGAATAAATTACCATTTTAGAACATAAAAGGAAACGCAATTTAACGTCTACTCACTTAATCTAATTTAGACATCTTTCACCTTAATAAATTATATTCTGAATGCGTTGGAGAGTGTTTCATAATCTATGCTCAAAGCAAAGTGTTTTGTGCTTGTATGATATATCTTTTTAAATACTTTAAAATAGGGATATTTAATAGGAATAAATTACCATTTTAGAACATAAAAGGAAACGCAATTTAACGTCTACTCACTTAATCTAATTTAGACATCTTTCACCTTAATAAATTATATTCTGAATGTGTTGGAGAGTGTTTCATAATCTATGCTCAAAGCAAAGTATTTTGTGCTTGTATAATATATCTTTTTAAATGCTTTAAAATATGCTAAGATATATAATAGGAATAAATTACCATTTTACAACATAAAAGGAAACGCAATTTAACGTTTACTTAGTTAATCTAATTTAGACATCTTTCACCTTAATAAATTATAAAGTTTTATTATTGTATTCTGAATGCGTTGGAAAGTGTTTCATAATCTATTCTGAACGCATACTTTTTTGCGCTTGATTAATATCTTTTTTAAATGCGTTAAATTACTCCACGATATTTAGCACGATTAAATTACCACTTCGGAACGATATAAAAATAACTGCAATTTAATGTGTACTCAGTTAATTTAAAAACATAATAAAATTGAAACTCTCAACAACATGTCTTACTTTTTATAAAGTTTTGAAATATATTATCAAAAAAGAATATTCACATAATCTCTTAACGGTTTCGTATAAATATTTTTGTATAAGAGAAAATAAATTCTAACTATTCATTTTCAAGATGACCTAGTAGGCAGTTTTCTTCCTGTTTTATTGTCACAGTTATTTGATATTTCTTGAAATGAGATGCCACTTGTCAGATTTATTTTTCTACCGTGCAAAAAAATAAAAAAAAAGTACTTTTTTCTTTGAGATATTTTTATTATTACCCCCTGAATCATAGTATGTACAGTCACCGCCAAAAAAATCTTGACACTTTCAATTTTTGATGTTTTGTTGAATATCTAGAAATTTACACAAGGAATCATTCTGAAACTACTGGTGTGTAAACAAAATAGTACACGTCATATATTTTGACAAAGATTTTTCCCCGAAATCTAACAGGGGACCGTCAATAAATTGAAAAAGAACGAATATCTTTTGGATCACCCTGTCAAAACTAATGAAGCAAAACAGGTTAAACTGCAGATTATGATTAAGTGGCTTATTGTGATAAGTTGTGTCGATTTTTATGAATATAGCTTGAAAACTCGTAGAGAAATTAAAGTTTTTATAAAGACGGTCCAAAATTTTTCCAAGTTTTTTGCTTTTAATTTTCAGAGCACTTCATAAAACACAATAATCTTTTCAGAAAATATGGCAAACAACATTGCACATAACACCCTGTCATCAGAATTAAAAAATAATAAAAAATGTATGAAAAATGAACGGGTTTACTAAATAATTTTTTACTGCGCATGCGTCAACGTCATTAAAATTTCATTTGCATATTATGTTAGTTAAATGCATAGAGCAACTTTTGTGAAAGTCTCAAAAACATAGCTTAAAAACTCTAAAAATTATCGTCAATAGAATATGGTCAAAATCCGTTATTTCCAAAATAAAGCAAAAAGATAAGGAGTTGTATCCAAATATAGTAGTACGTGCAATACTGTGTAGGTACTACTCAATGGAATATGGATACAGCCCCTCATCTTTTTGCTTCATTTTGGGAATAATGGATTTTGAAAATATTCTATTAACGATAATTTTCAGAGTTTTCAAGCTATGTTTTTGAGACTTTCACAAAAGTTGCTCTATACATTTAACTAACATAATATGCAAATGAAATTTTAATAGCGTTGACGCATGCGCAGTAAAAAATTATTTAGTAAACCCGTTCATTTTTCATACATTTTTTATTATTTTTTAATTCTGATGACAGGGTGTTATGTGCAATGTTGTTTGTCATATTTTCTGAAAAGATTATTGTGTTTTATGAAGAGCACTGAAAATTATAAGCAAAAAACTTGGAAAAATTTTGGACCGTTTTTATTCAAACTTGAACTTCTGTACGAGTTTTCAAGCTATATTCATAAAAATCGACACAACTTATCACAATAAGCTACTTAATCATTATCTGCAGTTTAAACTGTTTTGCTTCATTAGTTTTGACAGGGTGATCCAAAAGATATTCGTTCTTTTTCAATTTATTGACGGTCCCCTGTTATATTTCGGGGAAAAATCTTTGTCAAAATATATGACGTGTACCATTTTGTTTATACACCAGGAGTTTCAAAATAACTCCTTGTGTATATTTCTAGATATTTAACAAAACATCAAAAATCGAAAGTGTCAAGATTTTTTTGGCGGTGATTGTAGTATGCGATAACGTTAAAAATAAAAAATAAATTTTCCTTTTTTTTCCTCTTCTGTTCGAAAGAATGGTGATTTCTCATTGATGAGGGTGCCTGGTAACTGTAAGTGTCACTGAATGACAGTACATATATATATAAAATAAATGAAGGAATAAATAAAAATTTACTTAGCAAATAAATTTTATTATATCATTTATATAAAGAAAAAATTTTTCTTCAATGTTTAAAAAATGAAACTTTTTTATTTATATCATGTAAAGGTACTAATTATTAATTCGATTTTCCTTTTCTCTACTTTTGACTTATGCCCTCTCTACCGTGTGTTGATTACATACCAAATTCAGTCTTCTAAAACATTGTTAGACTAATATTGAGGCTCTAATGCCTAATGTTGCCAATAAAGAACATACTGAAAATACCTTAAATCAATTTTCAACATGTAGATGGCAGCTCTAGTACTGTTTAAGAATAAAGATAGATTTATTTTTTCAATTGTTGCTCCATGTGCTGTATGTCTTGTTTGGAAACTTGTAGAATACCATATTTTGTTCTGCTGCAAGTGAGTAAGAAATATCCCTTATCATAGATGTTAAAATTCACGCGCGTTTAACCACTTTAATGATTTGGTTGTACGGCATACCTGCAAGAAGAGTTTGTTTGTTCCATTACTTAAAGCTTTTCTACAATGCTAAATTTTAAAATTCAATTTTTATGCTATTTAATAGCAAAAATGTTTACACTGAATATTTCGAATATCTCTGCTTAAAAAAAGTGGTGTTAATACCATATTTTCAATTTATTGTACGCAAAAAAGAAACAGTTAATTGGTTAATATTATAGAATTTTATCAAGGAAAATTGATTCTTTGAATTATAGCCCAGTATTGTCAATTTGCACCAAATGATTTTTTTTAGCAGTAAACCATACACGAAATAAAATATTATATTTTAATGTATTTTAACTATGATTTATTTATAAAATGAAAGGCAAAAGAAAATTCTTAAAAATAATTTATTTAAAATTCTGAAAATTATTTAAAATTCTTTTTTTAAAAAAATAGGCATTCAACCCCATAGGTAGAAGTGAGAGGTATACGTGCCATATAAGGTGTTCAAAATCCTTGATTATTCTTTCCAGTAAAATGTTACTGCAAATTTTGCCTTATTTAATCTGCGCACTATCACGATTCAACCTAACAAAAATTTTCATTTTTAAAATCTAGTGAAAAAAGATTGAAAATTCCGCAAAAAACATTGATTCTAAAGGGGTTAAGTGTGAATATATTTAGAAGATATCTGTAGTTCACAAGAAAATCCTCGCATCCCAGAAACTCAAATTTCACAGGAGAGTCAAATTAAACGTTTCATGAATTTAATGTAACATGAAATGATTGCACTTAGCTCTGCACACAGGAGTAAAAACATACATAGAAGCGTAAAGCTCTTAAGAATGAATACGTAGATAAGAACTGGAGGATCGAGTAATTTTACCTCCCCACCACACACATTTTACCTCCTCTCTGTGGTCACGAATGGCATATAGTGTAATAAATCATTGTGCCATATTACTACAGTTATGACGTAGACATCTTCGCCAATGAGAACCTTAGACAATGAGAAGGCGGTTATTCTAGCCAAAGAAGCCCGTAATTCCTGCCAACTTTCCAATAGCCTAACACTTATCGACGCTGATGCTACAGCCAGAAGTAAACTTGCTTACCAACCAACTTTAAAAAAATACCATTCTGGAGCTAAAATACAATCGTAAAATTTCAACCACCATAGCCAGACTACGCACAAGACACTTTAAAAGAATGAAAATATCTTCAGCCGGCCAAAGAATTTACAATACTTCTCCTTACTGTTCTGATACCCAATTATCTCCGTCTCATGTTTTTAACTGTTAATCTATACTGACTAAACTATACTCAATAGATCTTAACCTTACTGACTGTCATCTGCTGTATTCGCTGAAGATCTTTAACATTGCGAAGGCTGTTTTGAACACCTTTGGTGCTATTTGATTCTTGCACTACATGGACAAGACAACAACAACAACAATAACACTATAGTTATGAAAGTTCTTCATTAGCAAAACGCTCCTAAAGTATACGTTTTAGTTGAATGAAACATAAAATGCATTTTTGAAAGATGTGTAAACCTTTCTTTCGGGCGAGTAACATATTCTGTCTGGAGGTAGGAAGTATGTATGGGTTTTGACTTATGATTTTTTTACGGACGCTTTGTGATTTCCTAAAAACGATTTTTTTTTTGAAAAAAATGACCATCTCTTTAAAAGTTTTTTTGTGCATTACACAAATTTTGTGGTTGCTTTATCTCAAGTACGGACAATGCTCAAGAGTCATTTTCGAGTCGAGGGAGATTTTTGTTACATAGTTGCATAAATAGATAAAATTTATGGTCAATAGATGGCACTGTTATATTGTGTTTCGCAAGATTTTTATGAGAGTTAAACTCTCGCATTGTTTAGTATAGAATCTACTAATTCAGACATGTAAGAAAATTTTATAAGTATTTTTTTAACATGTTAGTTTATATGTTAGTGTTTGGCATCATCACTATCAACTTAGTGCATTCGTATATTGTGCTTTCTATGAATAGCATGATCGATGTATCACGAATTTTATTGTGTAGAAAAAAAAAATTCTGAATTTGAAATTTTAATTATAGTTCATCATTTTGTTTTACTTTTAAATTTAAATACACAGTACCGGTAAATATGAGGCTACAACTATAAATGACTCATCAGTATAATAAGAATAAAATAGATAGAAAAAGTTTTGAAACTGTCGCAGAATACTTTTTTATTTTAAATTATGGTTTAACAACAATAGGTTTGCACTGTCGATTTTTTTTTCAAAAATTAAATAAATAAATAAATAAAGCTTTTAAGGAAGATTTTCTTTTATAATTTCTATTTATTTGTATTTCTAACTAAATAGCAAAGCAAATTTTATTTATTCAATATGCTTGAATATAAAAAAAAAATTTAAGACACACGGATTATAATAACTAGATGAAAGAAATATAATTTATAGATAAGATTATGTTTCTAATTAAAATAAAAATTTCTAATAAGGCATGTTTCTCGAAGAAAAGTTATGTAAGAAATTTTCATGTTTACTTTAATCTATAACTACAAATGATTTAGAATGAATGGAAATAATTGAGTTGCAAAATCAAATGCAAATATTGTAATAATATTTAGAAAACTCCTCTTGGGAATTCATTATGTTTACATTAAAATAAATATTTGCTTACACTTATCATTTCATATTACTAGTAATCAAACAGGTGGTCATAAGATATGTTTGTATTTGTATGGTAAATAAAGATAAACAAGTAAAAATTTCGAAAATAGTTTATTTAAAGCACAACTGCTTGAAAATTGTATTTTAGGTCTTCAATAAATGGGGTTTATAATTGTATAAAGTAGGAATAATTTTAGCATTTTTAAAATACGCATGTAAGATATGTGAGGAAATAATTATACGTTATATAATCTAATTATCCATGGATATAAAAAAAAAGTTACTGTAAATTTCAAAACCGGTTTAAACCGGTAGTGAAACTGAAATTATCATAATATAAAAATATATAAGCAAAATCGAAAAAAATATTAACTAGGCCGGTTATAGATCGCCCTCAGATATCCTATGCGAAAAAAAAAATCACGTGAAAATATTAAAAATTGAGTGAGATATTTGAAAAGAACGCTCCCGTAGACTTTACATTATCAACCACGTCGCTTTCAGTGACTAGTGTGGGGCCTAAATTAAGGAAAATATAATACGCATTATATAGGGTAGATGTGCCAGTAATGGACCACCTTCCAGTAATGGGCCACCTCGCACTTTTTGGTTTATTAAAAAAATAATAAATAATAGTTAAGCTTTTATTATTTTTTTCTGAACTCCGCCTTGCATGCTTTATAAGCTGGATTAATTTTTTACACTTTTCGTCAAAACGATTAGGAAGCAGAAAATAAAGTTTCACAGTTTTTCTGTTTTTCACTGAAAATCTTAATGAACATGCTAAGAGCTGACTTTACCTACTTAGTTTATATCTTTTTTATTTTTCCGTAAAAAATGAATGTTTGGTTAGTAATTTAAAACATTGAATTTAATGTACCAATTTCCATTTACAAAATTTTATTTATTTTTAAGATTTTAGGAGGGGTGGTCCATTACTGGATTGCTTATTTCGTGATTTTCCAGTAATGGACCACCCAAGTGACCAATACAAAAAGTGTAATTTCAGTAGAGATAAAATATTTTGATTTAACTGAAAAGCTAAATAATCAAATTTAATACTTAAATTTTACCTATTAGAGTTTAATAAAGGCAATTTCTTTATAAATACTTGTTTTTAAAAAGTCATCCAAAATTAGTACAAAAAACAAGCAGAACATTTGACAAAATCTAGATGTGCCGTTACAAAAGAAATTGTTTTAAGTTGGTTCAGAAATGTAAAATCATATTTGGAAGAAGATATTTTTAATATTTTCTTCCGAATTCTAAAGCATACAGTGGAGAATTTTCAATAAGGTTAAAACAAGGTTTCTTTTGTGCTCTTAAAAGAAGGAAAATTTTGGGGCCAAAATCAGTTAAAGATGTGTATTATGTAGTATCAAATAACGAAAAAGAACAAATCAATGTTATGGGATGTTTTTCAGCAAATAATGAGATTGTTCCATTTGTGATAATATATCCATATAAGCATCTCTGAAGTGAAATTGTAGAATAAATCTGTGCCAAATTGATGGGCTATATGATTATCTGAAAATGGTTGGATAGTGCAAGAACATTTATCATTTTAAATGTATTCTAAAATTCCATACGGAATAGTTTGGACTATCCGAAAGGAATGATAAAATTGAAGATCTGTTATTTATATTTCATAGTTGCACAGCACATCATTTAGATAATGATATGAATGAAGATTGGAAACTTTTTTTAATGCCTTAATTTATCTAAACGTAATTTCAGTACAACATTGTCTTTATCATATAATTCCTTTAAATTTAAATATTTTGTTTTATATCTTTACAATATAAATCCTTTAATGTTAGTTAATAAAAAACAGTTAATAATATCATTAATATTTTGTTTTATATCCACATTATAAATCCTTGATTACAATAAATTCATAACTTAAATTTAAATATTTTGTTTTATGTTTTTTCCTTATAAATCCTTCAATGTAATGAATTTCTAACTTAAGTTTTAATATTTTGTTTTATTAGCATGCTTTCATTAAGTTCTGGAGCAAAATACAATTGAAACAAGTTGGAAATTGCACGTGAAGCGTAGCAAATGAAGTGCGTTCGTACGATAATGAAGTTTTAAAAATATACAGATCTTCCTGATATAGTAGACAATACTTCGGATACAGTACAGTGGTTGAAATCTTTGTGTTCCTATAAACATACAGGAAGTAATTTTCATTACTCCTCAGCAACGTATATCATATTCATAAAACGTGGCATAGTTTAATATAATTAAAACATGTCCCAAACAATGTTTCCCTGTATAGCATTATGTAGTGGAATACTTTTGTGTGGCCCTGTAATTTATTAATAAATATTCTTTCCATCTCAGATTGTACAGAATTTATATTTTGGTATATATATACGTCATAAGTTCATGTCAATTTTATTATGTTCGAATGAGTGTAACACCATTAAAATGCATTTGCAACTTTTTATCCCCATTGACTGTAACGTAACGAAATACTTTTGATAGTCCCTGTAATTGATCTATGCATCTGATTACCATAAGATCTGAAATAACTCAACAAAATTATGTAATAATTATATGTTTTAAATTTCAAACGATTAAAATGCATTTTAAACTTTTTCCCCATTAACCGTAATGTAACGGAATCCTTTTGATTTTCCCTGTAATTGATCTATTCATCCGATTTTCATAAAATTTGAAATGACTCGACAAAATTATGTAATAATTATGTATTTCAAATTTCAAACGATTCGGTTGGATAGTTTTTACGTTGTTATATGCGGACAGACAGATAAACAGACGGACAGACAGACAAACAGACGGACAGACTGAACGACAACAATAGGTGCTATGTATTCACATAATTAGGAACGCACCTAAAAACAATTATCTGTTATTTTTTGTAGGGTGGCCCATTACTGGAACATAGGCGGTCCATTACTGGAACATAGGTGGTCCATTACTAGGCTTTTGGGTGTTAAGACATATTTCTATTATTTAAAATTAAATTTTTATTTCTATTGGGAAATGTAACTATGGGATTAGTTAAATATTGTTGAAAGATTAATATAATATGAAAAAATTGGAATACAATAATTATAACTATTAATAACAAATTATTTTTTAGAGAAATTCCTTAAGGGGGTCCATTACTGGCACATCTACCCTACAACGACAATATGTAATTGAGTCTGCCGAGTTTTCTCTAAATCAAAAAAGAGTTGTTGTATCCTGATAAGTCTTAGTAACAAATACGTTTTTGAGATTGAAGAATTTTTAAAAGCAAAGCTTCCTTTCACTAAGTAAATTTGTTTTTTTGAACATGATAACATTTAGTTGAAATATAGTATCATTTAAAAATTTATATTCCGGTTGAAAAAACTGATTAATATACATTGCAAATTCGTGAAACACTTTTGGAACACTAACTGAACATAATAATTAACACTTCTAACTAAAATTGTTTAGATTCTCTTGTGAATGTGTTATGCTATGAAAAACATTATGCAAAAAGTGTTGTTAAAAATAACACAATTTTTACAGAAATGCAGTTATTGATATTTATTGGTAAAGATTAGTCAATTCACTTAGTAATCTCCTACATTTTTTTTCGATACAACAAACTGTCTTGTACTTCTTTTTTAAAAGTGTGTAATTTAATAGGCACTTTGCAAAAAATGTTTTGAAAGTACTTTACATGTATTGTTTTATAAATTTCTAAATTATGTTGTGCTTACAATACGTTTTTAAGTTGGTGACGAAGTGTTGTGCAGCACAACACTATTATAAGAAAATATTTTTATCTACACTATTTACAACAATATTACAACTCAATTAACAACACTATTTTTAGAACACTTTTCTAGATAGCAACACTTTTGCAACATATTAAAACACAATCACGACACAAAAAATAAACGTTTTGTATATGAAATATTCTAATTTACAATACATTAATGTAATGTAAATTTGGTGACAAAAAGAGTTCTAAAATGCGTTTATTTTTGTGTAGAATTTGTAGTGTACTATAAAAAACCTTTAGAAATGGTTTCCGAAAATCAGTGTAAGCAAAATCAATTTTGGTTTTGTAAAAGCTTCTAAATCTCGTGCTTCTTTAAATCTTCATCTTCTTTATTAGGCTTCTTAAGAGAAAGAACACTTTTTAGAATTGAAGATATTTCGGAAGAAGTTATCGTTTACTTCCGTTCGTAACTTTATTATATTTTTCTATAGTAAGAAATATTGGTTATTTAAACTAATGTTTTTGCAGTTGAGACCCCATTTTAGTTACACGTGTAATGAATAAATATAATCTATTAAAATAATCGAAAGACGATATAACCTTGTACGCTTTGTTGTTTTGGTTTTTACTACTTTCAAGATAAATATTCATCTGAATAATCTACAGTGTCAGCAAAAGCAATTTTGTTTTTATAAATCTATCTATAAATCTCGAGCTTCTTCAATTCTTGATATTTCTTTATAAGGCTTCTTAACATAAAGAACGGAATGTAGACATCTCAGAAGAAGTTATTGTTTACTTTTGTTCGTACACTTAAAAATCTGCTGCATTTTGCTGCAACGCACTCCCCTGCTTGTATAGAAAACGGTTACTTGGCCGTGAAATGGCGCTTTCTCATTGGTTGGAATAGAGATATTATATACAAGTGGTGGAGGGCGTTGCAGCAAAATGCAGCAGATTTTTAACAGTGTAATTTTATAAGTCTTTTTTATAGAAAGAAATATATATATTTTTTAAGGTATTTGAATTGATATTCTCTTTTAGCTACATATGAAATGAATAAATATATTCTATTAAATAATTGAAAGATGATATAAAATTGTACGGTTTGATGTTTTGGTTTTTACTACTTTGAAGCTAAATATACATCTGAAAAATCAAATATTTATTTGAATGATTCTCTCTAAAAAAATAAAATATTTTGAAATCCAACTTAACTATTATATGTAGAGCCTTCATTGTTATTTAAAAGAATACATTATAATTGAGACTCTATTTTAGTTATATGTCTAATGAACAAATATAATCTGTAAAAGAATGGAAAGTGGATATAACATTGTGCACTTTGTTGAATTGGTTTTTATTATTTTTACGATAAATATTCATCTAAAATAACAGAGTCAGCAGAAACAATTTTGTTTTAATAAATGCATCTATAAATCTTGAGTTTCGATAAATCTTTATATATTTTTTAAGGCTTCTAAACATAAAGAACGCTTTTTGGAATTATAGACATCTCGGAAGATGTTATCGTTTAGTTTAGTTAGTAATTTTATTATTCTGTTGTATATTAACAAATATTTGTTATTTAGTAAGAAAAAAATCCGATTCCATTTTAGCTACACGTGAAATGAACAACTATATTCTATTAAAATAATTGAAAGATGATATAAAATTGTGCGATTTGATGTTTTGGTTTTTACTACTTTTAAGATAAATATACACCTAAAAAATTAAATATTTATTTGAATTACTTTCCTTTAGAAAGATAAAATATTTTGAAATCCAACTTAACTATTATATGTAGAGTCATCATATTTTAATATGAATTTTCATGCAACAATGAAATGCGATACCAAATTTTATGAATATCAGCTATATCAGTGATACATGTGAAAGGAATGATATTAATAAACGCAGAAAGGCGATATTCACATTATTGGACCGTTATTAAATAGAACTCTCATCTTTTTATATCCTTCAGATGCATTATGCAGTATATTTACATTGAAATAGATAAAATCGGAAGTTAAATTCATTACAACGGATAATATACATACACGCTAAAGATTTTTATTCCGACGAATGTTTTATTAAATTTGTTTAAACATTTATAAAGCGTTAGAAAGTAGATGTTAAAAAAATTTTCACGCATTTTTATCTGTTTAGGAAATGTAAATTTCACAGGCGTAACCAGGCATAGCTTTTAAGTAAATAAACATTTGATATTATTCTCAACTGGTATTGGGAAATTTAATGTTAAGCAGGCAAAGCACTTTTGAGTTTATGAAAACGATCAAAAACATAGCCTTTTATAATCTAGCATCGAAGCACAAATAATATACAATCATAATTTTTGTTTTCAATTCCTGCATAATATATAACTGTATTATATTGAAAAATATATAATGTAACTTATAAATTAATATTTAGATTTTAAATTAAAAAAAATGAAAATGAAAAATGAATGAAAATCATTCATGTTAAAACTCATAACTATACAAAAAAAAAAAAAAAAAAAAAAAAAAAAAAAAAAAGAAAGAGCAAAATTGAATAATAATGCACCTATTTCTAAGTAAATAAAAAAAACTATTTAAAATTTTTAATTTTAGCACAAAATAAAAACAAATTAAAAAAATATTTTGATTTAAATTTTCAAAGGAAAAATAAATAAATAGATAAAAATAAAATAAAATAAAATAGGTACAAAATATGTGGATTTTTTGGTTTTAGCATGTAAACTATAAAAAAACGGATGTTTGGAAATTTTTTTTACAGTTGTACTAAGATATTTTGAAAGAAATAGTGCGCACAATCTCTAATTTTACTAATCTGAAAAAAGCGTTTTAAAATTTCAATGTCTGCAGACCTTCAGTTATACTCACCATTTATAAATTATTATAATTGAAGAAACAACATACTTCGTAACATAACATACTTCTTAACGTAACATAACATACCTCGGCAGGTTATAATATCCAAAAACAGTTTATAGCCAGTGATTATTATGATAGTAATAATTTGTATGGAGCCTAGATTACCTGTTCACGTCATCTGATAAACATTTCTTCTGCTGATTTTGCAGATTTGTTTTTCAAGTAGGATAAGCAAACTCTTTTTTTGACTCTGGCAGAGATATCATTTCATACGCCAGCCATACACCACAGTGTAGAGCTGGTAAATTAAGCTTTCTCAAAAGTTTATGAGCATTAGCAACGTGAAGTTTTCATAGCAGCCACCCTCGCTTCTCGTGCGGCATGCTACACATTTACGCTAAACAAGAATTCACAGCACCTGAATTTGCGCGTGGATGGGAATAACTCTTCATGCCAACATTTTTGTTGGTTGAGGTAGGGGTCTCACAGTGATGCTTACCGTAGAGAGTCGCGAGTCGTTCGTAGAAGGACGGGTGAAGTACTGCCTAATTTCGACCTCACGTACTCTTCCGGGGTGAAGGATGGGGAGAGAGGTTTTTTTTTTCGACATTTAACCTCAGGATTGCCATATGGAGAAAAAGTCAGATCGATTAGTCAATATGTAGCACCTGATGTAATTTAGATTAATACTATGATAGTTGGCCATTTTTACATCTTTGTGGCTGTAAGAAGGGGATAGCGGTATTTCCCCCCGTAGATTAAGTAAGTTTGATCTGACAAAATTTACATCATTTACAATTTTTCTAAGCCTACCAATTACGATTTCTACGACAAGTTTAATTTTGTTCAAAATCGAAAAGTTTGAGCGCGAAGCGCGAAAGGCAGATTTTATCCGATTTCAAAACATTTTCGTCCCTGTGCTTTTGTTAACAAGTAGCAATTATTCCGTACTACACTGTAAAATACTGGTAACGTTCGACGTAAATTCGAGAAATGTTTCTCGTTTTTAAAGGTTTCCTGTCAAATTTGCCAGTTTCCTGATCTTAAACTTTTTATAATTAAAATTAACAACGCGGCCGTCCGCCATATTAATATTTGTTGTTGTCTGTCGTCCGCGAGTGAAAAAGAATTATTTCTATGAATGTGAAAAAATTATTGTAAAATGCTACTAAATGAACAGAAGAGAAATATTTGATTCTCTATTGGTCTAGACTTTTCAGGTAAAACTGCAATATCACTTCCGACCGCTGATAATCCTCTGTGGAGTGCGAAATAGTGGCATGTATAAAACAAATTAGAGTATGTGAACCTCGTGGTAGCCTAATACTTTAGTCTAACTGGAGTTTCTAAGGTAGTTGGATGATTTATATAAAACATAAGTATCTAGAAAATTATCAGTTATCTAGAAATTCTTGTTGGACAAAAAAAATATTTTCTATATCTAAAGAAATATAAATTAAGGGAAAAAGTATGTCAAATCCACTACAAATCATGTCTACATAAAATGATAAGTGAGTCCTAAAATATAATATTTCATTTTGTATTTTACTATTTTTAGAAAAAATTGGTTTTAACAAATATTATTGGTATCAATGTTTAATGAGGCTCCATTTATAAAGTATATATTTATGTCTAAGATTTTAAATTAATATTAACGCATACTTACGTTACTGCTTTTTTTTATTTTTTTTTTTTTGTACTACCGATATAAAATGTAGTTGAACAACTCGGTCTTTTTACTCAGTTTATTTTTTTATATACATAAAAAAGAGCTTTTGTGCAGTAAAAAATAATAATGGTTTGATTTTTAATCATTTTTATAATTGTAACTCTCGTAAATATTTATTTTATTGTTGAATCAAGCCTTTTTAAAAATATTATTTTTTTGTCAAAGGAAGTTGAATAACAGCTATTCTTTTTCAAAATGTATGCATATAACATGCAGAAAAAATTATTGAGATGAATTTTACTTTATGATTATGGTTTTTAACTTTATTAAAACCGCAATATTCCAAAAGTGGTTTGTTTTTAATGTATAGTTTAATACCACTAAATTTTTGAATTAAAATGTATAAAATTTGTTCAAAACTTAAAATTACACTACTTTTTTTATCATGTATTATTAATAATTTACAATTAATTTATAACCAGAACAAACAGTTTAGAAAATTCAATAAATATGCAAAAAGCAAATTTACCGTTACATAGGATACATAATTAAGATCGTAGTTAATGTTATACTAAATGACATTTTCTTTTTCAATGGAAACTTGAATGAATAAATCTATAAAGTTTTGACAAATTTAATTATTAAATGTCTTTATATGTTATATGGAAGAAAAAACAAGCAATGTTTAAAGATTTTTCTAACTATCACGAGAAAAATATTTATATATGAACGGTGAAATTTAATAATATATTTTAAAGAGTGGGTAAAATTATTTAAAATATTTACTACTGTTTAATATGCGGATTATTAACTGTTGAATTATAAAATAGTTTCTTAAGTGATTTTAAGGTACTATTAGGATATCCCGTCGACCAAAAAATTATCGCCAAACTATAAGATTAAATGCCAATAATGGATGATCGTAAATGTCACATTCAATGACATTAAATACGATTCTTGAGTTTAAAATGTCATTAAGTGATCTTTATTTCGACTTTTTGTTAATATTCTACTAATTATTTATTTAAAATAAAAAGTATGTCAATATGTGTAATTTGGCTATTAGTTTGGCGATTTGTATAATTTGGCGAAATTGGTCGACGGGATAACAGAGTAGTACCGATTTTAATATTTTACAGTAGAATAATTTTGTATAAAAAAACCTACTTGAATGATTATTTTAATTTCACTTTACAGACAAAAAATCAGTGTTATCAGGAATTTAAGTATATTACAAAAGTTTGTTTATCAAAATGAGTTTGTGCACATTTTCCTTTAGTTGTAAATGATATATATATATATATATATATATATATATATATATATATATATATATATATATATATATATATATATATATATATATATATATATATATGTGGGAGCGATTCTTTCTCCAACAGCCAAGTATCATGTCTTGTAAGGTTCTTCATATCGCAACTCTGATAGAAAATGTCTTTAGAAAGCAGACGATTTTCTGAAAAAACTCCATTCAGACGAAAGGCCGAAAAAAAAGAAATGAACGGAGGAGATCGTTGGATGGAATGTGGGGAGAGTTGGTGTTGACTTTAGAAGAATGTTGATTAAGATGACGCGATTAAGATGTTTTAATTAAAGTTTCCTTTTGAATGTTCGAATTGTAAATATTAATATGTAAATATCTTTTTTGTAAATATTAACGTTTAATATAAGTCATTTAAAAGTTTAAAAACGGTGTCAGAATTTAATTTACCTCCGAGTTTATTTACTTATGTGTTCGAAAGAACTTTTATAAGAAGATTCTCCATAAATTTTGGTGTCAGAACCGAGACAAACGAACGCCCACAGAGAAGAAATATATATATACTTTAAATAATCTGGAAGCCGTTATTATTTAGAATTGTGATGGAATCCTTGCTGGAAATTATTATGAGGAAATCTTTTTTGAATATATGTTTAATGATATGAAGCTGTTGGATACTGCGACAACAATGCTGTTTAAATGTGTGAAGCTGAGCATCTGATTATGAAGTGAGTTTATTATTTCATTTTTCTTTTCTATAATGGAAAAAATAGTTGATTTAAAGGAATTAGAGTTTTCTTTGAAAACTGAAAAATCAGCTAGTATTAAGATATTGCACAAATTAATTTTTGGAGAAATCGGTGACAGAAATAATCGACGTAGAATTAGGAATTTTACTGGGTTTACGTTTGAAGTAGATTCCGACGAATATCAAACTAAATTCAAAGAAATTAAAGATAATTTTTCTGTTAACGACTTAATTACCATTTGCAATGTTTTGTGTATAAATAATTCGGGAACTTTTGATGAAATTGCTGCCAGAATAATTTCTAGTTTATGTAATTTTAATATTTTAAAAATTAATATGATAGCCGATGTAGGTACTCTTAGTGATGACGAAAGTGTTGATGAATTTAATGATGATTTACAAGATAAAACTAAAAATATTTCAACTGTTTTTGAGAATAATATGAGAAATGATTCTGGTAGTTCTAATTGTGAAAGTAATGAAAATCAGAAAATTCTAATTCCTGATTATGTTATTAAACCAAGCATTTCTATTAATGATATTGAAAGTATGATTACAATGTTTGAAGGTACTCAAGTACAAAATATTAATAAATGGATTGCCGATTTTGAAGATATTGTTTCATTATTTAACGTTAGTGATTTGCACAAATTGATTTTGGCTAAACGCCGTATGACAGGCAAAGCAAAATTATTTCTTGAAAGTGAAACAAATATTAATTCGTGGTCTAAATTAAAAGCCCTACTCATATCTGAATTTTGTCAAACGTGCAATTCAGCTGAATTACACGAATTGCTGTCCAAAAGAAAAATTAGACCACATGATAGAGGTCTGCACGGGCCCGGGCCTGGCCCGTGGCCCGTACCCGGCGGAATCGTTCCGAATTTTCTAACGGGCCGGGCCGAGCCGGCAGATTTAGAATAGTTTTTTCGACGGGCCGGGCCGGGCCGACAAACAACACAAACGGGCCGGGCCGGGCCGGCAAAAAAATTGAACGGGCCAGACGGGCCGGGCGAAGATTTAAGCAGAAACGATAAAATATGAGCTATTTTCAACGAAAATGGTTTTAACGAGAATAAGTATAAATGTGGCCATACTAGTTTGACAGCATCAATATAAAAATGCACAGAGTATCGGCATCGGAGAATTACATTATGTGTAACCCGTTTTGATATTTTTTTAACTGACTCATGCCGGAATCACGCTTGCATTATTTTTCTACATATAGACTGGCCGGACCGTTACTAGACTTAATTATTGGCAGAAAACATAATTTGTAAAATTAACAGCGATAAAGAACTTATGTTAGCTTAGTCTTTGGATATATACTTCTTGATGATTTTTAAATTAATTTCTCAATAGTGCGAAAGTTTGACACATTTTCTGATTAATTTTAAATTGTAAAAGTATAAAAGTGATAAGCCTAACTATTGAAGGAATTTGGAATCGAATAGCGTTTTTCATTTTTGGTAAATAAAATACTTGTATAACCTTGTGGAGATATAATAGTTTCTCAAATGATTGCAGGTTTTTCTCCCTTCCCTTGCTATTGCTTCCAAAAATTCTATTCAAAACGCTGATTATGACAGTATTTTATTTGTCTGCAGTATTCTTAAATTGCTTGTATCAAAAAAAGGATAACGCCATTCGATTATATAGTTTCTGAATAAAGATATCTGCTAATCTTATGCGTTTTTGAGAAAAAAAAATGAATTTAGAAATGTATCAGAAAGGAGCTTCTTTGAATTTAAGAATGAATTTGGATTTGAAATCTATAATAAAATGATATAGAAATATATTTATAAATCTTCTTTTATTAAACAGCTTTAAAATTAACGATGTTTTTAGCTTTCTTTCTTTTTTCTTTTATTCTAGCCATATTAATTTTTTAATGAATCTTTATTCGAATGTTAAAAGCCTAAGAATCTAAGTAATCATTAACGTTGTTAATGTATATTTGCTGTAAAATGTACTGTAAAATCATTTCATAGATATGTATGCAGTATTCTTTAAAGGAATCTTAGTTATATGATAAAAATATGAATTTTTTAGAAATCGTAGAAATTTTAACGGGCCAAAACGGGCCGGGCCTGTTTTCGCTGATTTTTGTACGGGCCGGGCCGGGCCTAAAATATAAAAATTTAAACGGGCCGGGCCGGGCCCGGGCCGAACTTTTGAGTTTTGCAACGGGCCGGGCCGGGCCTGGAAATTCCGGCCCGTGCAGACCTCTACCACATGAATCGTTAGATGAATATTTTTTAAATATGAAACAATTATGCTCAAAAGGCAATATTGAAGATTCTGCCCTTATTCAGTATGTAATAAATGGAATTAATGACCCCATTTCTAAAAAATCTTTTTTGTATGGTTGTCCCAATATTGCTGAATTTAAACAAAAATTAAAGATTTATGAAAAAATAAGATCGGAGTATGAAAATGCAAAATTTCATAAATATGAAGGAGCTAAGCCTAAAATTAAATCCGAAGTTGAAGTTAAGAACAAATTTAAGCCTGTAAAGCCAAATATGCGTTGTTTTAATTGTGGCGGGAATAATCATAAGAGTATTAACTGTGTAAATAAAGATAAAGGGCCGGTTTGTTTTGCTTGTAACGCTTATGGTCATAAATTATTTCAATGTAATAAATCTAAAGATACAAGTGTTAAAAATGCTCAGTCACAAGTAAACATTATTACATCCCAAGATTTAATTCTGAAAGAGATAAAGCTTTATTCTTTGCGTTTAATCTCTTTAATAGATACTGGTAGCCAAAAGACTTTGTTAAAGAAAAGTATTTATGATAATTTGAAGAACTTTGTAGAATTAAAACCTACGAGTATCTCTTTGACCGGTCTAGGAAAAGCCTCCATTAAACCAGAAGGTTGTTTCAATTCAGAAATCGAAGTAGATGGTTCAAAATTTAAAGTTACTATTTTTGTCGTTAAGGACAGTTGCATTAATTTCGATTTAATTATTGGCACTGATGTTATTCATCAAGGTACATTAACTATTTCTGAGAATAAAGTGAAACTGTTTAAAGCTGAAGTTCAGTCTAATGACTTTTTAGTTAATATTGTAAATGTTTTGGATGAGCCTAAAATTGATTTAACTCACATTGCTGACAAAAAATTACGTTCAGAGTTATACTCTTTAATTGAAAATTATGTACCAATTAAAACTAAAACAGTAGATGTTAAAATGAAAATTAATTTAACTGACGAAATCCCAGTTTGTTCTTCTCCTCGAAGATTACCGCCATGCGAGAAAAAAATAGTCGAAAACCAAATTGAGGAGTGGCTAGCTCAGGGAATAATTCGAGAAAGTTCTTCTAATTTTTCTTCGCCGGTTGTGTTAGTCAAGAAAAAAGATAACACAATGAGACTTTGTGTTGATTACAGATGTCTTAACAAAAAGACAGTACGTGAGCATTTCCCCTTGCCAGTTATTGATGATGTAATAGACCAATTACATTCTGCCGAAGTATTTACCACCATAGATTTGAAAAACGGTTTCTTTCATGTAGATGTTGAAGAAGACTCGCGGAAATACACCTCGTTTGTTACTCATGAAGGACAATACGAATTTTTGAAATGTCCATTCGGGTTGACCAATAGCCCTAGTGTTTTTCAAAAGTATATTTATAATGTATTTCGAAACTTATTAAAAGATCACATTGTTGTCATTTATATGGATGATTTAATAATACCTGTTAAAAACGAAGCTGAAGGTCTAGAAAAATTAAAACTTGTACTCGAAACTGCATCGGAATATGGATTAGAATTAAATCTTAAAAAAAGCAATTTTTTGAAGCGTGAAATTGATTTCTTGGGGTATAGAATCATAAATGGTAAATTGTATCCCTCTCCACTGAAGACTAAAGCAGTAATAAATTTTCCCGAACCAAAGTGTACCAAAGATGTTCAAAGTTATTTAGGATTGATAGGATACTTTCGAAAATTTATAAGAAATTATTCGGTTATAGCTAAACCGTTAAGTGACCTGCTAAGAAAAGATTCAAAATTTAAATTCGATATAGAAGAACAAAGAGCTTTTAATGAACTCAAACGTATTTTGTCGTCAGAACCAGTACTTTTAATTTACAATCCCAAAAGTGCGACCGAAATCCATTGTGATGCCAGTATTGATGGCTATGGAGCTGTTTTAATGCAACAATCTCCAGTAGATAATCAATTTCATCCAGTTTATTTCGCAAGTAAAAAAACCACCGAAGCTGAACGGAGGTACACTAGTTACGAATTAGAAGTTTTAGCTGTAATTGAAGCCCTGAAAAAGTTTAGAGTATATGTGCTAGGTATCCCATTTAAAATTGTAACCGATTGTAATGCATTTAAAATGACTATGGATAAAAAAGAAATGAGTACAAAAATAGCTAGATGGGCAATAATGTTATCCGATTTTGATTATGTTATTGAACATAGACAGGGTAGCAGTATGAGACATGTCGATGCATTAAGTAGGTATCCTATTTGTATGGTAATCCAAGATAGCTTAACTTTAAAAATTATCCAAGCTCAAGAAACCGATGACCATATTAAAACAATAAAAGAAATCCTAAAGGTGAAATCTTATGATGATTATCTAGTTAAAAATGATGTTCTTTATAAATGTGTTAATGGTAATGATTTATTAGTTGTACCGGAAGACATGCAAATGAATATAATCAAGGCCGCTCACGAAAAAGGTCATTACGCAGTTGCAAGAACAGAGAAAAGTTTTGAAAATGATTTTTACATCCCTAAAGTTAAACAAAAAATTGAGAAATGTATAGCAAATTGTGTTCCCTGTATTTTAGTTAATAGAAAATGTGGTAAACAAGAAGGCTTACTTCACCCAATAGAAAAAGAAGAAACTCCATTACATACGTACTATTTTGATCACTTAGGTCCATTAGAAAGCACTAATAAAAATTACAAACATATCCTGTCGGTCATTGACGCATTCACAAAATTTGTTTGGTTGTATCCCACAAAATCTACCGATGCTGCCGAAGTAATTTCTAAATTAGAAATCCAAAAATCTATCTTTGAAAATCCAGTTCGAATTATATCAGATAAAGGTCCTGCATTTACCTCTAAAGCTTTTGAAGATTATTGCATCAATGAAAATATTAAACATATCCCGATTACCACTGGATTACCCAGGTCTAACGGCCAAGTTGAGCGTCTAAATTCTGTCATAATATCTGTTCTGTCTAAATTGTCTGTCGATAATCCTAAAAAATGGTATACACATGTAAGCAACGTCCAACAGGTGATAAATTCGACTTTTCAAGAGAAGTATAAGCACAACTCCTTTTGAATTGATGTTTGGTACTAAAATGAAACTAAAAAATAACATTGAAATTACTAGTCTTCTGAATGCTGAAATACAATCTTATTTTACAAATAATCGCGAAGATATGAGAAAAAATGCTAAAAAACAGATTTTAAAAGTCCAAGAACAGAACCGTAAAACTTACAACCTCAGACGAAAGAAAGCTAACAAATTTAAGATTAATGATGTGGTTCCTATAAAACGCACACAACAAGGTCCAGGATTGAAGTTAAAACCAAAATATTTAGGTCCGTACAAAGTCATAAAAGTAAAAAATAATGACACCTACGATGTAAAGAAACTTGGATTCAACGAAGGACCCATGGTCACCAGTACATGTGCAGAGTACATGAAGCCGTGGACGGACGAAGCTTGAAAAAAAAAAAAGAATTTCACCGATTGTGACACTATACCAACTATGACAAACCTCTGGACTGACAACTAATAGAATTTTAACTTTATTCTCGAAAAGACGAAAAGACGTAAGGTAAAAGAAGATGAAAAGACGTATGAAAGAAGACGAAAAGACGTAAGATAAAAGAAGACGGAAGACGTAAAAAAGAAAAGAGGAAAAGACGTAAGGTAATAGAAGATGAAAAGACGTATGAAAGAAGAAGACCAAAAGACGTAAGATAAAAGAAGATGAAAGGACGTAAGAAAGAGAAGACGAAAAGACGCGAAAAAAAATATATGAATTTTTTCAAGAAATAATCTAAGCTTTGATAAACAATTTGAATAATGACTTCTTTTTTTCAATGAAGACTTTGGATGCTGCTGTGTTTTTTTTTCTTTATCTTTCCAGATGATCCAACTGCTGCTGCCTCCAAAGGGACGAGCATTCGAGGACGAAAGCCTAGTCAGGACGGCCGTTGTGGGAGCGATTCTTTCTCCAACAGCCAAGTATCATGTCTTGTAAGGTTCTTCATATCGCAACTCTGATAGAAAAGGTCTTTAGAAAGCAGACGATTATCTGAAAAAACTCCATTCAGACGAAAGGCCGAAAAAAAAAGAAATGAACGGAGGAGATCGTTGGATGGAATGTGGGGAGAGTTGGTGTTGACTTTAGAAGAATGTTGATTAAGATGACGCGATTAAGATGTTTTAATTAAAGTTTCCTTTTGAATGTTCGAATTGTAAATATTAATATGTAAATATCTTTTTTGTAAATATTAACGTTTAATATAAGTCATTTAAAAGTTTAAAAACGGTGTCAGAATTTAATTTACCTCCGAGTTTATTTACTTATGTGTTCGAAAGAACTTTTATAAGAAGATTCTCCATATATATATATATTTATAATTTACCTTATGAAGCATAAAAAATTTCATAAATAGGAGAGAAGATGTCGATTTGAAAATAACATTATATTTATCTTGTCTACAATGTTGAAAGAGGGAAGAATTCTGTTTTTAAATACATTCAATCTATGAAAAATAACATAAAAACAATCCTAAATACGGCTTATATGTAAGTCTAATTATTTAAATTGGCTAAATTATTAATAAACTTTATGAACCATTTTTCAAAGTAAAGAAATAAAAATTAAATATTTTCCGTACTCCAAATTGGCCCCAAATCTAATGAATATAAAGATTTAATTAAATAATTAAATAGATAAATATAAATAAATAAGTAAATAAAATAAATAAAAATAAAAAAATAAAATGAAATCTAGTGAAATGTAATACATAAGACGTTCCTACAAATAAAAAGGAATCTTGAAATGTTTCAGGCGAAAAATAGTCAGCTGAGATGCCCAATATTTATACAAAACATTTGTGGAAAATAAAAGAAGTCTTGCAGAACATTTCTGAAACGTTCCATAGAAAATAAGTAAGCTTCCTGTGAAATATCAGTAGTGTTTTTGTTCAGCAGAAACTTTCCTGGTATTTCACGGGAACCGTACAGACTTTTCCTTGGAAAGTTTCGAAATCATATAGTAATATTCCAATCATTTTCAAAAAAAGTTTCTTGGAAATAATGGGCAACCCAACTACCTATTTTTTTTCACAGAAACGTTTTTGAAAATTTTTTACAACGAAAAGATAAAGAAGGTAATATATTTATAGCGCCATAAATGACGACTTTTGACATGCAATAAATAAATAAATATCCATTAACAAAGAAATTAAAAATTTAAAAAATACATAAAATATGATTTTAACAGAGAAATTTTATTGGTTCTCTATCATTTACAGGGATACAAAACGCACGTCTCGACCAAAAATGTTCTCTTGATAGTCATTTAGTAGTTACAGTGTCTGAAATAGAAGGCATGCAGTGACTGATAACATATTATGAATAAGAATGCAATAAAAATAAACAATAGTATAATGCAACGTATATCGATTTTCGTTTAATACACCAGGATTAATATTCAAGGGAAATGACTTTCCTTTCTAGGAATTATAATAGCGTATAATCAGTTTTTCGGCAAATCATCCAACATTATTCCTTTTTTCTCTCATAATCACATAAGCAAGAAATGAGGTATGCACATCCTTTTGATTTCTGTGTAACATTATTAACTCCCTAATTGTGCGGCAGGCGGCAGCACCACAAACTCTTGCCGTTCAGTCTAAAGAAATATTCGAAAATAGACTATTTTTTAAACTGTGATAATAGATGGAAGCACTGATGAAGTAACGTTTTTTCAAGAACATTAAAATGCATACGCAGCAATTTGTGCTTTGTTTGAAGAATTAAGGACTTTTCGAACATTTGTGATTGCCCCTTAGATGACGGAAAAATTGCATTCGGGAAAGTCATGCGACATCCGGTCTCCAAACCTTTGTTCTCATAGTAAAAGCTTTTTAAGCTTCATTATAAGTTTATTTCTGTGCAGAATGAGCATATATATGAAAAACCTCATTGATATCATACTAATATTTTTGTGTTGATTTTTTATTTTACAGTATCATAACCAGGATGTAAATAAAAGTGTGTGACATAATCAAATTGGCTCTACTCTGGGTTACTAAAACATCTACGCTCCGTACAGAATTTGATAAACGAATCTTCCATATGACGATTACGTTTGAAGGCACAGGTATGATCTAAACATTTCTTTATATATTTTCTTATAAGATCTGGACCGCATTTATCATCACCATTAAACTTGGTGGCAATGAATAGAAAAACTACAACAACAACAACAAGAAACAAAGTAATACAGTTTTCATTTTATACTCGTTGCGTAGGTGATTCCTTTGCCTTACTTGATTTATCAAAACATAATGTTAACGCTGTACTCGATTTATTCAATTCAATAGATCCTTGCATTCAGTATACTTTTAAAATTGAAATTCAACAACGGCTAGCTTTTCTGGATGTTTTAGTAATTCGTGATACTTCTGAATTTTTGACAACTGTTTACCGTAAACCGTTTGCTGTCAGTTTGCCCCTTCATTATAATTCAATCACCCCCCCCCCCCCACCAGAAACATGCTGCATTCAATACACTTATTTTTCGTGCCCGAAAAATTTGTTCAAATCTTGAGTTATTTAAATGTGAAATTAACTACATTAAAGCTATTGCCATTGATCGCGGATTTAGTTTAAATATCACTAACAGTATTTTATCCAAGTCTCCGATTGTCTCTGACTTTATTTTTTAACAAATAAAGATTTTGAAAATGTCGTTGTATTACCTTATTTTCCTAAAATCAGCACTCAAATTTCTCAGATCCTCAAAAGATTTAGTTTCAAGGTTGTTTTCTCTCCAAGTAATAAAGTCACTTTTTCTAATCTCAAAGACCCAATTACCGATCACGACTAATGGGGTATTTACAGAGTTTTTTGTCAGTGTGGTCTTTCTTACATTGGGCAAACAAAGCGTGCACTAAGAATCAGACTTAAAGAACATCGTAATTATGTCTTAAAGCAGGAATTTGAAAAAATCTACAATAACTAAACATTGCTGGAAATTTAACCATCACGTTAATTATAAAGATGCTAAATTAATTCAAAAATGCAGTTCAATCTTAGATTTAAACTTTTAAGAAACATATAATATTCATAAAAATACTTCTACTTTAGTAAACGACATGGCTAGCACCCCTTTTCTTTCAGAATTGTGGAGAGATTTTGCGTAGTGGCTCTGACTTCTAGCTATTTCCGGACAGTTACGTCATTCCTTTTTATTATATTTAAACTCTTTACGGACACATTTTCAATCATTCCACAGCCAGTACTTGGGGCTATAACCGAGCCAGGTTTTTGAACCCATTTCATTTTTTTTTTCACTGAGAAAGGGGATTAAGGCATCCCTGAAACGTCGTACGAAATTCTTTGGAGGGTTTGAGTTTTTATGAAATTTGTGCGTTAGAACGCTGTAGTTTTTAAACTTTTGTATTAAGAAACAACGTTCAACTGAAAGTTTAAGACACAAATTCAATTTTCTCAGCGATCGCCAAACATACAAACATGGAAAAAAAATCTATTTTACATTTTACAAAAAAAGGATTAAAATAAACAAGAAATGGAGTTAATCCACCCACAGGAACGTTAGCTATCACACGTTGAATTTTACGTCTCCATTTTTTCGTCAAAAGTTAAATAAAAAACTACAGTAAACTACGATAATTTTTCTAATTTTTCTAATTTTTTCATTTTATTCGTTTCGTCGAGTTCTATCTTTTGAAAAAAATCACTGTCGTACGTCAACTGGTTCTCCAGAAATTTTAAAAAGACGTTTGCATTTTCCATTTCTTAAACATAATATACCAAACGCTACCGCGTTTGCTATGATAAAATGAAGTGATTAAAAATTATCATAAAAATATGTAGGTAAATAGGTTTTACAGTTTAACAGAGAGGAGGTGCATACAAGGCATTTTCTGGTTACCAGTTGAAAAAATCTCCTGCTTACTCAAAATATCCCTTAAAGTTGGCTGCGTAGTAAAAATTGGGGAAAAAACATACAGTTGAAAACCGGATATTTCAGTCTGACTTAATTTGATCCGACTTCTATTGATTTAGGATTGATATACTTAGTTTTAGACAAGAACAAGCGGTTATTATGGTGTATCCATACCGTGCTTTATGTATTTTATGTTTTTGGAAAGTTTATTTTATATTCTTGTTTTAATGCTTACAACAAACTGAATTCTTATGTATGAGCGCATTTAAAATTATTGAAAATTTTATAGTACTGTGTATAGAAAAGAAGTCCCATTACAAAATTCTTGATGTAATTCACAGGTGCTATTATGAGATTTATTTTATGATCTTCAATTTCTTGGAGTAAAACCCCGTATCTTACGCGTAATAAGGAAGAATATTCAAAGATATAATTAAGGAGACCGTAAATTGTATTTGCTTAAAAGGCAGTCGATACTCCACAAAGAAGATTTATTGTGATTTTTATAAATTTAATGAAGAGATTAACTCCTTTTTTGCAATTTCTCAAGTTATAATACGGATTGTTAAGTTAAAAAAAATATATATCTTTAGATTTATAATTGAAAACTATTTGTTTAGTTCTCTATTTTTAGTTGTAAAATAAAATATAGTGTTCCTTTGAAAATAAATAAATTCAAAACTCTTTCATTTAAATTAAGATCAATATTCTGAACTAGTTTTATTTCATAGTTGAGAAGAACTGAATAACTTTTATAATTCTCAGCTTTTATAATTCATAATTTATTCGTAAAAGTGTTATAAAGTAATTACACATTTTTTAATGTTATAGAACTACTGAATGCAGAATACTTAAGAAAATTTACATGAAATTTTGTTAGAAAATGTTTATTATAAGATATGCTTTATTATTCATAAAAAAATAGCTGTATTGTAAAATCACAAACCTTATTACTTATAAGCGGTGTTATATTTTGCTGGACCCTTCTTGTCCTAAGGAAAATGAATATTTGTATTAAATAAATATTTATATATACTCTCCTTAAACCAGAGAAAAAATATTTTAAATTAATACGTGAAATGCGAAATTATATTTCAAATTTCTATTTCAAATTTTTATTAAATACTTAATAAATATTTTAAACTTTGTTCTTGGATGTGTTTAATGCAAGATACTTAAATTTATAGAAACAAATCCCCTAACACGCTGTTAAGTGGACTCAAGCTTGTGAAAATTTATCCAAAGCCTGAAAGTGAAGAGTAAATTACATTTCCTTTTACGAAATATTTAGTGAAATTAAAGTGCTTCTTAAAATACGATCGGTCGCAATTCCTGCATGAAGTGCTTTATTTAAATTATAAATTCATTACTGACTAATAAACTAATATTTTATTTAAAGTGTATTTACGTCATATTTGAATTTCAATATTTTATCATTTCCCTATCTTATACTATAATGCGAGCAAAAATTGTGTGTGTCTGTGTGTAAATTTTATCTCAAAAACGGCTCTAACGATTTTCGCAAAAATTTGGATTTTACCATTTTCCGGCACAAGAAGACCATTCGGCTAGGTCACATGTTCGAGAAAATTCGATTATTGGGTCATTTTGGGTCATAATGGGTCAGGATCAATCTATTTATATCTAGAGAACGGCTGGATCGATTTTAAGGAAATTTTGTATCCAATCGTTTTTTAGCACGAGAAAACTATTGGGCTGGGTCACATGTTTGAAAAATTTTGATTAGTGGGTCATTTTTGGGTCATTATGTGTCAAGCCATTTTTATCTAAAAAACGGCTCTAACGATTTTGACCAAATTTTACATTTTATCGTTTTGGATTACAAGAAGAACATTGGGTTAGGTAACACGTTCGAGAAAATTCGGTTAGTGGGTCATTTTGTGGGTCATTGTGGGTCATGCTATTTTTATCTAGAGATTTTCTCACGCAATTTTGACTAAAAATTGCATTCTATGATTTTCGGGCACGAGAAAAATATTGGGCTAGATCACATGTTCGAGGATATTCGATTAATGGGTCATAAAGGGTCATAAAAAGTCAGGGTCAAGATATTTATATTTAAAGAACGGTGTGATCGATTTTAACGAAATTTTGAATGTAACAAGCTCTTGACATAAAAAAACTAAAGTGCTAAGTAACATGATTGAGAGATTTCGATTTTAAGAATCATTTGTGGGTTATGATGGGTCATAATGGGTTATCTCATAATGGGTTATATATAATGGGTTATATCAAACTATATCTAATGAACAGGTGAATCTATCTTAACGAAATTTTGTATGCAACATTTTTTTGAGATGAAAAAATCCTTTGGCTAGCTCACATGTTCGAGAAATTTCGATAAATGGGTCATTTTGTGTCTTAAAGAGTCTGGGTCAAGATATCTATATTTAAAGAACGGCAGGATCGATTTTAACAAAAATTTGTATGTAACAATTTTTAGACACAAGAAAACTAATGAGCTAAGTCATATGTTTGTGAGATTTTGATTGTAAGGGTCATTTGTGAGTCATAATGTGTCATGGTCAAGTTATATCTAAAGAACGAGTGGGCTGGGTCACATGTTCGAAAAATTTTGATTAGTGGGTCATTTTTGGGTCATTATGGGTCAAGCCATTTTTATATAAAAAACGGCTCTAACAATTTTGACCAAATTTTATATTTTATCGTTTTGGACTACAAGAAGAACATTGGGTTAGATAACATGTTCGAGAAAATTCGGTTAGTGGGTCATTTTAGGGGTCATTGTAGGTCATGCTATTTTTATCTAGAGATTTTCTAACGCAATTTTGACTAAAAATTGCATTCTATGATTTTCGGGCGCGAGAAAAACATTGAGCTAGATCACATGTTCGAGAATATTCGATTAATGGGTCATAAAGGGTCATAAAAAGTCAGGGTCAAGATATTTATATTTAAAGAACGGTGTGATTGATTTTAACGAAATTTTGAATGTAACAAGCTCTTGACATAAGAAAACTAAAGTGCTAAGTCACATGATTGAGAGATTTCGATTTTAAGAATAATTTGTGGGTTATGATGGGTCATAATGGGTCATGTCAAGCTATATCTAATGAACAGGTGAATCTATCTTAACGAAATTTTGTATGCAACATTTTTTTGAAACGAAAAAATCATTTGGCTAGCTCACATGTTCAAGAAATTTCGATTAATGGGTCATTTTGTGTCTTAAAGAGTCTGGGTCAAGATATTTATATTTAAAGAACGGTAGGATCGATTTTAACGAAAATTTGTATGTAACAATTTTTAGACACGAGAAAACTAATGAGCTAAGTCACATGTCTGTGAGATTTTGATTATAAGGGTCATTTGCAAGTCATAATGTGTCATGGTCAAGTTATATCTAAAGAACGAGTGGGTGATTTTAACGAAATTTTCTATTCAGCATATTTTTGGCACAAGAAAATCATTGGGTTGGGTCACACGTTCAAGAAATTGTGATTAGTGGGTCACTTCTGAGTCATTCTAATTTTATCTAGACAATGTCTCGCGCAATTTTGAAAAAAATTGTATTCTATCGTTTTCGGGCGCAAGAAAAGCATTGAGTTAGATCAGATGTTTGAGAAAATTAGATTAGTGGGTCATTTTGGGTCATAATAGGTCAGGGTCAAATTAATTATATTTAAAAAACGGCTCAATCGATTTTATCTAAATTTTTTATTTAACGTTTTTCGGCACCCAAAAACTAATGAGCTAGGTCACATGTTCGAGAGATTTTGAGTCATAATGGGTTAGGGTCATTATAGTTATATATAACGATTCAATCAATTTTACCTAAATTTTGTCACGAGAAGACCATTGGGCTGAGTCGCATGCTAAACAAAATTATATTTAGTGGGTCACTTCGCTTCATTGCTGAATGCTGTCAAGCTAATTTCACCTAAGAAATGGCTTAAACGATTTTTATTCAATTCTACTGTCAATATTCTACTCAATATTCTATTGTTTTTGATTATCTGAAGACCATTGAGCTAAGTCACATGTTTGATCAAATTTGATTAGTGAGTCATTTTGGGTAATACGAGTCAGAGTCACGAGAATATGGCAACAAACAATAAGTTGGCGATATTTGACAAAATATTGGCGACATTTGGCCGAAAAATCGATTATTAAGATTACAAAAGCCAAAACAAATATTTAGCGCCAAATGAAAGAATGTCTTCTAATTTGGCTGTATCTCGCAAAAAATTGTCTTTCAGAATGTGAAGAAATTTTTTATACATTCTTAGTAGGACACGAGAGACATGGTGAAAACCAATCAAAGTCGAGCTAAAAAAGACATTTGGATCGATGTCCTTTCGTTGTAAGTTTTAAAATAAAGTAAAATTTATGAACATGTGCATACAAACATAGTTTCCTTATTAATTGTTTTTGTAAATACCAATGCTAATAAATAACATGTTTTACAGTAATAATACAGAGTGAATGATGCAATAAAAATACTATATCTAGTTGAACACAAAGTTAAATTTGACCGAGTTTAGCTCGGTCACCCCTGCTAGTGAAAATAATTTTGACATTGTATAAAACATATAGAAAATATGTTACTTGTTCAGTCATTTTAAGGTATGCATTTACGTTTAAAGCGGCAATTTCGATTCAAATTCGCATTTTTAAAAAATTTGATTTGCTTATAGAATGAACATTTCTGTTCCTAAATCTGTTTTTAATTTTCCTGTACGCCCATTAGAAATAAACTTAAAGCTCTTAAATAAAAAATCTGAAAAAGTAAACAACTATTGCTCTAACTCAAATTTTTATTATCTTATAACAATAAACTTTTTTGTAGCTTTTTAATAAAGTCTAAAATGTAATGCACTTAAAAAATAGCTCTAAGTGACTTATTTGTTGATATATAGTTATTTTTATGGAGACTTGCACGTAAAATTACTGAAATTTTCTATGTATATGTATGTAATCAACTGTATCTCATTTAGATTTTCATATATTGACAAGTTTTTAGTTTATTGCACTCAAGAGTATCTAATATGCATTTCTTGAAAAAAGATTTATGTTATATGCATTTTGTCTTTTTTTTAGAGCCTGAGCTATTTTCATAAAAAATGCTTCAAAAATTTAAAAAGTTGTATTAATATGATATATTATTTTATAATTTTCTTTATTCTGTCTTATACCACACAGGTAACATATGATAAAATATCAAAAATATGTCAAAAGTAGATTAAAAAAAATGCCTCAAACGTAGTCCGATGACTTAAACATATTGACTACATGAAAGTCATAATTTTTTTTAATGCAAAAAAATCACCTTGAATAACAGATATTCTTATAGCATTACATTATGAACTTAAAAATCTAATAAAACTATTCTATATTGTAAATCATTAAATTATCACAGAATTTTGTTTTTAGTTATAAAAATGAAACAGAAAATTTACTCTTAAAGTGATGATGATAGCCATTAGATTACGAATAAGTTTATTTAAAAAATTCCGATTGTGATTAAAGCTATAATAAATATGCATGCTATTCTTCAGACGGACATGTTATGTACTGGATATTTAAACTTTTCGGTTCTGATTATTTTCCAATTTTCCAAAAAAAAAAAAAAAAAAAAAAAAATACTTCTATGCTAACAAAATTGAAAGGCGTTTTTGAAATCACAGAAGTTACGGTTTATGAATGAATTGATGAACGAATGAATCCCATGTTCGTAAATTATGAATTAACCTTTTGTAACCCTTTCCCGTTAAACCTAGACTATTACAAAATACAAGTGCGAATATATGCGATATTTATGTAGTTTATGTATAATATAATGAACTGAAACATTTTATGCCATTTTTATTTTATTTGTTCTGGAAATAGAAATCCATATTTATACAAGAAAGGCACTACTTTGAATACGTCGCAAATAACTTTTATTGTAAAAAGAAAGTTAACATAAAAGGAAAAGAATGAAGCAGTGGAAAGTTAGCATAAAAGGGAAAGTCTGTTCCAAAAAGATAAATTATTTAATCAAATGGCGTCAAAATAACGTAGTTTAAGAAAGCTTTGTGTAAAACATTATTTTCAATCTTTATCACAGAATTATTGGTGGAGGTCAAAATTGTATGGCAGCGGAAGAATTGTATTTTAACATTTCCTGAAGTTATTTGCTAAAATGTTAGTAAAATTTTCAATAAATTATCCAAATGAATGATTCAAAATTCGCATGTATTATTCAAAATTGGAATATTAATGTATAAGGATAGTGTTTAATGGAATATTAATGTATTCCATTTAGGATAGATTCAAGTATTATCCCATTAAAGCTTTATGGTAAGATAAATTATTTGTAACTTAACTTATTATAATAACTCAAATTCTATTTAACCTTATAGTCCTTTTTCATGATGTAAGATTACCGAGTCGCATACTTTGCATTATCCTGTCTTTCGAAATATGTAAGATGCTTTGTCTTTAAATCAACTTTTTGAATAAAAAATGTGAATCGCAAGAAAACATTAGTGTGGTGCTAAGAAGTGATAAAAACGAAGCTTACACAAACCTTGATGTAATTGATATTTCCAGATTAAGGAGTAAAACCCACGTTCGTAAATTGTGAATTAGTCTTAAGTAATCCTTTCCATATCTGGGCTGTTACAATGCACAAGTGTGAAATTATGCGTTTATGTAATTTATATGTAACATAATGAGCTGAAATATTTTATGTCATTTTATTTTATTTGTTCTGAAACTAGAAACTCCTCTTTTAATGCAAAAAGTCGTTACTTTGACTACGGCGCAAACTTCCTTTATTGTAAAAAAGCCAATATAAAAGGAATTTTCTTTCATAAAGATAAAGGTTTTAATTAACTTTTGTCAATATAATGTAGTTTATCAAAGCTTTGTGTAATGCATTACTCCTAACCTTTATCACAGAGCGATTGGTGGAAGTGAAAATTGTAAGACAGCGGAATAATAGTATTTTAACATTTCTTGAAGTTATTTGCTAAAATGTTAGAAACACTTACATTAAATTATTCAAACGAGTGATTCAAAATTCGCATGTATTATTTAAAATTGGAATATTAACGTGTTCTATTTAGAATAATTTAAGTACAATCCCATTAAAGCTTTATGGTAACTTAAATTATGTTTATTCCCTATACTCTCGTTTATAAAGTTAATTAGCAATAAATTAAAGGTAAAATCTGTAAAAATTTGGGATTTTATTTGAGGTAGATTATAAAAGCAATCTTGTTAATGATAATAGTAATTGTTAGCTTCATATATGAATGATATTATTTATTACGAACAATCATTTAAACTAAACGATATTTTACATCGAATTGTTGTAAATAAACAATGCCATATATAAATACAGATTTGCTTAATGATAGATGAATATTTGTTTGACATTTCGAAAATTAATAAACAGTATGTCCCAAAACTTAAAAACAGGACTACAGCAAAACATATACAACAATAGACAGAATAACTCAAGAGGGTTTATATAGTATGTTTCTAAAGTTACTGTATATTGATGGCGCAAAAGATTATTAAATAATTTAGTCATTCAAAAAGTTTGCCCTAGCACTATCAACCGGGCAGCTCAAACAATCCCCTCATTGAGTTCATGGCTGAAAATCTAGGATTAATTATATCTCTATTTGCATATTAAAACGCAATAGATTTGCCAAGTCATATCTTGGTGAAAAGCACCTAAAAGTCCTACTTAGCGGTTAACTAATAAGCTTATCATTATGTTTCTTCCTCCCAATCCCCTATGTTCTTATTCTTTTGGGTACCAGAAATAATTTGTGACAAACATGACGATTTTTTTTGTCGACGAAATAACCAAGTCGTATCGAACTGCGTGAAAAAAAAACTTCCTTACAACTTCAAAAATGAGAATATATTAACTAATAGTTTACTGCGTTGGATTAAGCGTCTCATTTTAAAATTAAAATTTATGTTTAAGTTGAAATTTTAATGAAATAAAAGGTCTTGAAAAATCGCAGAATGTGGTAAATATGATAACAAATATAACTGGAAACGGCGAAAAAAAAAACACTGGAAAAGTTATGAGATTAATTAATATTAAATCAAGGTAATTTAATACTAAGCCTATTTATTTCAAAAAGGAAACAAATACCTATTTATTTGATAAAAAACAATGATATTCTACCAAAGAAATGTGAAAGAATGCAAAGTTCATTAATGGTTTTGATAATAAAAGAAGTGAGATCTAACTGGAAATCAAGTTTTGTAGAAGCTCTTTAAATAATAGCTCCTGTCATGCATAACGTTCTTCAATTACTTAAAATGATTTGTTATGTTATTTGCTGCTTAATAGAGCGACTTGGCAAATTTTCTCTTACTCAAATTTCTTTACTTGCTTGAACTGAACTTAATGATTTTCTTAACTTATCAATACTTTAACTTCGACATAGTTTATTAAAACATGACACACAAATAACTTCCGCATTCAAATCATAAAGGCAAATACAAATATTATTCAAGCATAATATGTATGGTAAGTACAATAAATCTAACTGGAGTAAAAATTAGTCAAAGTCTGGCTGGATCTAATCTTTCATCCCAATAAAGTTTATTGTAGTTATCATATGAATGCCTGTATAATATTTTTATGTACTTTTACGACATACTCTCTCGAATATTGATTGACTAGATCTTTGCCAATGACATAAAAAACTAAACTGTGCTCAGTCAGACTCAAATATTAAAGTTTTTGGGTGAAAACTTGCCAAGTCACTCTTTTGAGTAATAAATAACATAAAAAATCATTTTAAGCAATTGAAAATTGTTATGCACGACAGGAGTTGTGATTTAAGGAGCTTCGAAAGAACTTCGTTTCTAATTAGATCTCACTTCTTTTAGTATCCAAACCGTTTAGTGTCCAATTCCTCTATCTTTCATGGAATCTATGTAGACTATACAATGTGTCGTTAATCCAGCACACAAAACTCCCAACATGTCTTAACTGAACGAATTTCAACCTCCAAATCCACTGAACCTTTATAACACATGCTATTCCTTGCGCCGAGTGAAGCACCAGATTTGACCTCCTCAACTTTTTATACGAAAAGTATTTACGATAAATATCATACGAAATGAAAGACTTCTCCGCTCCTGTATCGAAGATACTTCTAACAACAATACCATTCAAAATAATTAATAATTCGGGTAATTCCACCGGACTGATAGTCACACCATTCAGATATACAGAAGGATTTTACTTTTTGACCTGTGATTGCATACCTTCCGAAATACAGCCACCTACCAGTTTAACTGCTCCGACCTCTTAACACTTCTCCTTTGCACTGACCTGCCCCAGAATTCTCATCGAAAGTTAATCGCCTTACTTGTGAAGGAGGAGCATTCCTTTCACGTACACCCCTTCTCGGACCATAGTCACTACTCCGCCTATTTCCATCAATATTTCTGTCATCGCCTCTAAAATTACTAACAACACCGTAATTTCTATTACCATTAGCAGCATTTGACACATTTCGACTAAATCCATAATTACCATTACTCAAATTATTACTCATTAATCTCTGTCCCCCTTTCAAATTTCTATCCCCCTCATTTCTCAAATGGCTTTCCGTGATGGGTCACTGTCGAAGGCTACGCGACTCCCATTGATCCGAACTGTGCCGATACTCATATTTCAACAACATCTGATGCATTTCAGAGGAGTTTTTTTGGTGACCTAAGTTAAATATAGTCTTGCACATTTCAATTAAAAAGAGGAAGAACTGTGTCTAATAATTCCTCAAACGTGACATCCAAACCTAATTTATTTTTTAACTCAAGTTTACGTAGATAAAACTTTGAGGCCGGTTCATATATGTTTTGTTTATTGCAATAAAATTCTCTACGTAAAATACTTTTGTCCTTAACAGGAGGAAACGCTTTCTTTAATTTAACAACTGTTTGTTCAAATCGTTTAGTCTCATCACTAATTAGAAATTTTCCTAAATTATCTATTCAAAAAAGTGCTTCGCCTTTCAGCGAGTATTTAAGCACTTTATACTTATTCTTCTCCGGTATATTATTAAATGAAATATAATCTTGTAGTTTCACTAAAAATTCGTCAACATCACGTTCCCCAGTAAAATACACTTGTGGGACAATCTCGCAATGTTCGAAACTTCGTTGAACGCCATTTGTGACGCGCCGTGGGGTGTCGCCGGTGACGTGACGGTTAAATGAGAATATAGTTTAAATAAAGTTAAAATTCAACACTTTTATTTACTGACTTTGGAAAATGAGAAGTGGAGACAAAGTTCAGTATTTCTGACAGCTAAAGATAATATATATAAAACCCCTCCGTGTATAACGTTTCCGGGTTTCACCGATCCATGAGAAAAAGAAACTTATTGCGATTCGGCGTCCACGTTAGGCTTAGGTATTCCGAGCCGTTTACACATATTTTAATCGTTCAACTTATGGAAATATACATGTAAAAGATTTATTCATCACTCATTTTCTTTAAAACCTACAAAATTTATCTAATTATACCTACAAAAACTATCTAATTATAATGTTTAAGTTCTAAATAAAACAATCAGCAATTACGAGATAAATAAACGATTTAAGCACGTTAATGCTGTTGCCATTCAAAAAGGACAAATTCCAAACCTATAAAAATATTGTAAAAAGTTACCTCCAATTTTAAAGGCTATCTATTTCCTGACCAATGAAAACGTTCCACAGTCGTAATGGAGCGTTCTCATTGGTCAGATTTACAGTAGGAGCTGTAAATGACGTCATTACATTTTAATGCACTTTGAAATCTTTTCAGGATTTCAAAAACAATATTTAATTAAAACTGTTTATTTAAGGAAAGCGAAGGTGCGTTTTAATGCAATATTGTTATTTTTTTTATATTCGGGTTGCTTTAATTTTTTTCTGCCCTGAATGATTCTTGAGAATGAATCCTTTGTCACATCACGTTTCACTCGTGGATATTTACTCTTCACTGTGTTGACATTTGTTTTCGATAGTGTAAAGTGTTTTCTATTAAGTATTGGTTATAAAATATAAATTTTATATCGCTATGTTATTTTTTAATACAATGAACGTAGACGAAAGTCCTATTTGCAAGTAGGCGACGCTTGAATAATGCACAGCAAGCAAGGTGGTTAACGTGGCAATGCCAGGAGTTGCGTGATAGAATTCGGGCTGCAAATGCCTCATCCCAACAAGTTCGGCGCGAAAGAGAGGCAGAATTCCAAAACATTTCTTTAAAACATCGCAAAAAATCTGCAAATTTTTGCAAAAGATTGTGAAAAAACACTAATTTTGCCAATCAAGTGAAAAAAAAAAATAATAATAATAATAATAATAATAAACATAGTGCCGAAGTGAATTTTCTTTCCTTTTTGGATTATGTATGATGGTGTTAAAAATTCTAAGGATAAAAGTAACTTATTTTTTAAATTACTTTTCTTTTCTGTTAATCACAAATACTTGGGATCTTTGATTGCTTGTAATGCAATGCTTGAGACTGGCAAGAGCAGTGTTGAATTCAGACACATTTCTCAGGGAGGGACATTCGTGGTTCTCGGGGTACATTATAGAGTTCCAGGAGGGAGAGATTGCACTTTTTGACCATTGAAAACACAATCTTAAGATTTCCTGGGGCGAGGGTGGGCATATTCGATCCGGTCATCCCTACATTGAGAAAGAGGGCATTTGTGCTTAAGTTCTGCAGACTGTTTTTAAAGTTTCTGCTTGCATTACAGATTAAAGAAAAAAATTCTGTTTCTGGGCCTTTTAAAAATGCAAACACGTCATTTTGACGGGCTATCTTCTAGTACTATGATATTAAACTGTAACTTATACTCATATTTACGACTAAGTCCGGCTCAGAGCACTAACCCCGGCTCTTCTTTTCAGGTTGCGGTCTAATCTTATTTTAACCTGTAAGAAAACAACCCGTGGCTGCACAAAATTTTTACTGTCAAACTCTCACAGTGCTAATTATCTCTTACCCGACTTGATTGCTGAGACCCTTCCACCTTCAACTCTTAGGCAACTCTTAGCTTAAAGACTCTTAAGCTATCCCGGTTCATGACAACACAACACTTTGCTGGTTCACCTCGCCACATAGCACTTTGCTGGTTCACATCGCCTCACAATTCCTTGCTGGCCTCCTCGCTACACGACACACACACCTACTTCAACTCACAGATTTTATACATTGCAATCTGAAGACGGAGCTAGAAATTTTTCATAAAACTCATAACAGCGATTAACTGTAGACCGAGGGCGCCACACACACTCCGGAAAGTTAAAGTTGCGTAAAGGATAGATGTCGCTTTTGCGCCACACATGTTAGAACCTTGACGTCACGATCTCACTAAAAATACTAGAGTGCCTTTATTGCAAAGGGACATCTCTCACAACATTAATATACATTTTTAGCAAATTCCGTTCATTAGTCTTGAGATAGAACGTCCACATAATTTATGTCACATACAGACAGACGGAGAGAGTCACAGTGTCAAAGACAAACATTTGGTAAAAACATATGTTTTGGAATCTCTGACCCCTAAAACGTGTAAATCCGTTGAAAAACAGAATTAAAAAATCTTCACGATTCTAATACCTTTTTCTTGTTAAAATAGAAGAAATTAAAAATAGAAAACGATATTTGTACAGATAGCAGGAGGAACTTTACTTTGCACACATCACTATGTGACATGCCAGGAAAATGACAATCTGTAATTTTAAGTTTTTTAATTATTTTATTTGTGATATTAGAAATGTAATGGCTCATTAAAATACTTCTATAAATACTTTTTATTCAAATGCAAAACAAGAAAATGCATTATATAACATTAAGTAGGAATTTTATTGTGTGGACTACAATCTTCATATTTTGTGGTATTCTCCCATTAAATTATGCAGCTTTCGAAAAGAAACATGCGATATAATTAATCTAGAGAAATCATCGAATATTTTATTTATCGTACGCCAGTTCATAAAATGAATGTTCTCCATAATCAAAATACTTTTGCTTCTTTATTTATGCAAAGGATAGAATTGCATGTAAATGAATAAAAACGCAGTCATTAATATTTCTTATGGTTTAATAAATACTTGTTTAGTTTAGCTTAATTTTATTAATTAGTTTTGCACCTCCCGAGGAAATCATTAAATGTTTTATTTTTTCCTGTACCAGTTAATGGAGTAGATACTTTTTGTAAAAGAAAAAGAACAACATTTACGTGATCAATGGAATTGTAAACAGAAGTAGAAAAAAAAATTGTTATTAATGTTTTGTATTTTTAAGAAAAGTGTTCCTTAGTTAAACACATTTTATAGAAACTACCTATTTCTCAGACGTGTATTAATTAAAAATTAACAAAATATTTGTAAATCGAATTTTTCTTTTTCTTTCTTTTTTTAAGTACACTAAATGTGATGTTTAAACAATAAATGATTCTTGGAAATATTTAAAGAAAAATTCTAAATCTAAATAATGTTTTTGTTCCTTTAAATATTTAGATTTTACGTACTATATCGCAAATAAAGAGGTAAGTTTTATTTTGATTTATGACATTAAAAAAAAGATAATTATTATTAAAATTGTTGGAATTACATTTCACCAAGAAAATTTTATCTAAAATTTTATTTAAAAAGATATTGCCCAGTAAATGACGATAGGTGTCTTTTGTAAAGCTTTTATTTTGTAACATGATTTTTACGATTCTAATACTTTTTTTCTTGTAAAGATAGAAGAAATTAAAAATAGAAAGCGATATCTGTACAGATAAGCAAGAGGATCTTTATTTTGCATACATTACAGTCAGACATACCACGAAAATGACAATCTGAAGTTTTAAGACTTTAATTATTTTACTTGTGATATTAGAAATGTAATGGCTCATTAAAATACTTGTATAAATACATTTTACTAGATTGCGAAAAAGGAAAATGCGTTATGTAACATTTAGTAGGAACTTTATTGTGTGGACTACAATCTTCATATTTTGTGATATTCTCCCATTAAATTATGCAGCTTTCGAAAAGAAACATGCGATATAATTAATCTAGAGAAATCATCGAATATTTTATTCATCGTACACCAGTTCATAAAATGATTGTTCTTCATAATCAAAATACTTTTGCTTTTTTATTTATGCAAAGGATAGAATTGCATGTAGATGAATAAAAATGCAGTCGTTAATATTTCGTATGGTTTAATAAATTCTTGTTTAGTTTAGCATAATTTTATTAATTAGTTTTGCACTTCCCGATGAAATGATTAAATGTTTTATTTTTCCTTCTTTAGTTAATGAAGTAGGTACTTTTTGTAAAAGAATAAAAAACAGTATTTACGTATTTACATGATCGATGGAGTTGTAAAAAGAAAAAAAGTTGTTATTAATGTTTTGTATTTTTAACAAAAGTGTTGTTTATTACAACACATTTTATAGAAACTATCTATTTCTGTGATGTGTATTAATTAAAGATTAACAAAATGTTAGTAAATCGAATTTTTATTTTACTTTTGCCTTCTTTTTTTTATGTACACTAAATGTGATGTTTAAACAACAAATGATTCTTGGAAATATTCAAAGAAACATTTGAGATCTAAATAATGTTTTTGTTGCTTTAAATATTTAGATTTTACGAACTATATCGAAAATAAAGACGTAAGTTTTATTTTGATTTATATGACATTTTAAAAAAAAGATGAATATTATTATTTAAATTGTTGGGATTACATTTCACCAAGAACATTTTAACAAACATTTGAACACGTGTTGATCATTTATTTTAATGCAATTATAGTATAAATTACACTCATAAAGTTCATCAATTCCTATTAGATATACAAAATCATATACTACTAATTTCAAATTAATAATAAATAATATACTTTAAAGAGCCTTTTGAAAAAAGTGTTAGGAATGTTTTGAAAACTACAATTTCATAAAATTAAAAAAATCAGAAGCATTGTTCTTAATATATTGAAGCAGCTATTTTCAGACGTGCATTATATCTTAATTTCCCCACAGAATTTTGTCCCATGTTACAAAATAAAAGCTTTACAAAAGTACTTCCGGATGAAATCATTAAATATTTTATTTTGCCTTCATTAGTTAATGAAGTAGATATTTTTTGTAAAAGAAAAAGAATAGCATTTATGTGATTGATGGAACTGTAAACAGAAATAGAAAAAAAGTTGTTATTAATGTTTTGTATTTTTAACAAAAATGTTATTTAGTTCAACGCGTTTTATATAGACTATTTATTTCTCTGACGTGTATTAATTAAAGATTAACAAAATATTTGTAAATCGAATTTTTATTTTGCTTTTGCTTTCTTTTTTTAAGTACACTAAATGTGACGTTTAAACAATAAATGATTCTTGGAAATATTTAAAGAAAAATTTGAAATCTAAATAATATTTTTGTTGCTTTAAATATTTAGATTTTACGTACTATATCGAAAATAAAGAGGTAAGTTTTATTTTGATTTATGACACTTAAAAAAAGATAAATATAATTAAATTGTTGGAATTACATTTCACCAAGAACATTTTAACGAAAATTTTAATTAAAAAAATATTTCCCAATAAATGACGATAGGTGTCTTTTGTAAAGCTTTTATTTTGTAACATAAGACAATATTCTGTAGGGAAATTAAGATATAATGCAGGTCTGAAAATTGCTTCTTCAATATACTAAGGGCAATGCTTCTTATTTTTTAAAATTTTATGAAATCGTAGTTTTTAAAACATTCTGACACTTTTTTCAAAAGGTTCTTTAAAGTATATTATTTATTATTAATTTGAAATAGGTAGTATATGTTTTTGTATATCTAATAGGAATTGATGAACTTTAAGCGAGTATAACTAATATTATAATTGCATTAAAAGAAATATCCAACAAGTAGTATATTACTGCAGAGTATATTTTAATACTCTTATATCATATTCCACAAAAAATATTTGAAATCAAACCTGTCAACAATACCATCGATCAATAAAAGCACTGATGTGAATGAGATATAACGCAAAAAGGATTTACAAACTGTCCGATTATTAAATTGATGATAGTAAAAAAGTCTTTATCCTCAACTGTATAATAATTTTTATAACTTGCGTAAGTACTACAATGGTACTTCATAAGCATGACATTGTAAAGTTAAAATTTCATACATGTCAAATTATGTATCAGTATAAATGTTAATTTAAATATAGCAATTTTTTAAAGAAAATATAACAAAAATTGAAAAATAAGATGATTACTACAGTTTAAATATATTTGAAATTTTGATAAGAAATATCATTAGTTCATTTAATTCATCATTATCAATCATCGAACATTTCTTTTTGCTCTAAACTAACTAAGATTTTGTTAATTAATTTGTTCTTTTATAAATTTTGTTACTCGTTAAACACATACCTGATTTATCTGGTTTTCTCATGAAACTGGCTTACTATGCTACTAAAAAAACGCATAAAATCGCGGTTTTCTTTTTAATTTATTATTATATAAAAGTAAAAGTTTGCCAATTAGTAAAGTACGCCGAACTGTACTTTATTAATAATCAAGGTGTTTTTTAGGTGCGTTCGTAATTATGTAAATACGTAGCACCTATTGTTGTCGTTCAGTCCGTCCGTCTGTCCGTCCATCTGTCTGTCCGTCCGCATATAACAGCGCAAAAACTACCCTACTGAATCGTTTGAAATTTAAAATACATAATTATTACATAATTTTGTCGAGTTATTTCAAATTTTATGAAAATCGGATGCACAGATCAATTACAGGGACAATCAAAAGAATTCCGTTACATTACGATCAATGGGGGAAAAAGTTTCAAATGCATTTTAATCGTTTGAAATTTTAAATACGTAATTATTACATAATTTTGTCCAGTTATTTCAAATTTTATCAAAATCGGATGCATAGTTCAATTACAGGGATAATTAAAATGTTCCGTTACATTACGGTTAATGGGGAAAAATATTTCAAATGCATTTTAATGGTGTTACACTCATTCGAACGTGATAAAATTGATATGCATCTATAAAGTACATATTATAATAAACATTTTGCATAATCTGTGGTGCAAAGAATATTTGTTATTGATTTACAAGGCCATACAAAAGTATTCCATTGCATAATGGTATAGGGAGAACATTGTTTGGTGCGTATTTTAATTGTAATTATTTACAGTTTTATGTGATTGATATGTGAGAGTGATATTTTTAAAACTTCGTTATCGTACGAACGCACCTCATTTGCTACGCTTCACGTGCAATTTCCAACTTGTTTAATTAACATTCTGGTTCCATCTTTATCTCTACCTCTCTTTCTATCTATTCATATTGTATAGTGTTAATCTATTCTATTATATGGTGTTATGAAAATAGGTAAAAAATGTCAATATCTTAATAATACTAGCTTACTTAAACTTGACTTCACACATATAAAATATACAAATTTCTCTTCTTTACCTTACAATAATGATGATTTTGCTACAAAGAGTCTAAAAGACATAGCTGAACGTTTCTTACTGCAGTGAGTAAGTGAACGAACTGCTCAATTTACGAGAAGTTTGATAAACGTCTAATTAAACACTTTCGTGAGAGATTTTTATGTTCGAATAACGAACACCTCACAAAACTACAGCCAAGAAGAAGCTATGAAGTGTTTCAGATTCACTGAACTGTAATTATTACTATTTACACCGAATTATTTTGTTGAGACAAAATAATACTTGATGAAAAGTCATGTAGTATTAACAGTAAACCAGAACCGAAAGGGTTAAATAAGGACTTACATTAACCATGTTAAGATAAGATAGATTTGTTTTATTTTTTATGCATTATTTAGTTTTTAAGAATTATTCGAATTATCATACAAATAAGTACAAAATCTATTATCTATCATCAGAAAATTCAGTTAGCAAACATTGTTTTAGAACAAAAAAAGTACCATAGCTGATCATTCACTATATTTTCAGCAATAGGATTATATTTTTATATCTTTAATAGGATGATAATACTGTAGTTTAATCTTTAATTAATTACTATACAAACAAAAATAAATAAATAAATAATCATAGTATTTATAAATGCTTATGCAGTAAGTGGTAGCGTTCATTTTGATTAATAATATATTATCATGAATTCCTGAGTTGATTAAAAAACAATATAAGAATTCTTCTCGATCAAACAATGAATTAATAATGTATTATGTATCGTTTTATTGTACTCGCTAAAATATTACAAGTGCTGGGAATCTCGTTACCATTAATTATAATAAAAAAAAACATTGAAGGTATAGTTACTGTCAAAATATATGCTTGGATACATTATAATTTTCACTGTTGCATTTTAATATATTTAATGTAATATTAATAGAAAGAAAATATTATTAACAGCACATACATTACAAATAGACGCACTAATAAATGTTATCATTAACGATATAGGAATGCTTTGATGATGTTAAATAATTCAGTCAAATACTTGTTTATTGAAAAAGATATGTCATGCGGTTAATTCTTTTAGTTACTTATATATGCAGATTCAGTTCTTGTAAAAGATATGATTAAGAATAAATTAGGTTATCTAATAATTTTTTTTATTGAATTTGTTTTTTAAATAATGATTAAGTTCAAAATATTATCATCACTTCATTAGTTAAGTTAGCTTATATGTTCCAACAATATATATATATATATTTTATTTGTATTGTAAATTTTTTAAGCGCAATGCATGTAAGTCATTAAAAAACATATTCTTCACTGATTTATAAAACCCCTAAACGAAGCAAATTATTTAAAGGATCAGTAATTTTAAATGAAAAGAAATTAAAGAAATAAAAGAAATAATTGTTTAAATAAGAATATTTGAAACGCCATTTTTGAAAATTTTATGTAAAATATACGATTAAATTAGAAAATCCATTTTACATTATTATAAGTTGTGAAATGATTTAAAATGAATATGAGACAGAATGATGCTTTTGATTTACCAATTTTAAACAACGTAGAATGCAAGTAGAAATAATTTTCTCACAAAAATGTAAATTGATTTGAACTGAATGAAAAGAAAGAAATACAATTGTCATCAATTTAAATCACATACTTCGAAATTTTAATAACTGCATTTAAAATTCTATCGGATACAAATTGTATTTTATGCCTCTAAACAGAAAAGTAAATGATTTTTATAATGTATTTTACAAAATAAATCATTTTGATGTCTGCTGGTTTCACCGTATTGATAATTTTTTAAAACACAAAGTAAGTTCAAGCTATTCGTTATCAAGAGGACCTAGTAGACAGTTTTCTTTCCTGTTTATTGTTATAGTTATTTGATATATCTTGGAATGAGATACCACTTGTCAGATTTGTTTTTCTACGGGTTTATACGAGTAATAGGATTTTGAGTTATTTTCCTTATTTTATCTCGTATCCATAGTACGTGATAAAATTCTCAAATAAACGATAAATTTTACTTTGCTTTTCAAATTTTGGGAAATTGAAAAGAAACACGACAATTACTGTCGGATTCCCCTCTAAGTCGCAAAACATTGAAGAATAATCCTTTACTTTTGTATGCTGCTACCACCGATAAAATTAAGTGATATTGGACACTCATGAGAGGTACGTAGTGAAGAAGATTAACTCTTTCAATTAAATTTCTTGAATAATTTATTTGCACAATAAGTTAATATTTACTAGTATGAACTCGGATATAGGTGATCCGGTTCAACATTAAATTAAATACAGAACACACGTTCTGTGCACTGTTAAGCTGCTCTACACTGTAAAAATTGAAGACCCAAATTGGGATGAAAGATTTCTGGGTATAGTAATGTTCCTAAAATGGTACAGTAAGGATTCCAAAATGGTAGAGTATTGTTCCCAAAATAGATAACCAAAAATGGTTCAAAACAGAGCAGATCTTTATTACCATTAAATTAATCAAAGTTTTTGAGGTATAATGTATGTACTATCTTAGATATTTTAATTGTTTTAATGTCATTAAAAATCAGACTTTTTTAAAACGATTTTGTGCTACAAACTGAGCTTTCCAAATTAGAACAATGCTGTACCCAAAAATCTTTCAACCCAATTTGGGTATTTTGTTTTTACAGTGTATATCTCTCTTATGCATCTTAATTAACTCATAGATCACTATTAATCTCTCCACACATACAGGCTCAGCCCTCTTGAGCCTCGTACAACGCACGCTTTCTTGGACCAGAGCTCTTCTCTGAACCACCCCACTCTTCTCTCGCCAGGTCAAGACTAACTTCTCAGCTCTCACTAATGATCCATCAGCAAACGGGATTCATTCCTTTTTCGCACGGATTCCATCCTTTTAAAGGAAAATCACTCTTACAAGATGTATTTTCAGTTCAGAACCTGTTCGCCTGTCTTACCTATGAAATTTCATTGACCAGCGAAAGACCACCTAGTGTATGCTACATTCTTTCAACCAGAACTATGTCTCCTCGCTACTGGGATTAAACTCCAGATAAGGAAGGAATGTTATTTTAGAGCTTACGGTACACAGAATACATTAGCAAATAAAAGAATAGCATCACATAAGAATAGTTTTAGATATTGATCGCTTATCCAAACCTGTCAATTAATACATAAGAAGAAAAAACAAAGTCATTAGCACCGGAACATTCTATCTTATAGCAGGTTAGTTTCGGGGTTATTCAGCATACCATTATCAGTGCAAAGAGTTATGGAATTTTGCTCATATATATATAGGAGAAGCGAATTCAAAGGAAGAGTTTATGATTAACGAAGAGGGCCAATCTGAAGTAGAATTACTTTAGTCTTCTTCTCTTTCCAATATTATTATTAACATACCTTACTTTTCTTATACTCTTTTTGGCCAAAGATGTCCGGCCACTTGTGATTTTTGATGTTTTGCTATATAACTAGAAAAATAAATAAGGAATTGTCCTGAAACTTCAGATGTGAAAAAAGAATAGTACAGGTAATATATTTCCGTAAAGATTTTTTTCCGAAACAGTATTGGGAGACCATCAGCAAATTTAAAAATAATAAATATCTTTTGTATAATCCAGTCAAAAGTAATTTTGAAAAAGCGTTCAAACTGTAGATCATGATTAAGTAGCTTATTGTAATAAAGTGGATTAATTTTTGTGCGGGTAACTCGTGGAGAAATTAAGATTTTCATAAAAACAGCCCCAAGTTTTGAAAAGTTTTTTTGCTTATAATTTGCAGAATTTTTAATATAAAAATGTTCTTTTCAGAAAATAGGACAAACAATATTGTACAGAATATCCTGTAATCAAAATTAAAAAAAAAATGTATGAATAAAGAACAGGTTTACTAAATAATTTTTCACTGCGCATGCGGGAAAGCAATCAAAATATAGTTTATATAATGTGTTAGTTAAATGTATAACGCACATTTTGTGAGAGCATCAAAAACATAGCTTGAAAATTCTAAAAATTATCGTCGATGGAATAAGCTAAAAATCCACTGTTTCCAAAAAGAAGAAAAAAAGATGAGGGGATGTATCTATCCATATATCCACTGACTAGTGTCAATACAGCGTTCATAATATTGCACATACTACTATGTTTGGATATTCTTGAGAAATATTAATTGAAATAAGAAAGATTGAAGTGGATTGTGTTAAGTTAGTATGACTGTACCAAATTAATTAAAAAACTAAATTTTTGCTCCTTCCTAAAAAAAGTTACTTTTTAGCACAGGCAGTTGGCAAGAATGTGACAACACGTGCACCAACATTCAAACAAATATATTATGTTTGTATATATATTTGTTTATGAATATATACCACGTATAAAATTCATTTAAACTTCAAACGACGCAATATTAAAAAAAAAAAAAATTGCTCAACTACCGGAAGGGTATCAACTATGGCGGGGTGACCCTGTGTGAAATACAAAATTATTTAAAAAATATATTTATATTTTTTATCCTTCTCAGTGTGCTTCAATTTACTGTAAAATGTCATCATGCCAAGTATTTTCTAATTTGTCATAAAATATAATAGAAGTTTAAACGAGTGAGTAAGTGTCATCGCAGATCGCAGAAAGGTTTTCGTTTAATATTTCTTTCAAAATCACTCATCCTATAATGAATAAATTCGGAATGTTAGTTTATAATTGTTAAATTAAGCACCAATAAATTTAATGTTAAAATAATTATATAAGGATTTTACTTGTTTTAATAAAATTAAAATGTTCAAATACAATTATTTAAATTAAATTAAATATTTTTATGACAATCCGAAAAAAAAAAAATAGCGGAGATATAAATAAAATTTTAAAATTACAAAAAGAAATTTTTTTTAAAAATAACTTTAATACTTGTAGACAAAATTTAAGCGAACAAAAATAAAATACTTTAATTTTGTACCAAAAAAAAAAAAAAAAAAAAAAAAAGCAGTTTTGTCGAACATTACTGAAAAAAAAAGAATAATCATGGTGCTCTATAAAAATAATTTTATGAAAAAAGAAAATATTTTTATACTATTCCTTTTCGACACCATACAGTAGACAGTTTTCGTCTTTTATACTGTTAGAGTTATTTGGTATTTCTTGAAATGAGATACCACTTGTCAAGCTTATTTTTTGTGGGATGAGTGAAAAAAAGGAGTTCTTTTTTGAGTTTTGTTTGACTGTTTCATGTTGAACAATAGTATACTACAATATAGTGTAAAATGTCAAAGGAGCAATATTTTCTTGATTCGAGAACATAAAAAAAATTCTGTTTGCCAGATATAACAGAGTTTTATACATTTTTAAAAATGAATTCATAGTTCTCTGTCACAAATTCTAGAAAAATAGTCATTGTTGTCAATAGAAAAACCGTGAAAAAGTTAAAGTCAAGCTGCTTTTTTTTAATGAGTGATTATATTTATGTCTCATGTTTTAACCTTCTTGATGTACTTTAATTTATTTAATGTGAAATATGCCAAATATTTACCAATTTGACACACAAATGAATAAAACTGTAAACAAAAATCAGTTTTTAGTTACTTTTTTACAAAAATATATAGTTTTTACTCTCATTGAAAAATTTGGTGTTTTTAATATTTTGGACATAATCCTTATAACACAATTTTATTATTTTTAAAAAATTAATTCGCAGTTTTCTGTCGCATTTTAGAAGATATTATTGTCAATAAAAGTACAGAATAGCCATTATTGTCCATGAAAAAAAAATGTGAAAATGTTGAACAATGTCAAGTTATTTTTTTAACGAGTGCCATTTGATGTTATTGAATTATTGCATTGGAATATTCTTAAACAATTATTGAATAGCTATTCCCAGTTTTCTAAATTTCAACACATTTTGCTTTTCTTAAGTTCAATATCGAAATACTAAAATTTGATATCTGTTGACAAAAATTCAAACGAACAAAAATAAAATAATTTACTTCTTTTCAGTAAATAATAAATCACAGTTTTTGTTGAACATTAAAGAAAAAAAGAATAATCGTGATATTCTAGACAAATAATTTCATGAAAAAAGAAAATATTTTCAATTGATTCATTTTCGAGACGACCTAAAAGACAGTTTTCGTCCTTTTCACTGTCACAGTTATTTGATATTTCTTGAAATGAGACCCCACTTGTCAGACTTATTTTTGTGGGATGAGGGAAAAAAAAACCTCGTTTGAGTTTTGTTCGACTTTTTCATGATGAAAATAGTACACTACAATGTAAAGTAAAATATCAAAGGAAGAATATTTTCTTTTTTCGAGAAAATAAACAAAATTCTAATGGACAAACATAGCACAATTTTATATATTTAAAAAAAGGAATTCGCTGTTTTCTGTTTATTTTTTATATTGTAGAAAAATAGTCATTATTGCCATAAAAAATTAAACAATTAAATAATGCCAAGCATTTTTTACGAGTGCTATTTGATGTTATTGAACTATTAGAATATTCTTAACAATCATTGAATAGCTATTCAGAATTCTAGATTTCAACACTTTTTTAAAAAAGCTTAATATCGAAAAACTTAATTTTTATATTTCTCGACAAAATTCTAACAAAGAAGATTGTAATTTAATCTTTTTGAGTAAACAATAAATCACAATTTTTTTCGAATTTTATATATATAAAAAAAGAATAATCATAATGCTACATAAATAATTTCATTTAAAAGCAAAACATTTTCATGCTATTCATTTTCGAGATGACTTAGTAGACATATTTCGTCCTTTTTTCTGTCACAGTTATTTGATATTTCATGAAACGAAACACCACTTGTCAGAATTAATTTTTGTGGAATAATTGTAAACTAGTCGTTGGGGGCCACCGTAATACTTACCTATCATGGATATGTATACGGAAATAAAACATGTGAAAACTATACAATACATTGCAATTCATAAATAAAATTTAAATATTGTTAATATACATAGTAATACTATATTAAAGAACTGCTGATGTACCAATTTCAACAAATTATGTAAAACGCCAAAATACTCAAGTAGTACCGAACTGCGTAAAAGAAACATCCTTATAACTCCAAAAATAATAATTCTTTTAACTAACAATTAACTGCGTCGGATTAAGCGTCTCATTTCCAATTAAAATATACTTCTGAATTGAAATTTGAATGAAATACAGGGTCATGAAAAATCGAAGAATGTGGAAAACAAGATTACAAATATCTCGGCAACTAATAATTCGATCAACTTCGTTCAATATGCAAAATGTGTGTTATTTTATTGCCTTTTACGTCCATTCCTTAGAACAAAAAAATTCGAAAATTTTTATATACCTTTCATCAGAATGCCTTTTTCGAGAGTCCGAAAAAAATAGTTCCGGATAATCGAGGTTGCTGATATTAAATAGGGTTCGTCCCATTCTTACATACTAACTACATACAAAATTTCAAGTCTCTATCTCAATTTGTTCGGGAGATAGAGCGTTTACAGACAGACAGACTGACAGACAGACAGACAGACGGCAAAATTTCTTTTCTAAAAATATGTTTTTCGGAATCTCTACTATCTAAAACGTGTAAATCCGTCAAAAAAATTTTTCGATTTTCAACACGATTGCAAGACTTACCCTATACTACGTATGATGGGTAAGTAAAAATAGGGTGACTCATTTGAGTTTTGTTCGACTTTTTTCTTTTTGAACAATATTATACTACAATATAGTGTAAAATATCAAAGGAACAAATGTTTTCATTTTTCGGAAAAATAAAGAAATGGAATTTATATATGATAGATATGATCTTGGTAGTCTCGGCATATAACTGTAAATGTCTGAGAATAAGGTTTCTTTACAAGAATAATTGTGGATATATAAATAAAAATATAAAATAATAATAAAAAAATGTTTAAACGAAATTTAAAATGGTAAATCATTAATAAATTTCAATAGTTTTTTTAATAGAATAAAAATATTCCAATCTACATTATGAGTGTCAGACGATCGAAATCCTAATAATGTAACATTTTAAATTGGCAAAAAATAGGAAAATGTATTTCAATTAAAGCCATCTTAATATGAATATTTCATTTTCCAGCACTGGGGGTAACTTACAACTTTCAATTTACTAGTGAGATTCTTTATTCTATTCGAAAAACGTCCAGTTTATGGTTCACTTTTAAAATTGAAATTGCAAAAATAAATGGAGACATTAAATAAATTATTTAATTAAAGTAATAGACTTTTTAAAAATATTATGATGTATTGCGTGATTAAAGGTATTCAGTTGTAGGTACACATTGATTGATTCTGTATTCACCTGTATTGATTCTGTGACAGTCAGTTTTGCCAGATGGACGAAATCCTAAAAATAATCAGTAATTAGTTAATTTTTATTAAAAATATATAGCTTTGTTCTCACTGACGAATTTTCCGATTTTAGTATTTGAGTACAAAATTCTGATGAACAAACATAACATAATTTTATATATTTGAAAAAAAAAAAAATGTATTCGCAATTTTTTGTCGAACATTCTAGAAAATAGTCATTACTTTCAGTAGATATTGTTACGAATTTTGTAAATAGTTAGTGTTTGAACTGTAAAATAATGTAAATAATTAGGATGAGCGAAGCGAATCCTCTACTAGGCCACTCAAATGACATTTTGTCGTACACTTTACAAAAAAACTATACAGTATTTTGACTTGAAATTAAACACAAATATAAATTATGATCTATAGATTTGCAGAATATTATTTTTTTTACAGAAATACTTTTCAAAAAATTATTATTTTAATTAATTTATTTTACACGTTATTCCATTACGAACGCATTCTTTCAAATAAAAACTAAAACACGTACGTTTTCAGAAGAAAAACTTAAATCATGGGGTCAGTAATTATAGCTAGAATCATCATTAAAAAAATAAAATATATTTTCATTATTCTGACAAAATATCTCAAAAACTGCTTTCAGATTTTCAAACTATGTTCATTCCTTTTAATTATGCAGTTTCATGATTTCTTTTATAAAATTTATAAAATACTTTTTTTTAGAAAAATTATAGCATATTTTTAATGAATTAAAATTTGTGAAAATTCTCTTATTAACATTCAATTATAAAAGTATTTTTCTGTTTTAGGAATTCAAATACACAATTTATTCTTATTTTGTGAAATCATTTAAGCAGACGATATTTATGAATTTTAAAAGAATTGCATTATATTTTTGTGAAGTGGCAATAAAAGAATTGTAAACAAATAAAATTAATATTTTGTATAATTCTACTTCGAAAATATTTTTATTTATACCAGTCTTATATTTCATTAAATAAACAATTTGAGGAAATTCTTAGTTATTTGATTAAAATATATTTTAAAATTCAAATGCTCCAAAACATAAAATTACATTTTTGCTTAATAAAGATGCAAAAGTAATTTAAAAAATATATTATTACTTTCAAATATTTATCTTATAGCATAATACTTCGCGAATCCAAACAAAGCATGGCTTTTGCTAGTCTTATTAAGCTCCATTCCTTTACTAATATTAGTTTTTGATACATTGTCTCTGTTATCAAGCAAACTTGTCCATTATTTTCAGTGTATGTCTACGGCAGATTGGCAAAATAATAAAGATATCGCCAAGTTGGCGTCACTTTTGGCGACTAATTTTGGTCGCCAAATTTGGCGATATATCGCCAAGTTGGCGACAAACTTGGCGATTGTTGGCGATGGTAACCCTTTCCTCTCAATGGTAACCCCCCTTAGGTATACTGATACATTGTTTGTTGTTCCGTGGATTTTTCGAGATGGTTCTAGAAATTTCCCGCACCTGCTGCGAGCCTATATAAGAAGAGAAGCGATGCGAGCTGTTGTTATTATTTACCAGTCAGTCATTGAGTGAACAAGGCGTTTGTTAGCAAGTTTGCTTGAGTTTCATTTATGTTGTTTTGAATGTTATTAAGTGTTGAGACGTTGTATAAAGAGTCTCTGGGATCTAAAGCTATACTTGTACGATAGATTTGAGCAGTTATTTTTGAATATCTAGTATTATTTGTGAGTTTCGAAGACTCTGTTGTTCTGAAGATCTGTAAATAAATTATTTTCTACTTTTCTAAGAGACAAGAGTTTAAAGTTCTCTATCCATAAGATCGAAAGAACCCCATATACGCTGCAACATTTGGTGTCAGAAGTCGGGATCTTATGGCGAAAACAAGAACAATGGACGGACAGCTGAAAGAACTGTTAGTAGCTATTAACGGATTAAGAACAGAGCTGACCTATAAAATTGATAAAGGCCAAGAACAGTTGGCGGATAAAATGAATAAAGGCCAAGAAGAGTTGGCGGATAAGATGAATAAAAACGAAGAAAGAATGGAACAGTTGACAAACAAAATTGACAAATGCCAAGAAGAAGTGACCGAAAAGATTAATGTAGGCCAAGAAGAGTTGGCGGAAAAGATGAATAAAGGCCAAGAAGAGTTGGCGGAAAAAATGAATAAAAACGAAGAAAGGATGGAACAGTTGACAAATAAAATTGACAAATGCCAAGAAGACGTGACTGAAAAGATTAATAAAGGTCAAGAAAAAATGAAGAAAACTTTTGAAGAAAAGTTCTCATCGGTAGAGAGAAGAATAGGCTCTGTAGAAGAGAAAATAGAGGAAGTAGAAGAGAAAATTCAGAATGAAGTTAGTAATGTTGAACAGAAAATGGAAAGGAAAATGGCGGACGTTGAAGAGAAAATCAGTAACGTTTGAAGAGAAAATACTAGGTAAAGTAGATGAAAAGCTAAATAAAAAAGTACAAGATCTTGAGAAGAATCTTTCAGCGTCCAGTGGTAATTATGAAGAATTTAGGAATCCGCCTGCTTCTCCCGTGCACATCAAGCTGTCGACATACGACGGAAAGAGTTCCTGACAAGTTTACAAGACCCAATTCACCATTGTAGCCGAAGCGAACAAATGGAGTGACGAGGTGAAAGCTTGTCAACTGGCAGCATCTTTAAGAGGAGAAGCCGCCGACGTGCTGCAAACATTGCCCGATATGACGCAACTCAATTTTGAGACTCTAAGTTGTGCACTTGAAATGAGATTCGGCGAAAAATTCTTCAAGGATTATACGAGAATACAAATGAAGAGCCGCAATCAAAAATCGAGTGAAACCCTTCAAGAGTTTGCCTCGGAAATTGAACGGCTTGCAAATTTAGCATTCATTGACTGTCTAACAAATGTACGGGAAATGCTCTCACTGCAATATTTTGTAGACGGAATAAAAGATCCAGAAGTGCAGAGAGCGGTACGAATGGCAGATGTACAGGATTTAAAGGCTGCACTACTACATGCCTTAAAGTTGGAAGCAGCTACACAAGCCAGCCGAAGAGATCGTCATTCAGTCCGAGGGGCAACGGTGAACAAAATCTCAGACACTGAGAACGACGTCTTGAAAGAAATTAGGAAAATAAATCAAGAACTTGAAGCTTTAAAATACGGAAGAACAAGTTCAAGAAGACAGAATCTCACGTGCTGGGGATGCGGTGATACAGGACATCTCCGAAGAAACTGCCCCAAAATCCACGAACGTGAGATGAATTCAAGACCAGAGAATAAAAAGCCCCACCTGAAGATCCTTCAAATATCGAAAATGAATGGCGGCGATAATGAATTATATGTGATAGGATTTATTAACGAGATTCAATGCCGTATGATTGTGGATACAGGAGCCAATGTAACAATAATAAGAGAAGATTTGGCTCGGAAATCGAAATGCATACTCATCTGGACTCCACCCTGCGTTACCCTGCAAACTGTGACGGGCGACCAGATAGGCATATATGGAAAGGCCGATTTAGCCATCAACTTTGGAGAAACGAAATATTACCATACGGCATATGTGGCTGACATAACAGATCCTTGCTTAATCGGGCTAGATTTTCTGATGAAGTTTGGCTTCAAGCTTGATTTCAAAAATAACAAAATGCTCTCAAAATTTGAAGAAATAAGTCTTTTTGGATTAAATAATGAAATTGAATGTAAACAAACAGTAATAGCCAAAGAAAACATCAATCTAGATCCAAGAACAGAATTTTTAGTTCCAGCTAAAATTGAAAATGAAACTACTTACCGATTTGGCCATATAGATTCTCCAGAAGAGAATAGTACACAAGCAGGAGTATTGGTGGCTTCTTCTGTAGTAGACCTCTCGAAAAAGACCATTCCAGTCAGAATTGCTAACATCAGTGATAAGACGAAGACTATCAAGAAAGGAGAGGTGATAGCATCGTGTGCTCCTGTGACGTGCATAAGTCAAAATTCCAGTCACTCTGAGAAATCTTCAGATAATTTAGTCAAGGATTTGTTACAAAATACAGACTTAGATCCAAAACAGATGGAAGCTGCGGAAAATTTAATTAGAGAATTCCAAAGTTTATTTTCCCAAACATCTGAAGACTTTGGACGAACTAAAATGGCACAACACCGAATTAACACGGGAGATCACTCTCCTATTAAACAGCACCCTAGACGATTACCTTTTGCCAAGCAAGAAGAGGTGCAGAATTTAATTAAGGATATGGAAGAAAATGACGTCATCGAACCATTAACAAGTCCATGGGCGTCTCCCATTGTATTAGTAAGAAAGAAGGATGGTTCTACAAGATTTTGTGTAGACTACCGCCGACTGAATGACGTCACTAAAAAGGATAGTTACCTTCTACCAAGGATTGACGACACTCTTGACACACTTGCGGGCAACACGTGGTTCTCGACTCTGGATCTGAAGAGTGGTTACTGGCAGGTAGAGATCCATTCGGACGACCGTGAGAAGACTGCCTTTACAACGGGACAAGGATTATAACAGTTCAAGGTAATGCCTTTTGGTCTATGTAATGCACCTGCAACTTTCGAACGGCTTATGGAAACGATTCTCCGGGGGCTGTCGTATGAAGCATGTCTTGTTTATTTAGATGACATCATAATCGTAGGAAAATCTTTTGATGAACATCTGAACAACCTCAGGCGGGTGCTACAAAAATTAAAGGAAGCTAATTTGAAGTTAAGCCCTTCGAAGTGCAGTTTGTTTCGTAATGAAGTCGCCTATTTTGGACGCATCATTTCGGCGAAAGGAGTTAGGACTGAACCGGAGAAGATATCGGCCGTGAAAAATTGGAATCGTCCAGCAGATGTTCACCAGCTTCGAAATTTTCTAGGATTATGCACTTATTACAGAAAATTCGTCAAAGTCTTCTCGATTATTGCAAGACCACTTCATAAATTAACAGAAGCCAATCAAAAATTTATGTGGACACAGGAATGTGACGCCGCTTTCGAAAAGCTTAAGGAGGCCTTGACATCCACTACAATTCTGTCGTATCCTCAAATCGATAAACAGTTTATACTTGATACGGATGCAAGCAACGAAAGCATTGGCGCTGTACTGTCCCAGGAAATCGACGGCCAGGAGCGTGTTATCGCCTATTTCAGCAAGTGCTTGTCAAAGGCCGAGCGAAACTACTGCGTAACAAGAAAAGAGCTTCTTGCTGTAGTGAAAGCCGTAGACCACTTTCATCACTATCTTTACGGTCGAAAATTCCTGATCCGAACTGATCATGCTTCTCTAACTTGGCTATTGAATTTTAAGAACCCTGAAGGCCAGATAGCCAGGTGGATACAAAAGCTTCAAGAGTACGATATGGAGATACGCCATCGAAAAGGCTCATCACATGGAAATGCAGATGCTCTCTCAAGAAGACCCTGCTCAGAGAATTGTAGATACTGCGACCGGGTTGAGAAGAAATTTAATGCCAAAGGTCCTATAGTAAGACAAGTTACAACTGGGCCTACATCAACGCAAGATCCGTGGAGTGACGAGAGCCTGCGTAAAGATCAACTTGCTGATTCTGAAATTAAGCCAATTCTAGAGCTGAAAGAGGAGTCCAACAGGAAGCCCAGCTGGCAAGACATGGCCCATTACTATCCTACGACTAAACGTTATTGGGCTCTCTGGGATTCCCTACATTTGAAGAACGGTATTTTGTACCGAAAATGGGAGTCTGACGATGGAAATACATGTAGATGGCAACTACTACTCCCTAAGTCGAGAATTTCTATGGTCCTTCAAGAACTGCATGGTAGTCCCACAGGAGGTCATTTTGGTGTAATGAAGACCCTGCAAAAGGTTCGAGAGCGTTTCTACTGGAATAATGTTCGCAGTGACGTGGAGAAGTGGTGTCGAACTTGTGACACCTGTGTAGCACGTAAAGGTCCTAAGAGGCGCACCCGTGGACGATTGCAACGTCATAATGTAGGAGCTCCTTTCGAACGAATTGCTCTAGACATCCTGGGTCCACTTCCTAGAACATCTGATGGCAATAAGTAAATCCTCGTTGTCATGGACTACCTCACTAAGTGGCCTGAAGCCTACGCCATTCCTAATCAAGAGGCGGTGTAACGAATCTGTCTCCAGTCTGGTTCACTTGTGAAAGGGTAGCACAATAATTCCTCATTATAATGTCCAATAGCACTTTATTACAATACTCTACATCAACATTTACTTTCTAAAAATACAAATAAACCTCACACACATAAAAAAAACTGAAAATTTTAAACATTAAAATCACCAGTCTCTCTTCAAGTCAACGTCCCATTCCTCCCACCCACTCCTTCGTCTCCCTTCGCCTCCATCACTCAATTCAACATTAGCGCCGTCTGGCAAAACCAAAAGAAGCATTCCGCATTCAGGATAACAGTTGCGATAGCCTCTTGTGAAATTTTAGGCGGGAGTTAAAGTGGAAACTTAATCACATGGATTCGTCACAGACTCCTCCCCCCTCCAAATTTTGGACATGTCCAATCAAAGTCCCCACTAAAGGAGCAATAATGTGCCAGTTCCAAAGAACGCTAGAAAGTCTTTTCAAAGCACAGTGTCCACGAGTAGTTGCAATGTGCCACAGGCATATTTCCCGAAAATTCATCACAGCATGGTACTGCCCTGACCAACTGTCCTAATTCTATTAAATTTTTTTTTTCTTTTTCTTTTTACAAATTTGGAATACGCGGCAATATAGCACCCCGCAATACCAGTTACAATATAAATTACATACACATAAAATAATAAAATATATACATAAATATACATAATAAAATGACATACACATAGCTGTAATCAAATACCGATTTCCATTTGGTGTAATAGGCAATGGTCCACAAGCATCAACATTTATTCTACTAAATATCTCAGATACAATGGGCACCAAAGTTAATGGGGCTTTCTTTCTGTCATTAGATTTCCCAGCTCTCTGACAAGCATCACAAGTTTTCACAAACTCCTCAATTTGCTTAAAACAATTTGGCCAGAAAAAATGCTTCACCAAGCGATCTTTTGTCTTGGCGACACCTAAATGTCCCGAGGTCTCCTCATGACACATTCTTTTAATTTGGTCCCTGAAACATTCAGGAACCACAAGTAAGTCCATTTCCTCTCCCATCTTATTGATTTTCCTCTTAACCAATAATTTTTCCTTAACTATTCTAAAATCCTTAGGTTCTGTTTCTGTCCCCCTAGCCAAAGTAAATAAGGGAGCCAATTCTTTACTCCTCCGCTGCTCTTCTGCAAATGTATCCGAATCCACTTTCACCAAGTCAAAAATAGTTTCAGTCTCTTCAACCTCCGGCAAAATTTTGCAGTCTGCACCGGAACAATCATTTTCTTCCTCCCGCGACTTCTCAGTTAATATTAATTCTTCTTCCTGACCCTCTATCGCCTCCTTCTCAGCAAGCTGTAACCGCTTCTGAGATCGTGTCAATACCACATTCACAATTTCTTTTCTCTTATCACCATCAGCTTCTATCTCCTTTAATAGAGACGCAGTTTTATTTCCAAGGATATACCTCCCCTGATCTAATTCATTTCCCAGGACGGCTGCTTTAGTGATAACATGGCCCAATTCACACTCAATCTCAATTTCGGCCATAGGCAAACATGACATCCGCTGGTCCAACAAATGCTGCACCCACACATATTCTCCTATCATGTTTTCAGGTGGAACATACTTTTGACACACCACATCGATAGTTGCTCCAGTATCTCTTAAAATAGGAATACTAGTTCCATTAATCTTCCCAAAAATTGTATATGGTGCCAACAAATCCTCGTCAACCTTATTTTTAACGTGATTTACGCTGTCTAAACCGCTCTTATTTTTAAGCTTAGGGCAATCGGGCCTAAAGTGCGTTGAATCCCCACATTCAAAACAACGGAACTGTTTCCTCCTCTCAAAACTGGGATCAGGCTTTCTATCCCTAAAATAATTTCCCTTATCCTCTACATCTTGTATAAATTCACTTCTTAAGTTATTTCCCTTCCATGATCTCATTTGCCATTGATTCCTATCACCTCGATCCCTATTACTTATCGAAGTTTTACGCTGAATGCAATTTCTTACATCTTCAAATTCATCCATTTTAGTAACAAGCTCAGTGGGTGAAACTATAGTTATCCACCGATCCAAAAAACTCTCCCTAAAATCAGGCGGCGCTCTTTTTTTTATTTGATCAACTATCATCAAGTCTTTCAACTGATCATAAGTTTCTATCTTCAACCCATTCAACCAACCTTCTAAATAATTTTTTATCTCATAATAAAAATCATACCACGTACTATCAGATGCTTTCTGAATTTTCACAAAGTTCTGACGAAACCTCTCTGGACTCAATTTAAACCGCTTCAGCAACATTGTCTTGACATACTGATATTCACTAGCCTGCTGTTCAGGCTCACGAGCTATTAATTGAGAAATTTCAGTTGGTAAAACACCAATTAACTGAGTAACCCATCTTTGGGGGGAAATCCCAAGCACCTTAGCCTGCCTCTCAAACAATTCCAGAAATAAACTAATATCATCCTCTTTCACATTGAATCTGGGCATCAATCTCTGAATATCCACTCTCGATTCAAAACCTATACTAGATTGAACAGAGTCTAAGTTCTTTCCCTCATTCAACTGTAACTCTATTTTTTGTCTCTCCACCCTCTCTCTCTCGGCCACTTCCTCTCGACCTATTCTTTCATTTATCACAGTTGTAAGAATCTCTCTAACAAATTCCTCTTCATAATTAACACTCTTTGTAATTAAATTACGTAAATCAATTATTCTCATACTATCATCGACTTCCTCCCCCAATTCCAGAGCAACGATTTTCAAATCTGCTCTTCGGCCTTTCCCCAGGAAAGCCATTTCCAAATACGTTCACCGACGGGTAAGTCGCCGGTTAAACACTTTATAAGAGCGACCGGCACCCAACCAACTGACCAAATTTAATCAATACACCAATAATCTATATATTCACTATATCAAAACAATAGATAAATATACATTATACAAATAACTATAATTAATTATTCAAAAAAAATGTATCTATATACCGGTTCAAAACATCAATACTTGCATACCTTCTGTTTAACAAAAATAATACACAACTTTAATAAATTTTTTTTGAACCTTTGAAAAGTCACATTTCCACCACTCAGCCTGGTCTAAAACACTATTTTTCAAAACATAATAAACATTAGATCAGTTTGACCTCAATCAAACCAGTTTGATTTTAAACATGAAGTATCTCGATACAAAATACAATAAATCAGTTTAATTTCATTTACTCAAACCAGATTGGTTTTAAAATACACTCTTCGAGACAAAACATATTAACTTAAAGTCAGCTTGACTTAATTTAATCGATAAACCAGCTTGGTTTTAAATAATCCTTTTCACATTCACACCTTTTATAAAAACCAGAAAATACAAATCTGATATTGCGGCCGCTATATATATTAAAAAAAACAATTTTTACAACAATTATTATACAATTATAATATTATAAAAGAAAACCAACAAATTTTAATCAAATGAACATTCCCAATACCTTAAGCTTAAATCATATAACATGCTGCAATGAAATTAAAACATACCTGTGACTCTACGTTCCTTCTCATTGCAACTCGAAGTCCAATCTGGTGAAACCTCCACTTTAAGAGTGTAACGAATCTGTCTCCAGTCTGGTTCACTTGTGAAAGGGTAGCACAATAATTCCTCATTATAATGTCCAACAGCACTTTATTACAATACTCTACATCAACATTTACTTTCTAAAAATACAAATAAACCTCACACACATAAAAAAAAACTGAAAATTTTAAACATTAAAATCACCAGTCTCTCTTCAAGTCAACGTCCCATTCCTCCCACCCACTCCTTCGTCTCCCTTCGCCTCCATCACTCAATTCAACATTAGCGCCGTCTGGCAAAACCAAAAGAAGCATTCCGCATTCAGGATAACAGTTGCGATAGCCTCTTGTGAAATTTTAGGCGGGAGTTAAAGTGGAAACTTAATCACATGGATTCGTCACAGCGGTAACCGTAGCAGACATACTGATTCAACACTGGGTTCCCAGATACGGAGTTCCTCTACAAATCCATTCCGATCAAGGAGGAAATTTTGATTCGGCTGTGTTCAAGGAAATCTGTGAACTACTCGGCATGGACAAAACTCGAACAACACCTCTACACCCTCAATCGGACGGCATGGTGGAGCGTTTCAATCGTACCATCCTAAATAGCCTCTCTCTCCTGGTGTCTAGAGACCAACAGGACTGGGACAAGAAATTGCCTCTTTTCCTGCTTGCCTACAGGAGTGCCACTCATGAGGCCACTGGTTACTCCCCTTCTCAAATGCTCTTTGGTCGTGATCTTCGTCTACCTGCGGATCTTTTGTTTGGCCGTCCTCCTGATGCTCCTTCATCGCCTGAAGAATATGTCGATGAACTCCAGGCGCGGATTGAGGAGATTCATTGCCTAGCGATTAACCGAATTGGACTGGCATCAGAAAAGATGAAGACACGGTACGACACAAAGACAACTGGACATGAGTTCAACGAAGGTGACAAAGTTTGGTTGTGGAATCCCATACGTCGTAAGGGACTGTCGCCAAAACTACAAAGAAACTGGGACAGTCCTTACACAGTCGTTAGCAGGCTGAATGACGTAGTCGTACGCATAAGAAAATCGCCACACACCAAGCCCAAGGTCGTACATTATAACCGGCTAGCCCCTTATTTTGGCCAAAGTGATTAGAAATTCAAAACTGGAATTTCAGACCATGGTCATGAGGGTCACTTTTTGTAAATATGTAAATAGTAATTAGTTCTTATTTATGTAAATTTTATTATTATTGTTATTATTATTTATTTATTTATTTGTTTGTTTATTTATTTTAAGTGTTTTCCTCTAACTCGGGGATTGCACTGCCCGGGACGTGCAGTCTTTGAGGAGGGGGTAGTGTTACGAATTTTGTAAATAGTTAGTGTTTGTACTGTAAAATAATGTAAATAATCTTATTAAGCTCCATTCCTTTACTAATATTAGTTTTTGATACATTGTCTCTGTTATCAAGCAAACTTGTCCATTATTTTCAGTGTATGTCTACGGCAGATTGGCAAAATAATAAAGATATCGCCAAGTTGGCGTCACTTTTGGCGACTAATTTTGGTCGCCAAATTTGGCGATATATCGCCAAGTTGGCGACAAACTTGGCGATTGTTGGCGATGGTAACCCTTCCCTCTCAATGGTAACCCCCCTTAGGTATACTGATACATTGTTTGTTGTTCCGTGGATTTTTCGAGATGGTTCTAGAAATTTCCCGCACCTGCTGCGAGCCTATATAAGAAGAGAAGCGATGCGAGCTGTTGTTATTATTTACCAGCCAGTCATTGAGTGAACAAGGCGTTTGTTAGCAAGTTTGCTTGAGTTTCATTTATGTTGTTTTGAATGTTATTAAGTGTTGAGACGTTGTATAAAGAGTCTCTGGGATCTAAAGCTATACTTGTACGATAGATTTGAGCAGTTATTTTTGAATATCTAGTATTATTTGTGAGTTTCGAAGACTCTGTTGTTCTGAAGATCTGTAAATAAATTATTTTCTACTTTTCTAAGAGACAAGAGTTTGAAGTTCTCTAACCATAAGATCGAAAAAACCCCATATACGCTGCAACGATATATATATATATATATATATATATATATATATATAGAAGTATGAAAGTATGTATGTATATTAGAAAGCTATGAATAATGTCAAGCTATTTTTTTAACGAGAAAAAATACCGTATTTATTGAATTATACGGTAAAATACCGTATTTACTCGTGTATACGGCGCATGCGTGTATAACACGCATCCAGTATTTTAGAGTGAAAAATGGGGATTTTTTTTGTATCTCGTACATAACGCACACCATAAATTTGATATGCAAGGGAATGAATGATTAAATGAATTTCAGTAAAGTAAATTGAAACAAATGTTATGTCAGGCCACAAAAGAAATCTATTTTTTTTAAGGACTTCGTGTAGGAAGTGATTATCATGATATGGTGACCTGACTTGCGAATGAAATACTTGCGAACTTCTACACTGTAAAAAAAAATCTTTAATTCTGCAAATGTAATGTTGCAGAAATCTGTATTCTTTCTAAAATTTTATCTATACACTATACAGAGAGAGAGAGAGAGATAAATCTAAAAAACTAGTTTTTGTAAAATCTGTTAGCTTTACAAATGAATCTAGTAAAATTATACTAATCTTAATAAAATTTTATCTGTAGCTTGGCTCACAGTTAGATAAAAAGTTCTAGGTTTCCTAGTTTCCTAAAAAAATTCTTAAGACTTTTTTTAACCTTACAGATTATTTTTTATTTATAGTGAAAATCTGTATCTATTACATGAGTTTTTGATGTTCCCATTACATAAAATCAGTAGCGGCAATGAGGATTGCTAAATCGTGTTTAAATAATGTTATTATCGCTTTTGTAAGAAATAAGTGCAAGGAGTGAAATAAAGACGCAGGAATATTTCTAATTAGTATAAGATTCCAGTTTTAATTTCTTCTATGAATATATTTCTTGATTCATAGCTATGTCGCGTAATTACAAAAAGCAGTTAAAAAAAAAAAAAAAAAATCCTGTATAACGCGCACCCAGGATTTTTGCCTTACATTTTTGGAGAAAAAGTGCACATTATACACAAGTAAATGCAGTAATAATAATAAAACAAATCACGTACTGTTGTGGAAAATAATAGCAACCCCCCCCCCTACTAACTTCTCATCAAACTATCTTAGAAGAAAGTTACTGGTACTGAACGATTCTAAATAAAGTCTACGTTTAAATAATGAGTATAAAATATTCTTAGGGGGAATCTACATATTAAAACAAACACAAACTTTATTTTTTTCTATAACAATATATAATTTTAAAAAGTTATTTCAAATTTTCCGTTCAAAGTATTTCTAGACACCAAATTGCAAGTCATTTATATGATAAGTTTTTAAATTATAAGTATTCAAAATTATCGAAGTACTTAACTTTAATATTTGTCAACAAAATTCCAATGAACAAAAATAAAACACTTTATTTTTTTGGTTAATAATAAATCACAATTTTTGTCAAACATAACAGAAAAAAAAAATCATAATACGCTTTATTAATAATTTTGTGAAAAAGGAAAATATTTTCACGCTAATAATTTTCGAGACGACCTAGCAGGAAATTTTCGTCCTTTTTACTGTCACAGTTATTTGATATTTTTTGAAATGAGACACCACTTGTCAGACATATTTTTGGGGGATTAGTGCCCCCCCCTCCCAAAAAAAAGAGTGCCACGTTGGAGTTTTGTTCGACTTTTTCATGCTGCACAATAGTATAGCATGCTGCACATATAGTATAAAATGTCAAAGGAATAAATATTTTCTTTTTTCGAAAAAATAAAGAAATACAATTTCTGCATAAAATATTTCTTAGTAGTTTCTGAGTATATTTTAATTCTAAATATCTAAAAAGGAAATTTCTAAAAAAGGAAAAAAATTATGCACTGTCATGGAAAAAATAGCAAAATCCCCCCTACTAACTCCTCAACAAACTATCTTAGAAGGAAGCTACTGGTACTGAACGATTCTAAATAAAGTCTACGTTTAAAATATTCGGTACTACTTGATTATCCCGTCGACTAAAAAACTATCGCCATATTATAAGATTAAATGCTAGTAATGGATTAGCGTGAATGTCACATTCAATGACATTAAATACGATTCACGTGTTTAAAACGTCACTAAGTGATTTTTATTTAGACTTTTTATTTATATTTTTATTAATATTCTACTAATTATTTGTTCTTTCGTTATTTAAAATCAAAAATTATGTCAATATGTATAATTTGGCTATTAGTTTGGCGATTTGTCTAATTTTGCGAAAATGGTCAACGGGATAACCAAGTAGTACCAAATACTGTTAGGGGGCAATCTACATATTAAAACTTTTTTTTTCAATAACAATACCTAATTTTAAAAAGATATTTCAAATCTTCTGTTTAAAGTATTATAAGATACCGAATTGCGAGTCATTTATATGATAAGTTTTTGTATTATAAATATTCAAAATTGTCAAAATACTTAACTTTAATATTTGTCAACAAAATTCTAACGAACAAAAATAAAACACTTTTTTTTAGTTAATAATAAATCACAGTTTTTAGCGAACATTTTTGAAAAAAGTAATAATCATGATACTCTTTCTAAATAATTTTATGAAAAAGGAAAATATGTTCAAGCTATTTATTTTCTAGACGACCTAGTAGACAGTTTTCACCCTTTATATTGTCACATTTATTTCATATTTCTTGAAATGAGACGCCAATTGTCAGACTTGTTTTTGTGAAATGGGTAAAAAAAAAAAAAAAAAAAATTAGTGCATCGTTTGAGATTTTTTCGACTTTTTCTTACTGAATGATAATATACTAGAACATAGTGTAAAATGTGTAAGGAACAATATTTTTTTTCGAGAAAATAAACAAAATTCCGATGCACAAATATAACATAATTTTATGATTAAAAAAAATGAATTCAGAGTTCTCTATCTCATGTACTAGAAGAATAGTCATTACTGTCAATAAAAAAAAAGTATTAAACTGTCAAGTTTTTCTTTTTAACGAGTGTTTTTCATGTTTCATCTTTTATCCTTGTCACGGTTAAAACTAAAGGCTGCATATGGCACTCCTAGGGTTGAAATGTTTGTCACGTCAGCGACTCCCCTGAGGGAGCAAGAATTGCACCACTAAGGGTGCCATAAGAAACACCGGGTCTATGTCATTTAGCCGACAACCAAATAACCGACAAGACAATTAGCATACCGAAAAGAGTCGACAGGACGTTTAGCCGACAAGTACATTTAGCAGACACGTACATTTAGTCGACAGGACATTTGGCCGAAACGTACATTTAGCCGACAGGACATTTGGCCGAAACGTACATTTAGCCGACAGGACATTTGGCCGAACGTACAATTAGTCAACATGGACACTTAGCCGACAAGACGATTAGCGGACAGGACATTTAACCGACAGGTCAATTAGCCGACAAGACGATTAACCGACAGGACATTTAGCCGACAATTCGATTAGCCGACAGGACATTTAACCGACAGGTCAATTAGCCGACAAGACGATTAGCCGACAGGACATTTAACCGACAGGTCAATTAGCCGAAATGACGATTAGCCGACAGAACATTTAGCCGACAAGACGATTAGTCGACAGGTCATTTAGCCGACAAGACGATTAGCCGACAGGACATTTAGCCGACAGGTCAGTGGGCCCACAAAACGATTAGCCGAAAAAGCCAATTTGCGAACAAGCCGATTAACCGACAGGTCAATTAGCCGACTAGCCGATTAGACTATTTGTATTTGCAAAATGTTGTATGTACTCAATAAGTAAGAATAGGACGAAGCCTATTTAATATCAGTAACCTCGATTATCCGGAACTATTTTTTTCGGACTCTCGAAAAATATTTTTTGACGGATTTATACGTTTCAGATACTGGAGATTCTGAAAAAACATATTTCCTTCTATAGTAAAAACTTTTTAAATTTTTATCCACAGCACTCGTGTTGCATATCGTTAGAAAGGTCTGAAACTGCCTTTCCCTATTATGGATGTTTTGTGTGTCCCCCTCCGCTCTGCTCACCTGGGGGGGGGCACATTTTAAATTTCTTTACAACACCAGTCGCGTGACACATCATTTGAAAGGTCTGCAACTGCTTATTCATATTATGGATGTCGTGTGTGTCATCTCTCACTCTGCCCCCCAGGGGGGGGGCACATTTTTTATTTCTTTACAACACCAGTCGTGTGACACATCATTTGAAAGGTCTGCAACTGCTTATTCATATTATGGATGTCTTGTGTGTCACCCCCTACTCTTCCCCTCCAGGGGAGAACAAATCTTTAATTTGTTTACAACACCAGTCGTGTGACACATCATTTGAAAGGTCTGCAACTGCTTATTGATATTATGGATGTCTTGTGTGTCACTCCCCTCTGACCCCAGGGGGCACATTTTTAATTTATTTACAACACCAGTCGTGTGACACATCATTTGAAAAGTCTGAAATTGCCTTTTCCTATTATGGATGTCTTGTGCGTCCCCCTCCGCTCTGCCCCCCTGGGAGGCACATTTTAAATTTCTTTACAACACCAGTTGTGTGACACATCATTTGAAAGGTCTGCAACTGCTTATTCATACCATGGAGTATTGGCTAGCGCAGCAAGCGAGGGTAGCCTACAACTTGGAATCGCGAAGCGAGTACGCGGGGGATTGGCGAGCGTAGCGAGCAGTGGACGGAGCCCCCTTAGTTAAGAAAAATAAATTGTCGTCCGTCTGTCTGCCTGTAAACGCTCAATCTCACGAACAAATGGAGATATACTTAAAATTTTGTATGTACTTAGTAAGTAAGAATAGGACGAAGCCTATTTAATATCACTAACTTCGATTATCCGGAAGTATTTTTTCGGATTCTGGAAAAAAATTGATGGATTTACACGTCCGTCTTTCAGTCTGTAAACGCTCTATCCCACGAATAAATGGAGATAGAGGCTTAAAATTTTGTAAAAATAGGACGAAACCTATTTAATATCAGTAACCTCGTTTATCCGGAACTATTTTTTCGGACTCTCGAAAAATTCGTTCTGATGAAATGTATATAAAAAACCTCTATCGATTTTTTTTTTCTAATCGGAGGCGAAACTGAATCCTGCAATGGCAGAATCAAAATCCAACTTGTTTTTTATTTTAATCACGTTTATTCTGTAGAGCAGGGCTGTCCAACGCGGCGCCTGCGGGCTTCATTGCGCCCTTTGATGATTTTCTTGGCGCCCTTTTGAAGATTTCCTGTTATTAAATATTTCAGAAGTAAAATTCCATTTTAAAGATAGTTAAAAAATCTTTAATATTTTATCAGAGATATTTTTAAAACTTGTGTCTGGCTATTTTAAATCAAGGCTAAAAGGGCTTAATTTTCTTTCTTCATTTTCGAAATTGTAGAAGGGTTTTTTTTTGTTTATTTTTTCTGTGATTTTGCATAGAAAAAATAAGAAATAGTTCAAAAGGATATCCATCTATGAAAACATTTCCAGCCTATCTCTTTGAAACCACTCATATGGTTTAGTCACTGTCATGCTTGTCTGTTTTTGCACTTTTCATAAAACTAAACTAATCCACGTCTTCAAAATAAATCAAACAATATTTCCACATCTTAAAAGAAACCTAGCAATATCTCTGATTTTCATATTTATTTATTAATTATTATTGTTATTAAAGACGCGATTACAGTTTCTGGCATCTAACCTTACAAACATTTTTGATATCGATTTCTCATATTAAAAAATGTAAAATTTGAAATTTAGTACACGTAATCGCAAAACTGTAGAGGTCTTTTACTTACCGATTTACGTTTTATTTGCATTAAAGTTAAGGCGTGCGTGTATACTAATGCTATACGATAATATTGCCACATGTTTTCAGTCATATAAATAATGGCGCCCTTCATTGATTGCCAAGAGCCGAGATGCGCTCTAGTTACTGAAAGGTTGGACAGTAGGGTGGGCCGAAAAAAACTTTTTTTCGATTTTTGATTATGGCGGGTGCGGAAAAGTGGCCACTGGTGGCACTCAGTTCGTACAAAAAATTTGAAATTTTTTGGATATTTCCTAACCCTGCCGCAAACGGCTTGAAGTTTTGCAAAAATGTTCATTTTTGAACTTTTTTCGAAAAAAATTAAAAAATGTTAAATTAAATTTATTTTGGTTGTATTTACTTGAAAAGGCATATTTAATGTACCAAATGTTTAAATGAGATCTGATCATGCATTATTTAATATCTATGTGTTTTATAACTTACGCTATTTTTATAGCTTTTTCGCGTATGATAGGCAAAAGTTGTATTTGTTTGAATCGATCATTAGTTTCTGTATTATTTATGTCCCTTGGTCTTCTTTATATATTTTCTATGTCTCAAACGTCATATATTTGAGGGAAAGACAGCAGTATGCTTCAAAAACAAATCTGGAAGGTGAGAAAGTTGTGAAACAGGACTCTAAGCGCGCGCAATGATTCGTGGTAATACTCAGGGAGTGAAGGACGAAATAGTTGAGAGCCAAAATGCGATAAAGGATTCTTATTATTTATCCTTGCTAAATTACCTGCGACATTTGTTCAGTGTTTACGTGAAACCCTTTTGTATTGATATGCAGTGCTTTTTGGGTCGTTTAATGTGCCATTATAGTGTTTTGTGCGTTTTATTACAACGAGCTCACAAATGGCTAATATAAAGAGCCATGACAATGCAAAGACACGCGATAGCGTGAAAAGTAATTCTTTGGGGGCATCATGCATATTGAAAGAACTACAATTTCCAATTTATGCTGATAATCATGCACCACTAATACTGGTTGCTTCACCATGTAGAAGTTGTGACAGCAGAGAATACGAATCTGGTCATCGATAAAAACAAAGTCAAAAGAGAGAAATAGAAACTTGGAAAGAAGATACAGGCAGATGAAGTTATTGAAAGAAGGAAAATTAAAAGCATATTTTTTGATGGTAGAAAGGATAAAAGTATATTAAGAGGAATAAAAGAACAAGCGGCACTGTCGAAGGAAAGGCGAGGAACACATCACCGTGTTGTTTGAACCTGGTTAGGAATACTCGGGTCACTTGATATCTTGTTCCGGTCACGGAAAAGAAATAGCAAGATCATTATACAATCTTCCAAGTCACCACAAGTTAGACTTTTCTGAATTGACGAGGTAGCAAGGTAACGGAACGAGGTATCAAGTGACACAAGTATTCCTAACCAGGTTCAAACAACACGGTGATGTGTTCCACGCCTTTCTCTCGACGGTGCTGCTTGTTATTTTTCCTCCTCTGAATATACTTTTATCCTTTCTACCATCAAAAAATATGCTTTTAATTTTCCTTCTTTCAATAACTTCTTCTGCCTGTATCTTCTTTCCAAGTTTCTATTTCTCTCTTTTGACTTTGTTTTTATCGATGACCAGATTCGTATTTTCTGCTGTCACAACTTCTACATGGTGAAGCAACCAGTATTAGTGGTGCATGATTATCAGCATAAATTGGAAATTGCAGTTCTTTCAATATGCATGATGCCCCCAAAGAATTACTTTTCACGCTATCGCGTGTCTTTGCATTGTCATGGCCCTTTATACTAGTCATTTGTGAGCTCGTTGTAATAAAACGCACAAAACACTATAATGGCACATTAAACGACCCAAAAAGCACTGCATATCAATACAAAAGGGTTTCACGCAAACACTGAACAAATGTCGCAGGTAATTTAGCAAGGATAAATAATAAGAATCCTTTATCGCATTTTGGCTCTCAACTATTTCGTCCTTCACTCCCTGAGTATTACCACGAATCATTGCGCGCGCTTAGAGTCCTGTTTCACCACTTTCTCACCTTCCAGATTTGTTTTTGAAGCATACTGCTGTCTTTCCCTCAAATATATGACGTTTGACACATAGAAAATATATAAAGAAGACCAAGGGACATAAATAATACAGAAACTAACGATCGATTCAAACAAATACAATTTTGCCTATCATACGCGAAAAAGCTATAAAAATAGCGTAAGTTATAAAACACATAGATATTAAATAATGCATGATCAGATCTTATTTAAACATTTGGTACATTAAATATGCCTTTTCAAGTAAATACAACCAAAATAAATTTAATTTAACATTTTTTAATTTTTTTCGAAAAAAGTTCAAAAATGAACATTTTTGCAAAACTTCAAGCCGTTTGCGGCAGGGTAAGGAAATGTCCAAAAAATTTCAAATTTTTTGTATGAACTGAGTGCCACCAGTGGCCACTTTTCCGCACCCGCCATAATCAAAAATCGAAAAAAAGTTTTTTTCGGCCCACCCTATTGGACAGGCCTGTTTTAAAGCTATGCATCGGAAAATATCTTTAAACGCTGCTTAATAACTTCTAATTTTATAAAAATACAAGTTTTTTTTAAATAAAAAAATATTTTTTTTAAAAAGGAAAAGGAATTCTAAAACACAAATTAATTAAAAAAAAAAAAATATGCGTGGCACTCGGGGACTGCCGCGAAAAAGCTATTGTATAGCATTTTTCATCAACTTATGCAAAAATACCGCGTCAATGTCTGCTAAAGTCTATCGAAGGATACCGCGCCGAAGTCTGCCAAACTCAAACGTCGTTATCCGAAGTGTTAGGATTTTTTCTCGTTACGGAATTCCTAGATTCGGCCGCCGCGCTCAAAGCCCGCGATAATTGCTATGCAATAGCTTAATAAATTATCAAACAAAATTTGGTCGCGCTACGAAACTTAGATCGCGAGTTATAAGCATTTTAAATTTTTCGACCCTCACGGTGGGGGGGGGGTCTCCTGTCACCAAAATTTAACACTGTCTCATAAAAAATTACCAAACAAAATTTGGCCGCGCTACGAAAATTAGATCGCGAGTTATAAGCATTTTAAATTTTTCGACCCTCACCGTGGGGGGTCTCCTGTCACCAAAAATTAACAATATCTCATAATAAATTACCAAACAAAATTTGGCCGCGCTACGAAAATTAGATCGCGAGTTATAAGCATTTTAAATTTTTCGACCCTCATCGTGGGGGTCTCTTGTCACCAAAATTTAACACTGATTCATAATAAATTACCAAACAAAATTCGGCCGAGCTACGAAAATTAGATCGCGAGTTATAAGCATTTTAAGTTTTTCTACCCTCACCGTGGGGGGTCTTCTTTCACCAAAAATTAACAGTCTCATATTAAATTACCAAACAAAATTTGGCCGCGCTACGAAAATTAGATCGTGAGTTATAAGCATTTTAAATTTTTCGACCCTCACCGTGGGGGTCTCCTGTCACCAAAAATTAACAGTCTCCTAATCAATTACCAAACAAAATTTAGCCGCGCTACGAAAATTAGATCGCGAGTTATAAGCATTTTAAATTTTTCGACCCTCACCGTGGGGGGTCTAATGTCACCAAAAATTAACACTGTCTCATAATAAATTACCAAAGAAAATTTGGCCGCGCTACGAAAATTAGATCGCGAGTTATGAGCATTTTAAATTTTTCGATCCTCTCCGAGGGGGGGTCTCCTGTCAGCAAAAATTAACACTGACTCATAAAAAATTACCAACAAAATTTTTCCAAGCTACCAAAATTAGATCGCGAGTTATAAGCATTTTAAATTTTTCGACCCTCACCGTGGGGGGGGGGAGGGTTCTCCTGTCACCAAAAATTAACAGTCTCATATTAAATTACCAAACAAAATTTGGCCGCGCTACGAAAATTAGATCGTGAGTTATAAGCATTTTAAATTTTTCGACCGTCACCGTGGGGGTTCTAATGTCCCCAAAAATTAACACTGCCTCATAATAAATTACCAAACAAAATTTGGCCGTGTTAAAAAAATTAGATCGCGAGTTATAAGCGTTTAAAATTTTTCGACCCTCACCTTGGAGGGTCTCCTGTCACCAAAAATCAACGCTGTCCTATAATAAATTACCAAAGAAAATTTGGCCGAGCCACGAAAATTAGATCGCGACTTATAAGCATTTTAAATTTTTCGACCCTCACCGTGGGGTTCTCCTATCACCAAAAGTAACACTGTCTCATAATAAATTACCAAACAAAATTTGGCCGCGCTATGAAAATTAGATCGCGAGTTATAAGCATTTTAAATTTTTCGACCCTTTCCGTGGGGGGGGGGGGGTCTCTGGTCACCAAAAATTAACACTGTCTCATAATAAATTACCAAACAAAATTTGGCCGCGCTACGAAAATTAGATCGCGAGTTATAAGCATTTTAAATTTTTTGACCCTCACCGTGGGGGGGTCTCCTGTCACCTAAAATTAACACTGTCTCATAATAAATTACCAAACAAAATTTGGCCGAGCTACGAAAATTAGATCGCGACTTATAAGCATTTAAAATTTTTCGACCCTTACCTTGGAGGGTCTCTTGTCACCAAAAATTAAAACTGTCTTATAATAAATTACCAAACAATATTTTGCCAAGCTACCAAAATTAGATCGCGAGTTATAAGCATTTTTGATTTTCGACTTTCACCGTGGGGTGTCTTCTGTCACCAACAATTAACAATGCCTCATAAAAAATTACCAAACAAAATTTGGCCGCGCTACGAAAATTAGATCGCGAGTTATAAGCATTTTAAATTTTTCGACCCTCACGGTGGGGGTCTCCTGTCACCAAAATAAATAAGACCACCAAAATAAACATTGTCTCATAATAAATTACCAAACAAAATTTGGACGCGCTATGAAAATTAGATCATAAGAAACATAAGTTTGAGACTGATAAACACCACGTCAATGTCTGCCGAAGTCTACCGAAGGATACCGTCCCGAAGTTTTCCGAACGGAAACGACGTTAGCCGAGTGTTAGGTTTTTTTCGTTACGGATGTGTTAGGATTTATCGCGTTACGGAATTTTAGGATTCGGTCACCCCGCTCAAAGCCCGCGATAAAAGCTATGCAATAGCTTAAAAAAAAAAGAAAAAGAAAAAAACCTCACAAAACGATAGTTTTCGAACTTTCAGATAAATTATAACATATAGAACATATTTTAAAGAGTAGTGAGCATCAAATAAGGGGCGGGGGGATTCTTTAGGGGTAGCGGTCAAATACTTAAAATTGAACCGTTTCCTGCCATTTCAAATGTTGACTTTTCACTAAGCTCTGGGATAAATATGACTTATTTAATATAAAACTTTCAGATAGTTTATAACACATAACATAGATTTTAAAGAGTAAGGGACGTCAAATCAGTGCTGAATTAAAGGGGATGTCCCGGGGGGACATTCCCCTCACGGAGCAATAAAATGCCCCCCCACGGGAAATTTGAAATTTTGCGTATTCAATGGTCAAAAAGGACAACCCCCCCCGGAGCCATTGAAGTCCCTCCGGGAGAAAAATGTCTGAATTCTGCGTCAAATTATGGGTAGGAGGCAGGCAATAATCATTTTAGGGAGGGCGTGATCAAATATTTAAAACCGTACCGATTTAGATGCGGATTTTTCATAGCCCTGGGATAAACAATACTTATTTAATATGAAATTTAGAAAGTGTATCCCCTTATTTGTTGATGTATATTAATTCATAATTGTTAGCCCTATTTTTGAATAATTATTTCATCAAATATCTTCTTAAGTTTATAAAAAGATTTTTTTAAGAAAAGAGTTTGGCCCTTGGTTCTGGATTATAAAACTAAGAGATTCTAGACACTCCCCCCCCTTTTTTTTGCCTTGTGTGCGCAGCATTTCTGCTAAACGGTACCGTAAGCAGCGGGATTCGTTTCGAGAATGTTTTTTAGATTTTGCAGTACATGTTTTAGGTTTAATGAAGAATATTTTTACGGGCCCGGGGAACGCCAGGCGACTCAGCTAGTATATGATAATATTTTATCTTCACACATTTTGTTAATTAGTCACATAATAATAATTTTACTCTTTTTTCTTTCATAAATCAAATAAAATAGATATTTTTAAACCTTTAATCTCCCTATCCCTGCTTAGAAATTTGTATAAATAAATTAAAAAAAATTTCGATGTCCAATGTGATAAAAGGAAAAAACTGTCTGGGGGAAAAATGACTGAAAAAAAATTATATAACAAGTAAGAGTGATAAAAGTGACCAGAAAACAAGTGACAAGGAATTGATAAATGTTGAACTTATCAATAAGTACCGTAATTTCGGGTGTATAAGCCGCGGATCAAACAATTCTTTTTGGACCCAGAAATCTTATTTAGTGATATTTACGGCGATCTGACTAGTTATATTTGTTTCTTAAAAAATTCTGGGTCGAAAAAGAATTGTTTGATTTGCGGCTTATACACCCGAAATTACGGTAAGTGCTAAAAACTAAATTGGTAACAAAAAGTGAATATTTAGCTCACAGACTTTCAGAACCTGAGAGCTTGTGGGCCCGTCGGTTCTGTAGTAATGTATATATGTGTATATGCATGTAGTGTACGGAACGCGATAACTCATGATAAAAATATCCGATTTACTTCAATTTTGGATACAAGTTTATTCTCTTAAGGCGCTTCCCTCATTAGTTTTTGGAATTCATTGGATAAGCATAAAAGACGGTGGGGGATTAACCCATCTTTAATTTAGATAAGTGGGTTTTTCATGCAAAATTATCAGGTTTCATTCAAATTTTAGATACAAGATCATTCTGATGAGACGCCTCTATGATTTATTATTAATTTTGGGTGTTCATTGATTAAGTATAAAGCGGTGAATGGGGGTATTCCTCCTTCCCAAAACGTACCTAGCCGAAATTTAACGGTAATCGAAACGTTACCTGTGCGTATCCTAACAACAACCTAATAGTAACTTAACTGTGAGATAACCATAACCCATTTGTTATATAAAAGTTATTTAGCAGTGGCGTAACCATTACCTAATTCTAACGTAATTATGATCTAACTGTAACCTAATTATAACCTAACCGGAACTTAATCGTAATCGAACCGTTAACCATACATAAACTAACAATAACTTAACAGGTAACGAAGCTGTAAAAACGCTACGCTACCCCCGCGTAATCGCTTCAGGATTCCAAGTTGTAGGTTATCCCTGCTTGCTGCCCTCGCCAATACCCCATGGTATTAATAAGCAGTTGCAGACCTTTCAAATGATGTGTCACACGACTGGTGTTGTAAAGAAATTAAAAATGTGCCCCCCTCTGGGCCAGAGAGGGGGGGTTGACACACAAGACATCCATAATATGGATAAGCAGTTCCAGAACTTTCAAATAATGTGTCACACAACTGTTGTTGTAAAGAAATTAAAAATATGCCCTCCTTGGGGGGGCAGAGTGGGGAGTGACACACAAGATATCCATAATATGAATAAGCAGTTGCAGACCTTTTAAATGGTGTGTCACACGACTGGTGTTGTAAAGAAATTAAAAAAAGCCCCCAAGGGGGGCAGAGAGGGGGGGTGACACACAAGACATCCATAATATGAATAAGCAAGTGCAGATCTTTCAAATGATGTGTCACACCTAACTTTAATTTTAATATAACCTACTAAGGGGGCTCCGTCCCCCTGATCGCTACGCCCGCCAACCCCCACGTAATTGCTTCGCGATTCCAAGTTGTAGGCTACCCCTGCTTGCTGCGCTCGCCAATGCCTCATGGTATGAATGAGCAGTTGCAGACTTTTAAATTTAGTGTCACACGACTGGTGTTGGAAAAAAATTAAAAATGTGCCCCCCTGCGGGGGCAAAGTGGGGGTTGACACACAACACATCCATAATGTAATATGAATAAGCAGTTGCAGACCTTTCAAATGATGTGCTACTCGACTGGTGTTGTAAAGAAATTAAAAATGTGGCCCCCTGGGAAGGCAGAGTGGGTGGTGGCACACAAGACATCCATAATATAATATGAATAAACAGTTGCAGACCTTTCAAACGATGTGTCACACAGCTGGTGTTGTAAAGAAGTTAAAAATGTGCCCCTGGGGGTCAGAGCAGAGTGGGATACACATGATGTCCATAATAGGTAAAGGCAGTTTCAGACCTTTCTAAAGATATGCAACATGAGTGCTGTGGATAAAATATTAAAAAGTTCCCCTTTGTGGGGGGGGCAAAGTGGGGTGCGGCGCCCCAAACATGCATAATTGGAATGAGCAGTTACAGTTCTTTTAAACTATAGCGGGGCTACTGCCTCCTGCTCGCTACGCTCGCTAACCCCCCGTTTAATCGCTTCGCGATTCGAAGTTGACATTAACAGTGGCGTAATCATAAATTAATTGTAACGCATCCGTGACCTAACTTTAATTTTAATATAACCTACTAAGGGGGCTCCGCCCCCCTGATCGCTACGCCCGCCAACCCCCCACGTAATTGCTTCGCGATTCCAAGTTGTAGGCTACCCCTGCTTGCTGCGCTCGCCAATGCCTCATGGTATGAATGAGCAGTTGCAGACTTTTAAATTTAGTGTCACACGACTGGTGTTGGAAAGAAATTAAAAATGTGCCCCCCTGTGGGGGCAAAGTGGGGGATGACACACAACACATCCATAATGTAATATGAATAAGCAGTTGCAGACCTTTCAAATGATGTGCTACTCGACTGGTGTTGTAAAGAAATTAAAAATGTGGCCCCCTGGGAAGGCAGAGTGGGTGGTGGCACACAAGACATCCATAATATAATATGAATAAGCAGTTGCAGACCTTTCAAACGATGTGTCACACAGCTGGTATTGTAAAGAAATTAAAAATGTACCCCCTGGGGGGCAGAGCGGAGGGGGACATACAAGAAATCCATAATAGGAAAAGGCAGTTTCAGACCTTTCTAAAGATATGCAACACGAGTGTTGTGGATGAAAATTTAAAAAGTTCCCCTTTGGGGGGGAGTACGGCGCCCCAAACATGCATAATTGGAATGAGCAGTTACAGTTCTTTTAAACTATAGGGGGCTCCGTCCCCCTGCTCGCTACGCTCGCTAACACCCCGCGTAATCGCTTCCCGATTCCAAGTTGTAGGCTAGCCCATGGCTAGCCATGGCTCGGCAATACCCCATGGCATCGCTTCGCGATTCCGTTCGCTATTGCTTTGCAATCCCGGTTGGAATCGCTTGGCGATGCGCAGACGGAGCCCTAACTGGTCTATTCGACTCATGAAAGGAGTGGTCCACACGGACGCGTTATTTCCGGAAACCTTACACATCAGTATCATTCCAGGAGTCAATCCTTTTAAGGAAATTTTTTTTTACTATAGAAGGAAACGTAACCTATCTGTGGTGTAACTGCAACCAAATTGTAACCTATTACAACCTACCAGAACTTAACTGTTAACAAGCCGTTACCTATGCATAACCTAACCGTAAACTATCAGTAACATAACTTTAAGCAAACCGAAACCTAATTGATACTTAAAAATTATTTTACAGTGGCGAAACGATAACTTAATTGTAACATAATCGTGACTTAACTGTAATCCAATTATAACGTAACCGGAACTTAATTGTTATCAAACTGTTATCTGTACATAACATATTCATAACCTAATAGTAGCATAACTGTAAGCTAACCGTAACCTAATTGTTACCTAAGAGTAATATAACAGTGGCGTAACCATATCATAAATGTAACATAAACAGGACCCAACTATAGCCTAAATATAACCTAATATAGCAGTATAAGAATAATCTACCAGCACTCTAACCATAATCTAGTTTTAACCTAAGCTAGACCAAATTTAAAGCTTACTATTACCACCGTAACTGAATTGTAACCTATCCGTAACGGAACTGTAAAATAACTATAATCTTACTATGACCTAACTATAAACTAACTATAACCTAATTACTACCTATCGGTAATCTAATAGTAAATCGTCTTGTCGATTAAATGCCCTGTCGGCAAATCGTCTTGTCGGTTAAATCGGTTAAATGTTCTGTCGGCAAATCATCTTGTCGGTTAAATGTCCTGTCGGCAAATCGTCTTGTCGGTTAAATGTCCTGCCGGCTAAATGTCCTGTCGGCTAATCAACCTGTCGGTTAAATGTCCTGTCGGCAAATCGACCTGTCGGTTAAATGTCCTGTCGGTTAATCGTCTTGTTGGCTAATCGACCTGTTGGTTAAATGTCCTGTCGGCTAATCGTCTTGTCGGCTAATCGACCTGTTGGTTAAATGTCCTGTCGGCTAATCGTCTTGTCGGCTAAATGTTACGTTCGGCCAATTGCCTGTCGTCCAATTGTCTGTCTGCTAAATGTCCATTTCGGCCAAATGTCCTGTCGGCTAAATGTACGTTTCGGCCAAATGTCCGGTCGGCTAAATGTACGTTTCGGCCAAATGTCCTGTCGACTAAATGTACGTGTCTGCTAAATGTACTTGTCGGCTAAACGTCCTGTCGACTATTTTCTGTATGCTAATTGTCTTGTCAGTGATTTGGTTGTCGGCTAAATGTCTGCGACCGAGAAACACCATGGCACCCTATGAGTAGTGACTTGCGCCATGGGGTGCCCTAGGGCACCTCTAGGGGTGCAATTCTGTTTCGTTTAGGGATGTCACTCACGGGTCAAGAGTTTCACCCCTAGGATTGCCATATGCAGCCTTTAGTTTTAACAGTACTCCATGTACTTAATTTTTTTCAAAATGAGATCATGCCAAATATTTACTAATTTGACATAGAAATTAATAAAAGCGGAAACAAAAAATACATGTGGCACTCGGGGACTACCGCGGTAAAGCTATTGCATAGCATTTTTTATAAACTTATGCAATTATAATTATTTATTTATTTTTTATTTGTGCAGTTTTTTTGTCTTTGATATTAATTCAAGTTACACTTTTTGAGTGTGATGACCGATAACAAACATTTTTTTTTCTTTTATTGAATGAATGAGAAGTTAATATCGTTTAAAATATTTTTATCATCTTAAAATACATGTAGGTTAATCAGGAATTTTTATCATTGAAACTATACGTTTATGGTAGCTGAAATAAAAAATGTAAGTTTGAGACTTGATATTCTCAAAATATCTGAAAAATACCGCGTCAATGTCTGCCGAAGTCTAACGAAGGATACCGTGGCGAAGTCTGCCAAATTGAAGCGACGTTAGCCGGAGTGTTAGGTTTTTATTCTCGTTACGGAATTTCTAGATTCTTCCGCCGCGCTTAAAGCCCGCGATAAAAGCTATGCAATACCTTAATAAATTAACAAACAAAATTAGGCCGCTCTACGAAAATTAGATCGCGAGTTATAAGCATTTAAATTTTTTCGACCCTCACCGTGGGGGGGGGTCTCCTGTCACCAAAAATTAAAACTGTCTCATAATAAATTACCAAACAAAATATGGCCGCGCTACGAAAATTAAATCGCGAGTTATAAGCATTTTAAATTTTTCGACCCTCACCGTGGGGGGTCTCCTGTCACGAAAAATTAACTCTCTCTCATAATAAATTACCAAACAAAATTTGGTCGTACAGCGAAAATTAGATCGCGAGTTATAAGCATTTTAAATTTTTCGACCCTCACCGTGGGGTTCTCCTATCACCAAAAGTAACACTGTCTCATAATAAATTACCAAACAAAATTTGGCCGCGCTACGAAAATTAGATCGCGAGTTATAAGCATTTTAAATTTTTTGACCCTCACCGTGGGGGGGGTCTCCTGTCACCTAAAATTAACACTGTCTCATAATAAATTACCAAACAAAATTTGACCGCGCTACGAAAATTAGATCGCGAGTTATAAGCATTTTGAATTTTTCGATCATCACTATTGGGCGGGTCTCCAATCACCAAAAGCTACATTATCCTACCTTGTTTTATCTTAAGACGATTCTTTTCTATACACATTCTATCAGGAATTTTTATTATTGAAACTATAGATTTATAGTAACTGAAATAAGAAATATAAGTTTGAGACTTGATATCCTCTAAATATCTGAAAAATACCGCGTCGATGTCTGCCGAAGTCTACCGAAGGATACCATGCCGAAGTCTGCCGAGCTGAAACGATGTTAGCCGAGTGTTAGGTTTTTTTTCGTTACGGTTGTGTTAGGATTTTCCTCTTTACGGAATTTTTGGATTCGGTCGCCGCGCTCAAAGCCCGCGATAAAAGCTATGCAATAGCTTAAAATCAGTAGCTAGTTACTTTTTACAAAATTATACAATTTTTATTCTCACTGATGAATTTGGTGTTTTTAATATTTGTAGACAAAATTTTGATGGACAAATATAACACAATTATATGTATTTTTAAAAAAGGAATTCGCAGTTTTTCTGTCGCCCATTATAGATAAATAAGCACTATTGTGAAAAAAAAATGGATTTTAAAACATTATTTTTTTTAAATCTCAATTTTGAAATAATTATGTATTTATGTATAATATTTGTCGACAAAATTCTAACAAACAAAAATAAAATCATTTCATTTTTATTGTAAATAATAAATCCTAGTTTTTGTTGAACATTTTGGGGAAAAAAGAATAATCATGATACTCTAGATAAATAATTTTATGAAAAAGGAAAATATTTTCTAGCTATTCATTTTCGAAATGACCTAATAGACAGTTTTCGTCCTTTTTACTGTCACACTTATTTTATATTTCTTGAAATGAGACACCACTTGTCAGACTTGTTTTTGTGGGATGAGTGAAAAAAAATATCTCGTTTGAGTTATCTTTGCCTTTTTCATTCTGTATAATAGTGCACTACAAAATAGTGAAAAATGTTAAAGGAATAGTATTTCATTTTTTTGGAAAAATAAAGATATGCAATTTATAAATGATAGATTTTCTCTTGGTAGCGTCTGCATATATTTTAATTTTGAATACTTGAGAATAAAACTTCTTAAAAAAAGAAAAAAAAAGAACTATGATAGTTGCCGGTGCTCATCCCAAAACTTTCTTCTATCTCATACGTATATTTTAATATTTCAAAATTTAGTTACACATTTTAATGCCCGTTAATATTATTAATTCAATGCTATACCAACTATGATTTGCATCTTAAATTTCTGTTTCAGTCAATTAATCGGAGTAAAAACGAGTTTCCCTTTGTACACGATCTGATGAACAATAGAACGCTAGGTAGATTTTTTTCAAATTCAGGAAGGATCTACTCGCCATACCCAAAAATAACCATACAAAAAAAAAAAAAAAAAAAAAAAAAAAATAGTTCAGTTCTATGCATAACTTTTCGACGGTAAAATAATAAAAATGGCACAGGCATCGCGACTATACGCGGTACCTTCGTACGGATTTTTTTTCAAATTCGGGACGGACCAACTGGCCATAGCCAAACACTTACACAAAAAATTTGGTTCAATTCGATGCATAACTTCATACACTTTTAGTCGGTACAATATTGAAAATGGAGCGAAAATCACTACTGCAGCATCCCCTTCTGACGGATTTTTTTTCAAATTCAGGGAGAACCAACTAACTATATCCGTACACTTCTACAAAAAAATTTGGTTCAATTCGATGTATAAATCCATACACTTTTAGTTGGTACAATGTTGAAAAGGGCACAAAAATCGTTACTGCAGCGTTCCCTTCCGGCGGAATATTTCAAAATTGAAGGAGAACCTGCTTGCCACAGCCAAAAATGTTCAAAAAAAATTTTCTTCAATTCTATGTATATCTTCATAAATTTTTTGATTGTAGAATGGCGACATACAGACAGGCAGACATTTTGTAAAAGCGTGTTCTTTGAAATCTGATCCATAAAACGTGTAAATCCGTCGAAAACCGGAAGTCGGAAAAAGTTCGATACAATACTTTCTTCTGTTGAAGATAGAAGAAAGTAAAAACATGTAAAATCGCGTAAAAGAAAAAGAAAGTAAACATACCCTATAAATTTCTCAACAATTTAATGTAGAAGACAGTTACTGATATCGAACGATTGGAAATAAAGTCTACTTTTAAATGATGTACATAAAATTTGTATAGGTGGCCAACTATATATTAGAATGTACTAAAACTTCATTTTTTCTAAAGGCAATACCCGATTTTAATAAGATATTTGGTTGGTTGGTTGTATTTGAGATCCCGATTATCAGCATGCGGAATATAGGTCCTAAGGGGATTTGCCGTCCGTGTTGGCATAGGTTCCCAACATTTCCTGAACCACTGCCCCCTTTACAAGAGAAAAAAATGCCAACTCCCCCTCTTCCATAATAGTTAATTATACGAAATATATTGCATAAATAATATTGTTGCATATTATCTGTATTTTATCTGTTTATCTATTAAAACTCACAAATTAAAAGTTAATTAAAACGACCATCAAATGCATTAAAAATTATTTATGAAAAATTGAAAAATAAACACAAAGCTAATAAAAAAATAAAAAATACGAAATGGTTGAAATGACGGAGTTTTAAAAATTTGTTCATGTCAGATTCCAATTTCTTTAACATCAATCACATGACAGTATTTTTATGAAAATAAATTTTAAAGATAAGTTTTAAAAATGCCGATAGAGGGCACTTTAGATTTTCGAGTAACAAAAAACTATTTTTTACCATTATTTTTTGTATCTCACTAAATGTTTTCAAAAGCATAGAGTTAAACTTAAATTTTGAGCTGAAAGCCTGAATCATTGTGAGTGGTAAAGTAGCGCAAACAAAGCTGTGTTCAGCAGGGGAGGAGGGTTTCAAACTCTTGAACGCAGTTCAGTTTGCGCTACTTAATCACACCCAATGCTAAAAATTTTGAGCTCAAACTTTATGTTTAAATCTAAGATTTTGAAGGTTTGGTTTGGTTTATTTTTGTCATCCGATTATCTACGCTAGGGATATAGGACAAGGGGGGAGTGCCCTTCGTGGGGGTCTTTCTAAGGGAACCTAATCCGTATTTACGCAAGGTCCGAAGAAAACCACGAAAACTCCGAACGGTTAGGCCGACAGCCGCGATTGGGTTCGAACCCAGCACCTGCCGTCTACCAGTTGAGAGGTCCGTACCTCTCGACCACTGCTGGGGGCCTAAGATTTTTGAAGGCAATTGATGAGATTCAAATTGTGACGATAAAAAAAAACAGTTATTCCTTACTCCAATGTCTAAAGCGTCCTTTATCGGCATTTTTTAAACTTTAAATTTATTTTCAAGGAAATACTGACATAAAGAATAGTTTTAGCAAAAACATCAAACGAATTAAAAAAATTTCTGTTTTTTTATGATCATTTGAAATTTTTGACCTTAAAATTTAACGGCACCTATCTCTTTCGGAAGACGTTTGGAATCCTTAGTTACCTATCTAGTATTGTTTGCCTTCTTGTCTATTATCATTCCAGTTTTTCCTAAAAGTTTAGATTCACCCTGAAGAATCAACGTCCTACATTTGTCACGTTTGAAGTACAGTTTCTGATTTGTTTGATATACACTTATCTAATTTACATGACTTACATTTACCAAGATTTTCTCAATATTTAGCTATGAAATCTAATTACATAGTTTTAAGCTTTATATTTAGTATTTTTAAAGAATAGTAATAAAAACATTATTACAAGCAAAATATAATTATCTATAAATTAACTAATGTTACAGAATATGAAACTGGGTCAATCCATTTCAAGTGGTCCAGAAAATATTTTTTTGGTCGCTCGACCATTTTTAAAAAATCTGAAATTTTTTGTAAAACAACCCTAACATGACGGAAGTTCAAAATGACCGTTCTTTTAATTTTACTATTTTTTGTTTGTGCATGGCGGCCATCTTTGTTTCATCGTGTGCAGCGATTTTCTCAGATACTAGGATACACAAAATTGTAAATATCTCGTCTTCTATTTTCCCAATTGAAATGGGGTTTGCAGCATTTTCTTCAGAATAAAATAGGCTAAATATACAGTGATAGAAAAATTTTGAAAAATAAATTTTTACTGGTGAAATTTTAGCACAAAATGTACGATTTTTTCCAAAATCTATCCGTTTGCAACTGGAAAATTGTATTGCAAGAGCAACTGTCAACCTTACACAATTTTTTCTACAAATAGGTCAAAAGTACGTGTACTCATACACCAAGTCCCAGATCTTGGAGTTAATTTCTCCTTGCGAAAAAAATTCCGAAATTCGTCAAAAATTTCAAAAATCGCACTTTTCAGGCTTTGATATCTCTGGTGGGGAACGAGATAAAAATCTGAAATTTTGGCCTGTGATAATATTGTGCAGTAACGTTATGTACAAAAAATTTCAAGAAGGAGATTTGACTACAAGCTGAGATATGACATGGAAAATATGTGAAAACAATACTGTCAAACTATTGTAAACCTACTATGTAACTGTTCAACAAGACTGTCAACCTTGCACAATTTTTTCTACAAATAGGTCAGAAGTGTGTGTACTCATACACCAAGTCCCATACCTGGGAAATGATTTCTCTTTCCGAAAAAAATTCCGAAATTCGTCGAAAATTTCAAAAATCGCACTTTTTAGGTTTTGATATCTCTGGTGGGGCACGAGATAAAAATCTGAAATTCTGGCCTTTGATAGTATTATGTAGTAGTGTTATGTACAAAAAATTTCAAGAAGAAGATTTGACTAAAAGCTGAGATACGGTGATTAAAGAAATGTTAAGAAATGCTATTACGAGTACATTAGGATAAATGAGATTAGTCTCTTTTATTACAATATTTACCCAGAAAATATCGTTTGTTGAAAACAGTTAAATAAAAAGCATTTAATTTACAAAATACTATATATGCTCCACAAAGAGCTTAACAATATTTACGAGAGATGTTATGAGTTCGACCAGTTACTGTTCTCAGTCCATCAGGCTGTTCTTTCTAAAAAAATTATTTGAAGCTCCCCAAGTCTTGTCATCCCTTGTTAACTTGAATGAAATTCTCTAGGTTTAATAATTGAAGCCATGTCAACTCGATCAGTTGCAATTCATTGTCTGTAATTTACTTTTCCTGAAATGTGTTCCGAGTAAAATTGTTGCAATAGCATTTCTAGTAGATTTGTTCATCTGGACAAATAGTGTATTGGCTTAGCATACATTCTGAATTGTTTAAATCACACAGAAGCATTTGAAAAAGATATTTGTAACTAACATTTAACTTTGTACCATAAATAATTAATTTAAAATTTTGGAGGTATGAACAATTACATAGTATGTTACAATAGTTTGGCAGTATTGTTTTCACATATTGTCCATGTCATATCTCAGCTTGTAGTCAAATCTCCTTCTTGAAAGTTTTTGTACATAACGCTACTACACGATACTATCATAGGCCAAAATTTCAGATTTTTATCTCGTGCCCCACCAGAGATATCAAAGCCTAAAAAGTGCAATTTTTGAAATTTTTGACGAATTTCGGAATTATTTTCGCAAAGAGAAATTAACTCCCAGATCTGGAACTTGGTGTATGAGTACACGCACTTTTGACTTATTTGTAGAAAAAATTGTGTAAGGTTGACAGTTTCCCTTGCATGAAAATTTTCCTCTTGCAAACGGATAGATTTTGGAAAAAATCGTAAATTTTGTGCTACAATTTCACTTGTAAAAATTTATTTTTCAAAATTTTTCTTACACTGTATATTTAGCCTATTTTATTCTGAACAAAATGCTGCAAACCCCATTTCAATTGGGAAAATAGAATACGAGATATTTACAATTTTGTGTGTCCTAGTATCTGAGAAAATCGCTGCACACGATGAAACAAAGATGGCCGCCATGCACAAACAAAAAATAGTAGAATTAAAATAACGGTCATTTTGAACTTCCATCATGTTAGGGTTGTCGTACAAAAAATTTCAGATTTTTTAAAAATAGTCGAGCGACCAGTGCTGGACCACTTGAAATGGATTGACCCAACTGCATATTTCTTTTTCCTTTTTTTAACAAAGTTATGCGGAAAGATGAGGATTTTAAAAGCAACTTTATGAGTATTTTCTTACCAAAAGGAACAAAAAGGAGAAAATACTGCTTTCTAAAAACAGATCGTTAAATATTTTATGTTCTTTCGTAAATCCTATTATTTTAAATTTCTATGTTGACAAAGCATTTATGTTTTTTTCTAAGATAATTATTTAGGAAAGAGGCATACTGTTACATTTTTGCTTTCAACGACTCAAAAAAATTAGTTTTGTTTGAGATAATTTCTTTTATTGATGTATGCTGAACTTAAAATTGATTTGATTTGGTAAAATAATTTGAAAATAAGATAAATATTCTTTATTGCCCTTTATATGAATGAGTTTTATTTTATATACAGGGTGCTTCTTTTATTTACAAAAAAATGGGCTAAAATAATAAAAAAAAACTAGTAAAAAATAATTGATGAGGAATATTGAAATAATTTGAAAACTGGTAATTTCTCTACTCCAGTTCTATATTTTATTTCTGATTTGACATCGATAACTAGCAATCAATAGTGGTGTATATCTGAAACAGTTTATCAAATTCAACTTTGGTATCTCTCGTTGTGCTAAAAAACCTGTAATACTTGCTTATATTAAAGTAGCCTGTTTTGATACATTTCTTTTTTTTAAGAGCAACTGTTTAGATTCTAAGTCTGTTTAATTTTTTCTCTATAGTAATTAAAAGAACAGTTTCGTCCTGTTTAAGGGGACTCAAAGCTTGAAAACTTTAAAAAAAAAAAAAAAACAATTTTTGCCGAAACGTCAGTGAAGGCTTACTTTGGAGACACGAAATTTTTTGGTTTCTGTCTGTCAGTCTGTCTGTTCCGCGATAACTGGCATAAAAAGCATTCCATTGACTTGAAATTAAGTGGGTATGTTAGTGAGGCATTGGGTTTAAGCTGTATAGCTTTTGGTTAGATTTGATTCATTCGTTTGCAAAATATAGAATATTTTATTTTGCGCAATAATGCTTTCTTATGGCAAATCCAATGATTTTCATTTTTTTTTCCTTGAGAGAAAATGACGCATTTCATTAATGGAATTCAATGATAAATGGACACTGAAATTTACCAGTTATATTATTCGTATTGTTTTGAAATTTTGTGCATGCATTTGTCAGGGTTTTAAAGTTATTACTGTAAATTTTGGAGATTTTTTATAAATGTGTTCCAATAATATAAACTAATTTGTTTTAGAGATTTACTTATTTAAAATGTATTTATTTCATTTTCTTTATTCTCTCTTAATAGTTGTTAAGCAACCATTCATCCTAATCCTTATTATATTTTAATGCTATAAATTTGAAAGCGTATACGAAAATTTAAATGAAGTCAAAGTCAAAACTGATGAATTAATTAATGTCTTTTTATCTTTGCTGATAAATATAACATAGTCCAGAAAAGAATATAGGCTATGTTTTATTAATTTTATTCAAATATTTTCCTTAATAACTCAAAATTTCCTTTTTTTTCATACAGAATCAAGAGCGATTTTTTAGATAAAATTTAATCAATTTCCTTTATTGTTGCAAAAAAAAAAAAAAAAAAAAAAAAAAAAAAAATCTGGAATAATTTCTCAACGGCAATAAGTTTCAATTGCGCAATTTCCATTCGAAAAATTAAACTAAGAAAAAATAAATATGACGTCAGAATCAAAATAAAAATAAAAATAGTACTTTGTTAATTATTAAACACGTAAATTTGTTTCGTTAATAAGAATTTTTCTGACAAAAATGGGGGCATAATTAGAAGTAAAAGAAATAAAAAATAATTATATTTTTAACAAATATTTCAATTGGTAAAATTTGACGTCATAATTGAAATAAAACAGGTATTTTATAGTTGTCGTTAAAAATACAAGAAACATGGACAGCAATAACTCATAAATAACGATGTCATTGCCGAAACTTCAGTGAAGGCTTATTTTGGCGACGCAAAATTTATTGTTTTCCATCTCTCAGTCTGTTCTTCTGTCTATCTGTTCGTCCCCGATAACTGCCACAGAATGCAATCAAAACTTCTTTTTTTCCTAAACAAAATTGTAAAACCCTAGATTACTGAGTTTCAAACACACGCTTTCAAAAGTTCCTGATACATCAGATTTAGGTGTTTTTGGTGGGCAGGTATCTAGAAGTATGAGGATAATGAAAAATGCTTATTAAAACTGTCGCTTATCCTTATAAATCAAAATGTAGAAAGAAATACAAGATATACGATAACCATTAGCAGATTGATAGAAAGTTAGAAATTTAAATTTAATGAGACTACGGGGGGTTCAGGGGAGCGGAGGCCCCCTGAAGAAATCTACTGTGGTATAATAAAAAAACAAAAATAATAGATCATGAATTTTTCAGAATATCCTAACATAACTAAATCTTTAATTTAACGGCTTTTGATGGCTTCAAATTTCTTATTCTTATTTTATTCTTATAAATAATTACGTAATTCGAAAATTTTAAATTACAGTTTCCAGGAAGTTGAATATTACGCTAAGTGTGTTTTAAAAAAAAGATGTGAAAAGCTGACGTTGAGGCTCTTGATCTGCAGATTTACTAGTTATGATATATTTTGATAATTCAATTAATTCTAAATACAATGCAAAAACCGCATAAAAATATTTGAATTTTTGACGGAATTATCAGCATTCATGTAACAACCACTTTCAGTGTCGCACATACATAATTTCAGCTTCAAGTCACGTTTTCTTAAAACTTAATTTTTGATGAATATGCGTAAGATTTAAAAAAAAAAAACCTATTTAATGGAATATCTTAATTTTTTTTTTTGCACGCTTGAAATATTATTATCAATAGACAAAATTAATATATTTTAGATAGTTAAATAGATTCAGTATTTTTAATGAAAAAAAAACACTTGTGTTTAAATTTTTTAAACTGACATATTATTTTAATAAAGTTTCCTTTGTGTGATAGTTATATCTTTAAATCATTGTTGGTAATAACAAAAACCAACGACTTTTATTTAGATATAACTTCTAAACATCGCCCGTTCCACTGTTGCAACATCTCATGGAATATAAAAATACCTTTAAAATATTTATTTCAAATGTATTATGAATATTTTATGAATTTTAAAGTAATTTTTAAGCCTGAAAATTTTTTTAAGTATATGTGCAATTGAATTTTAAAAAAGTAATTCAATAGCGCAAAAACATTAACAAATTTAGTATTTGTTTGTTTTCGTGTAATATTCCACAAATAAATTGGCAAATAAAAATTAAATAAGTTGGAAATTGCACGTGAAGCTTAGCAAATGAGGTGCGTTCGTACGATAACGAAGTTTTAAAAATATCATTCTCATATATCAATCTCATAAAATTGTAAATAGTTATTTACAATTAAAATGCCACCAAACAATGTTCCCCCTATACTCATTAGGTAATGGAATATTTTTGTGTGGACTTGTAAATCAATAAAAAATGTTCTTTGCACCACAGATTATGCAAAATGTACATTAAAATATGTCCTTTATAGATGTATATCCATTTTATTATATTGGAATGAGTATAACACCATTAAAATCCTTTTGAAACATTTTTCCCCATTGACGTAATGTAACGGAATACTTTTGATTGTCCCTGTAATTGATCTATGCCTCGGATGTTCATAAAATCTGAAATGACTCGACAAAATTATGTAATAATTATGCATTTTAAATGTCAAACGATTAAAATGCATTTGAAACTTTTCTCCCCATTGCCCGTAATATAATGGAATACTTTTGATTGTCCCTGTAATTGAGCTATGCATCCGATTTTCACGAATCGTGAAAAGTATGTATTTTAAATTTCAAACGGTTCGGTTGGGTAGTTTTTGCGTTGTTACATGCGGACAGACGGACAGACGGACGGACAAACGTACGGACTGAACGACAGCTATAGGTGCTACGTATTTGCATAATTACTGAACGCACCTAAAAAGAGAAAATAACATAAAATACGAATTCAAGAGATATTAAATCGAAATACATAAAATGATCTGATAAGTATATAAAGTACGAATAGGAGTTTCATAGGCTGAATGTAACTTGAGTTCTTCTGAAAGGTCTCGATTCGATTTGCACTTTTAGTTTTTCAGGGAAGAGTTTTAGTGTGTAACATATTTTTTTATGAGCTTAATCATAGAAAAATAGGGGAAAGTTCTATACACACAGGAAACGATTAAAGAATATTTGTCTTGTTTCCTGAATAAAAAATATAGAATTATTTTATCTTTTTAAATGCTCATTGGTTAATCATCAATAATCGGCTGTAGGCTAGTTGGCGTATTCGCATTTTAATGAATGTGCCTCGTATTTATTATGGCATGTAAAAAATATAATATAATTTATGCTTAAATCGAATATTTGACATGCAGTTCGATCATAAAATATTAACCTCTAATAATTCTTAAGTAGTTTTCCATCTTTCTGTTCAACATTGAGAAACTTTCAGACATATTTTCTGGCTCATTAAAAGTAAAAACTTGAAATACGAAACCTTAAGTGTTGAATCGATTGGGAATTTAAATTAGCTTAGCTTTTAAACATTACTTCTAATAATAATAATAACAATATTCTTGTTATTAGCATTTGCGGTCATGTGACAACCGGTTTTTCTTTTATATTGCGGTGTTGCATCTGGAAATTCAGTTCAAATCACCAATTTTGTCACTATTTTATAATAGATCTTCAAGCAAAAAAGTGAAAAACATCTTTAGATTTAATGTTTTTAAAAAAATAAAAACTGCCACTTTCATGCATTTTTGAAAAAAAAAAAATTTAAAAATGAGCAAATAAATCGTTCAGGAAAAAAAAAAAAATAGAAAATATGTCAGATAGCAACTCCATTGGATTTCAGAACAGGTTTAGCTTAACGTATGTAAACAGCCTTAATTTGACGTTTATGAAAAACTCACATTTTTTAAATTGAGATATTGAAATTTATAGAAAAGGATAAACTTTGGACATTTAGGTAAATTTATTTATTTTAAAAATTCAAATAAAAGTTTCCTGCGGCATGTGTAACAGAAGTACGCAATTTCTCTCACAATATGGAGGAAAATGCGATAAATGCATCAGAGTGTGGTAGCTAAATGAGGTAGCATTTACTGAAATTTAATTTGACGCTACTTAAAATTAAAGCCATCACATTAAGTACAGTTATACATTTTTATTAGCGGATTAAACCATGAGGGTTTCCACTCTTTTTAAAACTCTACTCATAAGTGAAAACTGAAAATTTCCAAATAAAAAATATATCTACAATAATTAGATAAAAATGATTACATTTTCCTTTAGTTTCCAGTCGTGACACCAATTATGAATTTTGTTTGAAAAAGGAAATAACCCCTCTTATGTTAAAATAAATCACAGAAAATATTTCTACTGCATCAAAATTAATAAAACACTTAGCTCTAATAATTTAATATATGGCTGTCGTATAAATCGAAGTAGTAAAAAATATTGAAGCTATTTATTTACAGTGAGCATGAGTACACGTTGAAAAGACATAATAGAATGTAATTTCACATCTAAACTTCCCTCCTCACACCTAAATTATATTCTGAAATTAAAATGTCTGTTTTAAAACAAACAGTTTTGTGTGTTGTGTTTTAATTTTAAAAACATTCAAATTAAGGTACTAGGCCATTTGACAGCACTTATAATCAATGTTTTTATTTTGTATATGAGAAAATGTGCATTTTTTGAAAAATGAAATCAATTTTGAAAATGAAAAATATAGCGTTTGAGTTTGAATTTTATTGGTTTATAAAAAGAAAGTACACGTTTTTTAAAAAGTATTCCACTATTTTTTAGAGTCTGGCTATACGATAGAAACGATTGAATTAGGAAATTAAAACAAAGAAATTTTTATAATATTAAGTTATGGAAGGGGATTAAAAAAGGTTGTAAAGAAATGGTTTGATAAAATTTTAAAACTGTCAAGGATCTATCCCATGTTCTGAAAGGTATATGCATCAGGTTTCGATGTGATCGGTCAAAAACTGAAGATATCTTTAAAGAACACACACACAGTGAATGATTTTTATACATATTGATATTTAATTCCATATACTAATTTATTAAATTTAGGTTCTGAAATTAGAACAAATTTTATTTCAAAATTAAAATTTATGTATTTTAAGTAATGCTGTATAAATATCGGTAAATTTAAAATTTATCTATGGAAAATTATTTTTATAGAAAAGAATAAAGTTTTATGATAAAGAGTATTTGCATTTCTATCGCAAATAATTAAAAAAAAATACCTATTATTTTAAGGTAATAGAGTAATGAGGAAATGCGTGTTTACTAAAGAAAAAACTATTGCTTTTTTAAAAGATTATTTAGGATTGCTTTCTTTGTTTCTAATGTGAGACTTCTTTGAACATTATATTCTTGTCGGCAGCTCTATTGCTGTGTGATTTTCTTAGATTTTTATAAAATTAGAGAATTAAATTAAAAATATCAAGATTTATTATATTAATTATATTTAATTTAATACACTAAACGTTAGTTTATAAGATACATAAATTTTCAAATTAAAACTATTCTATTTTAAATTCCTGAATGAAAATTTATGGATTTTGAATGAAATAAAAATACTAGAAAATTTAAAATGTCTATATGTAAAATAACTTTTATAGTACAGAATTAAGTATTACGATGAAGGAGTATTTTCATTCCTATAACGAATAAAAAAAACATATTATTCAATTTAATGTTAAAGTGGAACAAAAGCGACTTTACTAAAGGGGAAACTGTTTCTTTCTAAAAAATTATTTAGAGTTTTTTTGGTGTTTGTTGTCAAGCTTCGTTGAGAACGGTTGACATGAAATACTTGTCGGTTTCAGATTTTGATGTTCTAAAAAGTGATAATGCTTTAGAGTTTTTGAAACTCTTGTAAAGTTACAGAATTGAAATAAAGATTTCAGAGTATATTAGAGATATTTAATTCAATGTATTAAATATCTTTTCATAAGATCTTTAAATTCTGGACGTAGAGCTATAATCGTTTTCTTAGTTTAGAAATTTAATTTTATGACTTTTGAATATAGTATATGATAGAAATAAATGATTTTCTGAATTATAAATAACAACAAATCTTCATCCAATTAATATAACCAAGAGTCTTACCCATATACTTGTAATAGGTTTTTTAGATAGGAATATCTTTTCCTCCCTACGTAGTAGAAGTTCCATCTTCTTGTGTAATTTTAACGAACGTCCTGAACTAAATTTTTTTAAATCCCTGTGTAAGTTCTGAACTGTAAACATAGCACAATGTTTTCTGCATTTAACATAATTTTGTTTAATAATTTGAATCTGTAAAATTTAATCTTACTTTTCTTTCTATTTTTCATTAAATAAGAGTATAGTGAATTCTGTTACATTTTCTTCAAATAATAAACTGGACACACAAATTTCAACTGTGATGATCTACCAATAGTGGCTACAATTTGTAATGAACTAATCAAGGTAAGAGAATTTACCTTACCTATTTTTTAAAATACTTTTAAAATACAGGGTGATTATAATTATAGTTACGATTTTAAAGATCGATAATTTAAAAAAATACTGGTCAGAATGACTTGATATTTTAGCAGAACAATTTTGAGGCAATGGAATTTTCTTTTGAGAAGGGGAAAATAGTTTTAAAATGTGCCGATAGATGGCAATATCAAATTTCACAATGTATGAAGATATGAAAATTAATAATACATGACATGCGCACCGCAGGCATAGCTGCCATAAAAATGCGAAGCCCAAATTCTTTGCCTGAATGCTTCACAATTACTCTCATTATGAAGGATCTCGCTCTGGTCTCGAAGCTTTTTTATAAAAACGATGACTGTACACTTACAGCTATTAGGAAGTTTCGGACATTAAAATCCATAAAAAGTGATCAATATCAACAAATGGTCTGGGAAAAATGATTTCTAAATTCGAAAGGACCGATACATGTTCATTTGAAATTAAACGGGGAAGAGGAAAGAAATTAATTTCGGCTACGGGGGTGGAAGATGTGGCTACAGCATTACAAAAACAGACTACCAGTGATGCTGAAATCAGCAGTGCATGGGGATTTGGCCGAATGCTGGATATATTCCGAATACTACGATGTATAAAGTCTCAGGGTAGACCTTCCGTTGTTGTCCGTACAAGATAACTCTTGTGCAGGAATTGCTACCTGCAGACCTGGAAGCACGTCATTTTTTTGCAGTAGTTTCTTGCTAGGATTGAAGTGAACAACGGATGGCCATGTAACACACTATTCTTACGAAACCCACTATCATTTGCAAGGTTATGTAAATACGTAAAATTGCAAGATATGGTCGACCTAGAATTCGTCCAAGCTACAGCCTATATCTTTGCAGTCTGTGTCACTCTATGGTGCGGAATAATGGCAGTAATTATCTTTTGTATGTTTTTCTTTGAGAATATCACACCTGCAGATACGGCTACTTCAACCGTTACTGGCAAGCGGTATATTTTTCTACTCTACTAGCGGTATTCTACAAGCGGCACTTTTGTGTAACCATGTCCTTCCATCATTTCAGCAGCGTCAATGAGTGGATCGCAGAAAAATCATGCCAGATCGCACTTCTCCGCACATTTCTACTCTTGTGTAGCATCTACTGTGTGTTAGTTTAGGAGATTATATGAACAAAAGCCCCCATTTTCAAAGTAGCTGCCACGTTCTTCCCGACGTAAACCTGTGTTATTTCTGGCTTTGAGGATACTTGAAGAATGCTGTTTAATGCGGCAGGTTTCAGAGTCTAGCTGAGTTGAAGGAAAGCATCACAGACCACACTTATTGCATCAGTACAGATACCCTCCGATCTGTTATGAAGCATTCTCCTTTGTGCTTCGAGTTAGAAGTGGAACAATGCGTAGGCCACATCGAAGAACTTTTGCCTTAATCATTAGTAAAATGTTTATTCCATGAAGTTCTTTTTTTTTTTTTTCATTTCTTGTCATTATCTCTGTTGTCATTGCAAACAAGTTTTCTTGTCTTTTTGCACTTAAATTTGTAGTAAATATCAAAAGTCTCTTTTTTACTTTTGTTAAACAGCATTCCTGTATTTAGCGAATTCTTTTTTGTATTTTCCATGACATTAACATGACAGCATCATCTATCGGTACACTTTCAAACAATTGTTTTCCTTCACCTAACAAAATTTTATTGTCTTACGATTTTTATGATTAAATATCAACTCATTCTGACCAAAAGTTTAAAAATTATCGATTTTTGAAATCATAACTTTAATTATAGACATCCTGTATATTAAAGAAGAAAAGCTTAATATATGTAGTTAAAGTTTGTTAAAAATATAAATGCTAGCGAATTTACAGTTTTTAAGAGATTATATTAAAGATTATTTTAATATAAGATACTTATGCTTTGATATTAACCACTTCACGGACGACAGGTATGGGGAAACAGTGCTTTTAACTCGAACTTATCTCGAGGCAAAAGGTGAAGTGATTAACAAGTATTTTGATTTCATAACAATTAAAAAACCTCATATAATTTTAGTTTAAATCAAATGTGAAATAAGGAAATGGATTTTGAATAAAAGGAAGGCTTTTGCTTTCCAATAAGATTGTTCAAAGGAGCTTTTATTGTGTATGTGAGTTTCAGATTTGTCTTCTTAGACATGTGTTGAAATAAGATACTTGTCGACATCATGTTACATAAGTTGCAACAAAAGTGTGTGATCTTTGAGTTTTAAAATCTTCTTAGAGCTCTTTTGAAGATAGACCATTGAATTAAGAGTAGAAATCCCTTTTCTCTTCCATTATCTGTTAAAAATAACAATTTAATAACGTAACAATTATTTAAAAAAAATTTTAAAATAAAAATGTATCAAAATATTTTATAAATTTACTTTGTAAATTTAAATGGAAAATATTATGTACATTTAAAATTCTTTTGAGAAAAATAAAAAGGATTACTTTTAAATTTCATAAAAATGTTATGTTCTTAACTCTCTTAGTACCAGGTTTTAATATATGATAACCGTTCTTAATTTTGTATGATTTGTACCTTCTTCCTGTAGGCTACTTATGCGATTTTGTTTATTATTTTTATTTATTTATTTATTTTTTATATTTCAAAACATTTAACTAAAACTAAATGTAATAGAAAGAGACCTCATTGTTACTTGGTAGGTGAAGGAGGCATATTCTGTTTTAAAATAGCTGATTTTTCGAAAACAGTGAGTGATTGGTTAACGTATTGTTCAGTTTAAGAACAGATCGGTTAACGAACAATTTTGCGAAACTTTTTCATATTTGGTTAAGAAACATCTTAAAAAACAACCTCTAAGCCATCAAAGCCAAGAAACTATACTGTGTTTGAGATTTGTAGTATTGCATTTAATTGCATATATTTTAAACATGGAAATTATTTTAACTGTTGTATACATGCAACCTGATTAATTCATGACCTACTGTAGGTGCGAGCCTAACTTTTAGGACCCCCAAATGAAAATAAATAGTTTGAAACCATTATTTTTTTCTCTTTAAAAGTATTTTTAATTGCCTATTAAAAATTTTTAATTTACAAATTATTAACGCGATCTAGACTCACTTGAGTTTTAGGGAGTCTGCAATAAACATGACTTTTTAAGGGAAATAAGGACTTTTCAAATAAGGAATTAATCGAGGTCCCATACAAATGAGTACAAAATCTATGATTTGTCAAATTACTATTCAGTTAGCGAACACTGTTTTCAAACAGCTGAAGGCTGCTGGTCACTCATTTCTCGAAAATTCCACACGATAATGTTAAGTCTATGGATGTTTGATGAATTTTTATATTCAAAATATCTACTCAAAATAAATTAGTATTTTTCAGTGTTCTCTTCTTTAAGCATGTCTACATTTTTCTTAGTTTTCAAAATATCTCTAAAAGTTGGGCATAATTTTATGTGAAGTGTTCAAATTTTACTCCGACTTTGTCAGGTTTTAAAATATAAAATATTAATTTAAGGACAGATTTTAGAAATATTTTGAGAACTAAGAAAAAAAAGGACATCTTTAAAGATGAAAACACTGAAAAAAGAAGTTTCAAATATCAATTTCCGCATAAGATATTTTGAGCATAAAAACGCGTTAGACGCTCATAGACGCCCATTACGGAAGAGAATTCGGTAAAGAATGAATAGCAGCCTTTAGTTCGACAAAGGATCCCCTATTGTATATGAAAGCGAACGATTTTCTTAACACTTTAAAGATATATTCTTATATATTTTCTTTTTATTTTCAAAGCAAATCGCAGAATAATAATTCCTATAATTACTTTAGTTATGTTCGGAAATGCGCCACGTGATCACACTGTAAGCAATAGTCAACCGTTTGACTGCAGATTAGGACAGGCGGCTATTTTGCTATCGTAAAATATCGTACCATAATTAGTACACTGTGAAAAATAAATGTCTTAAAAATGAGAGGTTATATGAACTTTTTTCTTTTTTTAAAGTAACAATTGCTTCCGAGACGAGTACGTGATATTTTCAAATATGAGTGACAATCTAGACATAAAAATAAACTTGTCATTAAATATAAATGCAATCACTTGTTACGCCATTCGCATATTAAAGATAACAATAGGAAGGTACACAGCAATCGTGTATGCTTTATGCTTACGATCGGGAAAAAGGTTACAACAATGAAAGTTAATTCATGAGAAATAAGCTTCACTAAAAGTTATAAAACAATACTTCATTTTTTTTAATCTGTTGCCTAATCGTACTTTACATTTAAGAAATATACATATTTTTTATGTGTATCGTTTAGAAAATACCGGTTATAAGAAATCAATCGAGATGAAATAAGCTGTTTAGCTTAAATCTGTGTGGAAAATTCGTATAGCAACAAGTCATATACCTTCCAAGTATTTGCAAAATAACGATATAACCACAACTTAGATGAATAAACGTATCAAGTTATATAGAGGAGCATAGAAAGCTCACTCTCTGTGTGTGAGTTACATACGTGTTACAAAACATTTCCTGATACAATATGAAATAATTTTTTAGTTTTGCACACATGTAAATCTTTATAGGTGCTTTGAATTTTTTTGCTGCTAACTCGATGGATCCAGTTCCAATTTTTGGCTGTCTTAAAGGTCGGAGATACATAAACAAATCAAATTTGCTCAAATATATCCGGTGATTATTCTTTATCGCTATCCTAGACTTTCTTATCCAGTTGTTTCTCTTTACTTTTAACATTTCTGAATTAATCTAAAGTAGAACAAATTACGCTATATGAAAATTTTAAAAATTCTGACAACCGATTTACAGATGAATAGTAGAAGCTACTTCAATTGTGCACTGAACAGATTTTGTCTTGAAAACAAAAGTTACAAATTTACCAAAGTTAACTTTTATTATTGGAAAAGCAACAGCTGGAAAAGGTACGTTAATCAAAGAAATTATTAAAACAGTCATAAGGCAGTTAGGATCAGTTGTTTAATTCTTTTGGCACAAACAAATACTGCTGCATTTAAAATGTTGAATGTAAGGCTGTGCTTAAAGAAACATTGCCTTTTAAATGGTTTGCTGATTTAAAAAGTCTGGCAGAAAGAAGTCTACAGCTCAGCATAGATCCAGTGCTATTTCTCATTATTGACGAATTTTCAATGTTAAGATGTTATCTTATATCTGAACTTGAACAAAGATATCCGGAAGGTAAATCAGATAGCATTGAATTTTTTAAAGCTTATTTGTTAAAATCCTTCAAATTATTAAGTAGTTACATCTCATAAAAATACACCGTTCTACGACCTTTGGTATAAAGTTTCCGATCATTACCCCAACACTACCATTTTTTATAAGAAAGCGTTATTTATTCTCACTGCATGAATTCTCAATGCAATAAACGATTATTCAAGATTATATACTTATAGTGATATACTATATCATGAACAACAATATGCAATAAATGAAAGTCATTATACATCAATTTTTAAACAGAATAATGGTGATTGAAATTTAAACACCAAAGAAAAAAATATCCAATCACGATCTGATTTGAAAAAAAATAACCGATCACTATAATCAATATTTAGTAAATCCACTTTTAGATGGGATGACAGCTGAAATTCTTTGTGTAATAGACTCAATAAGCTTTTTTACTCATTGGGAGCGATTTCATACCAACATTCCCTTATAGCTTTACGTAGTTCTGTGGCATTTGTGATCCTTCAACAATCGGTTTTTCTTTTTAATATATTCCACGGATTTTCTATGAGATTAAGATCTGGAATAATGGGTGGCCAAGCCATGGTTTTTATTGGATTTTTACCTACAATTTGTAAGAATTTCTTCAAAGATTTGGTGTGATAGGGAGCTGCGTTGTTATCTTGAAATAAGAAGTCATTTTGATCGCCGAACCATTGATCGATGGTAGGAATAAAAAAAATCCTCTAAAATGCCAATGCAAACTTCAAAGTTTACTGCACGTAATACAATACGCAATTTGTCGACGCTTTGTGGTGTAATATATCTCCAAACTGCAAATGAAAATGAAAATTTAGTCCTCGTATTGACATACTTATCATTGAATGTGTCACCAACTCTCCTCCAAACAACTGTTCCACAGTCATCACCTGTTCCGAGAGATATCCAAAACTCATCGCGAAAAATAACTTTATTTCATTTATCATATGGCCTGTGCGCATGTTTTTTACACCACTGTAGGCGCTATTTTCAATGCTTCTTTGTCAAGTAAGGTTTTGTTTTAACTTTACAGGATTTAAATCTACCTACATGTAGACGATTACGCACAGTTCAGTCACATACCTTTACGTTATACTTAGATCATTCGGAATCGAGCTTTTCTCAGATTGCTCGCCGCTTTCTTTTCGCTATTTCCACAATTTTTCTTTTCCTTCCTAGGTATTGACATTCGTGGTCGTCCACTTCGAGGTAAATTTTCCACGCTGTTAGCCAACTGATATTTTTCCAAGTATCACATACAGTACTTTGAGCGCAATTTAATAAAGCAGCCACTTTCCATTGTGAATTTTCTTCTTCCAAGAATTATACCATGTGAATTTTTAAATCGTGAGGCAGGTTTTTTACACGAGACATTTTCCAGCACTTCAGGGCTGCTTTTGATCTCGCAACTGGAAGATTTCTTCTTTTAAATAGGTTTCAGATATCGTACGCATGCACAGGTTCTCTAATCTGTCTTCAATATGCAAATTTCAAACTTGTTTCCCCAATGATTGATTACTATTTTCCAACTTCCGTCTTGATAGATATTTTTTTCTCACGAAGAAATATTTTGCCTGCATTATAATTATAAATTATATAAATAGTATTTTGAATTTATTTTTTATTTATATTTTAAAACGCCCTCTTTTATATGGCATATTGTAAAACGCTCCTATGTTCTTGAATCGCGAAATATATGGTTCGAAATACAAAACTCATAAACTTGATAACAGTGATCGGAAACATTTTGCCAAGGGTTGTTTTTGTATATAGGATACATTCTATAAAAACTTTTGTCTCTTCGCAGCCAAAAAAAGCTTAGAGATTAAAAAAAAATTCACCCATTGACATGAAACAGTGATAAGCAAACATAGTTTCTTAACACTCTTAATTCACTGCCTGAGTAAAGTTTTAGAAAAATTCCAATTTTTTATGCAATGACCCAAAGATATACTACTTATGGTTAAAATAAATGATTTGAAGATGTCATAAGTCTTTTTCTCAAAAAAAAAAAAAAAAAAAAAAGCAAGCTGAATACCATAATTAAGAAGTATTTCTTAAATCGAAGTGGCCAATCACAAGAATTTTAGCAGACGCCAATCATTAAATGGCAAGATGTAGTGAAGATAATCAGTTGTCTGGACTTCAGACTGGACACTCCTCAGCAGCTGAATGCAATTTTCAGTTACAAGCCAATATCTGGAAGGAGTGAGAATTGGTAAATGATTTATTAAATCGCGATATATGCTATCATCTGTGGTCTGAGATTTCAATTTCGAGATTTGCCACAGTCTATGATGATTAATTGTCATGAATGTTGTGGGTAATTCTAACGGAAAGATTTTTTTAAAATCAAACTTATTTCTAAATACTGGAAAGTAGAAAGTGCCTCAACCTCATGAAGTTAGTTATCTTTAACTGCTGCGTGCCTTGCCATCATAAATAATTCCGAGCATTTAACTTTGTCATAAAATGCTGCGGACATTAATCTAAACGAGTCTTTACATAAAACAACTTAAGTCACTTTAAGTATATTTGACATTTACAGGAAGTATTCATTAAAGTGCTTTCAGTTAAGAACAGGTATGACCAAATCAGAAGGACTTGCTGAAAGATTAGCACTTGAGCTTAATTCAGGAAACTGACGACTTAATTAAACACTTTAAAATGAAAATTTGACGATTGTTATTTTAAGCTTACTTTTATACTGTTATTAAAAAACAATCATGGAAATAAAAAAAAAAATTAAGTATAATCTTTTACAATTACGCTTTTCCATACTCCGACATTTCGATCTGATAGGTGCCAGTAATAAACTTTAGATAATATTTTAATTATAATATTTATATTTAAATTTATTTTTATTAATAATATTAATATATAATAAAATATTATAATTTCTAGTATTTTAGTCTTGTTTTTAGCATTAATTGCTTCTCTTATGTATTTTTTAATAAACTAAAATTAGATACTACATTTACTTAAAAAATATTCTTAAGTAAATGCCATTATTATTTGCAATAGAAAAAAATAATGGTTCTAAACATACATACTAAGAAAAAATTTTTCTTCTCAATTTAATACTTCCCTTAAAAGACAATCTTCAGAAAAGAAAATCAACAATGATCTCAGCATCCAGAACGAAAAGATCCTAGACGCTTTAAGTTGACAAATGATATGTATTAGTGGAAAATATTCCAGATATTTCAAATGGAAAGAAGTTTCGATCCTTATTTGAAGTACCTTTTGAGATAATAAAAAGTATTTGTTCATATATTTATATGCATTAAACTAAAATAGAATACTGAACACATACATTTTGACACATATACTTTTTATTCAGGTAGAAAAATTGTACTTAGAGTAAGAAGTTGTTATTTCTTTCTTTTTAAATATTGTATTTATTAATATTTTAGAAAGTGTTTGACACTGTCAAAAAGAATAGGAGTAACGAAATAAGTCTTATAATATAATAAAAAGGATTATAATTTTTTTTTAAATATGCGTTCCGGTAAAAAATAGACTTAATTTAGATTAAAAAATATTTAGTTTCAAATACACGTGAATAGTTCAACAATTGCTGTTCCTGATGTATGTAAAATATTTGTACTGGGATGGTTGATGTGGAGAATTGAAGCATAATGTCTTAGATGCTTACAACTTTATTTCAGAACCGTAGCTGCTATATTAACATATTCTCGGAGGGAGGGGTGATGTTAGAAGGAAATATTTTAAAAGGAATTTTAATTGATATCAAAGCAACTGAATGATGATTGTTTTTCCACGAAATGTTATTATATATTAATTGACTTTCAGGAAAATTTTAGTATTTACTGAATATCAATTAATTGATTTTGAACAAATACTTCGATTTTGATATTTTTTTCAGCATGCAATAGGGGGTACTTGTTCTAAGGGTATCCAAGAAGAATTAAAACATCAATAAAAAATTACATTTAAAGAGAAATGAAAATGAAAACTCCAAATTGACATAAATTTAAAAATTGTAATATATTTTAAAAATTAGATGAATGGTATAGCTGTTCGACCAAACGTTTTAATAATTTTAACAAAATTAATTTTGCTCAAAAATGATAATAACACTTTAATTATAATAGTAATATTTAGTGCTATCTTGGTAATAATATTAATTTATAATACTGTCTTATAATCCTTTTTGGCATTAAATTTTTGTTTTTAACATTAACTATTTCTTTTATATGTTTTTAATAAGCCAAAATTAAGTACTACATATACTTAAAAAATTTTCTTATTCTTTTACTGGACCGTTTTCCACATCTGGTACATATATAAAAGCACCATAATTCTCATTATATGCCACGAAATTGGCCAATATAATCGCTGTAAATGTCCAAGAACAGTCCAAAGAACACTTATTGTGCCTATGGCAGATGCCTTCGTTTTATTAAAAAAAAAAAAAAAAAAAAAAAAAAAAAAAAAATTGTTTTTTGAGAAAAAAATCGATTAAGCTATTAAGATAAAATTTGCTTTTATTCTTTTGCTGAATATTTAAAAATATTAATATAAATAAAGTTGCAGTTAGTTAAGCAGAAAAAATAATTAATTTAAGGCCATTTAATTGCAAATTATAGCAATACAATATTTAAAAACACTAAATTGTATACATAGGGTACACGCCATAAAATTTTAAATTTTAGTCGATTTTTTTTTACAATTTTTCCTTTATTAATCCAATATATAAATTTCAAACAATTTTTTTCATAAAAAAGAAAAAAAAATGCGCAGTGAATGATAGAATAAATGTCATTATTAATATTTGTAAGAAAATGAATAATAACTCTTATAAACTTACCATACATACAACGAAAACATATTTGTTCTCAAGTTAATACTTCCCCCAAAAGACAATCTTTAGAAAAGAAAATCAACAATGATCTCAGCATCCAGAACGAAAAGATCACAGACTCTTTAAGTTGACAAATGTTATGTATTAGTGGAAAGTATTCCAGATATTTCAAATAAAAAGAAGTTTCAATGCTTTTCGAAGTATCTTTTGACATAATAAAAAGTATTTGTTCATATATTTATATGCACTAAACTATGATAGAATACTGAACATATAAATTTTGACGCATATATTTTTTATACAAGTAGAAAAAAAGGTTTTAGAGCAAGAAGTTGTTATTTCTTCCTTTTTAAATATTGTAATAATAATATTTTAGTAATAATATTTTAATTAAAATATTAATGTTTAATTCTATTTTGATAGTATTATTAATGTATAATAATATCTTATAATTATTTATGACATTTAAATTTTGTTTTCACATTTATTATTTCTCTTGTGCATTTTTTAATAAGTCAAAATTAAATACTGAGTATAGTTAAAAAAAATTATTCTCAAGTAAACACTCTTATTATTTGTAAGATAAAAAAAATAACCCTACCATACACACATACTACGCAAACATTTTTTGTTCTCAAGTTAATACTTCCCTTAAAAGACAATCTTTAGAAAAGAAAATCAATAATGATCTTAGCATCCAGAACGAAAAGATCACAGACTCTTTAAGTTGACAAATGATATGTATTAGTGGAAAATATTCCAGATATTTCAAATGGAAAGAAGTTTCAATCCTTTTTGAAGTACCTTTTGACATAATAAAAAGTATTTGTTCATACATTTATATGCATTAAACTACAATAGAATACTGAACATATAAATTTTGGCGTATATATTTTTTATACAAGTAGAAGAAATAAGTATTTAGTGAAAGAAGTAGTTATTTCTTTCTTTTTAAACATAGTAGTTATTATTATTTTGGAAAGTGCTTGGTTTTGTCAAAAATAATATGAGTAACTAAATAAGTCCCCAATCGCATTAAAAATATTTTTTGAAGATTTAACGCTCCTGTTTAAAAGATTGATTTAATTTAGACTAAAAAATATTTAGTTTCAAAATGTAAGTGTTTGGTTCAACAAATGTTGTTCCTAATGCGAATAAAATACTTGTACCTTAGTGATTGATGCGGAAAATCGAAGCCTAATGTCTTAGATGCCTTTATGCTGAATTTCAGAACCGTATCTGCTATAATAATCTATTTTTGGAGGGAGTGATAAAGTTCTAAAGACCTATTTTAAAAGGTTTTTTTTAAGTGGTCGGGGTGCGGGTGAAAGGTTGTTTTGAAAGTAAGGCGCTAGATTTACGACAATGAGATGAAACGCGGCTACATCACTATGATTCTGGGTGCGCACGCCAATAGCTACGACTCATCCACTATTACAAATCTAGCTCCGAATACTAATAAGTTCCGAACCAGCCTTTAACCCCCACACCTCCACTTTTACTCTTCCCTCCAAAAACATGTTTATAAGGAGCTACGGTTCTGAAATTGAACTTAAAAACATCTATGGCATTATGTTTCTATATTCCATATCAAAAATAGCAGTACAAGTGTTTTATATTCACTGTAGACAAGTAATAGTTGAACCACCCATGTATTTTACAATTGAAACATATAAAACAGAATTAAGTTTTTAAAAATAATTCAAGTACAAGATTCGCGGAATGATTCGATTTGTAAATGTACTTAAAAATATACGAGCCTATCAAAACATCACATTCACAACCCGTTGCATCTAAGAATCCGCATAAGTATGCGAGTTAGTGTTGATGCTACAGTCAACTTTTACGCACGATAGCCAAACAGATCGAGATCGTTTTTTAAAATAACTTGTAAACCGCTTCAAATGCTCAATCTTAAAATGAGAATCGAATCTAAATTATCATAATTAGTAAAGATCATCACGTATCATAATTAGTAACACATATACTCACACACAAAAAAGGGTTAGAAAGAAATCAGTATGGTGATCCAGTCACACAGTAGAAGTTTTAGATTGTAGGAACTTGATATATTTTTGCTGATCGTTTTTGAAACACTTAATTTCTATATTGTATTTGTTTTCTGCCATCTTATTTTTATGCTCCATCCATGCTCTTGGCGAAAAATTTAAATCTTGAAATAAATTAAAACGTATATTCCAAGCATTTCAAGCCTATTTATGATCTTTGAAGTATAGCGTGATGAAAACAGGCCTCTCAAAGAAAGTGAAAATATGATGCTGGGGGTGAGAAAATAAATTAATTTAAAAGTACATTTTACAAAAACCTTCCTATTAATAATATGCTAACTATAAAAAAATGTAAGTTTTTAAAACTACAACATAAAAAGGTGGTTATTAAAAGTTCAATATGAATAAGAAATAAGTTTTAGAAATGAGAAAAAAAAGAAAAATATAAAAATCAATAGTTAGTATGATTTTTAATCTCTTTGCAGGATGAATTTAAGCATGTTAAAGTAGCCTAAATAAACTTAAAGAGCATTATGTTATTATGACATTCAATTTTCTTGTGGGATGAATTTAAACATCTTAAAGTTATCTAAATAAACTTGATATATACACTATATTGCCATTGATTATGGGACACTTGCGATTTTAGACATTTTACTAAATATCTAGAAACATACATGAGGAATCATCTCGAAACTCTTAGTGTATAAATATAATAGTATAAGTCATACATCTCCGTGAAGATTTTTTCCCGAAACTCCAAAGGGGACCGTCAACGAATTAAAAAAGAATGAATATCTTTTGAATAACCCTGTCAAAACTAATGTAGCAAAAGCGCTCAATTTCTAGACTGTGATTGAATGCCTTATTGTAATAAGCCTTGTTCATTTTTATGCAAATAGCATGCATACTCACAGAGTAATTAAGGTTTTTATAAAAATGATCCCAATTTTTTCCAAGTTTTTTCCTTATAATTTTCAGAGTTCTTAATATAAAATATTATTTTTTTCAGAAAATATGACAAACAACATTGCACACAGTACCCTGTAATCAGAATTAAAAAATAATGAAAATTGTATAAAAAATGAGTTGGTTTACTAAATATTTTTTTACTGCGCATGCGTCAACGATATCAAAATTTCATTTGCATATTATGTTAGTTAAATGTATAGAGCAACTTTTGTGAAAGTCACAAAATCATAACTTGAAAATTCTGACAATAATCGTCAATTGAATAAGTCGAAAATCCGTTATTCTCAAAATGAAGCAAAAACAAGAGGGGTTGTATCCATATATTCATTGATTAGTGTCAATATAGAATACACAATATGGGATGTACTACTGCATTTGGATAAAATCCCTGATTTTTTTGCTTCATTTTGGAAACAACGGATTTTGTCCTTTTTCTATAGACGATTACTTTCAGAATTTTCAAGCTATGATTTTGAGACTTTTACAAAAGTTGCTCTATACATTTAGCTAATATAATATGCAAATGAAATTTTGATATCTTTGACGCATGCGCAGTAAAAAATTATATAGTAAACCTACTCATTTTTCATACAATTTTTATTATTTTTTAATTCTGATTACAGGGTACTGTGTGCAATGTTGTTTGTCATATTTTCTGAAAAAAAATATTATTTTATATTAAGAACTCTGAAAATCATAATGGAAAAACTTGGAAAAATTTGGGACCATTTTTATAAAAACCTTTATTACTCTGCGAGTGTGCATGCTATTTGCATAAAAATGAACACAGTGTATTACAATAAGGCATTCAATCATAATCAAGAGTTTGAGCGCTTTTGCTACATTAGTTTTGACAGGGTTATTCAAAAGATATTCATTTTTTTTAATTTGTTGACAGTCCCCTATAGCGTTTCGGTAAAAAATCTTCACGGAGATGTATGACGTATACTATTATATTTATACACTAAGAGTTTCGAGATAATTCCTCATGTATTTTTCTAGATATTTAGTAAAATGTCTAAAATCGCAAGTGTCCCATAATCAATGGCAATATAGTGTATATATATATATAACTTACTTTTTCTAGGCTAATTGATGAAAATCACAAGTATTAAAGAAGGTAGATAACGAAAATAATATTATAACGTGAAGAAGTAAATCTATTGTGATTGATGATTGTGATGAATTTAAATATATTAAAGTAATCTAAATAAACATGATATATATTTATTTAACTTACTTTTTCTACGCTAATTGACGAAAATCACAAGTTGTAAAGAAGGTAGATAACGAAAGTAATGTTATAAGTGTAGAAATCATACAATCTTAAGAAAAAGTATGAAATTTAATCACTCAAGTGAAATAACATCATAACAAACATTACTTAAAACTCTTATTTAAAAACATCGTACTAAAATAACATTTCTTATCATTTTGCAGTCAGTGCTCGTATTTAAATAAGTCTGACCTTTTACCAGCAATGTTCCAGAAGACTAATTTATTGGTATAGACATTTTATTTTAACGTTACATTTTTCTTACATTTATATTAGTAGTGCATTGTATAGTTTTTCTTGTAGCAAGGTATTTGATCGAAATGCGAAATTTCACAGTCTTTTTCCTTGTAGTTTTTCAATAATGTATTTTTCTGTAATCTTCCCTAATCTCTTACCTACTCTTTTAAAACAGTGAAACTGCATGCTACTGCAATGAAGTAGCATTGAAGCTTTCGAAATTGAAAGAAATAAAATTTATGAAGATTTAAAGAATAACGGTTTTCCTAAAAATCTCATTAGAAAAGTTTTCAAGAATACTTTAGATTTGATTAATTCAACCCCACCCCCCTTTTCAACAGATTAAACCAAAATTTTTTGTTTGTTTACCATATTATACTAATGTTTCGGAGAAAATTTCATCAGTTTTGAAATCATTTAACATTGGGGTTTCTTATAAACCAATAAATAAATTAAGTTTTTTCGTCAATAGCCACAAGTTTAAACATGAAAAAGAAAAATTAAGTGGCGTTGTATACAAGATTCCATGTAATGATTGCAATAATGTTTACATAGGTGAAACTGGCAGATCCCTGGAAATACGGCTTAAGGAACATATCAGTGCCTTTAAAAAAGGTAGATTAAATTCCAGGTTAGTACAGCATGCACTTGACATGGACCACACCCCATCTTTCACCGATTCTTCGATTTTAAAAAATAACTGCATAGACTATCGCTACAGAATTTTTATGGAGGCGTGGTTTACTAAATTACATCATTTAACCTTGAACGAATCAAGTCCTGTTCCTAATGAATATTTTGTTTTCTTGAATCATTAACTTTAACTTTAACTGAGTCTGGTATATGCACATTGTTTTTGTTGTGAGTTGATTCGAATACTGATGAGGCTATGCGATGCATAGCGAAACGTTTATTAAATTTGTTCTCATTTTAATTGTTTTGTATTTAATTGTATTAAAGTCTGTCTAGTGTTTCCTAATTGAATATTTTAAATTCAGACGTTAAAATGTTCATATTTTCCAGTATTTTCTTATACAAAATAATATGAATAATATAAACAGATTAAAGATGGCGAATTGCTCTTGAACAAAGTACTGGTATATAACACCTTTTTTAACTGTGTTTTTTCCCAACCACTCATCACCCTGTATATGTCTATAATAGTCCAATATTCATACAGGTTATCAATTATATACAGTTATGCAGCCCTATTCCTAGAAACAGTGCAATTCATGTTTCAAAATTTTGGCCATTAGTTTGAGACATACTTTATACACACCGTGTTCATCATCATCTTCATAACTTCTTATCAAAAGATCATATTAAGACACAGATTTTTTTATTTAGAAAAGAACAATATCTGCCCGTTTCACCGCAACAGAAGCTTCTTTACTTTCTATGTTTCATTGTTTGTCACACATCTATTCCGGCATATTGTGAATGAAAATACAGTAAATTGGGTAAACGGTTAACAAAATTAATACTATTCCGGCATATTGTGAATGAAAATACAGTAAATTGGGTAAACGAATAACAAAATTAATACTTTTCAAAACAGCATTCGCTAACCTATTATAGATTTAGTATCAACATGTACTCGAATTTAACTAATTCGTTCATAAAAATTAAATTATGTAGAAAAAAGTAACATAAATCTTCTCTATATAATAGGATTAATATACGTCTTTATTTATTATAAACAAATGATATTTTTATGTCTTTGACCGCGTCGCAGTGTATTTATAAAAATAAACGACAATCTTTTTAAAAACTTGGAAGATTACCTTCATTGACTACGGCATTAATTGTTACAACAGCAATTTGTTATACTGACCATCCAGAAACTTCTTCGATCTTAAAAAAAAACCGTATTTCTTCAATCCCCGATAAAGCTCAAGCGAAGACTAGAGCCAGTTAATGATTTGTGAACCAAATTTCAATTAAAATATTTAATTTGTAATTAAAAATATTTATTTAAAAAGGACACAAAAAATAAAAATTAATATTTCTAATCTGACCATTCTAATTAAGGAGTCCTAAAATGTAGGGCCCGAACTCCAGACAACCTATGATTTATTTAATATATACATATACTTGCTGACCCGCTCGGCGTTACCCGGGTCCGTATTAACAATATTAAACGAACTTGAAATGTGTATGATTTTACCATTAACTCGAAACATGCAGAAATGTATTGTCTGAAATATGTGGCCACTGACTGTATGAAAAATCGGTTTAAAAGACAACTAATACTAAGCTCTAAAAATACTCAAAATGAGCAATGAGAAACGCGGGAGGGAATATGTATCCAACAATTGCGTGATTTTCGTGTTAAAGTGTTGATATTTACCAGTAAAAATCACTGTTGAATCACGTTACTAATTATTTTTTTTCACTTAGAAATCCCAAGTGAAATATTTTAAATTTCAAACTAATTATGTCACTTTTAAATCCGACTATACCATGAATTAAATCGATACTCGATGGTAGCTAAAAGGTTGGTATATAGTATTATAATTACAGAGCCATTTAACAAAAGTAAGTGTTATTTTTAATTAAATGATGCGTAATGTTCACTATGTGGACAAATTCCTAACAGTAAACTTTTGTACCTAACCACAACTTGCCTGTAACCTAACTGCTACTTAACAGTACCCTACCGTAAATTAAATATAACATAAATGTAATCTAGGCTACACTTTATTGTAACCTATCCTTATTCTAACCGTAATATAAATGCAATTTAACCTAATTTAACCGTGACCTAACTGTAAATTAAACATAATCAAAGACTTACCGTAATGTAATTGTAACTTAAATGTTACCTAACCATGTATTGGGTTCATGTCCATGGAAATTATTTTGTCTTGTTTGGATCTGGTTATGATTCATTAGAAAATTTTCGTCGGTTTCAGATTCCGTTCGATTCAGATTTTAGGTATTTTTTGAAATTGAATTTTAATGTTCGGGTCGGATTCCTGTCTATGGAAATTATTTTGCCTTGCTCGGATATTAGTTATGGTTCTGTGGAATATTTTTGTCGGGAACAGATTTGGTTCAATTCAGATTTCGGCTTTTTCTTTAAATTTTTGGGTTCGGGTTTTCTTGCGTGTTCACGGAAATTATTCTGCCTTGTTCGAATAAGAATATGCTTCACTGGAATATTTTTTTTCAAGTTCAGATTTGGTTCAGTTCAGATTTCGTGATTTTTTCAAAGAAATTTTTTAGGTTCAGATTCGGTTCATATGCATGGAAATTTTTTGTCTTATTCGGATCCGGTTACAGTTCTTTGGAATATTTTTTATCAGATTCAGATTTGGTTCCATTCAAATTTCAGGTATTTTTTCGAATAGAATTTTTAGGTTCGGATTTCGTTCATGTCCACGGAAATTATTTTGTCATATTCGAATCCAGTTATGATTCTTTCGAATATTTTGGTCGGATTCAGATGTGGTTTGGGTCAAATTTCATGATTTTTTTTCAATATGAATTTTTTAGGATCGAGTCGGGTTCATGTCCATGAAAATTATTTCGTCTTGGTTGGATTGGGTTATAGTTCTTTTGAATATTTTTGTCGGGTTGAGATTTGGTTCAATTCAGATTTCGGGTTTTTCTTCAAATATAACTTTTGGATTCGGGTCTTCTAACGTGTTCACGGAAATTATTCTGTCTTGTTCGAATAAGGACATGCTTCTTTGGAATATTTTTGCCAAGTTCAGATTTCGTTCAGTTCAGATTTTGCGATTTTTTCAAAGAATTTTTTTGGGTTCAGATTAGGTTCATGTCCATGGACATATTTTGGCTTGTTTGGATCCGGTCGCGTTTCTTTGAAATAGCTTAGATTCAGATTTGGTTAGATTCAAATTTCAGGTATTTTTTCGAATGGAAGTTTTAGGTTCGTATCGGGTTCATGTCCACGGAAATTATTTTGTCTTATTCGAATCCAGTTATGGTTCTTTCGAATATTTTGGTCAGATTTAAATGCGGTCTGGGTCAAAGTTCAGGATTTTTCAAATGGAATTTTTTAGGTTTGAGCCGGGTTTATGTTCACGGAAAGTATATTCTCTTGCTGGGGTCGGGTTATAGTTCTCTGGAACATTTTTATCGGTTTCAGATTTCGTTCGGGTATATTTCCGGTTTTTTTAAAGAAAATATTTAAGTTCGGGTGAGGTTTCATGCCCACAAAAATTATTTTTCCTTGTTTGGATCGGGTTATGCTCCATTTCAACATTTTTGCGGGATTCAGATTTGGTTCGGGTCAGTTATCAAATCCATAGTTTTTTTCAAAGAGAATTTTTAGGTTCGGGTCGGGTTTATACCCACGGAAATTTGTCTATCACGGATTGGATTGGGTCTGTTTTTTTTTTCTCGTTGGGATCGATTTATGTTTAAATTAGTCTGAACATTAAAGTTATAATCAGATTTGCTTAAAAAAATAAACTCCTAGAAAAGTCGATGTATTTTTTCCATTTTTCAATTTTGGGTGAAAAATGTCCGGGCCAGGATTCTAACCAAGGATGTATTGGCTGAAGCCGCCAATGCTCTACCAACTGAGCTATCCCGGACACGAACACTGGAGGACTTTTTTCACCCAAAATTGAAAAATGGAAAAAATACATCGGCTATAATTAATTTACCGATTGAATAATCGTGTTTCATAATAAATCTAATGTCCTAGAAAAGTGTTGTGTAATTTTTTTACTGTAACTCAGCTGATGACTCATACATTCTAATGTTCGAAATGCCAAAAATCTGCGTACAACCATACAGAAAAAAGAAATTAATAGAGTGGCAGTATAATGTCTTGGGGTGACGCCAAAAATGTTACTTTAAAATCCGCTACATTAAGTCCAAATAAGCATCAACAAAACCATGTGCTTTGACACTCCGATGAATTCAAATTGGTTTAAACCCGTATGGCTTTGTTTTTGTCTTTTACCTTCTAAACTGTTATTGAATAGCTGACTAAAATTTCTTTTAAAAAATAACGTTTTGTGCCATTATTGGCTGTAATACACGATCGGAATGCATAAAAGATACAAATAGATCAATCATAGGCAAGAATTATTTGATTATTTTTATCATATCACTTTGAAATATCAATATAAAAGCATCATTTAAGATTTTGCTTGAAAAGTTAACATTCTTTCGTTAATGTCTTAAAATCGTCTGCTCTCTGAAATCTAGATTTTAAATTAATATTTGTTATATAAGTTTTCATACATGATTTTATTAGAATATTTTCATCAATATATTTTATATATTGACATGGAATTATTAATATATTGTTAAATCATAAACATTTTTCATCTAAGTTATAAAGTACTAAAAAGTTCTGAAAAAAAAGAAAACTTTTAGTAATACAATTTTAATTCAAATCAAAGGTTTTCAATATTTTATTTTATTTTATTTTGACATTTAATTATTTCTAATTTTCTAATTTCAATTATTTTTAAAGCAAATATTTATTTTAATAAATAATATAATAGAAAAAAACATTTTAATAAATTACTATTTCTTTGTAAAATATGCTTCAGCTGTAATTCATTTCTTTCAATTCGTCTTATTAATACAAAATTCCTTCCATGTGTTTTTGTTTAAGACATTAAAATTTCAGCGATAAATGGTTTCATATTGCGAACCTTTTTTCGGATTACTTCACCTTCACTTATCTTTTTCCTCCATGGCGTACATCAGCTGTGATAAAAAAAATCCTCATTTAAACTGACAGTTTGCCAGTCTATGAATTTTAAAGGTCTGTCCCAGCTTTTTTAATTATTTCTGTGAAAATTTTATGCAACCACCCAACCTTAAGAAAATGAAAGGAAAAAAAGCGAAAAAAAGATGATTTTTTTTATGAGAGTGAGCTTTGGAATTTAATAATTAACTCAGTTAATAAATAGAATTTTGAAATTCTGAGCTTCAGGAGCATCAAGAGAGATATTGAGCTATTCTCATAGAAATTTTGAGCTTCTTACGTCCCATAGATTTTGCTAGCCATCGCAGACACACGTACAGACACTCACACACAGACCGACAGAGCATTTTGTTCTTTTATTAGTAGAGATAATTGTTAACCACGCTATAAGCTGTTTCTGCTAAAATGCTCTCTAAGCTGACAGAAGATGGAATTAAACCCAAGAGGAAATTTGAATCTCAGCATCTCTTCTTCTTGGCTTTGTTTCGTGAGGATCATTAACGGATCAAGTATTTGTTATTGGAACATAATTTCTCGGGAATGTTCCATTAACTTATCTGTTCGTAAACCGGATCAGTTTGTTAATCAATCATGCATTTTATTAATAACTTTTATTTCGTCCAATTCTTAAAAGGGTTCCAAAATAGAAAAATCATTTTCTGTTTAAAATTACGTTTGAATCATGTTACCATCTTAATTAGAAGAGGAAATATTAATTTTTTTCGTTTTGGTTTGTTTTCAAAACCTAGTTTAAAGCAATGCTTGCCATGAAAATAAATTGTCGGGAAAATGTGCTTTTCTTGATGATGTTTTTTTTTCAAAATTTCTCGAATTTAAATAAGTACGAATCTACACCGTTAAAACTAAATTCTTCAAACTTGGAACATTTCTTTTTTGATTATTTTGCTTTAAACTTGATTCAGCAAATTTGAAAATAAAGTTTACTTTTGAAAATATGATATTTTAAATAAAAATGACACAATTTTTTTCAAAAGCTTTTAAACATTTTATTTTTTTAAAAAAATTGATATTTTTAAAAAAGCTGATTCAAAATTAAAATTTAGATATTTCTGTTGATTTAAATGTAAAAATAAATAAATAAATAAAATTCTACAAATAAACCAGAAATTTTTTTTCATATGTAATCAGATATAGTAGTTTCACGTACTATGTAATTAGTAGTGATTAGTAGATTATATTAAGTTTAAAGAGAAGTATTAGTTTAAGTTTTTGCATTATAAAGCTGTTTAACTACAAATCCTCAGACTAATCCAGATAATTAAAAATAGAAAAATGGCTTCTTAATTTAACTGATGCATGATATATAAACGTATACTAATTATCTTTGTTTCTATGTTCAATAAAATATAATAATCTGAAAACATTTATACGAATGGGGTGATGTAAATATTGAGACTTCGTTTAAATGATTTATTGTATGTCAAATGACATTAGAAATGCCTGTAATCAACAGATGATCTTTTGTATATAAACTAATAAACAGGACCCCATACATTATTACTAGGTTTTCTTACGTCAAAACATTTGATTAATGAACATGATGCAAATATTCCGATATTTTCAAAAAAATAAATAAATAAATAAATAAATAAATAAAAAATAAAAAACTTTTTAATACCACAAATGAAATCATATATGAGTAAAGTTGCAACCCAAAGAATTATCCATCCCTTAATTCTACCACCAGGCAATTTTACGGGTAGTTTAATCTACTTTATTTTTTTTATTCTGATTGTTTGATACCTACCAGTGTTTTTAAAATACTGTAATTGGCTTTATTAGGGTTATTCATCCCTTAATTCTAGCACCGCTGAATTTCTCGGGCAATATAGGCAATTTTATATTTATTCAGACAGTTTGATTCTTACCAGTGTTTATAAAATATTATAGTATTATTTCCGCATTGCTTTATCTGCCTTTAAATAACGTGAATATTTCTACTTCAAAAAAGTGGTAGAAATTAAAAAAAATTGACTTTAAAAAAAGAATAGCCTACATTTATTGGGCACGATGCTTGAGGGGTTAATCAAATAGCGATTATACTTAAAAAATACCAATATTTATTATTTTTAATTTATTGAAAAGTTATTAATGAATTATCTAGTAGTGACGCATTTTCTCTGAAGACCAAAACATGCCTGTTGCTTTCATTCGTACACTCGCCATTTTCCTAAATACAATGCTGATAAATTTGATGATGATTTGTAGAGAACGCTCTCTTCGAAACGAGCGTCTTTCATGGATTTTTTAATATTTTGTCACCGCTTTTTAAAAACAGAAATTTTTGTCTAAATGAATCGGGAAAATGTGCAGATTAAAAAAGGCAAAATATTCAAAAAGTTATACTAGTGAAAAAAATCAAGGATTCTGTGCATCTTATGCGGCACATATATTAGTTTTCGCAAAGGGGTTAACTTAGTTTGTGTTTATGAAAAAGGCGATTTTTGGAATCGCTTTATTTTAGAATAAGAATTTATTCTGGCACTAATGATAAAATTGCACAAGCGAAAGTTCATGTTTAACTTAAAAAAAAAAAAAAAAAAAAAACAGTGAACAAATTTTGCAGAAAAATTTCATATATTATTATCTCGTTAGTTTTAATTCTTCCAATGTACGATTTCAGTATTTTATATTATAAAACATCTAATAAACGAAATAATTTTTGTCTTTGAAAATCATTAAAGTATCAACAAAATATTTTTTCTTTCTTTAGTATATTGTTTCAGATCTCTTGCTGAAAAGGAAAAATAAATAGAATGTAATAAAAAATTTTCTGAACCATTCCTTTGAGATAAAAAATAATCACATAATTCTGCGATACGTTTATTTCTCCCTCAAAAACAAACTGTCTTAGTGTACAGTGCTTTATTTGTTCTTATCATAGTTAGACGCGTCATATAAGAAACTGTCCTTGCTATTATTATTACAATATTTTTTCTTTTTTTCAATCATATAGAGAAATCTATGAGATGTATCGGATTTCTGTAAAATTCCTCTTCACTTATTGCTGCTGGTAGGAGAAAATGTCAGATTAAAACGGGATATTTTCTTTAACTACTTTAAAATCGTCTTTGTCTATTTATCTCCATACATTGATATACACGCGGAAGCATCGCAAAGCTACAATTAAAGGTTCATATCTTTATATCCTAAAAAATAGATTTGGTAGTATATTTCATTTTGAGACGTGATCAAAGTTTACATTAAAGATCTTTGATTTGAAACACTTTTTTGAGGTAGCATAAAAAAATATTTGCATGTAGTTGGAACTTTCCGATATCCTTACGTATATTTATATATTAAGTCGAAATATTTTTCATCCTATGAGGTAGGCTATGATTATGGTTTTCAGGTGTAATATGAAAGTCAGGCATGGGAAATCTCTGTGTACCACTACTTTCTTGCAGTTTACTTTGCCACATTTAACAGCAGATAATTCTGTCGCTAGATAATGCAAAGTAAATAAAATTAAAATACTGGAGTCCAGAGCATTTGGAGCAAGGATTTACTCAGGACGCCTGACAACTGGGACAGCTGAGTCTGAGTCGTAATCAGACCGATTTTTGAGCAAAAAAGTTAGTTGGAGTCAGAATCGTTAAAAAACAAATCGACCCTCACCCCGACTCTAGTTTTGTTTATTAGACATTTTAAAGCAAAATTAAACTAATTATGTGCATTTTATCTCTATAAAATGAATTTTTATTGTTATGTATGGACTATATTTGACGACTCAAGTTAAAGATGACCCATTTAATGTGTAGAAAGTAGATGCAGGGACAGATTCAAAGTAAGTACAGGTAGATGAAAACTATTTTAATTCATAACTTTAGTAAATATTTTACATTTAATTCATAAGTACTTTCACTTACATTTTGGGGTTTTGTGAATAGAAACCAAAGTTAAAGGTACTATGGTTTGCAAAAACTCAGGCTCTGGAAAATGAAAGCAATTTTTCAAGTAGACCGTGTTAATATAATTAAAACAATTTATATTGATGGGCCGGATCAGACTCATAAAAAAGGAGCAGGCTGATAAGACCTATATAACAAATTTGAAAGAATCAAACTAATATCGATAAAATAGGACCAATTTACAATGGAAAAGATTGGAGTGAGAATAAATATAAAGGCATGACCGAACTTTTTAGAGGACGGAACTTGAAATTTCGATTAATCCAGATCTGGTACAACAGGTAATACAAAAAGGATAAAACTTTTTGAGGCTAAAGATCTACGAACACGGTATAGCATTGTAATTAAAAGTATTTTGCTCTATTTCTTTAATGTTTTCCTGTCTGTATGACCAAAAATTAAAATTCTAAAACACCCTATCTTTTTTTCATTTTTGTGCACATATATTAAAATAAGATGAAATTGTAACTCTTTATTTCTGAAAAGTTAGAACCCACAATTACGATAAAAGAATAAAATTTTCTTATGAATAAAATTTTCTTATCTTTTGAATTTCGGATTTTGTAAGTCGAAGAACCTGGAATAAAGCCAAAATTGTAGAATTAATTCAAAAAGTATAACTTCTTTTCATTAGAATCCATTGAATCCGAATTATTTCCCCAAAAAAATTTTTTGGAATCGAATATCATCTAAATTTTTCCTCCTTTCCATAGAATTTTTTTGAATCTGAAGAACAAAATAAAATAAAAACAAAACTGTAACGTTTTAACGTTACTTTCTCAGTCTACAAATCCAAAATAGTAAAATTTCCATTTTGAGTTTGATAGTTGAATTTTTCTGGTTAGCACACACGAAGTAGTAAAATTAATAAAGTGGAAAATATAGTTTTATATTTTTTTATTTATAAAGCCCAAAAAATAGAGTGAATGCTAAAATAGTGATTTTATCATTATTTTTCTTACATTTCATTATGATTCTGATCAACAGGTAACATTAGTACATTAGCCAGCGAGGAGTTAAAATATTCCGAATTCGAAGTCCGACATTTTTCCGACTGATTCCGCAACCATGCTAGCAAGATTAGCTCTAATGTTTCAAAATAGTATTTCGTTAAAAGTTTCAAGTAATAATTTACATTGGCGTCCAAAAAGTAAACAACTAATACGCAATGTTATATTTCTTGATTGAGGATTTCAAAAGAAAAATATCGAAATATCAGGTACAGCGAAAAACCTATATAATATTATAGTTTAACCTATATTTACTGTTTCCGGTCTATTAGACACTCCTTGTTTCAATTTTTATAGATTAACTTGTTATTTATAGCTGAACTACAAACAATACCAAAATATTGTTTCATTCGGATCTTTAGTTCTATCATCATAGACTTTTAAATAGGCGAATGTTAATTATAATAATGTTGTGCAAAAAGTTTAGTAAAAAAAGACCATCCTATGAGTTTATCATGCCTTTTCTTCATCTACAAACATTGCGGTTTCACAGACCGCTTCACACTAGTTACGTTTCAATATATGTCACATCAGTTAAAGGTTAAAATCGAAATATAGCAATTTTACGATTAATTAATGACTGTTAAAAATGCACCTATTCTTTCCCTAACAATTTTTGTAATAAAAAAATACGATATAGTCTTGCGCGTTTATATAAAACTTATGATGTTATTTTGATAATTTTTTGTGCTGTAGAATTTTTATGCATCTTATAATTTTTGGATCAAGATGTAAGGGTCCTGGGGTAATAACGCCAAGTTTTACCCTCTACTAATTTTCGTAGCTTAGCTTTAAAATTTTTTTCAAACAACTATAAGATTTCATTCAGTAACTTATTGTCTATGTACACAAAAAAGAATATTTTAGAATGGATTTAATATAAAAGTGTAATGGCGTAATTTCTTGATTAATGTTATTTTGCGTTATTACCCACCTATTTCGGTGCAGTAATCATTTGATATTTTATTCTTCTGACATGAAAAAAAAATAGTAGCAATTAGAGGATACAAATTTCTGTTTATCGTTTTTTGGTTTTCAACAATGACAAAAATGGTCGCTCAGGCATAAAATAAAGAAATATATCATAAAAAGTAAACCATCTTCGAATGTCGTTCCAGTATTAAAAAAATCAACTGGAGTAATATTGCCCGTGGTTGACGTTATTAACCCGGTATACTCGCATTATATTTTAAACTACAAATTACGTCGGGAACACATTGAAATTTTCCACAACATTTTGAAACTTGTGAAATACTTTATAAATGTATGCAATAAACAAAATATATATACATAATCTACTTAATAAATATAACGATATAGTCTTAGGATAACAGACATTAGTGCAGTGACACAGTGAGTTCAAAATTTATTCAATTTATAACTTTAAAACGAAGTAGAGCAGAAGAAATTGGTTATCACCTCATAGATGTGTTTTTAGTATTTGGTGCATCGGGAATCTTTTAAAGTGAGAATGAATGAGAATTTGCAATTAAAATTATCGATGAACTTTGCGGGATGTGGAATCTACTCAAAATGTTTAATGAAGATCAAGATATAGTCAGTCTTATCCCTTTCGCGTCGGGAGCTTTTTACGAAAATTTTAATGTTTTGTCACCAATTTTAATAAAACAGAAATTTGTGTCTTATTTAATTGAGAAAATGCTCCGATTGAATAAGGTAAATTGTACAGTAAAATTTTACTGGTAGGAATAAACAAGGACTCTTAAGCCCTTTTGGGGGCAAGTATACGTCTCGCTCGTCTCCAAGGGGTTAAAACCTATTTTAACGTTTACACGGGGGCTCAGACAGCACCTTCCCGGGTTTGAGTGTATTCTCGGACAGATGGCTGTTCGAGCCACCATGTGAAGGTTAAGGAGCAAACCTAGACATTAAGAAGTTATTATTTACTCAACTTGGAATCAATGAGATAATAAACTGATCAGCTGAAATAAAATTCATTCGGTTTATGAAAAATAGAGAATTTCCCTCAGTAATAGATCACATTATATATAAAATTTTATTTGGCTATAAAGCGAATGCAACTTTGATTATTGTTTGCCTGTTGATACGTTGTCAAGAATTACTACTGAAAAATATCACACTCTATAACAGGGCTCGTATGGGTCCCGTTATTTTCCAGGTGAAATATCAGAATTTTTTACAAAAAATTAAATGTAGTTCACAATTTTGCTTTGTTTAAGAACATATTTCGTGTAAATAAATACTAGTATACAAAAGAATTTTCTCCTCTGAAAATTACAAGATCCGTATGAATTCTATAGCAGTCTAGTAATGATATCCAATTTCAGATAACAATCTGGAGTAAGAAAGAAGAAAAAGCCACAGAAGATATTGATAAAGTTTAATTTGCATCTCAAATTGGATAATATGAAGAAAGATTTGGCGGGAACTATTTTAGGTTCAGTCAAAACCTTAAAAAAGAATATTTGCCAAATTGAAGGGAAACAAGATAATTATGTAATACATGAATTACATCTTTTCACTAAATGAGGTCTTGAAAAATACACAAGAAGCTCGATACTCTATTGAACAATCGCTAAATTAGCATTCAAACAAACAAAAAAAAATATTCTGGATTTTGAAATTAAAATTTCTAAGTAAAAACACAAGAAAAATAATTCGAGTAAGAATAACAGCTGTAGATATGGATAAAGTTGATAGCCAAAATATTACAGCTATTAAAATTTCTAAAGAAAAGGAAATCTTGTGCAAAAGCAGTACAGAACATGGCATTTTAAATAAATTATGCAAAATGTGAGATTTTACTGCCTGAAATGAAGCCTTAATTCTGTCAACGAAGTTCCAGTGAATGAAAAAAAATCTGAAATAATGCGCTCTAAAAAATCCAATCAAGGTTTTAAAGGATTTTAATAATTAAAATTCTAATGGCAAAATCCGGTTAATGTAAAATAAAAAAAACACTTTGCAATTTTAAAGACTACAATATCCCTTCCTGCCAGCATAAATAGCTGGTGTTTAAAGTGTATAAAAGTTTAAAATGCAATAAAAAACCCTTTGCAATTCTGAAAGTATTAGCTTTTCTTGCCAAAATGAATATTTTGTTAAAAATACAGTAAAAAATCATTTCATTACAAATTCCACTATGTATTTTCTTACAAAAGAAATAAAGAAATAAACAAAAAGTTATAAATTCACTAATATTGAATGTCTAGTGTAATCTGATTGCAATTTGATATTAAAACACTCTTGGCTATTAAAATTACTATTGTATGAAGGAAAGAAAATACAAAAGAGATATTTATTATACGTTAAGAATATGGGTTGAGAACAATGTGATTAAATTTGTAAGCAGTTTGGCAGTTTACAAGGGCATGAAATTAGTAAAAACAGCTGCCCCTCGCGCAAGTAAAACGACCCTTACTCGGTTAGGCCGAGTCGAATTGGGCTAGGCTGACAAAAACGGGCATCTCATTCTATGCTGTTTCAAGATTATGCCACATTTCATAGACCGTATTAACTAAATATGGGCTTATTAACTAAAGATGCCAGTCTCGGAGAAATCCAAAAAGGAATGTTTTGAATGAGTGATAGATTTGGAGACCGTGCAGGTCACGGCAGCAACTGAATACTCTGTGCATCGAGGAAGGTCAGAGCATGACGTGCATTATGTGATCTTGCGTTACCTTCTTGGAAGATGTCTGGCAGACCTCAAAGACAGGGCTTACTACTAGACGTAATATGTTAGAAATGTACAGATTTGTATCAAAACTGCCGTCGATACAAACTAGAGATGTGCAAGTTGTGTACCCAATGGCGGCCCAAATATTCACACGAGGTGTAGAGTTCCTATGCCGATATTGAATGAAAGAAGGCGATGAGCATTTAGATACTAAGGCCATCAGAATACTGCACGAAGAAATGGGACTCGTCTGAAAAGGCGACATTGTATCATTCCTCTATCCATCTTTATCATTCGGTGCACCAGAATTGCTGTCTTTTTCCATGATGCATTCTCAAGGGATGACAGTGATGGTCGTGTGCTGACAGTTGACGCTATTTGAAACGTCACGTAGTCGGAATGTACGGATGTATACTGGGCACACTGAGAACATTTCCATTTCCTGATTTATGATCCTTGATGTGGTTGTACGGTTTTGCAGATCCAACCTCACAATATGTTTGCCCTTTGGTTCGTTAGTCATAGGAGGGCGTTCAGATTCTGTATTCCCTTAGCAACCCATCAATTTCACATTCGCATGACAACGGTTAGATCTTGACCAGTGCGAGGGATGATATCACTGAGCGATAATCCACACTCATTATAGGTAACAATCCTGCCTTATCGAATTCTGAAACTTACTGATAAGCACTTCTCCTTATTTTTCGAGGCATAACACTATATATTCAGAGCAAACGCCGATCGTACAAAGCACTTTCCAAATGAGAAATCCACTACGCATTTTTTTTATGCACTGTTTTAGATCTCTTTTCTCCCACCTGCGTCAACTGAATGCACTCATATACTAATCTTTTGCATATTCCAACCTCTTCTTTGTTTCATGTGATTTTGACATTCATTAGAACTTTCCTTCGTAGTATTGCAATGCATGCAATTTAAGTAAAAACGGTTGATTTTCTCGTATATGTTTCATATTTTGCAAATTCGAGAAATATTTAATCAATGATGTTTTTGGTGATGTAAACTTCAGTAAATAAAAACTTTTTTTGAATAAAAACAGAATGAAGAAAATAGATTAAATAGTTCCCAAGAGAAATTTTCACCCAGTTCAAAAAATGTGGCTTTCTAAAAAAAATATAATGATAATTTTTAGATTCGCCTTATATTCAGTAAAATATATCGTTAGAAATTTGAATATCATAAAATGCTTTAAGGAAGCAATGTACAAACTTGGGTTAATTTTTTTAAATGTTTTTTTAAATCATGTTTTCTGAGAGATAGATAAGTTTCGTCAAATTTGGTACTTTGCTTTTCCATACTTCTACAAGCATATCCAATTTCTGGATCTCCGTATGATCTCTAGGTGTCTATCTTTAAAATTGCAATTTAAGGTATTCCATATAAGGTACTTGAACCCATTATGGACAGTGCTCTCAGTATGGACACCTCTAATATTTTTAAAAGTAACAATTTTGATAGAGAGATCGCGCTACATGCTTGCGAGGAGCAATTGAAAAGATAATTAAGCCAGGAAAGTACAAAAAAGCGCGCTGTTCGCCATTTAGAAAGAAACTTGTTGTTTCGTGGTGTGATGATCTTAATTACATGTAAGTTTAAATTCTTATTAGATATTGCAAAATTACTTTAAATATTCAAAAGTGGGGTGTTTTAGAAAGCTTTTTAAACATATTTTCGATTGCTATTGCATATATTGCTTAAAAAGTTTTCTTTATTTATTTATTACAAGATATAATAAAACTACTCCCGATTCCCAATATGGACACTTTATGTCCACATTAGAAGTACAGCAGGTGAACCTTCAGATTCACAAAAATTGAAACCAAGCAAAATCATCTACATTATTTCATAATATTTTTTAGTAACTGGGGTGCTTTGCATCGGTCTTCGAAGAGCCACAACCGAAAATGACCCCAGTTCTAAAGTGTATGTTTTGAAGATATTTACTGTGCCCTACACTCCGCCGCAATATTTTAACCCTTTCCGGCGCACTACTCTTTAAAGTTGGAATTTAAAGAAAAAAAATAGGCTATCTATTTAGGCCTAGAGGAGTACACAGGTATTATTTTGTAAAGATTGCACTAACCATTTTAATTATAAGCTGTTGCCGATATGGTAACCTCCCATAAGTAAAGCATTGATAAGCGCAGTGAGAAGAGCATTGCTGTGAAGCGCGTATTACAGTAAAACATTTTACCTATTATTTAAAAACAGTAGAGTTTGATCTCTGCGTTGCTGCCATCTAGAACTCATAAGAAAGATTTAAAGTAGCCATTAGAGTAGTTTTTAAAATATTCACGGAGTTTTTGTGTCTCTAAACAGGGGGAACTTTAGGTGTTGCCGACCCGGCAACACTGCGCGTTAAGGGGTTAAGATATGATTTTTTTTATCTCCTCTCCTTTAAAATTCAATAAAAGAGTGGCTCTTCCATACACCCTGTGTAGTAGTTCAGTAAGGAGCAATCTGTACATAATAGGGACTGGTGGTTCCTTATAGGGACATTTGTAACCTTTTTTTGTTTTTATCATTTAAATTAAACCAGAATAGTTACAAAGTCACTAATTTTAATGATAGTGAACAATTCAGGGATCAAGATCATATATTTTTGAAGTCCTATCACATGTACATGGGAGTGAATAAAATAAATTTTCCTTAGGGTGTCCATATTAGGCACAGGTACCTTACTAGTTAACTTACAATTTTACAGTTTTTGATCCAATAATTTAACTGATATGCCATTGAAAATGTTTATGATATATTAAAACGGTTTTAAAAGTAATGGAAATAATCAAATTATGTTTAATGTTACAATATTAAACTTTTACACCTGTGAAATGATAAATGATGAATTAAATAAAGTGCATTATTTTTAACATTTCCTCTTCTATACTTACAAATAATAAATCACGTTTCTCTCATGAAGATAATAAGGTAAATTACTTTTTAACATCTAATTTATTTCAGAAGACAAATAAAACATATAATGAAACGGGTGAAATGCACAGATGTGTTATTTTTGTCAATAGTTTTGTAATAAAATGCTATTTTGGATTTGCAATGAGATTATGGTATGGAATGTTTATTATAACATTTAAAATCTTTCTGGATGATACATAAATATAATATAGTTTATTGAACTTACTTTACATTTCTTATACGAAAATTCCAATGTAGACAAACTTCTGTTAAATCCAAATCATTATTAGAAGAAGTTTTAATTAAATAACTAGATTATATACAATGTGTAACAGAAAATTATTGTATTATTAAGGGAGGATTATACGACTAAGACAAACAATTTTTTTACGGACAACTAGCTTCACAATACTTATCTGTATATACAGAACATCCCCATTTCAAAAAAATTCCAATTATTGACAACAGAATCGCCAGAAATTTTAGAACGTTTCGCATAACTCAGCAGCTTTTTTGATGGGTTCATGAGATTTCAAAAATATACGTACTAAAAAATAACTGAACACATGATTCAACGATTTTTGAAATTTCTTCCTAAGGAGTTAAGGGGGGGGGGGGTCGAAGATTTAAGAATATCTGGCGATATCTTGCAATTTATAAAAGTAATAAAATAGTTTGTATTGGCTAACTCATAATCATGAACAGCCCAAACTGCTGAAACTAGAGTCAAGAAAATTGAGAAAATACTTCATATGACATGAACGCAGGCTAAGAAAATATTTTTCAAAAGCATCTCTCCCCTAAGGGTTTAAAGAGGAGAGTTGAAAAATATAGAATATCTTCCTATATATGAGTGACCTTTTATCGTGAAATTCCAGGAAATAAATCTACTAAAAAATAATTTCAAATCCATTTCAGCGATTTTACAATTCTCCATCTAAAAGAGTTAAAAGTTGGAGGGGGGAGGTTTGAAAATTTTAGAACATTTTCATATCTCAATCGCCGTTTAAGGTGAGTTAGTGAAATTGCAGAAAATAAATCTACTAAAAAAATAGTTAACACGTATTTTAGCGATGTTGGAATTTTCATCCCTAAGAGAGTTAAAAGAGGGGAATAAAATTTTAGAACATGTTGCATTTCTTAGTAGCTGATTTCATAGGCGAGAGAAATTTCACATAAATTAATCAACAAAAGTAATAATTAAAACATGTTTCAATGAATTTAGAATTTCGAAACATGGAAGTGTAAGTGGAGGTCGAAAACTTTAGATCATTTCGCGTATTTCAGCATCGATTTTCGGCAGGCGCGTGAATTTACAGAAAAAATTACAAAAGCTTTAATTAAACGCTTGTTTTAGCGATTTGAGAATTTGGAAGCATGGAGGTTAAAGGAGGTGAGGTCGAAAATTTTAGAGCATTTGGCATATCTCAGCAGCCGTTGTAGGTAGAAGTGTGCGATTCCATAAAAGAGGTCTATTAAAATATAAGTAAATGTATATTTCAGCAGTTTCAGAAATTCCATACTAAGGGGATTCAATATGGGGTCGAAAATTTTAGAACATTTGACTATATCTCAGCAGCTGTTTTAAGTAGCAGCGTGAAATTGCAGAAATTAAGTTTATTAAAAATAATGAAATACGCTTATCAGCAGTTTTATAAATTGCCAATTCTTGCAGGATCTAAGGGGGAAGTCGAATATGTCAAAACATTAGGTTTACTTCAGATGCTGTTTTAGGTTTTTTGTGAAATTACAGAAAATAAATGTACTAAAAATATAAATAAACACTTATTTCAGCGAATCTAGAAATTATGCTTCTAAGAGGATTGAAGTAGGTGGTAAAAATATTTAGAACATTTGACGATATCCCAGTTATTGTTTTAGGTAGGATCGTGAAATTCCAGAAAATAAATCGACTAAAAAATTAAACATATAGTTTAGTGATTTTAGAGATCACTAACCACCTTCGCTCTCAGGCGGTTAAAAATGGATCGCAATTTGAGTGTAAAGACGACTCTTTTTTTACTTTTTTAAAACATAACTGAGAAAAGACAGACCTTCCAATAGAATAAATATTTTTGACTTTTTCTGACACGATTTTGTACTTATAATGTATGATATTTCTTCGACTCTTCCATGTAAACAATTTCTATTTCCTATAAACGCTATAGTGCCGTTTAACTCAGTATAAAGGAAACAATTAAATACAGTTTAAAGAAAACGATTTAAAAAAATCCTTATACAGAGCAAAACTTCGTTGATTCTTAAAAGGTATTTCGTTTAGTCAAATATTTCCAACTTTGGTATTCAGATTTACCATTATTTTGACATACTTTTTTCAGTTTGAGCCATAAACCTTAGAACTCACATCTTTATTATGACACTAAAAGGTATTTTACTTCACAGCATATTGATTTCAGTATTTTCGTATGCTGAAAATTATATAAAGATTTTATTTTAATAGAACTAATGAAATTAATTTATAATATTAAGTTTTAATTTATTTTGTTCGGGAAAGTTAATTCATTCAATAAAATGCATTATTTCCTGCATTTAATGTTCCTTATTTCTAAAAAAATATACTTCTCTTTGAAAGATGAAATGGCAATTTATTCTTTAACATATAATAATTCGTAAACTCAGATGCAGGAAATAATTAAATACAGTATAAAGGAAATTATTTTTAAAAATCCTTATACAGAGAAAAATTTAGTTGATTCTTCAAAACTATTTCATTCAGTTAAATATTTCCAACTTTGGCGTTTAGGTTTGCTATTATTTTTACATATTTTTCAAATTTAAACATAAATTTTAGGCTCGCGTCTTCATTACGGCACTGAAAGGTATTTTACTTTACAGCATACTGATTTCAGTATTTCCATGTACTAAAAGTTCTAAAACGTTTTATTTTAATCGAAATAATGAAATGAATTTACGAATATTAAGCTTTAATTAAGTTTGTTCTAAGAAGTAATGAATGATACATTCAATAAATTGCCGTATTTTCTACTTTTAATGCTCCTTATTTACAAATAAAATTTTATTTTTCTCTTTCAAACATAAAATTGCAATTTACTCTTTAACATCTAATTTATTTAAGAATACGAATTAAATATATAATGAAGTTGATGCATGAAAGATCAGATTATTTTATCGATAGTTTTGCAATAAAATGCTACTTCGAATTCCTAATTAGATTATGATGTACTGTTAACATTTAAATATTTATGAGTGATACATAAATAATGTGTTCTTTACTGAATTTATTTTGCGTGTTATTTTCTGATAAATTCAATATAAATAAACATCTGCTAAATTTACATCCTTATTAGAAGAAAACCCAATTAAACATGAAATAAATAGTGTGTTTAAAGGAACAAGAACATACGCTAGAGTGATATATTAGATATACGCTATAGTAATGGATGTTCATTGCTGGAATATATGCTGTAGCTTCATTTAATAAACAGAGGATGTACGGAACTTAAAAAAAAATAGAAGGCATTCGGTGTATGCATCCATATACCTTCCACTACATTAATAGTATTAAATAATATGTGTCACAAAGAAAAGGTTGTCACTAAAAAAGACAAAGACGTCACAGGTTCACAAGGATGACAAGGGTGAAATATGTTGTTCAGAAAAATTAACAGTGTATTTTAATTTCATTCAAATTAGGATATTCGTACGATACTTTAATCAAGCATACATGGCGTTGTGTAAAATTTGAAAACATCACTGGAAATGCTAGGAATCGAAATAATTCACTTCCAAAAACCCTGCGGTAGATTCATTGTAATTAAGAGCATAATATGAAATACATACTATGTCTTGAACGAATTCGACATCATCAATTGGATCTATGATATAGAGTATTCAGCTTTTTCGTGTTGAATCATTTTAAGGCCCCACGATGGTCACAGAAAAAGACCCGGATGATAATGTAAAGTCTAAGGGAGCATTCTCTTCAAATATCTCGTTCAAATTTTAATATTTTTACATGTTTTTTTTTTTTTCGCATAGGATAGTTGAGAACGATCTACAACCGGCATATTTTTCTTTTTCGATCTTGCTTATAAACATTTTATATTACGATATTTTCAATTTCAGAACCGTTTTAAACCGGTTTTGAAAGTTAAAGTATTTTTTTTAAATGTGCAACCAAGACTGAAAAAGTAAAAACTAGAGTAGTTGTGGATCGTCCTCAGCTATCTTGTGTAAAAAATCATGTAAAAATATTAAAATTTGGGCGAAATATTTGAAAAGAACGCCCCCATAGCCTTTACATTAACATCCAGGTCTTTTTCTGTGCCTAGTGTTGCGCCCTAAGATGAAGTCGTCCTAGATACGCAGCCCGGCTGTTCCCATTGTCCAACTCATGAGTTCTGTGATTCGCAAGCAGATGTGGACAGCAAGGGCGACTTTATGCCTTGCCCTAAGCATACCAAATAAAAGCCTTGGAGGTGTTAGTGCTTGCACGGTAATATAGCAGTTCAATTATCAAAGCCTGCTTTTTTCGAAAAAAAGTTATGTAAATATTTAAACTTTTGTTTTGTAAGGTACCCTTTGGTAATAACGCCGCTTTTAAGGTTCTACCAATTTTCACGGCTCAGATTTAGACTGTATTTTTCAAACAAATATAGGATTTGATGCAGTAACTCATTGACTATCTATATAAAAAATAATATAACAAATATGTATACATAAAATGTAATGGCGTGATTTCTTGACCAATGCTACTTGGCGTTATTACCCACCTATATGGGTAGTAATGCCATTCAAGCAAAAATATGAAATAAGATGTAATAATTGCATGTAGATTGCACAATTTTAAAAATACAAACTCTACAAACTTAGAAATTGACAAATTGCATTCTAAGCTATTGAAAATGTTCAATTTTTTGTGAAAGTGTAAGAAAAATAAAGGTGTGGTGTGTCTGTGTGTGTGTGTGTGTGAGAGGGGAAGATGAGGTAAAAGAATATCAGACCGGGAGCTTCTTTTTGCTTAAAAAAGACCGCTTAAATAGAATTATAAGAAACATTGCACAGTTTTAACTGTGTTTATTTGAATACGCAGTACATTTTAAATTATAAATTATCTCGAGAAGATATCCAAAATCTTCAACAACATTTTGAAAGTACATGAAATGCACTACAAATTTATGTAACTAACAAAGTATTTCCGGATAAAAAAAATAGTCTTCACATCACAAAACGTATCTCGCAAATTTTAGATTAATCGTTAATTTTAGTTGCTTGTAAAAACAATAAGACCTACAAATGGAACAAATTAACTTAAAGCTGTTTTTTGCAATTTATATGATTAAAAACCCTTCTGCGCAGAGCACATGGGTGTCATTTACTAGATTATTTCATAATTATGCATAATATTAGCACTTGGCGTTATTACCCCGCCTGGCGTTATTTCACCAGACCACCTTATATATTTATATAAATTACGACATTTATTTCAAACTAGCAGGGGTGACCGAGCTCAGCTTGGTCAAAATTAACTTTGTGTTCAACTCGATATAGTATTATTACTGTAAAACATGTTATTAATAATATTATTATTTTCAAAAACAATCAATAAGAAAACTATGTTTGTATGCACATGTTCATAAATTTACTTTATTTTAAAATTTACAACGAAAGGACATCAATCCAAATCACTTTTTTAGCTCGCCTCTGATTAGTTTAACTATGCATCTCGAAGACTATTAAGAATGTATAAGAAATTTCTCCACATTCTGAAAGACAATATTTTTTGCCAGATATAACCAAATTTGGACACATTCTTTCATTTGGCGCCAAATATGTGTTTTGGTTTCGTAACATTAATAGTCGATTTTTCGGCCAAATTTCGCCAGTATTTTGTCAAATATCGCCAACTTATTGGCTTTTGCCATAGTCTCGTGATCCTGACCCTCATTACCCAAATGATTCACTAATCACAAGTGATCAAACATGCGACTTAGCTCAATGGTCTTCAGGTAATCAAAAACAGCAGAGTATAAAATGAATCAAAATCGTTTAAGCCATTTGTTAAGTAAAATTAGCTTGACAGCATTCAGCAATGAAGCGATATGACCCATTAATATAATTTTGTTTAATATTCAACTCAGCTCAATAGTCTTCTCGTGACAAAAGATGTTCCGTTGCAAAATTTAGGTAAAATTGACTGAGTCGTTTGTTATATATAATTAGAATGACCCGAACCCATTGAGACCTAAAACGACCCACTAATTGAATTGTTACGTGCATGTGTCCTATCTCAATGGTTTTCTTTTGCCCGAAAACGATATAATAGAAAATACACTCAAAATGGTGAGAACAATTTTCTAGATAAAATTAGCATAACCCACAAATGACCATTATATCGAAATTTCTCGAAAATGTGACTTAGTTCATTAATTTTTGCGTGCCGAAAAACGTTAAATACAAAATTTATATAAAATCGATTGAGCCAATTTTTAGGTATAAATAGTTTGACCTTGACCCATTATGACCCAAAATGACTCATTAATCGAGTTTTCTCAAACATCTGACCTAACTCAATGGTTTTCTTGTGTCCGAAAACGATAGAATATAAAATTTAGTCAAATTTGCGCGAGACATTGTCTAGATAAAATTAGAATAACCCAAAAGTGACCCACTGATCGAAATTTCTCGAACATGTGACATAGCTCAATGATTTTTTCTTGCCAAAAATATGCTGTATACAAAATTTCGTTAAAATCGATTCACCCGTGCATTAGTTATAGCTTGACCATGACCCATCATGACCCACAAATGACCCTTATAATCGAAATCTCTCGAACATGTGACTTAGCCCATTAGTTTTCTCGTGTATAAATATTGTTACACTCAAAATTTCGTTAAACTCGATCCTGCCGTTCTTTAAACATAAATAACTTGACCCATACCCTTTATGACCCTTTATGACCCATTAATCGAAATTTCTCGATCATGTGACCTAGCCCAATGATTTTCTCGTGCCAAAAAATGTTGTATACAAATTTTCGTTAAAACTGATCCACGTGTTCTTTAGATATAGCTTGACATGACCCGTTATGACCCATCATGACTCATAATATAATGACCCATAACCTCTTATAATCGAAATCTATCAAACATGTGAGATAGCCCATTAATTTTCTCGTGTCAAAAAACTTACATACAAAATTTCATTAAATTTGATACTGTCGTAGTTTACATATAAATAGCTTGACCCAGACCTTTTATGACCCAAAATGACCCAGTAATCGAAATTTCTCGAACTGAGACCTAGCCCAATAGTTTTCTCGTGCCAAAAAAATGTTGTATACAAAATTTCGTTAAAATCGATCCACCTGTTCTTTAGCTATAGCTTGACTATGACCCATTATGACCCATCATGACCCACAAATGACTCTTATAATCGAAATCTCTCGATCGTGTGAGCCCATTAGCTTTCTCGTGTCAAAAAACTATTACAGGCAAAATTTCGATGAAATTGATTCTGCGGTTCTTTAAATATAAATAGCTTGACCCAGACCCTTAATGACCCAATATGACCCATTAAAATTTTTTCTCGAGCATGTAACCTAGCCCAATGTTTTTCTCGTGCCCGAAAACCATAGAATGCAATTTTTAGTCAAAATTGCGTGAGAAAATCTCTAGATAAAAATAGCATGACCCACAATGACCCCAAAAATGACCCACTAACCGAATTTTCTCGAACATGTTACCTAACCCAATGGTCTTCTGGTAATCCAAAACGATAAAATGTAAAATTTGGTCGAAATCGTTAGAGCCGTTTTTTAGATAAAAATGGCTTGACCCATAATGACCCAAAAATGACCCAATAATCGAAATTTTTCGAACATGTGACCCAGCCCAATAGTTTTCTCGTGACAAAAAACGATTGGTTACAAAATTTCCTTAAAATCGATCCAGCCGTTCTCTAGATATAAATAGCTTGATCTTGACCCATTATGACCCAAAATGACCCAATAATCGAATTTTCTCGAACATGTGACCTAGCCCAATGGTCTTCTCGTGCCCGAAAATGGTAAAATCCAAATTTTTGCGAAAATCGTTAGAGCCATTTTTGAGATAAAATTTACCCACACACACACACACACACAATTTTTGCTCGCATTATAGTATAAGATAAATGCGTGCTGTAACACTTTAAAAACTTAAAATTTGTTTGTCTATTATTTAAATAAGTAACAATTTTAATTTTTCGATTTTAAATAGCTCATTTTGAATTTAAATCCGCTTCCCGATTCAGTCATATAGTACACAGTAACATATCACTGTCTTGAAAATTCAAATATTTTTATTATATTTAAAGTTCAATTTGAAGTATGAAAACGTATATTTTTTTACTGGATAAACGCTTTCAAAATATATGTTTTTTTCTATTTTATAATGTATACATGTGGCGTTCCATAAATTTTCGTCGAAATAGTGGAACTTGTAACCAGATGCAATAATAATGCTTTTCAATGGCAATTCAGACTATTTTCAAATTTCCATTTGTTGAAAGAAATGGTGCGTTTGATTAGCGTAATTTAAATGGTGAATTATGAATGTTACAAGCTTCAAATAAGGTTTTAAATTATTGTCATTCATTTCAAACGTTGTCAATATATTTCACAATCTTTTTAAAAATTATGTGTATAGTTTTTTGTAGAAATTTAGACATGTTTTCCAATAATAAAAGCCATTTATTTTACCCTTTTGCGAATAGGCATGATAGATATTCCATTTTTTTCTTTTTTCTCTCGTCAATTGCTTAGCAACGCATTTAGTAGCTGATAAAAAATAAATCATTTAAAAATAATTCCAAGTAAGAAAATTTAAGCAGAAAATCTGCAAGGGTGAAAAAAAGGTTAGTTAATTTTTAATAATGTGGTGTGCAAATGAAATTTGCGTCAAATATAATCTATGTTAATAACATCACATTTACAACATTTTTCAAAATAGCTGAAAAATAAAGTCAGTTTGTCTGTTCGTAAGCCTGCCTATTTGTGCTTTATCTCACGTAAACATAATCCGATTGCTATGAAATTCATAGATGTTATTGTGGTTTACTGTAGCATATTCGGTATTGAAAATGAAATCTGAATCATTAATAGTTCATTTATAGGGACACTCAAAAGAATTCCTTGCATTAAGATCTACGGAAAAAATCGTTTGCTGTGTATTTTAATGATATTTTAAACATACTGAAATTGATGTACGTTACTAAAGTTTACAACAAGATAGAATGTGGTGCGCAAGGAATATAACATCCATTTACAAGGACACATAGAAGATAAAAGAAGTCAATAGAAGAAAATAAGCAACAATTGGACCTATGAATAATAGTTGCCGGCAGTACATTTTCATATGAGTTATAAACCTATAAGTACCACTTATGAATACTATTATAAATTAGATATAATTTAATTTATAAAAGATTGAGTTTAAATAAATATTGCTATTTGATATTTTCTTCTACTATTTATTTCTATTGAAAACCTCAAACAGTTTTATATACTTATAAATATTTATGTGTTAAAAATGCAGATTGTTGGAGGTTGAATATTATATAAATTAAGAATAAAGAAGAAAAAATTGCAGAACTGACGTTGAGGCTCCTTATCTGCAGTTTTACTAGTTATTTCAATGATTTAGATCATAAGTATTGCAAGGAAATGGGTGAGTTTTCACGCAGTTTCCCCAAGAAAAAACACCGCCAATTGAAATTCGAAATATTTTATTCTTCAAAAAATGGTTTGAAAAACAATTCCCATTTCATGAAAAATTCAGCTAAAGGAATCTGAATGGAACATGAGTAGTTACACTGTGCGATAAGATCTTAAACTAATTTAGAACCCCACAGGATTTTCTGATAACGGATAACATGTTTTGAAGCAATCGAAATGAAGAAATAATTTCTCTTCCTGAACTCACGTACACTTCTGTCAAAAAAGCGCATGAACGAACAGAGAATTGCAGTGTAAACATCAGGACGACCAACGGAATTTAAGAAAGGGCTCTAATCCAGGAGCGTGTGTTGTTTCTCAACCAATGATGAGTAACCAAGAGATTGCGGAAAAGGTAAATTTCTTTATCGATTGACGGCAGGATTTTTATGTAATAAGGTACTGTTTAGCTCCGATATCTCGGCAGATGACCTTGGAAGAATCTATTCTTGACCGGGAGTTCCAGGGTCAAAGGTTGCCAAGTACAAGTGCATAATTGGCGAACGATCAATTCGCCAAAAAACCGGAAATAGGGATCTGTACTAAGTATCTGCAGCTCCCGTTATCTAAGTTGACAACTGTTTCAGGTCGTAGCGTATGCTTGTATCTGAAATTGATCGTTCTCTTTGCCTTTTTGATTATTATTATTATTATTATTATTATTATTGTTACCGTTTTTTCCGTATATTCATCTTGACAAAATATCAGAGAGTAATAAAAGTATTCATTCCAAGTAGCAAAATACTGATTACAATCAAATTTAAAAGTCTATGTAAAAATTCTTAGCATGTAATTTTTTATTAAGGATTAAGGTTTGATTATGACATCGATTGTGTGAAATTTACAAAGCTAACATCATTAATTAAATATAAGATTCTGTCTCCGCCTCTCAATTTTTTTAAAGGCACTATGAAAAAATCAATTAAAAAAATCTAAATTAATAATTTATCTGTTTCTGATACTTGTATATATATTTTTAAATATATGTATCGGTAGTTAAAAGTATCAAAACATGCAGCGCCGTGCGAAAGGGAGGGCGAAGAAGGATCCGCCCTGGGCACGGAAATTTAGGGGGCGCCAGATTTATACTACCGACGTCATTACTGTCACAAGAAAAAGTTGGGAGGGGATGGGGGCAGCTAATTCTAACTTTGCCCGGGCGCAATTTTCTCTTCACGCGCCCCTGACAACATGATTGAATAGAATAAATGTAAAATAGAAAATAGAGACAAATAAAATAAAATTGGAAGGAAATAAATCGATTCTTCAGTTAATCTTACGGAAAGTGCATAAAATTTGGAACTCTTTAAAGGCATTTATGTAATCTTATACATAAAAACAAAAATATGAACGCTTGGATCATCAGAAATTCTATCTACTGTAAATGGGATAAAGAGTTAATTGTAAATGTTTTTTTAGTTATCGTGAGTGAATTTTTGTACTTAATGCGCTTTTTTTAAATGTTATGTGAATAAAGTCACGTGTAATAGCTGTTACTATATACAAAAACATTTTAAATGCATTTAGAAAACAAACAATAGATATATGTATACATAATGAATACGTACAAATTTAAGGTAGACATTTAAAAAAATTCAAACACACCTTTTAATTGTAAAATTGTTAATAAATTCGCATTAAAATGTTATGAAATGGTCTGTATTATTTTTCATAAATAAAGAATTTCTATTGTTGAAAATATGGCTACGTGCTTTTACAGTTTCTATTTGTAAAATTGTTAATAAATTCATATTAAAATGTTATGAAACATTCTGCATTAATTTTTATGCATAAAGAATTGCCATTGTTGGAAATATGGCTATGTGCTGTCACAGTTCATTCCTATAATTATTATCATCATTTTTGTTACCAGAAGCATTACTTACGTTTTAAAATATCATAATTATTTATAAAAAGATTGCTATTGGAAACGACCACACTTAAACAACACATTTATAAATAATACATTTTCACTAAATACATTTCTGCTCATGATTGTCATTATCTAGGCTAACGCGCCAATTATGGGTGCCATTCTCCCTTGTGCCTTATAGCGTTTTACCCATTATCAAGAATAGAACCGTCCGAGTCTCTCCGCTCGAAATGCCAAGAAATGGGAGTCCGACAGTAGAGTGATACCAGACAGCTAGAGTTTCGAATAGTAAATTTAATAAAAATAAAAACAGTTTTTAAAAAACAAATATCAAATGGTCAAAAAAAAAAAATCTGCAAGTTTTTTAAAAAAAAGAGTGTTTTTCAAATAGATTAAGGATTTTTAGAATAAGAAAGGATTAAAGAATTCGAATAAAATGATAAACAATATGCGCGTTATAATTCAAGTAAGTTGATAGGAGTAAAGAGTACTTATTATTAATAAATAAGGAAATAATGAATATGCTGTTAATTTAAAGGAGTGGTTGAAAAGTAGAAAAATATATATAGCATATAGATATTAAGATGTCGTAGTCATATTGAAATTGAACAAATCTCTAAATTATTCACAAGGAACACTCTATTTTGGAAGAATATGTATGTTTTGTTAATTTTTTTTATAAATAAAATGTAAATTAATAAATTAATTTTAGTATCTTTAGAAATTATTTTTTTTTATTTATTTAAGATATTTTTTATTGTTAAAGTTTGGCTTGAAGAAAGAAATCTTCCATTTTTATTGGATAAGTGCTATTGTGATTTACGTTATCTTTGTCTTCCTTCATTACATACACAAGTATTAAAACAAAAAGTATCGTGTTCATATTGAAATTGCACGAAACTCTAAATTTTTCGATTGGAACATCCAATTTTGACATAATATACATTTTTTACCATTTGTATGTTGTATTTTTGTATATAATTCTCGAAATCTTTCGGTAAAACAGTTAAGAAATTTTGAAGATTTAAAGTTTTGAAATAATAATGTTCAATTCCTTTCAAGTCGTTTAAAAACTATTTAAATGCGGATATTTTTTACAGTCTACTAAAAACATAATGGCGGAATGAGCTGTAAATTTTGATTCGAATATTTGAAGCTTCTAGAAAACGATATCTGGTAAAAATGCCATTGTACATAATATGTATTACTTTCAATATTCAATTAAAAAAACATATATACAAGGTGAGCAAAAAGTCCGTAAAAACTTTAAAAATTCATAAAAACCGAAAAAATAACCGAAATGAAAAACGGTTTGCAGGGTTAGTATCTATAGGTCACGGGGATTTTTTTAAGACATGAATTTTTTTTTTTTCAAAAAACAGCCAATAGGTGGCGCTGACGTACCCAAATCAAAGAAAAGATACCCAAATAAAGAACAGAATGTTTCCTCAAACCGCCGAACAAGCTTTATGAGGCCTGCCGCTGTTAAAGACCCCTTTCCCGTCCTCAAATCCTTTTAAAATCGGAATTTACGCAAAGAAATAGTCGCTGATTCCTTGTTCATGTAAAATAACTTCACCAACAAAGCTTTGTCCTTCGCAGTGAGCATCCTTGATCAAGTTCACGGCTCACAACGGTGAACTAGTTGTGGATTAGGAGCGCACGCTCTTATAACAGGTTCATTTGCATATTTCCGCGGAAATCGCAAGTACCAGCGCCATCTGTCGGCTGTTTTTTGAATTATTTTTTATTTATGTCTTAAAAAAATCCCCGTGACATATGGATGCTAACCCTGCAAACCGTTTTTCATTTCGGTTATTTTTTCGGTTTTTATGAATTTTTAAATTTTTTACGGACTTTTTGCTCTCCCTGTATATTTAAAAATTAAAAAAAAATACGACTTGTGACATTAACTTTTTAAATGTCGGTATTTAGAAGCTTTAAATATCCAAATCTAAATTTACAATTAATATTGTCAAGAGCCTTTTGTGCTATGCTTTAAAAATTACCGCCATTGCAATATTTTTGTAGTGATCAGAGCTATCTACGTAATTTCTCAACTGTCAGACTGAATAATTTCTAGTTTTACATCGTATTGAAAATTTACCAAAAAGAATAATATTGTGTTATAATTGAGAGTTACTTTTCGAAAATTAAGAGTTTAATATAATTTTAGAGTTAACACAACTCTATAAGGTTAATTGACAGGTTAATTTAAACAGGTTAATCAAAAACATAAATTGAAATAAGACATAATATCCAACAGAATGCGTACTTTAACTTTTTTCTTAAATAATTCAGTGATTAAAATATATGGCATATCTCCCTCCTTCTTATTCAACTGTATTATATAAATATTCAATGTTATCTATGAATGCAATGCTATTGTGAACCATAAAGTATGAAGAAAATGGTTAAGATAATCTGCATGCGTATTATAATTTCGAGCTCTAGAAGTTTTAATATCATTGCAGATCGGTTTAATTTGAAGGAAGTATAATTGCACTGATCATCAAAATTAAACAATAATGAGTAAAAGTATGCTCACTCAGTTCATTCTGCAACCAATGCCCAAGGCATAAATTATTTATGTTCATTAAGTGCTATTGAATGAAAAATTAACCTTGCATGTATAAAATAGCTTAGTAAATATACAAATTAGGTGATTTTCAATGTAATGAGCAATGACCATATGTTGGAATTCGGGTCTGCAATGTTGTTTAAAGTAAATGCGGCGTTTGAATGGATCTGTATTCATTAGTTACGGCTCAAAGGCATCATTTAAGTAAAAGCCTAAAGTGACGAATAATTTTTAGAATCAAAGAATGTCAAACACAAATGAAGGTCGCCCTAGAATTTAATATTTCTTAGTTTCATATAAAAGCTTCGAGCCACTTTTTAAGCATTTGATATGACGATAGGCAGTGTAGTCAAATGAAACATATGGCAACAACTACATCCGGAAACCGTTTTCTGGCATTTTCGGCTCAAAAAATCACGAAGCCTCTCTACTAGATTTGGTTTCGTATCTTCAGGCTGCCACAGGAATTTTAATTAGCCGTTATGCTACTGCATGAAAGCTTGATGAGAGTAGACTGTGTGCAAAAAAGCCATTAGCTTGTGTCGTACTCATTTAAACTTCTAAAAGAGAATGTTTAAACTGTTGACATCTTTATGTTCAATGGAGCTAACAGAACCGTGCTCGAAAGGGATATTTCACGGGAGAAGGAAGGAAAGTTGCGTGTCATTCATTCCTCTCTCTAGATCAAAACACGCCTAGAATGAGCATTTAGATTTTATCTGGACTCGCCAGCTGACGATTATCGAGCCCAGATTTCTTGGCACCAGTGAACATGGCGACAGCTATAGTTTAAACAGGCCTCTTTGGAAGATGAAGGATTGGGATGCAAACTATTGGTCTTTTCACATGTTGTCCATTTCTGTTTAGCCTTTTCAGCAGTAGAGCGGATATTTCAAATTACTGCGGCTGCTAAAAGTTCTGAAACACATCTCTTGTAGTCCCGTTACGGTTTCTATAAGAAGAAAATGATAGAAGACGCTCTTCGGATGCAGTTGTTTCTCTTAGTCTCCCTTAAACAGGCGGTCTATCAAAGGATAAGGTGCTTAAAAGCGACTGGAAGCTCTTGATATGACACTTTGAGATATATTCAAATCTTTGGCTACATTCACTTGTGCTTAACCATCCTGAATTCAGCCAAACTTTCGCCATTTTTGACATTTACTTAAATGATGCCGTTGAGTCACAACTAATGAACAGTGATCACACTCAGACACTGCATTCGCTTTAAACAACACAATCGACGGGAATTTCAGCATACGTCCATTGAGCAGTAAATCGTCAATTGTCTAATTTGCATATTTACGATGCTAACGTATACGCGGAAGTGCAATTTTGTATTCAATAGTATTAAATTAAGATAAATAATTACAGCATTGGGCATTGGTTGCAATATTAAATCAGTGAGTATATTTTTTTATCTCATCCTTTAATTTTGAAAATCAGTGTATAAAAAAGGAATAGTGCGAGTATGAAATTTGTATTGAGAATCGTTTTTCCAATATTTTCTAATACATCTGTATTTTTCCGACGTTCATGAATGTGGTATAAATTTGAATTGGAAATAACCTTGACCGATAGAAATGATGAAACTGCAGTAAAGTTTTCTCTAAACATTTTCTCTCGAAATATTCCATTTATATTGGCAACTGATTACCAGAATAAATTGCGTATATTTACAGAATTTTTGTATGCGATGTACCATCTTCCATGTAAAGATAAGTTTGTTTATATGAAAGTTTTCCTCCCGGCATTCAAGGAGAGAAGACATGCTTTTTGCGCTCCTGCATTTTTAAAAGCTGAGCCCGAAATTTTGGTCGTAAGACACAACAAGTCAGAAATTCGGTTAGCCTCAATGAAAAAGAAGAAGAAGATGCCAGTTTAAAGAGTTTTCCTCAACTAATTAGTGATTTATTTAACTAATTAAGAAAAGCTCGGTGTAATTAGACCGTAAAGTCCCACCGTAATCCAGCGGAGGAAGAAACGTCCAACGCCCGGTAGAAAAAGGGCAGCACTCGAAGAATTCTTCGGCCTTGATCGAGACCGAGGCTCCCCCAAGGAAGGACGCATCACCAAGTGGTGAATTAATTAAAAAAAAGAAGTATTGTTGTGTTATATTTATGAATGCTACTAATTATGCTTAGTCTTTTTACAGTTTTTCTAGGTAACATCACAATCGAGAGGATGTAAGAAGACCAGGAGGCCTGGCGGAAAGGAGCACATGACGTAAGTATCCCAAAGGTTAGCCGGGTTGGTGGCGGTCGCCCAGCCAGGGAGGTGCAGACGATATATGCCACGTGTAGTATCGCATGCGCCCCCCGTCACGGGTCTGGTGACGATCAGTCGGGGTACGAGAAATATTTTACACTCGTGCCCCATCGCGTGGTAGGCCCATTCAACCCATCCCCCCCCCAATTTATTGGGGTGTAGTAATTAATTTCTGGTCAGTATTTCGGCATATGTTCTGGTGCACAAAATTATAGTAATTCCAAATGGACCAGAACGTAGGGTGTTAGTTTTTTTTTAATTAACTTATTATAATTATAATTACCCTCTATCAGCGCGCGAGTTTGCTAGATTTTACTTTTAACTATAATTATTCAATAATCTCCATTCCTTTTTTAATTTGTTTTTCTTTCTTTTACATTTGGTAATTTTTCTCTTTTATCAATATTATATCGTTAAGTTTCCTGCCCCCCCCTCCGCTGGCCAGAAACCCATTCTCATTTATCGTCACTGGGACACTTGCGTCTGTGCTCCCTCGCCTATTCTATAGTATTAAATAGTACAGCATTAGTTAAATCCAACTAGTTTCATCGTTCATAACATAGAATTCAGCATATCAGTAAAAACAATACAATAATAATCCATTCAATACACATCAAACTATCTTACGCTTAACAACAGTAGAATATACAACCCCATTAGTAGTTAATTATTGCCCAGTCAACCTGATTTAACATCACCCAAAATATTCTTAACTAATAATTTCCTCATTTTATTCCAAAATTCAGTGATTCTACAGAGGCTAAAGTAAATTTCACTTACTACACAATAAGCCGATGCAATTTCCTAAGAAAAGCTCCTCTAGCTCAGCACAATAGATTAAATTCCAGAGTTCCCCCACCTATTCATTCCTTCTTACTACACTAGTACAATAGCATACCAGCCTTACTCATAACCCACCCCCTGTCATTCAACCTTCTTTCTCCAAGGACATTCTTTAGATAACAAAGGATATAGCATCAGGTGCCTCACTAAGGGGGAAAAAAAGTCTCAATTTAGAGCCGTTTTCATTTCAGAAAGAAAGAGATAAGGGATCACTACTAAGCCAGATTTTCTAATAGTATCCCCCCCCCACACACACACATGCACAACCTTAACTCACAATAAGCATTATACGCATTACATTACGATACTCATAGCATCAGTATCTAACAAGTATAAAACATAAATTAACAAGCACATTTTGAACGACACGTATAATACTCCTCATTCACATATACCCACGGACATCTCATACATTTAACACTAACATTCTATCCCTATAACACGTGGGATGCTCTTAAATATGTCTAAGACTAAAGTAGCATCCCTTACCATGCCCTTGGCCAAGAGTGGCAGGTTAACTGCCAGCACAAAGTCACTTTCGCAACAGTCAGGATTACAAAAGAAATCCACAGGCCTGATACCAAGTAGCAGCCGCATTACCAGAGCGAGTTCGATGGTCCCGGTTACGCCGGAAAATCAATCAGAAAAGAAAACAGACATCAAGAGGATCGAGAAAAAGCCGGAAGCAAAGAAAGTAATGATGGATATAACACAGAAAATCAACGAGCATTTTGCAGTACAAATCAGTAGCAGTGACAGCGATGCGGAATACTCAGAAGATGAAAAAAGCACGAAGGCGAGTAACAAAGTAGAAGAAGATGAACAAGCAAGAATCACAAGACAGTGCTCGCTGCAAGATGAAGAAGGAAAGAGACTCAGGCAACAGATACTCGAGTTCTGTGATCAGGATCCGGATTTAGGAAGACAAAGGAGCCCACAGGTGGAAAGAGCCATAAAAGCTATCAACTTTCTCCAAGCGGTCCAACACAGATGCTCAAGGATCCCAGCGGGTACAAGCAAGGTAATGGACAGCTGCATAAATGTGATTTTCAATACCATTATGGAAATGGAAATCAGAATGCAGACGGCCAACGTAAGGGTTGAAGAATTGCGTCAGCCCGACGCGGTACCACCGGCTGGTACAACAACAGAAGAAAGTAGGGAGGAGATGGTAACCAGGACCCAAACCAAGCCCTTCAGGGGATACGCGGAAGCGGTCAAGGCGGCCACATCCATCCTGATCATCCAAGCCACCACAGAAAGAGAAACAGAAGACGTAGAGAAGCAAATAATAGAGACAACCTCGGAACACCATGACAGCGTGAAGAAAATGAAAAGGATAAAGAGCGGAGTCAAGCTTATCTGTGAAAACGAAGTGGAGGCTATGGACATCAATTGCTTTTGCGTGTTATAAAAAGAAACGCACACCTGCGGTCAATGCCCCCCCTTGGTGGACGGACGAAATCAAAACAGCCAGGAACAAGGTTAGGGCGCTCAGGAGGAGATACCAAAAACAACCAGATGAAGAACTAAAAATAAAACAACAAATAGTATTTAAAAGAGAAAGAGCCAAACTTAAGAAGCTCATCAACAAAACAAAATTAAAGACATGGAAAGACTACTGCAGCAAAGTAACGGACACATACGGCTCGCAATACAAAAACGCAAGCAATAAAAACACGGGCCGTGCTAAACTTGTCAATATACTCCCACCACAGCAATCAGTAAACATTAAAGATACACTGACACACTTTTTAGACAATCTATACATAACAGACCAGAACACCCCCCACAACATAACAACAGTAAATAAAAAAAAAGATGATGCAAAACCACCAGTAGTTACGAAGGCGGAATTAAATAGAATAATCAGAAACATCAAACAAAACAAAGCACCAGGTTATGACTTCATTGACTATAACTTAATTAAACGCATAAACAATGCCGCCCCGCAACTACTGCTCACACTTCTCAATGCATGCTTAAAATTTGAATACTTCCCCAAGTCATTTAAAATCGGAATAGTGGTCCTCTTTCACAAGCCGCGTAAAGACCCCGCAAACCCTAAAAACTGCAGACCGATATGCCTACTACCGGCAATAAGTAAGATTTTAGAACGCATAATACATGGTAGAATAAACTACCATCTTAATAAAAATAAATACTGGAGCGATAAACAATATGGCTTCAAGCAGGGATTCTCCACGGAACACGCACTGGACAACCTAATTAAAACAATAAAAGAAGACAAAGTTAACAACTACCAAACACTCTTAATAGCCATGGACATCAAAGGGGCTTTCGACAACATACGCTGGCCAATACTAATAGATAATATAAAACAATCTCCCTGCCCGGGTTATTTAATAAACTGGGTAGTGAGTTTCTTACAACAAAGATACGTTTCACTAGAGGAAAATGGGATCAAAATCACAAAACAGACATATGGCGGCTGTCCCCAGGGAAGTTGCCTGGGCCCGCTTCTATGGCTATTAATCGCAGAGACAGCATTAAAAAAACACTGGGGAAAACATGTCAGGATACAGGCATTCGCGAATGACTTTATTCTGATACTCAAGGGAAGAACGAAAGATAAACTTAGAAGACTCGCAAATAGAATACTCAAAGCTTTTAACGATTGGATAGAGGCTAATGGCTTAACGCTGAATAATGAAAAAACAGAACTACTATATCTAAACAGGGGACATATGAGGAATCTACCTACAGGAAACACCAATGTAATAGAGGGCATAGAGTTAAACGGTCAATCTCTAAATGTGAAAGAACATATCAAATATCTGGGATTGATATTGCATAAAAATCTAAACAGGGTACCTCACTGCGCAACACAAACAGGCAAAGTTAGATCAAACTTCAAAAACCTGGCCTATATGGCGGCAAAGGGCTGGGGACTAAAACCTAAAATTATCAAGATATGGTACACAACAGTAGTGGAAAAAACGCTAACTTATGCGGCCCCAATATGGGGGCACGAGCTCAATAAAAGGAGCAAAGAGATACTCTCTAGTTGTCAAAGGAATTTTGCACTGGCCATAGTCAGGGCTTATAGAACGGCCCCCACCTCGGCACTTCTGGTACTCTCGGGCCTGATTCCAATCCACCTCAAAGTCAATTACGAGGCAGCCTATGGAACAATCGCAAGACTTAGAAAAAACACAAAAATACACAACAAGGTCCTGCACCAACTTGAATATGAAAAGAAAATCAATATATGGGCAAATCACCCAGCCGAAATAATTGAACCAAGGATTGGATATAACATGCACGAAGTAGTCACCTACACGGACGGATCCAAATTGGAATCAGGCGCTACAGGTTCGGCCTTTGTAGCATACAAAAATAACCAAAAAATAATGACATGGTCAGTGCCCCTAAGAGAATGCAACAGCGTTTTCCAGGCCGAACTACTGGCATTGCAAAAAGCAGCGGAATGGGGCAACACAACAGGTGAGCCATACAGCATACGCTCGGATTGCAGATCAGCCATAGAATCCCTAAAAAAGCCATTTAATGTCAATGAAACAGTAGATAAAATACAAAACTTAATTAAAGAATCCAACAATAAGTTTAAAATCAGCTGGGTCAAGGCGCACGTGGGCATCCAAGGAAACGAGGATGCAGACGAGTTAGCCAAAACCGCAGCGGAAAACACAAATAACAAAAACAAATATTATATGAAAAAGCCAATCTCAAAACTGAAACGGACACTCAAAGAGCTAACAATGAAACAATGGCAGTTCGAGTGGGATTACGGGGATACAGGCAGGGAAACACATCAGTATTTTCCAACAGTAGGTGAAAGCAGACTCATAAGTGACTTTTTACTCTCACAACTTTACACAGCACATGGAGCATTTCCAGCTTATCTCCGCAGATTTAATAAAGCGGACACTCCGGACTGTGCACGCGGCACGGAGGGTACGCCTAAACATTATCTCCTCCACTGCCCACTCACCCAACAGTACCACAAAAATTGTTTGTATATGTTTTATGTCCTTTAGCAGTGTGCGGTAGTCGCACAACATCAGCTGTAACCATGGCCCGCAATAGGAGCCCCGCAACATATGAATTGCAAGCACAACGAATATCACCAACGGTTCAGCAAGTTGTGCAATATGACACAGTATGAAGCTTCAAACGCCCCCGGCACTGCTTGTCCGTCCACTGTGTTGTGTTATAAAAAAAAATAAATAAAAATAAAAAAATAAAATAAATTATATATAAAAGGTCTAGGAATCCCCTAATGCAAAAAAAAAAAAAAATAAATAAAAAATAAATAAATAAATAAATAAAAAATAAAAAAAATTAAAAACTTCTTTTAAGTTTTTTCATCTATTATTTTATTTTATATATTTTTTTATTCTTTATTTAACTATTTTTTTTTATTTTATTATTATTAATTTTTATTTATTTATTTATTTTTTTATTTTTGACAGCTCGCCTCTTTATTTGGTGCAGTAGGACTCTGTCCGCACAAAATACCGGACCCGCTCTAATGGGACAACCCAAGGAGCCAGTTTTTCTCGGTGGGGTACGGTAGAAAGGTGGGTTCTTGTTTCTCTCTCTGCAACGCTCTCGTTTGCCTTGCTATTTGGCGCAAAAATTTTCCTCCATCAGCGGTACGACTTAGCTTTTCGGCCATTTTCTGTTTTTCTTTTTTTTTCTTTTTTTTTTAAATTTTCTCAAAATTTCCCCAACATTCAGCTAAGTTCAGTACCATTGTTTAGGCCCAAAAACATCCAATCCCATTTCGTCTGGTATGATGAGTACAAGGTGTGCGGCAACAAATCACAAAGTTAACCCAATGTGCAATAAACCACAAAGATTACCAACAAAGCACTTAACCTAAACAGCCGACCCGGGTACTTGTCTTAGTGGTTCGCCACTTTGCCGGCTAAAATTACATCATGTACGCTAATGGCGCCTGGTGCATGTAAAATCCGTCGTGGGTGCAAAATCCTCCAAGTTACCTGTGAATTATACCTCTGGAGGTGCCTTGCCAGGTGAAGGTCTCGTCATCTGATCAAGGCTCTAAATTACGAGACCATCTTGCGAAGCCATTTGCAGTTCAAACAACAGGATGTAACATTAATTAACAGGCGAAACAAAGTATGCTCAACGACAAACAAGTACTGCAGAAATGATGGCATGCGTAGCAAAGAAATCAAGTTTATTGCCGCTACGCGCCAATTAGGCGGTCGACCGTCCCGATACGAGGTATCTAACCCGTTAAGCTGAGATAACTCGGCAGGTAGGGGCCTGGCCATCGGTTAGAAAAAAAAAGTTTGTTTATATATGATTTTTTTTAAGGCAGAATGTGTACACAAATTATCAATGAACATTTCTTTAGGGAAAGCAAAGAAAATTTCGAAAAAAAATTAGAAGAAAAGTAAAAAGATATTTGCTACAAAATTACAATGAAGCATTTAGTTAAAAGAGGATTTTATGAATATTTTTCAATGTTTTGATAAATGTGAAATAAACATTTATAAACACTGTCAAATTAAGCTTTTTGTTCAAACATAACTGAATGTATTTTGATAAAAATATTTTTTTTTTAGTGTTATTTGTATTTTTGAATAAGTTTTTTTTTTCTGTAAAATTTGTAAAAATATGATATATAAATTCCATAAAACTGGAGGAATGTGAATTCAAAGTTTCAAAAACGCCATTTCAGCTGTGGAGCGGGTATAATTCTAAAAGTCATAATTTCTGTTCTAAAAGAAAATAATTATAACAAGGAAATAATTATATCAAAATGTTCAGGAAGAATAAAAGTTAAATACCTAAAAAACTTAACATTTTGAAAATTATGATGCTTAAAGAGTCTTGGGACTTTTAAAATAGCAGGAAATCAAATTGATAATTGATGTTTACGAAACCACCCCTCCCCCCCTCCAATATTTTCAAACGGATTGTATAGTTCTAACATTCCGTTAACACGATCATAAAAAAATCGAAAATGTAATAATGTATTTAAAAATTACAAAGTGTGGAGAGGAGAGGAACATTATGTTGAAAATTAGGAGAATAAAGAACAAAAAATAGTCCTTCCAGCAGTGCCGGGAGGAAGAGGTAGCTTTCATATACTAATTTATTTATTTTAAATTAAGTTATATGAATCAAATATACGAAGTTCAAAATAGTGGAACATGATTATGTAAGATTGAATACTAGTTTTTTTCAATGCTGAATATTAATAGGAATTTTTAGAAATTAGTCATCTTTTATTCAACCTGGTTTTATTTTAAGCGATTTATAGGGTCGCCAAATTCCACGATATCCATTTTAAAGCTGCATGATCGATAAAAAAACCCCCAATGAGCTTGATCGAAATCTTAATTCATGTGAACATTCGCACTCACATCGAAATTGATTAATATATACGAGTGCTGTCAAATTGACTTTTTTTTAAAAAATGTCACTCACACTAGAAATTCAAACTGCTATATCCCAGATGTTTTTCAAGGTAAAGACAAAGCAAAAAATACTCCAAAATTCATTATTAAGATAAATAGTTTAGGAAGAACCTTTTTTTAATTTCTAATTTTTCGTTTATGCATCATTATACATTTAAAAGATTTTTGACAAAGTTAAATGGCCAACATTTTGAAACAAGATGGCGAATAGAGTTGGCCCGTGAACTCGGTCAAGACATTCGTATGTACCATGAACATACGGAGTTATATCGATGTCAGTTTATAAATATGCGTACTAACGCATGACAATTTTCAGACAGTTTCAAAATGTCAGTCACACTGGAAGTTGAAAGTGCTAAAACTCAGCCATTTTTCAAGATATAGATGAAACAAAAAATGCTCTGGAATCTTTGTATCAAGGTCAAAACACAAAAAAATCTTTTTCAATTTTTTACTTTTTTGCACCTAATTTTAAATTTTAAATGAAAAATAATAATATTCCGCCATTTTGAAACAAGACGGCGCGGCGGTTGGAACTGGCCAACGAACTCGGTCCAGGCATCAGTATGTCCTATCTACGCATCAAGTTTCATCCAAATCGGTGTATAAATACGCGTGTTATCACGTGACGAAATCCAGATCATTTCAAAATGTCAGCAACACTAGAAATTAAAAGTACTATAACTCAGACATTTTTTATGATACAGACGAAACATAAAATGCTTTGGAATCTTTGTATCAAGGTCAAATGCTTAAAAAAATCTTTTTCAATTTCTCACTTTTTTGTACATAATTTCAATTTTTAAAAATTGAAAAATAATTAAATGGCTGCCATTTTTAAGCAAGATGCGGATGGAACTGATTAACGAACTCGGTCCAGGCTTTATAATGTACTATGTGCACACCAAGTTACATCCAAATTGATTTATAGATACGAGTGTTTTCACGTGACAAAAATCAGATCGTTTCAAAATGTCAGCCATAAGAAAAATTCAAAGTGCTATAACTCAATCATTTTTTAAAATATAGACAAAGTAAAAACTGTTCTACAATTTTTGATTTACGATCTAACACATAAAATTAAAATATTTTTCAACTTTTAATTTTTTCGCATTTAATTTTAAATTTTAAATTTTTTTAAAAAATTTAAATGGCCGCCATTTTGAAACAAGATGGGGGATGATGCTGGAAAGCGAACTCGGTCGAGATATTTGTATGTACTATATACATGCTAAGTTTCATTGAAATCGGTTCATAAATACGTTAGTTATAGAATGACAAAAATCAGATCGTTTCAAAATGTCAGCCATAAGAAAAATTCAAAGTGCTGTAACTCAATCATTTTTTAAGATATAGACAAAGTAAAAAGTGTTCTGGAATAGATGTTTTAAGGTCTAACACATAAAATAAAAATAGTTTTCAACTTTTAATTTTTTCGCATTAAATTTTAAATTTTATTTTTTTTTAATTTTTTTTATGGCCGCCATTTTGAAACAAGATGGCGGATGATGCTGCCCAACGAACTCGGTCGAGATATTTGTATGTACTATGCACATACCAAGTTTCATTTAAATCGGCTGATAAATACGTTAGTTATCACATGACAAAAATCAGATATATATGTATGGTTATATATATATGTGTGTCAACATTTGAACGGAGGGTGGTTTTGGGGTCTGGGGGTCATGATCGGTGAAAATATACCAAAATTTTCTAGAAGTACTTTCCTCCGGACGGCTACAGTAGGTCGCTTTTCACTTTTTGTAATGAAAGCTACCTAAAAATGAATGTGTTGGAAAATTTTTTTAAAAGGCGAATTAAACACATAGAAATTTTTAAAATGTGACTGTAATTTTTAATTTTCAAAAATAATGTAATTATTAAGTTATAATTTATTTGCAAAATAACTTTTATTTATATTACATTAGCAATTTTTTTTCTTATAATTTACCTATTTTTTTATGTGAGTAATAAATGTTATGTAAATGAAAAAGAAAAGAAAGAAAAGCATGGAAGCCATTTTGGATAAGTTGAAAATGTTTGTGAAATTTTTATTAACCTGCTACATAAAATATATAGTCGCCTCTCGTTAATTCGATATCGGATAAATCGAAATTGCAATTCGAACTAAACACGAAATCCCAAAAATTTTAATGACCGAAAAAAATTAAAAATTTTCATTTATTCGAACTAATTTTTTCTTGACTTCATTTAATTCGAGCTAAAGAAAATTTTCCTTATTTTCTAATGGACTCAGATTCTTGAAATGACTTTCTTTTGTCAGAATTGTTCTGAACTAGTATATATATGTAATCACATTCATTTTATATCCGTTTTCGGTACTACTCTGTTATCCCGTCGACCAATTTCGCCAAACTAATAGCCAAATTATACATATTGACATAATTTTTATTTTTAAATAATGAAAAAACAAATAAATAGTAGAATATTAATAAAAATACAAATAAAACGTCGAAATAGAAATCACTTAATGACATTTTAAACACGTGAATCGTATTTAATGTTATTGAATGTGACATTCGCGATCATCCATCATTGGCATTTAATCTTATATTTTGGCGATAATTTTTTGGTCGACGGGATAACCAAGTAGTACCCAGTTTTCATAGTGCCCCGTCTATATTTCAAATCCCTTAATAAGTTTATGTATTTATATATATCAATTTAGTAACAAGGGATATTTTAAAAATACCAGACGTAAGTAAAAAAAAAAAAAATATAACATTATTTTTTTTGTAATAGTACCCTGTTAAACATATTTCCCTCTTATACTTTCCATAATTCGAAATCCGGATAGTTTGAATATTTCTTGTGGTCAAGACGAGTTTGGATTAACGAGAGCTGCCTATATCTCGATTACTTACATTTTAAGAAGAATGTTTATTTAACATTATAAGAAATATTCAAAAAACATTTTTCGTCAACAATAATGAAATATCTATTTTCTTACATCATAGAACCAATTTCTTCGTACTTAAATATTTTGCACATTTCATTCACATTTTTTATATTGTTAATACATAATATCTTAAACATTCAACATTTTTCTTGAAAGATTTTGTAATATTTTAATACTGTAACATAGAAATAACTATTTAATTCATATGTTTATGTATTCAAAATATGTAAAATTCAATCATTATCTTTCATAAGTTCTAGTGATAAATTTTGTATTAATCTATTTTATTTTTCCTTGAATACTATTTCCTGTAGATTAAAAATTATTTAGAATATATTCTCTATAATATATATATATGTGTGTAAGATAAATGGTATACCCATACATTTTGTAACGAATATTACATGGACACTTTTGCAATATATATGTATATACAGGGTGTTTCTAAATTCATGGTACAAACTTTAAGGGGTGATAGTACACATCAAGACAAACAATATTAAATAGGAAACTAAGGGTCCCAAACGTCTTCCGAAGGAGATAGGCGCCATTAAAATTTAGGGTCCAAAAATTCAAATGATTATAAAAAACAGAAAAATTGGTCAATTCGTTTGCGGTTTTCACTAAAACTATTCTTTATGTCAGTATTGTCTTGAAAATAAATTATAAAAATAAATTTCAAAAAATGCCGATAGAGGGCGCTTTAGACTTTGGAGTAACAAACAACTATTTTTTACAGTTATTTTTTGCATCTCGTTAATTTGTTTTAGAAGCTTAGATATAAACTTAAATTTTGAGCTCAAAATCGAAGTCGTTGGGAGTGGTTAAGCAGCCCTAACTGAACTGTGGGGGGGAGGTTCAAATTCTAAATGATTATAAAAAACAGAAAAAATGGTCAATTGATTTGCAATTTTCACTAAAATTACTCTTTATGTCTGTATTATCTTGAAAATAAATTATAAAGATAAAATTCAAAAAAATGCCGATAGAAGGCGCTTTAGACTTTGGAGTATCGTACAACTATTTTTTACCGTTATTTTTTGCATCTCATAAATTTTTTTTAGTAGCTTAGACATAAACTTAAATTTTGAGATGAAAATCTGAATCGTTGGGAGTGGTTAAGTAGCGCAAACTGAATTGTGTTCAATGGGGGTGTGGAGGTTCAAATTTTAAATGATTATAAAAAATGGAAAAATTGGTCGATTCGTTTGCCGTTTTCACTAAAACTATTCTTTATGTCAATATGTCCTTGAAAATAAATTTTAAAGATTAATTTAAAAAAATACTGTTAGAGGGCGCCTTAAACTTTAGAGTAACCAACAACTATTTTTAACCGTTATTTTTTGTATCTAATTAAATGCTTGTAAAAATTCAAACTTAAATTTTGAGCTCGAAATCTGCATCGTTGTGAGTTAATAAGTAGCGGAAAATTGAAATGTGTTCGTTTGGTGGGGAGGGTAACATTTTAACTCCAGAACACAGTTCAGTTTGCGCTTCTTAACACCTCCCATCGATTTAGAATTTGAGCTCAAAATTTAAATCTAAGCATTTGCAAGCATTTAATTAGATACAAAAAATAACGGTTAAAAATAGTTGTTGGTTACTCTAAAGTTTAAGGCGCCCTTTAATGGTATTTTTTGAAATTAATCTTTAAAATTTATTTTGAAGGAAATATTAACATAAAGAATAGTTTTATCGAAAACAGCAAACGAATGGACCAATTTTTCCGTTTTTTATAATAATTTGAAATTTGAACCTCCCCACCCCCATTGAACACAGTTCAGTTTGCACTACTTAACCACTCCCAACGATTCAGATTTTCATCTCAAAATTTAAGTTTACGTCTAAGCTTCTAAAAAAATTTTTTGAGATGCAAAAAATAACGGTAAAAAATAGTTGTACGTTACTCCAAAGTCTAAAGCGCTCTCTATCGACATTTTTTGAATTTTATTTTTATAATTTATTTTCATGATAATACTGACATAAAGAATAATTTTAGTGAAAATCGCAAATCAATTGACCAATTTTTCCGTTTTTTATAATCATTTGAAATTTGAACCTCCCCCCACAGTTCAGTTTGTGCTACTTAACCACTCCCAACGATTTAGATTTTGAGCTCAAAATTTAAGTTTATTTCTAAGCTTCTAAAAAATTTTAATGAAATGCAAAAAATAACAGTAAAAAATAGTTTTTCGTTACTCCAAAGTCTAAAACGCCCTCTATTGGCATTTTTTGAAATTTATCTTTATAATTTATTTTCAAGACAATACTAACATAAAGAATAGTTTTAGTGAAAACCGCAAACGAATTGACCAATTTTTCTGTTTTTTATAATCATTTGAATTTTTGGACCCTAAACTTTAATGGCGCCTATCTCCTTCGGAAGACGTTTGGGACCCTAAGTTTCCTATTTAATATTGTTTGTCTTGATGTGTACTATCACCCCTTAAAGTTTGTACCATGAATTTAGAAACACCCTGTATATATATATATATATTTATATATATATTATTACAATTTATATTACATTCAATGTGCTTTATAGCTTCGCTGTACTCCTGAATACATTTCTACTGATGAAAATTCTTTAATTTTTTATTACTTCATTTATTGCTAAAATATTTTAAATATTATGTAAATAAAATAGTAAATAAAAGTTTATATATGTTACAATTTAAATTACATTCAATGTGCTTTATAGCTTCGCTATACTTCTGAATACATTTCTACTGATGAAATTTTTTAAATTTTTTAATACTTCATTTATTGCGAAAATATTTTAAATATTATGTAAATAAAATAGTAAATAAAAGTTTTTTATTCAAACAGATTACATATTTCTGCTTTAATGAAGCTTTTCTCAAGACATATAAGAATATTCTACAGTTACACGATCTATAATGAAATGCTTTTAAACGTCCCCAGTCTCGTTTAACACATTATACAACAAATTATGAGAAAATTATTATTTTACGTTGGTTTTTTTATGTTTGTAACTATGAAGTATATCAAACCATATTTTTGGTGATTGAAATGATGTTGTATCAATGCGACAAATTTAGATTTTATTTGTTACAATTTGAATAGCTTTTCTTATAATAGAAGGATTGTTGATGTTGGAGGAAATAAGTATTTTTTTTAGTCTTTATTCTTTGGTAGTAACACTACACTGTTGCTGTTTTTCCTGTTAAAAATTTTTTTTATTATATTTGTCGCACAGTTCAGCTTTTATGTTAAATTACTTAGAAATATTATACCAAGCAATTTTTGTTCTGAATATAAGCCTATGCAATTGTTTGTAATATTTTATTTAAAAAAATTATATTGTAATTTCGGCTACGTTGCGGTAGATCTTAAAATTCAAAAGACTCTATTCAATATTTCTTTGGAAGAACAAATGGAAAACATTCTTTTCTTTGTCAAAGACAATCAAAGAGCGATTTGTGCTGCTACCAGTCCAGATTTCAAAGATATCTCTCGCTAAAAACGATCATTTGTCAGTTTTAACTTTCTTATGTCTTTTCTTTCTGACACTGAAAATTTGCTGAATTTTTCAAACTGTTACTTTTTTAAGATTCTTTAATAATTGATTTAAATTGTCATTGTTTGTACTTTTTAAATGCACAGATCTTAAGATTTTTGTAATATTTCTTAATTGAATTGTGTCAGAAGTTGAGTAAAATCACATCAATAATGATTAAATAAGAAAAATATCCTTACATTTTAGAACATGTAAATGCTACTTTTCCAAGAAATCTGACATAATAGTATATAATATATTATGAAGAAATATTATTTAAAAATTTATTTTTCTATATTGCAGACTATTTATTTTACTTAAAATTTTGCTGGAGCATATACATTTTTTAAAGAAAAAAAAAAGAAAAAAAAAGAACAATATATATACATAAAAATTATTGAGACGGAGCTTAGGTGCAATATAATAGGAATATAAAAGTAAAGAACGTTAAAAGCGCCAATAATATTAAGTTAGAAAGAAATCGATTTTCGGTAGTATACACAGTGGAACCTGTCTAAAGTGACCACCTTTGGGAACGGCGAAAATGGTCACTATGTAAAGGTGGTCATTATATGGAGTGTCTTTCAAAATGGCACACTAAAATTTTTGTGATCTCAAAAAATGAAATATAGATAAGGAAACATGCACTATATTATGTAATTAACTGATTAATTAACTACTATAATAACTAAATTATTAATTAAAAATATACTGCATAAAAGATAATTTACTTAAAACTCATGTTATTTCTTTTGAATACAGTTGATATTCCATAGTGATTGATTTAAATAATGCATATTTACAATTCACACTGTAATTTATATGCATTTTTATTTTTATTGTAAATGCATAATGATAATATTTCTATAACTGCCAGTAAATAACTTTTCATTAAAATAATCGTATATAAATGCAAATACCATTACAATAAAGGACAAAGTGGTCACATTAAGCAAACAGTCATTACACTGTAAAAATATTCTGCAAAGTTACTAAAAGTTTTCTTGGAAACTGAAATTATTAGAACTTTTTACAACAGCAAAAAATCATGCAACAGATACAGATTTGCACTGAAAGATAAAAAAAAAATAAACTTGTAAGGTTACAAAAAATTATTTAGGAAACTGGGATTCCAAGAATTTTTCATGTAACAGCAACCCAGGTTACAGATAAAATTTTAATAAGATAACTGTAATTTTAGTAGACTCATTTGTAAAGATACAGATTTCTGTAACTTTACCAAAATTAGCTATGTAGATTTGCAGATTTTCTTGTACAATGTACAGATAATATGTTAGTAACCGTACAGATTTCGGCAATTTTACATCTGTAGGATTGCAGACTTTTTTTACAGTTTATAAGATATAAAATCCTGAGTCTTTTAATGGATCATAATAAAATTTCAAAAAAATGACCACTTTAGTCTTATAATTTGAAAACTTTCGGCATGCAGAAAAATAGATGGTCACATTTTACAGGTTCAAATAACATTGACAATGATAGGCTTATTTTGTCAGGTCACTTTGTTGTCACTGTGTACACAGGTGAACACATTAGACAAGTGGTCACATTACCGGACAATTCTCATATTATTATATATAAGCGCAAGTAAAATTTTCGAAATCTGGTCACTTTTCAAGGTGGTCACTTTACCAAGGTGGTCATTTTAACAGTTTTTACTGTATTACCGTCGAGTAGCATTTATTTCAGTTCTAAGGGAGGCTGAAATTTGCTCGTATATATAGTAGAAATGTGAGATTCAAGTTGCAGGTTTAATAACCAGTAGGGCAACAGAGGATTGCAAATAATATCCAATAGAAGAATGTATAGAAAATGGAACCGAAGGAGAGAGAAATGGAAAGAGGGAAAAAATTAAGGAAAAAAGAGGCTTTAATATAATATTTCCAGCAATCTGATAATGGGGAATTGGCTAATTCACAAATGACAATATTGTCAAAATTTTTATAAATATGAAGTGCTTCAAGGAAGTTAAGTTCATGAATGGAAATAGATTTGGATATTATTTTAACCGAGCTGAAATCGAAAGTATTGTTGATCTCCCACACTGTGAAAAAAAATCTGCAAAGGTACTAAACCTTTTCTAGGAAACTGGGATTCCAAGAACTTTTCCTGTAACGGTAACAGCAAAAATTCAAGTTTCAGAATCGATTACATGAATTTTTCCTGTTATCGTTACATGAAAAGTTCTTGGAATCCCAGTTTCCTAGAAAAGGTTTAGTACCTTTGCAGATTTTTTTTACAGTGCAGCAATGTTTTACAACAGATGATTTATTGATTTTTTGTTTCCTAATATAATTTTTATGTACTTTAATGCGTTTTTTTAAAGCGTTTAGTTTGTTTATTATAAGAAAGACCACACTGGCAATTAATACTGTAGATACACCATAAATTGTATAATTCTATAGGATCTTTGAGCTTGGGGAGGATTAATTTATTAGTAGGAGCAAAAATTATTTTGAAGTCATATTGTCTGAGAAATTTAGAAACGGTAAAGCTTGATTTAGCAAAGAAGGGTAACAGAATGACGATATTGGAAAGAGTAGAAGATTGAGGTCAGATTCAAGGAGAGAAGTGCTATAGCAGTATCAAATATCGAAGGATTGTAACTTCTGTCTATTGTTATGACTTTAATGCATTGAAGTTCCCCACTAAATGACTTATAATCAGAACACAAAAAGGTATAAAAGATGGCCATTTTTTGGTTTGGAGGATGACACCCCATGCTCATTCTTGCCATAAATAGAAACGAGAAGAGCTGACCATGGTAATTAGAGAAAGTTACTACGAACAGTTTGCGTTTATGAAAATTGTATTTAATGTACATCTTCGAATGATCATGTTTCAATTTTCATTTCAAATTTTTAAAAAAAAATATTATTTACTATTTAGGTAATCTACATTTAAGATAGCGAATTGTGTTGAATCCAGAATTTTGTAGTATATTTTTAGTAAAAATATATCAAATTTATTTATATTTGCACAGTTAATTTTTAACTGACAGGATACTCAGTTAGACAAACCTCCTTTTAAACATACGAAAAAACGTTATTTTCTTTATCAAGAACAAACAGAGACAGTTTTTACCTCTACTACTTCACATTTCAGGGATAGGTCCAACTATAAAATTTTATTTGTCAATTGTAACACTTCAAGTCTTTTTTTTAGCACACTAAATAATTATTGAGTTTTTTAATGTAGAAACGGAAATGCCTTTCTTTTCATAATTTTTCCACAATTCAATCATATTGCGGATTTTCTATATGAACTTACATAAATGTGAAGATATTTCTAAAATATGTTTTAATATATAAACTTTGACCCTTTTAGGGGAAACTGTCCTAAAATGAAATATGTAGATAAAATGATATACCTAATATTTCTTAAACATGTCACTCGAGGATAAGAAGTTATATTGTAAAATCGATCGGTAATGATAAGCATTTAATGGCGAAGGTTTCAAATTTGCATTTTTGATTGCTTACAAATAAACCGTCTACACTTTCGTCAGAAATTTCTTGGGACATTTTTTTGGTACTAATCTACGCCTGTTTTATTTCAGTGATTATGTATCTGAAATATATATAAGTTAGTACTTATTTCTTTCAGTTTATTTTCTGTATGTACAAAAATTTATAAATTCATGTTTTCAAGAAAACTGCCCGCTCTTATACAATACGGCGATAAAATGACGGTAAACAAAATGACGTGCCGTTTTTTCAAAAATAAATATATACCTTTAACTCACAAGGAAGTTCTCCACACTGGGCATACTCAGAATTGTTAAAAAAAAAAAAGACGTATGTGAGCAATAAAGGATCAGTCAAAACTAGCGACGGAAATACAGTAGAAAACCTGTAAAAAAAATACTTTGGAATATTTGGCGTGAAAAGACGAAAATATCACGCGATTTGGCGAGCAGCACTTTTCCCCGCCGAAAGTAAACGATTTTATTGCAACTGAAAGGTTATGGATTTTTAGAATGCGTATAAATGCTATTGAATGAATTTAAACACAAACAATGAGATAGTTTAATATATTATATACACACACAGATATATATATAAATAAATATATATTGCTACAGCGTATATAGGGTTCTTTCGATCTTATGGTTAGACAACTTCAAACTCTTGCTTATGGAAAAGTAGAAAATAATTTATTTACAGAACTTCAGAACAACAGAGTCTTCGAAACTCACAAATATTTCTAGATATTCAAAAATAATTGTTCAAATCTATCGTATAAGTGCAGATATAGGTTCCAGAGACTCTTTATACAACGTCTCAACACTAAATCACATTCAAAATAACGTAAATAAGACTCAAGCAAACTTGCTAAACAAACGCGTTGTTCACTCAATGACTGACTGGTAAATAAATAACAACAGCTCGCATCGCTTCTCTTCTTATATAGGCTCGCAGCATGTGCGGGAAATTTCTAGAACCTACTCGAAAAATCCACGGAACAACAAACAATGTATCATGGTTAAAGATAAAAAAACAACGATTATAAATGCACAAATAAAGTAAGAAAAGGTAGCAAACAGCCGTTTCGAATCTACTATGGAGATTCGAAACGGCTGTTTGCTACCTTTTCTTACTTTATTTGTGCATTTATAATCGTTGTTTTTTTATCTTTAATCATTTTTGCACAAAGGCTTTATTTGCTGTTTTAAACAGTATATCTAAAAGGGGGGTTACCATTGAGAGGGAAGGGTTACCATCGCCAACAATCGCCAAGTTTGTCGCCAACTTGGCGATATATCGCCAAATTTGGCGACCAAAATTAGTCGCCAAAAGTGACGCCAACTTGGCGATATCTTTATTATTTCGCCAATCTGCCGTAGACATACACTGAAAATAATGGACAAGTTTGCTTGATAACAGAGTCAATGTAACAAAAACTAATATAAATCAAAGGAATGAAGCTTAATAAGATTATTTACATTATTTTACAGTACAAACACTAACTATTTACAAAATTCGTAACACTACCCCCTCCTCAAAGACTGCACGTCCCGGGCAGTGCAATCCTTGAGTTAGAGGAAAACACTTAAAATAAATAAACAAATAAATAAATAAATAAATAATAACAATAATAATAAAATTTACATAAATAAGAACTAATTACTATTTACATATTTACAAAAAGTGACTTTCATTACCATGGTCTGAAATTCCAGTTTTGAATTTCTAATCACTTTGGCCAAAATAAGGGGCTAGCCGGTTATAATGTACGACCTTGGGCTTCGTGTGTGGCGATTTTCGTATGCGAACGACGACGTCATTCAGCCTGTTGACGACTGTGTAAGAACCGTCCCAGTTTCTTTGTAGTTTTGGCGACAGTCCCTTACGACGTATGGGATTCCACAACCAAACTTTGTCACCTTCGTTGAACTCATGTCCAGTTGCCTTTGTGTCGTACCGTGTCTTCATCTTTTCTGATGCCAGTCCGATTCGGTTCCTCGCTAGACAATGAACCTCCTCAATCCGTGCCTGGAGTCCATCCACGTATTCTTCAGGCGACAAAGGAGCGTCAGGAGGACGGCCAAACAAAAGATCCGCAGGCAGACGAAGATCACGACCAAACAGCATTTGAGAAGGGGAGTAACCAGTGGTCTCATGAGTGGCACTCCTGTAGGCAAGCAGGAAAAGAGGCAATTTCTTGTCCCAGTCCTGTTGGTCTCTTGACACCAGGAGAGAGAGGCTATTTAGGATGGTACGATTGAACCGCTCCACCATGCCGTCCGATTGAGGGTGTAGAGGTGTTGTTCGAGTTTTGTCCATGCCGAGTAGTTCACACATTTCCTTGAACACAGCCGAATCAAAATTTCTTCCTTGATCGGAATGGATTTGTAGAGGAACTCCGTATCTGGGAACCCAGTGTTGAATCAGTATGTCTGCTACGGTTACCGCCTCTTGATTAGGAATGGCGTAGGATTCAGGCCACTTGGTGAAGTAATCCATGATAACGAGGATGTACTTGTTGCCATCAGATGTTCTAGGAAGAGGACCCAGGATGTCTAGAGCAATTCGTTCGAAAGGAGCTCCTACATTATAACGTTGCAATCGTCCACGGGTGCGCCTCTTTGGACCTTTACATGCTACACAGGTGTCACAAGTTCGACACCACTTCTCCACGTCGCTGCGAACATTATTCCAGTAAAAACGCTCTCGAACCTTTTGAAGGGTCTTCATTACACCAAAATGACCTCCTGTGGGACCACCATGAAGTTCTTGAAGGACCATAGAAATTCTCGACTTAGGGAGTGGTAGTTGCCATCTACATGTCTTTCCATCATCAGACTCCCATTTTCGGTACAAGATACCGTTCTTCAAATGTAGGGAATCCCAAAGAGCCCAATAACATTTAGTCGTAGGATGGTAATGGGCCATGTCTTGCCAGCTGGGCTTCCTGCTGGACTCCTGTATCGACAATCATACGGCACTGAATTCCGTTAATAAGGCCTATCACATATAATTCGTTATCACCGCCGCTCATTTTTGATATCTGGAGGATCTTCAGGTGGGGCCTTTCATTCTCTGGCAACCTCCGCCCCGCGAGATGGCCAAAATTTAGCTGACTGTTTGAATTTATCTCACATTCGTGGATTTTGGGGCAATTTCTTCGGAGATGTCCTGTATCACCGCATCCCCAGCACGTGAGATTCTGTCTTCTTGAACTTGTTCTTCCACATTTTAAAGCTTCAATCTCTTGATGTAATTTCCTAATTTCTTTCAAGACGTCGCTCTCAGTGTCTGAGCTTTTGTTCACCGTTGCCCCTCGGACTGAATGACGATATCTTCGGCTGGCTTGTGTAGCTGCTTCCAACTTTAAGGCATATAGTAGTGCAGCCTTTAAATCCTGTACATCTGCCATTCGTACCGCTCTCTGTACTTCTGGATCTTTTATTCCGTCTACAAAATATTGCAGTGAGAGCATTTCCCGTACATTTGTTGGACAGTCAATGAATGCTAAATTTGCAAGCCGTTCAATTTCCGAGGCAAACTCTTGAAGGGTTTCACTCGATTTTTGATGACGGCTCTTCATTTGTATTCTCGTATAATCCTTGAAGAATTTTTCGCCGAATCTCATTTCAAGTGCACAACTTAGAGTCTCAAAATTGAGTTGCGTCATATTGGGCAATGTTTGCAGCACGTCGGCGGCTTCTCCTCTTAAAGATGCTGCCAGTTGACAAGCTTTCACCTCGTCACTCCATTTCTTCGCTTCGGCTACAATGGTGAACTGGGTCTTGTAGACTTGCCAGGAACTCTTTCCGTCGTATGTCGACAGCTTGATGTGCACGGGAGAAGCAGACAGATTCCTAAATTCTTCATAATTACCACTGGACGCTGAAAGCTTCTTCTCAAGATCTTGTACTTTTTTATTTAGCTTTTCATCTACTTCAACTATTTTCTCTTCAATATTACTAACTTCATTCTGAATTTTCTCTCCTACTTTACTAATTTCATTCTCTATTTTCTCTTCTACCGAATCTATTCTTCTATCTACCGACGAGAACTTTTCTTCTAAAGTTTTCTTCATTTCTTCTTGACTTTTATTAACTTCTTTCTTCAATTCTTCAGTCAACTCTTTCATTCTTTCTTCGTTTTTATTCATTTTTTCCGCCAACTCTTCTTGGCCTTTATTAATCTTTTCAGTCACATCTTCTTGGCATTTGTCAATTTTATTTGTCAACTGTTCCATTCTTTCTTCGTTTTTATTCATTTTTTCCGCCAACTCTTCTTGGCCTTTATTCATCTTTTCCGCCAACTCCTCTTAGCCTTTATCCATTTTATTTGATAATCCATTAATAGCTTTCAACAACTCATTCAGTTGCTCTTCCGTTGCTCTCGTTTTCGCCATAAGATCCCAAATTCTGACACCAAAATGTTACAGCCTATATAGGGTTCTTTCGATCTTATGGTTAGACAACTTCAAACTCTTGCTTATGGAAAAGTAGAAAATAATTTATTTACAGAACTTCAGAACAACAGAGTCTTCGAAACTCACAAATATTTCTAGATATCCAAAAATAATTGTTCAAATCTATCGTATAAGTGCAGATATAGGTTCCAGAGACTCTTTATACAACGTCTCAACACTAAATCACATTCAAAATAACGTAAATAAGACTCAAGCAAACTTGCTTAACAAACGCGTTGTTCACTCAATGACTGACTGGTAAATAAATAACAACAGCTCGCATCGCTTCTCTTCTTATATAGGCTCGCAGCATGTGCGGGAAATTTCTAGAACCTACTCGAAAAATCCACGGAACAACAAACAATGTATCAGTATATCTAAAGGGGGGGTTACCATTGAGAGGGAAGGGTTACCATCGCCAACAATCGCCAAGTTTGTCACCAACTTGGCGATATATCGCCAAATTTGGCGACCAAAATTAGTCGCCAAAAGTGGCGCCAACTTGGCGATATCTTTATTATTTCGCCAATCTGCCGTAGACATACACTGAAAATAATGGACAAGTTTGCTTGATAACAGAGTCAATGTAACAAAAATTAATATAAATCAAAGGAATGAAGCTTAATAAGATTATTTACATTATTTTACAGTACAAACTATTTACAAAATTCGTAACAATATATATATATATATATATATATATATATATATATATAGGGGGAACTGGGGTACATTGATACACGGGGCACATTGATACACCCCCTCTACCGCTCACAGGGTCATTACAGGAAGTTTCACAACAGCTCCAAAAGATGATGCGAGTGTATTCAACTACATACAGAAAATCTTGGAATGATTCAGTAGTTTGATGAAATGGGACGGGTGATTTATTGTTTTTGTTGTTCAAAAGTAAATATGAGTTGTACAATTGAAATGCTATTATATAACTGTTCCAGTATTTTCAACCAAAATGAATACTCTCCCTGGTAAGTACAGCTACACTTTATCAGTTCTTCATTATTTATTGTTAGATATATTGTAAAGTGTTGGATTTGAGACTCATTTTATTCAAAATCGCTGTATGGGGCACATTGATACAGTCTATGACGGGGCACATTGATACAGCCTAAATCCTTTAATAGTTCATATTTTCATTATCTTTTATTATTTTTTTTACCATACACTCCTTAATCCTACCTTTTTTTCACGAAAAATTTCTAATATTAGTTTTTATTGAAGTGAAATAGCTCTAATTTCTTTATATTAGAACATTTTATAGTATTTTTGAAAACAGAAGACGTAGGAACTTACCCAGCATCTAGTGCTAGTAGAACTAATAAAAGAAAAGGACGCCATTCTGGCAAATCTCGAATTTATATCGATTCTACAGAGAAAAAAGTATTTTCGACATGCGAAATGTTAAGTAAGAGAAACAAACTGCAGAACAGAAAATGATACTTATATTATAAACAGAATTTTTAATATAATTATCCTTTATTTTCGGTTTATGAACCTATTTATAAATAGAAAAACTGGTAATTTTTTCATCTTTCATAAGAAAGAAGATAATGCTCGGGTTGAAGTGCTAGATATGACAAAGTTACCACAGCCAACAATCAGACAAGAAACAGCCAGAACATCAGGTCATAATATATTTAATTTGATTGCTTTAATATTGCTTAAAAATAAATTGTGGGTGATTTGAATTTTTATAAATAAATATAAAATGGTTTTCTAATTCATTTTCTATGAAAAATATGCATTGGTATTATTTTGTCGTCATTTTTCTCAAACGTATCAATCTGCCCCGGGGATGGGGCACATTGATACAAATGACTTTTTTTGATTTTTTTAAAATTACATGCAAAAATACTATATAAAACAATGATTGTACATTTTTATAACATACTACACAAGTTTTGCTACAAAACTTGAATTTTCTACTTTCTTGACACCAAAAAAAATCTTAGAAAAAAACTGTATCAATGTACCCCAGTTCCCCCTATATATTGTTTTGCATATATAGATATTATTTGTTGCTGTAGTTACTTAATTTACCTCTGGAAAAATATTTTCTTTTATAAAAACTTCTTATTCAGAAAATTATTTTCTTGTATTTAAACGTATTCAAAAATAAAAGCGATGTGTTTCTATAGCAACAAAATCGAATTGACAAGGCTCATCGGGACTTTTAACTTGAAACAATTTTAATTAATTTTAATTTCCTTTTAAATCTCAAATTTGGATGGTTAAATTTGAATATAAATGCATATAAGTACCGATATAAAGAAATTATACATGAACAAACTAAAAGAGACAAAACCAAAGATAATTAATTTATCTAAACAAGTTGAACACGGAACTTATTTTTCTTTAAAATTTATTTGACATAAAAAAATATTTTTTGAAATTGCTTTTCATCGCCAACGAATGATAAATCACCAAATAACGAAATTTTTGCTATTTTTTTACGGACAGCGTACGGAGGTTCCGCCAAATTTTTTATGAACATATATACCCTCAAGAGAATATCATTCTGTAATTTTTTAAGATTTTTCGGTGTATGTCCGTATGGAGACCTTCCTTGTCAGATATCTTTCTCAACAATGTTTATTGTGACATGAAGTCCACTGGAAAATAAGGATTGTTTCGAAGGAACAGAAGTTCTATGCATAAATTTCTATCTAGACCTAATCCGTCTTTTTTCACATCTTAAGTGTCAATTAATCGAATTCCGGTGCCGTCAACATATCTTTCCGATATTCCGAAGACGGGTGTCTCTTTCCTCCTGGCAGTGCTTTCAAGTTCATCATCTTTATTTTCCAGACGAGTTGATGTATTTCCTCTTCTTTATGTACCTTGTATTAGATAATGCTCTAAACACAGAAAGCATGAAGATTCAAAAGATTTGGCAGGCAGTCTTAATATTGTCAATTTGGAGAAAAAAATCTGCTGAGAATAGTAATTCTCTAAGACGCGTGCTCTTGTAAGACGTGTAGCTCTAAAGAATAAAAAGAATATTCGTTTTGGTATAACCAATGATGATGAAAAAGGCATATATCTCTTTGCTAATGATTTTGATGGCATGTCGATTTTTCAAAAAGTAAAGCTATCCCACTAACCCAAACACTTAACGATTATGTTTATTGTGCTTCAGTTGTCATAGAAAGTCCACTGAAAAATAAGGACATAATTTCGAAGTAAAACAAAATTCTATGCATGAAAGCTTATCTAGACCTAATCCATCAATTTTCATAGTTTGTAAGTTTTTATAATTTTCATCGTTTGCTTTTTCCGTTATCTTAAAAACGTGTCTATCTTTTCAACTGGCATTATTTTCAATTTCACCCACTTCAATTACCAGGCGATGTAAAGTATCTTCACTTCCTTGTGCACTTCATGTTAGATCATGCTCTAAACAGAGAAAGCATGAAGATTCAAACATTTTTATTGACAGCCATAATGTACTCGATTCGAAGGCAATATCTGCAGAGACAATTCATAGTTAAGACGCATAACTATAAAATTTAAAAAGAAAATTTGTTTTGAGACATCCAATGATGACGACAAAGACAGAATCACTTGGCGGATGATATGGATAAATTCTCTGTCTGTTGTAATGATGTGTTAAATGTTTGTACATAAGTAAGTGGGCCGGTGTTTCTTGATGTAAAAAAAAATCTGTGATGTAAGCAAATAGAATCTTGTGGGTACGTAGTTTAAAGTCAGCACTGTAAATAAAAGTGCATAGTGCAGCATTTTATACAAATCGTTGGTATCACTTTGCGACTTTATTTTTTAATTTTTAGAGACACTATCGCCTTATTATATTTCGCAAGTGTAGTTTGAAAGAAAGATCATGATAATAAAATTGCATAAATAGAAGCATTTTTTTCATTTTGGAGATAAAAAAAAAATGATAAATTTCGCATTGAAAAAGTATTAAAATTCATTAAATATTTTAAAAATGCAGAATTTCGAATGAATAAATCATTCTAATCGAAAACGTTTTCGAGTGTGACAAAAATCGACGTGAAACGTAAAAAAAAAAATTGAAAAATCACTAAATATCTCTAAAACACATCATCGATTTACTACATTAGGCTAAAAGTTTTCACTAAAATCCTTTTTTTGAATGTCAAAAAATCCCAATAGTTGTGGAAAATATGTTAAATACTGCAAAATATCGCATTGAAAAAAATGTATTTAAAATCGATAAATATTAAAAAATTGCAGAATCTCGAATATATAAATCAGTGTAATTGGAACTTTATATCCGAGAACTACAAACACATCCACCTCTTACTTTTATAAATTTAAAGTGGGATAATTTTAAAACGTATCTGCAACCATTTAAAAATTAAAAATCAAATGTATTATAACACATTATATGTTTCGAACGGGAAAATCTCATCTTCATTTATTTACTTCTTCCTTTCAATACCTAAAATGGGTACTTCTAGGTTATCCCGTCGACCAATTTCGCCAAATTATACAAATCGCCAAACTAATAGCAAAATTATACATGTTGACAGAATTATTATTTTAAATAACGAAAAAACAAATAATTAGTAGAATATTAATAAAAATATTAATAAAAAGTCGAAATAAAAATCACTTAATGACATTTTAAACACGTGATCGCATTTAATGTCATTGAATGTGACATAATCGATCATCCATTATTGACATTTAATCTTATAGTTTGGCGATTATTTTTGGTTGACGGGATAACCTAGAAGTACCCTAAAATGTATTTGGAACATGTTCTCGATATATGTCTGAAAAAAAAAGAAATCTATTATATTATTGATGCAGAATAGATATATTTTTATCAATTTCACTGTGATGCATGTCACTATACAGGATAAAAAACATCTTACTTCAAATACTGTGCAGTGCAATTAATTACTTTAAAATATTTAAATTTCTGTATGATTTTATTTATCGATTCTTTTTTAATTACATACAAATTCAATCTGTGACTAATTCTCTGCTTTTATTTTAAGCTAGTGTATTTATTGTATTGAATTCTAATCTTTATAACATGTCTATATTCTAATAATTTATATTTTATGGTAAAACTTAAATATCAGGATATTAGATTCAGCAACGCCCTGATTGATCGCACAGAAAACATTATTTTCATTGTGAAAGTAAAATAAAGAAAGTTTTGGTTGGTTCCACTTCACATTTTGTGATATTTTCTACTAATACTATCATTTTTCAGTTTTAACTTTCTTATGTCTTTTAACTTTGTTCAAAAAATTATCGATTAATTCAAACTTGACCCGTTAAAGGCTAAGTGTTTCTTCGGAACAACTGTATATCTGCTAATATTTTTTTTGTATGCATACAAGTAACCATGAAGATAAATATTTGTTTGTTTGATGACAGGAATGACAAGATAAATGTGAGGCAATTTTTTTCCCATTTTAAATGTAAAAATAATTTTAGTTTTTAAGGTTTAAAAAAAAAATGCCCTTTTTTAATTTATGTTTTCACAATTTAATCATACTGTCATGAATTATTATTTATGTACATAAAAATTCTAAAATAATAGTACATATAACATCTTATGAGCAGTAATGGTGTTTCTTTTATTATTTCAGCAAAGTCTGTTACAAAAAAAAAAAAAAAAAAAAAAAAAAAAAAATCTGCCATTATCTCTTTGAATGCAAATCAACATATGAAAGCAGGTTTTAAAAGGTTATCTCCGTTGATAAAATCCATTTTGGGGCAAATGTAGCCACGCAAAAGCATAGACGACTGGTTATTCAATTCTAATATCAAATCAAACTAATGATAACGTATTTCGTCTTTCGGCTGAAGTGAATACAGCCTTCAGTTGTGTAGCGACAATAAATGATTTAGCTGTTGATAATTAAAGTTTACAGTCTGTTACAATTTGACAATTAGAGTTTTATTTACAATCAGCATAAATTAAATTCCTCCAGTTCACATTCAAGGACATTTTTTTTAATCGAACGCCCGTTGTGCGTGAAATATCAAGTCACGAATTTTGAGTTGTAGGCTTAAGTTACTGATTTTCTGCATTTGTTTTTATTTCCATGATTATTCCAAATTGATCATTTCTATAAATCCTTATAAATTAAATGTTTTTAAATTTTAATGTTCTCCCATTACTCCGTTTTTGTGCTGCAATTTCAACGATCATTAATATAGTTTCAACAATTATTATTAAAGTACGTAAAGAAGAAAAAGTAAAAAGCATTTAAAAACATTTATAATTGAAAAATGATATCATAAATAAGTTAAAAACTTCTTTCAAATTCAAGAAATACTTATATATCTCACAGAGACCTTCTTAAGTATGGTTTATTGCGTGTTCGAAAAAAAAAATTAAAATAAAATAAACATCTAGCTTACTTTTATTCGTATTATTTAAAACTATCTCAATTGAAGTTGACAAACATTGAAATTAATGAAAATATTTTATTCGAAAGCTTGATATTTGTTTCAAACTCAAGTATTTATATTATGTGAAATACCTTAAAAGTAAAATAAATGCATATTAGTTTCGTAATGGAGATTAATGTTTCTAAAGTTTGAGAAATTAAATATTTGTTTCTCATGCAGAAATATAACAATTTCCATGAAGTATATTTATAAATTATAAACTTTTCTGTGAGTAAGCGAAATATAATTTTGCTGGTTTGTTAATAATCTTTTTATTTTGACCGTAAGTCTTTTCTTTTTATCAATATTTATGGTAAACATTCCTTCTTTAATATTAATTTCAGTATTTTGAATTTAAAAATGTTTATGTTGTGTGAATATGCCTACATTTTGTGTAAAGTTAATGCTTAATCGTAAAATTTTAGCATTTTCATATTTTTAAGGAATAAATAAAAGAAAACTAATCAGATGGACTTGATTATGTTTAAAATACAATAAAAGGATTTAATATTATTTGTGTAGTGTTTTAAAATATGTTCTCGGTATTTAGTTATCAGAATGTAATGAAATGGATGGTTATAATATAAGTATCTTTTATTGGATCAGTTTGTAGCTTGAAGTAAAAATCCAAATGAAAACAACATAAGTGAACTTAAGATTAGAAAAAAGGAAAAAATGAAAAAAAAAGAATAAGTTGAATAATCAGCAACAGATGGTGCTTTTGAGTGTGAAATGGAATGTCTTATGGACGAAAAGTTAACGTGCTAACACATGGCACGACGTACCATCACTTATTATGCCTTACATTCCTCAATTGAGCACGTCGTGCATTGCCTAGATTAAATCCCCCAGCAAAATGGCTTTATGGCAAGTGAGCGTGATCAGCACTACCGCGTGAGAGCAATCATTGTGTGATTTTCCAATAAATTAGGTATACTTTTTAGTTTTACACCTTAACTCTTTGATCTTGTATTACAAATATTTAAACCTCTAAAGTGCCACCTGTCAATGATTATTGCAAACTTATTCCAATTTTCATTAACTTACTTTATTATTATTATTATTATTCCATTATTTTCTCCCTTACTCGAATAATAAGTACACCGATTTTGGTTTAATTAAAATTATTCTTTCACGTTAGTGACATCTCCAAACAGAGATATCTATATTATAATCATCCTGTAGATGATGTTCTAAAGAATATTTATTTTCAAAAGGAAAAAAATATATATATTAAGAGATTAGTGGACTAGCAAGTATCTTATAAAGGGAGGTTGGGTTTAGAATGAGAACATTCTCTTCTTATGTTAACCTGGGTGCGCTAGAGTGACATCTGTTCTTTATTTTCAATAATATTATTAATTTTCTTAAATATGTTTTTGGCATTCGGATTCTACAGAAAATTGTTTTCCCTGCAGTTTTATGAAACAAGTTTACGCTGCTCAATGTGCTTAATCAAAATTTGTATCCGCAGATCTTCAGGTACTTATCTTATAGAGTCTTGTGACAAACTCATTCATTGTTAAATACACATCATATTCATTTTAGACCTAATCTGAAGGGATTAAAACAATTTCCAGTTTTTCTCTAATTAATTCTGAGTTAACTTTTATATTACGGTGGTAAAACTTTGAAGTAGAATTCTAATCTTAATATTCGATAAAAATAGTAAGTATAGGTACTCATCTTATTAAGAATTTTAAGCTCTACAACATTTGTATTGACAATATTATTGTAAGTGTTATTGATTTTGAAATAATGTTCAGGTATTAAAAAAAGTCTTTTAGAGTACGCATATTTCCTAACTATCACCTAGTAGGCGAGGAAAACATAGCATATTCATTCTAGACCAAATATTAAAGTTTTAAAATAGTTTCAAAGTTTCCCCTAATTAATTCTAAATTTGGACTTTTTACCTCCCCTATAACTGGGCTATTACTGTAGTTTCATTTATTTTGGTATTACACCACAATTGGCTTCAACTTTTAATTTAATATTTCCTTTTGTATTTAATAATTTGAATCATAGTGTATTTTCATTTTTAAGAAATATATGCCGTTTGTGTAAAGGAGGAATGTATAAATCTCGTTGTTTAGAATTGAGAATTGTCCTGAAGCGTGACATTTTTTAACAATTTTTTTTAAATTTACTTTTCATCAGCTTTTGGAGATTGTATCTCTTGATCTGAACAGTCTTTTACTTTAGTGCAAGCAATAAGCATTAGTCTTCAGTTAAAAAAATAACGAATGTCATAATATAAAACAAAATGATGCAATTATCATTTTACATTTTTAATTACCGCTGTAAGGTTAATCGCAATCGAGTTTATAGCTATTAATCAGTACTGATGCAAATAAAATAATGCATATACTTTTTCTAAAGTAAAATAAATTAAAATGCATGCAAACGATAGAATATTTTTATAATATGTAAATTATTTTTAATATATTCATAAGCGTATAGCATCTGTAAATTGAATAACGCATCGAAATTAATGTAAACAGGAGTTTTTTCGTGGTATACGTATTAGAAACATCAATATATGCATAAAAATTTAGAATATCTAGTAGCTAAGTCTTCCCAAATAAAAACTCGAATTAACAGAACAGTAAATAAAAATACCAAACATCACACGGAATATATACAAAATAAAATACATAGTAATAAAATTTAGTTTTATAAAATTTATTCTTCGTAGAAAAAGTATTATTTAATGAAAAAACAAAATTTAAGAGAAATAAACTATTTTTAACCTATAAATTTATTAATATTTTACTTTGTCGAAAAAACTTTAAAAATATTTTTTAAATTTAAATTCTTTTTCCGTTGCTAACTCATTAGTGAAGAATGTTAAACAATCTTCTAGTTTTTCAAAACTGAGGAAAAATGTACATTTTCAATTTAGATGAGAAACCAAAGAAAAAAATGTTAATCAATTTACCAGTTTAAGGAGATGTATATTTATAGGGCATTATCTTTCTTTTCTTTACAAAAATACAATACAGACATATTTATTATTTTTAATTTCATTTCAGCATTAGCTTATCATGATATATGAGAATATATGATAGATAAATAAAAAAGAATCACACTAAAGGAAATTTAAAAAAAAAAGAAAATTGTGATCCTAATTTATTAGAAAATGCGCGGAGTTTTAAAACCGTGAGTGGATATTTTCTATCACCTCAGTGAGCCAAAAATTCCGAAAATCGGACTAAAACTGGCTAAAATACAAAAATTGATAAATAATTGCAATTTTCGTTGAAAACTTTGGGATAGTGCTTAAAAGTTAATTTTTTTTTTAACAACATCCGCCATACTTTTTTCAGAATTATAAGTTAATATCTTCTGCCGCTTCATCGACACCGAATTTTTAAAAAATACGATTTTTTTAAAAATAAATACAAGTCAAAGTAAAATTTAATGCGAACAATAACTTTATTTTACTTTTAGAACATAGAAATGACAAAAGCATTACTGATTGAAATCATTTTTGGTTCCAAAATTTGACATGTGTATCTGGATGGACGCTCTGATAAAACTAACTCTGTTCTGCGACGGAACTATTTTTCCGGAGGCTGAAGTGACTAGTTTCACAATCCGCTCAAATTCTTGTGTGTTGTAAGAAAATTTAGTAAATCTCAGCAGTCGTATACCATACGTATACAATCCTGTATCACCTTTAGAAGTTCAGGAGAACTGAGGCCGTTGCCCCATAACAAGCTTGCCACTCAATGCGACGTATAAATTAAAATAGCAAAATAAAGACTTTGTGTAAAAATCTTTAAAGATAGAAAACCAACGATTATGAATGCAGAAATAATTTTTAAAAACGTAGCAAACAGCTGTTTCGAATCTACTATCGGGATTCTTTATCAGTGTAAAATTCAACGAGCTAAAAAAAAAAAAAAAAAAAAAAAAAAGGAAACTCAGTTTTACTTTTTTTTTGTTTCGTTCGTTTTTATAATCTTTGGGTTTCTATCTTAAGCAATCTACGTAGTTTGTGGCATCAAAGTGTACACCAAAAATAACGAATCTGCGAACACAATTTCTACCTGTTTTACAATATTAATCTCAAATCTTATATAACAGTTGACGGACTATCAGCCATGGCTTTGTTTGAACTGTTTTACCTAGTTTTAAACGCATTTAAACTCTTCTTGTGATACGAAACTCTGTGTAAGGGATGTGTTTCTTGCTCATCTTGTCTTCCTGCTTGTCCCACCCCCCCCCCCCCCCATCACAACTTCTATTTCATTTTTACTTTTCCTTCTTCAATGATAATTTGAAGCAGAAGCTGAAAACACCTGTTTTGCAAATCGAATAGTATTCTGTACCTTTCAAACTTGACGTGTCAGGAAAATCATCGCTTCTAACGAACATTATTATTTCCGTTCTTTGACCAGTGAAGAACAACTGCTCTTTTGCAGGCAGTTTGCGTGCTTCAGACAGATACACTCCTTATAAATAGCGCAATTACAGGCAGATATCTCAAACATCTTTTTTTGATTTCGTATTAAAGCTTTTAACATTTTGAAGAGTAATCTTATTTTTTCCAATACATTCTTTATTTTTACCTACCCATCATGCGTAATACAGGTAAATCTTGCAATCGTTTTGAAAATCGAAATTTTTTTTTCACAGATTTACAGGTTTAAGATACTGGATATTCCAAAAAACATATTTTTAGAAAACAAAATTGCCGTCCGTCTGTCTATTTTATATATTTAGTATGTAAGAAGGGAACAAAGCCTATTTAATATATTAACCTCGATTATCCGGATCTATTTTTTCGGGCTCTCGAAAAATTCGTTCTGATGAAAAGTACATAAAAATTTTCGAAATTTTTTATTTTAAGGAGTGGACGTAAAAGGCAATAAAACAACACAAATTTTACATAAAGAACGAAGTCGATCGGGTTATTAGTCACCGTGATATTTGTAATCCTATTTACCACATTCTTCGATTTTTCATGATCCTGTATTTCATTCAAATTTCAGTTCAGAGATATATTTTAATTGGAAATGAGACGCTTAATAGGAAGCAGAAAAACTGTTGGTTAATATGATTATTATTTTTGGAGTTATAAGGATGTTTCTTTTACGCAGTTCGGTACTACTTGAGTAGTTTGGCGTTTTATATAATTTGTCGAAATTGGTGCATCAGCAATTCATTTATAGAGCAGTGCTATGTATATTAACAATATTTAAATGTACGTTTAAATTTTGTTTTGGAATTGTATAAGTAGTTTTCACATGTTTTCTTTTCATACGTTATATTATGCATATCCATGATGGGTAGGTATTACGGTGGCCCCCAACGACTAGTTCTTGATTATTAATCAATATTTTCCATAGTATGCGTGTATCATATCACAAATACTGGAGAAACTGGAGGAATGGATGCATCTACGTATAAATTTTTAACGTTCGAAGCAATATTTTCTGCAATAACAAAAAAACATGATTCTTTTGTTTCTACTAGTTTTGTAACCATTAAGCCATCTCTGTTGAGTGCGACATGTTTTAATATTTTCATGCTTTGGGCAATCAAGCCAATTGACACATAGAATCTGTTGGAGAATCTAAAAAAATTGTCAAAAGAAAACATTTTAATGCATAAGTAATACCAAATGAAATTAAAATAAAAAAGAAATAGTAACATATGGAACAAAATGAATAGAAAAATGTAATGAATATAAATGAAGATAGCAATCATAGCAAAACCTACTTTATAGCTTTAATTCAGTTATTAGTTTAGACCAGCGGTTCCCAAACTTGATTGTTACGTGACCCACCTCTAAGAAAACATTTTTTTTGACCCAGCTAATATAAGGATGTATATCAGTATGAAAATTGTATGACATCTGTAAGCGATCGGATATTCTATCCTACAAAAAAAAGAAAATTTTCCTAAGAAGGACAACAAAAACAGGAAATGGTAATTTCAAAAGTCTGCAACAGAATAATAGTTAACGCAACCCACAAACCACAAAGATGATTAAATATAAATTACCATCAAACCATAACTTTATAATCAGTGCGTTTTCTTGCACTGGTGTTTCCGATGAAAATGCATTTATATCAGGGTTGAAATTTGTTAATTTCAACCTCAATTCACTTTCAACAAACAGTTTTTTCTATACCTAGTTTTCAAATACAGCCAAATACAAATAGAATATGCAGACGAGTATGGTGTATTGAACTCCATCAAGGAATTCAAAGCTCATTTAGATGCTTCTGCATATTCTGCTCGTATATTTCTTCATATGAAAATTAAGGCATTTCCCTTGAAATATTATTTGCTGGTGAAATTGTTAAATTTTTTTGACAGATAACATAGAAAATATATTTTTGAGACAAACCTCAATTGTTTCCGCGACCCACCAATGGGTTGCGACTCATATTTTGGTAACGGCTGGTTTAGACATTTAAACAAAACTTAGTAAGAATACAACGTTTTGTTAAATATTCATTTTGTCATATAGCAAGCAGCTAAATAAGTAATATATAACCTATTACTTGCCAGTATAATGAATTGGAACCCAGAATAATCGAAGATATAAGAGAAAAATAAGTAATAATTGAATTTATATATACACTGTTAAAACTAATGGTGACACATTGCACCTTTTAGGGGTGAAAGGCTTGTCTCATTGGTGACACCCCTAAAAGAGCCAGAATGACACCTTTAATTAGGGTGAAAAGATGGCATCCTTAATCCAGAGTGTCCAATAATAAAAAATTAAAAAATATACAAACCGACTTTTGGCCGTCGAAGAATTCGAACTCACAACGTCTGATTACAAGCTCAGCGTTCTAACCGCTCGGCTATCGATCTCACCTTCATTCACTCATAGCTATAGATTTCACTTACCGTCACAGAAAACAGAAAGACATACGTCACAGCGCATGCGCATGGTTCCAGTCACCGATGAGGTGCCACATTGCTGCCAATACGAAGTGTATGGCACCTTATTTAGCTCCAATCACCCAGTAAGAGACCTGTCGGCACTGCAACCACATATCCAAGCCCCTATGGCACCCTAGGGTTTCAAATGCCCCGGGTTCCAATGGACCCTAGGGCCTTTTCACCTCCGGGTCCCAAATGGTCACCTTCACTTTTAACAGTGTACATACTGACTTTATATATATATAATTGACATTATATACATATATCATATTGCTTCTCAGGAATAAAACGTAACTTCTCTTTGATACAAAATTAGGGGAAACATCCAATTTATATGAGAAGGCAGAAGATCTTACTAAATTAGTAAAGTCTTATACAAAATGAAAACTTGATCTCTTTTTTTCATGTCGTACCGATTGTCCATAAATTACCATACAGATATTAATTAATTATGAATTACATAGTTAAAAAGAATCTAAAGCGATAGAAAAGTAAACCCAATTCTTAAAGTTCTTAAACAATTTCTAATATTAAATATTTTCAATTAAAAAAATAAAAATGTAAATGTAAAAAATAAAAATGTAAAAAAAAAAAAAAATGTAATTTTTAATTACAAAAATAAATATTAACACAAAAAATCGTTAATTTTTTTAATAAAAAATACATGAAATTTTTACCTACCGAAAGGAACTTTCAAAAGCTTCTGAAGGTAAAAAAAATCAATTTGCAATCGTATAAATGAAAAAATTTAAAATATTTTTCAAACAATTAAAAATCGTAGTAAAAATTACGCAAAAAAAGTTCAATTCAGATATTTAAAAAATGTTATTTCACTCTATAAAGTTTCGTGACTAATGAAAATTAGGATTTTTTTTTCGTTTCGAAAATACGATTATAGGGCATTTTCATTGTTTTTAAATAAGTATAACTTATTGCATTAACTTATTGTGATATTTAAAAATGCGTTTTAGAAGTAATAATACTCTTTTAAAAATACGTTACTTGGAACTTAAAAAAAATTACATAAAAAATAAGAGACAATTCGAAAATATGTATAATTAATTGTAGATAATAATGCTGCTTTTTTAAATACAAAGTCAGTCTATAAAATAGAAAGCAATTGATATTTTAAATCATTGTATATAAAACAGGTAGATTACTTCATATTAGAAACCGGCTCCCGTTGATAAAATAAATCCGAATAACCATATCAGAATAAACATTGTAATTTCTCCAGAAAACTAAGAGTCAAAATGAACAATGTTTATTATAATTAAATCATTTTTAGAAGACATCTCTTCATATTTAGATAATTTGTCTCATATGATTTTATACAAATGTATCTTAATTTATGGTCATTATATGCATATCCCCATTATATGCATATACAATGGGTAACCATCATAATTATATATCTGAAGAAATTTGACAAAACTGCTATGGTAGAAAATTCATGCTTTAACCCTTTGCGGCGCAGGACAAATTCATTGGTTAAGTATTGAAATTAATAACTGACACCGGAATTTAAAAACAACTTTATCTCTAAATAAGAAAACGCTATATTTCACGCATTCAATAAACCGTTTTAAACAAAACTAAACTTTAATTACAATTAATTAAACTTTAATTAAAATTAAATTTTTAAACAAAATTCCGGTGCCAATGTGGCGTTTGAGAATTAACATTAAGTGGTATATCTATGAAACCACCGCGCCGTAAAGGGTAAACAAGAGCAGCAACAATAACAAGTCATGTAGAGCATAGCAAATGAGGTGCGTTCGTACTGTAATGAAAAATATTTAGATCTTGGTGTAATAGTATGCAGCACTACGGATCCAGCATAGTAGCGTCTAGTAGAGTATATTAGTAATCTTATGTGCGTCCTGTGAATACTATTTGCATTACCTCCTTTATTTGTATAAATTTCGTAAAATTTGAAATAGTATAATTAAAACGTGCCCCAAACAATGTTTTCCCCTATGCCATTATGCAATGGAATATTTTTGTGCGGCCTTGTAAAATAATAAAAAATATTCTTTGGGCCACAGATTGTACAGAATATAAAATTTAGTATACATTTCACAGATTCATATCAATTTTATTATTTTCGAAAGAGTTTATAATCATTTGCATTTGAAGGTATTTTCCCTATTGACAGTAATGTAACGGAATACTTTTGATTGTCCCTGTAATTGAATTGTGCATCTGATTTTCACAAAATTTGAAATGATGTAGCAAAATAATGCATTTTAAATTTCAAAGTACTCGTACGGGTAGTTTTAGCTCTGCTATATGTGGATAGACGGACAGACCTACCAAAGGATAACTACAGGCGATTCGTATTGGCATATTTATGAACTTAACTTCAAACGGTAGTTCTGATGTGATGAATAGAGAGAATCCTGTTGAAGATTACAAAAGAGCATCACTGAGAAAGAAATGCTGTGAAATGACCGAATACTAGTGCTTTTATAACAAACTTGCAAGGATTCAAATCATGACGTCCCATGATTCTTATTTGTGCGGAACAAACATGCCAAGCAAAAAGGTCGAATGGGGATAATTCTGAAAATAGTTTTATCAAAGTGAGTAATGAGTTAAAAATATGAGGAGTAAACAAATATCCCAGGGCATGAAAACTCTTGGAATAAATATAAGTAAAAAAAACTAATTCTATTAAAAACATTCCAATTCATACTAAATGATGGAAATTGGGCAAAAATGATGAGGCAAATTAGGGATAATGTAAAACTTTTATATTTAAGTAAACTGAGTAAGGTAATAATTAATTTAAGAAGAATTTAATAGAATTGATGACATATATCATTAAACAAGGAAAATTAGTGAATATGCCGGTGATTTAGCATAATTAAAAAAAAAAAAATAAAAAGGGATATCGCAAAGCAAAAATTAATAATATAACATATATATTTACGAGCATTGTGCATAATTATATATTTTAATAATGAGTTGATATAAAGTTTTAAAAATGAAAAAGAAATGTAAGGAGTATTTTACAAACATATATGTTTACATTACTCAAGTGAAATACAGAATTTACTTGCTTTGAGATTATCTAATGCATTGAAATTAAAACAATCAGCTTCGCTTTTAAGGATACATGTATATATATATATATATATAAGGAGCATCTGTTAATGAAAAAATGTTAATTTAAATTCATAAGCTATTTTGCTGATAGCAAAATTATAAAATAACATAACAGTAAAGCTAAAAATAAAAATTGTTTCCTAAATTTTATGCGTTTTCTTATTAAAAATAAAAACCCTATAAAACAATTTCCATTTTGAGAGGAAGCGTAGTTTTAAATCAAACTATAAAGCAAAAACAAATAGAATAAAAATTTTATGTATGAATAAAATTATTAAAATTTTAGCATATGAAAAACATCTTTATATGGTCTTTTATGTTTAAAATATACGTTTCTTCTTTTTTCATTATAGTCTCATTAGGGAGATATTTTAAATGTCTCTCAAGTTATTCAGAACGGGAGGAAAAATTTACATTTTCATTTTGGATGAGATTACAAAAAATGTTCTTTAAATAACTAATGTGTATGCGAAACGAAAATATGAAATCAGTTTTCATTTTTTTGGTTACGAAAATTTGATGCAACTCACAAAATAGTTATTGCTTTTTAAATATTATTTTATGAATTAGATTATCTTGATATCTTAAAATTAGTTTTGGAGGATTTATTATAAAAATTAGCTTCATTATGAATTAATATACCAAACAAATGAAATATGAATTACATAACTTGAAAAAATCTATCATGTGCTCATTTCTATATACATAACTAGTAATTGATCTTTGAAATTTGAAATCATGATATTGGACATAAATTTATAAAAAAAATAATTTAACATATTACAACAACCATTTGGAAGGTGAATTTTTCAAAGTCTAAAATTTAAGAGTTATAAATAAATCCTATATATATATATATATATATATATAATATACACATAACGTTGTATTTTACAATCAATTGTAATAACATTAGACTATTTCCTTTTCGTAATCGTCGCACACTTTATTATCCGTGGCTACGATAGTTAGACCTCGGGTTTTTTTGTTTTTGTTTTAAAAGACGATTTTTCATACTACATCTTTCTTTGGATTCGTTTTTTTTCCATGTCAGATAATTAGCGTCTTCACATTTTTTTCCGTTCTTCATTATAAACAACGACATTTTGATTTCCTATTCATATAAAAATTCTTCTTAATGTAAAGAATTTCGTAAAAAAATATTAATAAAATGCTGACACCCAAATTTGACACCAAAGCAAAATGTTTGAATGTTTTATACGACATCATTTTTAGGATCGAATTTTGTCCATATCTGATATTTGCGTCTACTTATTATTATTATTATTTTTTTTTTTACTTTCTTCTTTATTAAGAACGGCATTTGGATTTCCTATAAAAATTCTTATAAATGCTAAGGATTTCGTATAAAAATAAATAAATGAATAAAATTGTGGACATTTTTTTCCGAAAGTAAAATGTTTGAATGTTTCCCATTCAGTTAATAAAAATCAGTAAAAACATCATTCTTATAATGATCAAAACGTGGATTACACAACAGAGTCACATATTAAGTACAGCATGAATTAAACATTAATATTTCATGATCAAATAAAACATAAAATAAAATAAAATGCGAACATAAAAAATAAAATAGGGACATCACAACATGCATACACGACCAAAATCAACAACAAACTTTTAAAAAATGATTAGTAATACATTTTTAGATGGTTTTAAGAAAAGGAGTTATTCCTCTCTACACCCCCCCCCCTCAAAAAAAAAAGGTTTGTTAAATCAACAAAAATTCGTTTGATCCAACAAATCTTTGCGTTTAAATATGGGTCTGTGGAAATTTTGTTTGAATAGACAAAATAATATTGTTGATTTTTTTTTTTGCAATTTTTCGTCCACAGTTTTCATCAGAAATGCGTAATAACCTAATAATAACGTCATTAATCCATCTCAATTTGAAAAGTTTTTATTATCCAAAAACTATGTTAATCTTTTATAGTAAATACAGTAATAAAGTAAATACTTTTGTACTTTAATGGTATATATATATTAGGAACATAATTTACTTATAAATATTATATACATAGGTTGCACATTTCAGAATAAAAATATAAAATACAGAATAGTTAGCCAAACAAAAAAGTTTTTAACCTCTCATATTAATATTTCTAAGAAATGGAAAAAGTAAATTCCTTTTTAGCAAACAAGGAAAGTACAATATGCCGTTATAAGGCAAAATAGAAGCAAAAACTGAAAATATCTAAATTTTTATGAATATTTAACTCTAAGGAATGAAAACTTTACATATGTTTAAAGGTAAGAGTATATTTATATATTTTTCTTTGCCGTTTTATTGGCGAAGAATTTAAAACAGTTATTTAAAACTACTTATTCAGAATTGCAGAAAAATTTATATTTTCAATTTAGGTGAGAAGTAAAAAAGCAAAAAAAAAAAAAAAAAAAAAAAAAATATAAATTGGTAATTTTTTTTAATTTAAAATTTACGATATTTTTTTTATTAAAACTAATTAAAACCAGGGAATTTTTGTTATATGTGAAAAATATTTTTTGAGTTCTTATCTAATATTTCAAAATGAATTTCGGAAAAATCCTTATTCAAAATAATTTCATTGCAAAAAAGTATTTGAAAGAAGAAGTAATAATTAAATGTTACTTATACTACTTAAGTCATAGAAAATAAAGCAACTTGATCTTTACTATATGCAAGCAATATAAATTGTCTTTTAACCCTTTCAAATGCAGTAGTGAGCTGTATTGCTCGCTTCATTTAATTTTTAATCTCTGAAATGGAACTTGATTATTTTTTTTATTTAATTTCAAAATTTTCTTCAGAAAAACATTTATTTCTTTTAAATTGAACCTTTTTGAATATTGGAGTTAACCTATCATTTCAACACATCAGCAACATAAATATTTTGTCTGTGAAAGAATGAAATTAGAAATTATAATTTCTGAAGTTAAATTTTTGATGTTTTTGCGAATTAAATGAACCAATTTAAAAAAGAACGTGCCATTTACTACTCATCTATTAGTATGTTATGAAGAAAAATATAGCAAGTAAGTTTGTATATATTAATTTAACAGCTATATTAAAAGCTATTTTAAACTATGTATAAGAAAAATCATGTTTTGGTAACAAAATTTGGTATATGTCAGTAATTTTTGTAATTATAATTTGACTAAATATTGCCTATACAGTTTTAAAAAATCTGCAATCCACAGGTATATTTTTATTGAATTTCACAAAAAACGTCCCTTTTCACGACAAAAGGGGGGGGGGGTTAAAGGTACAATTTTAAAGATCGTAAATTTTCATCATATTTATATAAAATAACGAAGGTGGGATGAAACAACGGTGATACTCCATTATCAAACGCAAATGTATTTTAAATGTTTATAAAAATGACTGGTAACCATTGAACGCCATTGAAAATAAATAAAATAATTTATTTTTTATGCATTTGAGGCAACAGAAATGCAATTTGGACAGACTAGGGAAGGTTGACTAGTAGAGGCTTGACACCTGCCCCTAATTTTAATATTTAAAAGAATTTTAGAGATTTATCAATAGGTGTCGACGAGAACTGCTGAAAAACTCAACTAACAATAAGTGTTTAATACAAATAATTGAAATGTATTCAATAAAAATAACGTATGAGATATTTACAAATTAAATGTTGTGTTTTTAGAAATAATTTGCAAGACTTTTTCATGCGAAATGTACCATAAAAATTTAAATAAGAATAATTTAAATAATATGGAAATAATGAATTTTTATCACAAAGATTATGCAGTAAATTAGGCTTAACATAACAGATTGCTCTTCTTTAGAAATGTGTTATGTGAGGAGACTTGACAAAGTCAATGTGACGGGGAGTTGACCAAATCCTGAAGGCTCTTTAATTAAGTGGGAAATCTTTTTATTGTACTGTGTGCATAATGGAACGTTAATGAAAATATTAAAATTTAGCTACAGTAAAATGGTGCGAAAGAATATGTCTGAAAATGAATAAAGATAGATGTATAAAATTTCTATAGTACCAATTACAAGAAAAAATCGTTTGAGGTCACTTTAATACTTACAGATGATGGATATGCATGTAATAAAAAAATTGCGCCATTTTGCCCGCTCTGAGTTTTTAATTCTAACTTTATGGAACATACTTTTAATCACAGTTTCGTAAAATATTTTAACAGCTAAAGTTTTTTTCTTATTTTATTTAACTTAATAATAATCTATTGATTGTTTCTCAAAAAGAGCGGGAAACGATTTCGAAATCTTCTTTCAATGTAGAGATTTTAATTTTATTTTTTATTGGATCGTCTGCGGGTGTGTTCATGCAAGTATGTGAACAGGATATTTCTATTCCGCACAAGTATTAAGATTTTACGGGAGGCTACGCCCCGTCTGCCAATAGGAGATGATGCCTGACGCCAGGGCCTTGAAGTTAATCCTAATTGGATCTTTAATTTGCTGACGTCGACTGGGAAGTATCTCTTTCCCAGTCCAAATTTTTCGTGGAGTTTCGGATTTTCATTCTAGGTTTGAAGAGCGTCAGAATGTAGCTGACTTTTAAAGTACTAAGACGCGCGTTTCATTTTTCCGATAAATTAGAATATCGGATGATGTTGATTGGATAACGAAGATTTAAGTGTTCGGTGTGTGCAAAGGTAGAATAACTTAACTTATTTTATGAGTTCTAATAAATATGAATTCGAAGACTGATTGATTTAACTTTCTTATTGGGAAATACCCAAATAAACCAATCCTCTGCTTGTCAAACTACCATTACGGCTGCTTAACCTGCTGTTAGTTCTTAAGGAAACGGACGCATTGTTCAGCGGAGATGGTGTTCAACGAAAAATGATGTCTTTAGATGGAATACCGCCTATCTCGTCACATGTATACCATAAAATATGAAAATAAAACCTGTATAAACTACTTATAAATTTTATTGCAATTCCAAAATAAAATTTAAACGTATGTTTAAATGTTTTCAACACATAGCAAAGTTCTATTAATGAATTGCTGATGAACCAATTTTGATAAATTAGATAAAGCGCCAAACTACTCAAGTAGTACCGAATTGTGTAAAAGAAACTTCCTTAAAACTGAAATAATAATAATAATATCAACTTACAATTTACTGGTTCAGATTAAACATCTCATGTCCAATTAATATATGTCATTGAATTAAAATTTGAATGAAATACAGGGTCATGAAAAATCGAAGAGTGTGGAAAGTAGGTTTGCAAATATCTTGACAACTAAATATCAGCAATCTATGCAAAATTTGTGTTATTTTATTGTCTTTTAAATCCATTCCTAAAATAAAAAAAAAATCGAAAATTTTTGCATAACATTCATCAGAACGAATATTCCGAGAATCCAAAAGAAGTAGTACCGGATAATTGATGTTACTGATATTAAATAGGCTCATTCCTTCATTACTAAGCGCATACCAAACTTTAAGAGTTCTACCTAAATTAATTCAGGAGATTGAGCGTTTACAGACAGACAGATGGAATTTGATTTTCAAAAAATATGTTTTTCGGAATCTTCAGAAACGTGTAAATACGACGGAAAATGTTTATCGATTTTCAAAACAATTGCAAGACTTACCCTATACTACATATAATGCATAAGTGATTAATGAAATATAAATGAGAAAGTTAATAGAAACATTTTTTCATTACAATATTATTTACAATATATAGAATATGCAATATCTTACAAAGATTTGTTTTTAAAAATTGAAGTGTCAAGGTCTGTAACTGCAACCTGGGTAACAAGTAAAAGTTTAATAAGATTAATGTAGTTTTTTGCAGATTCTTTTAAACAGCTGTAGATTTCTGTAGCTTTACAAAGACTAATTTAGCAGATTTACATTTTTATTTGTACAATGTACAAATATAATTTATTAAACATACATATTTTAGTAAATTTACACTATAGAATTACAATTTTTACAGTGTATTGTCTAACGTATCCCATTTAACTAAATCATTCTTTTTTTTCCCTTAAATGGGTCGCGAACTATTATGGGCGAAAATGCATACAGATCCTTTATTGTGACCAAAGCACTTTCAGAACATTTCTATATTTTTATTTTATCTGAAAGGTTCCCATGCTTAATACAGGATAAGGCGCTTTTTTTCAATGGCAGATCTAAGGGGGGGGCGATGGGGCGATCCCCCTCCCCTTGAGCCCAATAAAGGGTCTGCAGAACATTAGATGCACGCCAAATTTAATTTTTATACTGGGTCTGGGTCAAGTCTTCACACTTTCAGAATCGGCTCGGGGCGGGTCTTTTTTTCTGCAGAGTTGGACCGAGACACACTGTTTTTTTCAGGTCGGGCCTGGCATGGACTTCCTATTAGAGGTATACATGGACCAAAATTTTTAAGCCCAGAATCCGTATGGTATAAAGGCTTACGCTCGATCTAAGATCGACACAGCCCGTATGCTGTGGCGGATCTAAAGGGTGGGGGGAGGGGATGATGGAGCAATTCCCTAACTCGCTTGGGTTAATAAAGAATTTACAATGTGACATTCTCAAGAGAAATAACTTGCGGCGAAGCTTGAGCCCGTCAAGGCCTGGCACAGGGAGCACAAGTTTAAAACCACGAGACACGGAGTGGGTAAGGTTTTTTCTAATTTTGAATCAGGTCGTGTCCTGATCTTGCTTTTTTTTTGCACATTCGGGTGGGGAAAGATTTCTTTTTCTTCAGGACCGAGCCTGGTCCGGATTTCATTTTTTAAAAGTTTGCACTGAACAAAATTTCCAAGTCGTAGCTCCACCCGAAATAAAAGCTAAACATTTGGTCCATCTCTGATCTAGATAGTATGATACACATGATTGGCTCGACCCAACCCGTGCAGCTAAACGATCGGTGCGTCTCTAATCTAGATATTATGATAAACATTACTGGCCCGAATAGCCCGATCTTTCGCGAAAAGATTGTAGAGAAAACACGAATTTAACCAAATAGCCCCCAAAAAAGGCAAACTTCATTAAAGAAATGCAAATTTCATCAGAAGGTTGAGAAAGAAATACGAATTTCATCAAAAATTCGCAAAAAAACATCTCAAATTTTGTGAAAGGATCACGGAGAAAACGTGAATTTCTTCAAAGGATCACGGATAAAAGCGAATTTCGTTAAAGGATCGGGGAAAAACGTACATTTGTCAAAGGATCGCGATCAGAGCTGAGTCAACCATAAGTCAAGAGTAAAAACCGAATCTGTAACTGACACAAATCCGAAATGTATAACAATCTGCCCCGATGCGCTAAACGCACTAAAAAGTAAAAGTCAACCCGATCAATCGCAAAATATAGTTGTTAACCGGACGCAGACCCGACCCGAAGCAAAAAATCAGAAATTAACTCGACCCGCAGCAAAAAGTAAAATTTAATGCGACTCACAACAAAAAAGTAGAAATTAAACCGACCACCAGCAACAAAAAAATAGAAGCCGACCAGACATCAAATTTTATGAAATGATCGCGGAAGAAAAACGAATTTCTTCAAAGGATCGTGAAACAGGAGCACATTTTGTCCAAAGATTGCGAAAAAGAATGAACATTTTATCAACGATCTCGCCCTAATCGGGTCAACCCGAACCCTTCTCTCAAAACTAAAAAACAAATCCTAAACTGCCCCAAATCAGAGCTGTATATTAAACGGTCCTAAATGCGCTAAGCACAGATAAAAAGTAAACGTCAACCCGACCAACAACAATATGTAGTAGTCAACGGGACCCAAACTCGACCCAAAAGCAAAAAATCCGAAATTAACTCGAACGGCAGCAAAAAGTAGAAGTCAACCGGACCCATACACGACCCAAGTAGATATTAACCCGTCCAGGAGCAAAAAATGGAAGCCAACCGAACTCACGGACACAACCGACGCACAGCAAAAAAGTACACGAAACACGACCCGCTTAAAAAAATGAGCTCCGATCCGTGTATCAGATTGGAGTTTCCAAATTTCTAAAATCCCACCCTCCCCTTGAGGACTCTCCAGATCCGCCCTTGCTTGTTTTTCTTGCTAAAAATAAAAGTAGTTAAAAGACATTGCTATTTTATTATATATAAGTTTTGATAGCTCCTAATTAGTTGAAATGTAATTAAAAATGCCATTAAAAATATGATTTTTATGAAAATGCATACATGCAATAGTATATATCCAATAATGCAATATCAAAAAATACACAAAAATGACTCTGCATATATTATAAAACATCGCTTATGTTGTAGATAAAAGAAAATCCATTCATAAATATTTTAAATGATATTTTTCGTCGTTTTTCTTTTAAGCGTACTAACAAATATATATGTTTATAAAACTTAAGTGAAATTCTATTTTTATTTACAATGAATTTGGTTAATGCACTTAAAATAAAGTAAATATTTTTGTTTTATAATGGTACATATATTAGGAACATAAGTTACTGGAGTAAAACTAATGTTTTATTCATGAGTTGCATATTTCACAATAAAAATATAAAACACACAAGCTTAAACTAAACAAAAAAGTTCTTAACCTCTCATACTACTTATTTCTAAATAAAGATAGAAAATAATCCCATTTCAGCCGACAAGGAAAATGAAATGTAACGTTATAAGACAAACTAGAAAGCAAAAACTGAAAACTTCTAAATTTTTATCAATAACTTTATGAATATTTAACTCTACGGAAATAAAACTCTAAGTGTTTTTAAAGATAATATTGTATTTTTAATTTTTTCTTTGTTGTCTTATTGGCGAAGAATTTAAAATAACTATTTAAAATTACGCATTCAAAAATGCGGAAAAATTTATATTTTCAATTTAGGCGAGAAGTAATAAAAGAATAAAAAGTTATTTAAAGCGGTAATATTTTATGGAAAATGAAGATTTCAATTTACCATTTTTCTTTCTTAAAATTGGGTAAAATAAAGAAAATTGTTATTTGTTAAAAATATTTTTTGACTTGGTGCTTATCGTCATATTTCAAAAGAAATTTCGGAAGAATTATTTTAAAAAATTTCCATTTTGAAAAAGATTAAAAAAAAGTTTATTTTATATAGATATACATCTTTATTTGTTCAATGCACAGATAAAAATCATTAAACATACAGATTTTAATAAATTTACACCTGTAGAATTGTAATTTTTTTAATTATCTTTTTTTTAAAATAAAAATGTGGCATTTTTTCGCAGTACATACACAGATTCTTTATTGTGATCGATGTATTTTTAAAATATTTATTTATATTTACTTTTATCCGAAATGTCCCCATGCTTAATACAGGATAAGACGATAGTTTTACTAGCTAAAAATAAAAATTATTAAAGTACATTGTTCTATAAGTTTTACTATCTGGTAATTAGTTTAAATGTACTTAAAATTCCATTTAATTAAAAAAATGATTTATATTAATGCATTTATATATATATATATATATATATATATATATATATATACATACATATGTATATATGTATATAAAATGCAACATTAAACACTGCACGTAAAAGGACTGCATACATTGTAAAATATCAGTTACATTTCAGATAAAAGAAAAATCCTCCGTAAATATTTTAAATGATACTTTTAGTCTCTTTTCTTTTAAGTGTACTAACATATTAGACCAAGATCCTAGGGCCCCCAGACGTTACTTATTTTCTCTCAAGTAAAATGTATTGGATAAAGTATGCTAGTACGTGCTATGAGCGTAGTGATACTTGCTAGCTTGGACCGACGGCCAATTTACGGATATCAGGTACCAAAAGTAGGTAAAAACGCTGCTAACTTTACTTATTTTCTCAGTCTTGATTTTTATATAATAATGCTCAGGGAACTATTTCAATACTATATGTAAGCTTCCAGACTAATTGCATGGGCCAAACATCCAGCCAGACACACATGAAGTGTCACGGCTCCCTACGCGACCGTTAAATATTCCGTTTTTTCCGAGTTTTTCCCGGAATTTACGGAAATTCTTCCGTTAAAAAACAATAAATAGTACTGGCGTCTAGATTACCAGAAATACTTCCGTTAAATCGTCCGTTATTTTTTACAGTGTATACATAAAGTGGCGCTTTGAAGCTCCCTAAAAAATGATATAACTTTACTTATTTTCTCAGTATTAATTTTTATATAATGATGCTCAGGGAACTATTTCAGTACTTTATGTAAGCAGCCAGACCAATTACAGGGGCCAGACATCCAGCCAGACTTAATAATAAATTGTCTCTATGAAATGTCTCTATGAGTGTCTCTGAATAAATTGTCTCTATGAGTATGAGCGCGAGCGTGATAATTAGATAGATTAATAACGTAGCATCATAAAATTTATGTTAGTAATGGTCTAATGGAAGTCTTCAGTAATAATTAAATAATATTTTAACCCTTAATTTTAAAAATAATTATAGCATACCAAAATGTGAATACATCATAATCGATTCGAAAGTATGAACAAAGTATAAGTTTGAAATCGTAATCGAAATTATGAACAAATCGTAATAATTTATAAAGAGTGTTTTTCTTTTATTTACTTATTTTTTAAATATTGAGGAAATTGATGATTCTCAACAAATAATAGGTTATTGACGTCTTATAATAGGCAAAAAACAATAAAATTTGTAAATAGAAAATTTCAAAATAATTCATTTAAAAATTACTCATTACTTTATTAATGAGAATGTATGATCTATTTTATTATTTCTTTTTAATCTTCATTATCATCATCGTTGAAGTTTCATAATTCATCATCAATCCAGTGTTAGTATTGAATACCTTTATAATCATCATCATTAATTTCTTTTCTTGTAAAAAATATATATGTAATTAAGAATAAAATAATTACAACTTTATATAAATATTTAAATTTATAGAATACCTGATTATTCTTGAAGCGATTCACTTACAAAGCCTGGTAGTTGGTCCCCATCAAACCAGTTGAAATGATATTCATTATCTTCTTCTTGTTCATAATTTCGATTACGATTTCAAATGAATTCACATTTTGGTATGCTATAATTATTTTTTAAATTAAGGGTTAAAATATTACTTAATTATTACTGAAGACTTCCATTAGACCATTATTAACATCAGTTTTATGATGCTATGTTATAAATCTACCTAATTATTACGCCGCGCTCATACTCATAGGGACACTTTATGCATGTCTGGCCCCTGCAATTGGTCTGGCTGCTTACATAAAGTGCTGAAATAGTTCCCTGAGCATCATTATATAAAAATTAAGACTGAGAAAATAAGTAAAGTTATATAATTTTTTAGGGAGCTTCAAAGCGCCACTTTATGTATGGTCGCATAGGGAGCCGCGACACTTTATGTGTGTCAGGCTAGATGTTTGGCCCATGCAATTGGTCTGGGAGCTTACGTATAGTATTGAAGTAGTTCCTTGAACATCATTATGTAAAAATTAAGGCTTAGAAAATAAGTAAAGTTATATAATTTTTTAGGGAGCTTCAAAGCGCAACTTTATGTATGGTCGCATAGGGAGCCGCCACACTTTATGTGTGTCTGGCTGGATGTTTGGCCCATGCAATTGGTCTAGGAGCTTACATATAGTACTGAAATAGTTTCCTGAGCATCATTATATAAAAATTAAGACTGAGGAAATAAGTAAAGTTATATCATTTTTAGGGAGCTTCAAAGTACCGCTTGGTCGCATAGGGAGCCGCGACACTTAATGTGTGTCTGGCTGGATGTTTGGCCCATGCAATTGGTCTGGGAGCTTACATATAGTATTGAAATATTTCCCTGAGCATCATTATATAAAAATCAAGACTGAGAAATAAGAAAAGTTCGCAGCGTTTTTTCCTACCTTTGTTACCTGGTATCCGTAAATTGGCCGTCGGTCGAAGCTAGCAGGCATCACTACGCTCATAGCACGTACTAACACTATTTTATCCAATACATTTTACTTGTGAGAAAAAAAAATTAACAACTGGGGGACCTGGGATCTTGCTGTATATAGATATCTTTAGAAAACTGAAGTGAAGTACTTCTTTTATTTACAATAAGTTTGGTTAATGCACTTAAAATAAAGTAAATATTTTTGCATTTCAGTGGTACATATATTAGGAACATAAGTTTCTGGAATAAAACTAATGTTATATTCATGAGTTGCATATTTCAAAAAAATATATAAAAAAACCGAATAGTAAACCAAACAAAAAAATTGTTAACCTCTCATGTTATATATTTCTATGTAAAGGAGAAAAATAATTTCTCTTCAGTTGAATAGGAAAATACAATGTGTCGTTCTAAGACAAATTAGAAAGGAAAACTGAAAATATCTAAATTGTTACCAATAACTTTATGAATATTTAAATATACGGAAAGAAAACTTTAAATGTTTTTAAAGATAAGAATGTAATTTAAATTTTTTTTCTTTGTCGTTTCTTTGGCGAAGAATTTAAAATCGTTATTTAAAAGTACTTATTCAAAATTGCAGAAAAATTTACATTTTCAATTTAGGTGAAAAGTAAAAAAAGAAAAAAAAAGAAAAAAAGTCATTTAAGTCGGTAATGTTTTATGGAAAATTTCAATTTCAATTTACTATTTTTCTTTATTAAAATGAATTAAAATAAGAAAATTATTGCTTTTTGTGAAAAATATTTTTTGATTTTGTGCTTATCGTACTATTTAAAAAAATATTTCGAAGGATCTTTAGTAAAAATATTTCCATATTAAAAAAATATTTAAAAAAAATAACAACATAAATAAAAAAAAATTTACTTTTAGGTCATACACTGTAAAAATAAAGAAATTTGTAAGATTACTCTGCAAACCGGGTTACTGACATAAGGTTAGTAAGATTAATGCAACTGTCTGTACATACTTTTGTAAAGCTACTGATTACCCACTAAAAAAATCGTAAAAAATCTGTAGGTAATTGGCCCCAAAAATCTATAGAAAATCCGTTACTGTTTGGCCCATTCTGCAAATAATTTAAAGAATATCTTTAAACATTTTGCAGATATTTTTAATGTAAAGCTGAATCTGCAAACTTTCTTCAGATTTCTGTAACATTTCTGAAGAAAGTAAAAATTTCTTCGGATAATCTTCGGATTGTTTTTGTGGGTTTCTGTAGCTTTATAAAAACAAATTTTGTAGACATAAATATCTATTTGTAAAGTTTGTAGATAAAATTTATTAAACAAGCAGAGTTTAGTAAATTTACACATCTAGAATTGCAGATTTTTTTTGTAGTATCTAATGTATTCTACATAACTTAAATCATCAAATTCTTTCGTGGCACTCTCTCGCAAACAATTACGATCGCAAATGCATAAAGATCCTTTATTGTGATCGACATACTTTTAGAACATTTATTTATATTTATTTTACTTGAAAGATCCCTATATTTAATGCATGTTAAGATGTTGGTTTTGCATCCGAAAAATGAAAATAATCAAAATACATAGCTCTATTATTGTGTATAAGCTTTGACATTTGGTAAAGAATTGAAATATACTTAAAAATACTATTCAAGAAACAATGATTTTCATGTAGATGCATACATGTGATGCATTTTTACAAAAAATACAGTATCAAGAAGTACACATTTAATGACTCTACATGTTTCGTAAAATATCCGTTAAAATCAGATAAAAGAAAAATCACCGTAAAAATTTCAAATGATATTTTTAGTCATTTTTAGGTTCGTTCGTAATTATGTAAATACGTAGCACCTATTGTTGTCGCTCAGTCCGTCCGTCTGTCTGTCTGTCTGTCTGTCTGTCCGCCTGTCTGTCCGTCTGTCTGTCTGTCTGTCCGTCCGCATATAACAGCGCAAAAACTACCCAACCGAATCGTTTGAAATTTAAAATACATAAGTATTACATAATTTTGTCGAGTCATTTCAAATTTTATGAAAATCGTATGGATAGATCAATTACAGGGACAATCAAAAGGATTCCGTTACATTACGGTCAATGGGGAAAAATGTTTCAAATGCATTTTAATCGTTTGAAATTTAAAAGGTATATTTATTACATAATTTTGTCAAGTCATTTCAAATGTTATGAAAATCGGATGCATTGATCAATTACAGGGACAATAAAAAGTATTCCGTTACATTACGGTCAATGGGGAAAAAAGTTTCAAATGCATTTTAATGGTGTTACACTCATTTGAATGTAACAGAATTGCATGAATCTATGAAATAAGTACTAAAAATACATTTTGTATAATCTGTGATACAAAGAATATTTATTTTTAAATTACAGGGCCACACAAATGTATTCCACTAAATAATGTTATACGGGGAAACATTGTTTGGGGCGTGTTTTAATTATATTAACCTACTTCACATTTTATGAATAAGATATACGTTAATGAAGTATAATAAAAATTACTCCCTCCATATTTACAGGAACACAAAGATTTCGACCATTATACTGTATCCAAAGTACGCTCTACTATATCAGCAAGATTTGAATATTTTAAAACTTCGTTATCAACGAACGCACCTCATTTGCTACGCTTTACGTGCAATTTCCAACTTGTTCTTTTAAGCGTACTAACAAATAAAGATGTTTAGAAAACTTAAGTTAAATATTAGTTTTATTTTCAATAAATTTGGTTAATGCATTTAAAATAAAGTAAATATTTTTATATTTTAATGTTAGATATATTAGGAACATTTGTTACTGGAGTAAAACTAATGTTATGTTCATGATTAGCATATTTCAAAGTTAAATTTAAAAAATACAGAACAGCAAACCAAACAAAAAATTTCTTAACCTCTTACATTACACATTTATAAGTAAAGAAGAAAAATAATTCCATTTCAGTCAACAAAGAAAATGCAACGTGCCGTTATCAGAAAAACTAGAAAGCAAAAACGGAAAATATCTAAATTTTTATCAATAACTTTATGAACATTTAACTGTACGGAAAGAAAACTATAAATGTTTTTAAAGAAAGCAGTATATTTTTCATTTATTTTCTTTGCTTTCTTATTGGCGAAGAATTTAAAACAGTGATTTTAATTTACTTATTCAAAAATGCAGAAAAATTTACATTTTCAATTTAGGTTAGAAATAAAAAAACGAATGAAGAATTATTTAAAACGGTAATATTTTATGGAAAATAAAAATTTCAATTTACCATTTTTCTGTATTAAAATTAGTTAAAATAATTTAAAAAAATTTTATTTGAAAAAAATATATATATATATATTTTTGGCTTAGTGCTTATCTTAATATTTCAAAATGAATTTCGGAAGAATCAATATTAAAAATAAATTCATTCTGAAAAGGTATTTAAAAAGAATAGTTAATTTTATAGAGATATACACCTTTATTTGTGCAATGTAAATATGAAATTTATTAAGCATACAGATTTCAAAAAATTTACAACTGTAAAATTACAACTTTTTGAAAATGAATTTTTTTTGTCAAAATATGGCATTCTTTGACGAAGAATTACGGGGAAAATTTGCGTGAATAAAGAGATCCTTTATTGTGATCGACGTATTTTTAGAACATTTATTTCTATTTATTTTATCTGAAATTTCGCCATGTTATTCCATACGATTTCTGAAACTTCGTTTGCTTATAATACAGGATAAGATACTGGTTTTGCTTGCTAAAAATAAAAATAACTAAAATATATTGTTCTATTATTGTACATAAATTTTCACTTCTGATAATTAGTTTAAATGTACATAAAAATGCCATTCAGTAAAAATATGAACTTTATGACGATACATACATGAAATGCATTTATACAAGAAATGCAGTACCAAAAATTACACATAAAATCACTCTGCATAGATCATGGAATATTAGTTACATTAAAAAAAAAAAAAAACAAAAAAAAAAAACTCACCAAAAATATTTTAAATAATATTTTTTTTCTTTTAAGTGTACAAACAAACATATATGTTTATAGACGTTAAGTGAAATACTACTTTTATTTACAATAAGTTTGGTTAATAGACTTAAAATAAAGTAGATATTTTTGTATTTTAGTGGTACATATATTAGGAACATAAGTTACTGGAATAAAACTAATGTTATATTCATGAGTTGCATATTTCAAAATAAAAATATAAAATACAGAAAAGTAAACCAAGCAAAAAGTTCTTAATCTCGCATATTGCATATTTCTAAGTAAAGAACTAAAATGATTCCATTTTAAAGAACAAGGGAAATGCAATGCGCCCCTTTAAGACAAACTAGAAAACAAAAACTGAAAATATCTAAATTTTTATCAATAACTTTATGAATATTTAACTCTACGGAAAGAAAATTTTAAATGTTTTTAAAGATAAGAGGATATTTATCATTTTTTAATTTGTTATCAAATTGGCGAAGATTTTTAAACAGTTATTTAAAACTACATATTCAAAACTGCTGAAAAATTTACATTTTCAATTAAAGTGAGAAGTAAAAAACAGAAAAATGTTACTTAAATGTTTTATGTAAAAAGTTCAATTTACCATTTTTCTTAATTATACTTAGTTGAACTAAGAAAATCTTTGTTATTTGTAAAAAATATTTTTGACTCAGTGCATATAGTAATATTTCAAAATGAATGTCGGAAGAATTATTATAAAAATGATCCATTTTGAAAAATTATTTAAAAAAAGTTAATTTTATAGCGGTAATCATCTTTATTTAATGTACAGATGAAATATACTATACATACAGATTCAATAAATTTACACCTGTAGAATTACAAATCTTCATTTTTTTAATGTGTCACTTTTTCGCGAACAATTACGGACGAAATCTTTGTGTGTACACAGGTCCTTTATTCTGACAGACGTAGTTTTAGAATATTTCTTTGTATTTATTTTATTTGAAATATTAGTTATGCTTAATACAGAATAGGACGATGGTTTTATTTGCTATGAATGGAAATAATTAAAATACAATGCTCAATTATTGAATATAGTGTCTGACATCTGATAATTAGTTGAAATGTACTTAAAAATGCTTTGCATTAAAAATATTATTTTTATGTAAACGCATACATGTAATGCATTTATACAAAAAATGCTGTACCAAAATGTACATATAAAATTGATACGTATCATAAAATATCAGTTACATTTCAGATAAAAGAAAATCCCTCCGTAAATATTTTAAATGAAATATTTCGTCTGTTTTCCTTTAAGTTTACAAACAAATATATATGTTTAAAAAACATAAGTGAAATACTACTTTTATTTACAATAAGTTTGGCTAATGCACTTAAAATAATGTAAATATTTTTGTATTTTAATGGTAAATATATTAAGAACATAAGTTACTGGAATAAAACCAATGATATATTAATGAGTTGGATATTTCAAAGTAAAAATACAAAATACAGAACAGTAAACCTACCAAAAAGATTCTTAACCTCTCATATTATATATTTCTTAGAAAAAAGAAAAATAATTCCACTTCAGCTGACAAGGAAAATGCAATGTCCCATTATTAGGTAAACTAGAAAGCAAAAACTGAAAATATCTAAATTTTTATCAATAACTTTATGAATATTTAACTCTACGGAAAGAAAACTTAAATGTTTTTAAAGATCAGACTATATTTTCCATTTTTTTTTGTCTTCTTATTGGCGAAGAATTTTTAAACAGTTATTTTAATTTCCTTATTCAAAATCGCAGAAAAATTTACATTTTCAATTTAGGTGAGAAGGAAAAAATTTTTTAAAAATGTCATTGAAATCGGTAATGAAAATGAAAATGAAATGTTGTTTGAATGAATGTTTATTGAAAATGAAAATTTCAATTTAACATTTTTCTTTATTAAAATTAGTTAAAATACGAAAATTTTTATTATTTGTGAAAAATATTTTTTAAAAACTCAGCGCTTATCTAAATATTTTAAAATTTATTTTGGAAGAAAAATCATTATTTAAAATAATTTCATTGTAAAGATGTATTTTTTTAAGTAAAGAAGAAAATGATAAATGTTACTTTTAAGTCATAGAAAAGAAAGCAACGTGATCTTTACTATATGCAGGCTTTGTAAAATGTCTTTTAACCCCTTGAAAGGCTGTGAGATATATTATATCCCACCCAATTTAAACAAGATTCGCACCATAAAATTTTGTTTAAATTTTATACTTTTATCTTTTAGGTGTAAATTTAAAAAAGATTGATTTTTCTTATTTGAAGAAAATTTTTTTTGATTATTTTGGCAAGAATTCAATTTTACAGCGAATAATTGCTTGCCCCTCAACTAGTTAATCCTTATAATTTCAGTAGGGAGTTATATTTCTTGCCTAATTTTATGCTTAACTGCAAAAATTGTACCAGAATAATTTTCTTAATTCATTTTTTAATTTACGTCAGAAAATCCATTTATGTCTTTTAAATTAAAAATTTTTAAATATTGATGTCAACCAATCATTTTAATATTTTCGCATCAAAGTTATTTTGGCCTGAAAGATTAAATTGGAAATTATGGCTTGCGAATTTATTTAAAATTTACATTTTTGTAAATTAGTGAAGCATTATTTAGGCTATCGTGTTATTTCGAATATAAATCTGACATGTGTCGAACAGTACAATTCACGGAATTTGTTGCAGTGTTTAATGCCAGAATATAATTAATTTATTCATATATTAAACAGACTGGCAGACAACATTTTTTCCTAAACCGAAGGAATCAAATCATGTCAATTCCTAAGCAAATGTATTACTCATTGCGCTTTTTGACAACGACGGTTTGATGAACGATGAATATGCAACAGCTGGAGAAATCATTGGAATTATTAAAAAATAGGAATGATATATACTTAAAATAGTGAACCTTCAACTGTAACCGCTTTCACAGGGGTTCATTTCTCCTTCGGCAAACTTCCACCAGTAAATTTATGTAGAAAATTTCTCTGTATTTAAACGTCTCGTTAATAGAAAATTACCATAAAAAATTGGCAAAAATATATCCACTTTTACTGTTGTGCGTTTACTTCGGTGGCAATAGTTCCGCCACATTGTGACAACCAAGACAACTTCTTGTCTGTGTCTGTGAAAATATTATAACACCTGGTTAAACTGACACCAGTAAAATGAAATATTTTCTTTACCATATTTGTTAGGTAATTTTCCTATCATTCAAGCACTAAAATTAAATAAAATGTTTTATTCAAGCTTACTGGTGGAAGTTTTCACAGGCGATAACCAGAAACTGTTTATCAATCAAAATAAATAGCCGTCATCTTGTGAAAACCTCCTCAGTTACTACACTGCAAACTGATAAACAATACATTTCATGCCACTTGCTTTTTATTCACAACTCTATTGGAGAAACTCTTAATGGCACAGATCGATTAGCGAATTTCTTTGTCCATGGCACTTTCATATTTTTATGCCCCCTTAGATTTGTTTATTTACTGATACAAGCCTGTTTTTATGATTGAACATTTATTTCAAAAGTGCCATTTTCAAATATTTTGTTTTAAGGAAAATTGAAAAAACGGTTTCATCAATAGAAAAAATATTTTTCTATTGATTAGATTGTGGTTTGAATCACATTTTGAAATATATTTTTATCACTTCATCGTATTAAAATCTGAAATGTTACTGAAATATTATTTTTTCGCAATTATGATCTTTTAGGGAAAATTTAGACGTAATCATGAAAACCTTTTTGTGCCCCTCAGAAATTTCACGCCCATGTCACGGGCATCTAGTGCCCGTGCGATAGTCAGTGATTGATTATTGGCTTTGTACATTCAATTTCCGAAGAAATTAGGTGGGAATTCGAATAAAACGTCCCGTCGAATGGCAAGGAGGATGATCACAGCATCAATATTACTCTCATAGAATTATTGTTGTGCAGATATTGCTGGCAGAAAAGGGCCATTCACAACTATACCAGCCTCCCTACTCACCGGACATAGCATCATCAGATTTCTGACTTTTCCCTAACATCAAAATGGGGCCTTAAAAGTAACCTTTTTCACACTGTAAAAGACATAAATATCAACTCGACAGTTGAGCTTGAGAGTATACCAAATCAGGACCTTCATCGTCGTTTTTAGAAATGGCAAAAACAGTTTAGTACATTATTGTGTTCTTACAGAAGTTAATTTTAAGGCGAATACGTAGATGCATGTACATTTTTTTGTAGAAATAAAGTGTTACAAAAAAATTCCGGGAAATTTTTCATTTTCCTTTTATACTTGGAATTACATTTTAATTTATTTTTCAGAAGAATCTTATGAAAAAATATTTCTTTATGGAAATAATAATCCCGCTTCCCTTCTATATAATTGAGCAAATTTCTGTAATCCTTTTCACTGAGAATGGTACGTTAAAGGCTACCAAAACTACCCAGCGCAAAGTTTACTTATTCCGGTGTTTCCAATGTTGTTTTAAAATTTACATTATATGGCACCATATTTGAATAATAATAATAAAAATTTTCTTGCGGTTTTGATCACGGAATATGTATATTTAGCAGAAATAACTATTTAAAATTATTCTGCATTTAAAGAAAATTTAGTTCAATTCAGAAATAATTTAAATTCGTGTGTTTGAAATATAATTTATTTAAATAATGGTGATATCACTCTATTCTAAAAAAAAAAAAACTTACGCTGTCACCGCCGCGCCGCTGACAATGAATTTTTTGGGACCTAGGGTGTTTCTCCGCTTGTATTAAGGAAACTACTGCACACAAAAAATATGAAAATTGGTTATTTTATAGAGAAATGTTTAATAAATACGCTCATGAAAGCAATTTTTGAATACAATAATTATTTTAAGGTATGTTTAATGTTAAAGTTGTTCGAAACCGTTTCATTAAAAAAGTTTTATAGGAGCAGGAACTATGCATAGAAATTTAAATAATTTTATATCATTTTATACATTTGAAGTTTCCGATGTGCAAACCATTTTAAATTCAAATTTTCAGCATTTTGTGAGACATTTTTCTTCAGATTTTAGAACAAATTATTTCTTTAAATTTTTGCCAAATGGCCAAAAAATAACATATCCTTCAAATGAACACTAGAACCGCGGAGCGGGTCAATTTGACCCAAATCACTGTTTAATTTCTCGCCGCGCGAAAAGTTTTCATTGAAAAAATATTCCCTTTCCTGACTTTTAATATTTTAAGTAAACAGCTACCTTTTGCATTTAAGAGCAAATAAAATAAATAAATTTTGAGTTTTAACTACCTATAACTAGAACCGCGAAGCGGGTCAATTTGACCCGTAATATATTTTTACGCATAAATGACAAAATAGAGGTGCATTTCATCGGACGTAATGAGAAGGTATATCTCCCTCACTCCTTATTTCACTAGGCAGATTTGCGAGGGGGAATAGTGAAAAATTTTAATCAAGATTCTATATTTTTGATGTGAATAACAGATTATTGCAGTGGAAAATTACAACAAATATTTAGAACTGGTATTCAAGTTGCTTTTATTCTGCATTTATTGAAAGTGTAGATAAGATTTCCGATGTCTTAATATTACTGTCAAAGAAGCTTGCGAATGTTAGCAACTATTATCTGAAAATGAGTGAGAATATAAATGGTTGAAGATGAATATCTGCCTGTAAATGAAGAAAATTAAATTCTAATAATGAAAATGAAAGTAACGACGACTTTGCGTATGCTCTTGACCTTCTTGGACTTTTTCATTAGAATATAGTTAAAATTTATCAATTGAACGAAAGCTTATGATATGTATCAAATCAAAAATTGGATATAAAAAAAGAAGAATTAAAAATTTGAACTTAAGTGAAAAATTTTGATCTTTATATTTATGAAAATCTGAAAAATAAATAAGCAATAACTCGCGCATTTCCACCTGAAAATAAAAAAGTTGATAAGTAAACTGCAAGACTAACTATTTATGAAGTCCTAACATAAGCGTAGATGAGTACTTACTTTCTGCAAAATCAGTGAGTAGGTTTACTCAGTATATATAGAAACCGTAAAATGCCCAAGCCGAGAAATACAAGCCTCCATAAAAATGTCAAAATCGGAATGGCATTCGGCTATTCTTCTAACACATTTAAACATCAGCGCGGCTGTTTACCAAGGAAGAAAAGGGTAAAAAAGCTTTGTTGCTTAGCAGTTTACATCTAATTGTTGAAACTTTAGATAATTATAAAAAAATACTAAATACCTTATTTACTTCAACGCAACTAAATTTGGTGTGGCTTTCTTATTTCACAGGAAGTCTGCATATGTCAAGCCCACTTCTTATAGGAAGCCGGTGAATGCAAATTATAATATTTTGTATTTTGCTACTGTCAATGCTTGGGTTTTATGAAATCTGTAACCGGAAAACTAGCTAGTATAAGTCTTTTTTGCATACTTTTATTATCTATTAGTATACATCAATATATTCAAGACAATTTTCTAATTCTCGGCAAAAATATGTCATTTGGGCAAGAAGAAACACTAAAAACGATGAACAACACTAAATAAGCATGGAAAAATTTGTTATCTTAATTAAAAATATGAAAGTAAGACTAAATATAACTGTTCAAAATATAATGTACCCATGCGTTTCTGGTAAATGTGCAAAATCTTTAGCCATGTTTTTCTAGCAATGCATTTAATAAATTGGATTAGATAAATCAGTAAAACTAGTAATTTGCAATTTTTACATTTTTAAACATTATTCTTAGATTTCACATCTAAACTCAATTGAATGGGATAATCTATTTTTTATCAATGTATATGATGACCAAGTTAATTTATGTTTAAAATATATCTTCAACATCTCTTCAATATATTTTCATCATACTTAATGAAATGTAATTTTCAATTATAGCATTTCCTGAAATGTAGGTAATTTCTGTTGACTTTATGTGTAAAGCATATTGTAAATATTAAGAAATATTGATTATTCTAAGAATACTATTCTTATTTACATGTGAATATTAAAAGAGAAAAATTATTAAAATAACAAATTCATTAAAATGCGTTATCCGCAGTAAATGAAAAAAAAAATACGCCATATTTAAAATAGTCACATACTATTGCAAAAAATTTAAATTTAAAACTATATTTATGTGAGATCTTCCACATTTCTAAACTATTTCACTTTCAAATTATTGTTGCTGAATTCTAAGGCAACAGAAGTAAAAATATTTCGTTTCTACAAAATTATCTCCACTTGAGTATCAAAAAGAGAAAAAACTTTTAAATAATAAATTCCTTAATGTGCATTAAAAGCAGCAAGGAAAAGAAATTAAGTCAAATTTTAAAATACCAAAGTCATATTGCAAAACAGTTAAAATAAAAAAGTATATTTAGACGAGACATCTATCATTTGTGTATTACATTAACAAATAAAGTCAATACGATGATAATTTTACACTCTTTTTAAAATTATAAATGAATTTTACATTTATAACACACACATGCACATTAAAATTTAGCATAATAATTAAATTACAACCTATTTTTTGCATGCTAAAGATTTTTAAATTTTTAATATGTATGCTTGATCTTTGAATTATTTTTCTTTCGCATTTATATTTTTCCTGATTTTAGTTTTATTTTACTTAAGTATGTTTTGTTTTATCATAAATAGAGGGTGCCACATTTGATTTCATAGAGAATTTGAAATTTTTATTATTCAATAAACAAACGATTTAAAAAAAAATCGCATTAAATACTGAGAAATAATGGTTTTAAATCAAAAATGCTAAATTAATGTTTAAACATGCAACGTTGTAATTAAGGCACAATATTAAGATTTTTAATTGAGACTATTAAATTATAATTACAATCATATTGGTAAAAAAGGAGAAAAACAAATGTCGCACGCCCCTGTATCGAACCCGGGCCCTCTGAGCAATTAACAAACAAAATATCAACAGAGATACGATGAATGTTACTTTTTCTCTTTAAAGTAAATATTTAACTTTTGTTATAATACTATAACCCCCCGTTTCTCATGAACTAAAGAGTTTTGTGGAAAATACATTGAACCTGAGGTAAAGAGGTCTCTACCTTACACCACATATTAAAATACTCAAAATCTGTGATAACCAAGGTTGACCCTATACTTGATTGTTGAAATTAGTGCCATACAGCATGATCTAATGCTTTTGTATTAAGCATAAAAGAGGGTTTACAAATATTTCCATTATACTGAAGGTTACTGAAGTGTAATAAACTGATCAGAAGCAAAAAACTTCGTTTTCAGCGTAAAAATGTTTTTTTATAAGACAATCATAAAAAACAAATTATGCTTATTATTATCTTAGTATATACTTTAAAAATTATGCATAAAAATAATGCAAAGAAAAGTTGAGAACATTGGTTTACAAACGGCATAATATACATGTATATTTTACACATATATTAAATAGCTATAAAATGATATACCGACGAAATATATTTAAATATTTTATAATATGAAAGGAATTAGAACATATTTCATGCATACTTTAGGAAATAGAAGTAGTTGTTATTAATTTATAAAATGTATAATTTCCTTGCAAATGAATAATGTAGATACAAAATCTCTGCAGCTACATCAAAATCTAGCGATTAAAAAGAAATTTAGCTACATCGTCAATATAAAATTGAAGTTTATTTAAATATTATATGATTTTTTTCAAAATTAAATTATCGTAAAGAAAAGTGAGTCCTAATGTTTTAAAAACTAGCCGTTTTCAATAAATAAAGTTTTCTTAAGTTTTTGTTTAGAACTATAAACGCTATTTTCAAATTTGAAACTAAAAACAGCTTTTAGTATAAAGATTTCTTAACATTTTTAAACTTAAAGAGGCCAATTATAAGGAAATGCAAATATATCAAACATTTCAGAATTCAATTTTGTTTAGCTGAAATAAACTAAGTAAAAAAATAAAAGAGAATTAAAGATAAGAGGTTGCTTATTAAAAAAAATTGTTCGCAATTATTTGTCAAAAAAAGTATGTGAAAAAAGAAACAAAAAGTTTTGATTTACATCAAAGAATAATACAAATCAACATTCGAGATATTTTAAAAGACATATTTTAAAGTTAGAATGTCAAACAATAATCATTAAAAAAAGTAAATGCTTTTAAATTCAAAAGTTGAGGCTTTTGGAAAGCATATTTTTGTATATTTTTATGGGAATTGACATTTAATTCTTTATCAAAAGTTTGCGAAAAAGTTATGATTTAATATAATTTTAAGTTCTTATCCAAATTATGAGATTAAGCAAATAAGTTATAATGACTCAACAGATGCATTTATTAATAAAATGCTTTTCATTTTAATATTTCTATTTGTTGTATTATCTATTTTAGTCCTTTCGTGTAACATGAACCTTCCTGCATGGTTATATACAGGGTGCAATATATTATTTATTGTCGATCTTTAACTACTAAATAATTGGTTGCAGACTTATAGTTTCATTTACAAAAACATTTCAAATGTTGTAAATATTCATGTTGTGGCAGTATTTAAAGTAAAAAATCAATTTTATAAAAATTACGAAATTATACCAGAAAACTGTTTTAAACTATTAAAAATGAATACATCAAATACTGGAATCTACTAAAAATGATGCTGAAACCGTTCTCCATTGGTGGCAATGCACAACCGAATGCGTGACATCTGAATGCGAGTCCTGAACACGGTTAAGCATAGCATTTTAAAGTTTTAATAAATTTGTGCTATCAATACATTATAGAATTTCTTTGCAGTAACTATGATGGCAAAACATTCTTTATCAGAAGTATTGAAGCTTCTTTCAGAATACATTAATTTCCTACTAATATAAATGACTGTATGCTTTTTTGAGTCCGACGTTTGCACAAAAAACACTCCAATATCGTTATTTGAAGAGCATGTCTGCACAACAATCGTTGTTTCATAATATGGAACACACCGAAAAGGTTTTCCTGTGAGTTTCTTTTTTAGTAACTCGAATTTCTCACTCATTTTATCGTTCTTCGCTACATTTTCGTTTTTTATATTTTCCTTTTAATGCAGTCATGCAATGCTCTATGGAAGTAGCATAATTATAAATACAAGGTAGAACCCGTCAAATTTTGACGAAAGAAAATGTTTAAAAAGGAATTGCTTCATTGACTTATCATACAAAAAACTGGTGGAACCAGAGAGAAAAGTAGAGCTCGATTTAAAAAAAAATCTTACAGTAAAATTTGGGAAATATTTTCAATGTGCGTGCAAAAGAATGGGAATGAGATGATCTGTAAAGCTTATGAAATAACCCAAATTTTTGTTAGCTGAAAATGAGGACTGAGCTGTACTGGTGCCTTATATTCAGAATTATACTATTATCCACTGAAAATGATTACTGAGGAAAGTAATCAATATAATATATTGTTATGTTGTCTCAAATCGGTTAAGCCCCACAATGCTAAACAAGTATAAACCATGATGTGATAATTAAAGTATAACATTAATATAATCAAGTTGTTGAGGAATTGATGTAGATAAGTATGTTTGAACACAAATATTTATTATATGATTGAATCGTATCTATTCAAGGTTTTAGTTTACTTGGAGCTTTGATCTTCCAGTTATCAAAACAGCTGGTATGGAATTGTGTTCACACTTTGTACAGAACGAACCGTTCTCATACTTCATTACATCAGCCTGTAACATATAGTTATGAACCCAAATTTTTAAACTGGTTATGGATGATTGAAATACGGAAAGAGTTAAAAATGCCTCTTTTTCCCTGATTGATTTTAAAGCACCAGTAAAGCACAGTCTCCATTTTCAGCTAACAAAAATTTGGGTTATTTCATGAGCTTTACAGATCATCTGATTCCCATTCTTTTGCACGCACATTGAAAATATTTCCCAAATTTTACTGTAAGATTTTTTTTTAAATCGAGCTCTACTTTTCTCTCTGGTTCCACCAGTTTTTTGTATGATTTCATAGCTTTTTCAGATCCTTTCAGGAACTTTATCTATCACCTTCAACTACAAGTAGGCATATTAGTTTGGCAAAATACTTGAAATGACACCAAGTTGGCTTTAATTTTGGCGAATAATTTTAGACGCCAGATTTGGCGATATATCGCCAGGTTGGCGAAAAACTTGGCGACATTTGGCGACAGAACCGCCCCTCCCAGATGGTAGTCCCACTACAGTTTCTCGGTATCTACGTAGATTTTCTTATGATGATAGGTATCTACACAGATTTTCATAGCTTCATTTTCAAATAGTTATTTTTATAAATATAGAAGATTTTTTTTCATAATTATCCCTTTTTAATTATAATATCTATATTGTAGTAACTGTTTTACTTCGAAAACACTCAAATAAAGGTGCGATGTTGTTTTAACACATGTTTAATTACAGTTTATATACAGGGTGTCCGAAAAGTCTGGAAACGGTCGAATAACTCAAGAAATACATATGAGATTGAAAAACGAAAATATACGTGTTAAATATTTTTAAATAAGCTACTCAGTGATACCAAATTTGACCTTCGCAACCGACCCTCTGGAGGTTAGAGGGGGTCCAACTTTGAAATCTTAAATTATAACCCCCATTTTTTATTGCAGATTCGGATTATACGGACAAAAATACGTAACTTTTGTATTTGATGTTTATTTCGAATCCTCGTTTATCACGGTGTAATTGAGCATATTAAATCGCTACATATTTCGGTTTTCCCAATCAGGTTTTGCCTGATTGGCCAGAATTTTTGACGTCAAATTCCTCGTCTTTTGCAAGAATAGCGTTTCTTGAAAATCATTCGTCGCGATTATTTCGATAAACCTACGCTGTTAAAAATTTGATCCATTTGCTGTAACGTCACTCCACAGCTTTTATAGAATATCTCTTTTATGACCAATGAGAATGCTCCATAACACAGTAAAGCCGTTTTCTATAAAAGTGGTGGAGTGACGCTACAGCAAATAATTAAAAAAAAAAACATACACCCACATCAGCCGTATTTAGAAACAATTCGTTCTTTAGAAACCATTTACTGGATAAAATAAAAATCAAATAGAAAACTAAATTAATATATTTCAATGAATTTTTGTAGAGAAAAACATAAAAAAACCCTATACACTGTAAAAAAAAATTAACTCATATGCTACAGCGTCACTCCACCGCTTTTTTAGAAAACGGTTACTTTACTGTGTTAAAGATAGAAAACCAAAGATTATAAATGTACAAATAAAGTATGATAAGGGAGCAAACAGCTGTTTGGTATAACTGAGTAGCTTATTTAAAAATATTTAGCATGTATATTTTCGTTTTTCAATCTCTTATGTATTTCTCGAGTTATTCGACCGTTTACAGACTTTTCGGACACCCTGTAAATTTTAAAGAAAAATATGCATTTTCTGTTTCGAATGACGTCAATTTCAAAGGTTCCAAACTATCAGCAGAATCAGAATTTTTATTGATCTATAAAAAAAAAACAAACAACAACAACAAAAAACAAACAAACAAACAAAAAAACACGTGTTATCGTTTCTTTTTTAAATTATTGAATTGTTTTTTAGTTGATGGCAATTCGAAAGCAACAACTGAATTAGCAATTAAAAAGGAGAGATTTCTATAATGTTAAATTATGAAAGGAATAGCGTTATATAAATTTTAAATGGGTGCCATTTCCTTACTTTTTGATATTTTTTTACTGGACCTTCGAAAGGCACATCCCTAAATAAAAAGCTTTCAAACAAGCTATTACACGTCGCTGAATGTTTCCTGGTTCGGTTTATAATTGAGTTTTTTCTCTTTTTTTTTGTGTTTCACGAGCAAAAAGTGCAAAAACAGGGGTTCTAGATCTCCGAAACTAATCGGTGGATCTGGATGAATTTTTGTAAACTTTGAGATCTAGGGTAGGACACTTCCCCTTTTGAATTTCGTCGCGATCCGATGATTGGGTCCAAAGTTATTAAGAGGCAAACTTTGGACTTTAACATTAGAGATGCAGCTGAGCTCTACTATACAGCACTATCGTGCTGTATGATAATAAATCTACTAATTAAGTTATAGAAAAAAATGCATTGTATATTGGTAAGTCTAACTCTTAAACAAACGATATTTAGCGTCAAATTAACAAAATACTATTTCTTTAAAACTCAGTTATAGAAAATGTTAAAATTAAATTTTGATCGTTCATGTGAGCAGTAAAAATTAAAAAATTCTGCTATTGTGATAAAGTTATCAATGAAGGTTCTTATGCTAGTATTCCAAAATGAAAAAAGCAAAATTTATTCAAATTCTCAATCATAGAACATTTCCCCGTAAAATCTAAACCCGGCATCATTTTCTCCATATCAAAATTTACAAATGCACATTTCGTATACGTATCCAGTTTTTACAAAAAAAGGCATTTTAATTTGATTATGTTAAACTGTTGATATTATTTTACGTGTAAATCAAATTTTGTAAATGAAATCAAAATTCATCGGGTTTTATAACAAAACATTTTTAAATTTCCTTTTTTCCCTTTTTAATGAGAAAATTGCAACATAAAGATACAGCAATATATTTTTTCTAATTTTTCCTCCTTTGCTTTTAATAGAAATGGAGAATTCCTGTTGCCACAATTAGATAAGTGATATTAAAAACTAGAAAAAATTAATTTATCAAAAACAAATCAAGATAAAACTTTCAAACAAATTTAATTTAAAAGTGCATTTTTTTCCTACACGATGGTGTAAAAATTGAAAATGTGCGACAGTTAGAATTATAAAAATTTGTATTAGCAAAAATTGCAATACCGAATTTTCATTTAAAATTTGAAAGTGTTGCCATTTGCAAAATGACGTATGCGTTACTCACAGATACGTTTCACCTTTATAATATAGATAGTGGGAAAAATAACTATCCATGGCCTGACATATTCTAATTTCTACTTTGGTTTTGGGAATGGGCTATTCCATTATAGCCTAACTGAATCTTTGATGGGCTTTATCTGTTCCTTTCCGAATATATAATTTAAATATTTGTGCATTTTTTGTGCAAATCGTTATTTTAAATGTTGTTGGGCACCTTTAGTTCTGCACTTCGTTTTTTAAATATGTTTAACTTAGTTTATCCTTATAAAAAGGTTTTTCAAAAGCATAATGTCCCCAAGTATTCAAATAAAATTACCATATAGTCTCAGTAAGTTAAACAATATTCTTACCTTTTAACAAAATAGCCTTTTAGTAAAATAGCCATAAGGTTCGAAAAAACTATGCGAAGCATCGACGAAACCATAAGAGATCCCCTAGCATAAAAAAAAAAGAATTGGTCATAAATGCGGAAAATTTCTGCTCCATAGGAATCCATCGGTGTTTAACAGTATTTTATTGTTAAATCAAGGACGCTAATGTATTTTTGTAGCTGCCACTTTCTTAGCTCTTCTCTAGTTTTTCGAAGTGAATAACATCCAATTCTTGTTATTGCTCATAATTAACTGTAAACGGAGAAGATGTGCGGAAACTTACCCGCGAATATATTAGAATTATAGAGGCAGTAAAATTTGATTATCTTTCTTTTATGATATTGGATTCTAGTATTCGTTTGATTTTTGTCTTTATTCTACCTAGATTGTTTGAAAACATCTCTCGATATTTTTCTGAGAATTTTTCTAATTAATAAGGTTGTCAGTGACTTTCAGTTTGATTTCCACTTCTATTTCGTTAAAACTATAATTCACGGATTCGGAAAAAAAAGATTTACGGTTTCTATGTCTTGTGTTTCACCTTGACCATGAAACTGGCATATTAGAATATCGATTTTCGGTGCAGATTTTCTAAACACATTTTTCATACTTTTTTAAATTTTACATGGTAGATTTGTGTAATTTCTTGTTTTGTGAGACCGCTTACAATATAATCAGTTTCAGATATTTGATATATATATAATATATAGATATATAGATAATTCGAATTTTACTTGACACAATTCGCCTTAACTTTTTACTTCTACGAAATAAGAATCATTATCCACGGGATTTGCAGTTTATGGTATCTGTGAATTTCTTAGGTTTCTGTTTAAGGAATCATGTGGATACGAGTTAACTATTTCAATGAGAAAAAATTATCAAATTTTGGAAAAGCATTTCAATATCCTTAGATTAAAAAAAAATGCATATATTGGAATGTCTAAACTAAATCAACTCACTCAGCTGCTATGTTTAACTGCTTATCCTAAAATAATAAATAGCATTTTAATAAACATACGTTTTGATTCTCATTTTCGATGACATATCGTAAGATCATATATTTTATTACCTATTATAAAATATTTATCAAAACTTAAAGTTTAAATTTCGATATGGAATATTAAAAGTCGCTCTGAAAGTTAACACTTAACTCCTTTAGAACTGTTTACCTTAATTTGTAACAGGATCGAAACAATTGTTATTTTTCTTTGGAAACTTTCTGTAAAAAGTAAAAATATACCCGCATTTTCACTTGTAAAATTAAATGAAGAATTTCTTAAATTAAAAAATATATTTCGCATGTTAGTAATACATGTATATATTAGTATAGTAATACATGTATATACACTATCTACCAAAAAGTATTTGTACACTTTCAGTTTTTGACATTTTGTCAAATATTTAAAAATATACTGGTCGGATTCTTCTGGAACTTCAGAAATATAAAGATTATGTTTCACTTTATATTTATTTACATTCATTTGTTAAGCGGGTAATTAGGGGGCCGGCAAAAAAACAAAGAATAATAGAAATATTTGGGATCGCCCTGTACATGAAAATGCACGAAACGACTTATCGCTTTAGAATACAAATATATGAATACAGTAGAATATGTACACTAATTTTTGTGAGAATAGCATGTATATTTATGGCGATAGAGCGATTTTTTTGAAAAATTCAAAAAATTCTGGTATGTTTTTTGTTTATATCATGCTGGGTTTTTGGCCAAATTTAACGCAAATTTCAGAAAAATTGGCAAAATGCAGTAGAAAAAATGTAGCGCAATTGGAATATAAATATATTAAATATTTTATGAAATATGAGTAGTTGTATAAAATAATTTTTATCTGCGCATGCGCGAACTAGAGAAACATTTTTTTTACATCATTTAATAGTCAATTCTATGGAGTGACTTATAAAAAAATTCCAATCAAATATCGTGAAAATTCAAAAAGATATCATTATTTTAGTGAGATGTTTTTACTCTGTTCTCTAAAAACGGCTGAATCTTAAGGGATTCTCCACAAATTGGCATTTTTTAATAACTGACTTAAAAAAAAACTAGTATTGAATTAATACAATATCTAATACAATATTGCTGCTAATAAGTACTTGACAATTGTGATAGAAATGAAAAAGAGCTTTATTCACATTCAGGGCCAAAACTAAGAGAGGGTTGGGGGAAAAGGGCATGTGCCCCGGGCGCTAGGATGAAAGTGTCCCAAATGTACATTTTGTTTGCCGATTTTTTCCATGTCTATGTTTAGCATGATATTGTCAAAATCGTCCCATTCAAAGCATTTCTCCTATACCAAAGCATAGAAGAATCTAATGATGATGGCATAAAGATCCCGCATAAAGCAGATTTTTTTTTTCGTTTTAATTCGGTTTCACGATTTTAAGGTATCATTTTTTTTAAACAAAGCAGACTACTTTAATCAATATTACATATTTTAAGTTTTAAAATAAGTCGGCTATTAATAAATTAGAAAATTTTTCTTTGCAAATACTTTTGCAGATGCTTTGCAAAGAAGAAAAGGGAGGGGGGGGGGAGTTCACCAAAATTCATTGAAATATAAATATATTAAATGTTTTCTAAAATGTTCTATGTCATGCAATATTTTCAACAAAATATAAAGCCACATTCAGAAAAATTCGCAAAATGTAGTAGAAAGAATAAGGTGCTATTGAAATATAAATATATTAAAAGTTTTCTAAAATATGAGTATTTGTATGAAATATTTTTTAATCAGCGTATGCGTGAACGATAAAATTTATCATTTTACATAATTTAATGTTCAACTCTATGGAGCTATCCATAAAAAAATTCGATCGAATTTCGTGGAAATTCAGAAAGTTATTGTGGATAGGAGTGAACTGATTTTCAGTTGGTCTCTGAAAGCAGTTGAATGACGTCAGATTTTACGCAAATTGCCAAATCTCCATTTACGTTTTTTTCTGGTGATTTACTTCTTTTCTTAGATAATTACCAGAACGAACCTATTTCAGGATAAAAATAATTATAAAAAATCGAAGCATTTGTGTCAAATCTACCCGTTGATACATAATTGATAATGGCTCTTATGCAAATGCCGATATCTGCGATCCTGAAATACGTCAAGTTCTCCACTGTTAAATGTAGTGTCGAAAACAACACTGACATCAATCGCATGCATGATGCCAAGAAGAACAGAGCTGTCTGATTTTGAGAAAGGTGTGATCATCGGGTACCACCGAAATGGGCGATCTTTAATCGACATATCTAGCGAGCTTAATTACCCCAAAACGACTGTGGGTTATGTGATTAGAAAATGGAAGCTGAATGGTGATTGTCAGAATGTGGCCAGAGTAGGCAGACCGACGAAACTGGGAGATAGAGACCGACGGGTTCTGTCTAGAGAAATTCGGAAGAACCGCAACCAACCAATGTTACACATACGCCAAGAATTTCAACAAGCTTCAGGATGTGTTGTTTCCATGAATACCATCCGTAAGGAAGCTCATCTGCTTAATTTTTATGGCCGTGCTGCCGTCCATAAGCCTTTAATCACCAAGTCCAACCGCGCAGCTCGGTTAAGTTGGTGCAAAACACGCCAGCAATGGACTGTACAGCAATGGAAACAGGTTCTCTGGAGTGATGAATCAAGGTTCACCCTCTACCGTTCTGATGGTAGGGTCTGGGTCTGGCGTCCGCCTGGAGAACGCCTCCTACCAGAATGTATTGTGCCCACAGTTAAATTTGGCGGAGGGGGAATTATGTTCTGGGGTTGTTTTTCCTGGTTCGGACTAGGACCCTTGGTCCCAATTCATGGTAAGCTCAATGCCGATGCCTACTGTAATATACTGGACAACAGTGTACTTCCTACGTTATGGCAATACTATGGATTGGACCCATGTTATTTCCAGGATGACAATGCAAGCTGCCATGTAGCGAGGTCCAGCATGGATTGGTATGCTGATAATGGAGTGCATCGACTCGAGTGGCCTGCCCAGAGCCCAGACCTGAACCCAATACAGAACCTCTGGGACGAGTTGGATCGTCGAATTAAGGCGGGTGACACACGCCCAAAATCAGTAAAAGAGCTTACCTGCCTTGTGCAAACAGAGTGGAATAAAATACCATTAAATGTAATACAAGGACTAGTTGAGAGCATGCCCAGAAGAGTCGCAGCTGTAATTGCCTCTCGAGGAGGATCTACAAATAATTAAATGTGAACAGGGCCAAAACCAGTATTTTTTTCCCGAGGCAAACGTGGATTTTGAAGGTACCCCTTTCCCCCTCCTTCGCAAAGCATATTTACAAAGAAAATTTCTCCAATTTATTAATAGCCGACTTATTTTAAAACTTAAAATATGTAATATAAAATAACGTATTCTGCTTTATTAAAATACTCCAATTTGATACTTTAAACCGAATAAAAAAAATTCTACTTTCAACAGGATATTTAAGGCCCTTGTCCCTGCCCGCGAAGACACTGCTGAGCTAATGCTATTCCTGTGGGGAGGCATTTTTCTAATAACTCTTTCGCATTTTGAAATTTTCATTTTTTTTTTTTTTTTTTGCATTGGATAGCGGAAGTCCCTCTCAAAATCGCTCCTTGACTACTTTTTCGATTTCAGTCATAGATATTTTTTATAAAGTTAGTTTCACTTTCAGAACCGCTTTTGGAAGTGAAAGAAACATTATAAAAATTTCTACGCCAAAATTGAAAAAGTAATCACGGAGCGATCTTGAAAAAGACTTCCGCTATCCAATGCAAAACATATTATTTAAAAATGTCCAAATGCAAAAGAGTTAGAAAAATGCATCCCCATAGCATTAGCTCGTGAGCATCTTCGCGGGTAGGGGCAGGGACCTTAAGCCATCATCATTAGATTTTTTTATGTTTTAGCATAGCCCAGATATAATAATTTTAACAATATTATGCTAAACATAGCCATGAAAAAAATCGCCAAACGAAAGATACATTTGGAACACTTTCATCCTAGCGCCCGGAGCACATGCCCTTCTCCCCCCCCTCTCTTAGTTTTGGCCCTGAATGCGAATAAACTCTTTTTATTTTCTATTACAATTGTCAAGTACTTATTAGCAGCAATATTGTATTAGATATTGTATTAATTCAATACTAGTTTTTTTTTAAAGTCAGTTATTAAAAAATATCAATTTGTGGAGAATCCTTTAAGATTCAGCCGTTTTTAGAGAGCAGAGTAAAAACATCTCACTAAAATAATGATATCTTTTTGAATTTTTACGATATTTGATTGGATTTTTTTTATAAGTCACTCCATAAAATTGACTATTAAATGATGTAAAAAAATGTTTTTCTAGTTCGCGCATGCGCAGATAAAAATTATTTTATACAACTACTCATATCTCATAAAATATTTAATATATTTATATTCCAATTGCGCTACATTTTTTCTACTGCATTTTGCCAATTTTTCTGAAATTTGCGTTAAATTTGGTCAAAAACCCAGCATGATATAAACAAAAAACATACCAGAATTTTTTGAATTTTTCAAAAAAATCGCTCTATCGCCATAAATATACATGCTATTCTCACAAAAATTAGTGTACATATTCTACTGTATTCATATATTTGTATTCTAAAGCGATAAGTCGTTTCGTGCATTTTCATGTACAGGGCGATCCCAAATATTTCTATTATTCTTTGTTTTTTTGCCGGCCCCCTAATTACCCGCTTAACAAATGAATGTAAATAAATATAAAGTGAAACATAATCTTTATATTTCTGAAGTTCCAGAAGAATCCGACCAGTATATTTTTAAATATTTGACAAAATGTCAAAAACTGAAAGTGTACAAATACTTTTTGGTAGATAGTGTACTAATACATCTTATGCATTATTTATCATAAAATAGTTATCAAAGCGACGAGCTTAAAATTTGATGCGGAGTAGTAATAATAGTGAAACTCACCATTTTGTGCCATAAGAACTATTTTCTTTTACACAATATAAAATAGCAGCATTTATTATTTTCCTTCGGTCAATGTATCTAATAGACAGTTTCCTTTCTGTTTAATGTAACATTTTACTGATGTTTCTTGAAAAGGGATGTCACTTTGAAGCTTTATGTATTTTATCTTGTTAAAAAGATCTTACACACACACATATATATATATATATTATCAAGTGTAAGAAGGAGAAAAAAAATAGTTTGTATAATATATTTGATTTTTACTTCGTCTCAGTTATATATATATACATATGGGTGATTCTCAAAATAGGGGACAATTTATGTCTTTCGGCATATAAAAAAAAATGAGAGATTTTCTGTCATGTTTTTATATTTAGATATGTTTGTCTTAATATTATTCATTATTTGCACTCAAGAATTACTCACTTTTTAGTTAAAAACACCTTAAAATAACAGAATAAATGTTCAAAATGTCATTAGCATGGATGTCCACAGCAGCTGTGCCTTATATATACTAGCTTTTTCAAGAGTTAATATCATGTTTATAAAATAAAACAAATGTTTTTCTTTCTTTAAATTAATCAAGGAAAGGATTTATCCAATAAATTTCTTTTTAAAGATAAAATTATAGTACATAAAAAAAGAATTAAAGTTTGTCCTCCATATTCGATTTTCAAAACAAGGTCATACTAAAACAGCTGGTTATTAATCAAAATTTCATTTTCACATATGACAATAGTTTGAAAATATAAAGTTTCTCCATGGCAACAAGTAGTCATTTTAAACCAGCCAGAAAATAGAAGCATGTATTGTATTTTAAGAATAGAAGTTGAATATTACGGGGTTACATCAATTGTATGTCATTAGAATGGATAATAATTTTCATGTTTATTTTATAGTTAAAATTTTCATTTTATTTATTTGCATAGAACTTTTGTGTTTTAAAAAGCCCCAGAAAGGAATATTGCATTGTGATTATATTATGGCTCATAATCTTATTTAAATTAAAATTTGTCATTAGCATGGGCAGATATCAGTGTCATTAGCATGGTTTTTCTATCCATGCTAAAGACTTCTATGTACATAAATGTAACCAGTGCTTATATTGTATCCTTTATAAAGTTTAATTTTACGTATAAATTTAGGTATTACATTTATTATCCCTAAAATATGCATTAAATCTGTACGAAAATCACTAAGACAGCTTCTTACATTGTTAGTGTCAGAATGTTGCTCATGTAACAAAGTTTGCTCTTTGGTAATGTTTTTATTCTCCTTATATGTATATATGTAAAAATGGAAACCATTTGCTGAAAAAGAAGGCTAATAAATATAGAAAAAAAATATTTAAACAGGAAGAAAATAAAAATTTCATAATATATTTATTCCATACATTTCGTTTTGTCATTAGCATGGCTCAAAAAATACTAATTATTTTTTTAAGTTAATTTTTAAATATTTAGCTCTGCTGACTACATGGAAAGTATACATAATACTATATTAACAAAACCTATTTTTTTCAGAAATTTTGCTAACTGTAATTTTTTTAAGATTTCATTTTTGAAATCGTCCCCTATTTTGAGAATCACCCATATATATATATTTAAGATACAAATTATGATTTCTGAAAATTGCCTTACTAGACAAATAATTATATACAATAACAAAATACAGTTTTTTGGAAGCTACCTCGAATATATGTCCCTGATATATTTTGAATTTAGTCTTAGAAAATCTAAAACGCAATTAACTTTGATTTACTATTGTAGATAAGTTTGAAATTTAACTTAAAAATGGTACAAAACAACACAGAAAGTTTAATTAAGATAATGAAAAAGGTCTGCGATTATTTAAGAAGAATATACAATCTTTAAAACACCATTCCTCAAAAAAAAAAAAAAAAAAAAAAAAAAAAAAACTTATTGAAAGGTTATTTTTATTTGCTTATTTATTTATTAACGATTTAAAAATTTCTGCGCTTTTTTATTTTTAATATCGAATGATTCGTATTTGTACAAATAAATTTAATATCGTAAATGGAGACCGTATGTTTCAATTATTCCTGTAAAGAATTAAATAGACCAAACTACATAAAAATAGTTAAATACATAAATTATGCCCTTACACACATTGTAATTTAACAATGTGACAAAGACGAAATTAAAGCAGTAGATTATGAAAATGCAAAAATTACTTGGTCTATGGCTTATCTAATAAAAAGGATGATTAGAAAATTCCTGGAACTTGAATCGAGAATTTTGATTTGTATAATTCAAAATATCGCATTGTAAACGTTAACATTATGTTGAAGTTAACTAAATAAAGTGTTAAATAGACGACTATATACATACAAACACACACACACACATATATATATATATATACATATATACACCGCTTTTATAGAAAACGATTACTTCACTGTATTATGGAGCATTCTCATTCGTCAAAATAAAAATATTCTATAACAGTGGTGATGTGACGGTGCAGCAAATGTTTGAAATTTCCAACAGTGTATAAGCAAGTTATACGTTGAAATGTAATAATTAGATAAAAATGTAATTATAGCTAAAGATTTTGAACATAAAAACATTATTTAATCATGAACTTATTCGCTAAAGACAAGATAACAGAAATCGTGGAAATTGAATCAAGAACTAAAGATGTTTGCAGTGAAGGAATTTCTTGTAATGTAAGTTAAAGGGGAATATTTAAAGCGACATTTAACTCACAGTCATATAGGTGTTGCATGGGTATTCACACGAACATTCTCAATTTTTTCTATCGAAAATGAATGTTAAATAACAGCTGTATAGATGGCGCTATTATGGTAGCAATTCAACATGGTATGTTTACATTTGACTTTTAACATCTACAAGTACGTGTATCTCTCGATATGGAAGCATGACTCTGAAGAATATCATAGAGTTGTTGAAACGTGTCGTGTTTTAGACTTGCAGAATGTTGTTTAAATAATTTGATATTTTTTTTTACCTTATATGTATAATACTTACTGATTCACGTAAATTACGTCTGATTATAAGGATTAGCTATTTTAGTATACGTGTATTAACAACAAAATACAGTGTTTTTATGAAAGTTATTGTGTATATATAGTTTAGCCTGTCTCTATTGAAACGGATTTAAATGTCATTAGCTACTGAAGATATGTTGGAAATGTAAAATACAAAAGTGATTGAAACACAATAGGAAATAAAGTTAACCCATTAGTGCCTGGCGTCTCTTTTTAGGGAATATTATAAAAAAAGGCAATGAAGCACTTTTCATACCAGTAAATAGAAAGATAAATAAACACTATTTTTCACGAGACAAATTCCTCAATAAATTAAGATTAAAGTTATTCGTTTTTTAAAAGTGGTGGGAAACCCAAAATTTCATTTTTAATGAAGAAAATAATTTGGGCATTAATGGGTTGAGATAATGAAATAGCTTTGCCATTAATTTTCAACAAATTATATTCTTTAAGGTTCTCCAAGAGAAATATAATAATTTGAAAATTCTGTTTTTTATTTATTCTTTTAAGCCAATATATATATATATATATATATATATATATATATATATATATGTAATAAATAAAAAAAATTCGCCATTTTGCCTGCCCTGAGTTTTTTATTCTAATGTTTTATGGAACATACTTTTATTTTCAGTTTTCGTAATGCATTAATATTTTAACAGCTAAAGTTCTTTCATTTTATTTTATTTAACTTAGTATAATCTATTGATTATTTTCTTAAAAAAGAGCTAGAATGTTTCTTAAATTCAGTACACAAATCCATTTTCCTTTTTAGAATATTTATCGAAATTTTAATTTTGTTTTATTATTTAATTAATCATCTGATCGATATTCATACGCTTTTTTCGCGTGGGCAAATTACGTTATTACGCCGCGATTAGGTAATGAGTTCATACCTCTAGTCCCGCCCAGCATTCTAATGAGAGAGAGTGGGTTCAACTATCTCTACGTTGAAAATGGTACTAATGGATCTTTAAAGCCTTACATAAAAAAGGGAGGGGCTACATTGGCTTGGAATGTTGAGAGAATCATTTTGCTTTGGAAGAGCGGACAGAATGCTTCTAACCTTTCAAATGCCAGGATGCCCGTCTCATCTTTGGAATCATTTCTAACGTTGGAGATAATACAGTCTTAGAAAAGTTGTCTAGTGTGAATTTGTGCAGATTGGCTCGATGTGGAATAACGGATTGTCGTGCTCTAAATAAAAAAGGACTAAAAACTGATTGTCTTGCATTTTTATTGGAGAAACTCCCAACGAACACAAATACATTGCTTACAACGACGGCTGCTAAACCTGTTTATTATTTTCAAGTGAATCGACTTATTCTTAGAGCAAAAATATTATTCCAATAAAAACCGATATATTATTACTGCCAATCGCCATATTATTTCATATAGATATAATCAGAATTTTTTGTATTTTGAAAATTGATTGATTTAGGTTGGAATAATTCAATATTGAGTATATCAAATGCGATCTGTCTCTTTGTGATATTGGTAGAAAAAGATAAATTGACGTTGTTTCATATTGAAAAGTTTCGTGAATTTTGATATAAGCTTGATGCCATAATACATACAAGAAAACTTACGAATTTTATTACAATTGTAATTATTATAATTTATTATATTAATTACAAATTAGTAATTACTATAATTTATTACTATAATTTTTTTTAATTGAGCTATATCATGTACCATTTGAAAGGACAAATTGCATTTGTTCTGATAAACTACGTTTTTGCTATGCGGAGTATTGAAACTTGAAAACACGTGTAAAAAAATTGCTTTTTTATCTTTTGATAAAAAAAATAAAAATAAAATGAAAGACGAAGACTGATAGCGGAAATTTCTATTGATTTTGTTTTTCTCTACAATTTATTAAAGAATTCTTACGAATATTACAAAATTATTTATGCCATTTATTATTAAAAAAAGCATTTGTTTTTATAACTAACTACATGTTTGCAATCCTGAGTTTTGAAATATGAAAGCACACTTATACTTGTAAATGTTTTTTTCTTCTCTTAAGGTAAAGGAATAAAATCTGTAAGATAAGCGTGCGGAAATTCATAGAGGAAAGTTCTGTGAATTCTGTTTTTCACTATAGTATATTAAAGGATGCTTATGGATGTTACGAAATTATTGATGCTGTTTTATATTTAAAATAAAACTGGATATTTTTTTTCATTTAAAAAATGTGACATACATATTTTGCTCTTAATATAAAACTATATAAAGCAGCCTCCCTGCTAACCTGAACTCTGTTTTATCTGACCGATTTGTTTTCCAAAAACAGGAAAATTTCAGAAAGGAGCATACCAGTTCTTAAAAGATATACATTGACCTACACGAGAAGTGAGTTGGCCTCCTGGAAAACTTTAGATTTTGTATTATTAATGGTCAAAAGTTCAATTCTCCACTCCCCTCGAAACTCTGTAATATATGATTTATCTGCAAACTATTTTGTACAAATATTTAAAAAGCTTGAAGAATGTGAACATAACAGCATATAAAATGTAGAAGAGTGGTTTGAGTCTGACAAAGATTTCAAGCATGAAACATTATTTAACGAGGATACAATTAGAACTTTAACTGATGCTGTTCAAAATATAGACGATCCCGATCACCATTTAATTAAAGTTGACACTGCTAAACTTACTCATACTGTAAAAGCATTTGAGATGGCGCTACGTTATACTGAGTGGCCGATAACAGCTTCATCGATTTAACTTTTGAGACATTATGTTGCAAAATGTCGGGCATCTTATCCTCAATAGCCGGAGGTCACTGATATCTTTCTGGTTTATTAACTTACATTTACATAATGTAGGCAATTTCAACTTGTGTGTGACACGATTTTCAACAACTTAATAGGCACCAAATATTTTTTTCATTGTTAGTGGTAATTTTTCTTTGAGTTAATTACAAATAGTATTTATTTCTCAAAATTTAGAAAATAAGTACTTTTTAAAATTACACCAATTGAAAAAGTTAATGTACGCGCTTAATTAATTAACTTTCACAGATACTTATTTTATTTATTATATTTTATATTATATTTTATTTATTATTATTTTTTACTTTTCCGATTTAACCGGATTTTCTCTTAACTGGGAATTTTCCGGTCCCGTAGTGGCCGGTTATGTGTGAGGCTACTATGTATAGTTTAGTATTTTATTAAATTTGAAATTACATTTATTTTTTAACTCTTAGTTATAATTAAGAGTTAAACAAAATTGAAAATATACTTTTAAATAAAAATTCTTTTGAATCAGCATTAGTTAGAAGCGTTTATAAGGTACAAAATAAAGTTTACCAAGAATAAAAACATTTAAAGAAAATTAGAAAAAAAATATTTTATTATTTTTTTAATAATTTTCTTCACTCTGCTGTTTAATTTATCTAAAGCTAACATCTATCAATCACGCAGTTTACTTTTAGATATCAATGACTGTAACAACACATGTATACTGTAATGGACAGTAGGAGAGGGCGGGGATGAATGAGACAACAGAAATTTATATATGTTCCCCAAGCATAAATAATTTGATAATTTATCTGACTGATGGCAGTACTCAGGAGATTCAACAGACATAGTTTCAAAGTAATATCCCTAACAGAAGATTAGCTATTGTACAAAGTGTATTTTTCAAGGGCCAAAGTAAGTTTTTCGTTTAATCTTTTTAGTACTTAATTGATAGTTAACCTTCGAAAAACCTTATAATTTTTTTAATGTTAAAATGATATAATCGCTTTTTATACTTATGATGCAAATAAATAATATTGACAGTGCTTACTAAGAATAATCACTCTTTTACGTAACCATATGGCTGTGGGGTTGAATGGGGCAATGTTTAAGGGGATGAATGGGACACTCCATATATCCCCAGGGCTATTCCATAATAAATAATATTACATTTTGTCCTTACCTAGAAACCAGATGTTAAGAGGAGAAATCGAGGCCACTGTCGTGTCCTAACCGATGCACAAAAACACATAAACGAAAAAAAAAAAACAGTATTTGGAAAAGAAAATTGTAAAAAAAACAGAAACTAAGAAAAATGAATTGTCTGCCTTCAAGAAATATTTTTAGTAAAGGACAGTAGTGATGAATCTGACAACTTATCTCTTCATGGTGAAGTTGAAAGCGATTTGAACATGATTTCAAGTGATATGGACCACTAATATCGCAGCTTGGATAATAAAATAGAAGACGACTTCCTCCTAAAAAAGAAATGCGGAAAAAAATATTTATCATTATGTTGCTAGGGTTTTAAAGAACAATAATGATAACATTTAAGTACAATTCTTCAGAAAAAAAGGATAATAATTCCTTATTTTACCATACCGATCCAATAGAAATTTGTTTTGTTAATCTGGAGGATATTGTTATGAAACTACCAAAGCCTAGACCTCTAGGAACTGCCAGAACCAAAGGCCTGCTGTCATTTGATATTAACTTTAGTCAATATGTAGTAAAATCAAATGTATCACTCAGTTTTCAACTAAAATATGTTTAGAATAATTTATTTTACCTGTCCCATTCATCTCCAAAGTTATCTCATTCATCCCCACCATGGGAATGAATGAGACAGTATGCATGCATAGTTTAAAACAATTATTAAAATTTTAAAAAACAATTGTTTATTGAAATTTGCATGTCAATAAGTGCTAAATGCTGAAGTACTCTTTAAGTAATACTTTTTAAATTAACAACTGCATACAGCTTAAGTTATGAGTAAAAATGTAAAAATTGTCCCATTCATCCCCACTCTCTCCTACTACTATGACATCACAATGAGTAAAATGACAATTTTACTCATTGGACGGACAGACATAAATCTGAAACGAATAGGGTTTTTTGAGATGAACGAAACCTTAAAAAGAAATACAGTCTTTCTCGTTATCTATGATATTAAAAATTATTCTTAATCATATAAATTCATTTATTTTGTTAAATTAATAATCCTTGCATCAACAATAATAACAAATCACTCGGTTGCTACTTGATGGTCTTAAAATGTCTCAAAGTGGCATTTAAAGTTTAACATTGAGTTTAAGATGACAATGTATAAAACGGATATAAAAGCACTGAAAACTGGCGATAATTCACAATCTATATATTTAAAGATCCACGCTGTTTTCTTAGTCATCTGGTTTGAGCTTTCTACTGAAACAATTTTGATATTTTTTTTTAATGAAGCGCTTTATTTGTATATGTGCCCACATTCCCTATATTATAATATAGTCCCATTTTTTAATTTTTTAATAGCTGTTTTTTATTTAAAAACATATTTTCACATTAATGACTATCGAATTGATTTCATTGTATAAGAGATAAAGTAAACAAAGAGAAACACAATATCAACACGGATGCCTTCACCATGTTATAATGAGAAATATTTAAAAAACTTTTGAACAGAAAATACGCCACGATTAAAAAAACTCGCATTTTTTTCATAAAGCTGTTACATTTCAATATAGATCAGTTTCAACCACATGATCACCAGTCCGCCAAGTTTTATCCAATCAATCATAATCGACAAATATTAGCCTATTTTATGAGCCAACCAATCGCAATCAGCCAAATTTAAAAGGAAAAAAAACACATATGATGTGACGTCAATTGAAACGTCATTGCAATTGTTTTGATTCCACTGATACTGAAACGTTCATCTGATATGACTTCAGAGGTTGAAAATGATGTCAAAGTGAAAATACAATGTGCTTTACATTCAAAATGTAAATGGTAAAACTGACATAATTTTAATAATCTATTGTACATTAAAATATTTATAGTGAATATGAATGTGAAAAGTATGCTATGAGTATTTTCTTGCGGTGAAAAGTATGTTATTTATACATTTTGTTGAAAACAAAAATTATAATTTTGCCATAATGGCACAACTTTCGTACATTTTTTATCATCTAACAGCAAAAAAAGTATCAGTTAATAAATGAGTAATTTCATTATTCCATACTGCTGATGACGTGTTGTAATAAATGCGTGTGACTGTAAGTGTGTGAATTGTAAGACGTGTGAATAATAAAGTTTATTTTTTTTTATAATTAGAAAATTTGAAATTAAACTTTAGTTAGAAACAATATTTGTTTTAAGAGTTCGCCAATATAATGCTAATTAATTTTTGTATTTATAATTGCAAGTATTTTTATAAATTAAATAATCATTATTTTAAAGCATTTTCATTTCTAGAATTAGGCGAGTTGCGACACGTTAAACAACAAAATTTAGTATGAAATACTATATAACGAAATAACACGCTGGCCTGGAAATTTTACCAGCTCGCCGTTACATAATAAAATTTCCAAGCCGAAACGCGCCTTGTGTGTTCTTTTGTTTTTTGGTAGTACATACAAGCTTCTTATAATTTAAATATAATTTACTTGTATCACCTGTCACTCTTTTTAAAAAACTATCCTTCTGCCTCTACTGTTTCTTTTTGATTTTGTTCTCTTACGGACACGTGTTTACTTCGGCTAGTGACGAGCATCTAAAATTTTCTGCACAAAGAGGGTTTTGTGTGTTCTTTGCTTTACGGTGATACATACAAAGTTTTATTATTTAATAATGTATAAAATTATTCTTAGTTTTTAACGATTTCGAACATAGTTGAAAAGTATTTATGCAAGCATGTTTGTGAGAAATTTTGAAAAGTTTGAATTATGAAAAGTTTGTTTGTTTGTCCTCCTATCCGTACGTCCATGCTGTAACTTTCATAAAACACTCGCATTGCTCTGCAGCTTTATTAAGTTTTTAACGTTCACTGTCGCAATATATCTTTTGGAAATGAAGGTTGTAGCATTTATGCTTCATTTGCAGGAACCTCCAAAAATATTCTTTTACAAAACTATTCCTCGAGGTTAAATTGTTTACCGCTTATTTAAACCATGTATTATTACAATTAAATCGAAACTCATATGTATGTATATTCCTGAGGTTAATTATTAAAATATACTTCATGTAAATTATAATGTGCATATGATTTATCGTTCATTTACATGGATACACAACCTATTTCTTGTACGGTGCTATATCTGATGTACTGTATATTAGAGATAATTGATGAAAATGTTTTTTTTTGTCATGATATGCCTTTTTAAGTTTAATTTTTTCATGTCACGGGGTATGTATAAAAGTTAAAATCTTGTACAAGAAGAGTAACACAAAGAAATTCTGCGAATTACTGAAAATAAACCGAAATTGCTGAAAAGTTTTATTGAGTTATGTATTTTCATGGTAAGCATATTGTATAATAATAGATGTTAGTAGAATATAAATTAAATCTTATGTAGAGCCAAATAAATAATTCGAGAAACGACCGCTTATCGATGATAATTTATAAATGCGGGATTTCAGAAGTTTTAGGCATATTTATTGCCCGATTTCAAATTTACCGTAATACGCGATATCCGTACAAATATATAATGTAGGGCTGGTTTACAATAATTCAAATACTATTCTGGAAAAGAGTTGAATTACTTCTACTGCTGTGAATAGTAATTAGTAAATACTGTTATTATTATGATGTGTATTACTGATTACTGATATGTGTTTTCTAAAACTATTACTTAGCCTTTTTTTATCTCATGAAGTGTCGAAGTATAGGTAAAATATTATGGAAATGTTGGGGAGTGTATCATAATGTATGTTTGATGAAAGGTTTATCTTTCTATCTATTTTTAAAATCGACATAAAATTATATACATAGAGTTACTTACATAACCTCCTATAACCTTACATACTTTTCAATTCAAGGGGAAAGAAAAAAGCTCACCAGTAAATTAACTAATTAACTCATATAAGAAGACTAATATGACATAATAACATCAAGTATATCATGAAGAATATTTATAAAAATACTATAGTCATGATTTTCAAACTTTATATTTTTCTTCACATTTCAGTTGTCATTTTTTTTCCAAAAGTTAAGTCTATTATACAGCAAACTATGTGCTGAAAGAATGTAATTTGTATTTTCTTTCCTCATAACATACACTAAATAATTTAGTTAGGAAAAGTCTGAATTATTTAAAAGCATTTTATTTATTCATGAAGCAAAATTCGCGCTTAAATAAACTATCAACTGAAGTAAGTTTTAAAATAATTTAGGAACATATGTCACTCATAAAGGAATCATTCGGTTTTAGTAATTTCCAATTCCAAGATCCACTTGTAAGTAAATTTATCCATTATGCACCACATATTTTATTTATGATTTGCTTTCTTGTTTAATAATTTAAATAAGCATAAAACATTTCAGATGAAGGAACTACTTTAAAATATTTCCTGCTTTCAAAAAGGTGTACTGTTATTAATATTAAAAGGCATTATAAAAGTGACATGAAAGGTCTGTTGTTGACAATAAACATTAAATATTAAAATGAAAGTTGAGTGTTAAAGATTATGGGTATAAAATAATTTTTTGAGTTTAGTTATTTAAAAAATGATACATACAATTTAAGATTACTTTCGAGTTGAAATAACCACTTGTAAGTAAATTTATTATACACCACGTATTATTACACCACGTTATTACACCACGTATCGTTTTATTTATGATTTGCTTTCTTTTTTAATAATTTGAATAAGTATAAAACATTTCAGATGAAGGAACTACTATAAAATATTTCCTGCTTGAAGTATAAAACTTTAGATAAATTTTCAGAAAGGTGTACTGTTATAATATTGAAAGTCATTATAAAAATAACATGAAAGGTCGAGAATAAAAATTGAATATTAACGTGGAGCGTAAGTGTCAAAGATTCTGTGTATAAAATAATTTTTTGAATTTAGTTATTTTAAGAAATTTATGTACAATTTATTATTATTTTCGAGTTGAAAGAGTCACTTGTAAGTAAATTTATTCATTATACACAACAGATAGTTTTATTTATGATTTGCTTTCTTGTTTAATAATTTGAATAAATATAAAACATTTTAGATGAAGGAACTACTTTAAAATATTTCCTGTTTGAAGTATAAAATATTTAGATACGTTTTTAGAAAGTTGTAGTGAGTAATATTGACTGTCATTAAAAATGAAACTTAAAATTCGTTGTCGGCAAAAAATATTAAATAATAAAATAAAGGTCGCGTATTAAAGATTCTGTGCATAAAATAATTTTTTGAATTTTATTACTTTAAGAAACTTATATACAATTTTTTTTAGTTGAAAGAACCACTTGTAAGTAAATATATTCAGTATACACCACATATCGTTTTATTTATGATTTGTTTTCTTGTTTAATAATTTGAATAAACATAAATCATTTCACATGAAGGAACTACTTAATTTCCTGCTAGAAATATAAAATATTTAGATAACCTTTCACAAAGGTGTACAGTTATTAATATTGAAAATCATTATAAAAATAGCATGAAAGGTCTGTTGTCGACAATAAACATTAAATATTAAAATGAAAGTTGAGTGTTAAAGATTCTGTATATAAAATAATTTTTTGAGTTTAGTTATTTTAAGAAATTTATGTACAATTTAATATTATTTTCGAGTTGAAAGAACCCCTTGTAAGTAAATTTATTCATTATACTCCAACATATCGTTTTATTTGTGATTTGTTTTTTTGTTTAATAATTTGAATAAGTATAAAACATTTTGGACGAAGGAACTACTTTAAAATATTTCCTTCTTGAAGTATAAAATATTTAAATACGTTTCCAGAAAGATATACTGTGGTAATATTGAAAGTCATCATAAAAATAATATTGAAGTTCTGTTGTCGACAATAAACATTAAGTATTAAAATGAAGGTAGAATATTAAAGATTTTGTGTAAAAAATAAATTTTTCAGTTTCATTATTTTCAGAAATTTATGTACAGTTTAATATTATAAAAGAACCACTTGTAAGTACATTTATTCATTATACACCTGATATAATTTTATTTATGATTTGCTTTTTGATTTAACCCCCTCATTGAGAAACGGGTGTTAATACGTAAACTAAGCTTAAGTTTTTACTGCAACACAAGTATTATTTAACGTGTTAGCATATTTATATATGCTGATTTATAGCGTTTTAATACGTTGTACAAAGATTAATACCCTCAGAGGTTTGATTCATATTCCTAATTAAATTTTTTAATATAATGTTACAAGAATCATCCTTTTTCTGGCATTTAAAACAAAATTCTGAGAAAACAAAATTACAATATCACCTGTTACGAAATTGTTCTATTCTATTAATTATTCTCGATCAACAGTTCTAATATTCTGGTTCAGTTTAATTGAAATCTAGATCAATCACAAATCTTTGGACGAAACAAAACATTTAATTACAAAAAAACATAAAATAGAAGTTAGAGAAATATTCGACATTCTATTACATCTAAGAATCTAATATCAACAAAAATATTATTTCATTTCAGTTTATAAAAGAGTCTATACTTTAAAGAACGTCCAAGCTGGCTAAATACAATGCTCGCTAATTAGCCGGAACATCGCCCTTTTGTAAGACAGACAGAGGGGTGAATAAATATAAAAAAATTCTGGTGAAGGAATTACTATTAAATATTTCCTGCTTGGAAAATAAAATATTTACACAAGTATTAAGAATGGATTATTGAAAATCGTTAAAAAGAAAATAAAATGTCTGTTGTTGGCAAAAAACTTTAAGTATTAAAATGGAGGACGAGTGTTGAAGATCCCGTGTGTAAAATATTTTTTTCAGTTTAGTTTTTTTTAGGAACTTATGTACCATTTAATATTATTTTCAAGTTGAAAGAACGACTTGCAAGTAAATTTATTCATAATAAACCACACATCGTTTTATTTATAATTTGCTTTCCTGTTAAATAATTTAAATAAATATAAAACATTTCAGATGAAGGATCTATTTTAAAATATTTTCGCTTGAAGTATAAAAGATTTAGATATGTTCTCAGAAAGGTGTATTGTTATTAATATTGAAAGTCATTATAAAAATAACATGAAAGTACTGTTGTCGACAATAAACATTAAATATTAAAATGCAGGTTGAGTGTTAAAAATTTGTATAGAAAATGATTTTTTGAATTTAGTTATTTTAAGAAATTAATGTACGATGTAATATTATTTTCGAGTTTAAAGAACCACTTGTAAGTAAATTTATTCTTTGTACACCACACATTGTTTTATTTGTGATTTGCATTCTTATTTAATAATTTGAATAAATATGAAACATTTCAGATGAAGGAATTTTTTAAAAATATTTCCTACTTGAAGAATAAAACATTGATATAAGTTTTCAGAAAGGTTTACGTCTGTAGTATTGAAAGTCATTAATAAATAAAATGAAAAGTATCTTGTGGGCAAAAAACGTATAAACGTTTGTGTATAAATGAATTGTTTGATTTTCGTTATTTTAAGAAATTTATCTGTAATTTAATATTATTTTCGAGTTGATAGAACAACTTGTATGTGAATTTATTTTATGTGCAATGAATATTCTAATAAGATTGATATTTAAGCTTTTCGTTTTTAATTCAATTAAACATACGAACTAAAATTTTCATATATCATTTTTCTTTTGCAATATTTTTGTATTTACCGGTTGTACTGTTAATTCACAATTAGTAAATTAATAAAAGCCTCTGTGATTCCAACATGAATTTTAACGAAATGAAAAATAAACAGTTAAATCTTAAAACGAAGATTGTTATCGCATTTCCGATTAGTTGTGTTCGAACATAGGATTCCTCGTTTTTTAACTGGAACGTTAACCGTCTCTTGGTAATGTGTGGATATTCGCCGCAATAATCAGCACTTATAATTTGGTAGATTAGTTTTGTCATTAACAGAACATCTATATTAATCCGATTCATACACAAAAAGGAAGTCATGTTCAGATATATCTATCCGATTAATTTGGTGATTAACATAATATCTATATTAATGAGATTCATACAGAAAAAAAGAAGTCATGTTTAGATGTATCTATACGTACTTCTCAGACATGTCCATCTCTCGATGGACTAACTAACCATTTAGTCAATTTGTTTGTATCTATTGTAGTTTTTAAACAATTTTATTACATTTCATTCTTCTTTTTTACTGTGTATTACATCTTTTTTCTATTTTTTAATTTATATTTACTGGATTACTTAATGCTATTTAGTATATTAAAATATATAGCTCCTCTGCAAAAAAAAAGTGAGGCATGTCCCAAAAATTCATTGTGTTATTTCTTGATTTTTTGCTCATTTAATGAAACCCTGTTCTTTTCTGTCTTCTGTCACAGAGTCCGCACACAAGAACTGTATTAAGTCAGAGATAACAAATTTTGTGTACTTACAGCTGAATACCCAGTGTCATACGATAAATCATGAAATTTTGAAAAAGTCTATTATTTTAATAAAATAAATTTTTTCTATGCTTTCACTTCATTTTTGCGATTTAAAATTCTAAAGATTACACTAATTTAAATGTCTTACTTGTAAATATCATAGTATCTTGGAGGTAAAGCGTCTCGCTAGCAACATAAGATTGTTAGTTCGATCTCTGCAAGAATATGAAATTTTCATATTTAGATAGATTTTTTTTCCCAGTTTAATAATTTATCAATATTTTTTAAAGTGACATTTATAATACATTTTGGAATTGAATTTTCTTTTTAATTTAAAAGCTATTGTGATTTATTAAGTATTCATCATTTTTAATTTTGTTAATTTTTTTTTATTTTTAGAAATTTAAAATTGTATGTATGTCTCCGCTAAATTTATTAATTTCGGATTTTCTAAAAAAAAAGCGAACTTTGGATTTTATTTAAATAATATAATTTGAACAACATTAATTTGGTTTTAAAAAAGTCTTTTTGTTATTATTTAAATTTTTTTTTAATGTTCATCAAATAGCTTTTAAAAGTGAAAAGGAAATTCAAAATATTTTTTATTATTAAAAAATGTTTAAAATGTAACTTTAATGCATTTCGGTATCAATTCAAAATAAAATACTTTTGACATTTTTTATGTTGCCATCTACTGGGAAACACTAGAAACATATAACGTTTAGAAACGTTATAAAGTGAATTGTTTAATTAAATACGAGGATAGTGGTGCTGTGATTTATGGAAGATTTTGATAATTATAAATTAGCACTCTTGATTCATTAATTTAAGGATAAAGTGTTTTAAAAGACATATTAAATAAAACTCTAAGTGGAATCTATTCGATTTTTACATACTTGCTCCACTATGTCTTTTATAATTGCGTTTTGTTACAAAAAAGTTTAATAAATATCGTTAACCGCTATAGCGCTTTATTACGCTATATACCCATACGTTGCCACAGAAGGTCAGTGGATTTTTGAGAAGCATAAAATTTTGAACATTCATTAAACAGATTTTGTTCTATTGTTGCCATTATAATTTGATTTATTTATTGCTGAATTTGCGTATTGTTGAAATTAAAAGAATTCTTTTTTTTACTTTGTAAGTCATTGCGCGTATGATACTTTTTGAACGTATATATGAATTGTACACGAAATTCGATGTAGGTAATGCGTAAATATTTATATTTAAAACTAACTTTTTTTAAGTACTTATGGTGATAATGTTTTTAGTTATAACTATTTTTTATGACTAATAAATGTAAAATTTATATTTTTTTTTCAGAAAAATATTTTTTTACATATTTTATGAACTAATTTTGACCTAAGAGTATGTCTTTTGGAAATTACGTACTTGCTTATTATGCATTATTCATAACAATATATGTTCTCATCATGCGTTTTATGTCTTACGGAGTTAAAAAAAGAGAACTGTTTATTTTCATTCATATAGAAATTCTGTAAAAGATACCTTAGATTCTAGTTGTATTATGTTAAAAAGCACAATCTTTTTAATCAATAGTCCGAATTTCATTTTTAAACATAAAAAAAAAAAATGAAAATACGTTAATTCAAACTTTCAATGCTTTTGTTGATTTTTGACGAGGTTAAAAGCTACAAGACACCATAAAGATTTCACGCTTTTATATATATTTTTAACTCATTATTCATAGATAAATGCTACATTTTATGTTACAGTAAAATATTGTGAATTTTATTCTGCCTCTCTTGATTATTTTCTTAGCGAGCATTTGTCACTTTTCTTGCGATGAACAATATCATAAATTGCCACATTTTAAACCAGGCTGCTACAAATAAGAATTTTATAGGATTATTTTTAGGCCATTAAAAAGACTTAGATTTAACCAGAGAATTGAACATAAATATTATAAAACTGAAAAATATATAAAGCAATGACTAGCATATGGGTTTTGGCAAAAGGTAGAAAATTACTGCAGCAGTCTTACAGCTTAGCGTTGCGATTTTTTTTCTCGATACAATCGGTCACAAAATGGTGTAATGATTGATTGAAAATATGTGCATAAATATATGCAGTTCTTTAGACAGTGATTTGAAGTTCATTCGCCAAATTCCAGCTGAATCAAAAGTATCTTTATGGAATTATTGTGTCTACTTATTACACTCACACATAATAGATTATATTATTTTATTTTGGACTAAATAATTGAAAAGTATAAATATATGCTTTAACCATAAATAACCATTAATAAAAACTAGCATTTGATAAAAAACTAGCAAAACTTATCTTAATTAATGTTCTTCTAATCAAATTTTGCTGAAGAAGAAGTATAAGATATAGCATAGTATTCTTTTTTGCTTATATAGGTAAAAATTAACCAATATGGATATAAGAAACATATAGTAATTAGCTAAAATAAAACTAATTTATTTAGACTTCGTACATGGATGTTTTTCGATTTGATTTATAAAAAAATTATTTATTAACATTTATTAGTTGAATTAGCTATTACTTTAACTAACTTCGTCTTTTTAATGTTTTATCTCTGTAAAAGCGATGAATTATTCTCTAGAATAGCAGAAAAACTACATCTTCAATACTCTTTTTACTGATGTGAAACTTAATCTCTTTGAAAATGGAGTAAAAGACTTTTTTTCCGTATTCGTCATAAAAGAAATTAAATAATCAAGTCTACCACTTACTACAATTTTTTTGTTTTTCGATAACTAATTTTTGATAAAATGTTTTTTCTTTTTCTTTGTATTTGCTTTTAGTTATTGACGAAACAAGAGAAATTTTGTACTATTAATTTATCACGAAAAATAAATATGCCTTCTACTTTTGATGTGTAAGCTTTTTTTTCTAGTTCTTTATATTGTACCGGGTTATAGCGGTAACATGTGTCTTTTAAGTAATGTGTTAATTAATTATGTCTATTTTCTTTTCTAAATTTGCAAGATTGTTATCTTAACTTAAAAATAAGTTTTAAATGCCATATTAGTTTCACACTTTCATGTTGAGTACCATAAAATATATGCAATTAAAATTTAATGTTAAAAAAACAAATAAAGTGGACCATTAACTGAAAATGTAGGGGAATGTGTTGTGCCTTTGACTAATTTGCTTATTGATTTTTTATTACCTTAACCTAGAAGATTAGATTCATTTTTTTAGTAATTATCATTATCTGTTTTATTATCTTTAATTTTTTCAAGGTTCAAGTTTTACTTTTATTACATTTAATTTAATTTTTTAAAAGTAATATCATTGTGGTCAATGGTAAAAAACATAGTTGTATCTTTGAGCAGAGGTGTCTGTAGCTCTGACCAAGCAATTAATCTAACAAAAAATGCATTAAAATCAAATAAAATTTTCAATTCCAGGTAAACTTTATGTCCAAATTTAAGTTTGAAATGCATGTTTTCAATGCTAATCTAGCTATGCCCTTTATTTATGTTAATAATCAAGATACTGTTGATATCACTTGTAAACACAAACTTTTAAAGAAATATTTTTATTTATTATTCAAGCTTTTTTGGTTATTAAAACAGGCTAAATTTGAAATAAAACTTCCTGATTTTTTTATGTGTTTTAATAGAGTACCTTTTTGAGGAAAGTTTCATCAAATAGTTCAAAGAAAACGTATCTCTTTATTATTTTGCATATTTAATCTTTTAATTATGGTTTAATTTCAATAATTTAATTTTTAAAATTATCTTACCTATAATCTTTTCAGTTTGTAATTTTACGTTGCTGTTTACTCTATGGCATGCATTATAATTTTCCATGCATTATTACATTAAAACTACTGTTTAAAAATGTCAACAAAGTAATGATCAGAAATCCGCATGAATTTACATTCTAAGCTGTGATGATTTGAAGAAGCCTAGTGTCCCATTTGTTCTTTTTATTATTTATGAACAACTGAAGTAAGAATAAATATCGTTAACTAATTTGAAGACACTACCTTTGGACAGTACCCTTGACAATATCCTTAACAGTACCTTTGTAACTTTGATCTGGTTCAAGGAACAACTGATGGTCTTTTTGATGATACTTTTGCAAAATAGAAAACACGCTACAGTTTTATAGTTGGGATAATTCTTTTTCAGACGTCCTGCCATATTTTTAAAATTATATTGCTACCATACTAAATTATTAATACCAAGAAAAATATAGTACAAGAAATATATATTAGGCAAAATATTACAAAAAAAAATATATACATTTTTATGTTGGAAGTGGGTTATTAATATTAACGGGAGACCTTTCTGATTTGAATAATCCATAGAGTGTTGTATAAGATCTTTAGTGAAGGAACTATGTTCTAAATACATCAAAATTCATAAAATGATTTTAGATGGCTCTGAAGCATAAGCGGTCAAGGGTACAATGTGGTCAGAATTACAACACCTTCATGTACTGTTTCCTTAATCATAAGATAAAATCGAAACACCTCTTTCATCAGGCAATTTGTGTAATATTTACACATGTTTCTATTTAATGTGAATCTTTACTTATGTTTCTTGGAAAGGAATATAATTTTCCAGATTTATGATTATATCATATTGTAAAAATGTTATTTTAATATCTTCTCTTTAATTCTCAAGTAAAAATAAAGAAAAAAAAAATACTTTATATAATAGAAGATATTTTCCCTTGTTGGCATATAAAAACAAAACATAAGGGTAGTTTAGAAGGCACAGAATGCAATTTCTGAAAATCGCATTGCTTGACAAATAAATACACTTAACAATTAAATACAGTTTTTTTTGTTAATTGCCATGAATGTATGTCATTAATAGACTTAGAATTTAGGTTTAGAAAGGCTAAAATGCAAATAAATTTTGGTGAATCATTGTAGGTAAGTTGGATATATATTTTGTAAAATAATATTCAATACATAACATTAAATAACGTTAAAAGAATGAAATAGCTTTGTCATCATTTTACTAAAAAGCACAATGTTTAAGACCTTTTTTCAAAAATATTTTTAACTAAAGATTTTATTCTATTAATTTATTTTTTAACATGAATATTTAATAAAAAGTTTGCCATTTTAATCTTTTGAAAATGGAATAATTTAGATTTGTATTACAAAATTGAATATTGTTAAAAAAGACGTTTGCAGTAGTGCATGATAAAGATAAATGAACGATATTAATAAGTAAAAGTATTGCAGATTCTGCTTATGTTCATTAGACGTAAAAAGATTCTTACATATTTTCAAATTAAGTTATCAAACTTGTAAATAAAAGAAAAATAATGCGAATTTGTTCTTTAGAATGGCACATTTTCAGAATTTTGAGTTTTGAAATTTTAAAAAAACATGTGTGTTATTATTTTCTTTCTTAATCTTAATAATACTTTAACTATTGTTTATGATTAAAAGTTTTAGTGTATTTTAATACATAAAACATAATTTTTAAAAATGCATTTTAAGCAATAGTAATTAGAATCACGTATAAGATATTTAATGTCTAAAATAAAATGTAATAATGCAAAAAGAAATGCTTTTGCTAAAAATGCTTTTTATTTACGTTTTTAAATTTTTTACTTTAGATTTTTTCCCCAGTTTTGTGCATATTAAGCTATATTCTTTATACTACATTTTTTAGTTTTGCATAACTGTAATAAGATTTATAAAATATAATTGGTACTATATAGCTGAAATATTCTGTTCTTCTAGTCTTATATACGCTTCTTGAAACCGCAGGAAGTCCAGATTAAATTCAAGATCTTAGAACGAAAATATTATACATTGCTCAGTTATGTTAAGAATTTGGGTAACCGATTTATTTTAGTATTATTGTGATTTCCATAGAAATACATGTATTTTAGATATTAGGTACAAATATATAAAGAAAACATTAGACACATTAAAATTTCCGATTCATGTCGATCTCAAGAGTAATCTAGACTAAACGTTAACATAAAACAATTTAATTACAAAAAAGATTTAAAAATTTATTTATTAACAGATAACATATAATTAGTGTTTAATTTCATATCGAGTAGTATGATTGAATGAAATCTAAATTATAATTGACTAGTGATGGATTTTTTTTTAATATGCATAACTTTAATTAATGTAAAATTTAAATAATGTAAGTTCGAATTAATGTATAAAAAATGCATGCATTCAAAATTCAATTAACTTAAAAAAAAATCAGGTCATTTTTTTTAAGCTTAATCTAGTTTATTGCTGATGGAATGATAATGCTAGTGTGATAAATTTTCCAGAGTATGTTTTCTGATTTTAAAGAGAACAATAAATTATTAGCGTTTCATTGATATTTAAATGAGTTTTCATAAAATCGAAACTGAGAGAGAAGAAAATGACTTTTTAAACATCATTCAACGCTACAAAAGTGTCAAGAAAAAATATCTAAATATCTAAATAGAATCTAGTTTTAAGGAAGTTTAAGTAGTTTTAAAAGATAATCAGTTTTGATAAGTTGCGACAATTAAGGATATTTCCTCTTTTAGCAACATTTAGAAGAGAAGTTTGTCAGTAGCATAGATAATTATACCAGTGCAGTAAAAGCCCGATAATTCGGATTAATTGGTACCAAACTCAATCCGGATTATCCGGAGAATTAGAAAAAAAAAATAAAATGAAATAAAACATACTTACAGAAAACCACCGTTATGTTTAACTTATTGATTATTTATAGACAATAAAAATGTTTACTTTGTAATAAAAAAGTTTGTAACTTTTTGCTGTGCCAGTTTTCTATACATTTTGCGAGCCGTACGGTCACGCATCCGTTTGAGCATAAGTAGTTCGTTGGGTGTAGTCTAAATAAGAGTTTACATAAGAAAGCTTAAGGTATTCTTCCGAAAAGATTTCAGAAAAAAGTTTTTATATTAAGGATACGACGCTGAAACAAGTTAGTGTTATGGAAATTAGCCAAATCGCTTCCCAAACATGAAAAAAAAATGGCCAAACCGATCCGAGTTATCCGGAGATCCGGATTAACGAGGTCCGAATGAGCGGGGTTCTACAGTATTTAAAAATTTCTGAAGATGACATTCTAGGTACATATTCATGTAGGTAATCCTACATAGTTTATAAAGAGGAATATGTCACACAATTTCTAAAGCCGTAGTAACTTTTTGATATCTTAAAAACATAAGATATATTTAAAAAAATGAAATTTTCACTTCAGAGAGTGTTGTAAAATAAAAGTTATATTATGTAAAAGATAAATAATAAGCATAATCAAGGATAATATCGAAATGATCAAATTTATCAGTTATAAAAAAAAATGTATAAAATAGAAAAATATAGTACAAGAAATATATATTAGGCAAAATATTACCAAAAAAATATATACATTTTTATGTTGGAAGTGGGTTATTAATATTAACGGGAGACCTTTCTGATTTGAATAATCCATAGAGTGTTGTATAAGATCTTTAGTGAAGGAACTATGTCCTAAATACATCAAAATTCATAAAATGATTTTAGATGGCTCTGAAGCATAAGCGGTCAAGGGTACAATGTGGTCAGAATTACAACACCTTCATGTACTGTTTCCTTAATCACAATATAAAATCGAAACACCTCTTTCATCAGGCAATTTGTGTAATATTTACACATGTTTCTATTTAATGTGAATCTTTACTTATGTTTCTTGGAAAGGAATATAATTTTCCAGATTTATGATTATATCATATTGTAAAAATGTTATTTTATTATCTTCTCTTTAATTCTCAAGTAAAAATAAAGAAAAAAAAATTAAACACAAACAATTAAAATTACTTAATACTTGTTAAAAGTATACATTTTAGATCCTTAAAATATTTCCATCTGAACAACGAAACATGTCGAACCGAATTAAAAAAGGTGTTTATTTGCCTTTTAAGTGTATTTTTATCACGCATAGAATATATTAGTTTAGTTTGATGATATGTTGTTTAAAGATAGAAAACCAACGATTATAAATGCACAATCAAAGTATGAGAAGGTAGCAAATAGCTATTTCGAATCTACTATCGAGATTCTTCATCAGTGCAAACCTCAGCGAGCTAAAAATAGCAAAACTGAGGAAAGAGACTGAGAGAAGCAGGCTTATATACCCGCTATGGGAACAATCCCGCCTAAAGAAAAGCAACCAATGAGAAGAAAGTAGCGAAAACAACTGGGTGGACAAGTAGCGACATTTATCGGAGAACAAGCAAAACAAAAACTAAAAAGCGAGTGAAAAAAAAAGTATTAAATTAAAGATTTCCAAATACTTGGAAAACAAGGAGTACTAAATAAGTCATTGACTAAGGAGTGAGAATTTTTTATGATGTGGTAAGCTTCCCAAAAATCAAGATCAAGAATGGAAGGACATTTATGGTTGATGGTGGCTGAAGAAAAGTTAAACTTATGTGGTGAAGACCAACAATGTTGAGCAATAGAGGAACGTTTAAGCTCTTGATTTTTGACATCCCTTTTATGTTCCATTAAACGAAATCTGAGAGCACGTTTAGTCTGACCAAAATAAGAAAGACCACATTGGCAAGAAATTTGGTAAATACTCCAGTTATCTAAGCGATCAATGGGGTGCTTAAGATTTGAAAAAGCAATTTTATTAACAGGAGAAAAAATAACATTGAAATCGAAGCTTTTTAAAATTTTAGCAACTTGCTGACTGATTTTGGGAAAAAAGGCAAAACAACAAAAGCATTGGAGTTCTAATTAAAGTTTTTTCTTTTAGATTGGGTGGAATTTGTCAATTTTCTGTGAATTGAATTTATAATATTAGGGGAATTATCACGATCAACACCAAATCTAAAACTGTGTAATGTTATCTAAAAGCTATTGCTGCTGATCGTGATTATTCCCCTAATATTATAAATTCAATTCATAGAAAATTGACAAATTCCACTCAATCTGAAAGAAAAAAACTTTAATTCGAACTCCAATGCTTTGGATATTTTGCCTTTTTGCCCAAAATCAGTCAGCAAGTTGCTAAAATTTTAAAAAGGTTCGATTTCAATGTTATTTTTTTCTCGCTAATTTATTATTTATTTTATTTATTACTAGCTTCTTGGTTTTTGTTTTGTTTGTTCTCCGATAAATGTCGCTACTTGTCCACCCAGTTGTTTTGGCTGCTTTCTTCTCATTGGTTGCTTTTCTTTAGGCGGGATTGTTCCCATAGCGGGTATATAAGCCTGCGTCTCTCTGTCTCTTTGATCAGTTTTGCTATTTTTAGCTCGCTGAGTTTTGCACTGATGAAGAATTTCGATAGTAGATTCGAAATAGCTATTTGCTACCTTCTCCTACTTTAGTTGTGCATTTTTAATCGTTGCTTTTCTGTCTTTAAACATTTGTGCACAAAGGCTTTATTTGCTATTTTAATATGTTGTTTGTTTGTAATGGTCACTTTTGAACCTATTTAAATATTTTTTTTATTAGTCAAATGCATTTATGACTAAATTGGTAATCTATTAATTAAGACTGTTTTGGTCTTTATGGCAAATTTATAAGTTTCTCACCAGACAGTAGAGTTTTGTTATTTTCGCCATTATGAACTGCTTCATATCACATGGAACTCAATCTTCAAACCTTTACGTTGACTGTTGATATTAAAGATATCGAATGGTAGTACATTGATGTTACATTAGTTTATTTTTTATGATGTTAATAAGAAATTATTTTTCTTGCTATGTTTTAATTTTTATAATGTCACAAGAAAACTGTTTTTCATGAAAAATGTTTAAATATACACATTCTTATAAAAAAAGGATATTCTGAAATATTCAGATGATCTATTACTTATAAAAGTTTGTTGTTTAAAATGAAAAAAAAAATGTTTGATTATACTCCTACTCTGTTATAAAAAAGAAACTCTGAAAATATCCGGATGATCTATAAGTTATAAAATTCTCAGCACATTTGAACAACTTCTGGCGACTTTATAAAGAGTAAAATAGTCCACACTATTATCAACAATAAGCAAAAAATATTAATTTACCGACACGTAATGCATGCTCTTTTTCCTTTATTGCATCGCGTTGTTAAATACTGTGATTGTTATAATTATTATTTACAATATTTTGTTTTAAAACAATGTTGTTATTAAAATATTTTCCTGGCCTAATACAATACACATTGTTATACACTGCGTTGGTTATTACATTACTTTCCTTACATTACGCCTTCAGAAAATAAAAACATATGATTTAACATTTAACCTAAAAAAATGAAGTAAAAATATAATCGTAAAATATTCGATCTTAATCTAAGAAATGTTGCTAAAGAAGATAAATAAAGCATGATACTCTGTTCTGGTTTGCTTATGTGGGTCACAATAAAAGAATACGGATGTAAGAATCTTATTATGATTCCCAAAGGAATATTTATTTTGACATAGTTCATCTTTACTTTTACTCTTTCGTTGTATCAAACATCTATTAGAACTGAAAAAGAGAGAAATTATATCTGAAGAAAAACGATGAATTATTCACTATAAAAGCAGAAAACTTCTATGTTACCTACTTCTTTTTATTAATGTGAAACTTAATCTTGTTGAAAATGGAGTAAGAGTCTTTTTTTGGTTTCCGCCAGAAAAGGAATTAATTAGTCAAGACAACACTTGCTGAACAATATTTTTTTTATCGATCAGTAACGGTTAATGAAATGAGTTGTTTTTCTGTTTTTTTACTGTCAAAATGAAGGAAATTTTGTACTAAACATTTTTTTAAATAAGTATTTTTTGTCTTTTCTGTAGTTCTATTTTTTTAGTCTATTAGTCTATTTTTACAGCACTGTAACGATAAGGTTATTCCAATCAGTTATAAAATTTACAGAGCATTTAAAACAATCTATAGGTTTCAGATGATTGTAAATGACGCCCTAATGTTCGACAGACATACTTTTGTTAAGTTAGTATAATTCATTAAATATTATACATGTCTTCTAAAAGAATCTAATATTAGACATAGGAAATGTTAAGATTAACAATATGATATATGGCTCATTAGTTGTTATTCGTAGATAAGCTGAAAACTCTCACATTATTATTTATAATGAGCTAATGCAAAATTAATTTTTATAAATAAAAATCATTAGTGACTATGCATTAACTTAATTGTTTGAAATGAACATTTTATTTGCGGAGAAAAAAAACGTAGAAATGAAAAGTCAATGTTTAAGTATACAAAAAGTAAACCATGTCAGTACGTGCTAAAAATAAATATGTAAATTAGCTTACACAATGTGTAAAAGCACATATGGTGTAAATAAGAAAAATTACACTTTTGTGATACAGTTCATACTCTTGATGTAGATGTATTCGCGTATGTGTGCTTTTTAACTCAATAACTACTTTTTGTATAAATGCATAATTTTAACTTTGGAAAAATCATTTTTAAGAAGTTACAATATTAAAATAAAAAATAGTGCGCTTTTTTTTACAGATGCAGTAAACGAAAAAACTACATATTCTCCTAAACATTTTCTAATACACAATTATAAAGCATAAGAAAATACCTAAGAATATCTAATTAGCTAAGAAATCTTGTTTGAACATCTCCAGCTTTTTTATATCATGAAATTTAAGTAGACAATATTAGCAAAAACAATAGAAAACTATTGAAATGGCGAATAAAACTTAGACTTAAAAAAATTACTTGTCATCGTCGTCTTTTCAGATATCTCTGAATTATTTATATTAATTGCTGTTTTGAGAGACACTATTTAAAAGTAAAGCCTGCAGTTTTTGTACCATTGAATCTTAGATATGCTGCAGATATGAAATTTGGTGATGCAAAAGATTATTTTTTAATTGCATCTTTAAAAAAGCTAGTTTAAAAATGTAATTTGCTATGTGTAAAAAAAAGTAAAGTTGTAATGACTAGACACTTTTCATGAAAGTTAAATCATACAACACCAAAAATCTGGTAAAAAAATGCATTCGTTTGGATATTCATTGTATGTATACGGGACTACTCAAAAACGAGTCCATTCAACAGAAGATGCAATATCAAGATTGGTTAACCAGTTCAAGTTTAGTGCAGGTATATCAATAAGAACCAATGACGAACATATGGATCATAAATATAGAACATACTAGTGAAACTACCTGACATTTCCCGGAATTTTAAGAATGTTTGTTTTGAGTGTTTTGAATGTTTGTTTTGTAAACATCAACGATTGTGTGTTAATTTAAGTAATTTCGCTGGTTTTTTTCATTTATTCCTAATAACAAAATACCTACTTACTGACTAAATGTAATCTGTGATCTGGATTGAGATAGAGATTAAAGCATTTTGATTATTAGTTGTTTCCGCTTATTTTGTTATTAAAATAATTATTTTCATGATCAAAGAAACAGTACAAATATTCTTTGAATATTATAAAAAAAGAAGAAATGTTTATTTCAGTTCTTTACTAAGAATGAGTTCTAGGGATCTAAACTTTTGTGAAAATTTTAATGTACACACATACGCACTCGTATATGTCTGGAATAGATTTAGATATAGCGAAACAATATAAGAAAACTCAAAGTACAATTTGCCAATATTTCCATAACCGGGTTTTTATGATGTTTAAGTAATTTTTTTCAAACTCACAAAACAATATATATTCATCTACTGACGTTCATTATGTTTCCAATATCGTGTAATATTCACTTAAAAAAAATCTGAAAACTTTTTTTATTTTCATTTTTCATGCACGCGGAAATCATGCAGTAGATCAGTTTCAATTGACGTCACACTAGATATGCTTTTTGTTTGCCTCTCAAATTTGACAGATTGTGATTTGTTGGCTCATAATACAACTACAAATTGTTCATTATGATTGGTTGGATTAAATCCTGTTTACTGGTGATCACATCGTTTAAATTGATTTATAGAATAGTTATGACGTTAAAAAATCGTTTTTTTTTTTTTTTTAAATTGGTAAACTATTTATTTCCCGTAGAAATCATGGAATAATTATTGCGGATTTTAAATTCTTCGCAATTGATATAGGGAAAAATGTTTAATTTTGATAAAAATTTGCTCTGAAATTGGTTGTTTTTATTAATTAATAATTAATTATAATTTATTTCGATTCCGGATTGTTTTAGTTTCCTCTGCCGTGTTTTAATACACATGTACATATAAGTTTCATTTATGCACTATTTCATTACCCCATCGACAAAAAACTATCGCCAAACTATAAGATTAAGTGCTAAAAATGGATGATCGTAAATGACGTTTTCACTTGATATTAAATAGGATAAACGTGGTTGATCCATCATACAGCGATTTTTAATTCGGCTTTTTACTTGTATTTTTTTAATGTTATACAAATTTATTTCTTTTTCCGTTATTTAAAAGAAAAGTTATGTCATTTTTTTATAATTTGTAGAATCGTTTGGCTTGGCTATTTGTATAATTTGGAGAAAATGGTCAGCAAAAATAGTGCCAATTTCCCAATTCTGGTTTCTAAACTATGGATTTGTGTAAATTTACAGAGATAGACAAATTTTCAGTTTTATGTATTATATACTGACATGAATTTCAGCATTCGACAGTTATCTGATTATGACGGAGCAACAATAAAATTATTTCAGAATTAGAAAATTATACATAAAAGAATGTTTTGTTCAAACAACTATGAATGTCTTCATTCAAAATATGAAATGTTTTCTGCAATATGTGACGCTGTTGACTATATTTTCTAGTTGCTAAGTATTTTATTACTATATAATTATATTTTATTGTACTTTTATTTTCTGTTTTAAAATTATATAAATTGTTTTGTTACATATATACATATGTGTATGTTACATATATATATATGTATACATACCGATTTTATAGAATATGTTCAGAAAAATATCTATTTCAAAGTGAGCTTTTTCAATTTAAAAGTAAACTTCACTATAAAAACAATATTCCTCTCAAGTTCATAAAAAAGTACTCTGATTTTGCAGATTCTCTACATTTTTGATCGTTTGCTACTCAGTGACAGCTAAATGACTTGTATTACCTAAAGCCTGCTTAAGGACGGTTTTATGATGATGAGTTGCATTGGGTGGCAACAGACCTGGATTGTTTCTGGATTGGTTTGGAATACGGTTTCTACTTTGTTCTGTTTAAGTTGTTTTGAGTTGTGGCATTGCAGCTAAGTTGGGGATGTGGTTTTTATTGAGAGAACATATTTTGACATCGTTTACAATGTTCCAGGTGAGACATTCGTTTACTATTGTGGCGTAGGGTCCGGTGAGGGGGGCGCGTGAATTATAGCCATCGGGTGTTTAACATCTGATTTTTTGCTATTCACCGCTCTGGCCGAAACCCACTGCCACTTAAATATATTTTGTTTTTGTAAACTCGAGTGTCCGGTTGCTTTTGTCTAATAAAACCCATCGCTGATGAGGCTGGCAGCCTATTGTTTTTGTATTTTGATTGAATATGTTAAGTTTCTTTTATCATAATATAAAATCGAAACTTTTTTTACTTCAGTCGATTTCTGTAATTGTAACGTATCTTTCTGTTTTATATAAAGCTTTTTTGTTTTTTGGAAAGAGATTTCATTTTCCAGATTCATGATTTTATCTCGTTATAAAAGAATTATTTGAATATTTTCTCTTTGATACTTATGCACAAAAAATTGAAAAAAAAACTTTATATAGTAGATCAGATTATTCCTTTGTCGGTTAGGAATACAAGGCAGAAGCATAGATTTCAAAGATCAGATTACAGTTTCAGAAATTTGCATTATATCGAAAAAAATATGCAGAAAAAATAAATACAGTATTACTATGGAAATTACTATGAGTATGAACCTCTAGTAGACCTAGAACGTAGTCTTAGAAAGTCTAAAAAGCAATCAAATTTTCTGAACCATTCTAGGTCCGTTTGAAATGTATCTTGCAAATAGTTTTTGTATAAGATATTAAACAAAATTAAGATAATGAAATATCTCTGCCATTATTTTACAAAAAGGAATAACCTTTAAGAACCTTTTTTTTTAAACATTCTCATTTAAATATTTTCTTTACTAATTTATTTATAAAACACGAGCATTTGAAAAATAAAATCAGCACTTTTTGTCTTTTGAATATCGTTTAGTTTAGACTTGTATTTCTTAAATTTGCGAATTGTTATTGGAGATAACTTACATGCAGTATTGCATTATATGCATAAATGCACCACATTACATAAGTAAAAATTCTGCAAATTCTGCTTTGGTTCGTCAGACATGAAATTTTGTTAATGTATTTTGAGTATAACATTTGTTCATACGCACACACACATACACATGCACACACACAAAAAAGCTTTTTTATTTTTAGAACCCCATTTTCACATTGAAGATTTTTGAAACTTGGAAAAACAAGTAAGGTACCCTGGGGTAATAACGCCAGGCGGGGTAATAACGCCAAGTGCTAATATTTTGCATAATTATGAAATAATCTGGTAAATGACACCCATGTGCTCTGCGCAGAAGGGTTTTGAGTCATATAAATTGCAAAAAACAGCTACAAGTTAATTTGCTTCGTTTTTAAGTCTTATTGTTTTTACAAGCAACTAAAATTAACGCTTGATCTAAAATTTGCGAGATACGTTTCGTGATGTGAAGACTATTTTTTTTATCCTGAAATACTTTGTTAATTACATAAATTTGTAGTACATTTCATGGACTTTCAAAATGTTGTTGAAGATTTTGGATGTCTTCTCGAGATAATTTGTAATTTAAAATGTACAGCGCAATAACTATAACGGGGTAATAAAGCCAATCCTTAGCATTCATATCCCGGTTGATTCCCTACAGTGGCCGAGCTACATCCTAAATACTGATTCAAATAAACACAGTTAAAACTGTGCAATGTTTCTAATAATTCTATTTAAGCGGTCATTTTTAAGCAAAAAGAAGCTCACGGTCTGGTATTCTTTTGTCTCACCCCCCCCCCCCCACCACAACTTTATTTCTCTTACACTTTCACAAAAAATTGAACATTTTCAATATCTTAGAATGCAATTTGTCCATTTCTAAATTTGTAGAGTGTGTATTTTTAGAATTGGGCAATCTACATGCAATTATACCATCTTATTTCATAGTTTTGTTTACATGGCGTTATTACCCATATAGGTGGGTAATAATGCCGAATGGCATTGGTCAAGAAATCACGCCATTACATTTTATGAATACATATCTGTTAAATTATTTTTTTATATAGATAGTCAATGAGTTGCTGTATCAAATCATATATTTGTTTGAAAAATATAAACTAAAACTGAGCCGTGAAAATTGGTAGAACCTTAACGTGGCGTTATTACCCCAGGGTACCTTATGTTATTTTTTTCCCTTAATATTAATATATTTTTAATTATTGGTTATGATCAAAAGTTTTAATGCATTTCAGTATATAAATCATACTTTTAAAAAATGCTTTCTATGCAGTAGTATTTAGAATCACAAATAAGATATTTAACGTTTCAAAAATATGCAGTGATGCAAAAAGAAATGCTTTTTATTTCTGTTTTAAAAATTTTGATTTCGATATTTTTCCATAGCCCACAGATTTATGTATATTAGGCTATATTCTTGTTTCTACATATTTTAATTTTATATGGCTGTAATAAGATTTATAAAACGTAACTGGTATCATATTGTTGAAATTTTCTGTTCTTCTAATCCTGCATACCTATCTCAAAACCGTTGAAAATACAGACCCAAATTCAAAATCTTAGAACAAAATATTGTATATTGTTTAGTTAGGTTTAGAATATGAGGAACAGATTTATTGTAGAATCATTGCGATTCCTATATAAAGGCGTGAATTTTAGATATTAGGTACAAATATACAAAGAAAACATTATACACAATAAATTTACTGATTAGTTCCCATCTCAAGACTAATGCTTACTAATGCTCATGGAAAAAAATCAACTGTAAAAAAGTTTTAAAAATATATTTATAAAGCAGGTAAAATATAATTAGTGTTTAATTTCATTTGGTGTAGTATGATTAAATGAAATTTAATTTATGATCTATTTATGATAGAAAATTCTTTTATAACATGGATATACCTAATTTTGATTAATGTATAGTTTGAAAATTGAAAGTTCAAATTAATTTATAAAAATGCATGCATTCCAAATTAAATTAACTTAAATGAGTAAGATCATTTCCTTTTTCAAAACTTATTCTACTTTGTTGCTAATAGAATGATAATGTTATTGTGATACATTTTCCAGAATAAGTATTCTTATTTAAGAGAGAAGAATAAATCATTTGCATTTGATTGCTATTTAAATGTGTATGTATAAAATGAAAATTGAGAGACATGATAATGGCTTTTTAAACATCATTCGATGCTTTAACACTGTGAAGAAAAAGTATCTAAATATCTTGATAAAATCTTGTTTAAAGAAGTTTAAGTAGTTTCAAAAGATAATCTTCAGTTTTGATAAGTTGCAACAATTAGGGTAATTCCTCTTTTAGCGCTGTTTAGAAAAGAAGTTTGTCAGTATCATAGATAATGAATAATAAAGATAATGATATTTATATTAAAAAAATATGAATATGGCATTCATGTAGGTAAACCTATATAGATTATTAAAAGGACTAAGACACAAAATATCTAAAGCATTATTAAGTAATTTTCTGATATTTTTGAAAACATAAAAAAGTGTTTAAAAAATAAACATTTCACTTGAGAGAATACTCTAAAGTCAAAATTTGATTTGAAAAAAAGATTGAATAATAAGCATAATGAAGGTTAATATCAAATTAAACAGATTTTTCAGTAATAAAAAATGAATATTTTTGTATGAAACAGTATAGTCTCACTTCGCGATATTCAATTTAATAACTTATTTTGAGATTATGTATGAAAATCCCTTAAAATCATCACCTTAGTTAATATTTTGTTTAAATTATGCATTCTATGTCATTAAAATATTGCCAAATGAACAGTGAAATATGTCAAACTGAATAAATAAACGTATGTATTTGTATTATAAGTGTATTTTTAACACTTGTAGAATATAACAACTTAGTTTGAGAATATGTTGCTTGTTTGTAATGACCACTTTTGAAACTATTAAAAAGTATCATAAAATATTCAAATGTATTTGTGACTAAATTGATAATCTATTAACTGAGAATATTTTGGACTTTATGCCAAACATATAAGTTTCCTACCAGACAGTAGATTTTTGTTTTTCTAGCTATTATGAACTGCATCATATAACATGAAACTCAATCTTTCAACTTTTGCTTTGACTATTGATTTTATACTGCATAAAGAGTAAAAAATTCCACACTATTATCAGAGATAATAAAACAAATATTATTTTACAGACACATAATGCATTCTGTATTTTTATTACAGTATCTTGTTAAATAATTTGTTTGTTATAACAATTTTTATAATAATTTGATTTATAATACTGCCACAATTTATAATACAGCGATTTATAATGCTGTTACAATATAATTCTGAAATAACACAATACACTTTGTTATACAATGCATTCGTAATTACACTATTTTCCTTACATTGTGCGTTCTAAAAATTACCCTTTAACATTTATTTATTTTAATAAAATTATCCTTTAACATTTATTTATTTTAATAAAATCTAGCAAAAAACTAATCTTAAAATATGCGATCTTAATCTTAGAAATATAGCTAAAATATTAATAAGGTATGATAGTCTGTTCCTTTTTACTTATGTTGATCAAAATAAAACTATACACAAGTAAGAAATTAGTAAAGAAATATTTATTTAGACATAGTTTATTTTTACTTTTGCTATTTCGTTGTATTAAAGTATCTATTAGAACTGAAAAAGAGAGAAATCGTGTATCTGAAGAAAAGCGATGAATTATTCACTATAAAAGCAGAAAACTTGTATGTTACCTACTTCTTTTTTATTAATGTGAAATTTAATCTCGTTGAAAATGGTGTGAAAGTCTTCTTTTTGTTTCCGTCAGAAACGCAATTAAATAATTAATCAAGACAATATTTTCTGAAGAATACTTTTTTATCGATCAGTAGTTTGTTTCTTTTTCTATTTTTTTACTGTGAAAACGAAGAAGATTTGGTGCTAATAAATTTTTAACTAATAAAAATATTTTTTCTTTTTGTAGTTTTCTGTTTTTAGTCTATTTGTCTACTTTTCCAGCACAAGGTTATTCTAATCATTTCGAATATTTAAGTTTTTAAGTTAGTCTATCGTTTTCAGATTATTGTAAATGACAATGTTCCGAGGGAGATGTTTTTTTTTTTTTTTGAGTTAATATAATCTACTGTATATTATGTATATCCTCGGAAGGAATCTAATATTGGTGTAAATAATGTTTTACAATATGACAGATATTCTTTCGTGGTTTCTTATTAATAAATAAGCTTAGATCTCTTGCATTGTTATATATAATGAACTAGTACGAAATATCTTTTTATAAATAAAATTCATTAATGAATATGAATTAACTTTACTCTTTGAAGGAAAAATTTATATAGGGAAAGATGTTCAGAAATGAGTCATTAATGTTTAAATGCACAGTCGTGAAGAAATAGGAAATACGTTCTACAAACTCGTAAAAAAATATCATATAAGAAAGTTACTAGTACCAAAAGATTGGGAATAAAGCCTAGTTTTAAATTATGTTTATAAAATTTGCTTATTACGTATTTCTTACTTTATTTACGTATTTAAACTAAACTTAAGTTTTTTTTCAATAGCAGTGCCCAATTCTGACAGCATAAATGAAATCTAGACTCTTTAATGAGCGAAAACAAATTTTTACGTAATTCGCACGATAAGTTTACCAGAAATTAATTATTTTAAAACGAAAATATTTTAATTGCTGTATCCAAATTAATGTTTGGTACTCAGTTGATGACTGAGGGATTCATCATAGGAGCCACTCAAGCCGTCATTGAAGACTGTAAGATTACAAGATAGCATAAAAACTTTCAAAATATCTAGTCACTTCTGTTGTAGATGGCTCTTTAAACTATCATATTGCAGTTGTTTAAGTCAAATTTAAAAAGTACTTGGAAGAAAAAAAAAATATTTTGGATTTCTATAAAGAAAATCATAACAAATCTAAATTCATAATAAAAATTGTAGATTGCAAGTCATAATATTTTCGAATATTAATTTCAAAATTCATAATTCATAACAACAAATTATAATAAATGCAAATTCTACGTATTTATATCTGGTATTTTAGTATTATTTCTGCATAAAAATTTATCACAATAGGAGTATAGTTTTAGGAGATATTAATAAAAATATCAAAATGTAATTTAACATTAAAAGCATTAAATTTTGGATGTTTATAATTAGAAAATTAATAATTCATATGACTTGAATTTTGGTGTCTGGTTAAGATTTGAGCCAAAATTTGAAATATGTTGTTAAATTGGGTATTGCCATAGAAAAACATGAAATTTGGGTTCTTTTAATATGTATATGGTCTCTTAAACAAATTTTATATGTATCATTTAAAAGTAAATTTTATTTCCAATTATTTGTTATCAATAACTTTTTTCTACGATAATTTGTTGCGGAGTTAGCAGAAAATGTTTACTTTTTTTTCTGCATGACTGTTCAAGACAAAAATCATGTCAGTACGTACTAAAAATATAAATGTGTAAATTAGTTACTTTTGTATGCTTATGCGTAAATTAGAAAAATTAAACTTTTGTCATAAAAATCATACAATTGTTTTAGAACTTTTCATGTACGTGTGTTGATTGGCTGAACAACTCCAATTTTAAAAATATTTACTAAGACGTTAAAATGCATCATTTCATTTATGAAAAATATAATATTTTTAAGAATTTAAAACATAAAATAAAAAAAATTGCATTTTTTTCACAGCTGCCATAAACAAAAAAAATTATATTAACGTAAATATTTTCTAATACATAATTGTAAAATATTACAAATTACCTGGCTAAAAATTCTTTCTTGGACATTGCCAGCAATTAATTGTTTTTTCATCCTATTTATATAAATCATTTTAACGATACAAAATTGCTTTAATGATGAAAAAACTTGACATAAAAAATCAAATCGGCATCGTCGTCTTTTAAGGTGCTTAATTTTTTTTTTTTTTTTTTTTTTTTTTTTTTTTTTTTTTTTTGCTATGTTGAGAGACATAGTTTTGGAACATTGAATTTTAAGTATTTGCACTTATACAATCTGGTGATATAAAGAGTTATATTTTAATGTATCTGTAAAAAAAAAAAGAAATATACGAAGACCAGTTTAATGTTGTAATTTGCTCTGTGTATAGTAACAGTAAATTCATATATCTTAATGATTCGTAATTTTTTACGAAAGTTAAATCATACAAAACAAAAAATCAGGCACAAAAATATAATTTTTTCGCATACTGATTGTACGTATACGGAACTACTCCTAAACGAGCCCTTTGAAATTTAAATTTAAATTATAAATTTTTGAGATAAAATATTTTTTTATTGGAATGTTAATTTAAATATATATATAAATAAATGTACAAAGTATACGTTCAAAATGCATTTCTTTTACATTATACCAATATTTTGGGGCTCCTGAATCAATAGTTTTGCTACAGTCTAGCGCGCAATGGATGAAAGTCAAAAAACAAATTTCATTTTTTTTAAAATCAAAATTAAGCATAAAAAATTGAATTTCAATATATTATATTAAAAAACATATTTTTAATGGAAGAGATATTAATTTATCTATAGCACAAATTTTATACAGTTATGTTTTATATAGAATGAGAGAAAAAAGTTTAATGTGGCACTGCTAGCTGTGGCACTACACTGCCAGATAAAAGATAACACTCTTGAGACGACCTAAATCATGGTGTTTTTAAAGTTTAATTATTTCTTATAATGCTATTAAATATTAGCAAACAGGTTGTCATTATACAAAACGTGTATCTTTTTTATAAATTAATTGTTGATATGTATTTTTTCAATGGAAAGGTTTCAAAAAAGCGTTAAGAAATAATCAGAGTTTATTTTAATAATTTATAATGTATCTAATTTTTTAATATTGACATACAAATAAAAATAAAATGGTAAACCATTATACCTATTATTTACACAGAATGAACAGCAAAACATAAAAATACAAGGTGCCCTGAAAACTGAAATAAGTGTCCAAGTGGTCAAAGAGTGAATATTTTTAACAAAAAAATTCCAAATATGGTTTCGAAACATTTTTTGTGGTGATCTGAATCTTATTAGCGTTTAACAATCGGCTTCCGTTAAAATTCCAATTTTGACAGAATTTTATAACGTGGGTCAAACGGAACGGTATACAAAATAGTCTTTGAGTTTTATGTGTTAAGTATGCACGTATTGTTCAACTTTAAAATCTACCTAAAATAAATCAATTAACCTGCGGTACATTACTTTTTGAAATATAATACACAAAAACCATATTCGGAAACACAGTTGCATCCTGTATGTACTTCTGAGTCCTTAAAAGTTATTTATTCATAAAAAAAAACAAAAAAAAAACATGCAGAAAATACATTAAAGAAAACATTAAAAATGATAATCTTGATTGAAATATCTATAACAAATTGAATTAGAGCTTGAGTTAAGATATTTTGAACACAAAATACGTGTACATAATGAACACATACAATTGCTATTTCTATTCTCAATTGGATAATTTTAAAAATTAATTGTAGTAATGAAATTTGTTACAGTATTCATAGTTAAAAGAATTTAATACAAAATGTGTTTGTGTCATTTGTATATTTTGTTTAAACTACAGTAACTGTTTTACTGTATTGCTTATATTAAGTAGAGGATGAAACATATATAAAAAATATATTAAGTTAGAAAGAAAACAAATTTAGACATATATTTGGTGTCTAATATGAATATTTATAAGAAATAAAAAATATATACATATACATATAAATATTCGATATTTGTATTTATACTAGGAAAAAAATAATTGCATTATATATACATACATTCTTAACATTTCTTAACCTTATGTTTAAGTTCTTCATTTGCTGGAAAAGTAATCAATTATTCACTCTAAAAATAGAAAAGCCAGTCAGTATGCTTTTTTTCCCTAGGGAATTGTATTTCAATGAAGAGGGAGAAAAAAGAATCTTTTATTTGTCTGAAACAGAAATTAAATAATTAATCAAAGGCATATGTGACGAGTATATATATCTTTTTTCTCTTCTTAATTATCAAGAAAACATTCTTTTGGATTCTGTTTCACTATTAGTTTGATTTGTTTGTACAAAGTGAAACTAACCTCTAAGTTATGTTATTTGAAAAATGCAACATAAATAAAAGTTTGTTTTTTCAAATGAATGTTTGTTTCTGTCTTGAAAAATGGTTGTTTCTGTCGGCCGTGAATAGTGATTCCTGAAGCATATGTGAAACTTGTGATGTCCGGATTTTATTCGTTTTCTGATTGTTCCATAATTGATGTCATGAAATGAAATACCTTTGTTGCTTGTGTTACAAATACATAAATAAATAAATAAATAAAATAAATAAAATAAAAACTACGAAAAATAATAACTCAGAAACATATAGGCTCTAAGTTGTAATAATAATTCATACTCATACTAAATTACACTGTAAATAACATATTTAAATATTTTATAATACAAAAGTATGCCTCATGTGACTGCCAAAACCAATTATACTCTTTATATTTCGCTTTTCATATGCCTAGCAACCATTTTTTTTTTCAAGTAATAATCTATAAAAGTTTCCGCTTTAGAAAGATCGTTAACAAGATAAATATTTGAGACATGAATTCCATTGTTGCATGTGTATAATCTTAGATAACTTCTGTTGAAAATAATGTTATCAGCAGATTATCTTATTCTATCAAAGTAACAGACGTAAAAGATTAGTTCACTCGTAAAAGAGAGATATAAATATTTAACCATAGAAGTAATTTGCTAAACAATGTTTACCAACGATGAATATAAAAGTGAAAAATTATTTCCCGCTTTTAAGCCAATCAAAGCTTTGCATCAGTTTGTTATTTGAGATGCAGTACAGATGAACATTAATATAAGTCAAAGTAGTATATACTATAATATATTATAGTATAAAATAATATAAGTCAAAAAACAGTAATATTAGTCAACAATAATGACAGTAAGCCAAATAAATATAAGTCATAAAATATCGAAATATTTTATTCATTAACATAAAGTTGCAAACAGCGACAAATTGGCCTCTGCCATCATTCAGTGTTAAATGTACACCGACGCTGATGAAATCTAAAGAGAGCAGTGACATCTGCAGAATATTTTCTAAAATTGTAAGACTATTACTAGTCTAGACACTGTGATACAAAAATCCCAGAAATATCGCTGCGATTGACATTTTGGATCTCAGTAGCATCGTAGCAAATTTGAAGAATACAAATTTTTAACATTGTTTGGATAGCAAATTTCCAATCTATGTATTCCAGATGCTGTTTTTTTTTTAATTTTAGCTTTTGTAATTCTGTGACCATATTGTAGGTGTCAAACTCAATTTCTTAAGTGAGATAATCAAACCTTGAAATTTTATGACTTAAATGAATAGGCGTAGATAAGGCAAAGTGACATTATCACAAAAAATTTTGAAAACAATAAAATATAAAAACATGGTTATATTTTCCACAGATTTATTGGACTTATCGCATTTGGGGTAAATAAAAAAGAGAATGAGGTACTTACGTACATACATAGCCGTTTATTCATAGATTAATCTTGTTATCTTTTTTATGTAGAATATCCTTGTAACTTTAGTACTCATCACCAAATCTAAAGTACACAAACATCCATTTAATTCCTATGCATTTGTTATAAATAAGTATAATAATATGACATTTTTTTCTGAGAGAATTACAGGTAAAGCTTTCCTTTAAAACGCTCTGTAGTTGATGCAAATTTACATGATCTGCTAATTTAAATTTTTAAAAGTTGTTTATGTTTTTTCAACCAGGACCTGATGCACCATAATTAAAATAACAAACGCATGTGGATTACAGAACCTCCTGGTCCACATTTTTATGAGGTATTGCACCATAATGGGCCATTTTCCCCATTTTTATGGGGCCACTGGAACCACGAAGAAAGAAAAGACATATATAGACATAATACACACACATATATAGACATAAAAATTAAATTAAAAAAAATTGCCTGATAGTGCGAATCTAACTGCCCACATTTACAGAGGTCCAAACTTTAATTGAAATGACCATTAGCTTTTGGAAGCTGAATTGCTAGAATCTGTAAATCCGAAATATAAAATCATGGTTCAGTTGCTCCGTGTAATCCTATCTCATTTCTTGGATGAAATCCCATATATAGGATGTAAACTTTCGAGTCATTTAAGATGATTAAAATTTGAAGGTCATCTTTCTTTCAAGAAGTTTAAAATATTATATCATAAAAAAAGAAAACGATGTTTATGAAACCATGATAATTAAAAATCACGTGATTACAAATATTTTACATTTTGAGTGAAATTCTACATTTACGAGGTAATGTTCCGAGTCTTTTGAGATAAGTGAAATTTGAAGGTCATCTTTCATTCTCTGAAGCTCAATGAAACATATTTTTAATCTGAGGCGATTACTTTGTTTTCATATCAAAACAACAATCCATTTTACGTTACAGACAAACATTTTTATATTATGGATTTTAATGGATCAATAAATTTTATTTAATCTTTTAAAAATATTATAGAAAAAAATAAAACAAGATCATTCAAATAATAACGCATTATTTTAAAAGGCTGAAGTTTGCTGATAGAAGAAGATTTGGACGTTTTATAAAACAACTATTCAGTTTTGATTGCTTATAAACGACAATTGTAAATAAATGTTTAATAGACAAACTATTACATCAAAATAATATATATGTGAGTAGAAAAATTATAATTAGTGAAAGCATTTTCAGGTATTTATTTTTATTTCTGGCATGTTTAAATTTTTTTTCTTTATTTAAGTGAAACATGAACTATTCATATCCTGTAGATTTTGTTTGAAAATTTAAAATACAGTTTTAAAGAAGTGTAAAGAAACTAAAGAATCTTTCTTCATTATCCAAATTTCTTCATGTTTCATATTTTAGATGTAAAATTAAAAAGAGTAACATATTTCTCAAAATAAGTAAATGAAAAATATACATTTATAAATTATAATAATTTTTTTTAAAAAGAAATTACAGTGTTTTAACTAATTCTGTATAGAAATAATACATATAGAAAAAATATCTGAATTTGTATTTTAATACGAACAATCATTTGTTGAAAAGCTGCGATACACTGAAAAAGGAACTTTTTTGTGTATTTAAAAAGCAATTACTCACAAGTGATAAAAATACAACAACACCCATTAATGACATGTGTAACAGTCAGAAAATTACATTGTAACTATACTCGTGGTAAATCAAAAGAAAATATTTAAGAATTTTCTTTATTTATTTTAACAACATTACTTTATTTAAAAAGTAAATATTTAACCGTTTATATGGTGTCAAGTTTTTTGTTTTATTTCTTTATTTTTTAATTATCATTTTAAATAGTTTTGAACTTTTTAAAACAGGAATGTTAAATGTTGTGTTAGAAGTTATTTTAATTAAAAAAATCCTTCTCAGAATTCACTGAATTTTGAAAAAAATGAATACACGGAAAAATGTATGAAAACAGCATAAAGTAATTTCATCACACAGAAGAATAACGATGGGAAAGATGAAATATTACAAAATTAATTATTAAAAATATTTTCATAAACTCTCGATTTTTTAAAAATTCTTTTAACCCGGGAGAACTCGCTATGAGAATTTCTCTCACGGTGCCCAATTCTTTTCTTTTACTTTACAGTCACTTAATATCAGTTTTTTTATTTGGCTTAGTACTTTTATTCAAAAAGAGGTAAAGTAATCGAAATCACATTTTAAAATTTTATTAAAATGAAAAATGGCCTTAAAATTAGTCTTAAAAAGGGCACGATGGTGAAAGAAAATCTCATGCGCGAGTTCTCGCGGGTTAATTTCTCTTTTAAGTTTTTTTTATGTATTTTTAAATCCAAGAATTTGAGGGGCATCTAGTATTCTTGATTTAAATTTTTATTCCAAACTATAATTATCCATAAATGACATTAAAAGATATTTCATGATGAGTATTATTTTTTACGTTTATTTTTTTTATGGGTTTCAATAGACTTAGAGACTGTAGAAGTGTTAACAACATCTGAATAAACATGTTTGTTGTAGGTTTCGTTAACCACATCGTCACCCCTGAATACAATTTACTGAATTTTTGGGTTTATTCTCTAAAGTCTCACTTACCGGCAATATTTGTGAAGAGATTTCATCACAACAGAAATTCAATATAAACCACGTAAAATTATTCACAACTATAGTATTTGAAGAATAATTCACAATAAAGTAAATAATTATCCAAATAAATATAAAATGATAGAAGAATCATACAGAAATCCTTTTAGGGTATTAGTTCTCACAAAAGTTGTATTTCTCTTCTTTATCATTCTTTTTAGTACTACATGATCAACAAGTCGATAATTTCGCCTTATTCCATAAATCGCAAAATTATGCAATCTGTCATAATTTTTATTTTAAATAACAGAAGAACAATTGAATTAGCAAAAAAAAAAAAAAAAATTACAAATAAAGACAAATAGTTGAATTAAAATATACGTGATGACGTAACAAACACACATATCGTATACAAATCAAGTGAATATGACATTTACGGCAATCCATTATTGGTATTTTATCTTATTGTTCGGTGATAATTTTTGGTCGACGGGATCTTCTCATTTTTTTATTTTATATTTAGTTTAATTTGAATCTTTATATTTATATAAGGAAAATTGTTCATTCTTTGTTACAATAATGTACTTCTCTAAATTACGGCACTTGACAGTTTGAAAGATCTTCGATGCTAAATTAAACTCGAACCAAACATTTACAAATAAACTACTAGGATTTCCCTAAGAGGGATTAGTGTGAGCGATATTGCTGAGAACATATATTTAATAATAATTTGCAAAAAAGTATAAAAAAAGAAAGAACGAAAAGATACCCCCCAAAAAAATGTAATTTTAGAAATTACAACGACTATTTGCAAAATAATATTTTCAAAGGCTATAATTTTAGGCTTATAAATGATTTCTATATTTAAAAAAAAGAAATAATAACATTTTTAAAATTATCAAAACGTAGTTTACGTAATAACAGAGTTATATTAATATGCCTGGACATTTAGATACACGTTAATATTCCTGAGCCAATCATAAACAAATATTAAATGAAATTTCAGTTTAACAATTTTCTGTACTGTAAATTTTTAAATTTCTAAACATTGCACACCGTCGTAGAAAGAAAAAAAACACCTTTAAATGCAACTTGTTTGAAACCTGTACCACAATTTATTATTGAGTTATTATCCTTTTGTTAGTTTTTAATATTATTTTTTCGTCATCGTGGCAAGAACATTCAGATATGCTTCAGATTTCCCAATTCTCTACCAAAAATTTTCCAAACAGAAAGTCTATATTCCAAAAAGTTAATAAAAATGACATGTTATTTTGGTACTTCTAGGTTATCCCGTCGACCAAAAAATTATCGCCAAACTATAAGATTAAATGCCAATAATGGATGATCGTGAATGTCACATTCAATGACATTAAATGCGATTCACGTGTTTAAAATGTCATTAAGTGACATTTATTTCAACTTTTTATTAATATTTTTATTAATATTCTTCTAATTATTTGTTTTTTTGTTATTTAAAATAAAAATTATGTCAACATGTATAATTTGGCAATTAGTTTGGCGTTTTGTATAATTTGGCGAAATTGGTCGACGGGATAACCGAGAAGTACAGTTATTTTTAATTGATTATATAGTGTCACAAATTTAAATGTCAAAAATGAGAAAAATAAATGGTATAAATGCAAAATATTATGTAAAAATTCCTATACACGGCTAAAAAATGGGAAAGCAAACTATGCAAATCAGCCATGCATGCGTATAAAATTGAAAGTAACTAATGCATTAAAAGTAATGCAAATGATAAAACACTAAAATATCTCGAATCGGGATTTGAACTCTTTGAAATGACGTAAAAAATATAAACAGCACAAAAAATTGCATAAATCATGATGGTTGAGTAGAATGAGAGAATTTGTTTACATGGTGTGTAGATAAATAATACAGAATAGTTGATAATATAACACCTACATCTGTTTTCTATGGATACGATGAGGTTCTTGGTGGGATTTTAGGGAATTCTCTATTTAAAAATGACATATAAAAATCCCGAAGATGCCAACAAAGAAATGCATTACGTCGTTCAAATGTGTCCCAGATATGCTCAATCGGATTTAAATGGATTGTGCTGCTGGCCACTACATACACTGTTTTTCTTTCTTTTCAAAGTTGTTCTTATAAAGTAAAGCAGTATTTCACTGTAGCATATATTAAATAAAAGGAATATGCAATGCCTATAGTATAAAGTACGAACGATATCTGAATATATCGTCTCCATAAGCTTTGAGCTGTAAAAATGTCACCACAAATGATTTATAAATCTGCGCATACTTTTACGCTAGACATGCTCGCTCAAATACGCCAACATGAACTCGAGTTTTACCCCAAAAAGTAATTATTTAAAAAAGCTTGCTAGTGGCAATTGAGAAAATGATAAAATCCGCAGATTAGTAAAGTTGAAAAATTAATGTTACTTCCCCCGTATCTTTTTGTTATTTAATTCTTTTGTGGTGCCCTGCAAATGAATAATAAATATTCTTTGCGCGGCATGCTCTACAAAATGTATATTCTAGTGCTCCTCATAAATGCATATCAATTTCATTAGATTTCGATGAGCGCGTAAATCATTAAAATGTTCTTGGAATTATTTCATCCCATCGGCCATAATGTAACAGAATATTTTTGACTGTCTGTATTCGAACTATTTATCCAATTTCACTAAAATTTAAAATAACTCAACAAAATTCAGAAACAAATATATATTTAAAATTTAAAACGATTCGGCTCGATAGTTTTCGTGCTGTTCTATGCGGACAGAGATACGGACAGTTCAGACGACGACTATACGTACTACGTATTTATACAATTACGAATGTACCTAAAAACCAGTTAAATTTCAAAGCACATGCCGAAATTGAAAACACATGATCAGCAATTATTGCTCAAAGACAGTATTATAACCAATTTCTTTTGAGTGTCCCTGTAAACGGATTAAAAATTATATGAATGTTTTGTTCAAACGTAATCGTAATAAAATTCATCGATTTATATAAGTTCCAATACTTTGCAATAGTGTAGTTTCATAAAAATACTCTGTTATCGATTTTTCTTATAGACCATAATGTAATGGAAAATTTTGAGTGTCCCTGTAAATATACTATTAATCTCACATACCTCATATATAACACCAAATATGCCTAGGGGACCCTAAATAAGGTTTACCAATTGCATAAAAAATCCGAGTATATTTACGGATGTTAGAGTGTGGAAAGACGGACAGAAAAACCGAATGCATAAACACTTTTCAACTTTGTTGGAAAATAAAAAAAAAGAAACCGATTCATTTAATGCCAAAAAAAAAATAAATAATAAAAAACAAAATAGAAAATAAAAAATAAAATTTCACCAAAAATGCGAGAACATAATTTGGAATTCTTCCACATAATTGGCATCGAACTATCGTTATTTTGCATGACATGGTAACCCGGCAATTGTTTTTTTCCTATATTAAATTAATCTGTATTTTATCGTGTTTTTATTTATTGTTACTTCCTTTTTAATATAATAGAAAATAATTAAAAAATGATTTTCGCTAAATTTGCACCAAACTATATACGGTACTACTTAGTTATCCCGTCGACCAATTTCGCCAAATGATACAAATCGCCAAACTAATAGCCAATTTATACATGTTGACTAAATTTTTAGTTTAAACAACAGAAGAACAATTAAATTAGTAAAACATTCATAAAAAGTTGATATAAAAATCACTTTATGATGTTTTAAACACGTGTATCTTGTTTACTTTCATTGCATGGAACATTCAAGGTCATCTGTTGTTGGAATTTAATTTTATAATTTGGCGATATTTTTTTTTTTTTTTTTTTTTGGTCGACGGCATAACCAGGTAGTACCCCAAATACGTATATGATATTTCCGTCCCGTTTTCATGGTACTTTTCCTTTAATATCTTCACTTCGGCATTTTTATAAATCTTGGTTCAATTTAGGCTTCAGAAAGTCAGATTTCATATCTGATGAACGTTTATACTTATTTTTACACATAAATATGGCGTATATGTCATATACGTACTAAGTTGGCACGATTTTTTCTGTCATCAAATTGGTGAAAACTTTGATTTTGAATATTGCTGTAAATGTTAATATTTTCGATTTATTGTTTTATGTTTATTATTTATAACTTTTATTTACTGCTTCAACTATTGTTTCTTTTTTTTTTTGGTACTACTTGATTATACTGACGACCAAAAAATGTATCGCCAAACTATAAGATTAAATGCCAGTAATGGATGATCGGTAATGTCTCATTCAATCGCATTAAACACGATACATTGTTTAAATCTTTCAGGGGCAAGGCATTTCTGCTTCAAAAATGATAAAATAATTAATTCCCACCGATATTTACGAACAAATTTAATTGAAAATAATCTAAACCGTTTCGTCACGTATATTATGAGATCAAAATTGTACTAAAAATTACTGGTACCAGTTGGCAATTTAAGTATTAAAATTAACCGTTTGCAGACTGCAAATGGCGCCCCTCAAGAGGTTAAAACGCTTTTAATCCAACTTAAACTCGTATTTTATTTGAACACGAAAGAATTGTTTCCTATTTTCACGCGCGAAATATAAAAGATGCTAATGCCGATTATAAAACGCAATTATAAAAAATATCTCATCTAAGAATTAAGGCCTCTTTATTTTCAATTAACGGAAAAAAAGATTTTTTTTAGTTTTTTTTTCTAAGTTTTAATATGTTTTGTTGCACTTAAATGAAAATTGTTTGCATATTATCTTTGCTCCATGTGCTTCAATTTGGAAATCTAATTAAAACATTCAGCTCGTGAAAATGACGCATGTTAAATTTTCGTGACGTATGTAGCCAAATTGTGTGTTTTTATCAGTTTTTTAAATATAATTTTAAGACTATTTTGAACTTATTTTTCGTCGTAAGTGCATTCAGTAGGTTACCTTCATAGGTACCTTCTGGTACAACCAGAATCAAAATCCGTCAAGTATTTTTTGAGATTTCCTTGACGGAAGAATATTTTTTACTTTTAATATCGTTACGTACTATGCGTATAAGACTTCGCTTCGCTCAGACAATTACTATTTACTCCATGTGTTCTTGTTCGGCTGTCTATGAAAATATCCAGCCGGTGAAAAATGACGCACACCAAGTTTCTGTGACATATGCAAATAAATTGTGCTTTTTTATCAGTTTTTTAAATATAACTTTCAAACTATTTGGAACTAATTTTTCGTAGATGGTGCAATCACCAGATTACCTTAATAGGTACCTACTGGTACAAACAGAATCAAAATCCGACAAGTACTTTTTGAGATTTGCTCGACGAAAGAATTTTTTTGGCTTTTAATATCGTTACGTACTCTGAGTACAAGACTTCGCTTCGATCAGACAACTACGAAAACTTGAAGCAAAACCATGTACACACACTCACAATTTTTTTTTATCTCTGTTGCTCTGACACGAACTGTTATTTAACCCATTTCAAATAGAATTTTCAGTGTTTGTTCGTATAGATCTTGAATCGACTGTAAAATTTGAGGCAGTTAGAAAATGGCATCCTAATATACCATATGAGGCAGGACATTTAGGCACTTTTCCCATTCTAGTTTTTACCACACACCAGCATTAATTTGGCACGTAAGGTATGTCTAAAATCTTTTTGGGGTATTTTTTTCTTTTTGCTATGAAAATGTTCAATTATTCTCTTTGTAAAAATTTCAAAACATAATTTGTCATAAATTAATAAAATAAATAAATAAATAGTTTTCTATTTTGCACATGATGATAATTTTACTTTTTTTAATCTGTTAGCACGCTCGCCTATTTTCGTAATTTGGCTTCCCAGTATATTTGATGTGAATTTTAGCATATGCTGGCGATTTAATATATACTGTTGATTTTCTAATGACGTGCTTATCATTCTGGGACGATTTTATCATCCAAAGGCGTGTTACGCAGAGATGGTTATTTTCTAAAGTTCTACTTTGTGGTTCACTAAAGCGTTGTTCCCAAGATCGGCACTCAGCCAAACGTATAGTTAAGCAAACTCCCCTTACTCTGTTTTGATGAAATCAAAGTAGACCTGACACATGCGCAAAAGGACGAAATGTTTTACTTTTGTAAAACAAACTGTAGATTATTCCAGATCCTTTAGCAGAATACTTTATCTACAGAAAGATTACACTTTAATAATATAAATGCATTTTTTAATATATTCTATCATCGAAATCACAAAAATGTAGTTTTTTGTTTAAGTACTAAAAAGTAGAAATGGGATTTTCGCTAAATTAGCCAGCTATCGCGAAGTTATTTTCACATATGGCCAATAATCATTGTCACCAAACTTGGTGATTTTTCGCAAAGTTGGACAATAATTAGCGCTATCTTGAATTCCCTGCTATCAGTACTTTTTATTAAATACTTATTGTTGAGCTGATATGGATTCCTCGCCAAACAACGAAATGTTAACCCCATGTTTAACACTTTAGGGATTTAATTTTAAAAGATCAGTGACCAACTTCTGTATTGCACTCAGGGGCAAATATTTGAAAACTCTGTGTGAACAGGAAATGGATAAAAAATGAGTCACAATATTTGACTATCACATACAAACGTAATTGAAATCTAAAATAAAATAAAAAAATAATGTATTCAAATAATATTAATTACATTACCTTTAACAATGATAACTTAGTAAGAGATAAACATTACTATTTACTATGCAAATTCTGCAAGATTACCCAGCACATATGGAAATTTTAAATATCATATACAAATAAAAGACGGTAACAAAATTAAATATATGAGAGAAAATGCATCAGAAACTGTGTTTTGAAGAAAAGTGTATAAATTTTAATTTAATAAAAACATTTCGCAACAAAATTAATTAATTATTTTAAAAGTTTTTAAAACTAAATAGTTTTAGACTGTAATTATACATTTTAATCAATAAAATAAATTATAATTAATATGTAATAGATGTAATAGAAATACAAAAAACTGAAAAATACGCGGCTAAAAATAGACCGTCATTAATTGTAAATTCTGCATTACACTGTCGCAAAAGTTTTTAAAATTCACTTTAAAAGCAATTAATCACTGTTGACAAAAATAGAACAACATTAATTAATCAAATGTTTAGTAGACAGAAAATCACATCGTAGAAACACACAATGTAAATGAAGCAGAAGAACTGTTTGGCATTTTTTACATCCTAGTATCTTTTTAATATAGCGTTAAATTAATTTGAATAGTAAATATTTACACTTTCAATGTGTGCGATGTTCTCTTTATTCTGTTAATGGTTTAATTATTCTTTTAATTAGCTTTTACTATCTACTTAAGAAAAATAAATTGTAAACATTTAAAAATGCCGTAATACTTAACATAACGGTACTTAGAAATACTATTTTTTTCCACAAAAATCTAGAAACTATGAATAAACTAATTTCAATAAATTTTAAAGAAATTAGGCTTAATAACGGTATTCTAAACTTTATTGAATATTGAATATAAATTTTTTTTAAAGTGGAAATGTGATAAAACGCTATTAAATATTTAAATAAATAAATAAATAAATAAATTGTATGCAAAAAAAAATAAAGCCTAGAGAGAAAAAAAATCTTAATCCTCATTTTAAGAAAATACTTGGTTTATCAAATGTTTCCGAAGGAATCATAAATATATTAAAACATACCTAAACTGTATTTATTTGAAAAACAATCAGGTCATTTCTATTTAATGCGTTAAAAAATTCTAAAAATCTTTTATAAATGAACTAAAAATAAAATAATCTCTTAAATATCGCCTTTATGAAATAAATGCATAAATTGAACATAAAACAGGAATCCTGTGATAGAAAAATGATTTGTATGTACTCATGTGCATAAAAAGGCATGTAAATTGACAAATATAAAACCCTGGTGACTCAATTTCAAAATGCACATTTTCCTCTGTAGAGCATTAAATTTTTTCAGTATTTAAAATGTTATCAGTTAACCCAGATAGGCACTGCTTAACGCATAAATTGCACATAAGTATACATATACACTGCTCAAAACAATTAAAGGATATTGCAGTTTTAGGTGGATTTTGTATCTGGGAAACTTTTTAGCTGATTGATACATGGTCGACAGACATAGTAGGTTTTATGAGAATAAATTACATATGTTTGGCAGAAAAAAAATTCATTTTATTGCGCATTTGTGTACAAAAGGAAAAAAGCACAATTTGTGCATATGAGAAAAAAAGAATAAGAAAAGGTGTTTTCTTCAAAGAAAATCATTTTCAGTAGGGGGTATGGTTTCCACGGGCGGCCAGCAACGTTGAACACCTTTGAGTCATGGACTCAATGAGGCTATTAATGACCAGTTGGGGTATTCTGCCCCACTCTTCCAGAAGAGCTCTTTCCAGTTCTTGGAGAGTTTGTGGAGGTTGTTGTCGGCCAGAAACTCGTCTTCCTAGAGCGTCCCAAACATGCTCGATTGGATTCATGTCTGGAGAACACGCTGGCCATTCCATTCGAACGATTCCTTCCTCGAAAAGGAAATCCTCCACCACGTTTGCACGATGTGGCCTGCAGTTATCGTCCATTAAAATGAAGTTATCTCCGATTGATGCAGCGTAAGGGACTACAATAGGTCTGAGGATCTCATCCCTATATCGGCGACCGGTCAGAGCTCAATTTCGAATGATGTAGAGGTCAGTACGCCCGTCAATGAAGATGCCACCATACACCAACACTCCTCCACCGCCAAATCTGACACTTTCGTGCACGGACGCAGAATTATTCCTACTGCCTCGGTCCCTCCAGATGAAAATACGCCTATTATCCGGATGCACAGAAAAACGGGACTCGTCAGAAAACAGAATATTGTTCCATTCATTTCTCCTCCAGTTGACATGCTCGGTTGCCCACTCCCTGCGGTCTCGACGATGCCTTGATGTTAATCTAACACATACTATCGGTCGGCGAGCATACAGACCTACAGCATGGAGCCGGTTTCGGACAGTCTGAGTTGAATTCGTGAGTTGAATCGGGCCTGTAACCGAGCGAAGATGTTGGAGAAGATTAGCGTTCATGTTTCGGTGTCTCCGAGCTGTTAACGCTAAATACCGATCTTCATTGGGTGTTGTTGCCCGTCTACGACCTTGCCCTGGTCTTCGGCCTGCACATCCACTCTCCAAAAAACGGTTCCAGATCCTGAAAACGACACTTTGTGACACTCCAATGGCTTACGCTACTTCAGCTTGAATTTGGCCCCCTTCTAACCTACCAACAATTCCCCAAGCTTCTGAATCTGTCAAATGACTTCGCTGAGACATCGTACTCATTGAAACAAAGCAATCACTGAATGCCGATCATCCTTGTCTTCATTCTCTTTTACTCAGTTGAAAGTCAAATTTCATTCGCTGCCGCTGAAACGACGTTTTTGACGTCAAAATCAAAATTTGCATACTCCACAGTTTGAAAACCAGAAAAATTTGCATTTGTGATTCTCTTCTTCTATTTTCGGCAAAAAAAATTTCGTTTATATCTTTATTTTATATAAAACTTCAAATATCCTTTAACTGTTTTGAGCAGTGTATTTGTGTAATATACAGAAACGGCGAAATTTGCGTCTACAGTACATAAACTTATAGTTAAAATCTCAATTTCGTACTAAGCATTTTTATGGTCATAAAACAAATTTATATCAAGAACAAACACGTTTACGTGATGTGTTTGTTCTCAGAGTAGTAGATTTGTTTTTAAATAACAAAATAAAGTAATTTGAAATACGAAATATTTCATCGTCTAAAATTAAAGTTAAAATAAGGTTTTGGAGGTATATAAAATTAACATATATTAACATATTTTTAGAGGGAAAAGTGAAGACTAATTTAAAAACTTATTTTTTGAGGATTTTTTAAAGGGAAGGAGGGGGGGGGTGAGGGTGAACAGATATGTGGCAGCGGATGAGACATGGCTATATCACTATAACCCCGAGTCTTACAGTGAACAGTTTTATTGATTTATAACAAACCTACAAAATTAATTATAATAAAAAAGCTTATATTGGTAAGTCCAACCTTTAAACAAATGATATTTAACCTAAAGTTAACAAAATATTATTTCTTTTAAATTCAGTAGTAGAAATTGTTAAAATTAAAATTTAATCTTACATGTAATCAGTAAAAAATAATAAAGACCTGTTATTATGATAAAGTTATCAATTGAGATTCTTATGCAGAGTATTCCAAAATGAAAGAAAATAATCAACTTGACTCTATTGTAGAATTTCCTTAGTGATATCTAAAATCGACATTATTTTTACTACATCAAAATTTACGAATGCACAATTCATATCTGTTTTCAATTTTTCAAAAAAAGAATGGCATTTTAATTTGATTATTTTGATTCAAAACTTGAAGTTTCGATGCAGTTAACCGAAACAGATACTAAATAATTTATATTATTTTAAGCGTTAATCAAATTTTTAAATTAAATTAAATTCACCTGGTTTTATAACAAATTCGGTATCCTTGACAGACCGCGCCTTTAAATTTCAAAAATTTTCCCTTTTAATGAGAAAATGGCAACATAAAGATAAAGTATCATTTTTTTTCTCTTTTTTTCCTTTGCTTTTAATGGAAATGGAGTGCTCTTGTTGTCACAATTAGAAAAACGTTATTAAAACTACAAAAAATTTAATGTTAAAAAAGTAAATTAAGATACATTTTTCAAACAGATTGCAATTAAAGGTACATTTTTTCCCTATATTGAATCCCAATATAAATATTGAAAATGTGCAATGTTTAGAAGTTTAAAAATTTCCAGTAGCAAAAATTGCAAAATCGAAATTTCTTCTAAAATTTGAAAGCGTTGCCATTTAGAAAATGACCTATGTTTTACGCACAGATATGTTTGGCATTTATAATGTAGATTGACATCTAAGACATTAGACTTGGATATATTCTACATCAACCATTGCAGTATAAATATTTTTTAAACACGAAATACAATAATTCTTGAACTACTCACGTAAATATTCAAATTTCTATTCCAACGTGCACTTTCCCCTCTCTCTTTCTCTGACTCTTTCTCGTTCTTACTCTCGGTCTCTCACCCTCTCTATTACTCTTTCTTCATTTACCTCTTTTAATTAGGTTTTCTATTTTTTAAACAAAAGAAACTAAGAATATTTTGTTTCTTCAAAACAAGCTTTTACCATGAATGCATTCCATATTATATGTATTAGTCTCTGGATGTTAGCAAATGTAGAATATTTAGTGCAAAAAGTAAAATCAGTATTATATATGACATTCTGCAAACTATTAAATATGGTACGAATTGAATATATCAAACTGAGCAAAAAATTGCCCTTGCCGGAAATCGAATCCAGATACTTGGCTACAAGGCCAATGCTTTACCTTTTAAGCTAACTGGGTGATAGACGGCTGGGAATTTTCGCTCAGATAACCTTATTGGTCATAACATCTTGTCTGTTATTTAGAGAGCTCGGCAGAATAAATCGCAAAACTGAGCGAAAATTCTCAGACAGTATCACCCAGTTTGCTTAACAGGTAAAGCATTAGCCTTGTAAACCAAGTATCTGGGTTCGCTTCCCGGCCTGGGTAATTTTTCGCTCAGTTTGAAATATTCAATTCGTATGATAGATTTACCAACCAGTTTGAATGTGTTAAAATAATAGCATATTAAATATGGGTTTTGTTATGCAAATAAGATAAAAATATTACTAACAATGGGAATTAAATGTATTGTATACAAATACGATGAAGGTATATATTAAAATAAATGAGCTAACTTTAAATTGTTTTTTGAAAAAAAAAATGTGGAAAATGAAGTAATCAAATGTATTTCAAACTAAAATATAGAAGCATAATACTACTTTCAAATGTACTTACATTAAAAACTTTAATGTTATAAACATATTCAACATGTAATTAAGATCCTAAATAACATAATATTGATATACTCTAAACATAAAAAACATGAAAATAAGTGCCGATATAAAAATAATCATTAATTTTAAAAGCTGTGTATTACTAACACAAGAAATCGTTTTATGCCTTTTAAAAAGCAATTAATCAATGTTGACAAAAATAGAACATCAGTAATTAATAAAATTTGTAGCAGACAGAAAATTACATCCTAATAACGTATATTAAAAATATTGAAAATATAAATTAAGTGGAAGAACATTTAGACATATTTCACATATATTATTTTTTAAAACATCTTTAATTTAATTTAAATGTTAATATTTTAACTATTTTTAATGTACAGTTTTTCTTTTTATAAATTGTTAAATATTTGTTGTATTTTTTCGCTATTTCTTAACGAAATAATTTTTTTTAATATTTTGATTTTCAGGAAAAGCTTATATAATTATAATGAAGTATTTTAAGTTATGTATTAATTATTGACCATATCATAATTATTAAGAAACCAATTTACATAATACTATAAAACATACTGTTAATAAAGGAATTCTGAAAGGCCATTTGTAGGAATTCGTCTTACAAATTTACAAAAAGAAAAAAGAGCATTACTTGTCTTAATATGGATATCTCGGGGCTGCAGTCTTCTTTAAATACTTTTTATTTCTTGAAAGACAGCACTTACATTTATAACACAAATATACACACATTATTTACAAAAAAAAAAAAAGACTTTTTTTACATAATTTCCTTGCCGCACGCCACCAGCACAAGACATGAATTCATAGTTTACAACCAACTTTCCGAATTTTCGAACATCACTAAGGAATAATATTTTTAATAGAACTAGTGTTGCCAGATTTTTCTAAGACGAAAAATATTACAACTCATTTTTAATTTAACTAAACTCAGGTCACGTGACGCGTGATAGTCTATTTTTGTTTCTTTTTTTTCTTTGGAATGCGCGTGTTACACATTAGATTTAATTAACATACAACAGAAAATATTTAAGGACTCTTAAAATTAAAGGACGTAATGTAAAAAGAAAATTATTACAAGATCTATAATCTTCGTATTTTCAAAATATTATATTTATTATTATTACAGGATGTTTTTAGATCCAACAAGCCGATGAAAAATGTTATATATTCCAAACTACAAAATAAATTTCACATTTTCTTAGTATTAAATTTCATAGACACACTTAACATTCATTATAGTCTAAGCACTATATTTACTAAATCGTTTAACATAGAAATCAATAAAACAAGATCTTTTTTTCTTTTTTCTTTTACGTTTTCAGTAACCGTAAAATTTACTATAATATGTTGCCAAAGGTCCTAGTCGCTTATGATTTTTGACGATTTGTAAAACATGCAGAAAAATACATGAGGAATTATCCTGAAACTGCAGATACGTAAACATAATAATAGATAGGCATATATTTTATAGATATAGATATATTTTATTAATATAGATAGGCATAAGTTTTTTTCGCGTAATTCTATAGAGAATCGTCAACAAGTTGAAGAAAATCGAATATCTTTTGAGTACCCTGTCGAAACTAATGAAGTAAATGTGTAGAAACTGTAGAATATCATGAAATAGCTTTTCGTAATACACCGTGTTAATTCTTCTGAGGATAGAATTTATACTTGTAGAGAAATTAAGGTTTTCATAAAAACAATAAAAAAATTTGCCAAGTGTTTTGAAGAGTTCTTAAAATAAAAAAAATACGTGTGGCACTCGGGGACTGCCGCGGTAAAGCTATTGCATAGCATTTTTTATTAACCTATGCAAAAATACCACGTCAATGTCTGCCGAAGTCTACCGAAGGATACTGTGCCGAAGTCTACCGAAGGATACCGTGCCGAAGTCTGCCGAACTGAAACGACGTTAGCCTGAGTGTTAGGATTTTTTCTCGTTACGGAATTTTTAGATTCGGTCGCCGCGCTCAAAGCCCGCGATAAAAGCTATGCAATAGCTTAAAAAATTACCAAACAAAATTTGGTCGCGCTACGAAAATTAGATCGCGAGTTATAAGCATTTTAAATTTTTCGACCCTCAACGTGGGGGGTCTCCTGTCACCAAAAATTAACGCTGTCTCATAATAAATTTCCAAACAAAATTTGGCCGCGCTACGAAACTTAGATCGCGAGTTATAAGCATTTTAAATTTTTCGACCCTCACCGTGCGGGGTCTCATGTCACCAAAAATTAACACTGCCTCATAATAAATTAACAAACAAAATTTGGCCGCGCTACAAAAATTAGATTGCGAGTTATAAACATTTTAATTTTTTCGACGCTCACCGTGGGGGGGGGGGTCTCCTGTCCCCAAAAATTAACACATAATAAATTACCTAACAAAATTTGGCCGTGCTACGAAAATTAGATCGCGAGTTATAAGCATTTTAAATTTTTCCACCCTCACCATGGGGGTCTCCTGTCACCAAAAATTAACACTGCCTCATAATGAATTAACAAACAAAATTTGGCCGTGCTACAAAAATTAGATCGCGAGTTATAAGCATTTTAAATTTTTCGACCTTCACGGTGGGGGGTTACCTGTCACCAAAAATTAACACTGTCTCATAATAAATGACCAAGAAAAATTTGGCCGCGCTACAAAAATTAGATCGCGAGTTATAAGCATTTTAAATTTTTCAACCCTCACAATGGGGGTTTCCTGTCACCAAAAATTAACAATGTCTCATAATAAATTACCAAACAATATTTGGCCGCGCTACGAAAAGTAGATCGCGAGTTATAACCATTTTAAATTTTCGACCCTCACGGTGGGGGGTCTCCTGTCACCAAGAATTAACACTGTCTCATTAAAAATTACCAAACAAAATTTGGCCGCGCTACAAAAATTAGATCGCGAGTTATAAACATTTTTAATTTTTCGACCCTCATCGTGTGGGGGTCTCCTGTCACCAAAAATTAACAGTCTCAAAATAAATTACCAAACAAAATTTGGCCGCGCTACGAAAATTAGATCGTGAGTTATAAGCATTTTAAATTTTTCGACTCTCACCGTGGGGGGTCTCCTGTCGCCAAAAATTAACACTGCCTCATACTAAATTACCAAACAAAATTTGGCCGCGCTACAAAGTTACATCGCGAGTTATAAGCATTTTAAATTTTTCCACCCTCACCGTGGGGGGGGGGAGGGGGTCTTCTGTCACCAAAAATTAACAGTCTTGTAATAAATTACCTAACAAAATTTGGCCGTGCTACGAAAATTAGATCGCGAGTTATAAGCATTTTAAATTTTTCCACCCTCACCATGGGGGTCTCCTGTCACCAAAAATTAACACTGCCTCATAATGAATTAACAAACAAAATTTGGCCGTGCTACAAAAATTAGATCGCGAGTTATAAGCAATTTAAATTTTTTGACCCTCATCTTGGGGGGTCTCCTGTCACCAAAAATTAACACTGTCTCATAATAAATTACCAAACAAAATTTGGCCGCGCTACGAAAATTAGATCGTGAGTTATAAGCATTTTTAATTTTTCGATCCTCACCGTGTGGGGGGCTCCCGTCACCAAAAAGTAACATTATCATAATAAATTACCAAACAAAATTTGGCCGCGCTGCGAAAATTAGATCGCGGCTTATAATCATTTTAAATTTTTCAACCCTCACCATGGGGGTCTCCTGTCACCAAAAATTAACACTCCCTCATAATAAATTAACAAACAAAATTTGGCCGTGCTACAAAAATTAGATCGCGAGTTATAAGCAATTTAAATTTTTTGACCCTCATCTTGGGGGGTCTCCTGTCACCAAAAATTAACACTGTCTCATAATAAATTACCAAGAAAAATTTGGCCGCGCTACAAAAATTAGATCGGGAGATATAAGCATTTTAAATTTTTCGACCCTCACAATGGGGGTTTCCTGTCACCAAAAATTAACAATGTCTCATAATAAATTTCCAAACAATATTTGGCCGCGCTACGAAAAGTAGATCGCGAGTTATAAGCATTTTAAATTTTCGACCCTCACGGTGGGGGGGTCTCCTGTCACCAAGAATTAACACTGTCTCATTAAAAATTACCAAACAAAATTTGGCCGCGCTACAAAAATTAGATCGCGAGTTATAAACATTTTTAACTTTTCGACCCTCATCGTGTGGGGGTCTCCTGTCACCAAAAATTAACAGTCTCATAATAAATTACCAAACAAAATTTGGCCGCGCTACGAAAATTAGATCGTGAGTTATAAGCATTTTAAATTTTTCGACTCTCACCGTGGCGTGGGGGGTCTCCTGTCGCCAAAAATTAACACTGCCTCATACTAAATTACCAAACAAAATTTGGCCGCGCTACAAAGTTACATCGCGAGTTATAAGCATTTTAAATTTTTCGACCCTCACCATGGGGGGTCTCCTGTCACCAAAAATTAACACTCTCTCATAATAAATTACCAAACAAAATTTTGCTAAGCTACGAAAATTAGATCGCGAGTTATAAGCATTTTAAATTTTTCGACCCTCACTATGGGGGTCTCCTGCCACCAAAAATTAACAGTCTTGTAATAAATTACCAAACAAAATTTGGCCGTGCTAGGAAAATTAGATCGCGAGTTATAAGCATTTTAAATTTTTCGACCCTCACCAAGGGGGTCTCCTGTCACCAAAAATTAACACTGCCTCATAATGAATTAACAAACAAAATTTGGCCGTGCTACAAAAATTAGATCGCGAGTTATAAGCATTTTTAATTTTTCGACCCTCACGGTGGGGGGTCTCCTGTCACCAAAAATTAACACTGTCTCATTAGAAATTACCAAACAAAATTTGGCCGCGCTACGAAAATTAGATCGTGAGTTATAAGCATTTTTATTTTTTCGATCCTCACCGTGTGGGGGGCTGCCGTCACCAAAAAGTTACATTATCATAATAAATTACCAAACAAAATTTGGCCGCGCTGCGAAAATTAGATCGCGAGTTATAAGCATTTTACATTTTTCAACCCTCACCATGGGGGTCTCCTGTCACCAAAAATTAACACTCCCTCATTATAAATTAACAAACAAAATTTGGCCGTGCTACAAAAATTAGATCGCGAGTTATAAGCAATTTAAATTTTTTGACCCTCATCTTGGGGGGTCTCCTGTCACCAAAAATTAACACCGACTCATAATAAATTACCAAGCAAAATTTGGCCGCGCTACAAAAATTAGATCGCGAGTTATAAGCATTTTAAATTTTTCGACCCTCACAATGGGGGTTTCCTGTCACCAAAAATTAACAATGTCTCATAATAAATTACCAAACAATATTTGGCCGCTCTACGAAAAGTAGATCGCGAGTTATAAGCATTTTAATCTTTTCGTCCCTCACGGTGGGGGTCTCCTGTCACCAAAAATTAACACTGTCTCATAATAAATTACCAAACAAAATTTGGCCGCGCTACGAAAATTAGATCGTGAGTTATAAGCATTTTTAATTTTTCGATCCTCACCGTGTGGGGGGCTCCCGTCACCAAAAAGTAACATTATCATAATAAATTCCCAAACAAAATTTGGCCGCGCTACGAAACTTAGATCGCGAGTTATAAGCATTTTAAATTTTTCGACCCTCACCATGGGGGGTCTCCTGTCACCAGAAATTAACAATGTCTCATAACAAATTACCAAACAAAATTTGGCCGCGCTATGAAAATTAGATCTTAAGAAACATAAGTTTGAGACTTGATATCCTAATATCTGAAAAATACCGCGTTAGTGTCTGCCGAAGTCTACCGAAGGATACCGTACCGAAGTTTGCCGAGCTGAAACGACGTTAGCCGAGTGTTAGGTTTTTTCGTTACCGATGTGTTAGGATTTTTCGCGTTACGGAATTTTTGGATTCGGTCGCCCCGCTCAAAGCCCGTGATAAAAGCTATGCAATAGCTTAAAAAAAAAGTTCTTTCTTAAAGTACATGACAAACAAAATTATTCAAAATGCCCTGTATTTAGTATTAAAAAATAATAAATATTTGATAAAAATTGAGCAAATGTGTTATATAATATTTCACTGTGCATGATTGAATGCTATCAAACTATAATGTGCATAAGGTGTTAGCCTTAATGTATAGAACAGCTTTTGTGAAAGTCTCAAAAGCGTAGCTTGAATATTCTGATAATTAGCCTTGATAAAATAAGCTCAATACCCGTTTTTCTGAAAAAGAAGAAAAAATATAAGGGGCTCCAAATGTAGTGTTCAAATTTAGTAGTACGTGCAATATTCTGTATGAACGCATTGTATATTGAGTATTATAATTGGATATATGGATACAAGCCCCTCATTTTTTTTTTCTTCTGTCTAGAAACATTGTCTTCATATTGATATTTTATCGACGATAGTTTCAAAAATTTCAAGCAATGTTTTTAAGAGTTTCAGAAAAGTTGCTCTATACATTTAGCTAACATTTTACGCACATTATATTTTGAATGCATTCACGCATGTACAGTGAAATATTATATAGTAAACCTGCCCATTTTTCATGCAATTTTTATTATTTTTAAATTTTTATTACAAAATGTTATTTACAATATTTTATGAAAAGTACATTTTTTATAATAAGGACACTGCAAAATTTAAGAAAAAAAAATTTAGAAAATATGGGACTTTTCTATAAAACTTTAACTTCTATATACGTATACCTGCTATTCGCATAAAAATGAGCATAGTTTATTATCTACTGTTAAAAGGGTTTTGCTGTATTAGATTTGACATGTGTATTCAAAAGATATCATTTTTTTCTGGCGTTAATCTATGTGATTTCGAAAAAGAAATCTTTGAGGAATTATAAGGTACCCTGGGGTAATAACGCCAGGCAGGGTAATAACGCCAAGTGCTCATATTTTGCATAATTGTGAAATAATCAGGTAAATGACACCCATGTGCTCTGCACAGAAGGGTTTTGAGTAATATAAATCGCAAAAAACAGCTTCAAGTTAATTTGTTTCATTTTTAGGTCTTATTGTTTTTACAAACAACTAAAATTAACGCTTGATCTAAAATTTGCGAGACACGTTTTGGGATGTGAAGACTATCTTTTTATCCGGAAATACTTTGTTAATTACATAAATTTGTAGTGCATTTCATGTACTTTTAAAATGTTGTTGAAGATTTTGGATATCTTCTCGAGATAATTTGTAATTTAAAACGTACTGCACAATAACTATACCGGGGTAATAACGCCAATCCTTGACATTAATACCCCTGTTGATTCCCAACAGTGGCCGAGCTACATCCTAAATACTGATTCAGATAAACACAGTTAAAACTGTGCAATGTTTCTCATATTTCTATTTAAGCGGTCCTTTTTAAGCAAAAAGAAGCTCACGGTCTGATATTCTTTTGCCTCATCCCCCCCTCCCACACCACACGTTTATTTTTCTTACACTTTCACAAAAAATTGAACATTTTCAATAGCTTAGAATGCAATTTGTCAATTTTTAAGTTTGTAGAGTTTGTATTTTTAGAATTGGGCTATCTACATGCAATTATTCCATCTTATTTCATAGTTTTCTTTGCATGGCGTTATTACCCATATAGGTGGGTAATAACGCCAAATAGCATTGGTCAAGAAAAAACGCCATTACATTTTATGAATACATATCTGTTAAATTATTTTATTTTATATAGATAGTCAATGAGTTGCTGTATCAGATCCTATATTTGTTTGAAAAATACAACCGAAAACCAAGCCGTGAAAATTGGTAGAACCTTAACGTGGCGTTATTACCCCAGGGTACCTTATAACATATACCATTCCGTTCTGGAGAATCAGTATAATTCCTTATGTGTTTTTCTAGATATTTAACAAACCGTCTGGTTACTGGTCAGTTACTGGTCATATTTGGCCATATAGAGCAGATATTCCATGCCATATTCTAATGCATGTCCCGGAGGTTTCATAAAATAATATTGTCCTTACGTTAAAAAAGAGACATTACTCCATCGATTTCAGTTTCTCATACTTAGAAATTACATAATTTTTATCTGGATTTCATGCAAAGATTTTCGGTTAAACGTATGTTATTTATTTACATAAATCAATTACAGCTATTGTATGTAATACACGTTTCATTGTCAATTTAAAAATATTCCAGAGAAAAAGTATAAAAATTGCACCATCTAAAAAGTATGAGCAAATAGTTCCTTTTATGTGTAAGAGAAAAAATAGATTAATATTTATTTTAATGATAAAAATTACCATGGACATTTTGCACCATTTTTACTAACCGTTTCTGTCCAGGCTCAATCGTAAACATATGCCCCACTTTCAAAATTAACTTTTATCCAAGATAGATTACTCTCAAATATGAAATATCACATGGTTTAAAATGATATGAATTTTTAAAACTGGTATTTTTCCATTATCACTTCGTCCCTTACATTGATGGATGATAACGTTTAAATGATCTCGCTTTCTTTCTTGTAAAAGTATTGATTTAGCAATCAGCCGAGAAAAAATGTCAGGTTAACCTCTTAAGTCAAACGCTTGCCCCATATTTATCTAAAGTGTCAGGATTCTATATATTAAAAATATTCAATAATTTCAAATACCATACATATATATTAACAGCGTATGTTACATTTTAAAGGTTATTCTTATTTTTAAAAAGAAATTTTTGTGATTGAAACAGTTTAAAATAATAAATTGGATAAAGGCATTGCTGTTTATTTCGACGAATACTGTATAATGAAAATACATTTTTTAGATCCCAAATATTTATTTACACAACAAAATGAAATAAATATGAAACAAAATTAAATAATGTTTATGGAACAAATTTAATGTTTCTAAATATTTTTATTTGATTTGTGTTGCATACACTGGATTTTATAGTTATTATTTTTACAATTGAGAAAGTACAACAAATGTAATTGATTGAATTACAAGGAAAAACAAGTTTTTTCTAAATTGTAGCTTGATTTTATTTACATATATAATACCTTTTTAACTCCTTATAATGACCATGATAAATTTTATTAATTTGGAATTTTATTGGCAATTCGGAGTAAAATAACATTTTGATTAAATGAAATGATACTAAATGAAAATTCAATGTAATTTTGATGTAAAATTTTCCGATAATTTTTATTCAGTAAAAATAGTTTAAATTAATTAAAAAAAAGTTAAGAACGTAATTGTTTTCTGCTAATAAAACTCAGTGAATTTATATAAAGAAAAAAAGTGAGTTACTTGATTTAGTTTTTGATTTTTATGCATGAAGTTCTAATTAATATTTCTTTATTTTTTATCAATATAATCTATTTTTAACAATGTCAATTTGCCGAGAATATATATTATAAAGTAAGAACACAACTATGAGTAATTGTAATGTCATACTCAGGTGGCAGTTTTCGGTAAAATTTCCTATTTTAATCTAAAATTTTACATTATTCAATAATAATTTTCAAGTTTGCAAATGTGTAAGAAAAAAAAAAAAAGCTGCTATCAAGCGTATTCTTTATTTCGAGATTGTAAACAAGAATATTAATGTTAAAATGGAAAACACAAAAATAAATGTTATTCTTGACGGTTCCATTATCTTTAAAAAAATTCTCTGGCCTTAATTTCCTTAAATACAAAATACTACTTATTCTTATATTGCTACTTATTACTTTTATTCTTACATTTTTAAAAATTATATTAAAAATAACTTTTAAACACGGCAAACTTTCAATTTTATATTGTGAAACAAAAAATTAAGTTCTCTAATGAAATTTGTTTTTAAAAATGTTTCAGCTTACATTTTATTAATATGAATTTAAAATTTATATCAAGCATAGGTATATTTAGGACTGTTTGTAATTATATTGGGGGAAATTTATCTGTTTGTTTTTAAAACATGGTAATAATGCAGCATTTCTTGTTTTTGTGCAATATTCCATAACGAAAATTCAACCTGAAATTTAAATAATTCAAAGGAACAAAAAATTAATCGAATAACTCATTTAATAGTACTTGATAAAAGTACCTGCTTAAAAATCGAAATAACCAGCAGCTCCTTAGTTGCTGTTAGCAGGCAAAAATTTTTGCGACTGATCGATGGAGTGTATTAAATATTCAAATGGTTTTTGGTGTAAGTATTGAGTAGTCTAAGAAAATATACTAAATACAAAGAAATCGATTACAATTTTTAGTGAAAACCCATATAGTTCACCGGCAGTACGTCGGGCACCTTTAAACTAGTAAACCGGTGAGTATTTCCCGGAAATTTTAAAATGTTTAATTTGATTATCTTAATTATGCTTTAAGTTAGAAACTTAAAACTTGTTTAAATATAAAATAGAAAAGTTTCCAGGATTTGAAAGTTTTGTTTAAATCCTTCATTTTATATATTATAATGAAAAAAACTTCAGTATTTACACAATTATGAAAGTGGCTGTCAGTACTTGCTGCAGTTTATATCAGGAATTCCTAAGTAAGTTGCTTTAAATTTTCAAATTTCAACTGGCTTAAATGATATGACTTTTCAAAATTTGGCATATTTTCTATGTCATACCGTTCTAAATTTTGATGAATAATGTTACCATATAAAAGATACCAGTTTTATTTTGTATAATTATCGATCAACCTTCGGAGAAAAAAATGGTGACAGATTAATATCTTATGGCGTATTTTTCTCTCAAAAATAGCGTAAATACTAATATAATAATAACCACTATATATTAACATGCAATATATTTATACTAATAATTATACTAATACTGTATAATTATAATAATAATACGAATACAATTAATTGAATATTATGCAATATTTTCAAAGGCAGTAGGTTCAATCCATGCGAAATGTTTCATGTTGTAGTAGGTGTTATTTTTCAAAATGAAAATTTGTTTGTTATCGCATAAATGTATCAAAATGGTAACAGGAAGTTAGATTAAATTCAGAAAATTGGCAAAGATAAGTTTTCTTTAAAACGTTTTTATCAGCAAATCTTCTTTTTATATTTCTTAATTAAAGGGCTTTTTGCTAATTTTTAAAAAGATTTTGAGTTTGTCTGTAATTTTGAAAATATGGAATAGGGTTTAGTTATATGCATAATTAACAAGGAAGAAAAATCATACATTAAGTATAGATTATGAAACAAGTTCCAACATTTCCTGAAATCTTTATCAAACTTCCGTTATTTAGGAAATAATTTAAATAGAATAATTAAGTAAATATTTTAGAAAACAGATAAAGTCTTTGAAAATCCTGTTTCAGCAGTTACCTACCATACACAAATACATATTCAATTCTTTTGGCCATCCCTGTATATGATCCGTAGATTGACATATATACTATATAATGGGAAAATTTAGTTTAGCAAGAAAACAAAAAACAAATTAAAATTATTCTTTATGTATTTTTTATCAAAAGATGGAAATATACTTAAATACGTTTGTTAAGAATTGTAGTTTATCTAATACTTTTATTACATGCCACTATTTAGATAAAATTCAAAATAAAACATTATTAAAACTACTCATATATGTACAATTTACAAGCATTTCTTAGTAAACTAAATACCGTTTAACATAGAAATACAAAACACATTCAAATAATCATCATTAAGCAAATTATACTCACACTCAGTAACCTTTCAGATTCTTTTGAATGGCCCTGTATATCAGTTATAGCATTTATAAATACTATTTAGTGTTCATAAATGTAGAAAAACTTAAAAGCGCATTTCGTAATTACAAATGCATTTTCCGATATCATCGCTATTACACGGTACTTTCGATAGAATATGCAACATGAAATATTTTCAGTTTTCCAGCAAATGCTACGCACTTCGTATTATGCATAAAATAACTTATAGTAAGCCACATCATTGTATAGCAGTTTAATTATGTATGAATTAGTACATCAGAATTAAAAAAGGCAGCGAACTTTTTCTCCCCATACCATTATATAACGGAATTATTTTGTGTAGTCCTGTAACTATTTTTATTTTTTATTAATTCTACAAAATGCATATTTTAGTCTAATTCGTAAATGTATATCAATTTTTATAGGTTTGAAAGCCTGCAACATCTTTAAAATGCATTCGGAACGATTTTTGCCATTGGCCGTAATGTAACAAAATATGTTTTACTGTAGCTGCGTAGATAAACTAAACATGCTACAAACATCATTTGAAATAGAGTTTCTTCCAGGAATGCAGTGGAGGGTATACAGGGGAATACGCCATGTACCTTCGGAATTTTTAAAAAAGAAATACTGTATATCCTCTGTCTCTCAAGAAAACTATTAACATACAGTGGCGGTCAACAGATACTGGCCAACAAAAAATTTTTAGTTAATTTGTAAGTATTCCCATATGAAGAGGAATTTCAAACTGTTATTGATACATTTCATTGACATAATAATTATTTATCCAATAACATATAAATATCAATAAATTTAGTTGACAAAATTAAATACAAAGGAAAACGTGTGTTCTCAAAAATTTCCGGCCATCTTCGCAAATTTAAAAAAAAATGGTGTTGTAACAGAAAATTACAGTGATCAACAACATTTAGAACTAGTATTTTATCACCATACTTTTAATAATAAGTACTGTGGCGCAACAACGTGACATTCATACAATAAGCGGTTAAAGATCGTCAATGGTACGTTTTTTTCACATTCTTGTATTTTTTTTTTGAAATTTCGGCTGAGCTGGAATATTTATAGCTCCGCACACGTTTACCATCTTCTTTTCAAAGATTTTCTATTGGATTCATATAGGGAGTTCGGGCTGACCATTTCAAAAGCGAATTTTTAGTGCGAAAGCCATTGCTTTTCCAGTCTTACATACATTTTATAAGTCGTTATCATGCTAAAAAAATGGTTGCGACCACAATTTTTCTTCTAATAAAGAAGCAAATAATCTTGCAAGATATCCTTATACATTCCATCATTCATCTTGCCATGGATTTCAAATAACGGATCAACACTTTTTGAAGAAAATACGCCCCACAGCATAACGTGTCCTCCGCCATGCTTCATTGTAGAAATAAAATGCGTCAAATGACATATTTTGTTGTTAGGTCATCGGACGTGGTGTCTATCATCACTTCCAAAAAAGTTTGAATTTTGATTGATGGAAAAATAGTATTTTTGTCCAGTTTTCACTAGACCAGACTTTCAGTTTTTTGGAAAACGCCAGTTAGGTACGTTGATTTTTTTTTTTTTTTTACCTAAGAAATATTTTTGAATACCGACTCTTTTATAAAGTTCTGCATCACGTCCGCATCTTGACACAGTAGACCGACTTATTTCAGCAACATTTTCATTCCGTATATCGGGGGATTTTGTAACGAAATGTTTATGCGGGTCATGAAACTTTTTTCTACTGATAATTCTGTCCAGAATAATACTCATTTTCCGGGGTTTACCCAGACTTCAGAAAATCCTGAAGGTCATGACCATCTTTATACACTTTTTAAATAACGAGTACAGTTGATTTATTGATCGATAACTTTGCCGCAATATCTCGAGAAGATTGGTCTTTTAGTATCGAACTAGTATCTCATTTACGAGCAATAATTGCTGAACGTTTCAATTTTGACATTAAAATATACTATTCACATAGATTCATTGACACAAACGGTCAATAATCACTTTACCAATACAAAAAAACTAAGGAATGATGAGTGGCTGGAAACTTTTGCACACACGAATTTCGAATTCTACCTCTTTGCATGAAGAGTCTTCAGTATCCAATCAAAATGATCACGTGGTCAGAGGTCATTCACATATTCATAACTTTTGAAGCAACTGTGCTTCTTGTTTGCTGAAACCTTTTGGTAAATAAATTAAAGAAACTAAGTGGCCGAAAATTTTTGACCGCCATTGTATGCACTCTAGGGTATCCATTCTGCTTATAGCGTAAACTTTGTTTTTTTTTTATGATTACACCACCGGTTTATGCTAGATTGTAAATAAAATCCTAGAATTACAGGGACAACCAACTATATGTAAGAAAAAAAATCCTTTTTATATTTAAAAAATAGCGAAAAACGTAATTTTAAAATTTTGACTTGAAAAATAACTGGCATAATTAATAAAAAAGAATGAAATGTCCAAGCTTACATTTGGGTGCGATAGTTATAAAAAATACATTCTCAGCAAAGACAAATTCACCATTTTTTCTTCTTTTTTATATCTACAATTAATGCCAAATGCTATAATGTCGCTAAGTATAAAATAATATGACTTTTAAATATTTAGTATATTTTGAATACCCTATCATATTAAACATTAATGGATGAAAACGTGACAGATTAATATCTTATAACGTATCCATTTCTTATAAATCTCCAAAACGTGAATGAGAGTATAACAGTTTACTGGAAATTATGCAATATTTCGAAAGGTAATAACTTTAGTAAATGTCACACATATGTGTTACTTTAAATGTTGTTTTTGTAAAAAAAGGCTATATTTGACATAGAATAAAAGTGTTATATTTAGTGTAGAGATACAGTGCGTATGAAAACTATAAGGACAGCAAAATATAATTCTTTTTATAAATTTCAAAACAAATGAATTTTTTTCCTTATAATATGTATCATGAATCTGATAAGCTAATAAAACAGTCAACAAAATTCGACCGTGATTATTTTATTATAAGAATAAAATAATTGTACAAAAAACACTGTTTTTGCCTGTGTAAAAGCTTTAAGGACAGTAAAATAAATTAAATATTGTAACCGAAGAAACAAATATTTAATGCATTATGCAACCACCTATGAGTTTAATGATTGCAAATATCCCATTATTTCTCAAAATAATTGATTTTACCACGGATCGGGTTTGTTTTTAATTCATTTCTAATTGTAATTCTGAATCCTGATGCTGAAGAAAATATGTTTCATTTATATAAACTCGTCTTGTAGATCTCCCCATAAGTTATCGATAGGATTAAATTCAGGATTTCTGACCGGCCATTGCAAAACTTCAATATTTTCTTTATAGAACTAAAGTTTTATCTCGCGACTTGTGTGGATATGAGCCTTATCTCGCTGTTATATCCGTTTTTTCTGTCAAAAGTTTTGCAACAAAAGGAAGTTAGTCAAAAATAGTTTGTATATGTGTCTTTGAATTAAATTATGCTGAAAGAATATATAAGTGACACCACGTAGTTGAACGAAAAGCAGCACCATGCGGAAATGAATCTGCCACAAACTCCTTTTCTTTACTTGAATCAATTTAAATAATTTTATCCTATGCAAAGAAATGAAACTCAAAAGGGTATGATGGCTGGAAATGATATTGAGATGATTTAAGAAAGAAAAAAGAGATTTCATTATAGCATCATTTAGGTGGCGTATTTGTTGAACATGGGACTGCTTTCCATTCAACGACGTGGTGTCACTTGTATATTTCTATGGAAAATTTAATTCAAAGATACAGACACAAACTCTTTCTGACTATATTTCATTTGTTACAACACTTCTGGTAATGAAAAAATCGGCATATAACAGTGAGATAGTGCGCCTATCCACACAAGCTGGGAGAAAAAAATTTAGTTCTATAAGAAAAATATTGAAGCTTTGCAATGACTGCTCATAAATCCTGATTTTAATCCTATCGATAACTTATGGGGATATCTAGTAAATTGACTTTATAAAAATGGAAGGCGTTTTTCTTCACAATCGGAATTCCGATCTATAATGAAAGATGGATAGTACAAAAACAATCTTGATCTGCGTAAAAAATTGCGTCGTGCAATGATGGAATATTTGCAATCATGAAACTCATAGGTGAATGCATAATACATTAATTATTTGTTTCTTTGGTTACTATATTAAATTTATTTTGGTATTCTTAAAGTTTTTACACAAGCAATTTTTTTTTTGTAAATTTTTATAATAAAACATTCACAGTTTAATTTTGTTGACTTTTGTATTAGCTTTTCAGCTTGACGATACATATTATAAGGAAAAAAGTTTCATTTGTCTTTAAAATTATAAAAAAAATAATAATATTTTTTGCTGTCCTTATAGTTTTTACACGCACTGTATTATTGAAGTAAAATATATTGCATATTAAATTTTTCTGGGTCATTTTATATGAAACGTAAAGAACATATAACGCATATAAAATGTAACAAACGGTAAAATGATTTACCCAGACTGAATGAAAAAGACAACATTAACACCCTTTTTAAGGACAGTAATTAATTTACAGATCTGATTTTTATTTATAGTTATTCATAAGATAGCCCATTGATATTTATTTAAAACGTTCACATGTTTGTAACGATATGCTATCATTTTGCATCCCGAGTGCATGGATTGAATGATTGAACTGTTTGCACGATAACTACGTAATAAGGAAACGGACGGTGCCGAAGATATAGAGGGCGTTATACTTAATTTGAATTCAATAATTATTTATTTCAGTTTTTCATATTCATCTTGTTTGTAATTTTCTATTTACATTCTGAAGATGATTCAACGAAAATGTGTTGAAATCTGTAAAATTTTAATACATTTTATTTTTTTATTATTAAAGAGGCGTCTTTTAAGCAAAATAATTATTTATAATAGAAGTTCTTACCTTTCTATGTAGAATATATATCATTATTATGATGATAAAATCTTATGAGTTCAGAGTTGATTTCCTTATAATATTCAATAAGGAAACTAAAACATTACAGATAATTTTTATAAATAAAATAAATAATATTAAAATCGAGATAATTTCCGAGAATTTGAAAACTTTCCTTTAAAATATATACATATAGTTACGTTTTAGAAATTAGAGTTTTCATACTTATCACAACGGTTGAAATGAATTGATTGGAACTTTTAGAAAACTGAATGTTTTTTTTAAAGGCAACATACAAATGTAAATTATCACACGTTTAATAATTATATGAATGTTAAAATATTCGGCATTTCCTCACTGTAATATGATTTCGCAGATTGATTGATAATAACGTTAGATTGAACCCACTTTCTTTCTTTTAAAATTATTGATTTAGCAATCATTGGAAAAATAAAAATAGGCTATCCTCTTAACTCGTCTGTGTCTCATATATAGCCAAAGCCAGAATACAACAGATTTTTCTAAATTTTTTAATATAATATTTTCGGTACTTGTTATATTATATACTTTGTTTTGAATGTTATTTTTGTAACAAAATTGCTATGATAATGAATTAAAAAGTCTAGAAGTATTAAAATTGCTTCCGATAATCATTTACTTCGACATTAAAAAAATGTGAAATGTAGTCGATTTTATTAAAAGAGAATTTTTTTCTAAATTATATGGATATTTTATTCTTTGAAGTAAAATATCTCATTTAATATTTTTGCACATGGATTTAACATTTAAGTTGATATTTCTTTTTTAAATATTTAAAGTGAGAGTTTGTTGAATTATCTTCCTTTTTTAATACACGCTAGAGAAAACAAATCATATTAAATGTAAAAATTCCATACATCTAAAACCATGCACAGTTTTATGTAGTATATTCTTATGAATTTGGGAAAACATGTATTAAAAAATGTAACGTACACTATAATTATAAAAAACACGTATAAAAAAAGCAAAATTGTTTTAAAAATTTAATTAAAAAGTTAACTTTTAATAAAATAGGCTGTTCAACAATATATTTTCCTTTTTTAATATTCTTTAATTTCTAATTTTTAGTATTAAGTATTGTGTCACCACATTTATTACAGAAGTATTTTAAATCGAAGAAATGGTTTCAAAAGTACTGTATTTCAAAAGTACTGTATCCCCTTAATGGAAAATAAATCTAAAAAATTGAATATTTCATCTTCTGCCGACATGCTTCGAACCAATGACTTTTCAGTTAGAAAAAACATACTATACAACCGGACTACTGAGTTCACGAAAAGACGGCCGAAATTGTGTTTTAAAATTCTAAAAATAATGAGTTGTCATTATGTTAATTTATTTAATTAAATTAAGATAAAAATTTAAGAATTTTAAGATTTTGGGTAAGACAGAGAATAATCACTATTCAACTCTGTGTAAGAAAATAAAATGGAGTCTTTCGTGGTTTTTGAGTGCTGTGACAGACGGACGGACTGAAGTAAGTACACAAAAGAACGAAACTATGAAGGATTCGTGCAAGGAATCGAACCCTAAAAATAAGCTTAAAATATTATTCTAAAGCATATTAAGTAAATTGTTTAAACTAAATTAAAAGATTTACATAATCATTTTACAAATTTTTGAAGGATTTTAGAAGGATTGAAAATTTAGAAGGATTAATATAAATTTGAATTTACAGCGATTTTGTGCAATATTTATAACCCCACTCAAATCTTTTATTTTAAATTGCTTTCTTAGTATCTTATAGAATTATAAAATGTACAAATATGATGTTCTTAGAATGTAAATATAGAAATATTTTCGATTTGAAAAAGCCCCATCTGCGCTATCAACGCCAAGAAAGCTGAAAAAATACAAAGGCAAAAGAAATCATCCTTTTAAAAATATTGTGTTTACAAATATAAATTTCTTCGTAAGGTTATTAATGTTGTAATGAAATTTATTATAACGAAGTTAATATATAAGAAAGTTTCGTAAGCTTCGTTATAAGAGATTTTATTTACATAACATTAACCATAAAATCGTATTACTTTTTAAAAACCAATAATGTACACTCCATATCATTATTGGACTGTTATTATACAAAGTAATTACTTCATAAATGTTTTCTCGAGAAAAAACACGAAATTTTCCCGGATGAAGATGAATTTTAAAAAGTGTTGAATTCTGGGAAAGAACAGGAGAAAAAAATCTTTCTTCCGGAACACTGAAATGCACCCGAAAATTTTAAAGTTTTATATTTTTAGTGGTAAAAAGTGCAATTCCCTCCTCCTCTCTATAAATTCTATAATGTCAGCCACTAAGTGATACACTGTAAAACAAATCCCTTAAATTTACGGTGAAGCAATATTGAAAGCAGTTTTTTACGTAAAAATATCAGTAAAATTGGATGTAATAAAAAATTGCACATCTAATTTTACTGCAATTTTTATGACAACAATTGTTGGCAACATTGCTACCAGCAGTTATTACTATAAATTTAACATCTTTTATTTTATTTATTTTTTTATTTATTTTTTTTTTACAATGCAGAAATTCCCCCAGTAGAAAACTGTCTGAATTCAACACAGGATTTAAATGAATTTTATAGCAATCTTTGATGCAAACGTCTTAAAAAAGGGAAATTTCAATTAATTAAATAATGGTGGTTTATTTCATTTGTTATTTAAAATTAGCAGATTAAAATCAGCGAATAAACACAAATATTGATTTGTCATCTCTTGTATTTTAAGATATCTGAATTTCGATTAAAAAAAACAGCATACATTCTAATCTCTCATTTGAATTATTTAACGTTGTAATCAAATGTAAGAATGATAAATAGTGAAAACGTCTCCGATTACCTTAACAACATAAATTTGCTTTAACATTCTGCTAATTAAAGCACAAACAATCCCAATTTCCTCTAGCATTTTATTCTGTTTCTAATATGTTATGGATAATTATTCTGATAAACAGAAAATCAAATACGTTATCAGCTTACTTGTTTTAATTAATTTGCCTCAAATAAAAGTTGCAGGATAAATCTTTAATTTATAAAACTATCCGATAATTAAATTAAGAGTTTCCTGCAAAAATAAATTCATGAAAATTACTAGGTTTTAAACTGATTGGTTCCAGTGAAAAGATAATTTATTAACAGTTGCTAATTTATGTAAATTTTCTTAATACAATAAAATTTTTGAAGGTAGCAAAATAGTACTGTTTGGTGTGATAATGGAATTATGCATAAATACATTGATATGATAACACTATTTTTCTAATTATAAATTCGAAAGTTGGATAGTTAATTAAATCATACTTTTCACATTTAAAAAACTTTGCATAAAATTTTGAATCGATACTTTTATGAAAATTGGAAAGTTTATAATGAATTCACTGTAATAAAATTATGTTTAATTGTATTCATAGAATAATACTTGATTAATAATATGTAAGTATACAAGGTTAAATAGTGATTCCTTAAAGTTCTAATTGTTTTCGATAATTCTTTAAGACCGGGAGAGTTTGATTGAAAATTTAATTAAATCTTATTTTTATTATTTTAAAAAACTTTTCTTAAATTTTTTATCGATACTTTTAAGAAAATTGGAAATTTTATAATGAATTCCGTGTAATAAAATTATGTTTAATTGTATTCATAGGATAATACATGATTAATAAAATATAAGTATTAAAAGTTAAATAGTGATGCCGTGTAAGTACTAGTTTTTTTTTATATTCCTTTAAGACCGGGAGAGTTTTCATAGAATTTAAAAGTGTTGATGTTTACCCCCAAGTAAAAGGATCATATTCGGTTGAAAAAAAAACTTAGTTTACTTTAACAATCCACACAATTGTGTTGCAGGATATGCTTTAAATCACAGAAAAAAGATTTGTTTTCTTTTTGCAGAAGGCATAATTTTTTTTCTCAGGATCACCTACACAATTTTGTAGATCTGAATTTAAAGGTGTGTAATAATATTTTCATGCATGGAATAAGAAAATATGTCATTACATTCTAAATATGCTTAGAAACTTTTTACTTAAGCATAATTATAGTGGTAATGTACCTAAAAAAATCGATCTATACTTTAACAAAAACTGAAAAATTTATCGTGAATTCATCTTTAATATCATTATGTTTAATTGCATTAATAGGATAATACTTCATTGGTAATATGCAAGTATGCAATGATAAATAGTGATGCCATGCAACTGCTGATTATATTTAGCATAATAATATTTTCATATCTGAAATAGGAAAATATGTTATTTCATTCTAACAATGCTTAAAACATTTTTTTATATTTATGCATCTTTATTTTTTGATATACCTGGTAATAATAATTCCAATTATACTTAATATACAAAATTGAAAATTTATAATGAATTCACTGTAATATGTTTAATTGCATTAATAGAATGGATAATACATAAATAATATGCAAGTAAAGAAAATTGAATAATGATGCGGAGTAAGTACTAAATATTTTTGGTATAATAATATTTTCATATGTGAAATGGAAAAATATTTTATTACATTCTATATTTAAAAACATTGCTTTATTTAAGCATTATTATAGTGGAAATGTATATGAAAATAATAATTCTATCTATACTTTTATAAAAATAGGAAATTTTATCGTGAAATAATTGTAATATCATTATGTTTAATTGCATTAATAGGATAAGGTATAAAATTAAGGTATAAAGGTATAAAATTGTAAGAACTGACTATGTAAACAATTTGGAATCGAGCTGTGTTTTAGATTGTTTGATCAATAAGCTACCTATTGAGCGATTTTCATTACATGATAAACGTTTTTCACACCTTGATTGAATGGTCTTTCTTTTTTTAAGCGGGTATTTGCTTCCAAACGTCCTCTTTGGCACTATTTTCAGTAAGATCTATTGCATTTATGAAAAAGCGGATATAACAGTTCATTTAATATTTTCTGAATTCACTGTAATAAAATTATGTTATGCTATTAATAAAACATAATAAATATGTTTATTTATTATGTTTGTTATAAAACATAATAAATATGTTTGCATTATGTTATGCTATTAATAAAACATAATAATATATATTAAAATTATGTTATGCTATGTATGCTATTTTCATACATTTATGCACAGAAATGAATTAAAACTTATGTCATAAAGTTGCTCTTTTGGATTTGCAATTATAGATCCGGAACCAAAAATCCAAGCCTAAAGCTATTATAATTGTCGAGTGTTTGGTTGATGGCAGATCATTCCAAATACGCTATCCTAGCTCTGGCGGTAGACTTATATTGAGCCGGGTTCCAATATGGTGGTCATTTTGGGCAACAACATCGGTGTGTATCCGACAGTGTGCTGCGTCGTAAATCACCTGAAATTTGAATTAAAATAGACAGATCTCTTTGTAAAGGAAAAGATCAAAGTTTGTTTCAATGTGAATGTCAATCCTGATGAGAGTCCAAAATCTCTGTCTCAAAATATTTGAATACCATATCCTTAACACAATTTAAAGTAAAAACGAAGAAATAAAAGATTATTTTACTGAAGCCAGGACAAACTCTCCTAAATTTCCACCCCAGCAAGAATAATGACTTTCGAAATTAAGAAAAAAAATCTAAAATTCATGTAAATGTTTGGCTGACATACCAGTAAGTTGAAATTTGTTGCAAGAAAAAGTCCTCGAGTCAGCAGCAGGGGCGTGCCAGCAGTATTCGGCGCCTGTGTGCAGAACTGCATTTAGCGCTCTACACCCCCCCCATCCAATCGTCTGTAAAAATAAAACTTTATCCCCCCCCAAAAAAAACTAAGAATATTTATAAATGTATAGTTGTCATTCTTTTGGAGTTTTTTTTTTTAAACCAAAAAATTTATTTAATAAAATATGTCTTGTTTCTTTACAGTTCGTATTTTATTTCATTAAATAAATAAATTTCTATTTCCAAACATACTTAAATTACTTGAAAAATAAAGAAGGATGGTAGCTATGTAAATAAAATTCGTAATACAGTAAAACCTGTGTAAATAAAAACACTCTCTATCAGAATCCTGCGTTATGGTAAAATTTCATTATCCCGGAGAAAATAATTTAATGGAATAACAATAGATTGCATCTAAAAGAAAGTTTGTTTTTACTTTGCATGGATCAGAGATGGCTAAAAAAAATCTACCGCTCATAGAGATCTGAAAATTTCGATAAGGATCGATGATGGTAGATGCACCTTGAACCTGATTCTCATTTTTTTGTTAATTACCCGAAATATTAATTAAAAACCCTTAATGATCATCGCAAAATGGCGATCTTTTATTCTTCAACGAGATCATGCTTGTGTAATTTCCCAAGTAGTCCTTCCCACTGACCAAAAGCGTAACGTTTGACTTTTTCTGCATTTTCAAATTGGGATATAGTGAGATTCCCGGTAGATATACAAATAAATAAATAAATAACAAAGAAAGAAAGAAAAACGATTTCAATGGTATTTTTAATTACTATTTCAAGAAACCTTTTTATTTGGCAGCGATTCGCATCAGTTTTCAAGCTTTCCATTTCTCTGAAGTTTCAAACGCATAAAAAACAAACAAACAAACAAACAAGAACAAAAAAAACTGTTGATACATTCATGGTATTTTTCAGGTTCTAATAATATATCTGGTGTGAAAATATTAATATTTACTGTTCAAAAAATTTTTTGAAGTCATTTCAAGGATTCGACAAATATATGTTTTTTCTCGGTGCAAATTATCTAAAGATATCGTTTCCCAATTAAGAAATATGTGATTTGAATATTATTTCGCGTTAATAAATAAAAAAATATATGTATGAGGGATTGTGCGCATTTCCATTATTTATTTTATCAAGATTTTTTTTGTCAAAACTGAAAGTTTTATATCTAAATATCAGAAAATAAATACAAATTGATGGTTAGCTTGAAAAATCAGAGCGCAACATGAATAGCACTGCCGGTATACTCTACTGAAGGTAGTGGGAAATCAATTCGAGCATCGATTGGATGGATTTTCATTTAAAAAGGAAAAATCATACAAATTCAAGATTATACACTGCTAACAATATAATGTTCGTTCGAAAATATTTTATTGAAAATTATAAAATCAAATCAACATGCTGCTGATGACATTGCCCTCCCCACACACCATCTCTACATTCGTTTGAAAAAAAATAACATTCAATATTTGACTTTAGAATATTTAAGGTTATTGTAATTGGCCTAGATGATCCAAGGTGGTTGGTTAGTAGGTTCCAATTATAATAAATTTTGAACAGTTGAAAACAACATACTAAAGAAAATTGTGGCAATATAACACAATATTTCCTATCAATACTATCAATGAATATAAACAGTTTATTTGTCGTAAATTGCTACCAGCTACCATATATACTCCAGTATAAGTCGAAGAATTTTAGACAAAATCTGGGAGATGAAAGTGGAGGGATCGGCTTCTAAGTATGTTAGTAAAAAAATAAAATGAAATGAAATAAATACAGTCGAGTCTCTCTATAACGAAATTCCATGCATCGTTTTTCTCTGTATAACGAATTTTTAGTAGGACCGGTCCCCTTTTCGCATGATTATATTAAAAACAGTCTCTATATAGCGAAATATATATCTCCATATAACGATTTTTTTCTTAATTGGTCATAAAAAACAGTTTTAAAAAGCTTCGAAATTATATGGAATCAATTTTCCATCACTTATTTTTAATTTATCGTCAGTGCTGAGGGTTTGTTTTTATTAGTTATCTCCTTGTTCTTTAAATCCAACAAATTCATCCCACCTCCCACACACCTTTCAACGTCTTTCTCAAAACAGTGTCAATTGGATTGATACACATGTAAGGGAGGAATCAATCAGAGGCACAAAAGAGAGGCCTTCAAATGGAGGAAAATATTAACTTCATTTTTTCATTCCATGGTAAAATTTTGCGAGCGTAACACTTTTAAAATCAAAACAACAAAAAATTACAGATTTCTTCGTCTGAAATTAATGCAAGTCTTCCTTATTTGATTTTCATCAAGCTTTCAAATAAATGTCTGTTCTCTTTTTTGAAACAACTTAAATAATTAAGAAATAAAGTTTTAGGTTAATATTTACTTTTAAACACTTCAAATTCTTAATTCAAAAGATCAAAAATAATAGCTGTTCAAATTTCACACATTAAATACGATTTTTAACATCATTCTCTATACAACGAATTTCTCTATATAACGAATTTTTTACTGGAACGGTGGATTTTGTTATATAGAGACTCGACTGTATATATACACTGCTCGACATTGAAAATGCAACACCAAGAAGGAGTGGTCAGAAATTTATGCAAATTTCAGAGTAGGTGCATGTCACTGAGTTATGCAAATGATGTGAAATGCGTAGGTCTCCGACGCACGTGATGTAAGATATAAGGGAAGGAACTTGTAGAATGGGCAATATTCGTGTCACTATTCCTGCCAGACGAATTATCGAAGAAATTTTGTTTTTGTGTCGGAGGATACGTGTATAGAATAGAATGCCAGGCCGCCGTCAACGAAGGCACTTCCAGCAGACTGACGATTTTACGAGAGGTATGGTGATGGGACTGAGAAGGGGGGGTTGGTCTTTACGTCAAATCGCAGCTGATACCCACATGAATGCGAGCATGGTGCATCGGCTATGGCGAACATGGTTGGAACAAGGAAATGTGGCAAGATTGAGGGGTGCATGTGCAACCAGAGTGACGTTAGCACACGTGGATCGACGCATCCACCGACAAGCTGTGGCGGCCCGCAAGTCACTTGTACCTCGATTCTGCAGCATGTACAAGATACCCTGGATGTTTCCGTGTTGACCAGAACCATTTCCCGTTGATTGGTTGAACATGGCCTGCACTCACGGCATCCGTTAAGAAGACTGCCATTGAATCGACAGCATAAACGCCAACGTTTGGAATGGTGCCGGACTAGAGCGACTTGGATGGCAGAATTTCGAAACGTCGCGTTCTCAGATGAGTCACGCTTCTATTTATCCAGTGACAGTTGCCGCTTACGTGTGTGGTATCTACGTGGAGACAAATCAAATCCGATAATAACTGTGGAACGCCCCACCGCGCGACAACGTGGCATAATGGTTTGGGGTGCTATTGCGTATAATTGCATGTCACCTCTAGTTCGTATTTAGGGCACTATGACGGCCCAACAATTCTTGGATAATGTACTGCGGCTAGTGGCAATCCCCTACCTTCAGGGCAGCCTAATGCAATTTTTCAGCAGGATAACGCCCGACCACACAGTGCTCTCATGTGCCAACATGCTCTGCAAGGTATACAGATGCTTCCCTAGCCACCGTACTCTCCTGATCTATCACCAATCGAACATGTGTGGGATGTGATTGGACGCCGTTTTGCGGACTCTGCCCCTTCCTCGTTCAGAAGATAAACTGTGGCAAATGGTTGAAAGGGAATGGAAAGCGATCCCTCAGGACACTATCCACGCTCTTATTGACTCGATGCCTAGACGTGTTTCTTCGTTCATCGCAGTTCGCGGTGATCCTACATCCTACTGAGCTTACGCCGCTCTCGTTCTGTATTCTAACTACCATTTTGAAATAAAGATCACTTAATGCTCCTTGCTGTCTCTGTCTTTTCCCCAAATTTCATCACTTTCTGACCACTCCTTCTTGGTGTTGCATTTTCAATCTCGAGCAGTGTATATATGATTGGATGGAAATTTAGATCGAGAAAAAAAAAGAAAAAAACATTGAATAGATTTTCAAGAAAATATTATTGGAAAAGACTGTGTAAAATTTCATATCCTTTTTTTTTCTTTTTCCCAGAGAAATAGGTGTACAATTTAAGTATGGGTGATCTTGAAAAGGTACGCTGCAAGAAGGCGAGAAAATCGTAAACTGTATAAGCATATAAATTGTCATTATCTTTTGATTTAATGATTGTATTTACATGCAGCTTACATCATTTAATTCTAAAAATCTTAAAACGTTTACTGGTGTTGTGTCGAACTTATCGAGAATACACCATATGCCAAGTGAATCCTTTTAATCTTTTGCACGCCTTAGACACTCTTTAAATTCGAAGTAATAATTTAATCTTAAAAAGTTCATAAAATTACCTATTCTATAGTTTTTATTAAAATATGCATAATTACCAGATCCTTGATGAATTATGTAATTGGAGCAGTTTTGGCCAGTAAAAGATATTTTTATATGTAAAACATGTGAATGGCAACAAAAGAAAAAAAATCTATTATTATTCTAAATTATGGATAGCTGCATTCCAGATTATTAGTAATATATTTTATTTTTAAATAATATGAAATATGGATCAAATGATAATAATAATAATAAAAAAAATCACTCTATTATCTTAAGTATTTATTAAATATTCATTCTATTTCGTCATTCTTAACTTGACACAAACTACTAAATGTCAAATAACATCTTTGCGGATTCAAATCAGCTTTCATATATATAAAAGTATTCTCAAAAAAGAAAAGTTTGATTGGAACAAAAATGATAACGTTCTCAAAAAGCAATCCTCCACCCCCTTAAGATATCTAACAATCTCAAGTGCAACACCCGCCCTCCCCCCCCCCCCTCCCTAAAGGTTTTTACTGGAACGGTGGATTTCGTTATATAGAGACTCGACTGTAAATCAAAGATAATGGACGAATGGGCAATTTTTTACTGGAACGGTGGATTTCGTTATATAGAGACTCGACTGTAAATCGAAGATAATGGACGAATGGGCAATTTTTTAAATAATCGCATACGAGTCTAAGTTGGAGAGAGATAAAAGCTTAGAATAGAATCATTTATCCATCAAAGAATATCATAGAATTATCACTGTGATTAACAGAAAAAGCTCAACAATAAAGTCCCTGTAATTGTTCAGTACCCCTTTATTCTCTTGTGATAAAATTACTTTCAGTACAGGGGCATTCATTTCAACATTTTAATCTTGAGAATGCTTCTAGATATCTCTTCTAAAAAGCCTACATTCCAAAGAAATACTATATTTTAGCAGTTTCAGAAATTATTTACCCTTGTAAATGAGGCTAGAATAGGTTTTATAAAGAATTTTTTTCTCTTTTAAGTACGATTAAATTGGTGTGAAAAGGTATTTAAAAAAGTTAAACTTTTTCGGTTTTATATAATTATACAATTTTGAAACGCTTGATTTATTTATTATTTTTTTTTTATAGCGATTAGAATCGTAGGAAAAAAGTTTACTAAATTAACGAAAATTTATTTATTTTTTTCTTTTATTACAAATTATTTTTCAACACACTACCAGAAATGTGTTTCGACTTATAGAGGGATATACTTGTCGACTTAAACACGTATATACGGTAAACATATGTTGTGGGTTCAATAAAACCGGGTTGAATTCAAACACTTTTCCCCGAAGGAACTTCTGTACTCAGGGAGGAGGGATATTATAGAGCTCCGGGTAGAAAGTTGCACTTTTTCACCCAGAAAGTTTTTGACCTAAAACCCAAACTCTCGAATTTTGAGGAGAGGAGGGGGGATGCCCTCTCCCGGGCCACCCCCCCCCCTGAATTCAACACTGCAATGAAAAAAAAATAAATGATTCAGCTGAACAAAACAAGATACATTCGCACTATTCATTTTAAAAACCCACAAATTTATCTGTAGTATGATTCTTCTTCTTCTTCTTCTTCTTCTTTTTTTTTTTTTTTTTTTTTTTTTTTTACACGATTAAAAAAATAATTTTTTTTTCATTAAAAATATTTACTACTAACTAATCAACTAAAATTCTATTTATATACATGTTTTCTTCGAGAAAATTAAAAATACAAAACAAAAGTAAACTTTTCTGACCTGACATCTGTTTGTGCAGGGTAAAAAACAAAAAAAAAAATCGCGAAAACTCAATATATACAGTAGACTCCCTCAAATTCACAACCCTCTACCATCCGCGCATAAGTTATGGATGTAAACAATGAAACATTCAGTTCAGACATAATTCGCAGTATTCTTACCAAATATATTTATGTATTAATCAATATTTTTATTTGATTTTTTTTTTTTTTTTTTTTTTTTTTTTTTTTTTTTTTTTTATTAAGTCTGGCTAAACCTGAAATAAAACTTCCTTATTTTATGATTTTATATGTGAATCAGTAATGTACCTTTGTGAGGCAAGTTTCATTAAATAGTTTAAGAAAAATACATTTCATCAATATAATGAATATGCATTCGTACATTATTGATTATTAACTTGAAGTCTGCTTTTAATATTTTAATCATTTTAAAAAATATCTAAATTTTTATTACTTTAGATTATTACATATTTCAATATTTTATCATATTGTAAGCATTCATTATAGTTTCGTTTGCACCATTAATTGCATTCAAATTACTGTTTTAAAAAAGGAAACAAAGCAATGACCAGAAATCCTCAAAATTCTTTGGTCCCAAGCTGTATGGGTTTGAGGGAGTCTACTGTACATATTATCCAAACAAGTTGTTCGAAAATTAGAAGTTTTTACATTGTGTTTTTAAATACAGCTTCCAAAAAGCATAATCGTAAGTTTGAAGTAGAATATTATACGTATTATACTTATAGTATAGTATTAGTATAAGAATAGTATTATACGCGAGGAGAAGTATAAGTGTTTGAAATTATAAAAGTTCACATTAAGAAAAGACAGTGTAATAATTACAAATGTATATGTAAAAAGTGAGTAACTTACCTTATTATATTAATGAAGCATCAAAATTTATCTCTTAATTTATACCTTGGATCCAATTATAAGAACGATTTTTTTTTAAATCTTTTCTTATTGCACCTCCTATAACACGAAAGGCAGACTGAATTGTAAGATCTTCAGAATTTCATGTCTCAACAAAAAGTGAATGTAACATACTACGGCGCAAATCATATTGGCGCCGTAGTATACAGTAATACAGTATTGCTGAATTTTACTTTCTAGAAAGAATGGTTTATCTTAAACAAAAAGAGACAGTTTAATTCAATTTAATGTGGCAAAAAGATAGTATTCATTTGTTAATTTGAAGTAAAATAACTAATTTCTTCTTCGAAAAAATTCGACATTTTTCACATATTTTTATTATATTCCGACAAATATGATAATTGTAGGACAAATTATTTTATCTGCTTCAAAGTGTATTTTAAAAGAAAAATCTAATTAGAGGATAAGTATTATATCATAGAGGTCTGCAAGGGCCCGGCCCTGGCCCAAAGCCCAAACCTTGCCGGGCCGGCCAAAAAAAAAAAAAAAAAAAAAAAAAAAAAAATTGAACGGGTCATACGGGTCAATATAAAATTGCAGCGGGCATATCGACCCGATATAAATGTAAGAGTAAAAACGATAAAATATGAACTATTTTCAATGAATAGGGCTTTTAACAAGAAAAAGTATAAATTTGCATTACGAGCCGATGCTAGTTTGACAACATCAATACCGAGATATAACTTGCTGAGCGTAGAGATATGCATGGGACAGTTACATTGTGTCTTGACACACACATTGTGTCTTGTGTGAACTTGAAAATTGAAAATGGCTTTCCTTGGAAGAGGGCTAAAAGTGGATTTGAAAATCGTTGCAATGGAATTGGGAGAGAAAGTTAATGATGATATAAAGATCATTGACTTGTATAAATTAATTACGAAGAGCGTTTGGTATGAAGAAGAATTTGTAAGATATATGCTTGAGACTGTGATAGATGAGAGATTAAGTCGTGAGAAAGCTTTCGAGAGGAAAAGGACGGATGAAAGAAGTTTTATGCTAGAAGTTCCCGATAAAGAAAAGAATATACATTAAATATTGCTGATATTGATATAGCAGTGGAGAAAAAGTGTCATATTGAGGAAACTTTGTTGGACCTTGTGTGTTTGTTTACAGAGGTTTCGGAGAAGAGAAAAACAATATTAAGTATTGATGATGTTGATCGAGTAAAAGAAGGAGTGAAGAGTAATACTGATGAAAACTTGAGTAGCTATACGAGGCCTTTGGACGGTGAAGTAGCGGAAAATGAGTCATCGACCAAGAAATTAAGTAAGTCTCTTGAAAAGGAAATTTTGGATACTATAGACGTAATCGAAGTGTTTGAACTTTTTGAACTTCAAAATGCGAAGGGAGAAGAGATAAAATTGATAAGGGATGGAAGTGGAGTTAATGATAAGTTGAACTTAAAACTGAACTGTTTAAATGATGAGAAAGTTACTGAACAGGATAAAGAGTGTTTTCTTTTATCACAAAATAGAAATCTGAGAGATGTATCAGAAGTTAGCAGTGCAAGTACGTTTGAAGGTAATCTTGAACTTGTTCAGGTTGATATTGATGAATGCTGTAGAGATAATGAAACTGGCTCTCTTATTTCAAGTAATTTGAAAACTAAAGACAATTTGAAAACTGTAGATGAGGTTCAAGAGGAAGGTAATCTTAATGTTGAGAATTTATGTGAAAGTCTTCAGTTTATAACTGATAATGAAACTGAAAGTACGGAGGGGAGGAGAGAGAGTACGGATATGAAGCAAAACTCTATTGCAGTTGATTTAGTTAGGAAGACTTTCAAGAGAAAGATGAAATTGATCTTGAACTTGACAGGCTGATTGAAAGATGTGAAGAAACTGAAAAATTGTCCGAAAGGGGAACCGGAAATTTTCATGTTCTGTTCAAGCGGAGAGTTTATGGAAAATGGAGCCATGGTTTTGATAACAGAAAGTGTTTCAAGAGGTTTGGCGAGAAGAGGGAGAGACTAGTGAAATGTAAACCAGGAAGAACTCGAATGGTGAAAAATCAAAAGAAGAGAAAAAAAAATCCAACAACACTGACACTTTATCACGGCACCCATAATTTCATTAGTAGCTATTGAGTTTTATAGATTTTGTGCAGTTTTATTAATGATAATAGTTGTTTCCAGAAAATGTAATGTTTAATGTTATTTATTGTTGCATAATAACATAGAAAAAAATTCTTGTGATGATTTTGATCTAGTAGTCCATAATTTGATTAATATGTATTGGGTTTTTTAATTTATAATTGTGAAAAAAAGAGTATATTTTGGTTCAGTTTAAAAACAAAAAGATATGCACTGTTTAATATTTATTAGTGTATAATGTTAAGTTTTAATGAAAAAAGAAAAATAGGAAGATTTTCTGTTAATTGTAATAGTATTTATGGGAAGTTACATTGGTTATAATATTTCGTTTAAATAAGAAAAATCTGGTATTTTTATTTTACAGGAAATTAGTGTTATGTAAATTGAATAATGAACATATATTGTGACTGGTATTGCGGAATGCTATATTGCCGCGTATTCAAAATTTGTAAAAAATTAGTAAAATTGTGGCAGTTTGGTCAGGGCAGCACAATGCTGTGATGGGTTTTTGGGAGAAGTGCCTGTGACAAATTTTAAAAGTAGTCATGGACACTATGCATTGAAAAGGACTTACTGGTGTTCCTTAGAACTTCTTGTGTTATGGCTCCTTTATCTGGGACTTTGTTTGGACATGTCCAAAATTTGGAGGGGGGAGGAGTCTGTGACGACCCCATGTAACTGACTGTGGCACATAGCTCCCGATCATGATTTCGCAAGAAGCGATCTTATCTTTTTGCTCTGAATACGAACTGCTTCTTTTGTGTTTGCCAGACGGCGCTGATGGGGTAAAATCAACTGATGGAAACGAAGAGCAGAGAGTGGGGAGAAACGGGACAGTGACGGTTGGATTTCGGGGTCTCAATTTTAATGATGATTTGAAAGTTTTTATTTGTTTTTATTTTTATGTGTATAAAGTTTTTAGGTGTCAAGTTTTATATAGCTGTTAATGTCATTTGTTGTAATAAAGAGATGATTCTCATGAAAATGCGAATTCATCTTTGCTGCCTTACACATCGGAACCAAGGGAAATATTGAAATCATTACAGCCGGGCCGAGATCAGCCTTGTATTCTTTTTCTATATGAGCCGAACGGGAACTGGACTTAATTGCTCTCAAGATGTGTAGGGTAGGCAATATGTTTTGTAAAAGTATTAATAGCGATAATGAACTTCTGTTAACATAATCTGTGGAATTATACCTAAAGGTGGATCTTAAATTCTCTACTCAACAACGCGAAATTTTCACACATTTTCTGACTAATTTTGAACTGTAAAGATATGAAATTGGCAAGCCTGTCTATTGATGGGATTTGAAATAGAATAGCGTTTTCCATTTTTGGTAAATACATTACTTGTCAAGATATAAGAGATTCTTGTCTAGTGGCTGCATACTTTTCACCCTTTCCAAGTTGTTGCTTCCGGAAATTAGATTCAAAACGCCAAATTTGACAGTATTTTCTCAAAAATGTAATGAAGGGGAGATAAAGTGAAGGGGGCGCTTAATGAAGATTTTTTTTATCGACTTTTCTCAGGTTTAAGTTTAGAACGGCATCGTTATTATTGCCCTATCTAGATTATTCCATAGCATAGAAGAATATAAGGATCCTGTATAAAGCAGATTTTCTTTTATATTCTTTTCGATTTCTTTTTCATGGTTTTAATGAATCAATATTTTAAAAAATTGATTACGCAGTTCAATATAACATATTTTAGGATTATATACTCTAAATAAGTCAGCTCTTTGCAACTTAGTAAAATTATCTTTGTGAATTTCATTTATGTAGAAGAGGTGGGAGCGCCAAAATCCACGTTTGCCCAGGATGCAAAAAAATAATAATTTTATTTATTAATTGTTTCAGTTATATGTTGCCGATTGATATGATTGATTTGTTTCTTTTTCAGCAATTTACTTTTACATAGGAATCTGCATAACCTATAAAGTTATGTTGCTTTACCATTGTGCGTAGTGTGCTTTACCAGTGGCGTAGTGGAGGGGGCGGTCCGCCCCGGGTGTCACCCTCTAAGGGTGTGACACCCAATTTTTCTTTTCTGCAAATCAATATATATATATATATATATATATATATATATATATATATATATATATATATATATATATATATAATCTTATTAGATTTTTTAAAATAATTTTGAAATAAAATGAAAATTCTAGCGCAAGGTGCATCAGAGTTAATTTTCTTTTCTTTGAGAATGTGAAATTTTTCTAAATAAGATATGCACCAGAGAACAAAAAGCAGCCTACTCAACGAACATGTAGCAAAAGATAACTTTTCTCTAGTCTTTCCTGTGGTCTTTTTTAATGCAGGAAGACAAAAGGTAAATTAGTAATGGTATGCTTATTTATTGTATTAACGCTGACTTGGAATTGAAAGAATCGGTGTGTGTCTGTGTGTGTGTGTGGGGGGGGGGGGGGGGTTGACACCATTTACATCCGCTCCGGGTGTCACCCATTTTAGCTACACCACAAGTGCAATGTAAAATTCTACTTGTTTATATACCGTCAGTATGTGTATCGCTCTAGTACTACAATAAAAGAGAAATGTTGCATATTTTCAATCTTTTTAATAATGGAGCCCTTCCATGTTTGCCAGCAGTTGTAGTGCGCTTTTGCTTACTTAAATGTTGGACAGGGCTATTATAGAGCAGCATTTGTCAAATGCAATATTCAAGTCGTTGTTCCAAATTTCTGGCTTTTTTAATGTATTTCAGGTGCTTGATGGCGCCTTTAAGAATTCTGTGGCACCTTTCGACCATGACTTTTCGCCACAGTGGTGCCCTTCACTTTGAGACCCCCCCCCCAGGCGAAACCGCTGAAGAGATCTGCTAATATTATATACTTTAAAAATAAAAATGAACTTAGAAATGTATCAGAAATAAGCATTTTAGATTTACAGTACCCCTTTAATAAATTAAAAAAGTTATTCAAATATTTCAGCTTCTCCTAAAATATTTGGCGCCTGTGCGCGGTGCACACTTTGCACACTGGGTCGGCACGCCCCTGGTCAGCAGCATTCAAACTTCTCAGAGTTGGCTTAAAAGATTTAAGAATCCTTATGTATTACTGGGGTCCTGTATGCGACGGGTAGAATGTCATCGGTGGTCATACAGTTGATCATCTGAAAGATCAGGAACTTCCACAAATATATGAGCGTGGATGACAAGGACAGCCGTGGACAGTTGACTAAAGAAACTATTGGCGAGTATAGGAAGAAAAAAACAGTTATTCTATTTATGACATTAACATTATGCTGCCCACTTGCCCTCAAGTTTTTACTTACCAAGAAAATTGCAACTCTAAAATTTCAACATACAGTGGGTTGCCAAATTATTAGGAACAGTCATATTTTTGTCAGTTTTACACTTAGGGTGTACTTTACTATGTGTTTTACTATTAGGGTGTACTCTATGTGGTTTAAATGTTACAGGAATGTATTTTGCCATTGTCAATATCTCTATGATTCAAATTTTAAGTACTTATGGCATGTTAAAGGTTTGTTTGCTTTCTATAAATATTTTAGTAACGAGAGAGACGCTGAGTCTTCCACACACGCAATAGTGGAAGACTTTTTTCTTTAATTTAAACAAAATTCTTTGGGGATTTTTGAAAAAATTAAGTATAATATGTGAGTATTATCTCTCTTTTATTGATTAAATATTTGTTTTTTTGCAAAATTACTTAAGATTTTAATTTATTTCTTATTTTTATTGATTTGAGTAGGGGTCGAGGGGTTTATTTGTCCCCTAGGAAAAAATCTGAGTTTAAAACTGTTCGTTTGGATAAGAATCATTCTCAAAGGAAGATTGCAGAACTTGGTGGAGTTTTCAAGTCATTAGTCAACATGATAAAAATAAATCTGGACAAATACCAGCCGCTTTCGCCCAAACGAAAAGGTAAAAGCAGAAGAAAACGCGTAAGAACTCCACATACCGATAAGAAAAACAGGGATATCTGTTTAGGAAACTGAAAGAAAAGTGTGGAACTTCCTACTCAGATCGTTCCAGAATCTGGAATACAAGTTTCTAAGAGAACTGTGCAGCGGAGATAAGAGGAGGAAGGATTGACAATGCATTTTCAGCAAAGAAACCTCGATTGACAGAAACGATGAGGAAGAAGCACCTTGCCTGGGCTTGTGAACACCGCCAAAAGACAGGGCTAAGCGCAGTTGTTAGGATAATTATTATTTATGTCACTTAATATCATTTATTTATAAATTTTTAACATATTTAATTTTTTTCAGTTGTGTTTCTCAGATGAATGACCCTTTGAGATTTTAGCCGATAAACGCAGCTTTGTCACGAGACTCCTAGGAGAAAAATACCGACCTGTCTGTATCGTAGAGAGTATTAAACACCATGATAAAATAATGGTGTGATCTGTCATAAGTTCTAAAAGGGTCGGACGTCTTTATATTGTCCAGGGAACTGTGAGAAAAGACCAGTGCAGGCAAATTCTAAAAATTCGGCTGCTGTCGCAAATTCAAGAGTGGTTCCCAAAGGGTGAAAAGTTCATGTTTATGCATGATTCAGCGCCTTTTCATAAGGCTAGAAGTGTTACAAAGTTTTTGGGTAGACAACAATATACAAGTTTTACCTTGGCCTAGCAGTTTTCCTGACATCAAGACCATAGAAAACTTATGGAAGATCAACAAGGCGGAAATCGCCAACTTATCAAAAAGGTACAACTCATCGAAAAACTAATAAATGTATGGCATCACATTCCTAAAATAAAGAAAAGTGCCAAAAATTGCTTATAAAGCATGCCGAGACGCAGCGAAGCTCTCCTCTAAGTCAAAGGAAATATCACCAAATATTAATATTTACTTAAAATTTTTAAATTGACTGTATTATATTTTTGCTGAAGTTTTTTTTTTCATATAATATTGCGTAAATACGTAAACTATAACAATAAAGCTTTTGAAACTTAAAAACAGTATTTATTTTCAAATTATATCCAAACATTGTACAACAAACATATACTTCATGACTGTCCCTAATAATTTGGCAACCCACTGTAATTACTGATTGCAAACTAAATTAATCGCAAGAAGTTATTTTAGTAAATGTAACATGTCTTGATGCACCTAGAATAATTGTTCTTATGGTAAGAAAAAATTTCCAACCTAAATGACTTTTGAAGAATGATTGAGACGATTTCAATGATATCTTTTAAATAATTTCTGTGTGTAAATAGTACATTTAATAATTCATTTTTGCGAATTTATATTATGCTGCAAAAATCTTATGAAACATCGATTTTCGATGAAATGGTAACTGCAAGTGAAAAAAATTTTAACGATATGCATTTACTAAAAGTCCTGGTAAACCATAAATTTAACAATACTTTTGATTGAGTTATAAGTTTTGTTGTCCGGTCCAGAGAAAAGCGAATAACTGGAGCTCTACTGTATTCGGATAGTTTAAGTCATTTATTCAAATTTTCATATTCATTAGAACAAGTCGGTTTTTTATTTTATTATTATTATTTTTTTTAGTTTTTAAACGGTTGTATTAGGAAAAGTTGAGTATAGTGACAATAAATTCACACATCAATTTTTATGAAAATCTGAATATTGTAAGGCCTGCCTTCAGGTCATTGAACTTTTCGTTATTCCTGTAATGTGAAATATACGATTTTTGGTACTTTAAGTCTACATTTTTCAATTTTTGTAAGTGTTTTTGAAATGTATGCACTTTTGGGATTTCAAAAATTGTATACATTACTAGTAAAGCCTATTTTCTCTCATTTCCAAATTTCTCAGCCTTCATGACAGGTCTTTGAATTTGAAATTTGACAGGTTTTTTTGGATTGTTTTCCCATTTCCCTTTATCATTTATTAGCTCTCTCTCAAATTGTTGGTATATCTATTTTTTGTACAAATATATTTTAATGTTAACACAGTTATGTAATTAAAGTTAGTAGGTTTTAACTTTAATGTCATTTATTAAATATCCCAAAAAAGGTTTCCTTTGAGAGATATACCGAAAATAAAATGTAGATAACAAATAAAATAAAATGCAGTCTATGTTGTAAATTAGAAGAAATATGATTTATTATAAAAATAATAAATTAAACACAAAAATTTTCTCAACATCTAATTACTGATACAAGTTTCATTATTGCCTTTGTACTATAATTTGTATACGAACTTACTCAATGTACTCTAGGACTTCAGTGTAGCACTAACTGTACCATCATCGTGTCAAAATAACCACAAACAGTTGAAGATGCTTCTATGATAAGCTTCATTTTTCTCTTTACTGTTTCACTATGGCAAGGAAGGTTCATAATACGCCAAAGAAAAACAGCTCTCCTATTTACTATATACTGAAGACCCTCAGTTGTTGCACGACTTTTGAGTGGAGGTTCTAGTAACTTACAGCTTTGCCAATGTATAAGTTCCGGATGATCCCTTCCGTTGAAACTCATGGTTGGGGTGGAAAAAGTTCTGGTTTAATCAGATGGAAGACTCCTTGCCTTTATTATTTTACTGAGACTCAACTGTCTTATGTGTTCCCGATCATTTCCTAATGTAGCTAGAACAAAATCTTCTGAAGGATCAAAGTAACCATTTCTTTTAATTAAAGGATCAATGATGTTCTTCAGATCTGATTGAGGTGCATGTAGAGATGAAACGTTTGCCACAGATGTTTAGTTACATATTTAATTGAAGGTTCTGATCTAATTTTGAACTACATTTGGACGTAGACCTTACAGATAAATCCAGCGAGTGTTTTCAGATTGGCAGAGGGGTAGCGCATTGCAATATAGAGGCGTAACACTCTACTTGATATTGTTGTCGATTTCGCATGAGATAGATTTCCTGGTAATTGATAACATAAGTTTTCTTGATAAACACCAGACAACAAGGATAAATATACTTTTGATCTGTGCTGAGCTCTGAAATGTCCAGTTCAGGTAAAATCAGTTCAAACTTGTCAAAATTCACGATATGATTTTCATAACATTTTTGCAACTGTTTTCCAATAATTCTGGAGAAGGTACCTTATCCTGTGGTATTTCCGTCCAGGTAATGCAGAGAATGACAAAATGCTAATATATTTCTAAGTAACTGGCATATAATCAACTGCAACGTTCTACCTATTTGCTGTTCAAGAAGCATAATTACACCATCTTTCGATGCAGTTTTAACTTCTGTGCAGTCGCAGCCTAGAACAAGGAGATACGACATTCACCACCCCATTTTAATAAGAAATATAGTAATACTTGACGTTATCATTTCTGGTTTTGCATTTGCAGAGATACATGCCCTATACATTTGCTGTAATATTATACATAGTACATATTCCTGTAATAACACAATGTGTTCTACCACAACATTTTAAAATATAATGAAAGATATTGAATTACATAACTGTATATTTAAAATTATTGTATACATAGTACATATTCCTGTAATAACACAATGTGTTCTACCACAACATTTTAAAATATAATGAAAGATATTGAGTTACATAACTGTATATTTAAAATTTTTAAAATGATATTGAATGTCAGCTATTTTCAAGAAACAGTTAAAAACTCGAAAGAAAATTGCAAAAAATCCCCCAAACAGTAAAATTTAAATTTCAGTTACCCACTATAATGGTTGAGAAATTTTTAATTAAGAGACAATACTGTCCACTTTTAAATAGTGCCATATAAAAATCTTTTACAGAAATCGAGAAAAGCAGGCATAAAATACTGCAAATCGTATATTTAACATTATAGGAATAACGAAAAGTTGGTAGGCCTAGGTTGGAGCAGGAGGTAGGCCTTACCTTATTCAGATCTTGATAAAAAAAATGGTGTGTGAGTTTAATTTTACATTACACAACTTTTTCTTCCACAAGCGTTTGGAAATTTTAAAAAAAGTATTTTTCTACCCGCCCTAGTATTTATGGCTAATATGAATGCTGATCAAGTATGTTGTTTTCTTTAAATGTATTCTCTTTAGACGATTTTAGTACTGGATAAAAAAAAAAAAAACTCGCTGTATTTAAAAAGTTTGAGTTTTGAAGAAATATGGCAATAAAATAGCTGTAAAATTTAAATAAAAAGCAAAAAATGTATTTATTATTATTTAAAAATTTTAAGTAGACTATTCTGTGACCTGAAGATTCCTTAAAATTTATGAATTAATTAATGAGATTTTTACATTGAAATATTAGTTCGGTGATTGATTCAAGAGATTTTCCATTTTCTTCAAAAACCCTTTTCATACAGGAATGCTAAATATTGCATAATGTAGCTTGAATTATCATTTATAAATAGAGTAATAAATTATCCTTTAGACAGACATTTTCATTGCTAAAAGACTAATTTACTTTTATAGATTATTTTCCGGGTTTTTGATTACTGAAATATTTGTTTATTTATCGATTCTTTTGCATATTACTTATTCTTATGAAAACTATTTTAGATATTGGATTACTATGAATGTTTAGAAACATACTTTATCGTCGTTTGACAAATTTAAAGTTTGTTATGAAATTTATCTGAGATAATTCTGGTGAAAAAGAAAGACATACAAAACGTATTTAAATACAATTTATAACTACAAATCCTCTAAATGGTCGAAGAAACATAAAAAAAATAGGCGTTTATATGAAAACGTAAATTTATAGTCTTAATTTACATATTTGCATTGATCATATGATTTTTAAAATTCTTACTATTAAAATCATCATGAATTTGTATTTCTATTATTTAAACCATTACCCTTATTAAAATAAATCATACTGCACATTAAATTTTAAAATGTTTTTAAGATTATAACTCGTCATCTAAAAATATCTATTTAGACTATTCTTTAATATACATATACAATGTGGCACTTGAACTAGAGAAAAAATTATGTTATGGAAAATATATTTTACAAGGTTTTGTATGCCAAGGCTAATTGAACATTAGGGTCATTCCATGTCAACTGGCCTAGAGGCTCCTACTCGACCCCCTTCGATTTTTATGAAATTGATACAGAATATACATGAGGGTATATGATGAACATTTGGAAACTGTTTAGTTCAAAAAATTGTATAGTTGGAGCACCAGGGGTCCATTTGTACCAATCACTATTTGATGGTTGTAGATTAAACGGCCAAATCACGAAGTTTGGCATCATATTGCTCATGATATATGAAACCTTACTTATTGAAAATAGGTGATCTAGTACAACTTTTTGTGCTAGAAAATGTAATTGCAGTATTAAAAATCACAAATTAAAACTATCGTGATTACTAGGCCTCAAAGTAGGCCGTACGGCCAATATGCTTGAATTTTACCCTTACTTTAACATGCTGTAACTACTGCAAATATTATTTTAAAAATTTATCGCTTTACAAACTAATTACCTATGGATATATCGTAAAGCCGATGTAGTTGTTTTTTAATTGCTTAAATATTCATTAAATTATTGATGTTCAAAATCTAATAAAAAATCAAAATCGTCGATTTTGCCCGATATTCAAAAGCGTATATCTCAAAAGGGACACTTCTGATTTGGTTACAATTAGTACCACTGGAAAGAGCATGTCTTAATTTATAAAAAAAATTTTATTTCATTTTGGGCCTCTTAGATACAGAAGGAAAATAATAAAATTCAAAAACCTGTTGTACGAGATAATCCAGATATATACAAGAAAGGTATATATTACGACAGGGTCTTTCAACATATTTTGCACCATTCTTTTTTATTACAACGATTAATGCATATAATAATTATCACTTTTTCTGGTCACAGTTACTTCCCCTTTACCATTATGAATGATTTGTAACCGTATTGCCAATGAGTTATATCCAATAACCCGGCAAGACTAGCTCCTGGTTGGGTATTGCATGTTTTAAATTTTTAAATGTGGGTACCTAGCGGGATCCATAGATTATTATAGACTAAATGTTTTGATTATTCCAAGCTCTCATTATGTTCATTCCTGATCCCCAATCAATAAAATACATTACTCATTGATTCAGTTTGCCAAATTTCTTATTGATTGCGATTGCAACAGCTTTCGGTAAACTGTATTGCTGACTAATTTTTGTTTTTATTGGAAATGGAACAGTAATTATATGCTCTTCCGGAATCCAACAGAGGTCTTGTCTAGTGGGCTAATAAAATGTTTTCGTAGGTCCATGAGGGTGCATAAAATTTATTAAGACATCGTTGCTGAGATTTTCAATACCAATTCTTTAATAAAATCTTCAATTGTCATCTGCTTCGTTTCTAACGTGTCATGAACTGTGTGAACCCATTGTTTAAATTCAATGGCGTATTCTGGATCACTATCTTCGAAAATACTTTCCAAAAAATTTTTTAAATCATCTGTTCCAGGACATTCTTCGCAGCGATGAAGCATACAATCTTTAGAATTCAAGTCACAAGCTGTTTCACTTATAAGGAATTTATAATCTACATCAGCTGGGCAGCTTGCTAGCATCAACTTCACATTTTGAGGCATTTTACATACAGATTGGGAATGTGAATCTGCTGCAGCGACAGTCACACACCATTTTGGTTTTAACTCGCAAAATTTGGAGAATCCGATTTCCGGTCCATTACTTCTTCGATAGACTGCAAACATTTCTTTCAAATTGCTTAGTAATAGATACTTCTGCATCCGAACTTTCCTTCCATCTATCCGAGCAGGAAATGGAATCTTTTATTTCTGGACATATTTGATTAAATTCTTCATCTTGAAAAAAAATTAATACTCTTTCTTTTATGTTTTCTGGCAACTTCTTATCAAACTTTGCTCTAGGTAAAGCCAATATCCCGATGTCTGCTTTTAATTTTCGCGCTGCTTTTACCATTTTTTCTGAAACTTCAAACTCTTCCATAACTTCTTTTATTGTCCAACTTTGAGGTGCCATTGTTAATATTTGTATTTGTTCTGGACGTTTTGACAACTGTAACTTCTCCTTCAATTCTTTAATTAGCTATTTGTAATCTAAACAGTCTAGGCATTGGTTGCATGTAGTAGGTTGTCTTAATTTACATGGATCTATACTAGCAACAATAGCTATTTTCTTTGAAATGGCATCTTCAGTTTAACTTATCTTTCGCTTTGCACAGCTTTTAATACCTCTTGTTGATGTTCGTTGAAATTTTAAAGGAGATAAATCAATAGCTGTTAAAATTTTTTTCAACGTTTCTGTTACATTTATTTCATCTTGCTCCAATTCGCTTGAAGAAGAGGACCATGTTGTTCTTGTTTCTTCGAATTCTTTTCTGCATGATCTACATATTTTTTGGTCTGGTTTGACATTTTTCTTAGTTTCTAAGTCTTTCAAATGATTAGAACTTTCTAAATTGATGGACCGCAAAGATTTTCGTACGCAATGATTGTCTTTAGTGAAAGGATTACAGCATGTTCGCTGAAGAAACTCAAATTTATGCAAAAGCAATGTTTCGTGATGAAAGCATATTTGAGTATTTTCTTCAAGATTCAATAAACTTAGGTGATTAATTAACTCCTGTTCTTCAAGGGAAATTTTTTTAAAAGCTTAAAGCCTTTATGTGCACAATAAGTCGTCAAATGGCACTGAGAATTATCAGAACAGCCAATGCTGCATTGACTCTGATCATAATCATGAGAATCCAAAGAGCTAAAATCTTGATACAGAATGTTTTAACAGTAAAGTAAAGCATAAACGGAAAGAGAAAAAGAATATTTTTGTATAAATCTTGTTAAACATGCAATACCCAACCAGGAGCTAGTCTTGCCTGGTTATTGGATATAACTCATTGGCAATACGGTTACAAATCACTCATAATGGTAAAACTGTCACTCAAAATGGAAGTAACTGTGACCAGAAAAAGTGATAATTATTGTATGCATTAATCGTTGTAATAAAAAAGAATGGTTCAAGATATGTTGAAAGACCCTGTCGTAATATATGCCTTTCTTGTATGTATCTGGATTATCTGGTACAACATGTTTGTGAATTTTATTATTTTCCTTTTGTATCTAAGAGGCCCAAAATGAAATAAAGTTTTTTTATAAATTAAGATATGCTCTTTCCAGTGGTACTAATTGTAACCAAATCAAAAGTGTCCCTTTTGAGATATACGCTTCTGAATATGGGGCAAAATCGACGATTTTAATTTTTTATTAGATTTTGAACATCAATAATTTAATGAATATTTAAGCAATCAAAAAACAACTACAGCGGCTTTACGATATATCCATAGGTAATTAGTTTGTAAAGCGATAAATTTTTAAAATAATATTTGCAGTAGTTACAGCATGTTAAAGTAAGGGTAAAATTCAAGCAGATTGGCCGTACGGCCTACTTTGAGGCCTAGTAATCACGATAGTTTTGATTTGTGATTTTTAATACTGCAATTACATTTTTTAGCACAAAAAGTTGTACTAGATCACCTATTTTTAATAAGTAAGGTTTCATATATCATGAGCAATATGATGCCAAACTTCATGATTTGGCCGTTTTTTCTACAACCATGAAATAGTGATTGGTACAAATGGACCCCTGGTTCTCCAACTATACAACTTTTTGCACTAAACAGTTTCCAAATGTTCATCACATACATACATGTATATTCTGTATCAATTTAATAAAAATCGAAGGGGGTCGAGCGGGAACCATGCCAAAATTTAGGACACTTGACATGGAATGACCCATTAATGAATTTGTTAGGTGTTTATATGAAAATCACAGATTGATAGTCTTAACCTCCATATTTGCATTGCTAATAAGATTTTTAAAATTATTATTATTGAAATTATCATGAATTAGTATCGCAGTTGTTTACAACCTTACTCTTTTTTTAAAAGTTAAACAACACATTAAGGGTGTATTCGAAAAAACGCTTTTCCACCTTCAAAAGCTTGAAATTTTCTGATACAATTTCAGACACGTTTTTGAAAGTAGAAACATGAAACTTGCTGAGGGGATTTCTGAAGAGATGTATAAGGTGCCTTGTGATATCATTTTGCGCTAAATTCATTAGAATTTGATTTATAAACAATTACCTTCTCAACATGACCCTTAATTTCGTTCCCAGATCTCCCGCTTCGGCAAATTTGGATCGAAAGGCCAACTCTGAGTGAATTTTTGTAATATTTTCTGCATTTATCAAAAAAATGACAGACACAGCATCTTGAGTAGTTTCTAAATAAGAAAAACTGTGAGTTTGATGCGTTAGAGCAAAAGTGAATTCAAAAATAAATCGGAAAATAAGCAGTTTGAATCGAAATACACCCTTAAATTTTAAAGTATTATTAAGATAATGCCTCTTCATCTAAATATATTTACTTAGAATAGTCTTTAAAATAAAATGTGACACTAGAACTTGGGAAAATGATTTTATAAAAGATATATTTTACAAGATTTTGTAATGTAAGTTTCTTTAAACGTTTTTTCTAATGAATTAATTTTGGCTATTTTAAAATTATGTCCTTTGTAGTTCCTAATTTAACATGGATTCTCAAAAAATAAAATGCTTAGCACTTTGATATACTAGATGCGTATTTAAGTTTCTGTGGTTTTTTTATCCATGAAAAATAACAAATTTCAAGAGAATTACAAAAAATGGTTTATTAAATGTATCATTCCTCGCTAGCTACATATTCCCGCCATCTTTCTGACAGTACATGAATAGCGTGACGATAAAATGACGTGACTTTGGACTGAAATTATCTATCCAATCAATTTTGCATCGCTTCGAAATTAATTGAGCGTATCTCAGCTAAGTCATACGCCATCAACTCGAACTATTTATAATCGGAAGGGGCCAGGTCTAGCAAGTATGGCGGGTATGGTAGCAGATCTATTTAAGCGTTTTGGTTGTGTCTGGAACGGTGGAATTGCGATTGGAAGGAAAGGTGTCATGCGGCAATATCAATCGTTTGTGTTTCGTGTTTCTTTTGGTTTTTTTTCAAGCAATGCATTGTTCAATTTAATTGTTAGTTGTCGGTAGCGATGCCCTTTGTCAGTTTCGGGCGTTTCAGCAGCTTTTAGTACATGATTTCTTTCTGGCCCCACCAAATGCTGGGCTTTGTCTTCTTTCCGAATCTAAATGACTGTGTCGTTCAATGTGGGTGCTTTGTACAGTAAAAGCCACGATTTTTTGCATTTGGAATTCTCGAAATGTATCTACTTTTCACCACCAATAGCGATTCGATGCAGAAAACTCTTTTTTCTGTGCTCAAAAGCAAGACTTCGATAATGGCTCTTCGGTTTTTCATCTGTCTTTCAGTCAATTCATGCAGCACCCATTTTTCTCCCTTTTGAATTTGTTTCATTACATGTAAGTGCTTGGAAATAAATTGGCAAGTTATGTTTAATGCCTCCCCAAGTGAATCTTGCTTTTTTGTTATAATCTTTCTCTAATAACACTTGCAGATCGGTATCCTCGATTTTTTTTTTTTTTTTTTTTTTTTTTTTTTTTTACGGAGAAATCGCCATTTATAAAGCATTTAAACAAATCTCCACAGTGATTTTTAGATAGTGCCTGTTCGTCATAAGTCTTCTTAACAAACGACGTATTTCAGCTGCAATGTTTTCTGATTAAAGCAGATAAAAAACACTTCTCGCAAATGCTGTTATTTTGTCGCAAAACGCAACATATTCGTTGGTATAAAAAATATTTTTGCGTAACGATATGTATTGATATTATGACAGATTATTCTTAACAGATATCAAAACTATTAAAAAATATAACTTCAGATATATATGTTTTCTACATATGTCGTTAGTGCCATCCATGTGTGAAACCCAGAAATTAGTTGCGTCCTTAGTAAATTTATAAATAAAGATTATCAAGTATTTTAGATGTACATTATAAAATAATAAGATTTAAAAATATAAATTTTAAGTGATCAGGAATTTTTATCAGCATTTTAAACAACATGAATAAAAGAAATAAAATTTTAACTGCACTAAACACTAAAAACAAAACAAAAGACTGTTTCTAGACGATTGTGTTGTCTTTTTCCAAGATCCAATTGAGATTATTTTTTGAAATATAAAGTGGTGTTATTGGTTATTCCAATGAAAAGAAGAATCTTTAGGTATCACTTTACGTAAGATTATTTTCAAAAACACTTGTAACACAAGTTCTTATCAGCTACTCTACGAGGAATTAGTTTAAGATTTTGTGATTTTGCTTTTTCAAATTTCGAAGTATAGTTTTGATTTTCGAAGAAGATTTGCCCCTGTAAGTAAGACTCACGAGAAAATGGGATTTATCCCAGATTTACTATATGAAAGCTTTTTAAATTCTTTCAGAAAAACTTTAATGAAAATTCCCTGAATTTGCAGTTACAGTGCTCAGCAAAAGTTTAGACAATGAACGATTACCCTTGTATATTCAGAAGTTTGTACCGGATTTTTGTAATTCATCTGTCATACATTACTTGTGACTTATCCTTTATTCACAAACAATAAATTTTAAATTTTACATTTTACATAATATATAATGACAAAAAAAACGAAATTAGCATTGTGGCAAAAGTATACACAATTTGTAAGGTATTTGTACCCTATATGGACAGGGCTCTCGATATGGACACCCCTAATATTTTTAAAGGTAATAATTTTGATCGAGAGATGGCTCAACATTTTTGCTAAGAAAAGCAGTTGAAAAGATAATTAAGGCTGGATAGTGTAAAAAAGCGCGCTGTTCGCCATTTAGGAGGGAATTTGTTGTTTCGAGATGTGATGATCTTAATTACTTGTAAACTTAAATTCTTATTAGATATGATAAAATTGCATTAAATGTTGAAAAGTGGGGTATTTTAGAAAGCTAATAAAACATATTTTCGATTGATATTGCATATTTTGCTTTAAAATATTTTCCTTATTCATTTGTTACAAAATTTATTAAAACTACGCCCGGTTCCCAATATGGGCAGCTTATGCCCCCATCGACTACAACTGTAAGAAAGAAGAAAATTCAACGTTGTCAAGCAATAAATTGAAAAGGCATCAAAGTGGTAAAATCTTTGTTCAACATGATGCCATTTGAACAGCCCCCCAAAAACCTTCATCCAAAAAACTCTTGCAGAAAAATAAAAAGAAGTCCCCCCCCCCAATAGGATATCTGTTGGCGAAATCGTAGGTACCAATGGGGGATTTCCTCAACAAAGGAGAGCTGGTACTGCTTCTATTGCCTATTATTGTCTATTAATGCTTTTTCAAGCATACAGCCATGCATCACATGTGGCAGATATGTTCATGAGGATAATGTGGGACTTACTGCCCATGGTGAAAAAGTTTCTATTTGTCCATGCTGTTAGGACTGAGTAATTACAGATGTAAATTCGCAGACAGATGCAATAAAGCTAAGCGAAACCAACAATATTATTTCATAATATTTACTAGTAACTAAGGGGCTTCGCATGGGTCTTCGAAGGGTAAAAACCGAGAATTACCACCCCCCTTTCTAAAATGTATGTTCTGAAGATATTTATTGTCCCCTCTTCTCCTCCGTCCCCTCTCTCCTTTTGTACTTTAAGATACATTTTTTTAATCCCTCTCCTCTAAAATCCCTTGGAAAAGTGGCTCTTCCATACACACTGTGTAAAAAGTCAATAAGGAAACACCTGTCCATAATAGGGACAGGTAGTTCCTTATATGGACACTTGTAAATTTTTTTTGTTTTATCATTTAAATTAAACCAGAATAATTACAAGGTCGCTAATTTCAATAATGATAGTCAATAATCCAAGGATAGTGGTCACATATTTTTGGAGTCCTATGGTTTGAAAAAGGGGTTGAAAAAATACACTTTCCTTAGGGTGTCCATATTGGGTGCAGGTACCTTATATTTAGAGAAAAATAACTACAAATTAAAATCGAGTTGCACCCACATTGTCTGCAATTAATGCAAGAATGTGACTTTTCATTGAAGAAACTAAATGATGCGTCACTTGGGGGTCCATTTTGTACCAAACATATTAAGCAGCAGCTCAAAGCTCTTTAACAGAGAAGTATAGCAAAAATTTGCATAAACCTTACGACATGTGATGTTAAAAAGGTTTTCGATTGAGTTCAGATCAGAGCTACACGCCGGCCACTTGAGAAATGTAGTATTTTCAGAATCAAACGAAGTTTTTGTTTTGTATGCAACATGAATAGATACATTGTCTTGCTAAAATCCATATTTTGGACGAGCTAAAAGATCGCCAAATTACGAAAAATTGATCTCCATCGTATGTATGTAGTCTTGTTTTGCTTGGCAACCATTGAATAACTCCAGAGACACTTGAGCATTAAATGAATATGTGACCAAATCATTAAAAGATCACCTTCTAGTTGGCGACTTAAAAAAGTCCCAGGCTCTTTACGCAAGTCTGGCCAATAGCATACCCACCCGTTTGGGCCATTCAAATTCCACTTTTTTTTCGTTATCATAGCGTACCACTGGGATCCCATGTGATGTATGTTTGCAAGTTCATTGCATCCTCGCCAATTGCTGTATCATTTCCATGTAAATTGATTTACCTGTTTCTTTAATTCATCTACGAATCATGTTCGTCGACACAGAAAGTCCTGACTTAAGTTTAATGTGATTAGCAGTCATTTTTTGTGTAAATAGCAGTTTCTGGATCCTTTTGTCATCTCATTTTCTCGTCACTCAACGTCTTCCAGATTATGTTTTGTTTTGAAGGAGTCATCTTAAGACTATACTCCATAGACAGACCACTTTGGGCGATTCAATGCTGCTGAAATTTTTGCAACAATCTTCCCTTTCAATTTCAGCTTTCCTACTTCAATTACCTCATCTAACGGAATATTTTTAGCTTTCGGCATGTTTACTAACGATGCTATAGCGGGATATAATTAAATACTTCAGGCATGTGACGTCATAACTTAGAAATTTGCATTTTTCCCTGAACAGTAGGCTAAAAATCAAACAAGTGTCTAAATTTTTGCAACATGTAAATTTTACTTTTTTCAGTTAAATATTATCTTATATTATAACCATTATTTTTATTCTACATTATTTAAAATATATTTGAAAATAAGTATAACCATTTGTAAAACTCACGTGTTTGTATTTTTTATTTAAAGGTTAAAAAACATCAGTGTCTAAACTTTTGCTGAGCACAGTTTTAAATAAACGAAGACTATATGCTAGTTTTAGACATATAACTTTGTACACGTATAACCTTCAATTTATTGTTCGTATTTTAAAAATCAGCATTGTTTAATGCTTTTCGGTAAGTTTAAAAATAAATAATATCAAGTATTTTAAGTGTATATTATAAAATAATATGGTTTAAAAATATAAATTATAAGTCATCCTGAATTTTGATAAGTTTTAAACATGAATAAATGAAATAAAATTTAAACTACACTTTAAATTCAAAAAATTGTTTGTAGACGACTGAGTTGTCTTTAAACAAGATCCGATTAAGATTACTCTTTGAAATAAAAACTGGTGTTACTCTTTATTTCTAGGAAATGAAAAATCTCTTTATGCAAGATAACTTTCAAAAACACTTATAACATAAGTTCTTATCAGATAGTCCTTGAGGAATTAGTTTAAGATTTTGGGATTTTGTTTTTCACTTTTCGAAATATAGTTTTGATTTTCAAAGAAGACTTTTACCTCTAAGTAGGAGTCACGAGAGAAAGGGATTTATTCAGGATTTGCTATGTGAAATCTTTTTCAAATCATTCTGAGAAACTTTAATGAAAATTCTCTGAATTTCCTGTTATTAAATAAACAAAGACGTTATGTCAGTTTTAGACATATGGCTTTGTACAAGTGTAAACTTCTAATTATTTTTTGTATTTTAATAATCAGCATTGTGTAAAGATTTGAGGTAAGTTTATAAACAAATAATATCAAGTATTTTAGATGCATATTATGAAAATATTTGATTTTAAAACATAAATTATAAATCATCTTGAAGTTTTATAAGGGTTTTAAATAACATGAATGAAATAAAATTTAAACTGCACTTTAAATTCAAAAGACTATTCCTAGACGATTGTGTTATCTTTTTACAAGATACAATTGAGATTATTTTTTGAAATATAAAGTGGTGTTATTGTTTATTCCTATGAAATGAAAAATCTTTAGAAATCACTTTACGTATGATTACTTTCAAAAACACTTGTAACGTAAGTTCTTATCAGATACCCCTTGAGGAATTAGTTTAAGATCCCCTTTGAGTTATTAGTCCCTTGAGGAATTTTATGATTTTGCTTTTTACTTTTCAAAATATAGTTTTAATTTTCAAACAAGATTTTCCCCAGTAAGTAGAAATCACATGAGTATGGGATTTATCCAGGATTTGCTATGTGAAATCTTTTTCAAATCTTTCTGGGAAACTTTAATGAAAATTCAGTGAATTTCTTGTTAATAAATAAACTAAGACTATATGCCAGTTTTAGACATATGACTTTGTACAAGTGTAACCTTCTTTTTATTTTTAGTATTTTAATAATCAGCATTGTTTAATGCTTTGAGATAAGTTTATAAACAAAGAATATCAAATATTTTAGATGTATATTATAAAATAATGTGATTTAAAAAAATAAATTATAATACCTCCTGAAATTTTATAAGTGTTTTAAAGAACATGATTAAATGAAATAGATTTTAAACCGCACTTTAAATTCAAAAGACTGTTTCTAGACGATTGTGTTGTCTTTTTACAAGATTCAATAAAGATTATTCGTTGAAATGGAAAGTGGTGTTATTGTTTATTTCTAGGAATTTAAAAAGCTTTAGACATCACTTTACGTAAGATAACTTTTAAAAACAGTTGTAACATAATTTCTTATCAGATACACCTTGAGGAATCAGTTCAAAATTTTGTGATTTCGCATTTTCACATTTCGATGTATAGTTTTGATTTTCGAAGATTTCTTCCTGTAAGTAGAAGCCACAAGAAAATGGAATTTATCTCCGATTTTCTAAGTGAAATCTTTTTCCAAATTTTTCTGAGAAACTTTAACGAAAATTCGCTGTATTTCCTTTAATGATATAAAAAATCATTATTCGCCAGTTTCAGACAAAAGGTTTCTTACAAGTGAAACTTGTATTTATTTTTTTATATTTTAATAATCAGCAATGTTTTTATTCCATTTAATAATTAAAAACTTTATTTTAAAAAATAAAACCGCACATTAAATTTTAAAATTTTATTAACATAATGTCTCGTCTTCTAAAAATATTTATTTAGAATAATTTTAAAAATACAATGTGGTATTAGAACATGGGAAAAAATGATGTTATATTTTACAAGCTTTTGTCATGAAGTCTCTTTAAGCATTTTTTTTATAAATTCTTTTCGGATATTTGAAAAGTATGTCACATGTAGCTCCTAATTCAATACAGATTACTAAAAAAAGAAATGTTTAATGCTTTGATATATGTTTATATAAAAAGAGTGTCAACTATTATATATATATATATATTATAGGGTAACATCCCCAGTAATTGGCACAATAATTGGCACAATTGGGTAATAAGAATTTCTCTTTAAACTTACTTCAATTTTCATTACAAAGAAATAAAATATTTACTTGGAAATATTTTAAAATCAAAAAATGCATATCTGCATTAAAAAAAAAAAAAAAAAAAAAAAAAAAAAAAATTGAAAAAGTATTTTTATAAAAATATATTTATAAAAAGTTGCTGAAATCACCAGTAATTGGCACCTAGAGCACCAATGTATGACACCTTGTGATCCAGTAATTGGCACAAGTTTATATAAAAAAAAACTTTACATTTTGCATTGGGTTTAATCGCTTTAAATGAATTTACTGTAGATGAAAGTGCCGTATTTCAATATTTTGAGAGTAAGAAATCAGCATATTAGTCTGAAATGTGAACACTTTAAAACAATACAATATACTTATACAGGGTGTCCCCAAAGGTCGTTTACAAACTTAACATGCTGGTCTGTCATATCATGAGGAACAATATTAAGTAGGAAACTAAGGGTCCCAAACGTCTTCCGAAGGAGATATGCGCCATAAAAGTTTAGGGTCCAAAAATTCAAATGATTATAAAAAACAGAAAAATCGGTCGATTCGTTTGCGGTTTTCATTAAAACTATTCTTTATGTCAGTACTTTCTTGAAAATAAATTATAAAGATAAATCTCAAAAAATGTCGATAGAGGGCGCTTTAGACTTTGGAGTAACGATAAACTAGTTTTTACCATTATTTTTTGCATCGCATTAAATTTTTTTAGAAGCTTAGAAACAAATTTTGAGCTCAAAATCTAAATCGCTGGAAGTGGTTAAATTGCGCAAACTGAATTGCGGGGGGAGGTTCAATTTTCAAATGATTATAAAAAACGCGAAAATTAGTCAGTTGATTTACGATTTTCACTAAAATTATTCTTTATGTCAGTATTATCTTGAAAATAATTTAAAAAGATAAAAATAAAAAAATGCCGATAGAGGGCGCTTTAGACTTTGGAGTAACTTACAACTATTTTTTTCCGTTATTTTTCGCATCTCATAATTTTTTTTAGAAGCTTAGACATAACCTTAAATTTTGAGATGAAGATCTGAATCGTTGGGAGTGGTAAAGTAGCGCAAACTGAACTGCTTTCAATGGGGATGGGGAGGTTCAAATTTCAAATTATTATAAAAAACGGAAAAATTGGTCGGTTTTCGCTAAAATTAGTCTTTATGTCAATATTTCCTTGAAAATAAATTTTAAAGATAAATTTAAAAAAATCCGTTAGAGGGCGCCTTAAACTTTAGAATAACCGTTTTTTTTCTTTCTTTTTTTTTTTTTTTTAATCTAATTAAATGCTTGCAAAAGTTTAGACTTAAATATTGTGCTCAAAATCTCAATCGATAGGAGGGGTTAAGAAGCGCCAACTGAACTGTGTTCAGGAGTTGAAATGTTACCTTCCCCACCCCTCGAACGCAGTTCAATTTTTGGCCGCTTAATTACTCACAACGATGCAGATTTTGAGCACAAAATTTAATTTTGAATTTTTACAAGCATTTTATTAGATAAAAAAAATAATGGTTAAAAATAGTTGTTGGTTACTATAAAGTTTAATGCGCCCTCTGACGGAATTTTTTGAAAGATATCTGTAAAATTTATTTTCAAGAAAATATTGATATAAAGAATAATTTTAGCGAAAACCGACCAATTTTTCCGTTTTTTATAATCATTTGAAATTTGAACTTCCTCACCCCCATTGAACACAGTTCAGTTTGCGCTACTTAACCACTCCCAACGATTCAGATTTTTATCTCAAAATTTAAGTTTATGTCTAAGCTTAAAAAAAATTATGAAATGCAAGAAATAACGGAAAAAAATTAGTTGTACGTTACTCCAAAGTCTAAAGCGCCCTCTATCGGCATTTTTTGAATTTTATCTGTATAAATTATTTTCAAGATAATAATGACATAAAGAATAATTTTAGTGAAAATCGCAAATCAATTGACCAATTTTTCCGTTTTTTATAATCATTTGAAATTTGAACCTCCCCCCGCAATTCAGTTTGCGCTACTTAACCACTTCCAACGATTTAGATTTTGAGCTCAAAATTTAAGTTTATGACTAAGCTTCTAAAAAAAATTAATGAGATGCAAAAAATAATGGTAAAAACTAGTTTATCGTTACTCCAAAATCTAAAGCGCCCTCTATCGACATTCTTTGAAATTTATCGTTATAATTTATTTTCAAGAAAATACTGACATAAAGAATAGTTTTAGTGAAAACCGCAAATGAATCGACCAATTTTTCTGTTTTTTATAATCATTTGAATTTTTGGACCCTAAGCTTTAATGGCGCATATCTCCTTTGGAAGACGTTTGGGACCCTTAGTTTCCTATTTAAGATTGTTCATCATGATATGACAGACCAGCATGTTAAGTTTGTAAACGACCTTTTGGGACACCTTTATTAATACCCAGTAATTGTCATGATGTCCCCAGTAATTGTCATATGAAGCTTTAATTGTTTCCAATTACTGATAATATTTCATATTTTCAAATAAAAACAAATGATAAACAAAGTTAGTCTATAACTTTAAAAGTACTTCCAAAATAAGTGGTTTAATCTCAAATTTCTTGCGAATTCCTTGTAATTGGAATAGGTGCCAATTACTTGGAACTAGCAAAATTGAAGCACCATTAATTGGCATCTATCATTAATTTAGAAATCCAAATACTTGTGTCGAAAATATTTTTACACAATTAAAGTAATCCTTTTTAACTAAACAAAACTGTTGTCAATTAAAATTTAAAATATATTATAAATCATATAATAATGAATTGAAAAGCATGCCTTCCTTAAACCAAAGAAGAAGCATTTGCAAAAAAATGGCTATTTGATACAAGCCATAATTGTTTCTCTTTCCTAGGCACTATTGTTATCTAGTAGCGTAAATCAAAGTTATAATCTTTAACAAAAATGAGCATATAACTGATATATGGTCTTGCATTTTTAAAAGACTGGATATAAATCTTATTTTAAGACATGTTTGTGGGATGTGCCAATCACTGGTGCATGCCAATTACTGGGGATGTTACCCTATAATGATACGATTTTAAAATATAAATTCTAAGTCGTATTGAAATTTTATCAGTATTTTAAACAACATGAATGAATTAAAAATAATTTAACTGCACTTTTTTATTTAAAAGGTTGTTTCTAACTGATTGTGCTGCATTTTACAAAATCCAATTAAGATTATTGTTTGAGATATAAAGTGGTGTTACTGTTTATTTCTAGGAAAAGAAAAATCTTTAGATATCACTTTACGTAAGATTACTTTTAAAAACACTTGTAACGTAAGTTCTTATCAGATACTCCTTGAGGAATTAGTTTAAGATTCTGTGATTTGATTTTTATTTTTTGAAGTATAGTTTTGATTTTCAAAGAAGATTTCCCCCTTGTAAGTAGGAGTCACGAGAGAATGGGATTTATCCTGGATTTGCTATGCGAAATCTTTTCACATTAATTCTCAGAAACTTTAACAAGAACTCGCTATACTTTCCCTTATTAAATAAACAAATACTATTTGCCATACTTTGATATAAGGCTTTGTACAAGTGAAACCTTCTATGTATGTTTTGTATTTTAATAATCAGCGTTATTTAAAGCTTTGATGTAAGTTTATAAATAATTAATATCATGTATTTTAGATGCATATTATAAAGTAATGCGATTTAAAAATATAAATTTTAAGTCTTCCTGAAATTTTAACAGTATTTTAATCAATATGAATAAATGAAAAAGAATTCAAATTGCACTTTAAATTCAAAAGACTGTTTCTAGATGTTTGTGTTGTCTTTTTACAAGATATAATTAAAATTATTCTTTGAAATATAAAGTGGTGTTACTATTTTTCTTTTTTCCTAGGAAGTGAAAAATCTTTAGATATCAATTTATGTAAGTTTACTTTCAAAAATACCTGTAACATAAGTTTTTATCAGATACTCTTTGAGGAATTAGTATAAGATTTTATTATTTCGCTTTTTACTTTTAAAATATAGTCTTGATTTTTAGAGGAGATTTCACCCTGTAAGTAGGAGTCCCGAGAGAATGGGATTTATCCCGGATTGTGAAATCTTTTTTTTTTTTTTTTTTTTTTTTTCTGAAAAACTTTAATAAAAATTAGCTGTATTTTGCCTTATTAAATAAATAAAGATTAAATGCCAGTTTTAGACATGAGGATTTCTAAAAGTGAACCCTCTACTTATTTTTTGAATTTAATAATCAGCAATGTTTATTTTTTTCATTCAGTAAATAAATTTTCATCCAAAAAACTCAGCACTTTGAAATTGTAACTTGCACTTTTCTGACATATTCAATTTGTATCGGATATTTTAAAAATATGCCCCTTGTAGCTCTGAATCAAGTATAGATTATTAAAAAAATTAAATGTTTAATGCTTTAATATAATTTTATAAATAAAAAATATCTAGTATTTCAGATGTATATTGATGAATATCAAAAATGATAATAATGATAATAATCAAAATGATATAACTTAAAAATATAAATTCTAAGCTGTTCTGAAATTTTATCAGTATTTTAAAAATATGAAAAAATGAAGTAAAATTTAAACTGCACTCAAAAAACTGTTTCTAGACAATTGTGTTGTCTTTTTTATAAAGTGGCGTTTTTGTTTATTTTTAGGAACAGAAATATCTTTAGATATCCCTTTATGTAAGATAACTTTCAAAATCACTTTTAACGTAAATTCTTATCAGATATTCCTTGAGGAATTAGTTTATGATTTTGTGATTTTGCTTTTTCACTTTTCGAAATATAGTTTTGATTTTCAAAGAAGATTTCCCACTGTAAGTAGAAGTCACAAAAGAATGGGATTTATCCTAGATTTTGTATGTGAAATCTTTTTCAAATCTTTCTGAGAATCTTAAATGAAAATTCTCTGAATTTCCTATTATTTAATAAGCAAAGAATATATGCCAGTTTTAGACATATGGCTTTATACAAGTGTAATCTTCTATTTATATATTATATTTTAATAATCAGCATTGTTTAATGCTTTGAGATAAGTTTATAAACATAAAATATCAAGTATTTTGGATGTATATTATAAAATAACATGAGTTAAAAATATAACTTATAATTCCCCCTGAAATTTTACAAGTGTTTTAAACAATATGCATAAACGAAATAATATTTAAACTGTACTTCAATAATAAAGGATTGTTTTTTATAGAACTGCGTAGTCTTTTTACAAGATCCAATTAAGATTATTCTTTGAAATATAAAGTGGTGGTATTGTTTATTTCTAGGAGATAAAAAATCTTTATACATCACTTTCTGTAAGATAACTTTCAAAAACACTTGTAACATAATTTCTTATTAGACACTCCTTGAGCAATTAATTTAAGGTTTAGTAATTTTGCTTTTTACTTTTCAAAATATAGTTTTGATATTCAAAGATTTACCCCTGTGAGAAGGAGTCACGAGAAAATGGGATCTATCCCGGGTTTGCTCTGTGAAATCTTTTTTTTCTCAGATATTTTAATAAGAATTCGCTCTATTTTCCTTATCAAATAAGCAAAGATTATATGCCAGTTTTAGACACGAGGCTTTCTGAAAGTGTAACCCTCTATTTATTTTTTGTATTTTAATAATCAGCAATGTTTTTGTTTCATTCAATAAAGAGAATTTCATCCAAAAACTTTAGCACTTTGAATTGAAACTTGCAATTTTCTGACATATTGAATTTGTTTTGGAATATTTTAAAAATATGTCCCTTGTAGTTCCGAATTAAATATAGAATACAAAAAAAGTTTAATGCTTTAATAATAAGATTATAAATAAAGAATATCAATAGTAAGATGATATAGATATATAGATATATAGTAACAATAGTAACAGAGATGTATATTATAAAATAATACGATTTTAATATATAAATTATCTCTAATATAATAAATTATCTCTATATAAATTATCTCTGTTTTAAACAATATGAATAAATGAAATATATTTTAAACTGCACATTAAATTCAAAAGGAATTTTGTAGACGACTGTGTTGTCTTTTCACAAGATCCAATTAAGATTATTCATTGAAATATAAAGTTGTGTTACTGTTTATTTCTAGGAGATGAAAAATCTTTACATATCACTTCATGTAAGATAACGTTCAAAAACTCTTGTAACATAAGTTCTTATCATATACTCTTTCAGGAATTAGTTTAAGATTTTGGAATTTTGTTTTTCACTTTTCGAAATATAGTTTTGATTTTTAAAGAAGTCTTTTTCCAGAAAGTAGGTGTCATGAGAGATTGGGACTTATCCTGCATTTACTATGTGAAATCTTTTTCAAATCTTACTGCGTAACTTTAATGAAAATTCACTGAATTTCCTGTTATTAAATAAACAAAGACTCTATGCTAGTTTTAGGCTTCGTACAAGTGTAACCTTCTATTTATTTTTTGCATTTTAATAATCAGCATTGTTTAAAGCTTTGAGGTATGTTTATAAACAAAAAATATATAGTATTTTACATTTATATTAAAAAATATTTGATTTTAAAACATAAATTATAAAACATCTTGAAGTTTTATAAATGCTTTAAGCAACATGAATAAATGAAATAAAATTTAAATTCTACTTTAAATTCAAAAGAATATTACTTTTCGAAATACAGTTTTGATTTTCAAAGAAGATTTTACTTTGTAAGTAGTAGTCACGAGAGAATGAGATTTATCTAGGATTTGCTATGCGAGATCTTTTTCAAACCTTTCTCAGAAACTATAATGAAAATTCGCTGTATTAGTTTCTTACTAAATAAACAAAGATGATTTGCCAAGTTTAGACATAAGGTTTCATAAATGTACAACATTTTATTTAAACTTTTTTTAATTTAACTTTCTAATAATCATCACTATTCTTATTTCATTCAATAAAGAAATATAAAAATACAGCACATTAAAACGAGTATTTGGTAGCGTGCAAAACGACCCCTACGGCAGATCCAGTTTTAAATACATTAGTAATAGTTTCAGCGTTCTTCTGAGCTTTTTTATCAATTTTATATCTGTTTCCAAACTCTCAAAAGTGCTCGTTACGTGATGAACTTTGGTCATTTCCAGAGCCTTCGTTTATTAACTTTCTCTTTTGTTGTACTGCCAATGGTACAATATACCAATCGGAGATTTGATTTCGTATGCTAAAGCTGAAGGTTAACGGTCGCATGTGGAAAATATTCACAGCTTCACTTGCATTACAACTGAATATTCTCAATACCACATTGTGAATAAAAATGGACCATATTCCCCCTTTTTGTTCGAGACTACAAAAATTCGCCTATTTGGAATAAATTTTATAATCACGCTATTGAAAAGCATAGTAGTAAGAAAACTTATTGTTATATTTGATTTTTATATGAAGTTTTGGAATTTTTCTATAAAAGGTATGAGTTATACATGATTTTTTCCTCATTTAAAACCTTACCACTGCCGCGACCTGATATATTCATTCACTAGGCTGCAAGTGTCACTTCAGTTGAAATATTTTTTAAAAATAATATAATTCCACAAATATATTACAGTTTTAAGAAATTAAGTTATAATTAATAGTTTCAAAGTTTATAAATATATACGTAACAAAAAAATTATACCATGTTAGATAATCCTTCTTTTATTAACATTTAAACTAAATTACAGAGAAAACAATATTAAAATTTTACCCTTATGCTCGGCGGTCAGGGGGTTAAAGAAACTTCATGCACATTTTTAATTTTATTCATAGACTAAAATTTTTAATTTTTAATTAATAAGTATGTATGGATTTTAATTTGTGTGTATATAGGTACTGACTGAAAATAATATGTACATAATATATCTGAAATAATTTACGCAACATTTATCGGTATTAATGCTGCATCAAATTGCGCAAAAACAAATAAACGCACTAGCCGCTGCTATTTTTATTGCTTTATAATTGATTAAGAAATGTTTTAATTTTATTATGAAATGTAAGTTATAAGTAAATGCTGAGATGTTATAAGTAATTTAGGTCGAAACTAATGTATCTTTCGTTAATCTAATCGGCTGCACATTATATAGATAAAGATGAATAATATTCATTCTTAAAAAAATGAACAAAAAAATTGTATAATGTGCTTTACATTTTTTGAACAAATTGTAATTCAGTTCTTAGAATAGATTAAATTTGAAAATACATTTTTAATTCTTTTTACGGTGAAAAATTAATCTTCATATTTTTAAAAAAATTGCAGCAATATTCAGATTTTATCGTCTGCTATAGCCACTTTTAATATTACGTCTATATTATGCACGGACAGGTTTTTCCTTTATAATATAGATGGAATATCATTAGATAATTTTAACACAAATATTTGTACATTTGCATTACAAACGTTAATTATTTTGCCTTTTGTTGTTTCTCTGTTTTTTGCTTTTGAGTCATATTTAGCATTTTTCACCTTGCGCGCAAGTGGAAATATTCTAAAAGAAATGCTAACTGCTGGAAAAAATGAATAGCTAGCAAATGAAAAAAGAAGACATGTAAATGAGTTTTGTAGAATTCCCAAAGCAGGTAAAGAAATGAAATTGTCTTAAATTTTAATTTTTAGGTTATTTTACTTTATTAAAATAAATGTTATTTTCGAAAACTATATGCATATAAGAAAATAAGTTGAAGGTGGTGTGAATTCATATGAACAGAAAAAACTTTCTTATTTTTTAAAAAATATTGAATGTGATAAACTTTTCTAAAATCTTGAGTTTTTATTCGCCAGGCGCAAAGAAAATTTAATTTTAAATTTGATAATATTTTTTTCAAAGAATGAGACTGCTTAAAAATGGTTTATTTTTATCTCCAATTCTTTGTGTTAATTATATACTAGCCGTACATTTACTTTTTTAGTAGTAATGTAACATGTGCTTCTGTTGGATCCATACTCTGATATTTTTACACAGGATATATGGGTATAAATTATTACTATTATTATTCATTTTTAATATTTTCCTTTTAAATTCCCCTCTTTCTATTTTTTATTGGTGTTTAATCAAGTCAGTAGGGTATGTAATGAGTCAAAGTTCTTAGTTTATAACTCGACCCATTACAGAAACTGACTGGATATTTGGTTATATTTGTAAACTATGTTCCCCTGATGAGTGATTTACTGTATAAGCTTTCCTATTGTCTTTTCATCCATCTGCATTTCATACGTTTGGTAATCTACTTTCCATAACACTTCAAACATCATATGATTTTTTTTTTAAAAATAGGAATTCATTTTTTTATGTTAATTATACATACAAACATATGAATGTCTGAATGTATGTATAACATGCGGTATTGACAAAATTTATTTATGCAAGTAAAAAAAAAAAAAAAAAAAAAAAAAAAAAAATCAATTCATTGCTTTATTTAACTGAATAAATAATATCCAATATAAAAAAACAGATAAAATTTATTAAATAAATGATGTTAGAATTTTGTACCTTTTAAATAGGATTTTAGTTGTGAATATGACTGTAATAATAATTATTTAAAAAGTTTGTAAGCCTATTACAAAAATGAGACTATATATACATTTATTTAGTATTTGTCATCTTATTGTTCAACATTTGCATTCAAATGTTTATATTTTAAACTGTGATATTAAAAGAAAAAAGCATAAAGAATGAAAAGATCGTAGTCAATAGAAAATTTAAATGAAATACGCCTTTATTCCTTTTTTATGATTATTTATTTATAGAAAAGAGTAAATATTTACTTTTGAAAGAACATTTTTCGCACTTTAATTTTTTTTTAATCAAAAAATATACTTATTAGAAATAAAACTGAAATGGCAGATAAAAAAAAATTGTTATACGTTGACTTTTTTTGTGAGATTCATTTTACTTAAGTAAATATTTACGTTTGTAATTTAATTTTAAGAGTGTTTTTTAAACGAATTGTTTGAATGTTTATCTTTCATATTTATCCCTATGTAGTATAAATGTACTGTGCCTAATATATAAATACCAGACAAAAAAAAAAAAAGCTTAGAGAAATTTTAAAATATTTTATTAAAGTAAAAATGATTTTTCCAGAAAATTTCATCAGAGTGGTGCTTTAGTTGAATTAAATTTGAAAAAAAGGGATTGCATTAAATTAAAACAAAAATATAAAATATACATTTTTTAAAAATTAAGTTAAATACTGAAAAGTAATATTAATTACATTTTCATTTATAGTACTCTTGATATTTTAAATGAGCATAACTTTAAAATAATGTACATAAAAAATAAACAAACAAACAATGTGCCATGTGATGAATGAAAAATATTTGGGAGTGAATTTAAATAATATTTTTCCCCGAAATAAACACTTCTTTAGAAAATTATATTTATATTAATTTCAATTATTAAAGAAGGATTGAAACATCTATTTATATTTATCCGCACTGAAAATAAATAATATGAAGGGAATTCATTGAGTAGGACACAAACCAATATGATTGGTTAGAAATTGGTAGTAAAGGATTTCCAAATATGTTTATAGGTGGCAGCATTAACCAACTTTAACTTCTTCAACCCCGAAGCTAAAATAATAATGAAAATACTTATTTTTTCAAATGAAATGCCAATGTAAACCACAGAAAAAATATCTTTTCTAAAAATTGATTGTTAAGGCGATCAGTAATTTAGGTTAAAAAATATCGATTAAAAACCACAAAAAGCCTTAAAACATTGATTCAATAATCATTAACCTAAATTAAAACAACCGCAAATTTAACAGCTTTAAAAAGTAAATAATTTACAAATCCTCAAAAATTTATTGAAAAAGATTTAAGTTAAATACAAATGGAAATTTATCGCTTTTTATGTCAAACTGTCTTTTGGAAATTTTTAGACATTTTGAAACTCACAATGCCTTGTAACATTTACATAAAAATAAGAATAATGAAATAAATGTATGAAATAACATTTATTTTATAAAGGATTCAGTTTAGATGAAGGTAATTATTCATTAGCTTTAAACGCAAAAAAACATTCAGCTATTAAGAAATGATGTCAAAATGTAAATATATCTGACATTTTACTTTTTACAATTTAAAGAACGGAGGTCCCCCGACGGGATCCCAGGGACCGAACAGGATATGATGTTGATTTGGAATTTATGAGACAACTGTTGTGAAGAATAACGGACGTTCAAAAGGTGTTGACAAAAACTTTAATACCCGTATGTTTGCATCCACACTTGTTGTTTTTTTCTACATAGATACATCTGCAAAGTATTTTCATAGCAACATAACATGGAAATTTTTTTTTTATTAAAGACATATTTAAATGAAGCAAACATAAAAAGCTCTACCTAAATATTAATACACATTTTCTATAATGTTTCTTTTTTATTTCGTCGTAAACGTATAACTTGTATTATATTAAGCATTCCAAATTGAGTTCTGGATTTTAAAATTAGTATTTGTGTTTTAAATATTGCTTTAGTACGATGTACTTAGTTGTGACCAGGCTATCATTAAAAAAAGAACTGCAGATAATTTTTCAAAACATTTACATACGTTTTGAAAAAACATCTGTACATTTGTTTTTATTTAAATTTGTTTTGAAATTATTTAGATTTCATATTGACGTATGAAATCATCTAAAAATAGAAAAAAATACAAAAATGATTCAATAATATTTAATTAATGTATGCCTTTTGTCCTATTTTTGAATTATTTACAAATAAAAAGTAGTAAATATAGACTTTAAAAACAATGTTTATAGTTATAATAAAAACTGTTTATTAAAGATGATACTAAAATAACTTATAAAAAATTAGCTTTAACATAAGGGATTATTTTTTTTAAACAAACATTTATTTACCAAATTTATTTTTAAAAGAATTTTATTTTAAAAAGATTATAATAATACTTTCAGTTTAATTTCGGAATTTATGCTATAAAGTTAAGCTGATTTTTTTTAATAGAACGCGAAATACAGTAAAAAGGATTTTACATTCTTTCAAATATTACTTTTTAATTATTTTTGTTAAAAAAATATTTTTGAAATGTTAGTTGAAAAAAAACGCTATAAGATGCTTTATTCTCAGAAAGTGGTAATAAGAGTTTAGGTATATACTACCTCTGACAATAAAGTTCGGTGAATGAATTCAGAACGACCGATCTGGCAACACGGGGAAAAAAAACGCTTCACCTGCAAGTGTACACCATCTTCCCCCACCGTTGTTCAGTTGAGCGTCGTTTATGTTCTGTGTAAGATGTGCTTTACTAAGTGCTTGTTCAGAGTGTTGGTTATTAACTGAGAACAGGAAAATGAACGAATAAAAGATCTGTTTAAAGTTTGGTTTTAAGCTTTGCAAGACACCGAAAGAAATTTATGATGGATGGTGCAAATTGAACACCTACCATACTCGCCAGATTTCAATCCTCCAGATTCCTTCCTACTTTCATGACTCAAACTCTCTTTGAAAGAGATTTGACCATATTGTTGACATCCAACGAAACGTGACGAAGCTTTTGAACTTCATCCCAGAAGAAGACTTCTTGCGAATTTCCCTGGACATGTATAGGAGATGTCAGCGGTGCATATTTATAGGAGATGGTTATTTTGAAGGATAGTATGGCAACTTTCGTTAATATTTCATCTACATTTGTGTTACAGGACTATTCACCGAACTTTATTGTCAGAGGTAGTATAATACTACTTTTATATTTGTGAAAATGTTTACATATGTTTAGTTTATTTTAAAAATTACAAAACATACTACTGTTTTAACATAAATTTTTAAGATGCCATATTTTCCGAAATAAAAATAATTTTGTAAAGAAAAGTAAAATCTAACCTTGTAATATATAGACAGAAAAATTAACTCTGTAGTGCATTTATCAGAGAGAAGTAGCATTAAAAATTTGAAATCCCCAATAAAATGTTTACTAATGACTGAAAATTTTAGCTGTAAACAAATCATATTCCCGTATACTAAATTTAAATTCATTTTTCTGAAATATCAAAGTGTGAATGAAAATTTTTATAGGAAAAATAAAAATAGATATTGTACTTGAAAACATTTCATATTTCATTATTTCAATTCGCTTAAAAAAGTCAAATTTAAAATCTATAACCAAGGAATAAAATTGCATAATCATATACACTATACGGCCAAAGGTGATCAACGATTTGCGACTTTTGACATTTTGTTAAATATTTAGAAAATTACCCGAGGAATTATCCTGAAACTCCGGTGTATATTAAAAAAATCACATTAAAACATGAAAAATCACTAAAACATACATAAAAATTTTAAATAATCTAAGCAAAACATCAAAAAATGATCTTAATGTGCAAAACTACATATATCGAAATATAGTACTAAATTCAGTAGTTGCAAGCGTCTTTTCTACAGAGAAATGAGATAGATGGAGATGCAGTATGACGTAAAAACGGTTTGTGGTATGAAGACGCACCTGACCAATGATGTTTTCTGTTCTGGCTATTATACACGACTTATTTTGACACATACGAAAAGACTTTTCTGTGTGTTCGAATGATAACCGCGACCGCAGTTATCATTCGAATTTAAATACTCTGTCTCGTCCCACTCTCACAGAAATTTTGTGGATACGCAAGTGTTTGGATATAATTTCGGCAGTTTTATCCCGTTTCCGGGTTGCAGTTTCGGCATCCAACCTACCCATCTCATTTCAATTGCATCTAACTCTTACCTCCATGGTATCATCGGAACACAGATAACAAGTATACACAGAAATGTCTTTTCTTATGTTCCGAAAAAAGTCGTGTATAATAGCCAGAACAGAAAAATCATTGGTCAGAGTTTGGTTTCGTCTCATTGTCTGCCATTCCGACATTATCCGACATTATCCCCTTTAAGTTTATATATGGGACAATATCCGCAAATATTTGTATGAATAAACTTCGATTTTTTGAAAGATGAAAAAAAAAAAAAACACAAGAAAAATTTGAAATTTAATTTTTTTTCAGAACTCTTGAGGAATTTCCTTAAGGGGATAGTAAGGTTAATTCGAGGGAAAAAAGGCATATTTTCTATCATTTTTTGTAAGGATACAATTAATATTTATTTATTTGTATAGTTATAGTATAATTATATGTCATTTAAAGAGTATTCTGTGAAATTTTCATTAAGAAATATTAAAAAATGAGCCGATGACAGCGAATCTTCGAAGACGTCCCCCCCAAAAAAAGTTGATTCGCGGTGAACTCTGTAGCTCAAAATCTACTGAACCGATCTTTTTAAATTTTTACACACTCTTTCTTTATATAAATTACGAGATAACGCTGTCGAGTTTTTTTTTATTTTTTTTATTTTAACTTACTTTTAAAAAACAAAATATCAGATTTTTTTTATGAAAAATCAGCATTTTGACTTCCGAGCCTTGTAAAAAATTGAAAAATCAATAATAATAAAAAAAAAAAACTCGACTGCGTTCCCTGAGGAAACTTATCACCTAATTAAATTAATTTGGTTTTTTAATTGCAGTTGATCCAGTCATGAGTTATGCGGTTCACCACGAATCAACTTTTTTTTGGGACGTCTTCGAAGATTCGCTGTCATCGGCTCATTTTTTAATATTTCTTAATGAAAATTTCACAGAATACTCTTTAAATGACATATAATTATACTATAACTATACAAATAAATAAATATTAATTGTATCCTTACAAAAAATGATAGAAAATATGCTTTTTTCCCCTCGAATTAACCTTACTACCCCCTTAAGGAACATATTATATTTATTGACTTTGACCAAGCTACAATTATTTCGAAAAAAGATACTCTGCTTAAGGGGGTAGTAAGGTTAATTTGAGGGAAAAAAAGCATATTTTCTATCCTTTTTTGTAAGGATACAATTAATATTTATTTATTTGTATAGTTATAGTATAATTATATGTCATTTAAAGAGTATTCTGTGAAATTTTCATTAAGAAATATTAAAAAATAAGCCTATGACAGCGAATCTTCGAAGACGTCCCAAATAAAAGTTGATTCGCGGTGAACCGCATAACTCATGACTGGATCAACTGAAATTAAAAAACCAAATTGATTTAATTAGTTGATAAGTTTCCTGAGGGAACGCGGTCGAGTTTTTTTTTTTAATTATTATTGATTTTTCAATTTTTTACAAGGCTCGGAAGTCAAAATACTGATTTTTCATCAAAAAAATCTGATATTTTGTTTTTTAAAAGTAAGTTAAAATTAAAAAAAAGAAAAAAACTCGACAGCATTATCTCGTAATTTATATAAAGAAAGAGTGTGTAAAATTTAAAAAAAGATCGGTTCAGTAGATTTTGAGCTACAGAGTTCACCGGCTTCGAAAAAGCGAAGTGTTAGAAAAACACGTTTAAAGTTTCACAGACGCTTTTGTCGAAATCGGAGGGCGGAGAATTACAAGTGTATATCTCCGTCAGTTTTACTTCAATTGCTTTCAAATTTTCACAGAATTATCTTAAGATGTTGTACATTAATATAAAATAAAAATAAAAAAATGAAAAAAAAGACCTTACTACCCCCTTAAAGCTGTGATTCGTGAATTTTTATAAATTCGTTCAAGGAACCAAGAAATTTGCAATGTGAGTGCTTCATTTCTCCTTTCTGAAATCTGGGAAACTATTTTGAAAAAACTACGAAATTTACGTATTGTTCCAGCCCTTAGTTTTTATTTTTTCAATTTGAGTAAGAGATGACGCCACTTACTTAATTCTAAAAAATTTTCAATGTTTTCGTTGGGCCTTTCCCAATTTGAATTTAGTTTTTTACAGATGTAACATATTGATTGTTTCCTATCCATTTGTATTTCAGAAAATTTTATTCCTGATACTGGTTTTAAAGAGTAAAGTGAGCGTTGAGATTCATTTTATTCATATGTACCTTTTTTTTCTTTATGAATCATGTGTGTGCTGGTTTTCAACATCTACTCTCTTTAGTAAGACAAATAAGTATTTAACATTGAGCTTGTTTTTATGAATTCATAACTGGATTATTTAAACTAAATTTTATTATTGCTATCTTGTTATACATATACAGGGTGTATCTAAACTACTGGGCAAAACTTTAAGGGATGATAGTACACATAAAGACAAATAATATTAAATGGGAAACTAAGGGTCCCAAACGTCTTCCAAAAGAGATAGTCGCCATCAAAGTTTAGGGTCCAAAATTTGAAATGATTATAAAAAACGGAAAATTTGGTCGATTAGTTTGCGGTTTTCACGAAAACTATTCTTTATGTCAGTATTGTCTTGAAAATAAATTATAAAGATAAATTTCAAAAAATGCCGATAGAGGGCGCTTTAGACTTTGGAATAACGAACAACTATTTTTTACCGTTATTTTTTGCATCTCAATAAATTTTTTTAGAAGTTTAGACATAAACTTAAATTTTGAGCTCAAAACCTGTGGTTAAGTATCGCAAACTGAACTGTTTTCAATAGGAGTGGGTAGGTTCAAATTTCAAATGATTATAAAAAACATAAAAATTGGTCAATTGATTTGCGGTTTTCACTAAAATTATTCTTTACGTCAGTATTGTCTTCAAAATAAATTACACAGATAAATTTCAAAAAATGCCGATAGAGGGCGCTTTAGACTTTGGAGTAACGTACAACTAGTTTTTATCGTTATTTTTTGCATCTCATTAAAATTTTTTAAAGCTTAGACATAAACTTAAATTTTGTGCTGAAAATCTGAATCGTTGAGAGTGGTTAAGTAGCGCTAGCTGAACTGCGTTCAATGGAGGTGGGAAGGTTCAAATTTCAAATTATTATACAAAATATGATTATACGGAAAAATTGGTCGATTCGTTTGCGGTTTTTTCTAAAACCATTCTTTATGTCAGTATTTCCTTAAAAATAAATTTTAAAAATAATTTTTAAAAAAATTCGTTAGAGGGCGCCTTAAACTTTAGAGTAACCAACAACAATTTTTAACGGTTTTTTTATTTAATTAAATGCTTGCAAAAGCTTAGACTTAAATTTTGAGCTCAAATTCTGAATCGTTGAGAGGGGTTAAGAAGCGCAAACTGAAATGTGTTCTGGAGTTGAAATGTTACCCTGCCCACCCTCCGAACACAGTTCAATTTTTCGCTACTTAATTACTCACAACGATTCAGATTTTGAGCTCAAAATTTAAGTCTAAGCTTTTAAAACATTTATTTAGATTAAAAAAAAAATAACAGTTAAAAATAATTGTTGGTTACTCTAATGTTTAAGGCGCCCTCTAACGGAATTTTTTGAAATTTATCTTTAAAATTTATTTTCAAGGAAATACTGACATAAAGAATGTTTTAGAGAAAACCGCAAACGAATCGACCAATTTTTCCGTTTTTTATTATCATTTGAAATTTGTACCTCCCCACCCCCATTGAACACAGTTCAGTTTGCGCAACTTAACCACTCTCAACGATTCAGATTTTCAGCTCAAAATTTAAGTTTATGTCTAAGCTTCTAAAAAATTTAATGAGATGCAAAAAATAACTGTAAAAACTAGTTGTACGTTACTCCAAAGTCTAAAGCGCCCTCTATCGGCATTTTTTGAAATTTATCTGTGTAATTTATTTTCAAGACAATACTGACGTAAAGAATAATTTTAGTGAAAACTGAAAATCAATTGACCAATTTTAATGTTTTTTATAATCATTTGAAATTTTAACCTACCCACTACCATCGAACACAGTTCAATTTGAGCTACTTAACCACAGATTTTGAGCTCAAAATTTAAGTTTATGTCTAAACTTCTAAAAAAATTTAACGCGACGCAAAAAATAACGGTAAAAAATAGTTGTTCGTTACTCCAAAGTCCAAAGCGCCTTCTATCGGCATTTTTTGAAATTCATCTTTATAAATTATTTTCAAGACAATACTGACATAAAGAATAGTTTTCGTGAAAACCGCAAACGAATCGACCAATTTCTCCGTTTTTTATAATCATTTCAAATTTTGGACCCTAAACTTTGATGGCACCTATCTCCTTCGGAAGACTTTTGGGACCCTTAGTTTCCCATTTAATATTATTTTTCTTGATGTGTACTATCACCCCTTAAAGTTTTGCCCAGTAGTTTAGATACACCCTGTATATCTTATTACTATGAAAATAAAGTGAAATTGTATTTTTTATAATGCATTTTATAGTTTAAATATCTATAAAAATGTCACATGCTTTCTTTTTAGTTAAAAATTCTTCATTTGTCATACATATTATAAATAATTATTTTATATACTATTATGTAACCATTAATATATTTTTTCTTTCGCTATACATAGACTTTAACTAACTTAGTAACTTCGAAGTTATTGGATAAAAACGCACGAATAGTCTCTTTACGATCTTTTTTGTGGCAAACAAATTGGTATAGCATCTTTTATCCTATGAATATGTTATTTATATTTGTGCAGAAACGACAGCAATATAAAGGAAAGTTAATTTCATTCGGGATCCATATCCTAAATATGATATACTCATTTGTATATGTAAATAAATATATCAACTGTATCACAAGTATTTTAATATAACAAAACCAATTTTGTTTCATATGTATTATTTTAGGCAGTAATTAAAGTACTTTATTACATATATTTGCGATAATTTAGACATTGCTCCACCATTATAAAAATATGGAAATAGTTTCCTTTTGTTTTTATGTGGGATTAAACAATTAAAACTCTTTGAAGTAAATGAAAGGCAGGTTTTAGTATTAGATACTCTTGTGAAAAAATATAAGTTTTGTTAATATCTTTAGGAGGATTTTTCTATTGTTGGAACAATTGCAGAAATGCATGAAATGTCGACAATGTATATTACTCGGCGCAACTGTAGAATAATATTAGAATAATTTTTAACACGATTATTCAATCGGTAAATTAATTATAACAGATGTATAAATTTCCAATTTTCATTTTTGGGTGAAAAATGTCCGGGCCAGGATTCGAACCAGGGGTGTATTGGCTGGAAAATTTGCATCTGTTATAGAATAATATAAATCTTTATAAAAATAAGATACAGGAAATTATTAATTAAAGTTTTAAACGCAGTTTAATGTCTTTTTTTCTTTCAGAAAAGCAAGGAATTAAAAGATCTTTATTTATTTCATACTTACATAAATATTTAGAACATATAATGTAATTAATTCATTTATTTTTTGTACTAAGGAAGCAAATCTTTTTAAAAGACTTATTCGTGTACAAAGCAAAAACTTAGGAAGATTGCATTGAAAAAACTATGAAATAAAGGTACTTCTATCAGCTATTTGTGATATACTAATTTTGGAACATTATTTTTTATTTTCATCGTTTATGAACTAGCTCCAACCACGTCACGTTTAAATATTGAGTATAAGAATATATGTAAAATATGTACATATATATAATCGAATTCATAATTAATGAGCCACACTTTATTTTGACGTTAGCACACATCGACGTGCGCACCTGGCTCTAGGGACGATGGTGGAAGGGGTTGACTTATATAATGTTATATAAGGCTGAAAAAAAGCATCTCACATAAGCGAAGGGACATCAAGAATGTCTGGAAGATTCACCCCGAAAACGCATCCAGCCACATCTCCTTTATCGTGAGTGCTTACCCGACTCGGCTGAACGTTCATTTTGTCCCACATCCTCCCTAAAGTCCGGACTTGTCGCCCCCTGACTTCTTCTAGTTTTCGCGTTTAATATCAGTGCTGAAAGGCAAACGCTTCAACTCGATCTAGGACATCCAAGAAAATGTCAAGACAGACCTTGAAGCCATCCTGGAACAGGCCAACGTGCACGCCTTCGAATCATGGAAATCCCACCTACAAAAGTGGATTTATGCAGTAGATACCTACTTAGAAGGATACTAAGCGATTGCATAAATTCGCTCAATAAATCTGTCCCTTTGAACAAAAATTCATTACTTATGAAACCGACCATATATGTATTTCCGTGTCTGATAGAGAAATAGTCAAAACTGCTGCTGTTGAGTAAATATTATGCATTAGATAAGTATGAACCATCAGCTAATAACAAAACGTGACATAACATAATATAGGTAGTCGACTTGTACAAGATGGTTGTGCAAGACAATGGCAGAAAAACAATAAAGTTTCTTTAAAAAAAAATCATTTTCCTAAAGAAGTGCTTATCTAACAGATAAGAAACAGCAATAGTTATAAGTAACAGTTCTTCTTGAGAAATTGACTGTCTTAAAAAACAGAACCACGCATGATGATATGCGTCAAGGGTACTCGGTACCCTTTAAACTTTTTTTAAATATAAGCATTTTAAGGTGCATTTTTTTGAATAAAAATAAAGGAATAAATGAAGGTAAATGAATCTCTCAAGAAATGTTTCTATTTCCTTGGCAAAATTGAAAAAATGTAATTTGTTTTTTCTTTTTTGAAAAAATTCAGTATATTTTAAGATTGCATAATTTTGAACATTTCGAAGCTATTTTATTTTCTTTGACTGTTTGTAGAAGGTGCTGTATATTTTTAGTATTAATTTTTATCACAAATTAAGTAATTTGAGATACAATAAATAAAATGTGTAAATACGTGTAAAAAAATTTGTATGTGTAAATTTTTATGTGTAAAAAAATCATTTTTACTTCATCGTGAATCAAATAGGTCATAATAAATAAGCCAAAAAATCGAATCAATTAAAATATACACAAATTTTTTTTATCAGTTTGGATATGCCTATTTTTCGTAAAATCACAAAGTAAGAAAACACACTTTTAAATGAAGTTCATTGTGGAATTTAAAAGGACAGTGATGCAATAAAATCACTTTAAATTGTATTTAAAGTAATTAAATTTTTCGAAACTTCATCATAATGTACTAGGGATAATAAAGTACAGGCTGAGCATAAGTTATTTAACGCATTTTTAAGTTCTGTAAAACAAAAAGAAATAATTGTATTAACATAATTGACATTTTATTTACAGCATATTTCTCATAACTTTATTTTGCACATTCAAGAAGTTCATGAGTTCTACGTCTCTGTATTCAATTTCATGCTAAGCACTGCGGAGCCTCGCAACAGTTATCTTCAATAATCTCAGTGATTTTAGATCAACATTATCGCAAACCAATACACCCGGTTTTTGACAGATACCCAATGAAAAAAGAAAATGAGATGTTAAATCAAGTGACAGTGGAGGGCAAGCATCTGGCAAACCTCTATCAATCCGTCGTCTGGGAAATGTTTCATGTAAGTAGTCTTTAACAATGGATCACAATGTGGTGGTGCACTATCTTGTTGGAAATAACTTTGTGGCTGAAAAACAAATTGTTTAAATCGCTTTGAAATTTGAACAACAGTAGTGCTTGCTATATTCATTTGTTTTTGCTTTATAGAATTTTAAAATGCACACGAAATTTTATGCTCATTCCATATAATTTAAACAAAAAATTAAAAAATAGATATTTTTATCATTTTTTGTGCCGAATGAAGGATACCGAGTCCCCTTAAATTGATTTGTTAAACTTAGAGAAAAAAAAAAAGATTTACAATAAACTGTTGCACTATGGCACTGACATTACTATACGACTAAAGCTGTGGGTTTTAAGACAAGAGAAACGAGGAAAAACCGTTTACTAATGCATGGTTAAATTTTTATTAAAACGTAGGAATAGAAAAACCGCAAGCCACTGTGTTTCATAGCTAAAAGCAGAACCTAGTCTGCCGGTCGATTGTTCGTCACAGAGAGAAGAAAATAGCCTCCAGAGATCGTTCAATTACACCGAAAGTGCCATTAAGAAAAAAAAATCTTATGATGAGGAAGATGAATATTCTCAAATTGAATGATTTCAGATTGGAAAATTATTAGCCTGCGTTAAAGCAAATTTTGACTAGAAAAATTGAAAAACGATTTAAAGTATAACCTGCACTATGAAAGAAAAATAATAAAATAAATTCCTTTATTCGTACTCACTACAAATTTATGTTTCAGTTAGGGTAGTTTCTGACTTTATTTGTTTGTTGTAGCTATTGTTGCACCATTGAAATAATTCTACCTACATTCTCATATCATGAAAGGATATCATAGTTAAAAGAAAAATATATATTCATATTTAGTATAAACTATTATCATACTCGCATGAGAGTCCGCACATGCGCGTGGAACTATATATATAAGCGTCGATTTCTTACAAGCTTTGACAAGCTTTGCAATATTTAGAGAATTTTTGCTTAATTTGGTGATAAAATATTTAGCAATAAATGAAGGATCTTCACAATAGCTGGATACAACCTCTTAATTCCCATTCAATTTGAAAAAAACTGTAAATCTTCTTTAATAGGACTCCACACATTTTGAAATTCATTTTCTATAGAAATTAGCCGATTTCTTAAAACTAAAGGATAATAAAGCTGCCCTTTACTTTCTCAAACAGGATAGAAGGGCGATTTTCTCGAATATTTTTGTTTAAAATCCAAAATATGTGCATTACATGCGGTATATTTTCAAAAGCTATATAAACTTACACATGCTTTTACAAGGATTTAGACTGTAACTCTTGAATAATGTCATGTTACTGTATAAAAATCAATTTAGAAAATAAAATATGACACATAATTATATTTTTATAAGGTTTTGTTTGCATAAAATTAACAAATAACAAATTTAAAATAATTTATTACGTTTCTACAATGCCATAATTACAAGGAAAGACAATAGTTCTTACCCTAATTTATCATAGATTGGTGTTATAAATATCATTATAAGTTCTATCATCTTCACTTCATCTTTTTTATTTCAAATACCAATCACATTGAAGCTTTGTATGACTATCTCCACAAAATTGAGTTTCATGTTTGTATAACTCAGACGATGAAACAAAGCCTGGAAAGCATAGCTGTTAGCTCGATCCATTTTATTGACATCTGAAAAAAATACAAAATTTAGCCAATACTGGACCAGATGGTAAACGCTATAATAAATACGTCAAGGTTTGAATCGCGAGAAATGCGATGAAGGGATGTTAAGGAGGTACGATGGTGAAAATAAAAGTAAAATATTCTGTTAAAAAAATAAAAACCGCCAATAAACTATAGCAAAGAACGTTGAGAAGATGCAATATAATAAAGATTATTTAAACTCACTTGTTTGAAAATTCATCTATAATTAAATCTTACTATAATATAATGCGATGTTACCCACTCCCAACTTTCGTCTGTTAGGATAAAGGGTTTCTACTTAAACACTATTTAAACACAGGGTTCACTATTTAAACGCTATTTTTTCTTGCTAATGTATTTTAGAAAGTTAAAAAGTCTGTTTTAAAAGATTTATGTGATAAGTTGTCAGTAGATTTTAAGTTATGGCAAAAGAAATGGCAATTAGAGAATGTAGGGGATATCGAGCAATCATTTCATGAACTTTTAACACCAAAATTCTCACTGATAACTTTATTAGGACGATTTTTCACCTGGTGACCCAGTATCTTATAGCTGAAACATATGATTATAATTATAAAAAGTCTTTTAAATAGACCATTAGTACTTTTTTAAAAAAGTGGTATTAAAATTAAAATTGAATTATTTACTGTTTAACTTTAGAAAAATTTGCACTGCACATAAAATGTATTAAAACACACATACACACGCAAATACGCCTGCATTCAAATCATAAAGGTACACACAAATAATATACAGACATAGAAACAATAAATATTGCAAACCCGACTGTAGTGAAAAGTTAGCCAGAACGAGGCATCGAACCCGGGACACAGCATTCCAGGCTGTTGCTCTAACCACTGAGTTACTCTGGTCGATGCCTGAATCCGAAATTTCTCACTAATAAACCAAGTTGGGGAAGATGACTGAATTATAGAATGATATATACATATGAATAATGATTTACTTAATGATGGAAGATGACTTTCCACAACTTGGTTTATTACTGAGAAATTTGCTGACTTTGGCATCGGCCGAAGTAGCTTCAGTGTTTAGAACATCAGCCTGGAATGCTGTGGTCATGAATTCGATTCCTGGCTCTGTCTAATTTTTCATTCCAGTTGGGTTTATTGTATTTATTGTTTGTATATCATTTGTGTGTACCTTTATACAAAATGTAGTTCACTTGACTTGAACTTATAATGTTCAGCAATGCTGTTTTTTGATACAATATAAATTAAACGTCGCCTGTGTGTTCAGATGTAGAGCTGTTTGTAATTGGGGAGATTGAATGAACTGTTTTTAAAGGAAGACAATGATGTGGTATTAAAATACTGACTGTTCGGTACTTTGTCATTAACTTATTAATTTATATTAATTCTAGAAAGGTTTTGGCTTATTGTTTAATTTATTTCCTCGGTTACCGCAGCAGTGTCATCCAATAAATCCGGTGGTCTTTCAAAAATATCTTGACAAGTAATAGATAATTTTTGGAAGTGTGTTTGCATATTCCGTGAATCAGATACAGAACGAACGATCAGTGAAGAAAGAAAACGATCAGGAACTATAATAACTATAGTGATATTTGATGTGTATTTATAAAATGCTAGATTAAATGTCATATTTTCACTTAAATGAAACAATAGAACATCATGCAATAATAAAAAATATACTGCCTAACTTATTGCTATGATATATTATGTTTGCATCTAGTGGGGCAACTTTTTAAACACAAAATTAATGTTTAATACAATATCTCAGATGTGTTTTTTAAACATTCCTCGCTTTTCTATTAGATGCAGACGCAAAACTTCATAGCACTACGCCAGAAATCACATTTTCGATTATTATAAGGTACCCTATTATTCCTCTGGGGCAACGATATACTAATTAGTTTTCGTGTTAGAGCTATCAATAACCAAAATCGAATAATTTTAAATTTGTAATCGGTACATCAATATTTAGAAAAATCCCTGTTGTGCTTGGCTTATAGTTGGAGGTGGATTTCGAAGAGTGCTCATTTCAACAACAAAAAATAAAATATCATTAGAGATAAACCCATTTTAACAAAATTTATTTGGCCGCATTTGAAAAAACTTTAATTTCCTTTTTATGTAAGAACTGTTTTTATTAGAATCATCTTATACGAAAATCGGCTCAAATGCCCATTTTGACAACATATTGTGAAATATATTCTGACTTTATAAAAAATCGACCAATATGTACATTATATAGTTCTTAAATAACAAAAAACTGTCAATTGAATGCGTTTGAGAGCAAAATTGAATTAAAAATGAGACATAAAATAACCAATTTGTTATTTGAATACATCTTCAATTCTATAATCAAGATTACTTTGGGAAATTTTGTGCGAAGTGCCCACTTTGACAGCTTTTTTTAAAAATATATTTAGCCTTTACCAAATTCTGACCAATACGACACATTATACAGTTCCTATATAACAGAATTGGATGTGCTTGAGATCAAAACTGAATTTAAAAATGAGTCAGAAAAACATAATTTTCTCATTTGAATACCTCAATTTTTCAATCACGATCGCTTCGAGATATTTTGTTCAAAGTACCCATTTTGAGAGTCTTTTTTGAAATAAATTCTGCGTTTAACAAAAAACTGGTCAAACCGTCAAATTATGTAGTTCCTAAATAAGAGGACCTGTAAATTGGATGCGTTTGATTGCAAAAATGCATTTAAAAAGAGTCTGAAAAAACGCAATTTGTTATACTTCCTCAATTTTGCAATCACGATCACTTCGGAAGATTCTGTTCAAAATACCCTTTTTGGCAGCCTTTTTTTGAAATATATTCTGCCTTTAAACTGGCCAATACGTCACATTATATAGTTTCTAAATAAGAGGATCTGCGATTTGGATGCGTTTAAAATTAAAAATGAATCAGAATATAAACAGTTTGGATTTGAGGTTTTTTCTCTAAGTCCTAGTTATGTTTTATTTATTTTTGCTATAAGAATTAGTTCTATGAAAAACTTGTTTGTATAAAAAATGTAGATATTATTGAAAAGATGTAAAATTAATTTAATTAGATTTCATAGCTTAAAAATTGACGAAGTTATGGATTTTTTCTTTTTCCACTTTCCTTTATTTTTCGTTTTGAACTTTTTACATCGGGAAAAGTTGATCCTATCAAAAACTTGCAAATACAAAATTTTTAGACAATTTTAAAAACTTTTATTAAAAATTTAGTTGGATTTGATATTTTGAGAATTGACGAAGTTACGAATTTTTTTCTCCCAAAAACCCTGTTTTTTTCGCCCTTTTAGCCCAATTTTATTTTTAGCAAAAATCTGTTATGCTTAAATTTTTGGCTCATTTTTTAGAAGCAATATAAACTTTAAACTGATTCAATATCTATTTTAATTAAGAATTTATCACTTTTTTTCGGTTTTCACAAAACCCTCCCTATTTCCACCCACTTGGCCCGATTTTGCCTATTAACGAACTTGATCGAGATGTTATGCCGCTTGATTTAATGTAAAAGTTTGAAGAAGATCTGAGCATAATTATGGAATTTATCGTGTGTAGAAGAAAGTGATATACTCCGATATATATATATATATATATAAACTTTTTTACTGATGGTAGTTTTGGGATCTAGAGGTCATGATCGATTTGCGAACATTTTTCAGAAATTCCAACATAGGAGCGATCGCAATAGGTAGTATGTCATAGGAAATCTACCTAAAGATCTAAGAGCCTTCTAATAGTTTATACAGCTTTTATTGTTTGAAACAACTGACAGTTGATTTTAGTGATTCAATAAGTATTACCGAAATTAAAAATTATATCATTGGGGAAATTGATGGAAAAGCTAAAGATGAAAAAAAAAATCAAGAATATTTTAGTTATCTAAGTAAACGTTACTTGCTTTTATCCGATAATAAAGATTATTTATTTAAATAGTTGGAACTTTTTTTTTCACACAAGAAATAATAATTTATTTTGAAACATTTTTAATTTCTAAATGTTGCTGTCATAACAAGGGTTTTATTTTTAATGCTAATTAAACAGAAAATATTTACATTCAAATATTTAATTCAATATTTAGTTTTGTTTAAATAAAATATTTCTATACAAATTCATGTATAAATTATAACAAGATTTTGAAAAAAAAAATCAAAATAAAAGACAAAAAATTTAGTGAAATGCGGTTTCAATATCTTTCTTTATATCACCATTTAAATTTTTCATGAGAAAAATATAAATATTGTTACTGTAAAAATATTACACTTTTTTCATATTTTTTTTACAAGAGAAATAATGAAAGATTAGATAGAACTTCTGATAAAGCATGTATAAAAATTACATTTTACATAAAAGTTATCGTTTATTTAAATAAATATTTAAATTTTCGATTTCATGAATAAAATTTCATCTTCCAAAGAGAAAGCAGCAAAATTTTCTGTTTTATTTCATTCTTTCATTGCTCAATACATTTTAAAGCAGTAAAAACAATTTTTATGTATATATTTTTTAATCATTTAATTCAATTTTAAGCACAAAATCTATGGTATAAACATTTATGTCTGTACGTAATAAATGTTTTCATTATTGTTCGAAAATTTTTGCTTAAGTAAGAAATATTGCTATCGCGGATAAAAACAGTACAATTGCATAGGAACAAAATATAGTACATGATGCAAACAGCAAATAACATTATAGGAAATATGTTACATTTTTTTCCGAATTTATAGAATAATTAGTAATATTTTTGATGTCAAGAACGCTTTTTCTATACACGTGCTTAACGCAACTAGGAACGATGTTGTAAAGCACGCTTAAGCCGGGATTCGAATCACAACACTTTGGATTGACTTCATACGAGAGACCTCTTACATGAGGAAACCAAAGAAAAGGCAGAATAATCCATTTATGTCCAAAAACTTGAATGAACGAATTTCAGTGTACGGTTAACGAAATTAAGGATGTCATAATGTTATGTCATTATTGCATTAAGCGTTAAACAAATAATCTTTATGTTCACTGATAGATCTAAATTATTTTGATGTGTCAAACCCAAAACTTTCTTTAGTGTCATACATCCTAATAATTCTAGAAATATATATACATGTTAATACTTCAATAATATTTATTCGATACTCAAAACCAACTTTGGCATTTACCTTTTAATTTTTCTGCAGATAATTAATCAAAGTAAAAAGGAATCTTGTCATGATTTTTTAAATAAAATAGCTATTACGTATTACATCAGTTGTTCGCAAAACCCGGCATAGATTGATCTGAAGTTTTTGTCGCTGTATGAACCCCGGTGTTAGCAAAACTATGAAATATGGAAAAAACTTCACCAAATTGCTATTTAAGTCCAACCAACGTAATCTTTTAAAATTGAAAAATCTGTTTCCTATATCTAAAAACATATACATGAAATTTGGTACCCTATACATGATGAACACGCATTTAGTATATGTATGGTCCCTATGCATGATAGATATACATTTCGTAAGATACACTGGAAATTGGGATAAATTCCATGCATAACTTCATAAATCTTTTGATTCTATAAAAGTGGGCATGGCATGAAAAATGCTATTACAACGTTCTCTTTCGGCGAAATATTTCTAAACTCAAGGATGATCTGTTGGCTATAGCTGAAAATATACTTTTCGATGGCACAATGGTCATATAGTTTGAGAGGTGTACCAAAACGCTTAGCATTCTAAACCATACTCAGCAGTTTGCTACTACTATCGCCATCACTATCATAAAAAACGGAGACGGAAATACTCACAGCAAAATTTAATTTGGAGTTTGAAAATTAAAAATAAAATGACACAAAATTAGCTATTATATTACTTCCTTCGGAAGAATATTTCCAAAATAAAGAACACCAGATAAGTAAAACCAAAATAAATAAATAAATAAATAAATAAAAATAAAAAACTTCAAATTTATACATAACTTTCCAAAAATTTCAGTAATACAATGGCGACATAAAGACACAGCGACACACGGTCTGGTACTCAGCCGTTTTGTATAAAGATGTTTTTCGAGATCTCTGATAAATGAGCTTGTAAATTAATCGAACACGTGAAATCGAAACAGATTAAATTACAATTCATTTCAATATTATAGATAGAAAAAGTAAAAAAAAAAAAAAAAAAAAAAAAAAAAAAAAAAAAAATTACACGGCTTCACTATGAGCATTCGAGTCTTTTCATAACGCTATGATGTCTGCATGCATTATTTCAAGAGAAAAATTCATTACTTTATGGAGCAATATACATTGATAGCAATTCGATAGCAATATACATCGATTATATATTACTTGTTTGCAGAACCGTTGTTACACTACTCGAAAAGCAGCTCATTGCTGTCACTGAATATTGAATGCAATTAAATGCCCTCGAAATTGTAACCGTTGTCTATAAACTTTATATGGGTAAAATAAAGATTTAGTGTATCATAGTTAATATACCTTTTTTTTATAAAATTTTATATTGTTATAAGAAAAAATTCGTTAGACGTTTATACAAAGAAACTGAAAACAAAATAAAAATCTTAAAATGAAAGTAATTTGTACACAACTAGGCACCAAGTAATTGATATGGTATTTCTAAATACAAAAAATCGCTTTTTAAAGCAGAAAAATTCATAAAAAATATTTTGGTTCTATTCTACAATGTATACAATTACCCCTTCGGTGGACGAATTAATAACATGACCCATAAGCCATTGGAAAGTAAAACGTTTCTATATCTAGAAAGTTAAAGACTGGAAGTAGTGATAAACTCATGATTACATATTTTTAATATTTTTAGGTCATTTTAGACATAAATCTTTTATTAGAATCTTCATTTTCAGAAATCCCATTTACAATTTCAGAAAATAAATTTATAAACTATACTTTTATTTGTTTTTTAATGAAAAAGCCCACATAATCCGTGAAATGTGATATTTAAAGTTAATGCATATTTCATTATGAATACAGCATTATTTAAAAAAATACTTTCATGTAATGTATAATTTCCTGTCAAATGATAACTCTTGAATGTCTCTGAGACTAGTTGGTGTCAGAATAGTGTAGAATGTGAGTTTTTAATCCATTAACATAAAAAATACTATGATTAAACTGTTTTAAATTATTTTCATAGTTTTAAAAAGAGATTTAAATATGCATATTAACCGAAAAACCTTTGGGATACTTTAAATGATTCAATACATCAATTTTGCATATTAAAGTAAATGATTATTATTTTTGAGGCCGGAATAAATATTTGAACTTCCTTTATCTTTTAACTTAATTTTAAAGTATATTTCTGGAAAATGCATCGCAATATGTTATCTCCGTAAACGATGTTAAAAATGCTTAGGAATCTTATACAGTGAGTGCTGACACAAATTTTTGTAAATGCTTATGTAAATATATGTTTCATAGTTTCTCTAGGATTGTTTGATATTTTCGTAGAATACAAGAAATTTTTTTTATAACAAAACAAATATAAGAATATATACAAGCTCTTATCGTAATTTGATTGTCTTCGATTCTAGTTCAAAGCCTTGATATAATTTTGAAAAATCGGTACAATCATATGTATATTATAAAGGCCAAACGTATCTGTGCGTAACGCATACGCCATTTTGCAAATTGTAGCAGTTTCACAGGCAATTCGGCTTTGCAATTTTCCGTACAGAGAATTTTATACTTCTAATCATATCACATATTCCATTTTTGCACCATCGTATCTAGAAAAATAGGTACTTTTAAATGAAATTTGTTTTAAAGCTGTATCTCAATTTATTCTTGACATTTATTTTTTATTATTTAGTAAAATTTTTGTAATTGTGGCAACAGAAATACGCCATTTTCTCTTAGAATTGATAAAAATTTAAATGTGCGCATGTAAATTTTGAGATGAAAATTATGATGGATTTAGATTTCATATGAAATTCTAACATCGTGTCATTTAGAATCTTTTTATTTACGCCTTTATGCCAAACATAAGAGTTTCAATTGATAACTTCATCTTAATAACTCATTTTTTTATATTTTGCTTTATATTATAATTTTACACATGTGATTAAAGTTTAATTTTAATAATTTGGACAACTGAGTTTTTATAGAAATAGTATTTCTTTTTCTAAATTTTATCTTTAAATAATTTTTGTTTGAGAGCTAGACCTATCATAAGATGAATTTTTTATTGTAGCTAATTTTGTAGTTTTTTTTGTAATCAATGAAACAATTTCTTCTTAAACATTTACTTTCACCGAAATTCGACGAGTTCCCCCTTGTCTTTATAATCGCTAAATATTACTAAATTTTACATTACAGAAAAATAAAGATGAACATTATGTATTTTCTTAAAAAATCACGATAATGTGTTTGTTTTTACTTGAACTCTCCTTCCTTTAGTAGATATACTGATAAATTAAAACTGCAGATTGTTAATACTCGCACAACACATCATAAGAAAGGGGGAGATAATTAATTAATTCCACACATTAACACCATAATGACCACAAACTCTAATCATTTCGCTAGCGCATTTTATTTACACGTCTTCCATCATCGCTGTCCAGAGCGCATATATACAGGTACATACAGAATTAAAACAGATTCATTACAGGCGCCATCTACAGGCTCTTTCCACATAACACTGAAGATATAACATATTAGGATGTAACATACTGGGCGTAACATACTGGGGCCCCATGACCACGTCATCATCATAAATAAAATAAATATATAACAAATTGACACATTAATACAATACACAATGTAGACATAAAAATATATAACAATAATATTACACAATAAATTCACATTTATATCTAGAAATTTAAATAATTTCACAAAGAAAAGTTAATTTTCATTTATTGGCAGTTTGACTAATTTGTGGATTGGTCTTTTAAGTTCACCTATGGCAGTTTTTAAATTCACTAATCTTACTCTGCTGTCAGAACTTTTGAAAATGTCAATTATTCTTGCCATTTTCCATTTCAACGGTGGCAAATTATCATCTTTGATAAGCACTAAGTCGTTTACACATAAATCTTCTGTCGGAAATTTCCACTTGTTGCGCACTTGCAACTGTGTAAGATAGTCCTTAGACCATGCTTTCCAGAATGACTGGGAAATATTCATAATCAATTTCCATCGATCTCGAATTGAAATTTTCATATTTGTAATGTCTGGTTCGGGAACACTCTTTAAATCTGACCCAATGAGAAAGTGACCTGGAGTGAGGACTGAAAGATCATTTGGGTCCTCCGAAATAGCGACTAATGGGCGATAATTCAGAACTGCTTCAATTTCCGCCAAAACTGTTGCAAATTCCTCTTGAGACAAGATATGCGACCCAATAATTCGTCTCATATGGTACTTCATTGATTTAACCGCTGCCTCCCAAAGACCTCCAAAATGGGGAGCAGATGGAATATTCGTAGTCCATTTTATACTCTCATTGTGCAAGTAGTTGCCGATTGCTTCTGATGCAGCGACTTTCAAATAATTCTTTGCTCCTATATAATTAGCACCACAGTCACTGAAGATCTCTATTGGCTTACCTCGACGTGCAATGAATCTTTTCAACGAAGCTATACAGGCGCTGGCACTCAGATCACTATGAACCAAATGAACTGCTTTGGTAGAGAAACATACGAAGATACAGACGCACATTTTGACTGGCTTTACTGCCCTACCACGTCGAAGACTTATTAGAAAAGGTCCACAAATGTCGGTGCCACAACAAATGAACGCTCTTCCTTGGCTCACTCTTGATGTTGGTAAATCAGCCATGATTTGTTTCGAGAATTCGTTGCGAAATCGTGCACAGATAACACAATTTTTTATTGCTTTACGGATAAGAGACTTCGCACCCACAATCCAATAGGTTTGCTTCACGGCAGAATTTATTAGCTGTGCTCCTCCATGTAAGTATTTTAAATGATAAAATTTAATTAACAAGGTCGTAACTGGGTGATTTTTAGGCAAAACTAAAGGATATTTTGCAGTCTCTGGTATATTGGCATTTCTTAGCCATCCACCAGCTCTTAAAAACCCACGACTCTCCAAAAAAGGATTTAAGGCATTTAAATTGCTGGTTTTTAGAATTTTTTCCTTCTCCAAGTTGGCTATTTCGTTTGCAAAATTCGCTCTCTGGACTAACTTAATTATAGTATCATGCGACCAATTCCTCTGTTTGCAAAAATGGAGCTGCAATTTTATTTCTCTTTGCATTATCGATGAATCGCAAGCACCACGCAAGCACTCTTTGCAATTTAGTCCACGATGAAAATTTACTCCACAATTGTTCAACTAACTCTAATTTACCGACCAAATTTTCAGCAAGCTTGACCTTCTGCTCTTTCAATACATCTACACTATTTATTTCCGTAGACGTTCTCGATATCTGTTCGGGCCAGCTCTCATTATTACTTCGAAGCCAAGCTGGACCTTGCCACCATTTCTCGTTGTTAACTAAACTTTCAGCAGCAATTCCTCTTGTTAGCATATCGGCCGGGGTAGTCTTCCGTAGGACAGTAGTACCAATCACTAGGGCTGGTTTTCTCTTGGATTTCTAGAACCCTATTACCTACAAACTGTTTCCACCTTTTCGAACATCCTTTAACCCAATACAATGCAATGGTGGAGTCACTCCAATATACTACTCTTTGAATTCTATCCTTAAAAATATTCTTCACATAATTTCCAACTCTAGCACCTATTACAAGACCCATCGACTCTAAACGCGGCAAAGTTAATTTCTTTAACGGTGCTACTCTATTTTTTGACAAAATAAATGACACTTTATAATTTCCACTATTATCACAATATCTAAAATAAAGAATTGCTCCATACGCACTTAATGAAGCATCACAAAAAACATGTGCCTCTACTTGTTCATCTTTACAATCAACTAAACAAAATCTGGGAATAGTTATATAATATATTTTCTCAATTTCGTTGCACCACTTAAGCCATTTTTCCCGCAAATCATCGGGCAACTCTTCATCCCAATCACAACCTGTTTCCCAAATGTCCTGTAACAATAACTTAATACGAACAACAAATGGCGAAATCAGGCCTATGGGATCAAAGATACGTGCTGCTGTTTTCAAAACACACCTTTTACTGTTTTGCAACGTTTCCCAAGATTCTATTAAACCCTTAACTTCCAATGATAATTCATCTTTCTCTGGACACCAATTTAAACCTAAAATCTTCAACTGCTGAACACTTTCTTTCTCTATATCCTTAAAGCCATTTTCTATCCAGAGTTTTTCCAACTCTCTACTATTAGACCTCAGTTTTCTCAAATTAAATCCTCCACTCTTTAAAATATTTACAGCATCCGAAGATAATTCGAACGACTCACTCACAGTACTTCCTCCAAAAAATAAATCATCTACATATAGATCTGAATTTAGCATTTCAAATGACTTAGGATTGCTATTTTCAAAATTTTTAATGTGATGTTTTATAGTAGCACTCAAAATAAAAGGAGACACTTTACAGCCAAATGGTAATCTTTTCATTCTCATGATTTCATAATCTTTATTAGGATCATCCGAATACCAAAGGAATTTTAAAAATTTCCTATCTCTCTCTGAAATTCCTATCATTAAAAAAGCTTTCTCTATGTCAGCATTAAACGCTATTTTATGTTTCCGAAAATTTAGAATAACATCAAAAATATTAGGATTTAAATTAGGACCAGTTTCTAGACAATCATTCAAAGACAAATTATTTTTAGATTTTGAACTACAGTTAAATACTATCCGAACCTTAGTTGTTTCTTTATATTCTCTAACAACTGCTCTATGAGGCATAAAATATTCTAGCTGATCCCTCTGACATTTCTCAATAATTCCTTTTTTCAATTGATCGTTTATTATTTCTCGATATTCATTAACAATCCAATTGTTTTTAGAAAAACCCTTATTTAACTCATCAAATCTTTTTTTTTTGCCAAAAAATAATTACTTTCTAATTCATATTAACTAATTTTCCATAATAAATCAGTTTCGTACCTCCCATTCACAAATTTTAGATTTCTTTAAAATTGATCTATCAATTCTTTATCCGCTGAATTTAATTCTTCATTTTCTTTAATACTTAAAGTCTCGAGTTCCCATAAATTTTTCATTGTTTCATTTAAATCTGAATCCCGTATTAACCCACAATGTATATTACCATCATTTATCTGTTCGATACTTCCACTAGCCACGTAACCAAAACAAGTATTCTGTAATAGAAGTCGCGGATTTTTTAAATATATTTGCCCTGGTCTCAACAACTCATAAAATATTTCGGCCCCTAATAATACGTCTATTTTTCCAGGGATATTATATGTATGATCAGCTAAAGCGACTGACTCAGAAACATCCACCTGTACTTGAAATACTTTATGTGGAATAAGATCTGTTATTTTGTTCACTACCAGCATATTTATATCTCTTTGAAAACTCTTATCTCGGTTAGAAATCGTAGTATTTACACACCCATTAACACTTAAAGATGAATCATTTAAACACGATATTACCGTATCGTTTTATCTTGTTGCAATCGCAAACGATTCACACAGTCTCTGCTTATTAAGCAAGTTTGACTCCCGACATCTAACAGGCATCTCGCTTCATACCACTGAGAATTTTTATCTTTAATCAAAATCAAAGCTGTACTCAATAAAACATTTTTTGTTTTATTTTTTGCAAAACTACTAGCGACCACAGACCTATCTGACTGACTGGGAGGGATGGAAAGAGAAAGCGCATCGTTACTTTCCACTCTCTGATCTACATTAATGGAAACAGATATGAAGCTGGGCGATTTTTCTTTACTCGACTGAATATTTATATTTTCTTTTGGATAGTGGATTAACTTATTATGCGGTTTTTTACAAAAACAATTTTTGCTCTTACAAACTTTTACACTACAATTGGGATGCAAACATTTAAAGCATAGTCTATTTATTTTAACAACATCTACTCTTTCCGGAATTGGAAGACTTTTAAATTTCGGACAAAAATGCAGTTCATGACTTTCATTTTTGCATAAAACGCAAGTTTTTGTTTCAGAAAAGAACACATTCGAAACTTTCTTTTGAAACGTTGGATTTGGCGACTTATTTCCAAAAAATCTTTTATTTTCATTTCCGTTTTGTTTCCTAAACACATTATTGCCAGTTTTTATTTTATTTTTCGTAGAAAGAAAAATAGCACATTCACGACCTAATTGTTGCGGTTTAAAATATGATTCTCCCTGTTTTACTCCAATGTGAGACATTAAATCACTATCTAATGAACCAAAAATCTTATCCGAAACAATTAGCTCACACAAAGATTTAAAATCATTCACTTCACGTAACTGACAGTAATATTCGAATGCTGCACTTAATCTTGACGCATATTGGACATAACTTTCTGAAGGTAATTTTTGCGCCTTACGGAAATTATTCAAACACGCCTGCGGAGTTGGTTGAAACTCCTTTAACCCTACATTTTTTAATTTATCATAATTACACAAATCTTCTTCTGACAAATAAGTCATTATATTATTTGCTTTTTCACCTAACATATTCAAAAGTATTTCAGCTTTAAATTCCTCAGGTACATTTTTTGTTCTGAATGCTTTTTCTAAGGACTGAAAGAAAAGGCTAAATGACTCTACCCTAGATGACACAGGTATCGTTAAAGTTTTAATGCTCTTAATAAAACTTTCTACATTATTTATTGACTCCATTTCACTTTTTACCGATGAAAATAAATTATTTTGAAGCGATTCCTTCCGAATATTAGCGATTTCTAACTCCTTTTCTAGCTGTGCTAATTTTATTTTTTCAAACTCAGAGTATTGTGAAGATTCTTTACGAACATTAGCTAGCTCTACTTATTTTTCAAACTGAGCATTTTTTTATTTTTTCTAATTCTAATTTTGATTTTTCCGATTCTTTTTTAATTTTAATTTCTTCAACCACATATTCAACAACAATTTTAACTAAATCCAAGTTATTTAAAAAAGAGTCACTTTTTTCAATTAACTCTTTTAATTCAATAACTTTAGCTCCTTCAGGAATTATTAACCCTAACTCTTCCACGACGAGTTTTAACTCGTCTTTTTTCAACTTATCTATCACTGGCATGATTAAATATATGAATATATTTACACTAATAACACAAGAAATCACAAAATTATTGAAACAACACTGCAAATCTACCAGAAATAACTAAAATAATTTTCTTAAAATAGTTCCTACAACTGACACAAAATCACTAGTTACGAATAAAATATACAACTCAATACACAACACTAATTAGCTAACATAAGAAAACCACAAAACCACAATTTATACAACTAAACTAAATCTCGGAAAAACCAAACTACATATTACTCACCCCTTTTCTTCGCAACAAAGAAAGCGCGCAAATATTTTGCGCCGTTCTATACACAAACAAATCAAAACGTGTGACTCTTACCACCGTCGTGACACCATGTTAATACTAGCACAACACATCATAAGAAAGGGGAGATAATTAATTAATTCCGCACATTAACACCATAATGACCACAAACTCTAATCATTTCGCTGGCGCATTTTATTTACGCGTCTTCCATCATCGCTGTCCAGAGCGCATATATACAGGTACATACAGAATTAAAACAGATTCACTACAGGCGCCATCTACAGGCTCTTTCCACATAACACTGAAGATATAACATATTAGGATGTAACATACTGGGCGTAACACAGATTGTCATGTAAGTATTAAATTGTTTTTCTACTCATATGTGTATCTGACATACATTTCTTTTCTAATTAGTCCGTAAAAATAACCGATTCACTTTATCTTTGGATGTCAGCTGACCTGGTGATTGTTATTATCAGATGACTGAATATTTATCATCAGAATGTTTGGAATCTTTTATTTGAAACATCTTATAATAGAATATTTTGTGTAGTGTGACTGTGCTATTTATATTGACATATGAAAAATCCAGAATAAATCTTCACATTTTATCCAAATTTAAATATGATATGCATTCATCTATTTTTTAAAATATCCATATAAATTTTTCTAAGACATTTTAAGTCTCTTTTTTTATTCTAAAATCATAAAACTTAAATTGTTTCGAATTATATATTCTTTAAAATTTAATTAAAAAATTTAAAATAGTAAAAAAATGCTATACTGTTTAAAATGATTTATAAAAAAGTAAAATAAACAGTAAATTAATATTAAAATTATCCAAATGATTGTTTAAGATCATTTCTTCGAATTAAATTAATTTATAACTAAACTACAAGGTTTCTATTTGATAAGATTACTTGTTTTAATGCAAGTCAAAAATAAGCCAATAAAACGAATATTTAAATAACAATAACACAAAAACTAATAATCTGAAATAGAATGTTTCTCAACCTTTCTTTGGAGAGATATTTCAAGTTAAAATTTTCTGCACTTAAAAAATAAAATAGTAATAATAATAATAATAATAATAATAATAATAATAATAATAATAAATTGGCACTAAAAAAATTTCTTGACAAAAATCCAAAAACATAAATATTCCGTACTACAAGGGACGTTTCAATGGTTAGTAATAACAGAGATTTTCTACTTTTGCTAAAATATATGTGTGCTCGAAATCCTTTTGAAAGATAAAACTTTTCAGTAAAGATAAATTTATTTTGTCTTTTCTGTCTTTGGCAGTTTAAAGTTTTCAAAGAATCCCACATATTGTTTTCTAGTTATTTTAAATATAAAAAATGATTTTGTCTAGACTTGTTTCTAATGTTGTATAAGTTTAGAAATTTTAAATATTTAAACCATGTAGTCTCAGCGTCTATTGATGAAGTTAATCATTTTTCAGGATAATTCGTTCCTAATTAAAAGATGAAGCTCTTTTTTTAGATATAAATTTAAATCCTGTATAATAGTTTACATAAGGTAGAATTTTTTAATACGCCTAATATACTTTAGATTAATTGGCATGTGATATATATTAATATTTATTATATTATCTATATCTTATTAACTGCTTGTAAATTTTCTTTCAATGAAATTTCATATCAATAATTTTTGTTATTGTTTTTCATGCTTAATTAGCCTTTACTTCAATCTTTCATTATTTCATTAAAAAATTAACTAATACAATAATTTTCATATTGCAAGTTCGGATTAAAAATGATGCCTAAATGATAAATTAAGCATTACTCGTACACTATGTTGCCGAAGATGACTGGCCACTTGCAATTTGAGATATTTTGTTAAATATTTAGAAAAAAACATGAAGAATTATTCTGAAACTGTAAGTGTGCAAACGTAATAGTACAGGTCATATATTTAAGTGAAGATTTCTTCCTGAAATTCCATAGGAAAACGTCAAAAAATAAAAAAGACCGAAAATCTTTTGGATAACTATGTCAAAACTAATGTAGCAAAAGCACTCAAATTGCAGACAGATGCTCGTTAGTTTATGGCATATGTCGGCTATGGCATTATTCCTACGCTGTATTTTTCATGCAGTATTTTATTTGTCAATAGCTCTATTTTAAGAACTAAAGTAGGAATTTTCCTCAAACTTCAAATTCCCGTAGGCCCTGATAAATGTTACTGCGGATTATGCTTTGGTGTAAACCACCCAACAAGTGGCGCTTCTATGCAGGACATTCACGATTTCCGAAATAACTCTATTTAAAATATTAACGAGAATAATAAATGGTATCCTATAAGAAATGCAACGATTATTTTCACACAACTCAATAAAAGTTTACAATGAATGTCTTCAATAATTACAAATTATTTAGGATTTATTCCATTATTATTTTTTAAAAGTTTAACGCATTTTATTCCTACATTTTAACTTGTTACATTGTATAACTTCTAAGTTTCAGAATAAAAGAATTTCTATTTATCTTAATTGCCCCACATACAGCTAGGATTACAAAGATTAGTGATACGAAATCTAATTCATGCAAAACTAGCAGCAAGTGTTTTAAATTTATTACTAATGGAGTACTTTTATAATGGCTTATTTAAGTCTGTATTTAACTTGAAACAGTTATAGTTCACTCCCATTTAAGTAATGAAAAGACATGTCTGAGTATTTTCTCCTGTTTATCACTTTCGGTGCATTTTTAAAACATCCCATTTACAATTTATGCTATAGTTAGAGCCAATCTTTATGGATCTGATTACCATGAAAACATTTTATGTGATTAATCTGTTTGTAATAAGAATAAGTATTTTTTAACTTGATTTTTGATGAGTTTCACTGAAATGCTGTAAAACATTTACAGTTTTTTAGGTGAATCATTTTGCTAATAGGTGCTTTTGTTGGGGTGGAAATACGTGTTTTTTGACACAATTAACTCTATCTAGTGTTTTGTTGAGTTCTCTTTGATAACCACTACTGAAATGAAACATAAGATACATAGAGGTTCATAAAATATTTTTTGAAAAATTACACATGGCGTCAATTGGCATATTTACTCAGTTTCATTCGTGATGTAAAAAATTGTAATTCGTGTTTTCATGGGACACACTAAGTAACAGTAATCATATCTCATAAAACTTTCAAGCTCTGTAAGAAATTAGACCTTACTCTATTTAGGTATAGCACCAATATTTACGGTACATTTAAGCAATTAGTCTTATTTTTATTTGACTTATAGCAATTGTAATGAAATAGTTTTAACAAGAATTAGTATTCCGATAGCAGATGAAAAAATTCTTTTATTTCATAATCGAATTTCAGAAGATCGTGATAGTTTTCTATTGATAAAAGGCAAATATACTGTTTGATATCGAAAGTTTACAAACTCTTTATATTATGTTTATTATGTTGTTTTATGTTACATATTGACCTACTTATGAATATTAATCTCGGAGCCACAAGGGTCATTATTGTAAATTGTCATTTCTAAATCAAAAGTTTAAGTCGCTTAAAAAAACGTTCCGCCATAGGTCTTGAGTATGATCCAGTGAAAATGGATTCCAAGTTTCGTCAAAATGGGCCGGATAGATTCCCAGGAAACGGGTCTTGCGTTTTGTGTCAGACATATTTTCTCTAAGGTGTTTAAGCTGCTGAATAAGATCATAAATTGAAAAACTTTACTAAGGTATGTAGACAAATTTTGCCAAGATGAATACAGTGAGATGAATTTAAACTTTATATTCACTAGTGTTGCTAAGTTGAGTGCCACAAAATTAGGACAAAGAGACAAAGAAAAAGCCAGACAATAGTTTCTTCTTCAAGACATATTAATGCAATAAACTCCATGAAAGTGGAACCTGTCTCTAACGGAATGCTGGCTTAAATGTTAAGATCTTTTTTCCCCTGCTGTATAATTATACCTGTTCATACAAAATCTTGTCTAAAATTTTCCTACTGAGATATACGATTCTGTTTTCACAGTTTTCTTTAAGCATCATATATTTAAAAAAATATGATAATTATAGCATGTAGCATGAAATTATTTTACTTTTTTTAAACTTTTTTTTAATTTAAAAGACTTCTTAAACTCTTTTCTCTTAATAAATATTCCAATGAAAAACAAAGCGGGTCAATCATACCAAAAAGTGAATCAATCCTTTCAAATGTGGGGAGGCTTGGTCCATTATTTTATCAGGATTAAAATCAAACATCTTTCATGTTACTTAAATATTATACTTATGTAGCAATTTTCTTTTGATAACTGATTGCATAAGGAATAAAATGGATGTACAAAATTTTGTTTTAGGTTTAATATTTCAAAAATAAAACATAATTTTGCAATGATTGTGTCAAATCTCTCTAGTATAGCTTACTACATCACAATTACCATTCCGATAAGAGAGGAAATAAATTTATCTTATTGCATAAGATTGCAGATGTTCTTGAAAGTTTTCTACTGATACAATAATGGCAATTATGATATTTCATATAAAAAATATTTAACCCTTTTTCTTCAAAGGAATGTGCTAGTATTTTTTAACAATCTAATGTAAATATTATATCTAATTCTAGGAATTTTGTGTAAAAAAAAAGTTTTTTAAATACTATATTTTTTAGTTTCTAAATTAAAATATTTTTTAATATCTATCTATTGGAAATTGTGAACTACAGCTTCTCTTTCTAAATAACATAAATAGGGTTTTAAAAATTAGGTAAGATAAATCCTCGTACTTTGCGAATTGAATATTTCCAACTGAGCGAAAAATTGCCCCGGCCGGGAATCGAACCCAGCTATTTGGTTTACAAGGCCATTGCTTTTTCTGTTAAGATAACTGAGCCATAGCCGGTTGGGATTCTTCGCTCATATAACCTTATTGATCATAACATCTAGTCTGTCATTTAGAGAGCTATGCAGAAAAAATCGCATTCAATGGAACTCAATATAATGATGGGTACGTGGACATACCGTTATTTTAACACAATCAAATTGATTGGCAAATCTATCATACAAAATGATTGATGATTTATCCTAACCTGCTATCGCCCAGTTAACTTAACAGATAAAGCATTGTCCTTGCAAGCTAGATACCTGGGTTCGATTCCTGGTCTGGGCAATTTTTCCCTCAGTTTGAAATATTCAATTCGTGTAATAAATTTACCAATCAATTTGATTGTGTTAAAGCAATAGTACCTCTTACCTTGATTAGTCGATCATTGAATCGGTGTCACGAATAAGAACAATATCCTTTTGTTATGTTCGTTTTATTATAAAATCACTAGATCAGCTTGAAATTTGGAGATCGGTGAATATGTGGAATAATTATATTTAACCTTTTGTGGGGAAAGCAATTCCGATTGTGTAATGCTGATTTCAAATTCTATATTTAGAAATATATTACTTCAAAGCATTAAAAAGCAATTTTCCACTCTTTTTCCCCATAATCTTAAAAGTAAAACCTAATTAAAATTTCCTGGTACAAATCATGAATAAAATTAGATGGGATATAAAATACCTCACACCTTTTCAAGGAATAAATCAAAATTGAAAAAATAATTATTTTCAAAAACGAAAAGAATCTCTCATCTAAAGCCAATCTCTACTATTTTTTGGTGTGATGTAATACATCCCAATGCTCATCAAGGTGTTAATAGAAAGAAAATGTCGAATTTAACTTAAAAGTACTTACATTCATGGGATACAATACCTTTGAAAGTATCGCTCCAATTTTGCATAATACTATAATGTATGTGGTTGCACAATACTAAGTACTAAAAGATGAATAAAATAATAAAAAATCTTCTAGAACAGACTTAAAAAAAATTATGTATTTTTTAATTAACTTGTTTTAAAATCACTACTGTTTTTATAAATATGACTATTTTTGCTTCGGTTTTTTTCCACATTCAGTAGAACATACAGCATGTAACTGTGTATGTGTTTTTAAATGTATTGGGATTTTACATTAAATACGATTTTTTTACTGCCGTGTATATAAAAAATGAAGAATATTTAACAAATTCTTAATTTAAACATTTTTTTAAAAAATAAATATAAACTTCAATGTTAAAGCCTTGTACCATAAATATTAAAAACATCATGGAGAACAAGAAAAAAAAATTCAAATCTTCATCTAAATTAGCAAACAAAACTTAGTATTTATCAAATAAATAAGTTATAAAAATATGAATAGTCAGAAAAATCAGTTTAAAGTTTTCATTTACATGAATAATTGCGCTGAATCTATAAATAAAATTTGCAACTTCTAGCGATATAATTATGATATAGGTAAAAATGAGGCGTCCAAATATTCAAAATAAAAGCAGCTTTCAATTAATATTAAAAAAAAAGAATTCACCAAGTTCAAAGTACAGCGTCCCCTTAAAGATAATTATAGACATATTAAATGTTGAAAAATATTCTGCAATATTTATGCTTTAAGAGCTTATTTAAAATCATTCATAAGACCATTCCAGCAGGGTTACCGCAAGCAAATATGTTTAATTATGCCACACACCACTCTCTCAAAATAAAAATTATTTACATATGGATAAAGAGAATTTTCATGCAAAATTTTCTACAATATATGTTTTTCTAAAATAGTGGTGCGAAAATAATGGAAAAGACAAACATTTGTGTAGGATTATTTTTGAAATTGCATCACATACTGAAAATTTGAAGACATTGTATGGTACAGATATTTTCCTTATTTTTGAACATTCAATTATATGTTAATGAATAAATTTCATGATTATACTTTTTAAACGATGATTGATTAACATTTATAATCTAGGGAATCATCTATTTCTAACACCATCAATATTACAGATAGAACAAATTAAAGAATATAAATATTACTTAATCAAAAACAATTAAAAAATTAAAGTTTTCTTGATAATCATGATACATGAACCTATTTTAAAAATTGATTATACTACTATTGAAATAAAATACTGTTCAGCTTATTCTATGCAAACATTTCCAATTTTTCTTTTAGTATTACCTTACGTATTAAATTATCATTATCATTGACGGCTACTTTCTGTAATAATGCATAAGCAGGATCTGTTGTCAACAATCCTTATGATTAAGATTACGCTGATTGATTACAATATTCCAAATTAACTAATTGAAACTAGAAGTGAACACAAGATATTTATCGGTAAATGCCACCCTAATATATGTTATAACCATTTTAGTAAGCAGAATGAACTATTGAGTAGAATTACATTAATTAAAGTGTTATTATACCACTTTCTGATAGAAATTTTCATATTTTTTTCCAAATGTGATATTTTATGTTAATCAATATTTAGGTATTCAATACACTATATTGCCATTGATTATGGGACACTTGCGATTTTAGACATTTTACTAAATATCTAGAAACATACATGAGGAATCATCTCGAAACTCTTAGTGTATAAATATAATAGTATAAGTCATACATCTCCGTGAAGATTTTTTCCCGAAATTCCAAAGGGGGCCGTCAACAAATTAAAAAAGAATGAATATCTTTTGAATAACCCTGTCAAAACTAATGTAGCAAAAGAGCTCAAACTCTAGATTGTAATTGAATGCCTTATTGTAATAAGCCTTGTTCATTTTTATGCAAATAGCATGCATACTCGCAGAGTAATTAAAGTTTTTATAAAAATGATCCCAATTTTTTCCAAGTTTTTTCCTTATAATTTTCAGAGTTCTTAATATAAAATATTATTTTTTTCAGAAAATATGACAAACAACATTGCACACAGTACCCTGTAATCAGAATTAAAAAAAAATGAAAATTGTATAAAAAATGAGTTGGTTTACTAAATAATTTTTTACTGCGCATGCATCAACGATATCAAAATTTCATTTGCATATTATGTTAGTTAAATGTATAGAGCAACTTTTGTGAAAGTCACAAAATCATAACTTGAAAATTCTGATAATAATCGTCAATTGAATAAGTCGAAAATCTGTTATTCTCAAAATGAAGCAAAAACAAGAGAGGTTGTATCCATATATTCATTGATTAGTGTCAATATACAGGGTGTTTCGCTACCAGACCGACAAACTTTGAGGGGTGATAGAAGACATAAAGACAAACATTATTAAATGGGAAACCATGGGGCGCAAACGTCTTCTGTAGGAGCTAGGGGCCATTAAAGTTTAAGGTCCAAAAATTCAAACGCTGATAAAAATTAGAAAAAAGGGTCGATTTGTTTGCGGTTTTCTCTAAAATCATTCTTTATATCACGATTTTTTATTTTTTTTATTTTAAAGGTTAGGTTCGAAAATTGTCGATAGAGGGCGCTTTAGACTTTAGAGTAACGAACAAATACTTTTTGTCGTTCTTTTGTGCATGGGGTTGAAATTATTCTAAAGTTTAGACTTTAACTTAAATTTTAAGCCCAAAATCGGAAACATGGGAATCGGTTAACTAGCGAAAAATTAACTTTGAACCGAGGGAGAGATTTTAAACGCTCAGAAACATTGGACAAACTAATCGATTTTGTTGCAATTTGCGTGTAGTTCATTCCCTTGGTAATTATTTTATTCAAAATGACGTACAGTTGTGGTGTTCTCATTTTTTCATAGAGGGCGCTTCCGACACATCTCCAACATTTCAATGGCATTACTCCTGGGTGTTTAATTACCAGACTACCATACTTCCAGGAAGTGTTAGGGATGCGAAAGCGACACGGAATTACATAGCAATGTAACGTTGAAAATGTCTTTTTTGCGAGTTATGGTTAAAAGAAGCAGAGAAAAAACAAGAGAAACAAGCAGAGAAACAGCAACACGTTAATATGACATAAAACAGTGATTTTAAAGGTTTTACTAGAAAAGATGTTCGAAATTACGACCAGAAGTAATTCGACATGCTTGACAGCGGCGTCGCATGTAATTCCTCACGCTTTGAAAGATTCCTGGAATCTGATAGATTTCCAGAAGCTACAGAAATACAAACTGCTAAGTCTTTAATTGATGGTACGGGATTCTCATACACCCAACTTTTCATGTGACCCCAGCAGAAGAAGCTCATACTTGATAGGTCCTGTGATCTGGCAGGCCAATAAACCGAGACACCACGACTTATCAACCGCTGTCCATATGTTACGTTGAGGTATCGCTGAACATCATTGGTAAAATGTGGAAGAGCCCGATCGTGCTGGAACCACATAGAGCTGCGCAGCGAGAGAAAAACTTTCACGCGCATTACCGTTCAGTGCCGTCTACCGCAAGAAAATCGCAGCGCCATCTACTATCGCTGTCAAGTAGTTTGCCGGACATTTTCTGGTCGTAATTTCGAACACTTTTTGCAGTAAAACCTTTAAATAAATTTTGTTCTGTCACTTTAACATCTTGCTGTTTCTTTGCTTGTTTCTGTTGTTTTTCTGTGCTTTTTTTAACGTAACATGCAAAAAAAAACAATTTTCAACGTCACATTCCTGTGTGATTCCGAGTCGTCTTTGCATCCCTTACACTTCCCGGAAGTATGGTGGTCTGGTAATAAAACACCCAGGAGTAATACCATTGAAATGTCGGACATGTGTCGGAAGCGCCCTCTATCAAAAAATGAGGACATGAAAGCTGTACATCATTTTGAATAAAATAATTACCAAGGGAATGGCCTACACGCAAACCGCAACAAAATCGATTAGTTTTTCCAATGTTTCTGAGCGTTTAAAATCTCTCCCTCGGTTAACAGTTAAATTTTTGCTAGTTAACCGATCCCCATGTTTCCGATTTTCGGCTTAAAATTTAAGTTAAAGTCTAAACTTTAGAATAATTTCAACCCCATGCACAAAAGAACGAGAAAAAGCATTTGTTCGTTAATCTAAACTCTAAAGCGCCCTCTAACGACAATTTTTGAACCTAACCTTTAAAATTAAAAAATTAAAAAATCGTGATATAAAGAATGATTTTAGAGAAACCCGCAAACAAATCGACCCTTTTTTCTAATTTTTATCAGCGTTTGAATTTTTGGAACTTAAACTTTAATGGCCCCTAGCTCCTACAGAAGACGTTTGCGCCCCATGGTTTCCTATTTAATAATGTTTGTCTTTATGTCTACTATCACCCCTCAAAGTTTGTCGGTCTGGTAGCGAAACATCCTGTATAATACACAATATGGGATGTACTACTGCATTTGGATAAAATCCCTCATTTTTTTGCTTCATTTTGGAAACAACGGATTTTGTCCTTTTTCTATAGACGATTACTTTCAGAATTTTCAAGCTATGATTTTGAGACTTTTACAAAAGTTGCTCTATACATTTAGCTAACATAATATGCAAATGAAATTTTGATATCTTTGACGCATGCGCAGTAAAAAATTATATAGTAAACCTACTCATTTTTCATACAATTTTTATTATTTTTTAATTCTGATTACAGGGTACTGTGTGCAATGTTGTTTGTCATATTTTCTGAAAAAAATATTATTTTATATTAAGAACTCTGAAAATCATAATGGAAAAACTTGGAAAATTTTGGGACAATTTTTATTTCGCAGAGTAATAAAAACCTTTATTACTCTGCGAGTGTGCATGCTATTTGCATAAAAATGAACACAGTGTATTACAATAAGGCAGTCAATCATAATCTAGAGTTGGAGCGCTTTTGCTACATTAGTTTTGACAGGGTTATTCAAAAGATATTCATTCTTTTTTAATTTGTTGACGGTCCCCTATAGCGTTTCGGTAAAACATCTTCACGGAGATGTATGACGTATACTATTATATTTATACACTAAGAGTTTAGAGATGATTCCTCATGTATTTTTCTAGATATTTAGTAAAATGTCGAAAATCGCAAGTGGCCCATAATCAATGGCAATATAGTGTATTAGTATTATTTAGGAATGATTAACGTATTTGTTTTAGACGTTCAAAACAACTTACGTGCTTGAGAATGATTTATATTATTTCGTTATGTTTAATTAAAGTGCTACTGATTCAAGCAAGTTTGTCGTTTGAAAAAAAACCTATTTATGAGTTTAATGAATTTTTTGAAGTAATGAAAACCTATTTGTGAACAATAAAAAATATTAATGATTGTTAAAAATATAATAAAAACATAAATGGTAACAATAAAACAATAAACTTTTATCACTTTGTTTTTGTTGTTTATAAAAACAACAAATAACAGATAAAAGTAATAAAAAATTTTTGTTTTCATTGGTATTGAAATATTTTTATTACTCATTTTATTATTCTGTACATATGTACGTATATGTGTGTATGTATGTAAATAAAACGGTAACTCATCATAAAAATATCTTTTTTGGTTCAAATTACGGTTATAGGTGTGTTCTGATAAGGCTCTTCCCTGATTAGTTTTGGGAGTTCATTGGGTAAGTATGACACTGGTTGAACGGGAGGTAATCCCTTTTCTTAATTTAGATAAATATCTTTTTCATGCTAAAATATGATATTTCATTCAAATTAAAATCTAGGCTCATTCTGATGAGATACTTCTATGATTAGTTTTGGGTGTTAATTGGTTAAGTATGAAAGATGCGACAGGAATAGGGAATAACATCTTCTTAATGTAAATAAATGGGTTTTTCACACAGAATATAGCCTTAAATTTTAGGTTCAGCATAATTTTGATAGGCGCCTCCATGATTAGTTTTGAGTTAAGTAAAATTGGTTAAGTATAAAGGGGGTATATGGGAGCTGCCTTTTTCTTTAGGTAAACGTTTTTTTTTTTTTTTTTTTTTTTTTTTTTTTTTTTTTTCCTTGAGACATAACCGATTTGTTTAAATTTTTTATGTAAGTTTATATTGATAAGACGCTTATCTCATTAGTTTTGGAGTTCTTTTGTTAAGTATAAAAGAGGAAATGGGAGATTACCCAACTCCCTTAAATCGATAAATTAGTTTTTAGGCAAAAGTATCTGAATTGCTTTAAATTTTGAATATATGTTCTTTCTTATAAGGCAAATCCTTTCAATAGTTTTGTCTGTGTAATAGTTAAGTATAAAAGAGATAATGACGGATAGTCACACTTAAATTAAATAAATAGGGTTTTATGCCAAATTATCTGAATTGCTTTCAATTTTGGATATAGGTTCATTATGATAAGGCCTTTCCCCAATTGGTTATGGGGTTCAATCATTAAGTATAATGGATGGAAATGAAGGAGCTACGCTTAACTTTAATTCGATTTTCGAGGAGTATTTTTCTTTGGGAAAATAAATAAGGCATTAATATGCAAATTGTGTGAATAGCCTGTGAACCCAATGCCATCAATTTAACTGGACAATATTCTTTTAATTTAATTATATTTTCATCTAATAATGAAAAGATAAAAGACATTTAATTTAATCAATTCAAAATGAGAAATAATACGATTCTTATATCTTATGCGATAGGCATTTATACCGCATCTAAGAAATAAGTCATTTCTTAATTAGTTCCTGTTTTTATATTAAGGGATTCTTATTTCACATAATATTCTCTGCATTAACAGTTACAATTTTATTATAATTTTGATACAAGCATGGATACAATAAAGAGAAAAAAAACATGCTTACAGAGTCTTATGTTTACAGAAATATTCATAACACGCTGAATTCAAATAAGGTTATACAAATTTTCACTAATCGGAATTATTTATCTGTTCAGTGCAAAAAAAAAAAAAAAAAAAAATCTGTTTAACTTCTTGTTTAATTAAATTATGTAGAGAATGATATTCCAACAACTGTATTATTGGATACTTTTTTAGCAATTTATCTTAGTTTTCCTTCTAACCTGAAGTCAATGTAATTTTAATTCACCACAGCTATTAATTATACTGAAATACGCAAATCCTCGTTAACATTTCTTAGTCAATAAGAATACAAAGATTAATTATAAGAATTCCAATTAATTATCTGTGATCTTATAATGAATTTTTTATTTATTTTTTATTAATGTTATGTATACGAAATTAATAGATATAATTTTTTTATCTTTCTGCATCTAGAATTGTTAAAAAAGTTTGTAAAATGTTTAATTTAAGATATTAGTTATTGATTTACTGTAGTTTTTGATACTATATATATATTTTTAATCTTTTAAGATACATCAATATCATTTACTTAAAGAAAATTGTGTCCGATTTTAGAATTATTCAGAATGACTGTTTTATCAAAGTTTTTCTTCCTTTTACGTGATTTGATAAATTATGTAGTATTAGGAGTTAAATGCTATTCTTATCAAAAAATCTTTATAACTTCTTAATGATTAATTATAACCAAATGACTGTGTATGAAAACATGTGGGTGTTTTTGTATTAACTTTGTATTTGGTCTTGAAATGAAGGATAAAGTATTGTTATTTCTATTACTCAACTATCAATTCCGAACCCTTCTTATAGCAAATTAATTAATTTTATTATATAGGCGTTTTTGCAATGTTCTGACGATAAATCATCATTTGTACTGCTACTGTTTTTCTTGTGAATAATATTATTATTTGGGATATTTACTCGGGTATTGGAAGGCGAAATTTTACAGGTGTGACTAACTACATATAGATATTTAATAGAAAAAAAGATATCTAATATATATTTTAAAAATTTCATTCAATTTATTACTTTTTTTCTTTTATAAGTATTGATGAAAAAAAACTTTATTTATATTTTCATATTTTTTATTTTTAGATTTTCAGATATGCGGTAATCAATTTGAAACGGAAAAAATAAATACACGTAAAACTTATCCTTAACTGTTCTAACACACGTTGTACACTAGTGCACTAATAAATTTTTTTTTGTCATTTACATGTGTTTAGTGATAAAATCTTACACTAAGTTATTGTAGCATTTATTAATGAATTTTAGCAATTCTCAACGCATTTTCTTTCGCGTACCATGGGTTTTCATTCCGGAGTATCCCAATTTTTTATAAACATATGATTTTTCCTTTCTTATCAAATTTATTTTTTCTTAGTAATCTTGATACAACTTATTCAATTACTTAATAAATCAACAAAAATTACATTGACATTTCCTTGCAATTTAAAGTTACTCTCACTTTTCATAATATTAGTCAAACCTAAAAAATAATCAATTTAGCATTTAAAAACAAGTGGATAAATGTGATCACAGATAGAACAGAGGGTTTCGTCTTTTCGCAAATGAGGTTCTCATATGTGGACCTCGGATCCTAGCCCATTGTAATAAAACTAAGAAAAGTATCAAAATTTTGATTATGAATTCATATTTATGACAAGAAATTAAATTGAAATTTGTATTAATTAAACGAACTTAACAAAATTTCGTAAATACATCATGAAATATACTAAAACGCTCTAGGCCCTTTCGAAAGAACTGAAGGCCCACTGATTGGCACGAAGGAATCGGGAGCTCTGGTTTCATAGTTTCGTATTCTTTGCACATAGGGAATAAGAACTCAGTTCTTTTGAAAAGGCCTAGCGTGTTTCAATATATATTGTGGTGTTTTTAAGAAGTTTTTATCAAATTTGACATTTATTACAGTTTAGGTTTTACAAAAAGTCCAATAGATTTGATTACGGTATTTATTTTTATGGCTAAACCAGCGAATGTCAACGTATACCAATGCGTCAGAGAAAGACCCATTCCGAAGAAAGAAGTCGAGTTGATCAGAGATGTGACAGTCTGTCACCAAATCCTTTTTTCTGCTGCAAGTCAGCCAGCTCTCACTCTCAAAAAAACTTTCTTCTTTTCTCGGAAGATTTTTTTCATTTGATTGATATCCGTTTATTTTTTTCTCCGTTCCAAGAGGTAAAATATCCGTCAATTCCAGAAAGTTTGGAAAAGGTAAAAGCTGCAGACGCGGGGATCAAATCACCGACGCCAGCGTCGGAAGGCGAACGCGCTAGCACGGTGATAGGATTGTACAGCAAGAAATCGCTTTGAAGTAACTGCGTTCGTTTCATATGGGTGTGGTTTGATTTATTTCATTAAACAGCTTTTAATTATGAAGTTAATTTTAGGAAGATTTCGTCTTTAATGAGAATGTGTTTTTACACGATAGTTATAATATAACATAAAAAAGGTTAATTTTAAATATATTTACGTAGATTGCTTGAGATAAAGTATGGGAGTTCTATTTTTATTTGATAAGATTATTTTGGAATAATATCGATTTTTTGGCATTTAATTTTTTAATTAACTTATCTATTTACATAATTAAAATATCTATTTACTTGAATAACACTTTCATAAAATGAATGTATATTTTAAATGCACATAATTATTTTTAAATAACTTTTAAAATTCAACTTTATCCAATTTATCCAACTTTAAAGAATGAATTGTGAGTATTTTTGAATGAATAAAGAAATTAATTGTTATTTATTTTTAAATTCGAAAACATTTTTGTAGTTTTCAACTAAATTAGACATCTTAATCTATAGAATTTTTTATTTTTCATTTTGAAAATAAATTTGAATTTATTACTAAGAGACCTATTATGCAAGCGTGCTAGGAATAATTGGAATCTCTTCCACTTCTTTAGACTTTCGGAATGAATTCACGGATCTAATTTGTTTTTTTTTGGGGAGTACGGAAATTATTTATAAAAAAATAAGGATACATTAGTGCATATTGGCGAATTCTTCTCAAAGTGCTGTCAGGTGGGATTTGAGGTAAACGCAACATTTTCTTAAAATTGATTTTTTATTCAATATCATAATTTTTATTAAATAGATATTGCAGTAGATAATGATTTTTTTTTCTTTTTCTAAAAATTAAATTCATTAAAACCGAGTAAACAAGAAGACAATTGTTTTTGTTTTCTTCGATGAAGGTACTTTAAAATACCTTTTACAGTAATTTCTACTAAAACTAAGTGCAGCACACTTTTCGATTACATGATATTAAAAAGTTTTGATTAAAAAAAAATATGATGAAGGCAAGTTAAAAACAATTAATTGTAATGACAAAATTATTGCCTAGTTTTAATGGCAATAATTTTGCCATTAAAACTAAGTAAAACAAAAATTACGCAAAATATGTCATCAATAATGTAGTCCTATTGCATATCTTATAAAATGCCTTAATATTGTATATCTTATAAATGGCGGTTATTGATAAAACTTATTGTTAAGAATGATAAAATTTGTCCTATATGCACCGATACATGTGCAACGTAAAACCTGTCTCATAAATTATATGAGGTTTATTTTTAATGTACATAATATAGATCGGTATTTTTTTTCATTTCATGTAATCATTCTTATGAGTAATATAAAATAATCAGGGATATTATTTTTTCTTATTATTCATAAAATAGATATTAACTAAAAGTATAACACAAACAAACCAATAAAAAATACATCTTTACGTTGAGTATGTTTCATTTGCCAGAAGTAAAGAATTGCAAAAATGTCATCGAGCTGAAAGAAAGTGCATTAATGTTTGCGGTATGTTTATCTAATGGATATGCACATCAATGCTGTAACTATATTTTTACTTTAACATTTTTGTAATGATTTATGTTCCGGAATTTAAATACATACCTTTTCTTTTACAAATTGTCGTACTAAAAGTTCATTTTTCATGAGTATCAATACAATACTAATGTCCCAAAGTTGTAGTTGGGTTAAAATAAAAATTAGTGCAGTTTCGGATAAGCCAGTTACATATTTTAATACTAGAACCGCGGGAAATTTCATTCAAGTTTTATAAAAATATATCTCACCGGAATTTTCATTTAAAGCTGTTTAGGTAATTTATTGAAATTATTTTTTTGCAACGCGGGATCTGGAAGCCTATGCCGATTGGTGGGTTATCCCGCGCTGCTGAATCTGCTCATTTATATTTAGCTTATTTTATAAAGAGTTTTCTGGTTCGAATTGACATCTCTGGTATGATACGGGTCAAAATGACCCGTTGCCGCGGTTTTAGTGTTAAAACAATAAGTCTTGTACATATATATTTAAGTATGTGTTTTACTAAATAGCTTTCTATATTATTTTATTTTATTTTTCATTTCATATATCAAAGCTCGTGGAAATTATAAATTAATCTCGGATATTATTATTACATATTATTCATAAAATAGATATTATGTAAACGAAAAAACCTTTTTGATGACTATGTTTTATCTGCTAGATTGACAGAATTGCAAAAATGTCATCAAATCAAAATAAAAAAATAAAACTTTATTATTTGCCATATGTTTAAGTAATAGATATAAATGTCAACGCAGTAATTATATTTTTAGTTAAATATTTTGTAATGATTTATGTGTATATGAATTCTGTTACAAATGTTGTATGTAAAGTTCATTTTTCGTAAATATCAATACAGTACTAATGTACTAAAGTTGTAGTTGATTTAAATAAAAAGAATCAGTGCGTTTTCGGATAAGCCAGTTTTATATTTCAAAACGATGTGTTTTGTGCTTTACAATAAGATGACTGTTTTGTTAAACAGTTGCTATATGTATATTTTTTAACATTTTTGCAATAACATTATTTTTTTTTTAAGAATGTGTTCTTCTTTTTTTAAAACGTATGCTTTTTAGGTAAATTTATAATTATATTAATACTTTGCACCCATAACCGTAATTCAGCCCGTTCGTCCGTGTGTCTGCCCGTCTGGTTATCCTTCCGCATATACCAGAGCAAAATTACCCAACCGAATCATTTGACATTTAAAATATGTTATTGTTGCATAATTGTGTCGGGTCAATCCAAATTTTATAAAAATCGTATGTATAGTTCGATTACAGGGAGAATCAAATGTATTCTGTTATATGACGTCCAATGGGGAAAAAATACTTTTAAGTACATTTACACGATTTTGAACGTAATGAAAGCGATATGCAAAAATGAATTGTATACTAAAAATATTGGGGTTTATTGTTATATTATATATTATTAATCATTATTTTTATTTTATTTTTCAATTCATATAGTCATTCTTATGAGTAATGTAAATTAATCTTGGATATTATTATTACATATTATTTATAAAATAAATGTTAAATAAAAGAAAAAATAACACTTTTTTATAGTTATGTTTTATCTACAAGATGCAAAGAATTGCAAAAATGGCATTGAACTAAAATAACAAACATTAATCTTTCGGGAATGTTTATGTAATAGATATAAACATTAGGTCTATAACTATATTTTTAGTTAAATGTTTTCTAATGATTTATGTCCCAGAATTTAAATACACATATTTCCTTTAATTAATGGTCGTACTAAAAGTTCATTTTTCACGAATATCAATACAATACTAATTTTCCAAAATTGTATTTGGGTTAAAAAATTGAATTAGAGTATTTTCGGATAAGGCAGTTATATATTTCAAAATGATATGTCTGGTACATATACATTAAAGTGTCTGTTATATTAAACGGTTTCTTATGTATTTTATTTTATTTTTTATTTCATATAGGCAATCTTATGGGCATTATAAATGAATCGCGGAAGTTATTCTTGCATATTATTCATAAAATAAATATTAAGTGAAAGTAAAAAAAACATCTTTTCGATGAATATGCTTTATCTGTAAGGTTCAAAGAATAATAAAAAATATCATTGAACTAAAAGAAAAAACATTAATCTTTCCGATATGTTAATCCAATAGATATAAAAGTCAACGCTACAGCTATATTTTTAGTTAAATGTTTTGTAATGATTAATGTTCAAGAATTTAAATACACATGTTTTCCTCTACAAATGGTCGTACTAAAAGTTTATTTTTTATTAATATCAATACAATATTAATGTCTCGATATTGTGTTTGGGTTTAAAAAATGCATTAGAGTATTTTTGGATAAGCCAGTTATATATTTCAAAATGATATGTCTGTTATATATACATTAAAGTGTCTGTTATATTAAAACGTTTCTTATATATTTTATTTTATTTTTCATTACATGTAGGCAATTTTATGGGTATTATAAATTAATGACGGATATTATTATTACATATTAGTCATAACATAAATATTAAGTGAAAGTGAAAAAGTCGTTTCGATGACTATGGTTTATCTGACAGATTCAAAGAATAACAAAAAATATCATTGAACTAAAAGAAAGAACATTAATCTTTGCGATATGTTTATGTAAAAGATATAAACGTCAACGCTACAGCTATATTTTTGTAATGATAAATGTTCTAGAATTTAAGTACACGTGATTTCCTTTTCAAATGGTCGTACTAAGAGTCATTTTTATCAATACAATATTAAGGTCCCAAAGTTGTAGCTGGGATAAAAAAAAGAATCACTGCATTTTTTGGATAAACCAGTTATCTCTATCAAAACGATTTGTCTTTTGCATATACATTTAACCCTTCACACTCTGTTGTCTCCGCTGCGGAGATATCATCTTTCCTCTCAAAATTTGTTTTTGGCACCAATAATAAAGGAAAATAAATTTTTCCTTATTACATCAGAGAATTTTTGAAATTGTCTACTTCAAGGAAAGTTCATTTAAAAAAGTGGTGCTGATCAAATGAAATTTGTGTATGAGGCACCGTAGTCCGAAGAATTAACTGTCTGTTTAATCAAACGGTTTCCTATATATTTTTCAATAACATGTTATTATTTTTCGTATGTGTCCTTCCTTTTTTAAACGAAAACTTTTTAGATGCATTTAAAATTATATAAATACAAAGCATCTAATGTCGTCGTTCAGTTCACCCGTCTATATGCACTCCACACATAAAAACTCAAAAATAACCGCATCGTTTGAAATTAAAAAAATATAAACATTTGTATAGTTTTGTCGAGTTTCTTTAAATTTTCAGAAAATTAGATGCACAATTTATTTATAGGAACAGTAAAAAAAAAAAAAAATCCTTTACGTTACGTCTAATGGGAAAAACTATTTTCAAGTGCATTTTAATGATATTAAACTTTTTCAACCATAATAGATTTGATTCACATCTATGAGGTATATACTAAAATATACATTCTGTACAATATGCGCCAAAAAGAATATTTTTTAAATTAATTTACAGGGCAACATAAAATATACCCTTATGTCATGGTATAAGAGGTTACATTGTTGGGGTCGCGTTTTAATTAAACTTTATGTTTTAATTATATTTTTTTTATATTTTATGAAACACATATAATTTTCTGACATTTATTAAAGGCTATTTCCTGTATAGAAGCAGATAGTATTATCAGGGCACACAAAGGTTTTCGGATAATTATACGGTATTCAAAATACTGTATATTATTACACACAGATCTAAATATTTTAAGTACGAATGCACCTCATTTGCCACGCTTGACGTACAATTTCCAATTTGTTTGATTTTGAGGACATATAATTTTTTGCTTAAAATGAGTATATTTATTATATTTTTATGTGTGATAATAAAAGCTAATTTGATTTTTGTGAAACTTTAACCGTTTGTCACATTTTAAACAAAAGAAACATTTTTAAAATAACAGTTATAAGAAAATAGCTTTTCAATATTTGCTTCATTACATATTGTTATATAAAAATAAAACAAATACTAATTTTAAATGAAAATTATTCAAAAAACTAAATTGAATAATATGCATTATTTGTCTATTTAAATGTCCTAGCATCTTTTTTTTTTTTTTTTTTTTTTTTTTTTTTTTTTTTTTTTTTTTTTTTTGTATGCCAATGCTATACATATTCATTTCCAGATCTCTTAAAATTAATGTCAAATAACTATCTTCATGTTTATTGAACATGTTTTAAAGGTACCAAGATAAATTAACGCTGTTAATATTACAATAATATTAACATTACATTGTAACTACTAGTTGTATAAATTAGATTATGCATGTGAATATGTTTAATTGAAAATTGATAGCATGCTGAAATTCTATAGCTCAAATAATTCAACTGGTAATTACGCTTTAAAAAAGAAACTCTCGAAAGTGTATTTTCGTAAATCAATGGCAGAAAAGAAATATTTGTAAAGGCTTTAATGAATCTCTTTAATATCTTGATTTCAGATATTTCTAAACATAACGGATTGATTTCTGGAATCGTGAATAACTCTGAATAGGCTATTAAATATTTTCGCAGTTATTTGTGTTAGATGTTTCTAGATTTGAAAAAATGAAAATGTTCATATTCTACATCAAGAATATGAACACATTGCGTTATATGCAATCATAGATACGCTGTTAAAAATTTGCAGCTTTTGCTACGGAGTCATTCTGCTACTTTAATAGAATATCCCTATTCTGAACAATGAAGTGCTTCATAATGTAGTCAAGTATGCGTTTTTCATGCGGCAATAGCTATATATTTTTAACAGTGTAGAGTCACACTAAAGTTTATTTTCAGAAACAGTGAGTTTACACAGGTTTATAAAAAAATCCGCGAGGTACACAGCATAAACCTGCTTAAGAAGCCACACAAGTCATGGGAAAATAATGAAAACTCTAATGATAAGTCTATGGGAGCGTTACTTTCAAATCTCTGTCTAGGATTTTAGTATTTTTATTGTTTGGGTTTCTTACGTGTAATAGCTAAGAGCAATCTACAATTGAATTAGTTTTTACTTTATCGATTTTGGTTTCAGGTTTCTATTTTATATTGCTTTTACTTTCTGAATGGTCTGAGCTGGTTTTGAAATTGACACTATCCTAATATAAAGAAAACGTTAACCAAAATCATAAAAGTAAAACTAGCTCGGTTGTAGATCTTCCACAGCTATCTTATACAAAAACCATTCAAAAAATAATTATATCAAAATGATAAATTTAAAAAGAACATTTTCATAGACTTAACATTCCTTTTTTTTCTTTTTCCTTCTTGAAGTTTTCTATTGAATATAGAATAGTTTTTATCGTTTAAAAAAATGAAATATCCTCCCATAAAGTAATATCGTTCAGGACGTTTTTCAACTTCCTAAACGAAAATGCCTCGAAAAATCATGGGATTGTATTTAAAATGTGGAGACGGACCACGAAGGTTCAGACAGATCTGACCACTTCTTGCGGCTCGGTGTCGGCTCGTTTGTTGTGGCGGCACGGTGTTTTTGATCTTTAATGTGTTTTGTAAGAAAGGAACGGTTGTCCGGAAAAAAAAATATTTTCATCAAATAGGGTGGATTGCTTATCTCCTGAATCCTTTCTTCATTCTTATCCCTTCTATTATGAAGAAACCGTAAATGGGTCCTATGCAAAAGGCTTTTCCAAGAGTTCAGGTGTACTGAAAGTATTGGAATCTGAGTGCAGCCTTAAGCTATTAGCGAAGATATCGGATAGAATTTTTAGCAAACTACAACCTTTTGTTTATTATGAAAATGTACTTGCTCAAGCTAGTTTTCACTTTGCTAGATATTAGTTAAAAAGCGCATTTCTTCTTTGTTCGACGTTTCCTGCTCGCATGATTTCGTGAGTTTTCTTACAAATTTCGTTTTGTTTCCACGAACAAAAGGGCAATCGTTTTTACCACGTCCAAAAACAGAAGCAGTTATGCAGAAGGATTTGAACAATGTTTGAAACAATGGAATCATCAATTGAAGAAGATAAGTATATAAAGTTAAATAAAGGGCATATTGATGGTCTTTATGACGTTTTGTAAAGAAAAAAATAAGAAAAAGGAACAACGATTACTATTGTGTCCTCTTTCGTATCTTACGGAAGTGCTTCATAAAGTACCTATCTTAGAAATTTGGGTGTAAAAAATATCTTTTATTTCCAAATACATACAATTCGATTACAGTTCGGCTAGAGAACAGTAAATTATTGAAAGTACGTTTTCAGTAGTAGTACTGTCTAACAATTCTTTAAATATAGTTTATTTGGTTTTAGGATTTTCCATGTTTGAGAGTCGAATGTTTCAAAACACATAAATTATATAAATATAAAGATTTTGTATAACTTTATACATAATACAGCTCAAATATGTGTAAACGCTAAAAGAAAGAGATAGCCACAAATTTAATAGAAAAGATTAGTAGGACGGTACTCGAAAAATTCATCGATTTGTTGACACAAGTATTTATTAGCTAAGTTTTATTTTTCTAATCTATGTAGTTTTAAACCTGTAAACAAAAAATGCTTGAAATTGATTATTATTATTAGTTTAAGTTTGCCACGTCTCAAGGAAAGTGTTAAAAAGGAAATTTCTTTTGAAAATAATAAAATAGTTAATAGAATGGAAATGTTACAATAAATTTTTAATCATTAGCTCTCTAATGATGTAATTTTTTTGTATCAGTGGAGAAGTACTGGAAGTAGGGAGATATTAGGAGTACTACAGTTTGGCCACTTTTGGATATTTTAAATCATCTAGCACGTTTAATAATCCTGTTTGCTCTCATCTGGGACTCTGGAAAAGAGGACACGGGAGCAGTTGTTTGACGTGACTCTGCATATGTCGCTCCATGATGGGGCCTTGTACCGTGTACCATGGCGTCAGGGATTTAACTATCATGTAAGTGGGTAAAAGATATTTTTTGTAGTTATTGAACTAATCAGAGGATACTAGAACTATGTTAAAGGAAAACGCAAGCATTTTGGATAGTTTTTAAAGAAACTGCCCCAAGAGACTGAAGCAGGAATTTAATATTCAAAATTGATGGCAGTTTAAGGTCTGAGATTTTTTTTTCTCGTCCATGTAGTTGCTGGTGGATAATTTTGGATACAGATATAATAGGAGATCCAAATGAGGCCAACTGATGGTTAAAAAAAGGGTCCTAGCATAAAATCGTATTAAAATGTCTTAGGATATAGCGCTTTAGACTTTCAATTGGTTAATGTTAATTGTAGGGTAAGAATTATTCGTTAGATTAATATTAATAAAACTGGTCAAAACAAATGGGAAAAATCCTTAAAAGAAGGGTTAATAGTTATATGAAGGTGCTATATGAGCGAAGAGTCCAAGTCTCAACTTTTAAATTATGCACGGAGAAGTTGAGAAAACTAGGGCGTGAAAAATTAATTGCTCATATAAAATTCAATGAGCCCTGGGCTGGATACAGGGATACTAGGATACTAGGAGGGACTCCTCTTACAGGATACTAGGAGATTCTTGAGTCCTAAAATAAAAATAAAATGGCAAATGTATTTATTTTGAAAATAGTCCCAAAAGGGAAGACCAAACTGAAAGGAAGCAATTTTTTAACAATTTAGGACGCCAAATTTTCAAAGGGAATTATATTGGGCTTTAACAGTAATGACAGTCTCAACTGCTATATCGAAATTAGGAAAGTATTAAATAGAGATATGGTTCCCAGTACGATGATCGAATAAAATAAGGCGCAACTTATTGAAAAACGAGGGCATAAAAAACTTATGGGGACCCACTTGCGCCAGCATCTGAGCCTCAGGTGCACCTGAATGTAAATTGGAGTATCGCTACCTAAATTTTCAAACTTTTATATTAAGCAGATTTTATTCGTCATCGCGAACACACATACAGACAAAGAGAAAGAGACATATGAACACAGGACAAAACTTTCTTTTATTTGCATAGATTGTACTGAAAAAAAATTTAAATTAGTTAAAGGTTTTGAAAAGTTTTTTCTTTAATTCTCATTATATTTTCTTTAAACGGATATACCTAATCATTGTGTTATCACAAAATTAGTCTTCAAATTAAGTTTTCAATTGCAAAATGAAACATAGTTTAATAAAATAGTATAATGCAGTGAAAATGCAATTAAACGTAGACAAAAGGAGATTCTAGATACATAAATTAAAAAATAACACATATATACGGCTGTTTTAAAAAAATGATAGCATAAAGCAATTTTTAGTTATTCTTTCAAGCTATACAATCAGGTGACCTGTAAAGTTGAAAACATTAAAAATAATACAAAATAAATGATTTACATAATTCATTATGTATACGGAAAATGTAATGTAATGTTATGAATGTGTATCATAGATATATGAGCGAACGCATTATTTTGAATATAAGATCTCCAAATTTCCTTTTCAGAAATTCGCATTTCTAAGAGAAAATAATTTACAATTTGAAAAATAACATTAAATAAAAGATTTAACACTAGAACCGCGGAGCGGGTCAATTTGACCCAAATCGATACTTAATTTCTCGCCCCGTGAAAAGTATTCATTGAAAAAATGATTCCTTTTATGACTTTTAATATTTTAATGTAAACAACAACTTTTCGTATTTAATAGCGAATATCATAAGTATTTTTTGAATTATAATCATGTATACCTAGAACCGCGAAGCGGGTCAATTTGACCCGTAAAATTTTTTTACGCATAAATGACTAAATAGAGATTTTCATTTAGCATTTTTTCACAAGTTATGAGAAAGTATATCTATTGCACTCCTAATTCCTTTAATAGGCAAAATCGGTAGAGGAATAGTGAACATTTTCAATCAAGATCTTCAGTCAAGAGATTCAATCAAGATCGATTCTTGATGTCAAGAATGGATGATTGTAGTAGAAAATTACAAGAAATATTTGAAGTAGCAGTGAAGTTACTTTTATTATGAATTTATCAAAAGTTTAAATAAGATTTCCGATGTCTTAATATTGCCTTCAAAGAAGCTTTGGAATGTTAGCAACTATTATCTGAAAATGATTGAGAATGCAAATTATTGTGAATGAATATCTGCCTGTAAATGAAGAAAATTAAATTCTAATGATGAAAATGAAAAGTGAACGATGGCTCTGCTTATACTCTTAACATTTTTGGACTTTTTCATTGGAGTATAGATGAAAATATATCAGTATTGAACGAAAGTTTGTGATTTTTATCAGAAATGAATCAGATATAAAAAAGAATTAAGAATTTGAGCAAAAGGTGACAAAATTTGAGCTTTATACTCATAAAAATTTGAAGAATAAATAAACAGTAACTTGCACATTCACACTTGTAAATAAAGAAGATGACAAAGAAACTGTAAGAATAATTATATAAAAGGGCCTAACATAAGCGTAGATGAGCACTTATTTCTTTTAAATTCTGTGAGTAGGTTCACTCATTATATCGTCTACCAAAACCAGATAAATTGCAAAAAACATAGAAACTCTAAATCGCCAAAGACCAGAAATACAAATCTTTGTAAAAATGTTAAAATCGAAATTGCATGTGGTAATTCTTCTGCGGCATTCAGACACCAGCATAGCAATTTATCAAGGAGAAAATTTGAAAAGGGGAAATATGTAGAAAAGGGAAATTTGTTTTGTTGCTTTTCAATCTACATATAACTGTCGAAATTTTATATAAATCTAAAAAATACTAAAGGCACTTTTTTACAACATTGTAATAAAATTCAATTTAGCTGTGTGATTACCCCGATGACAGGAAGTCTGCTTATGTCAAAGCTGATTCTTATAGGTGGCCAATGAATGCAGTTCGTAATATTTTGTATTTTGAAGTCATCAATGCTTGGATTATATGCAAATCTGTAAATTGAAAATATGTTAGTATACGCCAATTTATTCAAAACTTAGTTGAAGACGTAAAATATAGTTTGTTATTTCTTGCGCCCTTCCCCTCCACAAAAAAATGTCATTTGGGCGCGATGAAACATTAAAAACTCTGAAAAACACAAACTAAGCATAAAAGAGCTTGTTATCACATTTAAAAATGAAAATTAAATTAAAGATAATTGTTCAAAATATAATGTACCCACACGTTTCTGGTAAATCTGCAAAATATTTAACCATGTTTTTCAAGAAATGCATACAATAAATTGAGTTAGATAAATCAGTAAGTTACTTGCATTATTTATATTTTTAAAAATTATTCTTTGATTTTATATCTAAATTCATTTGAATGGGATAGTCTATATTTAGTCTTTAAGTCCAAGTTTATTTACGTTTAAAATATATGTTCAACATTTGTTCAATATTTTTTCATTATACTGAATGACATGTAATTTTGAATAATTGAATTTTCTGAAATGAAAGAAATTTCTGCTGACTTAATGAGTAAAATATAATGTAAATATAAATAAATATTGATTATTGTAAGAAAATGTAATCTTTTAACTAACTAAATTAAGTATTTGGGCATGTTTATACATCCTTTATCATCCCGGGTCAAATTGACCCGGTCCGCGGTTCTAGGTATACCGAAAGTCCCGCGGTTCTAGTGTTAAACAATTGTATCCGCACATTACGAATGTTAATTGAGTATTATAAATACATCACCTTAAAAAGTATAAACTAACGATTTATCTTGATAGAAAGAAATACAAATTCGTTTTATTCTGGTAAATTCTCCTTTTTAAACAAATAACAAT